>OX637535.1:26184822-27492724 GCA_951800035.1 Linnaemya tessellans | reverse complement strand
GCTTCCGAAAAAGCTTAAGTCGCATGCATTTAAGCAAAAAAAATTTTTGACCAATTTTTTAGGAAAGGCTAACTAACCCCTTTGCTAAAAATCAAATTTTTGGTTGAAACACAATTTTACCCAATTTTGCCCAAAAGGCGTTTATTTCTAATAACTGAGTATTGAAAGGAGTTTCAAATGCGAAGATGCTTCCGAAAAAGCTTAAGTCGCATGCATTTAAGCAAAAAAAATTTTTGACCAATTTTTTAGGAAAGGCTAACCCCTTTGCTAAAAATCAAATTTTTGGTTGAAACACAATTTTACCCAATTTTGCCCAAAAGGCGTTTATTTCTAATAACTGAGTATTGAAAGGAGTTTCAAATGCGAAGAAGCTTCCGAAAAAGCTTAAGTCGCATGCATTTAAGCAAAAAAAATTTTTGACCAATTTTTTAGGAAAGGCTAACCCCTTTGCTAAAAATCAAATTTTTGGTTGAAACACAATTTTACCCAATTTTGCCCAAAAGGCGTTTATTTCTAATAACTGAGTATTGAAAGGAGTTTCAAATGCGCAGAAGCTTCCGAAAAAGCTTAAGTCGCATGCATTTAAGCAAAAAAAATTTTTGACCAATTTTTTAGGAAAGGCTAACCCCTTTGCTAAAAATCAAATTTTTGGTTGAAACACAATTTTACCCAATTTTGCCCAAAAGGCGTTTATTTCTAATAACTGAGTATTGAAAGGAGTTTCAAATGCGAAGAAGCTTCCGAAAAAGCTTAAGTCGCATGCATTTAAGCAAAAAAAATTTTTGACCAATTTTTTAGGAAAGGCTAACCCCTTTGCTAAAAATCAAATTTTTGGTTGAAACACAATTTTACCCAATTTTGCCCAAAAGGCGTTTATTTCTAATAACTGAGTATTGAAAGGAGTTTCAAATGCGAAGAAGCTTCCGAAAAAGCTTAAGTCGCATGCATTTAAGCAAAAAAAATTTTTGACCAATTTTTTAGGAAAGGCTAACCCCTTTGCTAAAAATCAAATTTTTGGTTGAAACACAATTTTACCCAATTTTGCCCAAAAGGCGTTTATTTCTAATAACTGAGTATTGAAAGGAGTTTCAAATGCGAAGAAGCTTCCGAAAAAGCTTAAGTCGCATGCATTTAAGCAAAAAAAATTTTTGACCAATTTTTTAGGAAAGGCTAACCCCTTTGCTAAAAATCAAATTTTTGGTTGAAACACAATTTTACCCAATTTTGCCCAAAAGGCGTTTATTTCTAATAACTGAGTATTGAAAGGAGTTTCAAATGCGAAGAAGCTTCCGAAAAAGCTTAAGTCGCATGCATTTAAGCAAAAAAAATTTTTGACCAATTTTTTAGGAAAGGCTAACCCCTTTGCTAAAAATCAAATTTTTGGTTGAAACACAATTTTACCCAATTTTGCCCAAAAGGCGTTTATTTCTAATAACTGAGTATTGAAAGGAGTTTCAAATGCGAAGAAGCTTCCGAAAAAGCTTAAGTCGCATGCATTTAAGCAAAAAAAATTTTTGACCAATTTTTTAGGAAAGGCTAACCCCTTTGCTAAAAATCAAATTTTTGGTTGAAACACAATTTTACCCAATTTTGCCCAAAAGGCGTTTATTTCTAATAACTGAGTATTGAAAGGAGTTTCAAATGCGAAGAAGCTTCCGAAAAAGCTTAAGTCGCATGCATTTAAGCAAAAAAAATTTTTGACCAATTTTTTAGGAAAGGCTAACCCCTTTGCTAAAAATCAAATTTTTGGTTGAAACACAATTTTACCCAATTTTGCCCAAAAGGCGTTTATTTCTAATAACTGAGTATTGAAAGGAGTTTCAAATGCGAAGAAGCTTCCGAAAAAGCTTAAGTCGCATGCATTTAAGCAAAAAAAATTTTTGACCAATTTTTTAGGAAAGGCTAACCCCTTTGCTAAAAATCAAATTTTTGGTTGAAACACAATTTTACCCAATTTTGCCCAAAAGGCGTTTATTTCTAATAACTGAGTATTGAAAGGAGTTTCAAATGCGAAGAAGCTTCCGAAAAAGCTTAAGTCGCATGCATTTAAGCAAAAAAAATTTTTGACCAATTTTTTAGGAAAGGCTAACCCCTTTGCTAAAAATCAAATTTTTGGTTGAAACACAATTTTACCCAATTTTGCCCAAAAGGCGTTTATTTCTAATAACTGAGTATTGAAAGGAGTTTCAAATGCGAAGAAGCTTCCGAAAAAGCTTAAGTCGCATGCATTTAAGCAAAAAAAATTTTTGACCAATTTTTTAGGAAAGGCTAACCCCTTTGCTAAAAATCAAATTTTTGGTTGAAACACAATTTTACCCAATTTTGCCCAAAAGGCGTTTATTTCTAATAACTGAGTATTGAAAGGAGTTTCAAATGCGAAGAAGCTTCCGAAAAAGCTTAAGTCGCATGCATTTAAGCAAAAAAAATTTTTGACCAATTTTTTAGGAAAGGCTAACCCCTTTGCTAAAAATCAAATTTTTGGTTGAAACACAATTTTACCCAATTTTGCCCAAAAGGCGTTTATTTCTAATAACTGAGTATTGAAAGGAGTTTCAAATGCGAAGAAGCTTCCGAAAAAGCTTAAGTCGCATGCATTTAAGCAAAAAAAATTTTTGACCAATTTTTTAGGAAAGGCTAACCCCTTTGCTAAAAATCAAATTTTTGGTTGAAACACAATTTTACCCAATTTTGCCCAAAAGGCGTTTATTTCTAATAACTGAGTATTGAAAGGAGTTTCAAATGCGAAGAAGCTTCCGAAAAAGCTTAAGTCGCATGCATTTAAGCAAAAAAAATTTTTGACCAATTTTTTAGGAAAGGCTAACCCCTTTGCTAAAAATCAAATTTTTGGTTGAAACACAATTTTACCCAATTTTGCCCAAAAGGCGTTTATTTCTAATAACTGAGTATTGAAAGGAGTTTCAAATGCGAAGAAGCTTCCGAAAAAGCTTAAGTCGCATGCATTTAAGCAAAAAAAATTTTTGACCAATTTTTTAGGAAAGGCTAACCCCTTTGCTAAAAATCAAATTTTTGGTTGAAACACAATTTTACCCAATTTTGCCCAAAAGGCGTTTATTTCTAATAACTGAGTATTGAAAGGAGTTTCAAATGCGAAGAAGCTTCCGAAAAAGCTTAAGTCGCATGCATTTAAGCAAAAAAAATTTTTGACCAATTTTTTAGGAAAGGCTAACCCCTTTGCTAAAAATCAAATTTTTGGTTGAAACACAATTTTACCCAATTTTGCCCAAAAGGCGTTTATTTCTAATAACTGAGTATTGAAAGGAGTTTCAAATGCGAAGAAGCTTCCGAAAAAGCTTAAGTCGCATGCATTTAAGCAAAAAAAATTTTTGACCAATTTTTTAGGAAAGGCTAACCCCTTTGCTAAAAATCAAATTTTTGGTTGAAACACAATTTTACCCAATTTTGCCCAAAAGGCGTTTATTTCTAATAACTGAGTATTGAAAGGAGTTTCAAATGCGAAGAAGCTTCCGAAAAAGCTTAAGTCGCATGCATTTAAGCAAAAAAAATTTTTGACCAATTTTTTAGGAAAGGCTAACCCCTTTGCTAAAAATCAAATTTTTGGTTGAAACACAATTTTACCCAATTTTGCCCAAAAGGCGTTTATTTCTAATAACTGAGTATTGAAAGGAGTTTCAAATGCGAAGAAGCTTCCGAAAAAGCTTAAGTCGCATGCATTTAAGCAAAAAAAATTTTTGACCAATTTTTTAGGAAAGGCTAACCCCTTTGCTAAAAATCAAATTTTTGGTTGAAACACAATTTTACCCAATTTTGCCCAAAAGGCGTTTATTTCTAATAACTGAGTATTGAAAGGAGTTTCAAATGCGAAGAAGCTTCCGAAAAAGCTTAAGTCGCATGCATTTAAGCAAAAAAAATTTTTGACCAATTTTTTAGGAAAGGCTAACCCCTTTGCTAAAAATCAAATTTTTGGTTGAAACACAATTTTACCCAATTTTGCCCAAAAGGCGTTTATTTCTAATAACTGAGTATTGAAAGGAGTTTCAAATGCGAAGAAGCTTCCGAAAAAGCTTAAGTCGCATGCATTTAAGCAAAAAAAATTTTTGACCAATTTTTTAGGAAAGGCTAACCCCTTTGCTAAAAATCAAATTTTTGGTTGAAACACAATTTTACCCAATTTTGCCCAAAAGGCGTTTATTTCTAATAACTGAGTATTGAAAGGAGTTTCAAATGCGAAGAAGCTTCCGAAAAAGCTTAAGTCGCATGCATTTAAGCAAAAAAAATTTTTGACCAATTTTTTAGGAAAGGCTAACCCCTTTGCTAAAAATCAAATTTTTGGTTGAAACACAATTTTACCCAATTTTGCCCAAAAGGCGTTTATTTCTAATAACTGAGTATTGAAAGGAGTTTCAAATGCGAAGAAGCTTCCGAAAAAGCTTAAGTCGCATGCATTTAAGCAAAAAAAATTTTTGACCAATTTTTTAGGAAAGGCTAACCCCTTTGCTAAAAATCAAATTTTTGGTTGAAACACAATTTTACCCAATTTTGCCCAAAAGGCGTTTATTTCTAATAACTGAGTATTGAAAGGAGTTTCAAATGCGAAGAAGCTTCCGAAAAAGCTTAAGTCGCATGCATTTAAGCAAAAAAAATTTTTGACCAATTTTTTAGGAAAGGCTAACCCCTTTGCTAAAAATCAAATTTTTGGTTGAAACACAATTTTACCCAATTTTGCCCAAAAGGCGTTTATTTCTAATAACTGAGTATTGAAAGGAGTTTCAAATGCGAAGAAGCTTCCGAAAAAGCTTAAGTCGCATGCATTTAAGCAAAAAAAATTTTTGACCAATTTTTTAGGAAAGGCTAACCCCTTTGCTAAAAATCAAATTTTTGGTTGAAACACAATTTTACCCAATTTTGCCCAAAAGGCGTTTATTTCTAATAACTGAGTATTGAAAGGAGTTTCAAATGCGAAGAAGCTTCCGAAAAAGCTTAAGTCGCATGCATTTAAGCAAAAAAAATTTTTGACCAATTTTTTAGGAAAGGCTAACCCCTTTGCTAAAAATCAAATTTTTGGTTGAAACACAATTTTACCCAATTTTGCCCAAAAGGCGTTTATTTCTAATAACTGAGTATTGAAAGGAGTTTCAAATGCGAAGAAGCTTCCGAAAAAGCTTAAGTCGCATGCATTTAAGCAAAAAAAATTTTTGACCAATTTTTTAGGAAAGGCTAACCCCTTTGCTAAAAATCAAATTTTTGGTTGAAACACAATTTTACCCAATTTTGCCCAAAAGGCGTTTATTTCTAATAACTGAGTATTGAAAGGAGTTTCAAATGCGAAGAAGCTTCCGAAAAAGCTTAAGTCGCATGCATTTAAGCAAAAAAAATTTTTGACCAATTTTTTAGGAAAGGCTAACCCCTTTGCTAAAAATCAAATTTTTGGTTGAAACACAATTTTACCCAATTTTGCCCAAAAGGCGTTTATTTCTAATAACTGAGTATTGAAAGGAGTTTCAAATGCGAAGAAGCTTCCGAAAAAGCTTAAGTCGCATGCATTTAAGCAAAAAAAATTTTTGACCAATTTTTTAGGAAAGGCTAACCCCTTTGCTAAAAATCAAATTTTTGGTTGAAACACAATTTTACCCAATTTTGCCCAAAAGGCGTTTATTTCTAATAACTGAGTATTGAAAGGAGTTTCAAATGCGAAGAAGCTTCCGAAAAAGCTTAAGTCGCATGCATTTAAGCAAAAAAAATTTTTGACCAATTTTTTAGGAAAGGCTAACCCCTTTGCTAAAAATCAAATTTTTGGTTGAAACACAATTTTACCCAATTTTGCCCAAAAGGCGTTTATTTCTAATAACTGAGTATTGAAAGGAGTTTCAAATGCGAAGAAGCTTCCGAAAAAGCTTAAGTCGCATGCATTTAAGCAAAAAAAATTTTTGACCAATTTTTTAGGAAAGGCTAACCCCTTTGCTAAAAATCAAATTTTTGGTTGAAACACAATTTTACCCAATTTTGCCCAAAAGGCGTTTATTTCTAATAACTGAGTATTGAAAGGAGTTTCAAATGCGAAGAAGCTTCCGAAAAAGCTTAAGTCGCATGCATTTAAGCAAAAAAAATTTTTGACCAATTTTTTAGGAAAGGCTAACCCCTTTGCTAAAAATCAAATTTTTGGTTGAAACACAATTTTACCCAATTTTGCCCAAAAGGCGTTTATTTCTAATAACTGAGTATTGAAAGGAGTTTCAAATGCGAAGAAGCTTCCGAAAAAGCTTAAGTCGCATGCATTTAAGCAAAAAAAATTTTTGACCAATTTTTTAGGAAAGGCTAACCCCTTTGCTAAAAATCAAATTTTTGGTTGAAACACAATTTTACACAATTTTACCCAATTTTGCCCAAAAGGCGTTTATTTCTAATAACTGAGTATTGAAAGGAGTTTCAAATGCGAAGAAGCTTCCGAAAAAGCTTAAGTCGCATGCATTTAAGCAAAAAAAATTTTTGACCAATTTTTTAGGAAAGGCTAACCCCTTTGCTAAAAATCAAATTTTTGGTTGAAACACAATTTTACCCAATTTTGCCCAAAAGGCGTTTATTTCTAATAACTGAGTATTGAAAGGAGTTTCAAATGCGAAGAAGCTTCCGAAAAAGCTTAAGTCGCATGCATTTAAGCAAAAAAAATTTTTGACCAATTTTTTAGGAAAGGCTAACCCCTTTGCTAAAAATCAAATTTTTGGTTGAAACACAATTTTACCCAATTTTGCCCAAAAGGCGTTTATTTCTAATAACTGAGTATTGAAAGGAGTTTCAAATGCGAAGAAGCTTCCGAAAAAGCTTAAGTCGCATGCATTTAAGCAAAAAAAATTTTTGACCAATTTTTTAGGAAAGGCTAACCCCTTTGCTAAAAATCAAATTTTTGGTTGAAACACAATTTTACCCAATTTTGCCCAAAAGGCGTTTATTTCTAATAACTGAGTATTGAAAGGAGTTTCAAATGCGAAGAAGCTTCCGAAAAAGCTTAAGTCGCATGCATTTAAGCAAAAAAAATTTTTGACCAATTTTTTAGGAAAGGCTAACCCCTTTGCTAAAAATCAAATTTTTGGTTGAAACACAATTTTACCCAATTTTGCCCAAAAGGCGTTTATTTCTAATAACTGAGTATTGAAAGGAGTTTCAAATGCGAAGAAGCTTCCGAAAAAGCTTAAGTCGCATGCATTTAAGCAAAAAAAATTTTTGACCAATTTTTTAGGAAAGGCTAACCCCTTTGCTAAAAATCAAATTTTTGGTTGAAACACAATTTTACCCAATTTTGCCCAAAAGGCGTTTATTTCTAATAACTGAGTATTGAAAGGAGTTTCAAATGCGAAGAAGCTTCCGAAAAAGCTTAAGTCGCATGCATTTAAGCAATAACAATTTTTGACCAATTTTTTAGGAAAGGCTAACCCCTTTGCTAAAAATCAAATTTTTGGTTGAAACACAATTTTACCCAATTTTGCCCAAAAGGCGTTTATTTCTAATAACTGAGTATTGAAAGGAGTTTCAAATGCGAAGAAGCTTCCGAAAAAGCTTAAGTCGCATGCATTTAAGCAAAAAAAATTTTTGACCAATTTTTTAGGAAAGGCTAACCCCTTTGCTAAAAATCAAATTTTTGGTTGAAACACAATTTTACCCAATTTTGCCCAAAAGGCGTTTATTTCTAATAACTGAGTATTGAAAGGAGTTTCAAATGCGAAGAAGCTTCCGAAAAAGCTTAAGTCGCATGCATTTAAGCAAAAAAAATTTTTGACCAATTTTTTAGGAAAGGCTAACCCCTTTGCTAAAAATCAAATTTTTGGTTGAAACACAATTTTACCCAATTTTGCCCAAAAGGCGTTTATTTCTAATAACTGAGTATTGAAAGGAGTTTCAAATGCGAAGAAGCTTCCGAAAAAGCTTAAGTCGCATGCATTTAAGCAAAAAAAATTTTTGACCAATTTTTTAGGAAAGGCTAACCCCTTTGCTAAAAATCAAATTTTTGGTTGAAACACAATTTTACACAATTTTACCCAATTTTGCCCAAAAGGCGTTTATTTCTAATAACTGAGTATTGAAAGGAGTTTCAAATGCGAAGAAGCTTCCGAAAAAGCTTAAGTCGCATGCATTTAAGCAAAAAAAATTTTTGACCAATTTTTTAGGAAAGGCTAACAGCTTCCGAAAAAGCTCAAGTCGCATGCATTTAAGCAATAAAAATTTTTGACCAATTTTTTAGGAAAGGCTCTTTGCAAAAAATCAATTTTTTGCTTGAAACAAAATTTTACCCAATTTTGGCCAAAAGGCGTTTATTTCTAATAAGTAAGTATTGAAAGGAGTTTCAAATGCGCAGAAGCTTCCGAAAAACCTTAAATCGCATGCATTTAAGCAAAAAAAATTTTTGACCAATTTTTTTGGCAAGGGGTACCTCTTTGCAAAAAATCAATTTTTTGCTTGAAACAAAATTTTACCCAATTTTGCCCAAAAGGCGTTTATTTCTAATAAGTAAGTATTGAAAGGAGTTTCAAATGCGCAGAAGCTTCCGAAAAACCTTAAATCGCATGCATTTAAGCAAAAAAAATTTTTGACCAATTTTTTTGGCAAGGGGTACCTCTTTGCAAAAAATCAATTTTTTGCTTGAAACAAAATTTTACCCAATTTTGGCCAAAAGGCGTTTATTTCTAATAAGTAAGTATTGAAAGGAGTTTCAAATGCTTAGAAGCTTCCGAAAAACCTTAAATCGCATGCATTTAAGCAAAAAAAATTTTTGACCAATTTTTTTGGCAAGGGGTACCTCTTTGCAAAAAATCAATTTTTTGCTTGAAACAAAATTTTACCCAATTTTGGCCAAAAGGCGTTTATTTCTAATAAGTAAGTATTGAAAGGAGTTTCAAATGCGCAGAAGCTTCCGAAAAACCTTAAATCGCATGCATTTAAGCAAAAAAAATTTTCACCAATTTTTTTGGCAAGGGGTACCTCTTTGCAAAAAATCAATTTTTTGCTTGAAACTAAATTTTACCCAATTTTGGCCAAAAGGCGTTTATTTCTAATAACTGAGTATTGAAAGGAGTTTCAAATGCGAAGAAGCTTCCGAAAAAGCTTAAGTCGCATGCATTTAAGCAAAAAAAATTGTTGACCAATTTTTTAGGAAAGGCTAACCCCTTTGCTAAAAATCAAATTTTTGGTTGAAACACAATTTTACCCAATTTTGCCCAAAAGGCGTTTATTTCTAATAACTGAGTATTGAAAGGAGTTTCAAATGCGAAGAAGCTTCCGAAAAAGCTTAAGTCGCATGCATTTAAGCAAAAAAAATTTTTGACCAATTTTTTAGGCTAAAAATCAAATTTTTGGTTGAAACACAATTTTACCCAATTTTGCCCAAAAGGCGTTTATTTCTAATAACTGAGTATTGAAAGGAGTTTCAAATGCGAAGAAGCTTCCGAAAAAGCTTAAGTCGCATGCATTTAAGCAAAAAAAATTGTTGACCAATTTTTTAGGAAAGGCTAACCCCTTTGCTAAAAATCAAATTTTTGGTTGAAACACAATTTTACCCAATTTTGCCCAAAAGGCGTTTATTTCTAATAACTGAGTATTGAAAGGAGTTTCAAATGCGAAGAAGCTTCCGAAAAAGCTTAAGTCGCATGCATTTAAGCAAAAAAAATTTTTGACCAATTTTTTAGGAAAGGCTAACCCCTTTGCTAAAAATCAAATTTTTGGTTGAAACACAATTTTACCCAATTTTGCCCAAAAGGCGTTTATTTCTAATAACTGAGTATTGAAAGGAGTTTCAAATGCGAAGAAGCTTCCGAAAAAGCTTAAGTCGCATGCATTTAAGCAAAAAAAATTTTTGACCAATTTTTTAGGAAAGGCTAACCCCTTTGCTAAAAATCAAATTTTTGGTTGAAACACAATTTTACCCAATTTTGCCCAAAAGGCGTTTATTTCTAATAACTGAGTATTGAAAGGAGTTTCAAATGCGAAGAAGCTTCCGAAAAAGCTTAAGTCGCATGCATTTAAGCAAAAAAAGTTTTTGACCAATTTTTTAGGAAAGGCTAACCCCTTTGCTAAAAATCAAATTTTTGGTTGAAACACAATTTTACCCAATTTTGCCCAAAAGGCGTTTATTTCTAATAACTGAGTATTGAAAGGAGTTTCAAATGCGAAGAAGCTTCCGAAAAAGCTTAAGTCGCATGCATTTAAGCAAAAAAAATTTTTGACCAATTTTTTAGGAAAGGCTAACCCCTTTGCTAAAAATCAAATTTTTGGTTGAAACACAATTTTACCCAATTTTGCCCAAAAGGCGTTTATTTCTAATAACTGAGTATTGAAAGGAGTTTCAAATGCGAAGAAGCTTCCGAAAAAGCTTAAGTCGCATGCATTTAAGCAAAAAAAATTTTTGACCAATTTTTTAGGAAAGGCTAACCCCTTTGCTAAAAATCAAATTTTTGGTTGAAACACAATTTTACCCAATTTTGCCCAAAAGGCGTTTATTTCTAATAACTGAGTATTGAAAGGAGTTTCAAATGCGAAGAAGCTTCCGAAAAAGCTTAAGTCGCATGCATTTAAGCAAAAAAAATTTTTGACCAATTTTTTAGGAAAGGCTAACCCCTTTGCTAAAAATCAAATTTTTGGTTGAAACACAATTTTACCCAATTTTGCCCAAAAGGCGTTTATTTCTAATAACTGAGTATTGAAAGGAGTTTCAAATGCGAAGAAGCTTCCGAAAAAGCTTAAGTCGCATGCATTTAAGCAAAAAAAATTTTTGACCAATTTTTTAGGAAAGGCTAACCCCTTTGCTAAAAATCAAATTTTTGGTTGAAACACAATTTTACCCAATTTTGCCCAAAAGGCGTTTATTTCTAATAACTGAGTATTGAAAGGAGTTTCAAATGCGAAGAAGCTTCCGAAAAAGCTTAAGTCGCATGCATTTAAGCAAAAAAATTTTTGACCAATTTTTTAGGAAAGGCTAACCCCTTTGCTAAAAATCAAATTTTTGGTTGAAACACAATTTTACCCAATTTTGCCCAAAAGGCGTTTATTTCTAATAACTGAGTATTGAAAGGAGTTTCAAATGCGAAGAAGCTTCCGAAAAAGCTTAAGTCGCATGCATTTAAGCAAAAAAATTTTTGACCAATTTTTTTGGCAAGGGGTACCTCTTTGCAAAAAATCAATTTTTTGCTTGAAACAAAATTTTACCCAATTTTGGCCAAAAGGCGTTTATTTCTAATAAGTAAGTATTGAAAGGAGTTTCAAATGCGCAGAAGCTTCCGAAAAACCTTAAATCGCATGCATTTAAGCAAAAAAAATTTTTGACCAATTTTTTTGGCAAGGGGTACCTCTTTGCAAAAAATCAATTTTTTGCTTGAAACAAAATTTTACCCAATTTTGGCCAAAAGGCGTTTATTTCTAATAAGTAAGTATTGAAAGGAGTTTCAAATGCGCAGAAGCTTCCGAAAAACCTTAAATCGCATGCATTTAAGCAAAAAAAATTTTTGACCAATTTTTTTGGCAAAAAATCAATTTTTTGCTTGAAACAAAATTTTACCCAATTTTGGCCAAAAGGCGTTTATTTCTAATAAGTAAGTGTTGAAAGGAGTTTCAAATGCGCAGAAGCTTCCGAAAAACCTTAAATCGCATGCATTTAAGCAAAAAAAATTTTTGACCAATTTTTTTTGCAAAAAATCAATTTTTTGCTTGAAACCAAATTTTACCCAATTTTGGCCAAAAGGCGTTTATTTCTAATAATTTAGTATTGAAAGGAGTTTCAAATGCGCAGAAGCTTCCGAAAAACCTTAAATCGCATGCATTTAAGCAAAAAAAAATGTTGACCAATTTTTTTGGCAAGGGGTACCTCTTTGCAAAAAATCAATTTTTTGCTTGAAACAAAATTTTACCCAATTTTGGCCAAAAGGCGTTTATTTCTAATAAGTAAGTATTGAAAGGAGTTTCAAATGCGCAGAAGCTTCCGAAAAACCTTAAATCGCATGCATTTAAGCAAAAAAATTTTTTGACCAATTTTTTTGGCAAGGGGTACCTCTTTGCAAAAAATCAATTTTTTTCTTGAAACAAAATTTTACCCAATTTTGGCCAAAAGGCGTTTATTTCTAATAAGTAAGTATTGAAAGGAGTTTCAAATGCGCAGAAGCTTCCGAAAAACCTTAAATCGCATGCATTTAAGCAAAAAAAATTTTTGACCAATTTTTTTGGCAAGGGGTACCTCTTTGCAAAAAATCAATTTTTTGCTTGAAACACAATTTTACCCAATTTTGGCCAAAAGGCGTTTATTTCTAATAAGTAAGTATTGAAAGGAGTTTCAAATGCGCAGAAGCTTCCGAAAAACCTTAAATCGCATGCATTTAAGCAAAAAAAATTTTTTACCAATTTTTTTGGCAAAAAATCAATTTTTTGCTTGAAACAAAATTTTACCCAATTTTGGCCAAAAGGCGTTTATTTCTAATAAGTAAGTGTTGAAAGCAGTTTCAAATGCGCAGAAGCTTCCGAAAAACCTTAAATCGCATGCATTTAAGCAAAAAAATTTTTTGACCAATTTTTTTGGCAAGGGGTACCTCTTTGCAAAAAATCAATTTTTTTCTTGAAACAAAATTTTACCCAATTTTGGCCAAAAGGCGTTTATTTCTAATAAGTAAGTATTGAAAGGAGTTTCAAATGCGCAGAAGCTTCCGAAAAACCTTAAATCGCATGCATTTAAGCAAAAAAAATTTTTGACCAATTTTTTTGGCAAGGGGTACCTCTTTGCAAAAAATCAATTTCATGCTTGAAACACAATTTTACCCAATTTTGGCCAAAAGGCGTTTATTTCTAATAAGTAAGTATTGAAAGGAGTTTCAAATGCGCAGAAGCTTCCGAAAAACCTTAAATCGCATGCATTTAAGCAAAAAAAATTTTTTACCAATTTTTTTGGCAAAAAATCAATTTTTTGCTTGAAACAAAATTTTACCCAATTTTGGCCAAAAGGCGTTTATTTCTAATAAGTAAGTGTTGAAAGGAGTTTCAAATGCGCAGAAGCTTCCGAGAAACCATAAATCGCATGCATTTAAGCAAAAAAAATTTTTGACCAATTTTTTTGGCAAAAAATCAATTTTTTGCTTGAAACAAAATTTTACCCAATTTTGGCCAAAAGGCGTTTATTTCTAATAAGTAAGTGTTGAAAGCAGTTTCAAATGCGCAGAAGCTTCCGAGAAACCATAAATCGCATGCATTTAAGCAAAAAAAATTTTTTACCAATTTTTTTGGCAAAAAATCAATTTTTTGCTTGAAACAAAATTTTACCCAATTTTGGCCAAAAGGCGTTTATTTCTAATAAGTAAGTGTTGAAAGCAGTTTCAAATGCGCAGAAGCTTCCGAAAAACCTTAAATCGCATGCATTTAAGCAAAAAAAATTTTTGACCAATTTTTTGCTTGAAACACAATTTTACCCAATTTTGGCCAAAAGGCGTTTATTTCTAATAAGTATGTATTGAAAGGAGTTTCAAATGCGCAGAAGCTTCCGAAAAACCTTAAATCGCATGCATTTAAGCAAAAAAAATTTTTTACCAATTTTTTTGGCAAAAAATCAATTTTTTGCTTGAAACAAAATTTTACCCAATTTTGGCCAAAAGGCGTTTATTTCTAATAAGTAAGTGTTGAAAGGAGTTTCAAATGCGCAGAAGCTTCCGAGAAACCATAAATCGCATGCATTTAAGCAAAAAAAATTTTTGACCAATTTTTTTGGCAAAAAATCAATTTTTTGCTTGAAACAAAATTTTACCCAATTTTGGCCAAAAGGCGTTTATTTCTAATAAGTAAGTGTTGAAAGCAGTTTCAAATGCGCAGAAGCTTCCGAAAAACCTTAAATCGCATGCATTTAAGCAAAAAAAATTTTTGACCAATTTTTTGCTTGAAACACAATTTTACCCAATTTTGGCCAAAAGGCGTTTATTTCTAATAAGTAAGTATTGAAAGGAGTTTCAAATGCGCAGAAGCTTCCGAAAAACCTTAAATCGCATGCATTTAAGCAAAAAAAATTTTTGACCAATTTTTTTGGCAAGGGGTACCTCTTTGCAAAAAATCAATTTTTTGCTTGAAACAAAATTTTACCCAATTTTGGCCAAAAGGCGTTTATTTCTAATAAGTAAGTGTTGAAAGGAGTTTCAAATGCGCAGAAGCTTCCGAAAAACCTTAAATCGCATGCATTTAAGCAAAAAAAATTTTTGACCAATTTTTTTGGCAAGGGGTACCTCTTTGCAAAAAATCAATTTTTTGCTTGAAACAAAATTTTACCCAATTTTGGCCAAAAGGCGTTTATTTCTAATAAGTAAGTATTGAAAGGAGTTTCAAATGCGCAGAAGCTTCCGAAAAACCTTAAATCGCATGCATTTAAGCAAAAAAAATTTTTGACCAATTTTTTTGGCAAGGGGTACCTCATTGCAAAAAATCAATTTTTTGCTTGAAACAAAATTTTACCCAATTTTGGCCAAAAGGCGTTTATTTCTAATAAGTAAGTATTGAAAGGAGTTTCAAATGCGCAGAAGCTTCCGAAAAACCTTAAATCGCATGCATTTAAGCAAAAAAAATTTTTGACCAATTTTTTTGGCAAGGGGTACCTCTTTGCAAAAAATCAATTTTTTGCTTGAAACACAATTTTACCCAATTTTGGCCAAAAGGCGTTTATTTCTAATAAGTAAGTATTGAAAGGAGTTTCAAATGCGCAGAAGCTTCCGAAAAACCTTAAATCGCATGCATTTAAGCAACAAAAATTTTTGACCAATTTTTTTGGCAAGGGGTACCTCTTTGCAAAAAATCAATTTTTTGCTTGAAACAAAATTTTACCCAATTTTGGCCAAAAGGCGTTTATTTCTAATAAGTAAGTATTGAAAGGAGTTTCAAATGCGCAGAAGCTTCCGAAAAACCTTAAATCGCATGCATTTAAGCAAAAAAAATTTTTGACAAATTTTTTTGGCAAGGGGTACCTCTTTGCAAAAAATCAATTTTTTGCTTGAAACAAAATTTTACCCAATTTTGGCCAAAAGGCGTTTATTTCTAATAAGTAAGTATTGAAAGGAGTTTCAAATGCGCAGAAGCTTCCGAAAAACCTTAAATCGCATGCATTTAAGCAAAAAAAATTTTTGACCAATTTTTTTGGCAAGGGCTACCTCTTTGCAAAAAATCAATTTTTTGCTTGAAACAAAATTTTACCCAATTTTGGCCAAAAGGCGTTTGTTTCTAATAAGTAAGTATTGAAAGGAGTTTCAAATGCGCAGAAGCTTCCGAAAAACCTTAAATCGCATGCATTTAAGCAAAAAAAATTTTTGACCAATTTTTTTGGCAAGGGGTACCTCTTTGCAAAAAATCAATTTTTTGCTTGAAACAAAATTTTACCCAATTTTGGCCAAAAGGCGTTTATTTCTAATAAGTAAGTATTGAAAGGAGTTTCAAATGCGCAGAAGCTTCCGAAAAACCTTAAATCGGATGCATTTAAGCAAAAAAAATTTTTGACCAATTTTTTTGGCAAGGAGTACTCTTTGCAAAAAATCAATTTTTTGCTTGAAACAAAATTTTACCCAATTTTGGCCAAAAGGCGTTTATTTCTAATAAGTAAGTATTGAAAGGAGTTTCAAATGCGCAGAAGCTTCCGAAAAACCTTAAATCGCATGCATTTAAGCAAAAAAATATTTAGACCAATTTTTTTTGGCAAGGGGTACCTCTTTGCAAAAAATCAATTTTTTGCTTGAAACACAATTTTACCCAATTTTGGCCAAAAGGCGTTTATTTCTAATAAGTAAGTGTTGAAAGGAGTTTCAAATGCGCAGAAGCTTCCGAAAAACCTTAAATCGCATGCATTTAAGCAAAAAAAATTTTTGACCAATTTTTTTGGCAAGGGGTACCTCTTTGCAAAAAATCAATTTTTTGCTTGAAACAAAATTTTACCCAATTTTGGCCAAAAGGCGTTTATTTCTAATAAGTAAGTATTGAAAGGAGTTTCAAATGCGCAGAAGCTTCCGAAAAACCTTAAATCGCATGCATTTAAGCAAAAAAAAATTTTGAATTTTTTTGGCAAGGGGTACCTCTTTGCAAAAAATCAATTTTTTGCTTGAAACAAAATTTTACCCAATTTTGGCCAAAAGGCGTTTATTTCTAATAAGTAAGTATTGAAAGGAGTTTCAAATGCGCAGAAGCTTCCGAAAAACCTTAAATCGCATGCATTTAAGCAAAAAAAACTTTTGACAAATTTTTTTGGCAAGGGGTACCTCTTTGCAAAAAATCAATTTTTTGCTTGAAACAAAATTTTACCCAATTTTGGCCAAAAGGCGTTTATTTCTAATAAGTAAGTATTGAAAGGAGTTTCAAATGCGCAGAAGCTTCCGAAAAACCTTAAATCGCATGCATTTAAGCAAAAAAAATTTTTGACCAATTTCAATCAATTTTTTGCTTGAAACAAAATTTTACCCAATTTTGGCCAAAAGGCGTTTATTTCTAATAAGTAAGTATTGAAAGGAGTTTCAAATGCGCAGAAGCTTCCGAAAAACCTTAAATCGCATGCATTTAAGCAAAAAAATTTTTTGACCAATTTTTTTGGCAAAAAATTTTTTTCTTTGCAAAAAATCAATTTTTTGCTTGAAACAAAATTTTACCCAATTTTGGCCAAAAGGCGTTTATTTCTAATAAGTAAGTATTGAAAGGAGTTTCAAATGCGCAGAAGCTTCCGAAAAACCTTAAATCGCATGCATTTAAGCAAAAAAAATTTTTGACCAATTTTTTTGGCAAGGGGTACCTCTTTGCAAAAAATAAATTTTTTGCTTGAAACAAAATTTTACCCAATTTTGGCCAAAAGGCGTTTGTTTCTAATAAGTAAGTATTGAAAGGAGTTTCAAATGCGCAGAAGCTTCCGAAAAACCTTAAATCGCATGCATTTAAGCAAAAAAAATTTTTGACCAATTTTTTTGGCAAGGGGTACCTCTTTGCAAAAAATCAATTTTTTGCTTGAAACAAAATTTTACCCAATTTTGTTTCAAGCAAAAACCTTAAATCGCATGCATTTAAGCAAAAAAAATTTTTGACCAATTTTTTTGGCAAGGGGTACCTCTTTGCAAAAAATCAATTTTTTGCTTGAAACAAAATTTTACCCAATTTTGGCCAAAAGGCGTTTGTTTCTAATAAGTAAGTATTGAAAGGAGTTTCAAATGCGCAGAAGCTTCCGAAAAACCTTAAATCGCATGCATTTAAGCAAAAAAAAATTTTGACCAATTTTTTTGGCAAGGGGTACCTCTTTGCAAAAAATCAATTTTTTGCTTGAAACAAAATTTTACCCAATTTTGGCCAAAAGGCGTTTATTTCTAATAAGTAAGTATTGAAAGGAGTTTCAAATGCGCAGAAGCTTCCGAAAAACCTTAAATCGGATGCATTTAAGCAAAAAAAATTTTTGACCAATTTTTTTGGCAAGGGGTACTCTTTGCAAAAAATCAATTTTTTGCTTGAAACAAAATTTTACCCAATTTTGGCCAAAAGGCGTTTATTTCTAATAAGTAAGTATTGAAAGGAGTTTCAAATGCGCAGAAGCTTCCGAAAAACCTTAAATCGCATGCATTTAAGCAAAAAAATATTTTGACCAATTTTTTTTGGCAAGGGGTACCTCTTTGCAAAAAATCAATTTTTTGCTTGAAACACAATTTTACCCAATTTTGGCCAAAAGGCGTTTATTTCTAATAAGTAAGTATTGAAAGGAGTTTCAAATGCGCAGAAGCTTCCGAAAAACCTTAAATCGCATGCATTTAAGCAACAAAAATTTTTGACCAATTTTTTTGGCAAGGGGTACCTCTTTGCAAAAAATCAATTTTTTGCTTGAAACAAAATTTTACCCAATTTTGGCCAAAAGGCGTTTATTTCTAATAAGTAAGTATTGAAAGGAGTTTCAAATGCGCAGAAGCTTCCGAAAAACCTTAAATCGCATGCATTTAAGCAAAAAAAATTTTTGACCAATTTTTTTGGCAAGGGCTACCTTTTTGCAAAAAATCAATTTTTTGCTTGAAACAAAATTTTACCCAATTTTGGCCAAAAGGCGTTTATTTCTAATAAGTAAGTATTGAAAGGAGTTTCAAATGCGCAGAAGCTTCCGAAAAACCTTAAATCGCATGCATTTAAGCAAAAAAATTTTTTGACCAATTTTTTTGGCAAGGGGTACCTCTTTGCAAAAAATCAATTTTTTGCTTGAAACAAAATTTTACCCAATTTTGGCCAAAAGGCGTTTATTTCTAATAAGTAAGTATTGAAAGGAGTTTCAAATGCGCAGAAGCTTCCGAAAAACCTTAAATCGCATGCATTTAAGCAAAAAAATTTTTGACCAATTTTTTTGGCAAGGGGTACCTCTTTGCAAAAAATCAATTTTTTGCTTGAAACAAAATTTTACCCAATTTTGGCCAAAAGGCGTTTATTTCTAATAAGTAAGTGTTGAAAGGAGTTTCAAATGCGCAGAAGCTTCCGAAAAACCTTAAATCGCATGCATTTAAGCAAAAAAAATTTTTGACCAATTTTTTTGGCAAGGGGTACCTCTTTGCAAAAAATCAATTTTTTGCTTGAAACAAAATTTTACCCAATTTTGGCCAAAAGGCGTTTATTTCTAATAAGTAAGTATTGAAAGGAGTTTCAAATGCGCAGAAGCTTCCGAAAAACCTTAAATCGCATGCATTTAAGCAAAAAAAATTTTTGACAAATTTTTTTGGCAAGGGTACCTCTTTGCAAAAAATCAATTTTTTGCTTGAAACAAAATTTTACCCAATTTTGGCCAAAAGGCGTTTATTTCTAATAAGTAAGTATTGAAAGGAGTTTCAAATGCGCAGAAGCTTCCGAAAAACCTTAAATCGCATGCATTTAAGCAAAAAAAATTTTTGACCAATTTTTTTGGCAAGGGGTACCTCTTTGCAAAAAATCAATTTTTTGCTTGAAACACAATTTTACCCAATTTTGGCCAAAAGGCGTTTATTTCTAATAAGTAAGTATTGAAAGGAGTTTCAAATGCGCAGAAGCTTCCGAAAAACCTTAAATCGCATGCATTTAAGCAAAAAAAATTTTTGACCAATTTTTTTGGCAAGGGGTACCTCTTTGCAAAAAATCAATTTTTTGCTTGAAACAAAATTTTACCCAATTTTGGCCAAAAGGCGTTTATTTCTAATAAGTAAGTATTGAAAGGAGTTTCAAATGCGCAGAAACTTCCGAAAAACCTTAAATCGCATGCATTTAAGCAAAAAAAATTTTTGACCAATTTTTTTGGCAAGGGGTACGTACCTTTTTGCAAAAAATCAATTTTTTGCTTGAAACACAATTTTACCCAATTTTGGCCAAAAGGCGTTTATTTCTAATAAGTAAGTATTGAAAGGAGTTTCAAATGCGCAGAAGCTTCCGAAAAACCTTAAATCGCATGCATTTAAGCAAAAAAAATTTTTGACCAATTTTTTTGGCAAAAAATCAATTTTTTGCTTGAAACAAAATTTTACCCAATTTTGGCCAAAAGGCGTTTATTTCTAATAAGTAAGTATTGAAAGGAGTTTCAAATGCGCAGAAGCTTCCGAAAAACCTTAAGCAAAAAAATTTTTTGACCAATTTTTTTGGCAAGGGGTACCTCTTTGCAAAAAATCAATTTTTTGCTTGAAACACAATTTTACCCAATTTTGCCCAAAAGGCGTTTATTTCTAATAAGTAAGTATTGAAAGGAGTTTCAAATGCGCAGAAGCTTCCGAAAAACTTTAAATCGCATGCATTTAAGCAAAAAAAATTTTTGACCAATTTTTTTGGCAAGGGGTACCTCTTTGCAAAAAATCAATTTTTTGCTTGAAACAAAATTTTACCCAATTTTGGCCAAAAGGCGTTTATTTCTAATAAGTAAGTATTGAAAGGAGTTTCAAATGCGCAGAAGCTTCCGGAAAACCTTAAATCGCATGCATTTAAGCAAAAAAAATTTTTGACCAATTTTTTTGGCAAGGGGTACCTCTTTGCAAAAGATCAATTTTTTGCTTGAAACAAAATTTTACCCAATTTTGGCCAAAAGGCGTTTATTTCTAATAAGTAAGTATTGAAAGGAGTTTCAAATGCGCAGAAGCTTCCGGAAAACCTTAAATCGCATGCATTTAAGCAAAAAAAATTTTTGACCAATTTTTTTGGCAAGGGGTACCTCTTTGCAAAAGATCAATTTTTTGCTTGAAACAAAATTTTACCCAATTTTGGCCAAAAGGCGTTTATTTCTAATAAGTAAGTATTAAAAGGAGTTTCAAATGCGCAGAAGCTTCCGAAAAACCTTAAATCGCATGCATTTAAGCAAAAAAAAATTTTTTACCAATTTTTTTGGCAATTTTGCAAAAAATCAATTTTTTGCTTGAAACAAAATTTTACCCAATTTTGGCCAAAAGGCGTTTATTTCTAATAAGTAAGTATTGAAAGGAGTTTCAAATGCGCAGAAGCTTCCGAAAAACCTTAAATCGCATGCATTTAAGCAAAAAAAATTTTTGACCAATTTTTTTGGCAAGGGGTACCTCTTTGCAAAAGATCAATTTTTTGCTTGAAACAAAATTTTACCCAATTTTGGCCAAAAGGCGTTTATTTCTAATAAGTAAGTATTGAAAGGAGTTTCAAATGCGCAGAAGCTTCCGAAAAACCTTAAATCGCATGCATTTAAGCAAAAAAATTTTTTGACCAATTTTTTTGGCAAGGGGTACCTCTTTGCAAAAAATCAATTTTTTGCTTGAAACACAATTTTACCCAATTTTGGCCAAAAGGCGTTTATTTCTAATAAGTAAGTATTAAAAGGAGTTTCAAATGCGCAGAAGCTTCCGAAAAACCTTAAATCGCATGCATTTAAGCAAAAAAAAATTTTTGACCAATTTTTTTGGCAAGGGGTACCTCTTTGCAAAAAATCAATTTTTTGCTTGAAACAAAATTTTACCCAATTTTGGCCAAAAGGCGTTTATTTCTAATAAGTAAGTATTGAAAGGAGTTTCAAATGCGCAGAAGCTTCCGAAAAACCTTAAATCGCATGCATTTAAGCAAAAAAAATTTTTGACCAATTTTTTTTGCAAGGGGTACCTCTTTGCAAAAAATCAATTTTTTGCTTGAAACAAAATTTTAGCCAATTTTGGCCAAAAGGCGTTTATTTCTAATAAGTAAGTATTGAAAGGAGTTTCAAATGCGCAGAAGCTTCCGAAAAACCTTAAATCGCATGCATTTAAGCAAAAAAAATTTTTGACCAATTTTTTTGGCAAGGGGTACCTCTTTGCAAAAGATCAATTTTTTGCTTGAAACAAAATTTTACCCAATTTTGGCCAAAAGGCGTTTATTTCTAATAAGTAAGTATTGAAAGGAGTTTCAAATGCGCAGAAGCTTCCGAAAAACCTTAAATCGCATGCATTTAAGCAAAAAAATTTTTTGACCAATTTTTTTGACAAGGGGTACCTCTTTGCAAAAAATCAATTTTTTGCTTGAAACACAATTTTACCCAATTTTGGCCAAAAGGCGTTTATTTCTAATAAGTAAGTATTAAAAGGAGTTTCAAATGCGCAGAAGCTTCCGAAAAACCTTAAATCGCATGCATTTAAGCAAAAAAAAATTTTTGACCAATTTTTTTGGCAAGGGGTACCTCTTTGCAAAAAATCAATTTTTTGCTTGAAACAAAATTTTACCCAATTTTGGCCAAAAGGCGTTTATTTCTAATAAGTAAGTATTGAAAGGAGTTTCAAATGCGCAGAAGCTTCCGAAAAACCTTAAATCGCATGCATTTAAGCAAAAAAAATTTTTGACCAATTTTTTTGGCAAGGGGTACCTCTTTGCAAAAAATCAATTTTTTGCTTGAAACAAAATTTTAGCCAATTTTGGCCAAAAGGCGTTTATTTCTAATAAGTAAGTATTGAAAGGAGTTTCAAATGCGCAGAAGCTTCCGAAAAACCTTAAATCGCATGCATTTAAGCAAAAAAAATTTTTGACCAATTTTTTTTGGCAAGGGGTACCTCTTTGCAAAAAATCAATTTTTTGCTTGAAACAAAATTTTACCCAATTTTGGCCAAAAGGCGTTTATTTCTAATAAGTAAGTATTGAAAGGAGTTTCAAATGCGCAGAAGCTTCCGAAAAACCTTAAATCGCATGCATTTAAGCAAAAAAAATTTTTGACCAATTTTTTTGGCAAGGGGTACCTCTTTGCAAAAAATCAATTTTTTGCTTGAAACAAAATTTTACCCAATTTTGGCCAAAAGGCGTTTATTTCTAATAAGTAAGTATTGAAAGGAGTTTCAAATGCGCAGAAGCTTCCGAAAAACCTTAAATCGCATGCATTTAAGCAAAAAAATTGTTTGACCAATTTTTTTGGCAAGGGGTACCTCTTTGCAAAAAATCAATTTTTTGCTTGAAACAAAATTTTACCCAATTTTGGCCAAAAGGCGTTTATTTCTAATAAGTAAGTATTGAAAGGAGTTTCAAATGCGCAGAAGCTTCCGAAAAACCTTAAATCGCATGCATTTTTGACCAATTTTTTTGGCAAGGGGTACCTCTTTGCAAAAAATCAATTTTTTGCTTGAAACAAAATTTTACCCAATTTTGGCCAAAAGGCGTTTATTTCTAATAAGTAAGTATTGAAAGGAGTTTCAAATGCGCAGAAGCTTCCAAAAAACCTTAAATCGCATGCATTTAAGCAAAAAAAATTTTTGACCAATTTTTTTGGCAAGGGGTACCTCTTTGCAAAAAATCAATTTTTTGCTTGAAACAAAATTTTACCCAATTTTGGCCAAAAGGCGTTTATTTCTAATAAGTAAGTATTGAAAGGAGTTTCAAATGCGCAGAAGCTTCCGAAAAACCTTAAATCGCATGCATTTAAGCAAAAAAATTGTTTGACCAATTTTTTTGGCAAGGGGTACCTCTTTGCAAAAAATCAATTTTTTGCTTGAAACAAAATTTTACCCAATTTTGGCCAAAAGGCGTTTATTTCTAATAAGTAAGTATTGCAAGGAGTTTCAAATGCGCAGAAGCTTCCGAAAAACCTTAAATCGCATGCATTTTTGACCAATTTTTTTGGCTAGGGGTACCTCTTTGCAAAAAATCAATTTTTTGCTTGAAACAAAATTTTACCCAATTTTGGCCAAAAGGCGTTTATTTCTAATAAGTAAGTATTGAAAGGAGTTTCAAATGCGCAGAAGCTTCCAAAAAACCTTAAATCGCATGCATTTAAGCAAAAAAAATTTTTGACCAATTTTTTTGGCAAGGGGTACCTCTTTGCAAAAAATCAATTTTTTGCTTGAAACAAAATTTTACCCAATTTTGGCCAAAAGGCGTTTATTTCTAATAAGTAAGTATTGAAAGGAGTTTCAAATGCGCAGAAGCTTCCAAAAAACCTTAAATCGCATGCATTTAAGCAAAAAAAATTTTTGACCAATTTTTTTGGCAAGGGGTACCTCTTTGCAAAAAATCAATTTTTTGCTTGAAACAAAATTTTACCCAATTTTGGCCAAAAGGCGTTTATTTCTAATAAGTAAGTGTTGAAAGGAGTTTCAAATGCGCAGAAGCTTCCGAAAAACCTTAAATCGCATGCATTTAAGCAAAAAAAATTTTTGACCAATTTCTTTGCAAAAAAATCAATTTTTTGCTTGAAACAAAATTTTACCCAATTTTGGCCAAAAGGCGTTTATTTCTAATAAGTAAGTATTGAAAGGAGTTTCAAATGCGCAGAAGCTTCCGAAAAACCTTAAATCGCATGCATTTAAGCAAAAAAAATTTTTGACCAATTTTTTTGGCAAGGGGTACCTCTTTGCAAAAAATCAATTTTTTGCTTGAAACAAAATTTTACTCAATTTTGGCCAAAAGGCGTTTATTTCTAATAAGTAAGTATTGAAAGGAGTTTCAAATGCGCAGAAGCTTCCGAAAAACCTTAAATCGCATGCATTTAAAAAAAAAAAATTTTTTGACCAATTTTTTTGGCAAGGGGTACCTCTTTGCAAAAAATCAATTTTTTGCTTGAAACAAAATTTTACCCAATTTTGGCCAAAATGCGTTTATTTCTAATAAGTAAGTATTGAAAGGAGTTTCAAATGCGCAGAAGCTTCCGAAAAACCTTAAATCGCATGCATTTAAGCAAAAAAAATTTTTGACCAATTTTTTTGGCAAGGGGTGTACCTCTTTGCAAAAAATCAATTTTTTTGGCAAGGGGTGTACCTCTTTGCAAAAAATCAATTTTTTGCTTGAAACAAAATTTTACCCAATTTTGGCCAAAAGGCGTTTATTTCTAATAAGTAAGTATTGAAAGGAGTTTCAAATGCGCAGAAGCTTCCGAAAAACCTTAAATCGCATGCATTTAAGCAAAAAAAATTTTTGACCAATTTTTTTGGCAAGGGGTACCTCTTTGCAAAAAATCAATTTTTTGCTTGAAACACAATTTTACCCAATTTTGGCCAAAAGGCGTTTATTTCTAATAAGTAAGTATTGAAAGGAGTTTCAAATGCGCAGAAGCTTCCGAAAAACCTTAAATCGTATGCATTTAAACAAAAAAAATTTTTGACCAATTTTTTTGGCAAGGGGTACACCTCTTTGCAAAAAATCAATTTTTTGCTTGAAACACAATTTTACCCAATTTTGGCCAAAAGGCGTTTATTTCTAATAAGTAAGTATTGAAAGGAGTTTCAAATGCGCAGAAGCTTCCGAAAAACCTTAAATCGCATGCATTTAAGCAAAAAAAATTTTTGACCAATTTTTTTGGAAAGGGGTACCTCTTTGCAAAAAATCAATTTTTTGCTTGAAACACAATTTTACCCAATTTTGGCCAAAAGGCGTTTATTTCTAATAAGTAAGTATTGAAAGGAGTTTCAAATGCGCAGAAGCTTCCGAAAAACCTTAAATCGTATGCAATTAAGCAAAAAAAATTTTTGACCAATTTTTTTGGAAAGGGGTACCTCTTTGCAAAAAATCAATTTTTTGCTTGAAACACAATTTTACCCAATTTTGGCCAAAAGGCGTTTATTTCTAATAAGTAAGTATTGAAAGGAGTTTCAAATGCGCAGAAGCTTCCGAAAAACCTTAAATCGCATGCATTTAAGCAAAAAAAATTTTTGACCAATTTTTTTGGAAAGGGGTACGTACCTCTTTGCAAAAAATCAATTTTTTGCTTGAAACACAATTTTACCCAATTTTGGCCAAAAGGCGTTTATTTCTAATAAGTAAGTATTGAAAGGAGTTTCAAATGCGCAGAAGCTTCCGAAAAACCTTAAATCGTATGCATTTAAGCAAAAAAAATTTTGACCAATTTTTTTGGCAAAAAATCAATTTTTTGCTTGAAACAAAATTTTACCCAATTTTGGCCAAAAGGCGTTTATTTCTAATAAGTAAGTATTGAAAGGAGTTTCAAATGCGCAGAAGCTTCCGAAAAACCTTAAATCGCATGCATTTAAGCAAACAAAATTTTTGACCAATTTTTTTGGAAAGGGGTACCTCTTTGCAAAAAATCAATTTTTTGCTTGAAACACAATTTTACCCAATTTTGGCCAAAAGGCGTTTATTTCTAATAAGTAAGTATTGAAAGGAGTTTCAAATGCGCAGAAGCTTCCGAAAAACCTTAAATCGTATGCATTTAAGCAAAAAAAATTTTGACCAATTTTTTTGGCAAAAAATCAATTTTTTGCTTGAAACACAATTTTACCCAATTTTGGCCAAAAGGCGTTTATTTCTAATAAGTAAGTATTGAAAGGAGTTTCAAATGCGCAGAAGTTTCCGAAAAACCTTAAATCGTATGCATTTAAGCAAAAAACATTTTTGACCAATTTTTTTGGCAAGGGGTACCTCTTTGCAAAAAATAAATTTTTTGGTTGAAACACAATTTTACCCAATTTTGGCCAAAAGGCGTTTATTTCTAATACGTAAGTATTGAAAGGAGTTTCAAATGCGCAGAAGCTTCCGAAAAACCTTAAATCGCATGCATTTAAGCAAAAAAAATTTTTGACCAATTTTTTTGGAAAGGGGTACCTCTTTGCAAAAAATCAATTTTTTGCTTGAAACACAATTTTACCCAATTTTGGCCAAAAGGCGTTTATTTCTAATACGTAAGTATTGAAAGGAGTTTCAAATGCGCAGAAGCTTCCGAAAAACCTTAAATCGCATGCATTTAAGCAAAAAAAATTTTTGACCAATTTTTTTGGCAAGGGGTACCTCTTTGCAAAAAATCAATTTTTTGCTTGAAACACAATTTTACCCAATTTTGGCCAAAAGGCGTTTATTTCTAATAAGTAAGTATTGAAAGGAGTTTCAAATGCGCAGAAGCTTCCGAAAAACCTTAAATCGTATGCATTTAAGCAAAAAATATTTTTGACCAATTTTTTTGGCAAGGGGTACCTCTTTGCAAAAAATCAATTTTTTGCTTGAAACACAATTTTACCCAATTTTGGCCAAAAGGCGTTTATTTCTAATAAGTAAGTATTGAAAGGAGTTTCAAATGCGCAGAAGCTTCCGAAAAACCTTAAATCGCATGCATTTAAGCAAAAAAAATTTTTGTCCAATTTTTTTGGAAAGGGGTACCTCTTTGCAAAAAATCAATTTTTTGCTTGAAACACAGTTTTACCCAATTTTGGCCAAAAGGCGTTTATTTCTAATACGTAAGTATTGAAAGGAGTTTCAAATGCGCAGAAGCTTCCGAAAAACCTTAAATCGCATGCATTTAAGCAAAAAAAATGTTTGACCAATTTTTTTGGAAAGGGGTACCTCTTTGCAAAAAATCAATTTTTTGCTTGAAACACAATTTTACCCAATTTTGGCCAAAAGGCGTTTATTTCTAATAAGTAAGTATTGAAAGGAGTTTCAAATGCGCAGAAGTTTCCGAAAAACCTTAAATCGTATGCATTTAAGCAAAAAACATTTTTGACCAATTTTTTTGGCAAGGGGTACCTCTTTGCAAAAAATAAATTTTTTGGTTGAAACACAATTTTACCCAATTTTGGCCAAAAGGCGTTTATTTCTAATACGTAAGTATTGAAAGGAGTTTCAAATGCGCAGAAGCTTCCGAAAAACCTTAAATCGCATGCATTTAAGCAAAAAAAATTTTTGACCAATTTTTTTGGAAAGGGGTACCTCTTTGCAAAAAATCAATTTTTTGCTTGAAACACAATTTTACCCAATTTTGGCCAAAAGGCGTTTATTTCTAATACGTAAGTATTGAAAGGAGTTTCAAATGCGCAGAAGCTTCCGAAAAACCTTAAATCGCATGCATTTAAGCAAAAAAAATTTTTGACCAATTTTTTTGGAAAGGGGTACCTCTTTGCAAAAAATCAATTTTTTGCTTGAAACACAATTTTACCCAATTTTGGCCAAAAGGCGTTTATTTCTAATACGTAAGTATTGAAAGGAGTTTCAAATGCGCAGAAGCTTCCGAAAAACCTTAAATCGCATGCATTTAAGCAAAAAAAATTTTTGACCAATTTTTTTGGAAAGGGGTACCTCTTTGCAAAAAATCAATTTTTTGCTAGAAACACAATTTTACCCAATTTTGGCCAAAAGGCGTTTATTTCTAATACGTAAGTATTGAAAGGAGTTTCAAATGCGCAGAAGCTTCCGAAAAACCTTAAATCGCATGCATTTAAGCAAAAAAAATTTTTGACGAATTTTTTTGGAAAGGGGTACCTGTTTGCAAAAAATCAATTTTTTGCTTGAAACACAATTTTACCCAATTTTGGCCAAAAGGCGTTTATTTCTAATACGTAAGTATTGAAAGGAGTTTCAAATGCGCAGAAGCTTCCGAAAAACCTTAAATCGTATGCATTTAAGCAAAAAAAATTTTTGACGAATTTTTTTGGAAAGGGGTACCTGTTTGCAAAAAATCAATTTTTTGCTTGAAACACAATTTTACCCAATTTTGGCCAAAAGGCGTTTATTTCTAATACGTAAGTATTGAAAGGAGTTTCAAATGCGCAGAAGCTTCCGAAAAACCTTAAATCGCATGCATTTAAGCAAAAAAAATTTTTGACCAATTTTTTTGGAAAGGGGTACCTCTTTGCAAAAAATCAATTTTTTGCTTGAAACACAATTTTACCCAATTTTGGCCAAAAGGCGTTTATTTCTTATAAGTAAGTATTGAAAGGAGTTTCAAATGCGCAGAAGCTTCCGAAAAACCTTAAATCGCATGCATTTAAGCAAAAAAAATTTTGACCAATTTTTTTGGAAAGGGGTACCTCTTTGCAAAAAATCAATTTTTTGCTTGAAACACAATTTTACCCAATTTTGGCCAAAAGGCGGTTATTTCTAATACGTAAGTATTGAAAGGAGTTTCAAATGCGCAGAAGCTTCCGAAAAACCTTAAATCGCATGCATTTAAGCAAAAAAAATTTTTGACCAATTTTTTTGGAAAGGGGTACCTCTTTGCAAAAAATCAATTTTTTGCTTGAAACACAATTTTACCCAATTTTGGCCAAAAGGCGTTTATTTCTTATAAGTAAGTATTGAAAGGAGTTTCAAATGCGCAGAAGCTTCCGAAAAACCTTAAATCGCATGCATTTAAGCAAAAAAAATTTTGACCAATTTTTTTGGAAAGGGGTACCTCTTTGCAAAAAATCAATTTTTTGCTTGAAACACAATTTTACCCAATTCTGGCCAAAAGGCGTTTATTTCTTATAAGTAAGTATTGAAAGGAGTTTCAAATGCGCAGAAGCTTCCGAAAAACCTTAAACCGCATGCATTTAAGCAAAAAAAAATTTTGACCAATTTTTTTGGAAAGGGGTACCTCTTTGCAAAAAATCAATTTTTTGCTTGAAACACAGTTTTATCCAATTTTGGCCAAAAGGCGTTTATTTCTTATAAGTAAGTATTGAAAGGAGTTTCAAATGCGCAGAAGCTTCCGAAAAACCTTAAATCGCATGCATTTAAGCAAAAAAAATTTTTGACCAATTTTTTTGGCAAGGGGTACCTCTTTGCAAAAAATCAATTTTTTGCTTGAAACACAATTTTACCCAATTTTGGCCAAAAGGCGTTTATTTCTAATAAGTAAGTATTGAAAGGAGTTTCAAATGCGCAGAAGCTTCCGAAAAACCTTAAATCGCATGCATTTAAGCAAAAAACTTTTTTGATCAATTTTTTTGGAAAGGGGTACCTCTTTGCAAAAAATCAATTTTTTGCTTGAAACACAATTTTACCCAATTTTGGCCAAAAGGCGTTTATTTCTAATAAGTAAGTATTGAAAGGAGTTTCAAATGCGCAGAAGCTTCCGAAAAACCTTAAATCGCATGTATTTAAGCAAAAAAAATTTTTGACCAATTTTTTTGGCAAGGGGTACCTCTATGCAAAAAATCAATTTTTTGCTTGAAACACAATTTTACCCAATTTTGGCCAAAAGGCGTTTATTTCTAATAAGTAAGTATTGAAAGGAGTTTCAAATACGCAGAAGCTTCCGAAAAACCTTAAATCGCATGCATTTAAGCAAAAAAAATTTTTGACCAATTTTTTTGGCAAGGGGTACCTCTTTGCAAAAAATCAATTTTTTGCTTGAAACACAATTTTTCCCAATTTTGGCCAAAAGGCGTTTATTTCTAATAAGTAAGTATTGAAAGGAGTTTCAAATGCGCAGAAGCTTCCAAAAAACCTTAAATCGCATGCATTTAAGCAAAAAAAATTTTTGACCAATTTTTTTGGCAAGGGGTACCTCTTTGCAAAAAATCAATTTTTTGCTTGAAACACAATTTTACCCAATTTTGGCCAAAAGGCGTTTATTTCTAATAAGTAAGTATTGAATGGAGTTTCAAATGCGCAGAAGCTTCCGAAAAACCTTAAATCGCATGCATTTAAGCAAAAAAAATTTTTGACCAATTTTTTTGGCAAGGGGTACCTCTTTGCAAAAAATCAATTTTTTGCTTGAAACTCAATTTTACCCAATTTTGGCCAAAAGGCGTTTATTTCTAATAAGTAAGTATTGAAAGGAGTTTCAATTGCGCAGAAGCTTCCGAAAAACCTTAAATCGCACGCATTTAAACAAAAAAAATTTTTGACCAATTTTTTTTTTAAATTTTGTTGTTGTAACACAGTTTTACCAAAAACATCTTTAAATCTAGTATATTCATATTGAAATGAGTTTCAAAAGTAAAGAAGCTTCTGAAAAACCTTAAGTGGTGTACCGAAGAGTACAAGTTTTTATAGATGTGCAATTGATTATAAAATGTGCAAGTCATCATAAAAAATGCAAGTCATTGAAAAAGTGCAAGTCATTAAGACATTCTATGATTTTGCTGAGTCCATTTACATAAATTTAACCCAACTCACAGTTCTTCACAGTTTTGTTGTTATAAATTTTCCTAATATTTGCTTCCAATTTTTTTAAATATGTATCAGTATTCTTACTATTCTTATCGAAAGAAATTTATCAGGTTTCAGTCAGTTTCAGTTAAGTAAATAAGCAACACAAAAGTGAAGGCACATAAACACACATCAAATTGCTTATAGTTTTTAAAATCTGTTCAAATTATAACACATATGAAGGGATTTCATGCATGCAGATAATAAATCATTTGTGCAAAGAAAGCAAGAAAATTTAATTTAATTGTTTTTGTTTGAATTTTGTTTTATTTTATTTTTTGATATAATTCGTACTTGAGGTATCTTGTTTTTGTTATTTTGTATGCATAGTAAGTAAGTAAGTTATCATGTAATAATTCATATGTATACTCAGAGGTATAATATGTTTGCTATCAGTGTTGTAAATCTTATTACTAAATACAAGTGCAAAGGTAGTAAGGTGTGTGTGTGTGTGTGTACAATGTGGTACTTATGAATATGTGTACATTGTACATATATACAGAAATAATTCTTTTTGAATTCATTTTTCTGGGCTTGCATCGGCCTGTTGGAAGTTACACGAAATCTGATTGAAAAAATTAAACGAATCACTTTTAATGAAAAGGGCTTGAATGACAAACAACCATAAGATCCGGGAAATTTTTTTTCAATAAGTAATTTCTTATATTGTTCAGGCAGAAGTTAATCATATTTGCAGAAATTTAATGAGAAATATTTTAATACTAATTCTAAATAAATGAAACACATTTAATTGCTCTTGTTTGGGGTGTTTCCATGAAATATTGCTCAAAAATACATAAGGATATGTTGACTTAATTTTGCAAACTGAAACAGTATTTGAATTCGGATTATATTCCAAAATTAATTTTATATGCTATTAAATTTGGAGTAGAAACAAGCTGAGCTATAAATTATACTTCACATGGAGTTTTAAAAAATTTTGGGACAACTTTTTAGCAATAGAGGGTAACGTTATTGCAGTTGATCTGCTAGGGTGTTATTACGTTCCCCTTGGGAGTCGTTAAATTGAAAATTGTTAAGCATGTTTTTTCAAATTTAAATTTAGTTAAATATTTTTTCTCCGCATGAGCAGTTATGTGTTTTCCAAGGAACATATTTTATTCGAATGAGTGTTTTTAGATTTTGATAACTAGAAACGTTCACATACATATTTTTCCTTTTCATGAACACATACAGCACGGGTATATTCCCGTAAGCACATGCTCAATTCTTTATTGAATCAAGAAAATGACATGAAAAACATCTTGAAAAGTATTTCAAGCGTCTATATGGTTGCATCTGTGGTTAAGAAACATCAATTCAACCCGTTTCCTTTCCTTTTACAAAAAAATTTTAATATTTTGCACTTGTAAGTTGTTGCCATGATATATCAAAATAAAGAGGCAAACAAAACAGCAGAAGATAACAACCAAAATATTGTTCTAAAGAATTTAAATATATTTACATACTCACACATTATCATACACTTCTATGCTTGATACATACACACACACACATATTTGTAAATATCGTTTGTGGGTTTCTTTGCATGTACAAATAAAATACTTGAGGTTTATTTCTATGCGAATACAGTAGTTAAGTTTCTATGGAAAATGCAATCTATAAATATATTTTACTAAACAGAATATTGTGAAAGACTCACTTCACCCGAAATATGTACTAGATTTAAATAAATTGCAACTAAATCAGAAACATTCAATAAATATCATTACACTGTATATTTGTCATCACTTTTGATAATCATTTTTTTTCATTTTTTGAATTCAAATCTCTGAAAGTTGCAGAATATAATAAATGATGTCTGTTTTTATTCATATATATGTATACATATATCTATATTTATATATATATATATATATATATATATATATATATACATATATATATATATATATATATATATATATACATATATATACATATATATATTATTTTTTATTTTTTTTTTCTGACCAACATTTTATGCAGAATTTCTGTAAATAGTTTAAGCAAGATATGGTTTCTTTGCAACATTTTAATAACAGTTTCTGTTAATCTTTTATAAATGCTTTTTGAAGAGAAATGATTTTGTGCAAGTTTCATTGCCAGAGAGTATTTAATTGTAACCCATAAATTGAGATTTTAATGGAAATTTTTTCAATCTTCATTATTCAATTATATTTAAGTTTGGTCAGTTTAATTAAATATAATCTACGATTTAACATATTAAATGAGATCTTTTAAAATCCATAGAAATTAATTACGGGAAATTTGAAGAAGTTGCTATGAGCGCTTTATTAAAGCCAATGGAGGACATCATGGAAACTTTACACACTTTTTACGGTATTATTTAAACTTTCGAATAGAATTTAATAAGTAGCAATAGACTTTCAGAAATTCCCAAGGTCTAGAATAAACGCCGACATTGGCGCGTGTCTCGCTGATAGTCAACTCAACCGAGTGGTGCACTAAACAATCAGCTATTGAGACATGTAAGAGGTCGAAAAGAGACCCGTTTAAAGTTTTTTTTCTTTTTTTTTAGAACTAGGACCAGCACTCAGGGGATAACCCTTACATATGCAATGCATTGCGCCGGAACTGAAAACGAGGGGATAGTATTGAGGGGACAGAATAGGAATGATGAGACGATAGACAGTTTTTTTATTTTTTTATTTTTATTTTTTTTTTTTGTAGCTATTTCATTCTTTTTACTTCGCCGGCTAATTTTAGCTACAAGGCCGACGAAGGCGGGTGCTGTTACTCTGCTTTTTGTACGTGATAGTGTCAGTCGCTGCCAATTATGTTCAATGACCAGTGACTATGCCTTCATCATTGAAACAGGCTGGCAACAACTAACACAACCACACACTAATGCTGATCAGAAGAATTGAACACAATATTTCATGACTCAGCGCGGGCTCGAACTCAGGACCCTTCGCTTCATAGTCTTGTGTTCTACTACTTCAGCCAACAGCATGATTTGCTGTGCTATTGCGTCTACTTATAAGCTCATCAATTTTGTAAATATGATAATAATTATCATGATTTGATTAAGGAAAATCTTTTCGCCTATAAAGATATCATCAAACGCAATTTTGCTCTATAATTGGTATTAAATTTGGGTAAATACATAAAATAAATTATTTTGAGAAGGCACATAAAGGGTCTATACTGAAAATAAGAACTTCATGACAAGTTGAACGTGTATGTTTTTGAAAAATTTATTTTAAAGAAAATTCAAGTTTTTAATTGAACAAACCTTTGAAAATGTTTCGATATTCGGTACTCTCAGAATTTTGAGAGAGGCTATTACTAGGCTAGTAGACACGCACGAAAATAAATCGGTTGTACGGTAATGATGGGCGAATTAAACTCGAATCGAAACTCTTAGGTGATGCTATTAACATAATTAAATAATAATTAAATCAGCTGAGTTTAATATGTGAAGGAAAGTATAAGTTCTAAAATCGAAGCTAGAAAAGTGTTGAAAAAAGAATATCTGGATCGAAGAAAAAATAAAAACTATGTTGCAACCAAAAATATAAAAAAATTTGTTTGCTTAAATTTATACGCATTTTGTTTAAATGCATATGCATTTTCGAAAACTTCATTGCTTTGAGACTCCTTTCAATACATATTTAAAAGAAACGAACATGTTTTGGGTAAAAAACTTGATTTTAGCAAAGAGGTTCCCCTTTCCAAAAAAATAGTAAAAAAATTTTTTTGTTGAAATGGTTGCGACTTAAGATTTTTTGGAAGCTTCGTCACATTTGAATGCATACGATTTAAGCTTTTTCGAACTCTTCAATTTGGCTAGTAAAATTTTGTTGTTGTTGGCTGTACTTGACACTTCGGAATTAGTTTATCGACATCAAATGAAATATAGCCATGTTTCACGTTTGTTTTTAAAACGTTATCAAATTGTATTACATGAAGCTTGATTTTGTTAAAAAATTTCTGTCTTTTATTAAAAAAAAACAGAAACCTGTTTAATGTCGAAAAGTTTAATATGCGCAGCTAAACATTCACTAAGATATTCATTATATATTAACAGAAACTAATTTATATTTTATTAAATGAATCTAATCTGCAGGATTCAATGAAGCGAAAATACATTTTAATGAGATAGCTACAAAATTTAATATGTTTATATAAATTATTTGATATAATTTAAATAATCCTGTATTTAGTTCATCACAGTTTATATGTATGTGTGCTCATCATCACTGCACGTATAAAGTTTGTGTGTTATCTGCTGAACTAAATATTTTGTTTGTGGAAATTTTATCTTTCATTTTTTTATAAAAGATCTTCTTATACTCCTATGTGTAAGATTTTTGTAAAGAATTGCGTGTGTGTGTGTGTGTGGGTATTCATACGGTTTTTATCTTGTTTGCTTTAATTTACAATAATGAGTGCGTTGTCTTCAATGCTGTTGTGTGTGTGTGTGTGTGTGTGTGCACGTACTTCACCCGTATAACGAACATGTGTGCACTTAAATGGTCTCCCACTCATTCCCTATTTCCGCCTTTATGCACGTATACAAGTGAAAGTAGGAGTATTTGCATGTGTGTGTGCGTGTGTAAATTTTGCCAAACTGTATATGTACTTAATTTAATGTATGCAAATACAATTTCGGTGCATTTTTATTCTTTTGTTAAACTTTCATCCAAGATATTTTGTATTTTGATCTCTTGTGCTTTCCTGTAACTGACATTATATTTTGCAAGTATTTATGTGTGCATGCATGTATGCGTAAAGTATGTTAAAGTATTTGCTGGTTTATATATTAACGTTACCAGGCTGAAATAGAAAACCAACCAAGTTAAAGGTATAAATATTTTTCGTGTTCCTTTCAGCAGGTATGTTTTCTCTATTGTACAATAGATTTTAAGTTTTGTTACGTTCTAAAAACTTTGGTGTAAAATAAAACAACTATGTATGTATCCTTTAAAACGAGCTGGAGTTTTCTACAATACAGTGTCTTTACAAATGAAATGAATGAGGGATGATGTTGGCTGAAGGAATTAAGGGGTAGACCCGGGTTGCGTATAGTCTATTGAATCTTTTATGATCTGCATTGAGGTTTTATGATCTGCATTAAGGTTTTCCCTTGCTTTGAAAGTACTTAAGAAACACCTTAGCGAAATATATTATTTGCTGTCTTGAACTATAGCCGATTAAACTTTAGGATGTACAAATCCTGTACAGTTAATGAGTCATAAGGAGTAAAAATAAAATTTGAATTTTTAATTATTTCTGCACTTGATAAAGTTCAGGTACAGGATCATCAACAGATACCCGGTTTATTATAATTTAATTTTGTAATAATGAAGTTTTCGGATAAACAGAGTCACAGATCACAGAGTATTATGACAAAAATTTACAAATCTGCAACCTGCGACTGAGACCATATGCTGAGGATATTTTTAACTCATATTTTATTCATTACTATAACTGACTGTACACGACTTACGCCTTCATATCAGAAATAGCAACATTATTAACTACATATAGTTATTCAGAAGAAACGTACATCTTTATAGTTATTTGAACTCTCGAAAGAGAGTAAACGATCAGTGGTCTGGGTGCACTTGAAAAATAATCCCCAACAAGACTTGATGTTGACTGACTCAGAGCTGCTTGCAAACTGTTATAAGAGATTATATTTTTTGATTTTGAACACTCTATTGTTATGTATGTACTTTATTAAACAAATAATGGAGTACACTTTGTGTTTAATCTCTCCTCGCAATAAAAATACATAAGAAACTTTGCTAAAATTACTTTGCATTAAATGTTATTAAATGAAATACTAACAAATCCTAGAATATTATGTAAGAAAATTCAATCATATTATATGTTTAATTATAAAAAAAGATGTACATTAGCATTTCCTTTAAAATGCAGATCCTTTCTGCATGTGAATTCAATCGAATTTTAAGCATGAACAAATTGTTTGAAAAAAAAGGTTACATTACAATTTTAAAACTATTTCTAATGACAAATTGTATTTAATTTTACTAATGACTATTACTAAGAAACTGGTATGGCATTTATTTCAGTGTAAACCGAGTGTATAGCAAAGTGTAAAGATTTATAAATGAAGGTACAGCAGCACAAAGAAAACAGACTTATAAGTCTTACTTAAGAATATTCAACAAATAGCATAGACGAATTTCCCACTGATGGTTCCTTAACAGATGCACCTTTAGTGAATGAGCAAAGATTTACATAAATCATTCTTTTTGCCGTCTTCATATGCTTGAGTTCTGCAACAACTCAAAAAGTTTTAAAATTCTTCCTCGTTTATATTCAAGTTTGCATTTGAAAAGTTCAACCCATTCAGTACAATAGATAAAAAGTAACCGAAGTAAGAAATACAAAACTGCTTTGTGCCATTTAACAGACTCTTAATAGAATTATTAGTTCACAGGATATAAAAAAGTAAGATCTTAGTTACAGAACAAAATTAATAGTTATAATAATAAATAAATGCTAGGAGAAATCAGGACCTATACTCAGCATCTGTCTCCAACAATAATATAAATAACAGGAATATAATGCGAATCGCTTACAGGTATTGGGTGCACGTGGTTTCGAAATCAGATTTCTTTACAGACTGCATTTTTTTGGAATACTATAACACAATTTTTATTCTGAAAATAGTTTTAGCCAAGGTAAATTAATACTAAGTACCCTTATTGTCTTATGTGATCATCATCTGCTATTCAACCCTGAACTATACGAAATAATTTTTTTTACATTTCAGATTTTTATAATTTTATTCCAGTTTTTTGTTAAAAAGAATGAAAATGTTATCAAATGCTGAAATTTTGCACTTTCCAAATAACTTTTTGTATTTTCTATAGTATTATTTTTCTCTTTTAAAAGTTGTAAAAATTTCCTCACTTAAAAAAAATTAATAAATAAAAAGTCTGAATTATTTACAAACATTTCTTGACAATGTGGTAAAGTTGCAGCGCCGAAAAGGGGTGAAGTTACGTGGTAGTAGTTTGTTCGGGTTTTAGTTTTTTTTTTCAAATATTCAAAGATTTTATTTGCTGCTTGTATTCAAATGTGACACAAAGAATTGCTTCCTTTAATATTCTGTCCATTTCTCTCAAAACATCCAATACAGTGCTTATTGTCAGTGCTGCCAACTGACTGATAATTAAGGTGAATTGTTTAAGGCTGTAGTTCATAGCTGACTTTTAAAGTGAATTTGTTTTACAAACTTTTCGTATGCCCGAAGAAAATTAACTTTTTATTTAATGATATCAAAAGATTTCTTTTTTTTTATATTACATTTGTAGCAAAAAATAAATTATGAAATTTAGTTTTTATATTAAAATCTTCTATTCGACACATTATCTCAATTAAATTATTGCTGCGCCTACATTTCCATGGTTCTTACACCAATTTAGGAATTACGAATTACAGATGATTTAGTTTTAATTTTTAATAATTGTACGACAGAAAGAATTCTTTCGATACCGTGAATCAGGCGGCAAGCTCATACATAATTTTCTCACTTTATATTTAATATACATATTTCAATATAACCATTCCCAATTCTTTAGAGCGTAGATGATCAAGCTTCTCTTGCTCTATAACGCGTTATAGGAAAGCACGAAAAAAAACAAATTCTGCTTACGCAGCAAACAAATACGTACATGAAAAAAAATTGTTGTTTCTCTCGCACTCCTTAGGTTTTGGCTTCTCAGGGATGGATAAAAGGAACTTTTCAATTTAAGTTATATTTTGAGTCAAAGGGCTTGTTGCTACTACACGTATCTTTTGCATTTATAATTGTATTTATTGTATAAAGCACAATATTTTTATTTATTAGCATCGGACTCTAATAGTGGAGTTAATGTCGACGCCGTTTACGGCGTTTCAACGCCGAAAAAGTTGAAATAGATTGAACTTTTACGGCGTTGCAACGCGTTGAGATTAACTGCTCTCATACAATTTCATACGATTCAAATTTTTTTTGACATTTGACGCCGTCGACATTAACTCCAAGGTAAAGTTTAGAGTTAAGAAATATTCCCAATAAATTAAGGAAATATTGAATTCAAAACTGATGCCAAAATGCCGTAATCGAAATTTTGATTGATATCGAATGCCGAAATTTGCCCCCCGATATATTTATTAGGGTTTAAGTTTATCTATTGGCTCTTACAACAAATCATAAGTAAATTCAACTCTACTTCTTAAAACTTTCATTGAGGCACTTGTAAGTACAATAATCGCAACAACATGTAAGATAAATTATATTGGATAGTAAATGTTTAATATAATTTGAAAATTTGTTTCATATTTTCACCCAGTCTTGCATATAATTTGTCAAAAACTGTTCTGGCAACACTGTTTTCCACACAAAAACTATCAGAAGTTTAAGCAAGAAGTAGAATAAAAAATCAAAAATAAAAAAAAAACATGTTGACATAAAAAGTTTATACGTTAATTACTTTTGAAATTAATTTTGACATTTAAAGTTTTCAGAATGTTTAATTTTGTCCTTTTATTTTTGCATGTCGTTTGAATAGAATGAAAAGAGAAATACGAAATAAAATAAAATACTAATTGCTGGTCATAAAACCATACAGATTGTCAAATACACTAATATATGTCATTTTTAATTAAATTTCTGATAACTCTTTTACAATTTAGAAGAATATGACATTTCTTGTTCTTGTGCAATAGTATTTAAATGGATGGTATAAGTGGTAGGAAGTGTGTATGTAGTTTATATAATTTTTGTGGCAGTGTTCGTTGGACTTTTTAGAACTTTGAGTCACTATAATTTTTTTTTTTATTTTTTATAATAGATGGTAGTAGCAAAACTTTTGACTCTACATATCAATGTTATGTTAGCTAACTTATTTAGTTTTAAGATACATAAAGCAGTAAAGTTGTTAAAAGTGTAAAATTTATGAGAAATAAAAAAAAAACAAAAATTTATAATAAAAAGTAAAAGATTCTGGCTATTTTAAAAAGTGAGAATAACTCAGTCAATTTAGGTGAAGGATATGTTCCTCAGATTTATGTGAAAGCTATTCGAATAGGTTGATGCAATAGATATTTTCATCTCCTCACTAATGAAATGGTGTCAGAGCTACCCCTCAGCACAAGAAGAGCAGAGAAAGTCATACTTCGTCAATCGCACGAGAGTATTTTAAAATTTTGCATTTCTTTTGTTCCAATTCTTAATTCTGCTAATTTTTTTTTACACTGGTCTTGATGAAGGCCTATGTTATAGCATCCTGCCTACTTGATAACTTTGATTGTTTCTCATATGTCACCTCCAAAACGAAGAAATTTGCTTTATGACTGACACTCAGAGGATAGAACCAACTCATGCAATATTTTGTACTATAGAATGAAGACAATTTGTTTGGTAGGAGTGAAAAGAATTTATTTATGTTGCGAGTCGCCGTTACAAGCTTAAATCCTGCCATGTAAAATTTTATTTAAACGCCGCTTCAGAAACTAGAGATACTCGTATATTTCCTTTTTCTATATATTTTCATCCCGCTATGAGCAGATATTTAATTTTTTTTGATTATTTTCTATTATTTATTTTTTTATATTATTTTTCAGGCGATAACCCCTACATATATGTATATGCTAGTCCTAAGGAAACCAAAAGGATTGGATAACATTGAGTGGACATGTGAAAATATATATTTTTTGTTGCTACAGGCCAGACAGACAGTGGGCTCCTTTGCTCTATTTTTTATGGTGTGAATTGTTGCCTGTAATGTTTGCTGACCAGTGCTACACCTTCACAGCTGAAACGTGCGGACAGCAACTAACGAAATCGTAAAATAATGCTGCTTAGAAAAATGCGACAGCATATTCATGACTGAGTCAGGAGTCGAACCGGGTCTCTTAGTCTGATGTTAACTACCTTAGCCAACAGCATCAATAGTTTAAGGCGGAAGAACTGGAAAGTGTTAAAAATTACTGCCACTGTTATTGAGAGCATATGGTTTAGAAAAGGCTGAGTGTTAGTCCAAAAAGATACATCTAGTAGTATTGTGGTGCATATTATAGAAAATTGAAGTAGAAGGGAATCGTTTCATATTTCAGAACAATGGGCTCTTTACATGATATTTCTGAATATATATGTATATATATTTAAAATACTAATTGAAGTTCATTGAATAAGGATACCAATAATTTTATAATTTTTTTTTACTTGATACATAGAGAAGTTAGCATTTTATCCTTTTTTAATTAAATATAATTGGGGTATTCACACTATGTGCTATTTAGTCATATTGTCATAAAGTCATAATATTTTTAGACCAGCTAAAAAAAAAGTTGTTGTTGTGTTGCATACAAAAAAAGTCATAAAACAATAGCACTCTTTCAGGTATGCATGTTTTTGTTTTGTCATAAAAGAGATCTGAGTTGAACGGCTGAAAATCTTTAGGCGAGACGGCGATAGTATATGTTTGCCGCCGTTACTTATATATGATTCACGACTAAAAAACGGCTAAAAAATTATTTATACTTATATGTACACTACATCACATTTTTATAACATAAAAAAAATTTAAAAAGAACTAAATCGCAAAATCTGAATATAAGCAAGTGAAAATATTTTCTCGTTTAACTTATGTAACTGTCAGCCACTGAACGTTTTTCCGTGTGGCGCCGTCGAAAAAAATTTATTCAGCTCATATCAAGTCAGTTTGCTTATCAGCTGATCGAAGTTTTGGAATAGCGGACTAAGTTAAGACTTTGTTGTTCACACTGGTCATATATTTCGTGATATTATTTTATGACTTATGACTTTATGACTACAGTATGAATCCCCCAAATATACAAAGTTTTTTAAATATATATTAACCGAGATTAATCTCTTAAATAAAACCATTTCATTCAAATTTTTAACAAAAACTTGTTTTAATTTATTTTTCTCATCTTTTTCGTTTTTCATTTAACAATTTCACTTTTTTGCTGTTGAACTTTTATTAATGTAATGGTTTCAAGTTTCTTCTTTCACTAAATGTGTCTAGTTTTTCGAAACACATACAACACATATACAACGTATTCACTAACTCACACACACACACACACCCATACACAGATATACTTAGTTCATTAAGTTTTTTAGACATTTAGTATTCTTTTCTATAAAATTCACTGCAATCCTTTACGCCTAGTCTTCTTTTTGTTCTTCATTACTATGACTGCTGCACTTAATTTACAACCTGAGGCTGTTACGAATAAAAATTTGAATAAAAGCAAAACTTTTTCATTCACTTTTTTATTCATTCACAAATATTTTTTTTTCTGTGCCGCTTAAACTACTTTCTCTTTAGTTTAATTCATCTAAATGTTTGTTTTTCGTATATCTTTTATATTGGGAATTGTGTGTGTGTGTGTATGTTGGAAAGAGGCTTATTTGTCGTATTTTATTTAGAAATGTTTTTGCTGGCAAAATTAAATTTTTGACTTTTATCTACATTTGCTTGTTCTTGTTTCTATTTTTGAAAACAAATAGATGAAGCTTTCAAAGTTAAACCATTAAGTCATGTGTTAGGTTTCAGGGTCGTACTATGGGATGAATGTTAAGAATTTCTATGTTTAGATTTAACATGCAAAATAGAGAAACAAAAAAATTTTCTGAGAGTTTCATGTTGTTGTTTAAAGTAGGCTGCACATGATTAGCATGACACTACTTCCAGTCGTGGTAGAATATCCTTCAGTTCATTAGATAAAGGAAAAAACATTGTCATGTTTTCGTTCAAAAAGCATGTAGAACTGTGTTCCAAGTCCCATATATATATTACAATTGTTATAGGTGTTAAAAGGCTACAAAATAATGGATTCCTCTCAAGGTCATTCTTCAAGGCTTTTTTATATCACGTTAATTAATGAAAATATTGTTGTGCCTTGCCGTATAATTTCTTGTTTGCTGAAATATTTAATATCTATTTAATGCTAATCTCTACTTAAAAAGATATAGGCAATATTGAAAACTATTTGCGAAGTATTATCCTCAACAGAACTACCAAAGCATTTCCTGTGAATTTGTATAAGCATTAAAAGGATATTTTTTGAGATCTACGGATTTGTAGGGTAAATTTAGATAATATATCAGCTAAGTAAATGCTTTTAGGCGCTTGACCGTTTCAATAACACATACTGCACAAGTTATTCGTTCGGTTAAGCGAAGAATGATTAACCCTTTTTTAAAAACTAATCATTACACACATATTCCTCATAAGATCTTAATATTTAAGGTTATTTAAGTGCATAATTCGTGGCCAGCAATTCGCACGCTACTGTATCTTTGGCTAATAAGAAATACTCATGTAAATATGTGTCTGATATGTATCACATACGTGTGTGAATACAGAATATAAAGACTTATACGTGCATACACTTTGGATGAATGCATGCTTGGGTCTCAAGAGACATGCAGACAAATGGTCATACCGCACACACAGAATATTTCTACTTGTAGTATTTCAAAATATATTAAACAAAAAAAAAAAGAAGGAAAAAAACCATAATAAGTATATGAAAATGAATTTTGAGAAAAAGTTCAAACCAACTAAATGGTCTTCACCCATTTAGTTGGGTTAAAAGGAAATAAGTGTAGAAACATTAGTGCTGCATACCGGATGTGCCTCGTAAGCATTTCAACCCCCAGCACATTTTACTTACGAACACACTTATGCTAGGAACACAACTGCGACGAACGACGAATTTTTGGTCGCGAATATTCGTCGCCAAAAATAAAACACATTGGTGTATATGAAAATGCACACAATCGTGGCGTTGGTTGAAGTTCGTCATACTCAGCGAAAGTTGAAATACATTTATTTCTAATTGTTTCGTCAACGAACGACGAACAAATTAATATAAAGTGACCAGGTTTCATATACTCAAACTGGTTTTTTGTGGAAAAACATAGTTCACTACTGTATTGCTGCATGTAGCACTAAAATTTTCAGTACATACTAAAAATGCATTCACTAATTCACAAAAATGTATCATTCGGACGACTTTTTATTCATTTTGAACACTTTTTATAATATAGTTTCTTTCTATTTCCCATTTTTTCATATGGTCACCCCATCAGCTGTTAAATGAAAATAATAATTTATTTACAGACAAAAAATTTTTCAGAAAATAATTACAAAAAGGAATTTCAATAATTATCCCGGTGGACAACACCGGGATAATTATTGAGTGTGTAAACAATCTGGCTGGCATCAGAGGTTACAATGATTTAAAAAACAAATATTAAAATTTTGTTTGCTTATTATTTTAATTTATTCGTCGTTATTGTGTTTCATACGACGAATTTATAGAGCGATTTTTTACCAACGAATTCGTCGTACTAAGCGAAATTCGTCGTTCGTCCCAGTTGTGTTCCTAGCATTAGACATAATATCTCATGTAGTCGTACATATATACACAACTCCGTATAAGCTTAACACTTAACATACACACACATAAATATTTTCATTGCCCTACTATTGTATATACAAGTATATTTGCGCACACATACAAAGATATTCATGTATGTGGGAATGCATGTCGTTACAAAAATATATTGTGGGGTAGGTCAAGCGTTAAATGTATTCGCTAAATACACATTTCTACATACAGACATAAATTTGCCAAATTGTACCCTAGAAAATTCAAATTGTTTTTTTTTTTTTTGTTAGTTTCTGTTTTTTAGTGCAAATGCCGTTTTTCGCATCTCCCTCTATACAATTGTCTTTATGTACATATTTTCATTGTACACTGTGTCTGCATCTGCCGTACTTGTTTCGCTTTTTTGTTTTTTTTTTCTTTTTTTGCGAACAAGTTCTCTTGCAAACGAATTTTCTTTGGTAATAGTAAAGGCATCTTAAGCAGAAGTTTTACTAAATTCCATTTCTAAATGACTAACAAACATTAAGCAAAAGAGGTCAATAGTAAAAAACAAAAAGTATTTAATTTGCTGCAGGTGTATGACGATTTTAGCAACTGTTAAGAGTAACAAGCGACTTCATTCGTATTCATTTATCTAATGTGCGATCAGTGCTAGTTAGATCAACAGAATTAAATGTCTTTGACATCCTTAGTTAACATTTTAACCTCAGAATTATATACAACTAGCTATTACCCCCGACTTTGTCCGCGAAGAATATGGGAAATTTCAGCTAATGTGTATGTTATGTCAATGATGTGTTGTATTTTTACTGGATCAAAGTTTAATAATATCATATGTCTATACAAATTTTCGACCACCCTTGACCACTTAAAACGAAATTTCAAAAAAAAACCTCTCGGGTCTTAAACTATCTCTATGCCAAATTTTATCTAAATCGGTTCAGCGGTTTAATCATGAAAAGGCAACAGACAGAGCGACGGAGTTACTTTCATATTTATTATATTAGTAAGGAAAAAAGTGCAAGTCATTATAAAAAATGCAAGTCATTATAAAATGTGCGAGTCATTATAAATAGTTCAAGTCATCACAAAAATGCAAGTCATCATAAAAAGTGCAAGTCATCATAAAATATTCAAGTCGTAATAAAAAGTGCAAGTCATCAAAAAAAGTGCAAGTCATAATGAAAAGTGCAAGTCATCATAAAAATTGCAAGTCATTACAAAAAGTGCAAGTCATTACAAAAACTGCATGTCATTATAAAAAGTGCAAGTCATTATAAAAAGTTCATTATAAAAAGTGCAAGTCATTATAAAAAGTGCAAGTCATTGTAAAAAGTGCAAGTCATGAAAAAAAGTGCAAGTCATAATGAAAAGTGCAAGTCATCATAAAAATTGCAAGTCATCATAAAAAGTGCAAGTCATTATAAAAAGTGCAAGTCATTATAAAAAGTGCAAGTCATTATAAAAACTTCAAGTCATTATAAAAAGTGCAAGTCATTATAAAAAGTGCAAGTCATTGTAAAAAGTGCAAGTCATTATAAAAACTTCAAGTCATTATAAAAAGTGCAAGTCATTATAAAAAGTGCAAGTCATTGTAAAAAGTGCAAGTCATCAATAAAAGTGCAAGTCATAATAAAAAGTTCAAGTCATCATAAAAAGTGCAGCTAATGTGAATGTCAACGATGTGTTGTATTTTTAGTAGATGAAAGTTTAAAACTTTCTTAGTTATCAGTTTCATAGTTTCATATATCCCTATAAACTTTAGACCACCCTTGACCCCTCATCAAGTCATTGTCAAAAACAAAGCCATTCTCAAGTCAGCTGTATCAAAGTTTAAAATGTTCATAGTTATCAGGTTAAGAATTTCATATGTCTATAAAAATGTTCGACCACGCTTGACCACTTAATAGGATTATTTCCAAAAAGAAAAGCTACTCTATCTAAAAAAAACACTGCATATCTATTCCTCGGATCTCGAAATATCTCTTTGCCAAATTTCTTTTAAATCGATTCAGCGAGTTAGGCGTGAAAAGGTAACAGACAGACAAATAGAGTTACTTTCATATTTATTATATTAGTAGGGGTTCATTTTAGTGTTACTATCAAAAAAGTATGGGCCAATAAATTAGTATGATATGCACGACGGGAAAAGTTTCAAAAATTTAATCTTAAAAATTGGTTAGTTTCTGTGAAACAGCTACATCGATTTCAAATAAATGCGATGAAAAATAGAGTTTTCTTAATTTTATATTAATAATATTAATAATTTTTATCAATAATTTAATATCATTAATAACAACCAATTAAAACTTTTTGTTTATGAAACATATTTGAGAATATTTGAACACACATACTTATAGTGTTTGATATAAATGGAATGAAAAGACAACTGCTTCTTATTGAAAATAAAATATTTTAAAAAAATTTTACTGATACCCACAAAAGAAGCACTTTAGGATATTTTATTAACAATAATTGCCACGGCTTGCTTTTAAGTGCTTTCTTCACAAAAAGTTTATTATTTGTGTCAGAAATAAATTCGAAAATACATATTTTATTTATATTTAAATTTGTGTAAGTTTATTTTTACTTAGCAGATAACATTTTATATAATTCTACTTTTTTTCATGTGTATTTGAGAGTTGCTATGAATTTCTAGCATTTGCATAATTAAATGCAATTGAATTTATAAACGACAAGAAGTCATCAGACAACAAACAAGAAAGAAGAAAAAAGTTACTGAAAAAGTAAAATAGTTAAGCCAATTTTAATATACTGACATAAATACGCACCTACACACGCGCATACATACAATAGATTTATCAAAATGAGCAGCCAACAATGAAAGTACATATTTGAAAAAGAAAAGTTTTATTCTCTTTATACGTAGGCATTATACAACATACACATGCATTTTATATACTCGTATGTGTGTGTCTAGTGCAGAAATATTTAAGTATTTATATGCAAATATCTTTGTTTCTATTTATGCATATATATTTGGGTATATATGTACATCCATGTAGATCTTAAACTTGAAATATATTACATACACACACACACACATACAAATTAGTACGAATATGTATACAAAACCAGAAAGCTTTTAACCTTAAGGGAATAAGCAACACTTAGTTATACTTTTGAATGCAGAATTTAGCCTTTACCGAAATAAAAATTTTGGTCTGATTTGCGTATGAGATGGAATGTTTCATTTCTGTTTTGGTTCTAATTCATCATACGCACCACAGCCACATGACAATGACTTGGTGTACTTTTTGTATGAACTGGGTAAAATCGGTGAGCTTTTTTTGCGCATTTTTTATCACTTATTACTATTTTAGTAAATAAATAAAATAGAGTAATAGTTTTAAATATTGTCGATATATCCTATAGTTCCTGCTTATTTTAAAATTTGTAGCTGTTTTCATTGAATTTATGTCTTGGGCTGTCATTGAAAGAAATTCCTCTCTTTGACGCCTTTTTAGTGAAATGTAATCCTAATCCTATGCACCAGATTTCAAGTAAATCTAGGTGATGGATATATTTTTAGTACAGGGAAAATTTTTTTTTATAACTTCCTATTATTATCAAGCTATTTTATATAACATGTATGTCGAATCACATGCGACTTGAAAAACGCCAATTTCTTTTGAACGATTTTGAGCGACTGCGAACTTCAGCACACCAATTTTGTGACTTCAAATCAAAAATGCTTTTTTTTCATGCAATATGCGATTTCCATCACATGGCCGTAAATCTTTTTCTTCATAAATTTCTTTTAAATCAATTATATATTAAATTCTTCTGGTTTCTTGACTTCTTTTTAATTATTATTGTATTCTGATATATTTAAGCTTAAGGTCTCTTTATTTTAATTTAATTTTTATTTTTAATTTCAATATTTTACATAGAAAAATATTTTTAATTTATTTTTTTATTTATTCAGCTCGAGATCGTTTTCTTATATAAAATTATTTCAGTTTTCTTTTATTATTCAATATTTCGTCACCAATTTGTGAACGTCATCAGGAATAAGTAGTAGGAAATTTAATTTTCAAAAATAAAAGGTAACTGAAATAATCTTATATAAAAAAAATTGACTTCGAACTTAATATATAATAAAATAAATTGCCAAAATAAAGGTCAAAAAGTTAATACCAGAAAAATATTTTTTGTAAAATATATATTACTTACGAACATTAAAAATAACTCCCAACTTTGTGTAAGTAAAATGACTTCTTAATCTGAATATTGTTAATAATAACTTCCTAACAACGGTGCTGAACTAGTTAACACGCGACTGTAAAGAGGGTTGAACTGAGTACATTCAGTCATGAATATTGATTAAAATTTTTCTGATCAGCATTAGCGTATGACTATGTTAGCTATTACCAACTTGTTTCAGTGACGAAGGCATAGCTCTGGTCTCTGAATAACTGGAAGCGACTGACGCTATCATGTACTAAAGAGCATAGGAGCAGGACCCTCCTTCGTTGGCCCTATAACAAAAAAATTAGCAGGAGAAGTAAAAGGTTGAAGTAGCTACCAAAAATTTACTATCTTCTCATCTTTCATCTTCTGCCCCCTCAACGCTTTTCCCCTGCTTTGTAGTTCCAGTGCAATACACTCACTTTATACAAAAAAATGTATTACGCACTTAATGCCACTTTGAAAGTAAAGAAATAGTACTTCCTCACAAATTAGTTCCATTTATTTTCCACTGTGTTGCCACTAATTTTTATGCAATTTATTTAAAATTTCTTTAAGAATTTATGCATTTATTTCAATATGCGATATATATTGCCCTAAATAGTGATTATCTTAAAATGGCCGAATGTTCGAAAATTCAAAAACGACTTCACTTTACTAGTACAGACAGAAACTTTCCAGTCGTTAGAATCTATTTCACGAGTTTTGCAGTTGAAATGAGACACCACCTTTTGCAAAAATTAATTCAGATCTGCTAGGAAACAATATACCACTTGAATTTCGCAGAGTTTTATTCATAATCTTCTACGATTATCACTAAGACGATTGCATATTAATTACGTTAAACCACTGAAAACAGTAAAATATCCATGAACATTTTACAAAGAAAAAAAAAAGAAGATCTCGACGTGAAAGCATTTTTCTTATTACCACCATCGGTGACACCTTTGTTCTTTTGAGGGTTAAATGGCACTTTTACGGTTATTAAATTGTCATATGCAAATATATTTTTATCATCTTAGTTTCGTGTATTTTCGTTTTTATTCTTCATTTATTTGTGGCATATAATTGAAATTTGTTTTATTTTACTTTCAAATAAGGATGTCTTTTAAAGGTAAATTAAATAAACAAAAAGTTGTCATATATTATAAATGAATATTTAAGAGCATTTCTAATAGATGTCTATAAGAGTATATGAAATTAAATTGAAGATGTATGAAATTTAATTTGGTATTTAGTTGGACAATTTTTAGCCCCAAGTAGAGAGAAGATTAAAATTTATTTAAAGATATATAAATTTAATTAAGAAAATGCATTTAAATTGAATTAATCAGGTACAAGTAGAACCGTAATACTTTCTTTTTGTACTAACAATATTCGAGATAAGCTCATCTCATGGGAAACGAAAAAATAACAAATTGTGAATATTCAGGTGAGTGATGATATTCGATTGATTGAAAAATTAAATCGTATATTGAATTCGATAAAGTTGTGTTAAGTTTCGATCGTTTTTGTTTTAAATTTTTGTTTTAAATCAATAAATTTCATATTTCAAAAATTGGAAGTTGAATTTGTATTAATTATAAAAATCATTAACGGAGGCGGAAATGTTTTTCCAATTATAGAGATAATGTTTAATAATCATTAAATTTAAGTTTAGTACAAATGATGTCCCCAAAATTATGCAATATTTTTTTTTTAAATGCACACAAATTTTCGTATGATAGCTGAAATCAAAATAGCAAGTATTTGTTTGGAATGAGAAATATTTTGCAGCCAACACTGAACTTTAAGTACGAAAAATTAGAAATTCACTCAATTCTGATATATTAGATAAGTTTTGCACAAACAAAGAAGTAGGTCAGGAATTTATTTTAATCAGTTAGAAATTGGCCAAATAGCTCAAAAGTCAGAATAAAATGATTTCACTCCACCAAATGTTTCATATAAATTTTAAAATACCCCTTATTCCGTAACTATTTGTCAACATCACGTTAAGAAAATATCAAAATTAGAACACTTCTGTGATCTTTTTCTTCAGCAGTTGAGAATTGGTGTTGCTATATCGAATGACTTAGAGAGTAGTCAGAGACTGTCAGAAGTAGCTAATTGTTGTCCATAAAGAGCTGGTAGGTTCCCTATTGTTGATATTATCCTGACGTGATGTTGACAAATAGTTACAGAATAAGGGGGAATATAATTTACCTATATGCACTTTTATACATTTCTAACAATTTTAGGTGTAACGGCAATTTATGACCTTGGAAATCTTTTTTTACATTTTCCGATTTTAAAACCGTCCTTAACAAAAAGTCAAGTGTTATTTTTTAATGTTGTTAATTTTTAAATTAAATTAATTGTTCACGTTTAAATAATTAAGCCTATAGAGCTGGAAATGTATACAAATGAATATAAAATACGATATTATATTGTGTAGAAATATCCGCTAACCAAATATAATTAAATTCACTCTTATTGTTACAAAATTTTGTAAAATTAATTTTTGTTGTTCGACAAAGCGTTTCGCTTATAAATAAATCTTTTGTTTAACATCAAAATATCGTAATGTTAATTGTTGATCTAATAAAACTGTTAAAAATAATAAAGAAAATTAATATTAATACAATGTGGCTGCGAAAAAAATTATAATTTAATTGTGTAAAGAATAACGAAGTACGAAATGTAAAATGACCCCAGTATTACCTTCCTGCACAGCATTTTCATCATCATGATCATTATGACTTCAACAGTACAAAAGGTCTATTGGGTCATGGCAACGTTATAACAATATAATAACATTCATGCTGCTATCTTTACCATTCAAATTTGGACAAAATGCACAAAAGAATGTCTACGTTTATGTTCATTCTTTTTTTTATTTGCTTTTTTGTAGAATTTTTAATGCCAACAAAATTGATGGCCACTTACATTTTATGTTTATAAAGGCAGAGGAGTACAACGAGGAGTACAATGTTTATGAAAAAATACCTAAAATTATATATAAAAGCATTATGATATAAGAAAAAAAATATATGAAAATAACAATTGAAACAATGAATTTTATCTTGTTTGTGGCTTAAGGAATATATAAAACGAATAATACGAAAATAAAAAAAATTAATTGGAATTCTTACAATTGAAATGAATTTCTTGAGAAATTATTTGGTTTTGTCAGACAATGCGTAAGAGGGGGGAAGCTTGCTTATGTAAGGAAAATAATGTTCGTACCATTCATAGCCCAAGTAATGAAGGATGTGTTCACGTGGGGATATATGAAAATATTTGATGGCCATACGTTGTTGCGTTTTAATTTAAAATTAATTACATAATTTAATACGTTTAATTGAGGAAATAGTTTTCCAAGGTGTTTGAATGGTTGCACGCTGCAAGATATAAAACAGCTATTTGGAGTTTTAACTTTATTAAGACTGGTAATATTTACATTAGAGTTAGTACTATTCAGCTCAGAATGACATGATAAATACTCCAAAGAACAATATAAAATATAGGCTAATTTAATTATAAAATACAAACAGAAGAGCAGAACAACTGTTTACGAAAGCCACTACACTTGCATCATCAATATTTTTGTTTATGCTTTTATTCATACTAATTTTATTAGAATTGTGTCAAGTTTTTCCGAATTTAATAATTGTATTATTTTTTGGTAAATATCAAAAAAAGAGAACTTTTTGCAATGACAAGCCAATGCAAAAATCATTAGATATGTTCCACAATTTACACTACTTCTGGTTCACAAGTTCAGCACCTTATTGACTTCCTTGGAAGCTGTTTTTCTTTTAACTGGGGTATTATTTAAACAATGAATTGACCCACCTTAATAATATTAAAGCAGCACACTACTTATCCATTTATTATTTTCTGAGAACTAAGGATTGTTGTAATTGCTTTCTGTCTTGTTGATTTCTTGTTTTTGTATGTCGGTGCGTTTGTATTATGCCATTGTTAAGGCAACGCAATTGCATGGCTTAGTGTTATATTACAACATTCCGAAGTAACTAAAGCAAAAAAAAAAAAATATATATATATATATATATATATATATATATATAAAAATATTGTGCAATCGAAGCCCTTACCTCTCGAAATAATCATGTACCAAACATTCTTTAATATAAATTTATAAATGAAAATATTGCGGTCTAAAAAGCAGAAGAAGGGGCTTGTTTGTCTTGGTTTTTGGCTGTGGGTTTTAGTTTTTTTTTCATTTTCTTTTGGTCATAAAAATAACGTGGAATGCTGTTGATTAAACCCAAGCACAAACCAAGTATGAGGGCAAACAAATTTAAAGCTTAACAAGAATTTACAAAATATTTAGCCAACCAGAAGCACTAGTACGGAATATTAATAAAATAAAATCTTAAAATGATTTGAGGGGTCCTTGCTCTGGCTGTTGTTTGTTATTAGTTTTGTGTAAATTTATTATTTGACTTACCACAATGGATCCGTTAAAACACTTTTGCCACTGAAACTATAAATGCGTGGCGCTTGTGAAAAGAAACCACCTTGTCCATTAAATATGCCCTTCCATGAATTGAATAGAACATCACCTCTGGTATTTACCACAGGCAGATCACGGTCAGCGACACGTACAATAGAATCAAGATTTTGTACTCTGCAAAGAAAGAAAAGCAATTAGAAAATGTACGTTTATGTTAAAATATGCTGAAATTAAATTTATAATTTATGTTAACAAAATATGTTGCCTGGTATTTTAATAGAATACAAGACAGGCCACAGAATTGTTAATTAAGAATTTAGTAAATGATTTTTTTAAAACTGAGATCTTTTTCCTTTACGTTAAATTTATATAAAAGGCTTACTAATTAAATTTCTGTCAGTATACAAGCAAGTTTCAAAAGTACAACTAATTTGAGCATGACCTTTACTTGAGCAGGAGCTTCTGATGTCATTTTGTTAAGTTTCTGATCTTAACTCTTTGTTTACAACTCATTGTTAATTACTCCTATTTGGGTGGGTCAGTCGTTAGAAATGGAGTCCAAGAAATGTTTAATTTTTTAATTCGTTCTCGTTTCATTTATATTTAGAAGTAAAACAGGTTGTTATATTATTTTGTGCTGCTGTTTTGTTCATTGATTTATATGCCACGTAGGAAATACCCCGTAAGAAGAATTGATGTATTGGCCAAATTAAACTTTTGATATATTTTAATATTGTTCAAGAGTGTCATTGCAGTACTGCACACAGTGCAGGTCGGAAATTGGTCAGTGTGAATATAAATAATTTTTTTCTTAACATTTATATGAACGTAATTTTACTTAAACATGCCGTTTAGAGATTTTATTTTGTAATTTCTTAAACAATTACAATCACAAAAAGTTGTGTATTTACTTTATAAACCTGAGGGTGTTGCCAATAAAACGACTTAAGTATATATTACGAAATTGTATGAAACCCTACATGCTTTTAATATTAAAGTCAACTGATATAACCTGGTTTTACCCTATAAGATTGTATTTTTTTAAATCAACTTGACGCTCTTTTGAACTTAAGTACATTTTATGAATTACAAATATGTCTAAATTTAAACCTGACTGAAATGCCAAAAACAATTACCGAATTTTTTTTTTTTTATTTCTTGATTTTCATAAGAACAAGTAGTTCTATTATTCTTATATTCATATACGGCATACATATTTTAAATATGACAGTTTGAGAGGTAGGCTAATTGTTATAGGAAGCTGGCACTTCTCTAAGGCGTCCCAAATCCCCTGTAAGTGTTTCAATCACAGAAAAAGACTTCCGGTCCATATTCCGAATATCCATAATGTTGCCGAAGAATTGCTAAAGTTTGATTCCACTAGGTCTTGAGATCGAAGGTACAAAAATTCTCTAACTTTTCATTTATGTTCATTTGTCCTCTTGGTACTGTTCCCTTCTTTATAATTTTAATTAATGTCTTTAGACTAAAATTTGTAATCTATTTTATTTATTTTCTAATTTACTCTATTAAAAAAGTATAAATAGTGCTATAAGCACAAAATTTAATAATGTCCATTTATTGGCTTCATTTGATAGAGACCAATTTTAAATTGCTTACAATATTTTGTAATAATAATTTTTATAACAAAGTTTAAAAATTAAATGAACTTATTTATACAAAACTTAAATAATCAAGCATTCGTTAACAGAATATTTTAAGTACAAAATAAATAAATCTTCAAAATTTATTATGAAATATTTTGACAACAATTCCATTTCGAATTACAATTAGAGAATAAATAACACAAATGAACACACAGAGAATGATACGTACTAAATGGCTACGGCATAAAAATTATTTATATATGTTTTGCTTATTTACTACAAATAAATTATTTATGTATTTATGAAATCTGTTTATAATATAACAAAAAAAAATCTTGTTTGTCTGCATAATAAAAAATAAAACGAATTATTTCAATAAATTAAAATGCCATTCATTCCAAAACCATTCATCTTTCTAAGTAATAGGCAATTTAAATGCCATCATCACATTTGTTATTCGCCCAGAAATTGTATAGAATGATGAACTTATAAATTTGGAGAGCGCCACAGAACAATAAACTCACTTATAAAGAGAAATGGTTATGTTGTTCATATAAATTAAACATTTATATATAGAACCGCTGCACTTAAAGTAGCTTAAGTCTTTTTATATGAAAATTTTTTAATTGAAAAAACATGTTACGAAATAGAAATATATTAACACGTAGTAAAAGTTTCGTATTCCTTGTAATTAAATATATATTTTCTAAATTAGGTATATGTATATAATTTATATATTGTATATATATATATATATATATATATATATATATAAATATATATATGTATATATACATATATATATATATATATATATATATATATATATATATATATATATATATATGTATTTATATGTATATATATAATGTATATATATATATATATATATATATATATATATATATATGTATATATAATATATATATATATATATATATATATATATATATATATATATATATATATATTTATATACTGTATGCTACGCACCAACATTTGACTAATTCCTATTTCAAAAATAAATGACAAGCGACACTTCGTTTACCTTATTTAAATATAAAAATTTAAAAACTAGGGGTTACTTTTCTTTATTATTCAGATGAAACATAAATCTCTTCAAAAGCTGTTTCAATATTTTAACAGGCTGGCAGAGAAAAACAATATATAAAAATAAATTGCGCACACATTTTTCTGAAATAAAATGTCAAGAAAAACAAACAAAAATGGCAACAAAAACTGACTTTAAACTGAATGTTAAAATGAGTTTTTTTTTTCATTAAAAAAAAAAAACAACTTCTACCAGTTTGAGAAAAGTTGAGATAAAAACCCACAACGAATTTACTTAAATGGCATTTAAAATAAATTTTTCTTTTATATACAGCATTCACTTTTCTTCAACTAAAGCAAGTACGTGGCAAGGCAGACCTCCGAAACCAGGACCTTTCTTATCATGTTTTGATCAAATTAAAATAATTTGATGTTTAAGCACCTGTTATTGTGCTGCATGAGTACGAATAAAATGGCAGTTGTGTTGGAGTACATCTTGGTTCTTTACTTAAGCAAATATTTATTTTTTTTACACAACTTCTGTTCTGGTACTATTTTTCGTAATAATTCTTTTCTCCATCTTTTAAACTTTTTGCTTTATTTTCTACTTTTTAATTTTTTTTTACTGAAACTACACAAAAACGAAGCTCAAAGGACGGCTGCAAATAAAAAGTCTTTAGTTTTAAAAGGTTATGAGCTATTGGATCTGATGGAAAGTGAAGTCATTTGAAGGAAAAATTCAATTGGCGATAAACAAAATACACATGAGTACTGATTATAAAAAAGTAGCAGCTTTCTAAAATAGCTGTTCTGCTGTGCTGTGTAAGTTGAATAATTAAAACCTGATGTTATCCATCCTTTCCGCCTTGGAATATTTATCATGTCAATCTTAATTAAATTTAGTGTTAAATTTCACTTTGTTACATAAAAGTAAATGATAACAAGTAAATGATAACAAGGCTAAAATAAAGGAATTTTTATATGAGTGATATGATAAACAGTTATTTGTTTTAATGTAGAGGATTTCCGCTTTCCAATATATAACTTTTTTTATCTTAATAAGTTAACGTATGTACGAGTAATATAGTTAGCAATTTTATGATGCTTTATGATGATTACCTACGACGTGTAATTTAATTTAAAAAATATTATCAAAGTGATAGTATATCGTGTGGGTTCTCGACCTTTTGTAAACTGCACTCGTGTTTGAGTACAAACAGCAATGTTTAAAATTGATTTAATACTAAAACACAAAAATGCCATAATAAATATAAATTTAAAGAAGTAAACTACATATTGTATTTTTTGCAGAGATATATTATATCAATCGTCAACTTCTTTTCATGCGGACACTACTTTTACCACCACCCAATAAAACACCAACACTAAGTATTCGAAAAAAAAACATTTTTTCTTTGTTGTTGTGTTTGTTGTCAGTGTTCTACAGAAAGATTGTGCTTTATCTCAAAATTTAACATAATATTTTGCAGTATTTGATGTTTATATTTCTTCTATTTCTATTTCTATTTCTCTTTTAATACTAAGTTTCTTTTTAGCATATTTTTTATTTTAGTTTGAATTATTATTAAAGAATTTTTATTAATTTCAGTTTTTGCGTTATCATTCGTTCAGCATAAATTGCAAGCCAAAGAAGAGTGCGAAAAACATATTTATTTTAATTTAAAATTATTATTAAACGCAAATTTCATTTAATAAAAAGACTAATTGTTCTGAGAACTGTTGAGTTGTAGAGAGAAAAAATTATTTTTTATATTTATATTTAAAAATAGATATATCCTTGCAGAAGGGCCAAATATTAAAGGTAGTGTTGGTGTTAGTGCAAATAAAGAGCAAAATGGAACTAAAACTCAAATAGTTTTTAAGGTAAATAAATATTAAATAAAACTAATTGAATTATCAAATAGAAATAATAAGGAAGTCAAAGTCGTATCTTCTATTTACAAAATTTAACTGGAAGAAAATAAATGAAAGAGTTTATTTTTATTATTGTAAAGGATTATTATTCCTGGTACTGAGTGATTTATTTAAATGTAGAAACATTTTAATTTTAAATGTAGAGACATTCTCAGAATTATCCAAAGTAAAGAAGATATGCTTATAACATTTTGAGAATTTTAAATTATGTATGAATTTTTATTAGTCGAACTTTCTTATGTAAATTGTTAATTTTTTCAACGGGCTTAAGTTCAATTATCGTTAAAATATTGGTTAAATAGTTGATATTCCTACTAACTAGCACCACTTGCAAAAGTGGAAAAATTGAACAAAGAATGCTCATGAGATGGCGTAGCGGCCTCGAAATCAGTACTGATCCGTTCTGCTGGTTTGATGATTATTGAAAATATTCTTAGTATTCCAATCTTAATATAAAAAATAATAAATAGAATTTGAACAAATTCATTTATTAATAAAATAATAAAAAATAATTTGCAGTCATGCAGATTCGAACTTAAGCCCGTTGAAAAAATTAACAATTTATTTTGAGAATTTTTCTTTTTCCATAAACTATCTAGAGCAATACGTCTTCTAGAGATACACTTCTCATGGAGGTATTGATGTTTTATTATGAATAAAATGCAGAGACACCTGGAGCTCTTTTGTGTTACGCTGAAAACAATGCAAAGTTACCCAGTTGTAAACCTTGCCTTACCGATATGAAATATATTTTAGAAACTTTTCTCTAAGCAGATAAAATGTTTACACACAATTTAATTTTTGTTGTTGGTTGTTTAAGGTGAGTTGATTTGTTATTTCCAATAAAAATAAAACTTATCAATTTCATATTATTAATAATGTATTAAATATACAGAAATGTGTCAAAAGAATACTGAGCTGTTTCAGAGTTTTCAGAAGAAGAACATTAAGTTCACTTTCAGCGAACATAAAACTCCTCACTGCCACTTTTAGCTTAGAAAAATCAAATATTAAAACGTTATCAAGATAAGAGCACTAAGCAAATTAAAATAGCATTCCAGAGAAATAAATATGATTTAAGATTGCCAGCTACATATCTGCGATCACTGAGAATAGTACCAAAGAGTTTAAGGAGAGAATCAAACTCACGCATGCTATTTACAAGAATTCTAAGGCACTCGATCTATTTTAACACTGACCAATAATTTGTTTCCCATAAACTATGTAAATAAATGTAGCCCACATGTTAAGCGGAGTATATTCTTTAATATTAAATATTTTATTAATAAAAAATAGTTGTTGTGTTCTGTACATTTGTTTTGAAACTAATAGCATTTGTGTGTCAGAAAACTATTCCCAGCTGTTGAGCCACCACGCTCGTTGCAAATGTTTTTCAACGTTTAAAAATTTAAATGAATCAATAAATTCAGCTTTCAAATAATTTAAAATTTTATACGTTAATGAATCCCATAAATTGAGCATCATTTCATAAATTTTTAACAGGTTTTTTTATTTTTGATTCTCTTGTAATTTTGCACAGCGTACAACCACAATCATGAATGATTGGCATTCAATAATTAAAAATCACTCAAGGAAACTTGTAAATCATAAAGGGAATGTTTATTATTTATGTTTATTGTAAATATAATTACCAATATGTTATTTTTTGAGTCAGTGCAAAAGAATACTTTTTTAATTAAACTGTGTTTACATGAGTTTACTTTTCCGTTGTGTATACATTTATTTGTATTTTTTTTAATGTAAAACAAAGTAATTGTTTGGTTTCATCCCAATAAAACGCAGATGTATTCATACAAATGCTCTGCACGCATAAAAAAAACACATTTCTGATGTAACTTTCTCGTTTTAATTTACAGCCACTTATTCGTAGAACAAGAATTTATATGATTTATATAATATTTTTAATTCTCACCTATATGCCCGTATTAATATGGAGCAAGTTGTTACTTGCAAAATGGAATAAATTTTTTTGTTGAGTATCCTAATAGGGTGGAGTTTGATAGTAGCTGACGCTATTTGCTGAAGCCTAAGGTTGTGGGTTGATTTCCACATATAACCGTGAGCATGACCTATAATTATTGTGATCTTCACAAGTGTGTGGTTGCATTATGAAATCATCATAGATTCTTACATACAGTCTCTTTGAAAACAATTAAAAATTTATGTACTTTTTGCTTACACAGCAGAGTAGAACCGTATCCCGTTTTAGAAATTCACGGCATTTTTATCATCAGTACTCATGTGTATTTTAGTTTGTGACGACTTATTAGGTGGATTAGTGGAATGTGATAACAGTTTTTATTTATAAAATTTCAAACTAGAACTTTATCAATACGAAACTGATGGCTATATACTTTTTAAATTTCTGTGTTACCGTTCGATTATGTTCCATTTTCGGAATTTTTTGATCCACAGTACTTAGACGAAACTTTAGTGGTTTGATTTTTTAATACTTAAGTACAGGTGAACATTTATTTTACTGTTAGCTCAAGGCAGTAGCTTAAGCTTTAATGTAAACATTTTATATCAAACAATTTATTTGCTATATTAAATTAAATTAAGATTCTCAGTATTAATAATGTTTTTGCTTAAAAAAATTCAATATGTAGTTTAGGTTTTTTTGGGGAGATAGATAATGGTTGAATATATAAAAAACAATATATCAAAAAATAAAAAAAAAATCGGTTCAAATTTATGTTACAAAATATTATTAATTATTTTTGAAAACTTATATTCAATTGATATATCTACTAATATTAGAGCTTTCTGTAGGTTATCTGTTGATAAACATAAGTAGACTTTAACATATTTGTTATTTATGTTTTTTTATCTTGGACCAGCACTCAGGGGATGACCCCTATATGTGCAATGCATTGCGCCGGAACTGAAAACGAGGGGATAGTATTGAGGGGACAGATTAGGAAAGATGAGAACACAGACAGTTGTTTTTTGTAGCTATTTCAACCTTTTACTTCGCCGGCTAATTTTTGCTACAGGGCCGACGAAAGAACTAGGTTAAAGTCTGCTGATGATTTGGTGTAAGAACCATTGAAATGCAGGCATGGAGACATACCTGACCACATAACAAACAAAAAGCACTAATATTAATTATTGTTAATATTATTAAATATTGTATGTAGTAAGAATTTTAACGAACATTTATATTGCTATATTAAATTGAATTAAGATTCATAGGCTAATTGTTCGAAATTTGTTTTTAAATCTCAGAAAGACATGATAAATATTCCAAGGCACAAAGGAAAGTCAACATCAGTTTTATTCAACTTACACAGCAGAGCAGAACAGCTGTTTTCGAAAGACGCAACCCTTTCATCATCAGTGCTCATGTGTATTGTGTTTGTCACCACTTATTAGGTGGCTTAGTTGAATTTGATAACAGTTCCTATTTACACAAATTTTATTCTTTCGAAAACAGCTGTTCTGCTCTGCTGTGTAAGTTGAATAAAACTGATGTTGACTTTCCTTTGTGCCTTGGAATATTTATCATGTCTTTCTGAGATTTAAAAACAAATTTCGAACAATTAGCCTATGAATCTTAATTCAATTTAATATAGCAATATAAATGTTCGTTAAAATTCTTACTACATACAAATCTAAGCTATGGCTTGCTTGAGCTACCAATAATAAAAAATATTGGAAAAACGTTCACATGTACTTAAGTATAAAATTCAAACCAAATAAGTTTGACTTAGGTATGATGGAACAAAAAATTCAGAAAAATGGGACATGAAGAAAAATAATCAAACGGTAACACGGGTATTATAACAATAACATGTTAACATCAGGTTGATACAGTTCTCGTATTCTTTTTCACAATAAAATTTGTGTAAATAGGAACTGTTATCAAATTCAACTAAGCCACCTAATAAGTGGTGACAAACACTATACACATGAGCACTGATGATGAAAGAGTTGCGTCTTTCGAAAACAGCTGTTCTGCTCTGCTGTGTAAGTTGAATAAAACTGATGTTGACTTTCCTTTGTGCCTTGGAATATTTATCATGTCTTTCTGAGATTTAAAAACAAATTTCGAACAATTAGCCTATGAATCTTAATTCAATTTAATATATTATTAAATATTATTAATTTGAACAACACGTTCAGTTCAATATTTATTTATATAGATAATGCATAAAATATTTGAATTAGAGTTCGAGTATATGCGGCTTTTCCAAAGAACTTTTACCACAACAATTTTAAGGTCGAATAATATGGCAACCCTTACGTCTAATAAAAATAATAAAATTTTACTATATTATTTTTCCTCCTTATATGTATGCAATTCACTTACACAACAATCGTGTTCATACTCTCTCACTCACATGCATACATACACATTTCCAGTAACCTCAAAGCCCAAGTAAACGGCAACGTATGAGTAATATTTAATTAATTTGTTAACAAAGTAATATTACTTATACGTTGTAATGCACGCATACACAATCATTCGTACACATTCCCACCATACAAGTAAATAAAATGAGCCACTGCATCAATTAAAAAAGAAATAAATAATCAAGAGCAAACTAGATACATCCACATACGAGTGTTGTAAAGATATTTACACCTAAATAAACTGCAAACTGGAGAGCATTAAAAAAACATATACACGACATCATCATGTCATTAAATATAATTATATAAAAGTTATTAAATTATAAGTAACAACTTAAAAGGACAACAAGTCTAACAGCTGGTGCTTAACTTATGTGTGAATACGATATAACCCCTTCGAAGCGTGTACGTTGTCTTCTTTTAGTTATTTAGGAGCACAGTCGTGATATATAAAAAAAGTGTTTGTCTGTGTTTGTACCGCCAGTTGCTTATGCCAGCATGCACGTTTTCCTCTACTTTTTATATTTCCTTCCCCTTTTTTGACAGTCTATTCTTCATCCCTGCAGCTCATGTGCACTTTTATTTTTATATAAGAAGTATTCTGTGTGAAAGTTGTTGTTTGTCCTAATAAGTATCTACTAAAGAAATGTTACTAATTAAAAAGATAAATTTATTTAAAAAAAAAAAGAGATGCGTATGCGAGGTCAAGTAGGTATGCAGTTTGTGTACACACATGATTTTTTTTCTTAACTGTTTCGTAAAATGTGATCTGTTGGCGTTAACTTTCTATTAACAATAAAAGGTGTACAACAAATATAACTGCTAGTCGTGAGTTGATATATGTGGCAATTGCTGTTGCAAAAATTGTTTGCTTTCGGCAACTTGTGATCTTTTAGTTTCCACCTAGATTTTATTATATACCATCAAATATAACCTTATTACATAAATATATAAGAGTACATATACATACATAAAGAATAATTATGCTTTTAGTAAGAATTTTTCAAGAATACTGGCACCACGTATATATAATCCACATTTCTGGTAAAATAATGCCAGCACACGTTTCCAAAATATTTATATAAGACAGAAGTAAACATGACACCAAATTCTAAAGCACACAAAATTATTTTAAGATACTTGTAACGTCTTGTATGGAAGCAGCAAACAATACGAAAAAAAACTATTTTAAAAGTTACGTTAATACTACGTTTCGAGGTTATTTGATTTTTTTCTTCAAGTAATACAAAAACCTTAAGATGGCAACCACTGTAAACAAGTCTTCAGCTTTAAACGGCAGGACTAAAAAGGTTGAAAGAAAGCTATTAAACAAATGTGGGGAAAATTAATTTTATCATAATAGCTTTAATGTTTCTTTAGGCTTAAGTTTTCTTTTTAATTGATTGTATATATTTTTTTAATTTAAAATAGCTGCTGTTTAAAGTTAGTGATTAAGAGTTAATGATTTTGGTGTCAGGCTAACTATGCCATGTATTTTGCAACATGCAACAAATATTCTTTTGATTAAATTAATCAATAAACTAAAATAAAATCCACAGCTTTTTTAAATGTATCGCCGTATGATAAAAGCAGTACTTGCCACATAACGACGTATTGTGAAATTATCTGCAGTTCCATGATCTTGTTAAAATAGGAATAGCAATTTTTTAAATCGTTATTTTTGGATTTAAGTTACAATAGCAAATATTTTCAACTTGTAAACACTGAGACTGAATCCATTACACAGATTGCTATTCCATGAATAGCTCCATTGACACCATATCTTATAGATATAAAATACCTTGTAAATATAGCAAACACCATAAACTTGGAGAGTGGAGTCAGAATTTTCAATGACAAATGACTAGTGGATGGAAGGTAGGCCTATCTTGTGGTTTGCGTTTAGGTTAGTACGTGTGACTGATGTAAAGATTGCAACATGTGATTGAGAGTCGGATGTAGGGAAATTTTTTAATAATAATTAATTTATTGTTTAAGTTCTGAAGAAAGTGATCATGTGGCAGGCTCACATAGTCTTCAATGAGGTCGCGGCCAAGGCTGCGGATAAGTTTCTCAGGCGTAATGGAAAGACCTCAAAAACAGTGTTAAGTACAGAGCAAGTAAACTTCAGATGCCAACTTTTCGAGATGAAATCCGTACCTGATGGTATTTGTAGACTAGTCTTGTGGCTGCCCAGCTTTGGCTAGTATTAGACTGGAAACCGCCCGTCAACACATATTATTGCGGCGGCTGTGCGGCAATTGAGTTTATCTAATTAACGGTTATTTTCCAGAAATCTATAAAGTATAAATATATTTAATCCCATTGTTAGCATGTGTCTGATTTGTTGACAGATCCACCCAAAGGAAAACTGAACAATCAGTCACTGTTACACCAAAAAGGACCGTCTATAATTATGGTCCGCCTCAAAATTATTCTTATATACATAAATATAAATTCCATATGTGGAAATAACATTTTATCGTGTACGTTTTGCTCATTTTGAATTATCATTCATGGTGTGCAAACAACTCAAAAAGTTGGAGATCATGCTACGCATAATAAAAATTTCCTTACTAAAGTTTAGTGGTTAACTGAACTCTTGCAGTACATCCGCATTAAGGACAGACGTGTTAGTACACAAAAATATTATTTGAACATTTTTAAATAAATAAACATATCGTTAGCTGAAATGCAATAATTGAAATGGAACTTTAAGCACACGTTTTTATGGTGTATGGCCTAAAATGCGTGACATCATGATTCTACACACTTTGCAAAAAAAGATAAAAAATGGTATTGCGAGCAAAACCGAAAGGAGTGCATACACCGGGACAAGCTTTCTCTAATAATAGTAACTTATATTTACATGGCTTTTGCATTTAAGCCAACGCTATGCTTTTGCACGCTAATAATAAACGTATGCCAACATTTACATTAATGTTCACTCTTTGATATAAAAATGTGTGCGTGCGGAGAAAATAAACAGAATAAAAGAAAAGAAAACACAAGGTTACTGCTGGCATATGGACGTGAGAAAATATTTAGCGCAATGTTATGAAACTTCTTAAGGATTACACACGCACACGCACACACGCGAGATAAAGAAAGAACAACGAGATTCACTTTATGTGTGGTTGATTAATAATAATCATAGTTTATTGTCTGTTAATATTTATACTATCAATATGCTAATATTGCATTTTCATAATATTATTTAATTCTAAGAATTATACTAGGAAGTAATAAAATAAAATACAATTAAATTATTAATGTGTTAATATTGCATTTTCATAATATTATTTAATTCTAAGAATTATACTAGGAAGTAATAAAATAAAATACAATTAAATAAAATGAACCTAAATAAAGATGCTTATTCATGTCTGACCCAATTTGTATAAGTATGTTAGTTAACAATGTTATTGGTAATGTTACGTTGATGATTGTAGTTGTTGTTGCTGCTGTTGGTTTGTTTGTTAAGTTGGTGGTTGTAGTTATTGTTGTTGCTGCTGTTGGTTTGTTTGTTAAGTTGGTGGTTGTAGTTATTGTTGTTGCTGCAGTTGTTGGTTTGGTTGGTGACTATGTGTAACATAGGTAACTCCTCCCCCCTTAGAGTATAGTGAGGGCCACAAGGAATCTGTAGGTGGACGAACGATACTTTCAAACATAAACGATTTTGGTGTGTATGAAATTCTAATTCGTTTTGCTAAGCACATTGATGATATGATAATTATTAGAATGATAATCATAATCGATGAGTATGTGATATACTGGTGAGTGGTTGTTGTTATTTTCAAGGCGGACATCAAGTCGTGGTCACTGAAATGATAAGACTTTAATTTTTGCATGTTGAGTTCTTCAATGACGGCTTCAGGAATTATTTCGACAAATTCAGGTAATGTTATGTTGATGTGTTCCCGGTACGTTTGTGCCTTGCCCTCATATGTTAACCCATTAATGTTGATTGTGCATTTTTCGTAATATAGGATTGTTGTGTTAGTCACGTTGAACGGTTTACTGCAGTCAGATTGTACAAGTGTTGTTGGTACGTTAATAAATAGTAAGAAGTTATCTTCTGGCTGGGAAATAGACTCCAATCGTCCCACGTCTTTTACGTTACATTTTGGTTGTAGTTTTCGTAACAGTTTACCCATACATTGTGATTGTTCCATAGGTTCGCTTCTTGTAGGATTGGGACAGACATAAATATCTATTAATTTCAAACATTTTTCATGATAATAGTTAATAGAATTTTTATTATAAGCTATATAATTTGATGATAATATTTGTCTTGTTACATTTATTGGTAAGGGTATAATGTGAGAAAAATTAAAAGTTTCTTGTTTAAATTTTGGAATTTTTACATTAAATATTATATTCGATTTGTTATAATATGCTTGTAATTCTAGTATTTCATATAATTGTTCTACAGAATATATTTTGTGTATTTGATTATTTAGTATATTATAAATATTTTCTATTTCGTCATGACTTAAGATGAATTTAGAAATAATATTTAATTTCGCAAATACAATGCTTTCGGCTATATTGTTAACTTGATTCGTTAGCAAATCAATATTGTAATTGATTCTATTCAAGTATTGTATTTGTGAAATTATAAGATCTTCTTTATTTATTCTATTGTACATAGTTCCTTGTGTTTTTTTTAAGATTTCTGTAATTCTACTTTGTTCTGTGTTTATGTGTGTTGTAATGTTGTTAAATCTTTGGATCATTTCCGTATTTAATATGCTTTGTTTGTTTACCGTGTTGTTGAAAATATGTTCGTTTTTTATAAGTTCCTCAAGCTGAGAATTTATGTTCCCCGCATCCCTATCATCCATATTACCAGTTATATATTTAATTGTTGAGCCTAATCCATTAAATAGACCTCTTTTTTGCCTCTTAAAAGGTAGTAAATTGTCAATTTTATTCATTAATTGATTTAATTTAAGTTTCGTGATCTTTAATGAATCTTTGATTGAACTATTTGGTTCAAATACGTCTAAGGTTTCTTTAATTTTCTCTGAATTATTAACATAGTCTTTAAGATCTATTACATGGATTAAATTTTGATAATGGTTTATTACCTTGGCATTACCCATTCTCAATTCGATAATAGCCAATTCATTGTCTATTTGTTGTGTGTTTAGCCTTTGGGAGTGGGCCACAGATAACCTAGGGAGAAAACAGAATGATTAGTTATATTATTGTATTTTAGAATTTTTCTTTATTCTCCTTTTAATCTTTGATTTGTGAATTTTCTGGTTTCTATCTGAAATAAAGGTAACTTTTTTATCAGTTTGTACTTTGTGTTTAGAAAATCGAGGTGTTATCTTATTTCTCCTGTTCTCTTTTCGATATATTATATCGCTGGCCTGTAATGGTGCAGGTTGTGCCCTATTCTCGTTCAGTTTATCTATTCTGTCCTTTACAGTAGTTTGTAATTTTTCCCTAATTTTGGGGTAGATAATTTGTTGGTATTCGTTTAATTTCTGGATATACTCGTGTTCTCCATTGAATTTTATTGTTTCATTAAATATGTGTGGTCTGCCAAAGAATACTTCATACGGAGTTAGTTTCGTTGTTGAATGTATCGAATTATTATAGGTAATAAGAGCCTCCGAGAAAATTTCATCGTGATCCGTGGAAAGTTTGCTCTCTTTCCTTTTAGCCATAATTATCCGATATATTTCGGTTAGAGTCGAATGCAACCTTTCGACGGGCGCATTGCTTGAAGATTGTTGAAATGAAGTTATATGTAGATCTATATTGAATTGTTTGCAAAAGTCTCTAAAAATAATGGCCGTAAATTCCTTTCCTTGGTCACATATGATTTTCCTCGGAATCCCATAAGTACTAATGAAGGTTTTTAATGACTTAATTACATTTAAACTAGTTTTTGCGGCAATTGTGAACCCCGCTGCAAATTTTGAAAATTTATCGATAATAGTCAGTATTTGCTGATTGTTGACGTGATATATATCAATGTGTAAAATATCCAGAGGTTTTTCCGGGGTTTCCGGAATTTGGAAAACTAATTTTTGTGGGTGTCTATCGTATTTGAGTGTCTGACACGTGTCGCAATCATTAATTATTTGGCTGATCTTGTTTTTCATATGTGGGAAGAAATACTCTCTTTTAAGGTGTAAATATGTTTCCTCTATTCCTCGGTGGTTGTTATTTTGATGATATTTCCTTATAATTTCATCTTGTTCATCGTTATCTGAAATATCTCTTATTCTGAGTGTACAACGTACTAAGCGGTAAGATTTATTGCTAGCAAAATATTGTGAAAAAATTTTCTGTACAATGCGAAAAACATCATCATTATCTGTATAAACTGCAACAAGCCTATTAGGCTTAATAAACTTAGCAAAAATTTTTATGATTGAATTTTCGTCATAGGATGGTGCTTTTATAATACGTTTTAACTTATTCTTGAAGGGTACCTCCACAGTAACCTTTGATTCCGGTTGTATTTCTATTACTAGCTGTATATTAAATTCGTTCAGGGGCTTTTCCGAGATTGGGATCCCATCGTCCAGGTTCTCTTCTGCAGAGTGAATCGTACTCCCACTAGTGCCTATAGTAGAGAAAGCTTCATGGTTGTTTATATCTGGTGTAATTCTACTTAGGGCATCCGCGTTGGAATTTAGTACTCCTTTTTTGTACACTATTTCGTAGTCGAACTCCTCTAATTTTAGCCGCCAACGAACTAGTTTTGAATTTGGTTCTTTTAGTCCCATAATCCAAGTTAATGGTCTATGGTCTGTTACTATTTTGAATTTATGTCCGTAGAGGTAGGGCCTGAAGTATTTCGTGGCCCATACTATTGCCAGAAGTTCCTTCTCTATTGTAGAATAATTTATCTCTGAACCATTTAATGTTCTGCTGGCAAAACAAATAGGTTTATCGCTCCCTATTTGGCCCTGAGACAACACAGCCCCTAGCGCATAGTTACTAGCGTCTGTGGTTAAAATGAAATGTTTAGAAAAATCCGGGTATTGTAATATTGGGTCATTACAAAGCAGATTTTTACACATTTCGACAGTTCTGACATACTCTTCGGTAAGTTTTATGTCCATCCCCTTTTTCAAGCAGACCGTTAATGGTTTCGTTAGTTTCGCAAAGTTAGGTATAAATTTCCTATAATATCCTAATAAACCTAAAAAGGACTTAATTTGTTTCGCAGTTTTCGGAATTGGGAAATTTTTTACTGCACTTATTTTTTTCGGGTTCGGTTTTATCCCTTCAGTAGATACAATGTGCCCTAAAAATTCTATTTCCTTTTTCAGAAACTCGGATTTATCGACCTGAATTTTAAAATTCGAACTCCTTAATTTCTCAAATACCGCTTCTAGATTATTGATATGTTCCTGTAATGAGGTTGAAAAAATTATGATATCATCCAGGTAAACAAGGCACACTTTTCCCACTAAATCTCTAAGGACGTTGTCCATGACTCTTTGGAAAGTTGAAGGTGCGTTTTTCAACCCGAATGGCATTCTAATGAATTCGTAATGCCCTCCTTCTACTGAAAACGCTGTTTTCGGGATGTCTTTTGGTTCCATTTCAATCTGGTGAAACCCACTTGCGAGATCTACCGTGGAAAAGTACATACACCTACCCAGTTTATCCAATAATTCATTTATATTCGGAATAGGGTATTTATCCGTTATGGTCTTCTCATTTAATTTCCTATAATCAATCACTAATCTCCATTTCTGCTTGCCACTCGCGTCTTTCTTTTTGGGTACTACCCATACAGGTGAACTCCAGGGTGAATAACTTGGGCGTATTATATGTTGATCCAATAGTTTAGTAATTTGTCCTTGTACTTCCTCCTTGTGGATGTAAGGGTATCTATATGATTTCGTATATATCGGTACATCATTCGTTGTTGGTATGCTGTGTCTTATTTTGTTTGAGAATGTCAATTCTTGCCCCTCTCTGTAGAAGACGTCGGAATATTTTCTGCATGATTTTAGAAGTAGTCGTCTTTCCTCCTGGTTGAGATGTTCAAGCCGCAATAAGTTTTTTACATCCGTATCTTCGTTTACGTAGGATGGCCCACATTCTGTAGTATTGACTTCGACGTATTCCTGGGAATGGTATTCTTGCGTTTTCAAGGGTTGATCAAAATAGATAGTTTCCAGAGAGTCACTTAAGTTTGTTACTTCGACCAAACTAGACCAGTTCTGTGCCGTATAAATACCAGCTGAAATTACAAGTTTTCCGTTTACCGATGTTTCCGCAATCAAAATATCCCCTTCTTCAACATCAACGGGTAATTTAATAATCATTTTTGTATTTGGTTCGATCGTGATTTTGCCAGAGCACACGTTTGGTTTGTGATATAATGGTATAGCCGTAAATCCCGTCTCCAATGTATTAGATTTCAAGTCGATTTTAGCGCCAATATTGGATAAATAATCGATGCCCAAAAGACCATCGAAGTAGTTGTGAAATTTAAATAGTAATAATGAGAGTTTTCCCTTTTGTTTGAATTCTTCGAATATTGGTAATATTACCAATTTGTTTATCCTGTATTTAGCTAAAACTGTTTTTATTATCGTAGGTTTACATTTGATATGTTGTTGTTGGTCCACATGTTCCGGGTTAATGAATGAAGTTGAAGCCCCAGTATCTATCAGGAACTTGAGAAGTTTATTGCCAGGGAACCGGATTTTAATGTAAACCAATTCAGACCCATGTTTAACCCTGTCTAGGTATCCCGTTGGTTGTGGGAGGCAAGGTCTAGAAAATTTACCTCTTCTTCTACGTTAGTTAATTCGCTATACTCCCCCTCTTCTATTATATTGTTAACTTCAGTATTTGGATGTCTTCTTGTTTGTGCACTTGGGCTCTGTTTAATGCTTGGGAACGAGCCTCTATTCCTCAGGTAGGAAAACCCACTTGACGTGTCCATGGGTTCCGGTTTTTGAAATTTGGGTACGTTAGTGTTGGTCATATTATTATTGAAGGGTGCATTGTTATGGGGTATATTATTATTGAAAGACATTTGTTTTCGTTGATTAAAATTATCGAGTTGATTATTATTAAAAGATGCTTGAGGACGATATTGGTTATAAGAATTGTTATTTTGGTTGCCATTGCGACTATCCCCCCTGTAAGCCATGTTCTGTGGGGATGGTGCCCTCAAATTGTAGGTGTTCCTATTAGGCTGATAATTATAATAAGGCTTATTATGAAAAGGATTTCTTTGGTATGAATAGTTATTCTGCCTATTTTGATTAATTTTACCGTAAGACCCATTAGACTGTTGGTAGTATATATTCTGCTCCTTGATGCAGAAATTTAATGCTTCCGCTAGAGTGTTAGGTCTCATAGCTCTAATTGTTGCTCCCAATGGATCCCTTAGTCCTGTCACAAAAGAGTTGAGGCACATTTCTTCATAAAGTGACTTCTTAGCATATATCACATTTTGGTCTGCTTCGTGTAACAAAATGTTGTTACATAGAGCTGATTGCAATTCTACCACTTCTCCATAAAATTTTTCAAATGGTTTTCCAAATTGCTTCAGGGCATGAAGGTCTTTTATCAGAGAAGTCTCTGAACGTTTATCTGAGTAGTATGTTATTAGATTCGTTTTTATGTTATCCCAATTTAATGGGGTCCCGTACATGTTGAGCACCTCATTCGCTTGTCCTTCAATTTTATTGCGTATGGCTCTCAACAAAATCTGCCCGTATGGGGTTTTATCTGTTCCCCGTATGAACAAAAGAATTTCCTCAACGTTATTGAGGAACTCATATAACAATCTGGGGTTACCATCAAATGTCGGTAACTGTTTGATGGCATCGGGTATTCTCAACGACTGGAATACATCCATCTGTGCTGTTAGTACTGCTGTTGAAGCAGGAGGGACCGTGCCCGAAGTACTTTGTTCCCGTGAATCGTTATTCATCCTAGCTGAATCTACTACCTCAGGAATTGAATTTAAGCTCCTACTTTTAAATATTTGCGGAAGGCTATAAGGTGAACCCCTGTTTTTTGGCATTAATTATCTCTTACTTTCCTAATTTAGCTCCTGACGAAATATTCTGATAGATTTTCGCTTGATAACAATGTTAAAAAAAATGAAGAAAAATTTTGTTACTTACAGCAATATTAATAAAATCAGCATGTCCCTTAGCAGTTGCGTGGTGCGATTATTAATCCCTTTGACTCGTTATTTCTTCCAGTAGGTTCCGGAGTTTGCAGATGAAGTGAAGCTACACAGATTTCCTCTGATACTATATATGCTTTTAACGTATTCCTTTATTTTACTTGTATTCCTGTGCGATACAGGAATTGATTTTTTTTTTTATATTTAAATTTCTTTTCTTTAATTTCACAGTTTATATTATTTTCCTTTTACAAACTCCACGATTTTACTCGTATCGTCGTTTGTTTATTCAATTAATATGATATTCGCTCATATTCTACCCCCAGAAAAATTTTTATCTTTTAGTTCTCTTTTTTTTTTTTATTTATATATTTTCTTTTGCACTATATTTTCCACAGTATTCCTGTACGATACAGGAATTGATTTTTTTTTTTTTTTTATATTTAAATTTCCTTTATTTTATCTGATTAGTATGATATTCACTTCCTTCTTTTTTTTTTTTGTAATTAAATTTCTTAAATTTTTCCTCAGAGATTTTTCTGTACAACTTTCACTTTTCCACAAAAACCGCCGTTCGACTGCGCCAGATAAAGAAAGAACAACGAGATTCACTTTATGTGTGGTTGATTAATAATAATCATAGTTTATTGTCTGTTAATATTTATACTATCAATATGCTAATATTGCATTTTCATAATATTATTTAATTCTAAGAATTATACTAGGAAGTAATAAAATAAAATACAATTAAATTATTAATGTGTTAATATTGCATTTTCATAATATTATTTAATTCTAAGAATTATACTAGGAAGTAATAAAATAAAATACAATTAAATAAAATGAACCTAAATAAAGATGCTTATTCATGTCTGACCCAATTTGTATAAGTATGTTAGTTAACAATGTTATTGGTAATGTTACGTTGATGATTGTAGTTGTTGTTGCTGCTGTTGGTTTGTTTGTTAAGTTGGTGGTTGTAGTTATTGTTGTTGCTGCTGTTGGTTTGTTTGTTAAGTTGGTGGTTGTAGTTATTGTTGTTGCTGCAGTTGTTGGTTTGGTTGGTGACTATGTGTAACATAGGTAACTCGCGCCCACATTCATATTTAATTCTGCAACTCACTCGAACACTGACATAACTAGCGTAAACAATAAAAAGTGTAGGAAAAAAGTCTAACACAAGAACCCAGCAAACACCAGACATGACAGCCTTTTGATAACAACATGTTTTTTAAATTTCATCCTTGGAGAATTATTTAATAGTCCTTTAAGGACTTTAAGTCTTTTTCTGAAGCGCTTTCAGTTGGAAAATTTAGTTGGAAAAGTTCCTGTCAAAATAAAAATCATCTTTAATGAAGTCTTAAGTACATTTAGAGATCTTGTACAAAAACACAAACCTATTTAAAACGGTTTTAAAATATGTTTGTTGGGTATAATCTGTAGTCGAGTGAGTAAGTGAATATACTTAACAAGTTTATTGCTTTAACTTGACCTAGATTGTTATTATTGTTATTGCAATGGTCGTATGTAAGCAATGGCAATGGCAACAGTGTGAGCAACAAGCACAACAACTTCAAAGAAATGTTTACAAAGCAGAGAAATATAACAAACATCAGCAAAGCAGTGATGTAAACTTTATGAAAACCGCACAAAGAACGATTAAAAAAAATTCTTACACTTAAATAATTATGGAAGATTTCATTTTGTTTATGTTTTCAACGTTGGATCAGTTAACAGTGACAATTAATATACCGTCTCGTTTGCTTGTGATCTATTTTGCTAACAGGAATTTCAATTAGAGTGAAGATTTTGTGACAAAGGTGCCACGCGGAGGTTTTCATTTTTTGCAAAAAATGGTTTGTGTATTTCAATATATTTTTTTTGCCGGCATATAAGCGTTTTATTTTTCAACACAATCTCTTTTTTGATCAATACATTTAGTACAGAGTTTTTCTAATTTTTTTTCATCCTTCCAAATAATAGATATTCTCAAGACTCCCAAATTAGGATGTTTTTCTGTTATGACCTCTTCATTCGACTCAAATCTCTTACCACTCAGCCACTTCTTCATGCTATGGAAAGAAAATATATGCAGGGGCGAAATCTGGAGAATATGTTGCATGAGCTGGCAGTTAGTTGCATCACTCGGTTGCACTTATGGTCGAGTGTTAGCAATTGCAGCATCCATTTGGGGAATAGTGTTTTCATGCCCTAAATATGCAGGTAAAATGTGATACATTCACTAAGTTGAGATGCCTATAGCTTCAGACAACCCACGTATTTTCTTTCTCCAATCGCCCATTGTTTTCCATTAATTTATTTGACGGATTATAGGGATGATCTCTTTTGGGCGATGATCTCTTTTTACCCAAAAATTATGAAGAATCTACACAAGAAATTCAGTGTTTTACATTTTAATTTAAATTGACGAATTCGGCTGACATAAAGCCAGTTTTCAAACATAAGATAATTTGAAATTTAGTAGTATATTAATACATGGCTCGGGTGATGGCAGAGTTACATTTAAGGCTATTGCGAAGAAAATTGAAAATGTGAAAAAGTTATCAAACCGCCGATGTTCTACTATGACTATGCCTCTTCAATTTTTTGTTTTCACCAGAAATATCGACATACTTCACAAATGCAATTACTAATTGGGACAATATTTGAAATAAATTATTTTATATATAAACATTTGTAGATGTTCAGAGCCGCAAAATTCAGTTATTTGACTAAACTCAGGTATGAGTAATTGCGATTTTCTGCTAGTCAGTTTTGTTTTATCATTTTATACGTTGGGTCTTCATTGTTATTATATTCCTTTAATATTAATAAAAAACCCCAACTAGGTTTTTTTTGCTTTGTAACCGTTTTAATTTTAATAAACTTCCTCATTATAAAAAGTTTTCATTTTAAACAACAATAACACAAGCATAGAGGAAAACAAATCAAGACAAGAGAAATGAAGGGAAAAGAGCAGCCAAATAAAAGTAAGATTTTTAACATAAAATTTAGTAAAGAGAAAAATTAATTTTCTTCTAACTTTCGATTTTGCTTAGCAAGTGAAAGTGGGAAACTTGAGTTTTTTTTTGTTATTTGCACAAGAAAAATAATTTTTGATTAATAAATTTTAAATCTTTTTTTTTTTTAAATAGATTACTATATCACAGCTTAAATAATATATTTTTTTTATTAAATAATAAATATCATTTAAATATTTTTTAATCGAAAATAATTTCTCAATGGGTTGTTATGTCTGTTAATAGAATCAGCTACATCAAAAATGTTTACTTATGGCAGATTTGTTTCTTTTACACGAAATGAATTTTACACGGTCCTAATAAAGAAATCAGTTTCCTTTTAGTGACCAGTTGTATTTGTAATAAAGTTTTTTAAAACTTTTTCGGCTATTGTTTTGGTTTTTTTTTTTTGAAACACACTTTTTGTTTTCTAACGAGTTTTTTGTTAGGTCATGGAAGTCTTTAAAACATACTTGTGCGTGTAGTGGTATATTGCGTTTCTTGCCATTGCTTTTGCCATCGTTAGTACAAAGTTTGTTATTAAGTCCTGTCATAATCATTATGGGCACCTGTTGTGTGCTCCTGTTTATGTTGAGCGCCACATTAAAAGTAATGAAATGTTTTTGTTATATTTTGTTGTTATTGAAGTTGGCTCGTACGTACAAGTAAGAAATTCCTAACAAGATCATAGTTCCCAAAAGCTCTTGTTAAAGTTTTTTTTTTCTTTCTTGTGCACAAAAAGTTTTACTCTTAAGAGTATAAGAAAAATAACTTCAAAATTATATTAAGTATTTTAATAATAAAACAAAAACAAGATTTTTTCATCAACGTTGAAATTTATATAAATGTAAAATATGTGTTGGCTTAATTATTTTATTTTTTGTTTGTTTATAAAATCTTCGCAATAAAATTTATTACCATAATAGATGTAGAAAGTTTTTAATTTTGCTCATTAAGCCAAGGCATAAGATGATATACGACGGAATAACTCAAAATATTGTTATGCTTTCAATTAATTAAAAAAAAAATATGCATTATGGATTAAAATATTTTTAAGTGCCTTCAAGCTTTACTGAAGAGCTGCAATTAGTAATAAAGACGTTTTTGGAGAGAGATTCTACGAATTTGTGGTAGGAATATGATGAATTTTTATATAATTCAATTAAGATTGATAGGCTAAGATTCGAATCGTTTTATTTGCAGAAAGATATGAGAAATATTACAAGGAGCAACAAAAATTCAATTAATCATTTAAATTCATTAATTTAATTATTTAATTTACACAGTTAAACAGAGTAGTGTTTATGAAAAGTCACCACATTTCCGTCATCGGTTAGGTTAGTTTAGGTTGAAAAGAGGGGCAAAATATTGTTCCAACCCGTAATAAGAACCTAAGTGTATTTTTTAAAATAGCCATATTCTACACTTTTGTTTCCTATCAAATAACATGTCTTATTATAGAGCAATAAAAATAACTAATTTATTTAAGCTCTGGCGGTTGTACTGCTCTGTTGTGAAAATTTCATGAGTTTAACACATTTTCTGGATATTTGAAAAAAGAAGCGGTTTGTGGGAAAATATATGTAATTTGAATGCAATACCCTTTTTTATATATTAAACTTTTGTAGAACGAAATTATTTAATATATAATAACGTATTTAATATATACTTTACAAATAGAGGCTTAAATTATTAATCAAAAATTAAGTTTAACATGTGTTAATGGTAGCTCTCTGTAAGCTCCATAAAAACAAATTTCTCAACTTGTTTAATAAACTATCAGGATTAAATTAAATTAATCACTTACCTTGAGGAGAGGAATGCTTTAAATGTTCCCAATAAACCAGCTCTTCTGCCCTGACGATAACAGGCAAAATCAGCACCGCGTATGCCTTGCAAGTCGCCAATATACGGTTCATTTAAGGCAGCCACTCGTAACTACATGAAACAATAGAAAATATATAATGACATTAACAAACTTTCCATCATACTAAAAATAAATAACTAATTATTTAACTGAATAAAATAAATAATTATAAATGCGTATGCAGTTTCTTTAAATTTTGTATAGCACATTAACTTACCATACGTGGATACCACTATTAAGTTATAGATTTAAGCATTTAAAAATGAAAGAGAATAAATTTTGAAATATCAAATTAATTGTTATGAATATATTTGATCAATTTTAAAATGGTGCACTAATATGCAAACATCTTTAACAAAATTTTAAACATTTAAAATATGAATTATAAAACAATAATAAGTTACTCACAAAACACTACGAGTTATAGAAAAGTTAGTTAAAAAACAATTAATAAATCAAAAATATTAAAAGTGTTGTGGGGTGATCTCAACGAAAACTCTGAAATATATTGCAGCTGATACTCCAACTCTAGCTATTTCTTAAACTCTGTTTTCAGTACAAGACATTCTTTGTTTAGCCTTCAGCTCTCCTACACTAATTAGATTTTTCATTTGTTGTTTTTTTCTTTTTACAAAAAAATTTTACTCAGTAAGAATAATATATATTATGCCATATATCAATTGCACTTCCTTGCTTTCTTTTCTTTTTGTACAGCAACAATTGCGCTCTGCAATTTGAAATATTTTGTTTTTTGTTTTTTTTGTGAATATTTAGAACTATTACAAATAATTTTAATAAAAACTTAGCATTTCATGGAGACTTATTTTGAAAGAAAAACAGCAAACTTCGTTGTGTACGCTAGCGACAAACGAGAGTGAAGTATATCCATCTTCTGTTCATTATTTGCTGTCTCACCAGTTTTGATTTCCCACCGGAATTCATATAATATTTAAAACAAAAGCATGTTGTAGAAACAATTTTACTCTGTCATTAGTTTGATTTTGAAATTGTATAATCTAATATTTAAACATTTTTCAAAAGATTCAGCACAAACAAATAAACTGGATCAGTTCAATATAAGAAAGAAGTGTTTATTTGAAATTCTTTCATTTTTATATAATTGTAATGTTTACAAAGAAAACAATATTATGTTTGCTGATAAAAAAATGATAAAGAAATTAAAATAAAAAATAAATCAAATGAAAAATGAATATTATTGTAGTTTGATTTTAATAACAAGAAATATAAATGTTTAATAGGCAAACAAAAGCATAAAGACACATACAGACTTACAAATAATTTTAGATAAACATGCCAAAAAAAAAGTATTATCCTATTTATAAAAAATATATTTATTATTAAAAGTATTCATTTCATTAGGCATTAGCAAAATATAGAAGTTAAACACTATTTTTTTTTATTTAAAATTTATAATTGTTAAAATCATTTGAAAAATTTTATTTCACAAATAATTTAATTAAACTTGTACTTTGATTTATATAAAAAAATTGTAATTTTCAGCTGAGTGTTTTTATTCTTCGACAACAAAACAAACAAAAATTCTTTAAAATATAAAGAGTGCTTTTTCATAGAAGGATTGGCTATTAATAAAGGAATTTTTAGTCGTAGGCAAAAGAATGTTGAAACAAACTTTTTGCCACACATAAATAACAAATACCGAAGAAACCAAAATTTAAAAAAATTATAATTCCTTTTTCCCACACAACAAAAAGCTGCTTCACAAGAATTAGTGATTTTAAAATAACGTTTTTTTTGGGATTTTTAATTTATACCAAACAACAACCTGCTTAGGCTTTATGCATGAAAATTAAATTAAATTTAATTGCGCTGTTTTAATAAAATATATCAACGTTTCATAAAATCCCAAAAAATCCGAGTAGCTGCTAAAAGTAAAAACTACTGTTCCTTATGTAAAAATCCTATTGTTTCTCTATTCGTATACAAACTAACTCGATGAAAGAGAAAATATCACAGGCTATTAAAATTGAACACAACTATTTAATTTCTAATAAAAGATGATTACGCAAAATATTTAAAAAAATATGTTTCTAATGTTTTAGCTGTATGTGAAAATTTTGATAAAGAAAAATATTTAAATTTATATATGTTGACCTTTCAATTCTTTCCAAAAAAAGGTCAAATAATTAACCGAATTGAATTATAGGTTGTAAACAAAATTATTGTACTCCTGTATATGTCTGTTCGATACGTGTCTTTAAATGGAAATCACATTATCAGAAACAGTCAAATGCAAAGAGCCATTAAATATATTGACAATCAAATTAACGTGCAGCCTTTCAGATTTTGATTGCTTTTTTTATCACTTTTATTTATCTCTTGTGTTTTGCAAACTTGTATGGCTGTATTTAGCTGTTAAATTTCCTTTATATATTTCACAAATGTCAAGAATATATAAACGCATAAAGGCCATGTCACAATATAATATTATCTTATTTATATGCTCTTTTAATGTCCCTTTCAATATGCGACAGCAAAAAGAAAACAAAACTACGAAATCAATTTATAGGGGCTGCTTTGTTTTTGAGCAGAAAAGCAATAAATAAATAAGGAAATAAAAATGAATACAAATTAATGCTGAGTTGTATGCTAATCTCACAGGTGCCTGTCAAAATCGTTTTAAAGACACTTAAGACGATTTTATATTAAAATAATTTTGCACACATTTATTATGTAGATATGCATATGCACAGATATCTACATTATTCATAGATATCTGTCCCTTAGCCCCTATCCCTATATATATGTAGTTAGACAAAACATATATGTAAAACATGCCACTTGTATGTATGAATCATTAAGGCATTCGATAATTGATTATCTCTGGTAGCTGCAACATATGGATGCCAAAAACAAAAACTAGACAAAATATGCTATAATAAATTGATGGACCTTATCGTTTTTACGAAAAGTATCGTTGTATGTGTTTAGGAGAATCCTTGAGCGGTCGTATTTAAACTTATTTGTATGTAGGATGAGTACCGAAGTGTCGAAATATTCAAACTTGATTTTATCATCATTTAGTATTCAGTAAATGACAATTTTTCATATAATAAATAATGCAAAAGATTATTATCTTTAAGGAGATGAATATTACTTTGAACCGCATGTTAAAGGTCTGGTATGACAGTAATTATTAATGTAATAGACTACATTTTTATATAAAGTAATAGAATAGTTTTTTTTATGCAATCAAGTCAAAATGTTACCACGAGAAACATACAAAGAATTTGTGTACTAATTTTTTTTTTTCTTAATCTTGGACCAGCACTAAGGGGATGACCCCTAGATATGCAATGCATTGCGCCAGAATTGAAAACAAGGGGAAAGTATTGAGGGGACAGATTAGGAAAGATAAGAAGATAGACAGTTTTTTTTTGTAACAATTTCAAACTTTTTTTTTTAATTCGATGGCTAATTTTTGCTACAGGGCAAATTTGTTTTTATTTTACAAAAATTTTTTTCCCAACGAATAAAGGTTGTTTTTTATGGAGGTATACAATTTTAAGTTGGCAACACTTTTTTAACGGCCATTTTGTTCACCGTTTTGTTTGGTTTAAATCGTGTAATTGAACGCCACTAGGGAAATGTGAAACCACTGGCCGAAACGATTGGCCACTTGGAAGACATTCGCCGCATTATTGCCAGTACTCCTCTGCAAATGTTGAGCACAGCCATCAAAAATTGCACCCCCAGATTGGACTATAGCTTCTTGTTGACCACATTTGGACCGGATTAAGTAGATTTTTAAATTAAATCAAATAAAAATTTATGTCTAACTAAAGGTCCGTTCACACTTATCAAATATTTGACCAAAAAAGCGTAACCACTAAACACTAATAAAAAGCTTTTTAATTCAAAAAAGTATTTATTGAGTTAAATAGTTCCCAATAATATTGGATTCCTGATACTGTCTACTAGTTTTGAATGAAACTGTTTTAATTAATCAACACGTATCTGAACAAAAATATTTTTCATTAGTATTTAGTGGTTACGCTTTTCGGGGCAAATATTTGATAAGTGTGAACGTACCTTAAAACCTAGTAAATTCTAATAAAACGATTGAAGGCAGGAACTCAAGGAGCTCGCAGAACACATTTACAGAAATTACAACATTGTAAAGTGAAGTATGCTTCTCACGGGTACACACAGTGGTTGCAATTGGTTTCAAATGTTCCTATAATTAGTTTTGACTTTTTGTACAACACACAATCCTATAATTCATTCCTACTTTAAGCGCTTTTACATTATGCATCTTCATGTAAATTTTGTTATAACGTAATTTATGTATGAAAGCTGACATAATTCTAGCTTATGGTAACAAGCAGAGCTCATTTAGTAAATTATACTCGCAGCAGTCACAGTAATTTGTCAGAAATACCAGCTTTAACCATTAATATGTTCAACATTAGTTTTGTATTGAAAAATTTACTATACAGAAAATTGCGTGATATTTTGCTGTAAAATAAAATAAATAAGAAAACAATGACAAAAAAAATAAAAAATAAATAAATGACATCAGCCCACACGGACTTGATTGTGGCTACTAAATATATTTTTTAAGACAATTAACATTTAGGCAATTAATGACCACCAGTTAACTATTAATGGGCTTCCTTTTTGAGAAATCGATAGCGTATGGTGGACACATGTTGAAGTGAGAAAAGAAGTTTAATTTGCTATAGTGTGTTTTTTAACTTTTTGAAAAATGTTGCATTTCCTCTCACGTGAAGTAGGCAAATTAATTTTATTAACTTATGTAGTCATTTCAGTTGATTGTAGTATGTGTTCCGTCGATTTAAAGGATCGCATTGGAGGTAGAGGTTTAAGCTTATCCATCCAACCCTTTTCAAAATACTGCATCTTCATACAGAATTTGAGATTTTATGTATAAAAAGTACTTTAAATTTAATGCATGGATTAATAAGCATGTATAATATATATATATATATATATATATATATATATATATATATATATATTTCTTTTTTTTGGACCAGCACTCAGGGGATAACCCCTACATATGCAATGCATTACGCCGGAACTGAAAACGAGGGGATAGTATTAAGGGGGCAGGTGAGAAAAGATGAGAAGATAGACAATGTTTTTGTAGCTATTTCAACCTTTTCACTTCGCCGGCTAATTTTTTGCTACAAGGACGGCGAAGGAGGGTACTGTCACTCTGCTTTTAGTACATGATAGTGTCAGTCGCTGCCAATTATGTTCAGTGATCAGTGACTATGCCTTCATCATTGGAACAGGCTGGAAATAACTAACACAACCATGCGCTAATGCTGACCAAAAGAATTCAACAAAATATTTCATGACTCAGCGCGGAGTTGAACTCAGTACCCTCCGCTTCATAGTCTTGTGTTCTACTGCTTCAGCGAACAGCACCCACCGTTTCACATAGTAGTGCCTGCTACTTATTTTTCTTCATTTAATCAATCCGATAATACACATCAGACAAAATTAGATTTTGCTATTCCTAAACATGAGATTGATCTTCAAACCTCTGTTATCATATGCTCAGTATTTACTGTGGTAAATACTCTAGACAAGAGCAGGTTTTAACGAAAGCAATGACCATTAATGCAGCTCACGTTAGTTAAGGAGTTTTATCGGACGTGTGAAAAGTTTTTTTCATATTGAAATTTAGTTTAAAGCTAAAGAGAGTGTAAACCTGAAGGCAAATTTGTACTACTTGATGGCTTAAAATAATATTATAATAACAAACATTTTATACGTCCGATAAAATTCTAAATTTGACTAACATGAAGTTGTAATAATGGCTCTTGGGCTGTTATTTATTTTATTTTATTTTATTTTCTCTGTTTATATTTTCCCTGCCTGATAATGTCGCTTTTTCTGACAAACTAAAAATAATGCCATTCATGATAACATCAATTTATTTGGCCAAGGACAACACACATTTGTATAAATTGTTATCACGTGCTAAGGGATCTATTTTTATATGTACTATATATGTTTGAATAAATATATAAAAAAAATTTGGTTACACTTTTTATTGGTCTAAATGCGTGAGAGCTTAAAATCCTAAAAAAAAGTATTTAAAGTGAAAAAGTTACGAGCGACTTAATGCAAATAAAAAAAATAAAATACTGGAATATTATTGCAACAAACGATGTTGTAATTGTTTTATGGCTGTCAGTTTATGAATGTCGTTATCAACCCAAATTGAACATTTAAATCTTTTGGAACATGACACAATTAATATTACCAAAAACATTTATAGGCGGAGAGCAAGAGGGAAAACAATTTGAAATTGGGTTGAGTCAGATGACAAATTTCTACAGAACAGATTTAAAATAAACATTTTGTTATGTGAGAAATAGGTGTATGTGTGCATATTTATAACATGGCAATATATGTACAAATAGGATTTAAAATTTATGCTAGAGTTAATGTTGACGTCGTCGACGGCGTCAAATGTCAAAAAAAAAAATGTTGAATCGTATGAAATTGTATGAGAGCAGTTAATCTCAACGCGTTGCAACGCCGTAAAAGTTCAATCTATTTCAACTTTTTCGGCGTCAACGGCGTCGACATTAACTCTAGCATTAGATTTAAAAAAATAAAATAAAAAAATTAAAAACGATATGAAAGGAGATTTACTTCTATGCCCACGATGTCACTCGATATCGTTCTGCCGAAATAAATACATTAAACAAAAAACACAATATTTTAGAATTAATTTTTTTTAAACGATATTGAATGACATCGTGGTCCAGGTAGTCTATTTGATAATGGCCACCAATTATTCCCGACTATGCAATTATAGTTAAAGGACGCTCCAGATTTTTACTACATAAGAAGATAATCAACTTTAGCAGATTAGCCACTAAATAAATTTCTTAAAATTTAGAATTTCTATTTTAAGCATAAAATTCACTGCCAAATAGATTGATACGCATGACATATTTTCTACTTCACTTGGATCTGAAACTTTAGACTGAAACTTTAGTCTGAAGACTTTTCTGGAAATCTAGATGTAACAGAATTTATGTACTTTGACAAATGAGATATGTTTAGAAAAACTTAACAATAACTAAAAGATATCTAAGATTAATTCATCTAAAAAATATTTAAGTTTCAATAGACAAGATAACTTATAACTCAAATTAATTTACCAGGATATAATATTGCTTTTAGGAAGAGTAACTCAGAGATTTAGATGAAATAATTTTTTAGCTTCAATTAGAATTCGAAACTAAGCCTAAACGTACGTCCGCCCTTGTTGCAAAACGTGTTATTCTAAATTAAAAAAGGCTCTTTTTGAATAAGAGCAAAAATCATTATTCAAGAAAGCCGAAGTATTCATAATAGCGACACCATTTAATAACTTGTAAAAGTAATTTATTTATTTTTTTATCTAAAAATAGTATATAGAAACGTAAGTATATATAATAACAGTAATAATATTTGATAAAAAAATATATATAAAAAATATATTTTTGACAAATAACTTAGATTTTCTATCACAAAAGATACATGTTATTGTTTTATTTACCCAAATCCTATTTCATGCAAAACGTTTTGTTAGTTTTTATTTATATTACTTTTTTCCCCAATTTAACAAGTTAAATTATGTTCAACAAATTGTAAGCATTTTCGTTAAACATGAATAGTGACATACACATACACATATGTATATATTCCTAACACATATCCACATAAAATATACGTGATTGCAACATATTTGTTATCATCTGGGAAAATTGACACCTGCTTGTATGGATGTGACAAATTTGACAAATATAAAAAGAAAATAAAAAATAATATATATAAAAATATAAATGAATAATAATAATAAAAGAAATTTTATACAATATTTGCCAGAATGATATACAGACAAGAACATGTGTACGAGTATATTAAAAAAAAAAAACTGAAAGTGTCAAGGACTTTTGTTATACACAACAAACTATAAATGTCATGGAATAGTCTAGTCATTGACGTATCTGAAATATAGAATATAAAATTCAGGATGTGTTTCTATCTCTGCAATTTCAATAAATAATATATTTCTTAAAATTTTGTTAACTTCTTGTTAACTTCTTAGTGATTTCAAACTATTAAATTTTTTTATTTATTTAATTTCATAATGCAATTACTTCATGTTCTAAACTTTTAAATAACCACAATAAATTTTATACAAGATTTAAGCAATTTTTTTGTAGTTGATATACATATGAAGGACAAACATTGACGAAATTTAATTTTCGATTTATAAGCAGTTTTTAGGAAACATATGTGTAATTTGTAAACAGTAACTTTTACATTTTTTATTATTAAAATCAGAATTCTTTTATTTTACTCAAGTTTAAATCTTTAATCTGCAGATTTTATAAAAAAATTATTTGCATATTGAAGACTTGAACATGAGCCCAATAAAAAAAGTCTTATATTAATAATAAAATTTATAAGTTTGACAAATAATTTTTTTTTTATAATAAAAATTCTTCTGGTTTCTTGACCTTTTTTTGAATTATTATGCTCTAATATTTTTAAGCTTAAGGTCTCTTTATTTTAATTTTCAATATTTCGTCACTCCTTCCTGAAGAAGACACACAAAGCAGCGAAATATTGAAAATTTATATATATATATGTTAAATTGAAATAAGGAGACCTTAAGCTTAAAAAGATTGGAGTAAAATAATTTTTTTAAAATATGTTCCAAAGTTATTATTTCATTCGTGAAACAACATCGTTTTAATTTCTTTGGTATTCAGTTTCGAAACCATTTTTTTATTTACTTATATATATATATTGTTCTATACACGGGACATTATATATTATATTGCAGTGTGGAAATGAAGGCGGACGTAGTTATATAAGTTATATAAGCGGTTATTTACGTCATCACTATAAAAAACTGAGGATTTATTTTATACTTAAATACATAATTGTTTATATATGTATGCATGTATGTAAATGAAAGAACAAGGCAGAATAATTTGAATTATCTTTTTTTATACCGAGAAACAAGTTAGTTAATAGAAATATTTTAAAAGTTGTGAACATGCCGCTGTTATTGCTTTTACTACATTGGGCTTTACCACCATAGTTTTAATAGCAATGGCCAATCATATTACCATTGTTTTTCTTAACAGTTCAAGTTCTTACTAATTATACACAAGTGCTGTTATCAAAAATTTCAGTAATTGTTTTGGTCATAAGCTGGGATATACTGGTGATTTTTGTCATATTGGTATAAAAGTTGTGGACGTTGCTTTAGTAGTGCTTAAAAATAGAGCCAAGGATGTCCTTGAATTCCTGAAAAGCATTTGAACTTCTTTACAATATTTTGCTTTCCGATTTTTCGAGTCTGTACAAGTTCGAGGCAATTGTTATTTAATCGTTAATATTTAAATGAATGAAAAATGTAAATTTAGTTATACCAGGACTTCGATACTATGGCGTTTAAAATGCGATATTAACTGTAGGTGGAAATACTTTTGTTTGTCAACTAATATTTGAATTTGAGCATACGTAGTTTATTTATGCCTAAAACTAATGAAATTTATTTGTTCATACATGAGCAACTGCTGTTTTGTTTCAACTATTATCTAAATGTTGTCTTTTATTCTGTTTGATTTTTTTGTTAAGCGAGCGATAGCTTCTTCTTTTTAGTGGACTAATTTGGTAATAATGTTTCGTGTATTATGAATGATTTATTTTATGACAACCAAAAGCTCATAAAAAATTTGAAAACTATTATAAAATCATAGACATATAAGTTTTTACTACTAATGTATACATTTGATAATATAAAACCAATATTTAAGGGCTTATATTTTTTTAAAAGCATAATGAGAGATACACAGTTTTATTTAGACTAGCAGATCAGCACAATCTATTGAACTGTTGTCAATTGCTGGATTAATAAATGAATTGCAAAACATTTTGTATTTTAAATCTATTCACGATGAACACGTTTGTTGTTTACAGAATAAACATATAACACACAATTAAACTATGAATATTTTTGCAGGTTCATTGAACAGCAGAGCGTATGTGCAACATCATATCTTTTGAACATGTAATAATGATTAATCATACGCCAACGCTAACATATTTTGTGTATCGTTAGCTTAGATTGCAAATGTGCTAAGTCTACCTTTTTTTTAATATATGTATATAATATTTTAATGACATCCGCAATGGAATGAAACGTCGCTTTTACTGGTTAAAATATTTACTTCAATTTGAAAAAAATTTTACTTCCACAATTCAAAAAAACTAGTTTGTTGGTATCAAAGTATATCTATATCAAGTAGTCGCATGAGTACAACAACATAAAATTACAAAAACCACCGTACATTTTGTTCGTGTAAAATTAATATCTTATGTCAGAAATTTTCTTTTATTTTATTTTGTTTTGTTCACAATTATTTTCAAAAATTTAAATACTTTTCGCATAGAACTTTTTTAAAACAATTTCTTTTTGTTACTTTTCTTAAACAATACACTTTTTCACAAAAATCTTTTCCACAACAATTCTTTTTTGCTACTTTTGTTGAATTAATAATGTTTTTCACAATTTTACAAAATTGTTTTTTCAACGGAATAAACAAATATGGCTCGCTACAAAAGTAAACTAATTGTGACATACGTTCATGTAAAAACTGAAAAAAATTTTAGTCAGCTGGGCTCTTGCATATACTTGATATAGATATACTTTGGTTGGTATAATGTCTTAAGGAACGTGTAGATATGTTTAAAGCTTTTTTTGGCTCTCGTGTCAAATTTGAGTCAAGTGAATTCGAAGGTTTGCACTCTAAGGCGATGATATGTATTCCATAGTACGTAAATGATAGAATATTTGCCTTCACAAGCGAATCTAATTCTAGGGAATTTCAGTTTTATTTTTATATTATAAGGAGTTACTTTATTTATATATAATATTCTTGAATGAAAAATATATGAAGGAATAAAATTCTTCAATGAAAAAAGATTAGTATCTGATGAAATAATTTATAACATTTCGTCAGGCCAAAATACCTTTATAGCTTAAAGGACTCCACATGATTAAAATGAATTTTTCGTAAGTATTCATACTTTTATGTTTAAAAGAAATTATTTGTTTGTAAGCAAAAGAAAAATTAACAAATGATGATAGTTTTTGTTTGCAAGGAATTCAAAAACAAAGATATTCTTTTTCCGATTTTTATATTTATATACCCGAAAACAAACTTTAAAACTACAGCATAGTTAATACTATGAAAGTCTTTTATATGACTATTTAATTAGCACGGTTTTATATGTATGTATTTATAAATATGTCAGATAAAAACTTGCACCCGGGTTAGTATGTCCATAGCGTAATTATGCTAATTTTATCGCAAAACAAGATTAACAGTTATTTTTTTAAACATGCAAATGTTAAATATATAAGAAATTAAACATTTATTTAAATAAAATGCATAAACAGTCGAAAATTGTTTTATAAATATCTGAAAAACTAAAAATACCTTAGTCGGATTTAGTATGGCATGCCAAATATTTCTGCTATTATAACGACAGACAAATTTTCTTACAGCTTCATAAATTTCTATTCTCTCTTCAAAATCGTCTGCAGGATTTGAATATTTACTATTCTTTTAATAATAATTGCTATAAGACTTGGTGATTTAAATTTAATACTATTTTAATTTTTTCCTTTTTTTTTTGCTATTATAACACACAAAACTTTTTAATTTTTTCTGTTATTTATTTAATATAATTTTTCATTATTCTGCTCAATCACAAGCACTAAATAAAAACAATTGCCAATTTATTTAGTATGTACATATGCGTGTATATAAACACATATACGAGTACATATGTAGTAGAATATATAAATATGAACAGCATAAGCATATGAAAAACTTTCAACAAATATTTAAACAAGAAAAATTCATTTTTATTACATGCACATACAGAATATTATTTGTTTATTTAATATTTTTATTTTGCAAACATTTACTTAACAAAGAATAAAAATTACTAAAAATAAAAACTAGACACGAAAAAAATATTTACCGTTTCGTATTCCGGAGCTGTTGTAAACTATTGAATTTCAATTGATAGAAATTTACGGGATAAAAAGTAGAATTACGGGAAGTGAAAGTAGAAAAAAATATTTTAAATTGGTATAAATTGCGGGAAAAGTTTTTTGAGCCAATAAGGGTGATTTTTTACATTAAAGTTAAAAATTTCTAAATGAAAACATATTTTAAAACAAAACTAAATTGTTTATGAATCACGATAATTATTACACAAATTCAATTTTAAAATGTTACTTAGCAAATACTCGTTGCCAAGACAATAAAAAAGAGGGTAAAAAATATATAAAAATTTTAAATAAATAAATAAAATTATATAGCAAATAAAAATTAGAGTATAAATTAGGGAAGTGTTTGAGTAAAATGTTTTTAATGAAAGTTTATTTCTGCTCTTATAAATATAAATATTAATATAAAATATTCTGTGAGTAATAATTTATTTATGAATTAAGCAAAATATTTGTGATAATTTCTGTGTACTTGTGGTGTTCAGTTTAATATTGTTTTTGTTAAAAAAAAAATTGTATATTTAATTTTAAAAACTAAAATATTTTATCATGGAACAATCGCTCAGCTACATATTTTGTTCACTAAGGGCAACATTTATTTTAATTTGCAAATTGCAGATTTAAACTGGAGTCTAAATAAAAAATCCTTATCTTAATAATAATCCTTAATAATTTTAATTTTTTTTTTAAGAAATATGGTTGTAATATTGAAGATGACATATTTTGTAATTTCTTAAATAAAGACTTCTCAGAATTTTCTAACATATTGTAAAGAAAATGTTTTATTACTTTAAACAAACTTTATATTCCCTTTTTAAAACTAAGTGAAGAGAAAAAAAAACATTTAAACATCTTTATAGACAAATGAGTAAAAAAGAAATTGAAAAACAAGTTAAAGCTGCCATAAGAATACATATAACGTTGCACGCAAGGCCAACTTACAAGGCTACAGTGTAAAAGAAGAGCAAAAATTGTCCTCATTTCCCTTGTTGTGTTTTCGAGCATTTGATTTACTTAAAACAAACAGTGCCAATAAAAGCGTATTGAAAATAAAAAATTTAAAAAAAAAGAATTAGGGACAGGATATAATAAATTCATTTCTCCATGAATGTAATTTCAAAGATTTTTGTTTCCTTTCCTTTGTACTTGCATTGTGAAGTCCACGAAAGTCCTGGACTGATAAAATTAAGATCACAAGAAAACGACTATGAAAGGATAGAATTATTTTATTTCTTCAACTCAAAAACCCCTTCCGACATAATCTTATTCAATTTTGTTTCATGTTATTGTCCCAGGCTTTTTCTTTTTTTTGTATGATTTCTTTTTTAAATTTATTTAAACATTTGTTTTTTGGGAATTTGCACCGGCAAGATGTTAATTTGTTTATGTCGCTTGAAGCAGTTTGCCAAACATTGTAAATAAACGTTGGAGGACTTCGTTAATTTTATCTCCGTCTGGTTGGGTTTTCCTCACATAACGTGAGCCACCAAAAACAGCGGCAAATACATTTACAAAAAACCAATAAGGATTCAAGTATTAGTCTAATTGATTAAATTGTAGTTTGAAAATTACACTATTATTTTTAGATTATAATCTGACTAATAACTCGTTATTGAAATTTAAATTTACGGAAAATATTATAAAAAATAATATCAGCCGCTGTGGCTGATTGGTAGCGATGCTATTCTATTAGTACAGATGTAGTGGGTTCGATTCCCGCCAAGGACCTTGGGTGTTTGTGATGTTTTCGGGTAACACAAAGGGATCTACTAGGAGCCAAGTGTGCTGGATTAGTTAATAAAAAAAAACTAGCAGCCTCTAAAAAAAAAAATTAATAAATAAATAATAAACAATAAATTCGTTTCTCTGAGTGTACATGAGTTGGATTATGTGTAAAGAAACCCTTTTTATGTATTTTTTTTTTTTAAATTTGATTTCATTTATTTACTTTTCTTTTTAGTACGCTTAACTAAGTCTTTGCTGAACAACATACAGCTTATAGGAGTATTTAAATGGGCAGAATGGTCAAACCGAATTGTTCCAAAAATTTCTTTTTGTTTCATTATACTGTTTCAAAATAAGCAGAAATAAATTTTTTTTTGTATTTCCTAACCACTTTTCTGAAAAATATTGACACTTAACGGTGTTGCTATAATCAAACAATACAATAACCTTTTCGGGATATTTCAGCTGCTTCGCCATATTTCCGACTTGAAAATACGACTACAATGCCCACAAACAATTTAAAAATGAAAGAAATGTGGGACAATATATTTAATCGAAATTGCTAAACTTGAGTGATTTACAAATGTATTGCATGCGACGTTTTATATATGTTGTCTGTATGTTGGTCTTTAATTATTTTGTTTGTTGAAAAAATATTAAAATTTTCATAAAAGTAAGAAAGATGTAAAATTAGTTAACAAATAATAATAAATATGAAGTAAAAACAAAAATTATATCGCACACCTAGTTCAAAGGTGACCCAACTCAAAAAGTTTTTTTTTCAGAAATCGAAAAAGAACAGTTTTATGAATTGCAACTTTATATCAGTTTAAAACAGGGACCGTAACTGTTATGACTTTTATCAAAAAAATGAAGAAATAAGAGTTATTTTTGATTTTTAGATAGAAAATAAGAGTTATTTTTGATATTTATTATTTTAAATGAAAAATAAAAGTTATTTTTGATTTTTATATTTTTAAATGAAAAATAAAAGTTATTTTTGATTTTTATATTTTTATATCAATAGTAAAAGTTATTTTTGTTTTTTATATTTTTATATCAATAATAAAAATCAATTCAAAATTCGTGACATAGGTAATATTTTTGTGATTCCATGGCTTCGAAAATTAGCTTTAATTGTTCATTCTGTACCTGTCACTCAAGTCAATGTAGAAAGGTCATTTTCAGCACTCAGATTAATATTGGGAGATTTGAGATATAATCTGAGGAACATTCAAAATCAATTATGAGGGTAAAATTGAATTTATTTTTATTATTGATATAAAAATATAAAAATCAAAAATAACTTTTATTTTTCATTTAAAAATATAAAAATCAAAAATAAATTTTATTTTTCATTTAAAAATATAAAAATCAAAAATAACTTTTATTTTTCATTTAAAAAAATAAAAATCAAAAATAACTCTTATTTTTCATTTAAAAAAATAAAAATCAAAAATAACTCTTACTTTTGATTGTTAAAATAAAAATCAAAAATTTAAAAATCATGCAATATGTTGGATGCATTTCGCCAAAAAATCATGATGGTGTAATTAAAAGTTTTCTACGATGATCATTTATGTATGATTTATTTCATCAAATATTTAAAAATAACTCTTATTTCCGGTCCCTGGTTTAAACATAAAGAAAGACATAACTGTTTTTAGCAACAGTTAACAACAACAAAATACACTAATATTTTTTTTATAGATAAACAAGTGTATTGTGCATAGTTTAAGCATATAAACCAGAAAAATTAAAATTTTTAGTTGAGTCACTTTTGAACTAGGTGTGTGATATGTTAACATTAGTTTTTTTTTTTAACCCGAATACACAGACAAATATTGAAACAATTACGAAAAAGTTGGAGCGAACTTGGTGTCCTGCTTGCAAATAACAAATTTCATCTACTGGAGAAATTATTAGTGAATTAAAGTTTTTATTTTCTCTCACTAAATTTCATAAATTTTATTATTTTCATTTCAATATTTATCGCTGTATGCACTTGCTTCGTTTCTGTTTCGCTACTACAGAGCACAAGTGTGTCCAATAAATTAAACAAAAAAATGAATAAAAAATAAATAATTGTATGTAGAGGAGTATAAACTTACCGTAGGTGTATTGAGTAATGGTGGTAAATTATTTAATAAATTCGATGATTGTATATCAACACGTACTGGTGGTGCAATTGTTGTCGGTGGGGCGGGTGTGGCAATTGGTACCAATGTTCCAAGCTGCAATGATAAAGAGTTCAACCAACACGTAAGAATACTTCAACAATAAAGTAAATCGTTAAATTATTTATTGCTATCCTGCCAATCAATCTACATACATATTCGCAATAAAGAGGAATTCCTTTTCGTATTGAAGCTTACTGCAGTTAAACCCTTATAAAGTAGTCAAGCAGACATGTGCGCATTTAAAAATAATAATAATAATAATCTTTAGAGTTGGAAATTCGGATGTTTTTATTCTTTTGTCTCTTTTATTAACAGAGTTAAATGATTTGCATAAAGAAAAAAATTGCAGATAAAATTTGCAGACAATGTTAAATTTTTACTTTACTTACTTACAACCCCTGAAGTATTTTGTAGAGATTTAGTCAATATATATTAAATATGTATGGCCATTAAAGAATTTCTGATATAAATTCCCGTTTAATTATTATTTAGCATTTCAGTAAAATTGCAATCAGAGCAATTTTTTTAGCATTTATATAGTAAAATGCTAAGCAGTGTTTTTATAAACATATATCGGGTGATCCATTTCGAGGTTCCCTACCTTTTTAAAGAAAAAAAAAACCCAGAAAATTCAAATTTAAGGGAAACTGTTTATTATAATTTGAAAGAACATTCTTTGGCATTTATTTTTTGAAGATTATGTCTATCAAATGTTGGCCGTTGGTACGTCGCAGATGGTCCATCCGTTGAGTCCAATTTTCGATAACTCGTTCGAGCATTTCGACTTGTAACTGGCGAATGACACGAGTGATGTTTTCCTCCAAGGCCTGAATCGAAGCGGGTTTGTCCGCATAAACTTTAGACTTTACATATCCCCACAGGAAAAAGTCTAACGGTGTGAAATCACATGATCTTGATGGCCAAACGACTGGCCCAAAACGTGATATTATGTGCTCACCGAAATGTTCTCTCAATAAATCCATTGATTGATGCGATGTGGGGGGGGGGAAGTGGCGCCGTCTTGCTGAAACTAAATGTCGCCGGGATCACGAGCTTCAATTTCAGGCATCAAATAGTCGGTTATTATGGCACGATAACGGTCGCCATTGACGGTTACGTTCGCTGTACAGTCTCAGCTACGGCCGCTATTTTTTTTTCTTTACAGCGTGCTGGACGTGGTCTATTCGTTCGAATATTGTCCATTAATGAAAGCTGGGTCTCAAAATGGGTGATGGTGTTGCGAATAGTGCGCTCAGTAGGCCAATTATGTTGACCATAAGTTGAGCGAAGTACACGAAACACAATTCCTCACAGCACGTGAATTTTCGTAATAAAGTTGAACGATTTGTAAACGTTGATCAGGCGTAAGTCTTTCCATTATTAAATGCCAAACAATTCTAAACAAAAATAACATGACACGACTCACACGTGATCTGTCAAAAAAAGGCTATTGAAACAATATCTCTACTTGAATCACCCTTTATAATTTAATAAAATTCTTTTTACATATTCATTAGGATGACCTTAAAAATGTCACTTGTAAATACTAATAAAAACCTTTTAATTCAGACAATTTTTTATTGAACAAAATATTTGGGTGTCAAATTGAACTGCGGGTTCACTTGAAAATGAGGGGATAGTATTAAGGCGGCAGATGAGGAAAGATGAGAAGATAGACAATGTTTTTGTAGCTATTTCAACCTTTTTACTTCGCCGGCTAATTTTTGCTACAGGGCCGACAAAGGAGGGTGCTGTTACTCTGCTTTTTAGTACATGATAGTGTCAGTCGCTGCCAATTATGTTCAGTGACCAGTGACTATGCCTTCATCATTGAAACAGGCTGGCAACAACTAACACAACCACGCACTAACGCAGATCCGAAGAATTCGACACAATATTTCATGACTCAGCGCGGGCTCGAACTCAGGACCCTCCGCTTCATAGGCTCGTGTTCTACTACTTCACCCAACAGCACCCACGTAGTAAGTGGAGAGATTCCTGTCGATCTCTTGGCGCATGAGCGGAAGAAGGCATGCGATTCCAAGAGCAAGACAGATAGAGCATAGAAACCGCTGGTAGATGGACGGTGAGGTTTATCCCTAGCATTGAGGCGTGGGCTCAAAGAAAATTCAGGGAGGTAAAGTACTACCTGACCCATTTTCTGCCAGGACACAGTTATTTCCTCCAATATCTTTACCACATAGGCAATATATAGGAGAAACGACGACGCTAGACACACCTTCTTCAACTGCATCAAACGGAAGGCCAGATACTAACTATGAAGAAAGCTGTTACAAGATATTTCGAACACTGAAATGAGATGAAAATTCTTCTGGCAGAATATGTTTCTTTTTAATTGCTAATGCAATCCATTCAAACCACAAGTACCATTATCGTTTGGGTGCATTTAGAAAAGTAAATGCTTCTCTTTTTGTTTCCTCTTCCTTATCTGATAATCACATTTTCCCGCATGTAAATGTAGTGCCTCGTACTTGTTGGAAAGTGAAAGTATAGAGACCAACAACTTTATCCCTACGAAGTAAATTGTTATAAAAAAAATAAATCGCTTTATCCATTCCTTCGCCTGTGGTATGCATATTAAATTTATATTATATATGCCACAGCCGAATAACTCACATTTGCATGGTGAATATTTTATAATATATAAGTATATGCGTTATATGTACTTTCGTATATTAACAGCATATTTGCAGCATCAATAAATATAAATTTTTTTTTGTAAATTGCTTAAAATTACCATATGAAAAGCTACCATAAATGCAAAAAAGTAAATCTGAAACAGATTGTTTATCAGGACCATAAAAACATTAAAAACTTAAGATTTATAGAAATATTATTAACATACACACTCGTAAAATAAGTTATAGTCTGCTACTTTAAATGCATATAAATTAGATATTAAAGGCAGCTGGCATGAAAAAGAGTATAATTTTGAACAGCTAAAGAATCCTTTACACAATTTTAATGATGTGCTTGGGCTTGAGTGTTTGCAGGATAATCTTTTGGGTGATATTATAGTTAATGTTTTAAAGGTGCCCGTTGGCAAGAGTGAGTGATTATTGTTTCACATTTTATGTATAAGCAGAAACTGGCAACGGCATATGTATGGTTTAGTAAATTTATTTCATTGTTACAATGGATTTTCCCCCTTCAATATAACTGGCACCAGAATCGTTTCTATCAGATATATGAATTCAAGAGTATACAGTGGAACCTTTTGAAAAATATATTACATATTCTTAATTTTATTTTTTGGCTACATTTAAAAAAAAATTAAATTTCGGTTACCTTTACCACATGTGTGTGGAGGATCCATACGTTTAGGGTATATACTTTTATTTGGTCTGAGGTCTGAAGGTTTACCTCAGTGGTGTTCAGCCCATAGAACAATTGTTTAAAAAATTTACACACATTTGTTATGCTCTTATAAAAATTTTCATTTAGTCGTCGTTGAGCAAGCGATGAGAACACATGTGGCTGGCCATTGTCATTTTATTTCAGAAATTTATTAAGCATTGTTGTTGCTTCTTGTTGGACGAAGCATAGCAAACACAAGCGATTCAATTACAATTGAACACGAAAGTTAAAGTCGAAATTGAATTAGATCAGATTAGATAAAATTAGTAGTCCGGATTTTGGAAAAATTTAGATGTTGCAATATGTCCCCAGCTCAAAAAAATTTATTTAAAATATATATATAATTTTTTTCCACTACTTACTTATGTGAACAAATTTTTTCAAACATGAAAAATGTTTGTTCTAACCAGCGAAATAAAATATCTTCTTTGAGCTTAAAAAATATTTTACTTATTCGCAATTGTCACGCAATTATTATCATGGAATGAAAATTTTCATAGCGATTTTAAAAATTATAATGAGGAATGATACATAAAAAACTGGTTTAAAAAGATTCCAGCAGAGGAAGAGAGAGAGAGAGAGAGAGTGAAAAACCATAGATGTGGCCAATTTCAACATCTGGAATCAATTATCGCGTCTTTTGCCTAATTGTCCTTATCCTTATTGACCAAAATGGTCACATGTCCACATAACCAATCTAGAGTAGTGATTTAGTACTCTCTTACTCTTGAAGTTAAATTTCTGTTTTAGTTATAAATAGTTTAAAATCTAGAAGTATATGGGCATTATGGCCATGAAGCAAATGTAATGAGCCCACTGTGCGGCGATGTGTTGTACTGCAGAACCAGTGCCAGTACACATGTCAGTGTATGTATTATTGTTAACAACGTTACTAACAGAATGCGTAATTGTGTAAATGATAAATCGTTTTTTTCGCACATTTAAATTGTGCGTGTTGGTAAGCATGAAATAAAGATGAGGCAAAATGTATTCATACTTGAGCATATGTTAGTATATTTTCCTTTATGTGTGTATGTACGTTGATTAGTTATATATACAGGAATCTATTATATAGCTTTAAGAAGCTCAACCACATTTCCCTAGTGAGCTCTTTCCAACGATAGTCTAACTAAAATACAAATATCTTTCAGTGTATGAAGTGGCCAAAGCAGAATAATTCTACGAAATCAAATTTGTTAACTTAAGAGTTGCATAATCGTTTGCAAAAATGCTTTAAATTGATTTAAAAAAAAATATTAACAAAAAATTTAATTCACTTTAAAATTTTCAATAATTTTTCAACTTGGCTACCCAACTTGAATATCTAGGGACAAATAATAAATGCCACACTTTCAATTTGGCGACAAAAACAGAGATTTTCTCTTTCAAAAATTATATTATTGACTTATTTTTCCTTCTTTTAGTTCCAAAAATTTAAATGTAGAAGAAATTTAAGCTGCTATGCGTTTGATCAACACAATTTCCGAAAGAAATTTGTAAACACAATCACGTATGTATTTGAGGGCGTATCAACATGTTCTCAAAAACATACGTAAATACGAATATGTGCATGTGTATATCACATTGTAAGTTTGTTGCAATAATTTTCTAATCTATGAGTTTTTCAAGATTGCTTAGCAAAATATGATAAACAATTTTATATCAAGATGTCTCTGCTTAATATAAAAAAAACGTTCATTTGTGTAAGGCTTACATCTATTTGCATATTTTTCCTATCCGCCATAAAGAAAGAATGTCTCAAATGGTTTTTTAATCGAAAAATATTTAATTATTTTTTGTGAACGTTATATTTTATTCATCATCGAAGCAGTGATTGCTGTCATGAGTCAAGGTATAGCAATTTTCCAAAGCGTATATTGCAGATATACACACAATTATTAATAATAAATAAATAATTGGTGCACAAAAATTCTATTGATATTTAAAAGCGTGCCATCTGCACCATGCTGTTTTCAAAAATGAGCTTTTAATAAAATTTTTAGAGGGCTTGGCAACAAATAAGACTGGCTCGTCAAAACCTTAGTATGTTTTTTCAGTGTTCAGTCTCTGCAGCAGCGGTAGTAAAAATTAACTCATATATGTCAAGCTATCAACTCATATGCGTGAGTTATTTCTCTACCATAATTAGAAAATTAAGTTTGACAAGGCAGTTTCATGTGTGACCACACTAACAACACGCGAAAAGTGTTCAATAAAGTGAATTTATTTCACAGGTGCTTTGATAACAGCAGCTAAAAACACTTATTTTTACATCACCGAAAATAAAAATATCGGCATTGTTATATGTTATATGGCATTGTTATAAGTGCAAGTCATTATGAAAAGTGCAAGTTATCATAAAAAGAGCAAGTCATCATGAAAAATTCAAGTCATTATAAAAACGGCAAGTCACCATAAAAAGTGCAAGGCATTATGAAAAATGCAAGTCATCATAAGAAGTGCAAGTCATTATGAAAAGTGGGAGTCATCATAAAAAGTGCAAGTCACCATAAAAACTGCAAATCATTATGAAAAATGCAAGTCACCGTGAAAAATGCAAGTCATTATAAAAAGTGCAAGTCACCATAAAAAGTGCAAGTCATTATGTAAAATGCAAGTCATCATAAAAAGTGCAAGTCATCATAAAAAGCGCAAGTCACCATAAAAAGTGCAAGTCACCATAAAAAGGTGCAAGTCATTATGAAAAATGCAAGTCATCATAAAAAATGCAGGTCATTATGAAAAGATTTATGAAAGTCATCATAAAAATTTAGTGTTAAACATAATTGTGTTCTTAATTTTTTTTTTTGAATTATGGGAAAAATTTTATATTTCCAAATAGAATAGAATAAAATTTTCGTTGTGTACAATTCTGAAGTTTATTGATTATAATCAATAATAATAATAATTATTATGGATTTAAGATCACGAAGTGTTTATATCATGACAAGCTAATGTACTTAATTTTTAGCGGTACAATTCTAAAACTAAAGTTATTTTCGAGTATTCCCTCTAACTATATTCATAAAACAAATTAAAACAGATTAATAATTCCCTTTAGACACAAGGCTGTAAGCTATTTTCGTCACTTACATAATTACTCATGTACTAGAAATCATGTTTAAAAATAAAACTTACACCCTTTAGAAAATTTCATTTTCATATCCTCTCGTGCCTGCCGTTAAAATATTATTAAATATTTATAAGCAGAAATACTTCATGCTGAAGTACTTATTTTCTTAGCTATTTATAAATTCAAATTTAAATTTATAATAATTATCTCGAATTAAAATACAAATTATAGCATCAAGATGTAATTCGCACACTTTCACTTTCAACTTGATTGTAATTATTTGTATTTTTAATTCTAAGTAGTTGAATTTTTGTCAAGTTTCAGTTCATGGCTCTGTGTAATTGTAAAAAGAGAGTTAAAGTTTGCTTTATTTAAGGTACGTTCACACTTATCAAATATTTGCCCCGAAAAGCGTAACCACTAAATACTAATGAAAAATATTTTTGCTCAGATACGTGTTTATTAACTAAAACAGTTCCATTCAAAGCTAGTAGTATTTAACTCAATAAATAATTTTTTGAATTAAAAAGCTTTTTATTAGTGTTTAGTGGTTACGCTGTTTTGGTCAAATATTTGATAAGTGTGAACAGACCTTTATAGTTACAATTTTTTTTTTTGAATTTTTAAGTGCAATTAGACCTAGACCAGATATATAATCAACGACATTTAGGAATGTGGACATGAGCGCAATAGTTATTTACAGTTGTTTTTATGTGGACAGTACGCATGCGTAAAAGTATGATGCAAATACACTCGGATTTTCAAGTAACAGATAAAAAACCGCCATTTTCATACAAAAAACTTGGATGGACTAACAATTTAATCAAAGGTAAAGTTTGTTTAATGTCATTTCGACTGCTACAGTTTAATAAAAACTGAAACCAAACTTGAGTTTTGCTGTTTTTAAAATCTTTAAGTGTGTATGTATTATTTATAGAACACGGTATTGTAATTTCCGAAGTATATCTATATCAAGTAGTCGCAAGAGTACAACAACATAAAATTACAAAATCCACCGTACATTTTGTTCGTGTAAAATTAATATCTTATGTCAGAAATTTTCTTTTATTTTATTTTGTTTTGTTCACAATTATTTCCAAAAATTTGAATACTTTTCGCATAGAACTTTTTTAAAACAATTTCTTTTTGTTACTTTTCTTAAACAATACACTTTTTCACAAAAATCTTTTCCACAACAATTCTTTTTTGCTACTTTTGTTGAATTAATAATGTTTTTCACAATTTTACAAAATTATTTTTTCAACGAATAAACAAATATGGCTCGCTACAAAAGTAAACAAATTTTGACATACGTTCATGTAAAAACTGAAAAAAATTTTAGTCAGCTGGGCTCTTGCATATACTTGATATGGATATACTTTGGTAATTTCTATGTCAAAAACATTTGAATAAAATCAGCTGCTTTATTTATAAACAAAAATTCTTATTAATTATTTTTATACGTTTTTCCGACGCTCGCTCCTGTCTGGACAGTTGATTGAAAAATTTCAAAATTTATAGAAGTTAATAAGACAAGATCAAAATAAACACACCTATTTTTAATTTCTTTTTTTATTGCAAAACACATTTGATTTTACTCCTTTGCTGTTTATATGATTTTTGAAATGCATGAAAATTGGATCATATTATTTTGCTTTTGATTTTTGTTTGCTGCAATTTTATTGGTCCCGTCAATGTCAATGCAACAAAATGAAGAAACAACATCATTTGAAGCAACTATTTTTTTTCAACTATATTTTTTTGCAGTTTTCAAGTGCAAAACCTCTTTGTTATTATTAAGATTTTTTTGGGTGCGTGAAATTAACTCACATTAAATGAAATGATTATCTAAAGGAGAAGGAAAAATCCATTTTATTTTATCTTGGTATCCATTTTGGCTTGATGATGATTTTGTGAGAAATTTCGAATTAATTTTAAAAACAATTGCTTTAAAACTGATTGGATGCTATTAGCCAATCTGTAACAATAGTTTTTTAATAAAATAAAATTTTTTTCGTTAGGAATCATTTTTTTAATGATAGCTATATGCCAACTTATTCCGATAACATGATTGCATTTTATTTGTATCGGTTGAAAGAAGAGACTATTTTACAAGTCTAATTTATTTCCTACTTGTCTTGGCTTTGCCACCGGCCAAACAGACTCGATGTAATTGAACGCAACTAAGCGCAAATACAATTTTGTATATATAGCAAAATAGGTTAATGAAACTTTAAAGAGTTATAGAAAAAACAAAAGTAAGCACTGTAAGATATCTAGGAGCTTCAGCAAGTGATGCAAAATATAGTTACAAAAAAAATTATCCTCTTGATGCAAGTTCAACATTAAAGAACATATAAATGAGCAAGTGCTTACGAAAATAGACCGTTACATGGTAGCCAATGAATAACACCGTTGCAGTTTTTCCTGTTTCACAGTTTATTAACATGAAGTGTAGCAAATTTACATATCAAGCTACCAGCATCAGGCTGCAACATAAGCACAAACACATACACATGCACTTCATTCCACTTGGGTCGGTTTGGCTCGTATTATTCTTTGCTGTTGCCGTTGTTGTTCGTTTTTTTTTACACATTTTCTGAACTTAAGTCAAGCAATCTAATTAGATTTCAGAGCACGAGTTAACTGCCTTAACTTGGCAAAATAGTAATTAAAAGTTTTGTCGTCATTTCGGTAGAAACACCAAAGCAAAAAACATTCATTCGGTCATATTTTATTTTGCTCTCATTTCTCTACATTATGTTGAACTAAATAAAATGGAATTTTAAAAATACTCGTACAAGTACAACAAGGCCGGTGCTATTTTAGCTTCATTTTCTTTGTGAAGCGTTTTTTTTTTTGTTTTTGTCTTATGGAGTCAATAAAAAAAAGGCGAATAGGGGTTTTGTGTCAGCAGAGATTTGTGCTGCTTATCTACGGTTTTATGTGAAAATTTGGTATTTGAATTTTTAATATTTTATAAGGTCTGCGGCTGAGTTTTGTTGTGTGATTATAATATTTAATGTGAATATTTGGGTGTTGCTTATGAAAACTGCCGTATTAAATTATTGATGAGTAGCATCTATATAATCCTTTTTGATACTCTAAGTCATGTTGTCATAATAAATAACTGAACATATTTATTATGATATCATGCGATATATTACAACTTACATATTAATAAAAGTCTGGATTAGCGTACGTTCGCTCTTATGAAATATTCGCACAAAATAGCGTAACCACTAAATACCAAAGAAAAATCTTTGGATTGATAACACAACGCAACAAAATAAAAAAAATTTCATATGCTTTTAAAACCACTATACAATTTTGATGTATCATGGGTACCTTAGTACAAAAATGGTAAAATTTTTAAATTCTATGGATAGATTTTTTTTTTAATTTTTTTGTAAAATTGCATTTTTTTTAGACGCTTTTTCACATTATTAGTGATAACTCAAAAACGGCTAATCGGATATTATTCAAATATAATCAGAAAAATTAAGATTTACATAGCCTTTAATCCGTCTATATCTTTTGCTTTAATCGGATCAACAGTTTCGGAGTTATAATAAAAAATTTAAGAAAAAAATATATTTTTTACGTAAAAATGGCAAAAATTTTTGTTTTAAAAAAATCATGAAAAATAGTAAACGGCAAAAAATGTTCAGATTCATTATTCTATTACAAAGCCACAAATAATAGCAACAAAACGAGATATCGACCATAAAAATCGACTGATTATTTTCGAATTTATTCACAATTAAGTAAATTAAGCAACTTCTTTTGCCATACATTTCTTCTTTAAGCAACTTCTTTTGCCATACATAACTCCGAAACTGTTGATCCGATTAAAGCAAAAGATATAGACGGATTAAAGGCTATGTAAATCTTAATTTTTCTGATTATATTTGAATAATATCCGATTAGCCGTTTTTGAGTTATCACTAATAATGTGAAAAAGCGTCTAAAAAAAATGCAATTTTACAAAAAAATTAAAAAAAAAAAATCTACCCATAGAATTTAAAAATTTTACCATTTTTGTACTAAAGTACCCATGATACATCAAATGCATATAGTGGTTATTCGAGCATATTTTTGCTGTTGCCCTGTGTAATCAAACATAAGTTTTTATTTTGTTTTCGAAAACAGGAAATAAGTCACATGAACGGCAAAAGCAAATAATTGTTATGAGAATGTTGCTAATTTAATGACATTCTTATTAGAAAGTGCTGCAGTAAAACTCATTGTAATAAAAAAGTAAATTCAAGGCTACAGATTTTTTCACAAAATAATTATGGAAAATAATTTTTAGGGTCAAAGTGAGTACCTTTCACAGATTTCAAATTTAGGTTAACATATTATCAAAGTCAATCAACTGGGTTTGTAAAAGAAATACGGTTCTATATATTTCATAGAAATTAAACAATTTATTTAATAAGATAATGAGGGAAGGTAATGGGACGCAATACGTAACTGGATGAGGAACCACAGCTTACTGTTATAGTTACTGGACGAAAGGACAAACAAGTTCTTCCAGAGGAACTCGTTTGACTGTTTATCCATACAGCTGCTGTATTATACAACTGATGAAAATATTTAATATTCAAATTCAATAGTAATCACAACGAAAACTAGTAAAATTGTACAAACAAGAATAGATAGTGTGTCCAACCTTGGACACACTACTGAGCTGTCTCTTTACAATAATGACTACCAATCCAAATATTATAATATAGTCCTTAATTAAAGAGCAATTCTCAAAACTCAAGTAACGAGCTTAAGCCGAATTACTAACTTTTAACTAAAAATATAAATAAAATCAAACTTTTGAACTTTTCTTTTGACCAGGATGAAAAAAAAACATCAAATTTAACTAAAATTTTTTATTCAACTAATTACAAACTTGTTGTTATATTTAAAATAAAATGTAAAGTTTCTCTATGCCTTTTGTTGTATTCGAATTGTTAAGACTCTTAATAAAATTAAATAAAGTTTCAAAAGTTTTTAGTAGAAATATGTTCAAACTAATCACATAATGAGTAGAAAACAACATAAAACATATATTTCTGAAAGTAACGTTTGCTTTTCTTGTTGTTCTTTTTAGCAATAAAATAAACACATTCTTAACATTTTAAATTCCTTGAGAAAAGATTCTGCAGATTATACAAACCATTGCTAGTGTAAAAAGGGAAGAAAAGAGTCCAGCCCAATGCGATCTCTTTGCGATATCCGTTTTAGAAGAGAGTAAAGGCAAGGAAAAAAGGACATGGTGTGTGTAGAGAAGAAAAGGTAGGATAGCCCATGAAAACTAAAAAGAAAAGTAAAACAGGAAAATAGTCGTTGATAGCGGACAATAGATCACGCATGCACGTCTTAGGGGAGTCAGCAGATTAACTGTTAAAAGAGTCAGGTTCACGTGATATTCCCCTTATGCTACTGAAGGCAGTACCAAGAGATTGTAGGCCCTGGTCCCCTCGAGCAGGACAGAGACAGAGAAACCGCGTAATACTCTCCACCTTGTCCTGACCACTGCACTTGGAGTAAAAGTCGTTGTAAAGGAACGCCATGCATTTGTCGTGGACCACAAAAGTGCATTATCTAGTGAGAATGCTGCGTGGGTGATTTGTTGTAAAATACATACGATCTTTAGTTCTATTAGTATTTGGGAAGGCCATAATATCCTCCCTATTTTGCAAGTGTCTGCTCTCAACCACCTATTCTGAGCTAGCTCAAGAAGTGTAGAGCCAATGCGTCTCCAGCAGGATGGAAGTCTTTTGAGTTGGTCAATATCAGCCTCCTGAAGAAGAGTTCTTCACTTTGCCAGATCATCATATAAAATGGTCCCTTGTCCCCGCACCAGTTTAATATGATGCCTAAAAGCCCTGGAAGTTTATCAAGGGTTTTAAGGCACACTTGGATAAAGTGGAATGAGCTGTATTTGAATCCACCAAAAATACATTTATAATATGACTTATTTGTAAGGTAAATAACTTTGTTCTTCACTCGGGCCAGTACTCAGGGGATGACCCCTATATGTATATGCAATGCATTGCGACGGAACTAAAGAGAAGGGGATAGTGTTGAGGTGACATATATAGAAAGATGAGAAGATAGTTAATTTGTTTGTAGCTATTTGATCCTTTTTACTTCGCCGGCTAATTTTTTGCTACAGGGCCGCCAAAGGGGGGTGCTCTTCCGCTGCCCTTCAGTACATGATAGTTTAAATCGCAGCCAATTATGCTCAGTGACCAGTGCAACGTCCTCATTACTGAAACAAAATGATAATAACTAACAAAAACATGCAATAATGCTGATCAGAAGTATTCGATACAATATTCATGACTGAGCGCTGGGTTGAACTCAGGACCCTCTGCTTTATAGTATCGTGTTAACCACTTCGGCCAACAGCGCCTTCATATTAAAACGCTAAAATGATGCGTTGAAAACATTCAAGTTTTTTTTTAACCAATAGAAACGAATCAAGTTATAATGATTATACGTGTACTCGTGGTAATTGAAAATTAATTTTATTTAAAAATAATAAAAATCTCAGAATAATATCAGCTTCCTGGAGGTTTCTTGAAATGCTGTAACAGTCTATTGCCTGTTTATTTGCAATAATTTCAAAACACATATAAAAAGCCACAAAGTGAATCACTTTAATAGAAAATTCTGTAATCTCCTTAAGTAGCAATAGCTGCCAGCTTTGTTTATGCTAAAGTAGTTGGCTTGTCAAGTGAACAATTGGGGTGTAACCACCATCTGAGACCAAATTAAAGCCACAAATCCCATAGTGAAAGAATGGGTCTCTAAGCTCTCGCCTACTGGCGAATGAACTTGCCAAGTAATTATAATTGGGTTAAACTATACACTAAGAATTTAAAAATGCCACAATAATAGCAAAAGAAACAATGTTTACACGCTTCATCATAGTCAACATCATTTTCCAGCTATTTAACTTTAAGCTCTTTTTCAAATAGCGTCCTTTAGCTGCCTGTAATAGCCAACAAACACCCAAAAATCTACAAGAAACTTATTTGATTAAAAGGGAAAAACGAAATATGTGAAACAAGAGTTTCATTTAATATTTTCTAAATTATTTCTCAAAAATCTTTCATGATACTTCAATGTGTGTTCTTAGTTAGTGGAAAAGCCAAAATACTTTTAAACAAATAACCGCACAGAAATCAAGTTGTTCTGAACAAACCAATGGAGAAGGAGAAATTAAGATGATTAGAAAGCATAGTTTTTGAAATGTTTTCCTAAGATTTTTTGAACCATAAAATTCACTCAAATTTCATATGAACATATTGAAATAATTTCGGAAATTTTAATAAAATAATTTCATACGAAAGCATGCAAAGTGTGTAGAAGCTTTTCTGCTAGAAACCAGAGAAACCACTCGAATGGAACAACAAAAGGCAAAAAATGGCAGCAAAACTTTCTGTTGAATAATCATAAAACCTAAACAAAAGTTGTGTGTTTTATAATAGCAAAGTATATTCAATTTGTTAAAATATATTAAAGGAATGAAATTTTTTATTATTTTTGTTGTTGCTAATTTTAGCGCGTGGTAAATAATGAAAAGTATTTAATAAAATGCTGACATTTAAAATAGTAGAAAACATGAACCATAATTTTTCTTTACAGGCGAAATCGGTATAAATAAATAAATAAAAATTTTTGGTATTAATTAGGCGTTTTTTACACTTAAAGCCTAGTACTCTGTTTAAAATTTCATGTGAAATTCTGACAGAAACCATACAAAAAATATTCAATCGAAATATTTATGGAAAAACGTTGCTAAACTGGTACTCTGTTTTAATTATGAAAAACATGTGAAATAATATGAATGTTATTTATTTCGTACGATAATTTTTTGACACTAAAAATTTTCTCATTGAAAATGATAAACATAATTTCAATTAAAAAGGAAAAAAACTTAAACTGAAATAACTGATGTTGCGCAACATTTTCCACAAATTCAAACAGAGTACTAGGCTTAAAGGGCAACGCGCTTTGACATCATACCATAACATGTTTACACAAGACCATAGTATGGCGCACAACTACTGAATAATACCCCTACAGCCTGCGTTGGCAATTTATTTCTTTTAGTATAAAATCGAATCTTTTTTGTTCAGTTAATATACTGTTCGCGTTTCAGTATATTGCAATATTTAATGAAACTACGAAACACTGTGTTCACATATTTTTTTTTCATATTAAATACAACGTCCTCAGTTTAGAATCTATTTTGCAAAATAACTTGCAAACGAAAAACTAAGTTTAACCTTTAATGGGGAAAGTAAAATAAGAAAATAATCAAATTATTTTGAAATCCTTTCACTTCATTTCCTATTAATCATCTTAACTTCCTTAGAGAAGTGCGCTGAAAACAATTCCACTGACTTCAAAAAGTTTTTACCACCGTGTATTAAAAACGCGCGAACGTCCTTAACCACAAACACCTACACATAAACACACATTTGCATGTAACTCTAAATACTTAATTAGGAAAACGCCTTCAGAAAAGCCTCAATTTACGAGTAGTGAAGCATAACTCAATTAACTTTGTTGCTATTTTTGTTCTTTGTCATACTTTCGCCTTCTGTTTAACACTCTCGCAATATTTGACAAACACAAGTCTCTACATGTACCAGTTTGAGAAATAGACACCCAGCAATTGCGATTATAGTAATTGGCTTAAGGGAAAAACTTAATAATTCAGTATTAATTCAGGCAGTATTTGAATTTTTTTAAACACCATCGTTATTCTTATGAACGAAAATATAAAGTTGTATCAGAGTAGTTTCAGGGAAAATTAAAGGTTAACTGGTTGATGGATCCGCTTTTCATGAAACGTGATAATTAAAAAATAGAATATACAAGTTTTTCGTAGCAGATTTACTAAAGGCGGATTAACCCATTGATTCTGATTTTTATGAGAGTTTTCTGCGGATCGATTCACTCATTTCAAGAAAATCATAGCTGCCATATGTAAACAAAATGTATTTGTTTTACAAAGTGGCAGTACTGATTTTACTTTTGTTTTTTTTGGGCGATATATTATTCATTGTTCTTCACTTTAAAATATATTTCTTTATGTAGTAAGAATTTTAACGAACATTTTATATTGCTATATTAAATTGAATTAAGATTCTATAGGCTATATAGCTTGATACAGTTCTCGTATTTTTTCTCACAATAAAATTTGTGTAATTAGAAACTGTTATCACATTCAACTAAGCCTAATAAGTGGTGGCAATAAGTGGTGACAAACACAATGCACATGAGCACTGATGATGAAAGGGTTGCGTCTTTCGAAAACAGCTGTTCTGCTCTGCTGTGTAAGTTGAATAACAAAAACTGATATTGACTTGCCTTTGTGCCTTGGAATATTTATCATGTCTTTCGGAGATTTAAATTAAAAAATTTCGAACAATTGGCCTATAGAATCTTAATTCAATTTAATATATTTCTTTATATTTATTAATTATTTTATATAGGAAATTGTCACTCGCAATCACTTCACAGCACAAAATGATTATGCAAATTTTAAGACGGGGCAACTCAATTCAACTTTTATTTAATTTATTGGCATTCCAGTTTAAGTTTGTTGGGAATATATAGAAAATTAAACTAATTCAATCAGAAAGTTCTCCTAAAAAATAAAATAAAAATTATAATATATAATAATTTGTTTTCCTCTCTGAGAGAGACGACAAACTTCCAAAATCAGTAATTCATCAAAAATAGATATGTATTTCGATCGCATTTAAAATATATAATTGTAATAAATCGATTGATGATCTGCCTCAAAAAGGGTTAGGAGAATAGGGGAATAGATCAGGTTGTACAGGCTGCCAGTTTTGGTTAACAACTCTAGTAGGTCGCCTTGTGTTACCCGAGAAGGATATGAGCACTCATACCCTTTGGGCGTAATCGATCTAACGAGTTCCGCACTAATGGCTCGAGGTATAATGCTTGATACTTTGACCCAATGGGGAATGAATATGTGAGAGAATTTGTCCTTAATCACTAAGCAGGGGATGATCTGACGATCAGTTATTTCTTCAGATAATATATGGTGTCTATGTTCGAAAAAAAGATATGGAGTGCTAGAATATTGAGTCTCGTTGGCAAGATATAAGAAAGCGAACTACATGTTACTAACTTTTAATACGAGTACTACCTTTATTCAAGGTATGATCTCTTCATATGCAATGCAATGCGCCCCGGAACTGGAAACGAAGAGATGGTATTGAGTGGATAGAAGAAAAACAATATGAGAAGATAGATAATTTGTTAATTTATAATGTTTATTTAAGCAAAAGGTAAATTTTTTTTTAATTTTTATATAAAAATTATGTTTTTATTCCAATATTTCGCCACTTCTTTGTGTAGCAAAATTTTGTTTGAAATAATTTTTGATTGTATGTGTTAAATTGAAAAAAGGAAAAACTTTTTATATCAAATTACACAATTTTATATATCCCTGAAGAAGCTACACAAGGAAGTGGCGAAATATTGGAATAAAAACATAATTTTTATATAAAAATTAAAAAATAATTGACCGTTTGCTTAAATAAACATTATAAATAAATAAAAAATAAGGTCGAAGAATTTTATAAAATAGATAATTTGTAGTAAATTTTTTTTTAATTCGGATCAGCACAGAGGGGATAATCCCTATATATGTAGTGCATTGCGCAGGAACTAGAAAGGAAAGCATTGAGAGCACAGACGGAGATAGATGAGAACATAGAGAATTTTTTTTTTTTCGTTATTTTAACCCTTGCTGCACCGGCTAGTTTTTGCTACAAGACTGCTGGAAAAGTGTGCTGTTACTCAATTCTTTACTACATGAGGACTGCGTTTATTGTTGTCTTGCTTTTTCACTTGCTAAGGCATGGCACTGGCTACTAGACTTTACTGGCTACTGGACTCGCTGCCAGTAAAGACTTTACTGGCAGTACTGGCTACTGGACTCACTGCCAGTAAAGTCTAGTAGCCAGTACCATGCCTTAGAAAGTGAAAAAGCAAGACAGCAATAAACGCAGTCCTCATGTACTAAAGACCAGAGTAATAGCACACTTTTTCAGCAGTTATACCTTCGCAATTGAAACAGCCAGATGACAATAAACGCAGTCAAGTGCTAATGTTGATGAAAACAATTCAATATTATATTTATGATACAGTGGTATTCTAACTAGGAATTTTTAGTTCTTTTATTTAGTGTTTATTTATCTTGCGTTAACTACTTCAGCCAATAGCGCCCTCTATTGTTCGATAACTAAAAAGTGCTTGAAATTGATTAGGAATCCATGTAAAAAAAGCTGCCAATGTCTTTGATACTGCTGGCAGAGCGTTGGTAAAAGCGAAGATTCAGCCAGGCGACGAATAGTATGAAATTAATTTACAAGAATAACACTAAACTCAATTAAAGTCGCATCTTGCTTTTCAGACACAATCCCTATTACACGAAATTCATTCAACCTCGTTTTAAGAACTGCTGGGCATGTAAGGTACATAACCTTTGTTCTTAAATAGAAATGAATAGAGTGACAAATTTTTGAAAACAGGGTTATAAGAGCTTTAATACAATAATATTGAAAATGTGTTTAGAAATTTTAATGGCTTAAATGTAACACATTAAATAAAAAATATTTGAATAATAATTTGACTTGGAAAAAGGACTTCATTCGGTGAAGTTTTAAATGTGTTCAAATAGCTTTATATAAAAGTATACGAGGAATATCAAGTGGTTAGCTAATAAATTTCTTCTGCTTTGATATCATTTTTTAAATATTTTCGTTAAAATTCTTACTGCATACAAATTTAAGCTATGGCTTGAGCTACCAATAATAAAAAGTTGGAAAAAACGTTGACATGTACTTAAGTATAAAATTCAAACCAAAAAAGTTTGACTTAGGTATGATGGAACAAAAAATTCAGAAAAATGGGACAATGTGAAAAATAATCAAACGGTAACACGGGTATTATAACAATAATGTGTTTACATCAGGTTGATACAGTTCTCGTATTCTATTTCCTAATAAAATTTGTTTAAATAAGAACTGCTATCATATTCAACTAAGCCACCTAATAAGTGGTGACAAATACAATACACATGAGCACTGACGATGAAAACGTTGCGGCTTTTGAAAACAGCTGATCTGCTCTGTTGTGTAAGTTGAATTACTAAAAACTGATGTTGACTTTCCTTTGTGCCTTGGAATATTTATCATGTCTTTCTGAGATTTAAATTAAAAATTTCGAACAATTAGCCTATGGAATCTTAATTCATAAATATTTTTGTTTAATTGCGTTACTCTCAGTGGAGCTTAACATATTGTGTCAATGTTATTTAATCATTGTCCTTTAGTAGACAGATTTTAAATATATAATCGTGTGAAAACATATATAAATTTGGTATTAAGCAGGCAGTAAAAGTTGATTTTATAATAACACTGAGCTAGTTCAAAAAATCGACAAGCGTAGCACACCCAGAAGATAAAAGTAATTCGAATGCACTGAATCCAGTAGGGATAAACCTTTTTTTTTCTAACATTTTGTTTGCGTTAACTACCGTTCACACGCTCGCGTATTTGGAAAACGGTTTAGTCAATTGAATAAAATAAAAAAACCGTAATTCTACAATAATTTTTACAATTTACCTTTAAGCACTAATAAAATTGTAACCTGCGCTGTTTTCTTAGAAATAAATTTTTTTTTTGCAAGAAATATATAATTTTTTTCCGTAAAATTTCTAAATTTTTATGCTATAAAATTACATGGATATCTCAATATATGTGAACAAAATCAGTTTTTTTTATATGTTATCAACAATTCGCTGCACCTGCTGACTAGCAATCGTTTTCAGTTTTTTATATCCCCATATGTTTCGTTTCCTTTAGAATACAAATAATTTTATTTTATATAAATATTTAATGTATATCTTATTGCAGCACAATAAAACACGCCTAAGGACATGTAAAGACAAACAAAATGAATTTATATATTTTGTTTAAGCGAGCCGCTGTAATTCCTCTTCAATATTCATTTCGTATCAGTGATCTGAATGTCACTCAGCTGCTATATTCGTGTTAATAAAATATTTAGTAAATGGTTTATATTTTAAGCTCTTAAGTATTGTGCGGTTATCAGCTGTACTGAGCAACTGAAAGGATATATATAGCATTATTTATATGTATTAGTAAGTATCAGTGCCTTATGGAAAATAAATAATTGAATGCTTGTATATGATTATGAAGCAATTGAGTGTTTGTTTATTTGGCCGCATTAAAAGATGTGAATCTTATTTGGAGTTGCCAGGTTGCTATAGATGAATAATACTTTTGCATACAATGTTGAGAAGCATTAAATACATTTTTTTTTATAAGAACAAGGGGATTTGGTTATGAAATACAATATAAAATATAAATCATATTATTAAATAGATAACTAAAGGCAGTTTTGTAATCCCCGATACTAAACAGGACATTCATCCTGCTACCAGTTGTTGGAAATCTGGGTTAGGTTAGGTTCGACGGCCGTTGTCCCTGGCGGGATAATCCACTTGGGTCCGTCAATTCGGTCCCTTTGTGATGCCCTTAAGCAGAGGACCTCCTAAGGGATTTCCTCCGCAGTTTCAAACCATCCTGTACCCCTAAGGAAGGATGATACCCCTGAAAGCTCCATGTTTGCCTGGCTGTCTAAGTCTGACAGGAATCGGGAGCCTAGCGCCATTGCAAATGCAAGGGCAGGACACTGACACAGAAGATGGAGGACAGTCTCTTCCTCCTCTTCATCATTGCAGCTTCTGCAATAGTCCTTGTATATTAGACCCATCCTCCTCGCATGAGTACCAAAGCTACAGTGTCATGTCAGAACAGTCACCAGTTGACGCATGCGCGCCTTGTCAAAGTTAAGGTCGCGTGTTTTGCGCAAATCATAATGGGGCCACGTGGCTCTTGCCACGAGACAGTTAGCCACGCTTTCCCACTTAAGTTAAGCTAGTTTGTGTGATTCGCTTTGAATCAGAAACTTGCATCGCGCTAATGGAATGCCAGTGAAGTGACTGGGAATTTAAGAAGTACTATTTGAAAAACGCGGCCACTTGCTTCTCATTATCATTTTAATGTATAAAATCGAATATTAAATTGCCTTGAATTTTTATCTTGTTAATTTATTAATTTATGGGCATCATTTTGTGAAACCTCTTCCTAATGCTTTTTTTCTGTAGCTTTTGGTAACACTAATTTTATCGTATAGTGGTAATGCGCAGCTCAATTTTAATGTTAATTAATCATTAATTTATAATTACATTAAAGTGAAAGGGACAGTCACGACAACAGATTACCGGAAAACAAATGAACGTGTGTACAGAAGCATATGACTTGCACAGTAAAACAGTAACCTAAACCTGGAGACCATAAGATTTAATCGAATTTATTTATATTTAATGAATAAATATGATAAAAAATTTAATTGTTTACATTGAACCAAAAAGTAAATTGCCAGAATTGTTAATTTTATTATTCTGGCTTTTGTAGGAATAGATAACAGTTAACAGGATCATTTCTGTATTTAAGTTACTGCAGTTGAAGAAAAAAAGCTAAGAAATTATAAAAGTTAAGTTTAAGCTCAAACATTCTTTAACCGAAAACCCCATGTTTTTCGTGTTGTACAGTGTAACTAGCATATTTGTAATAAACACTTGATGCTAGGAACACAACTGCGACGAACGACGAATTTTTGGTCGCGAATATTCGTCGCCAAAAATAAAACACATTGGCGTATATGAAAATGCACACAATTGTGGCGTTGAACGAAATTAGTCATACTCAGCGAAAGTTGAAATAGGTTTGTTTCTAATTGTTTCGTCAGCGAGCGACGAACAAATCAATATGCCCAGGTGCCCAGGTTTCATATACTCAAACTGGTTTTTTGTGGGAAAACATAATTCACTACTGTATTGTTGCATCTAGCACGAAAATTTTCAGTACATACTAAAAATGCATTCACCAATTCACAAAAATTTATCAATCGGACGACTTTTTATTAATTTTGAACACTTTTTATAATATATTCTTTCTTCCTATTTCCTACTTTTTCATATGGTTACCCCATCAGCTGTTAAATGAAAAGAATAATTTATTTACAGAAAAAATTTTCAGAAAACAATTACAAAAAAGAATTTGTTATGGAAAAAAATGGACACCACCGGGTTAATTATTGAATGTCTAAAGAATCTGGCATCAGAGGATTACAAAGATTTTTAACAAAATTTAACAATTGTTTTGTTCATTATTTTAATTTATTCGTCGTTATTGTTTCATACGACGAATTTATAGAGCGAATTTTTACCAACGAATTCGTCGTACTAAACGAAATTCGTCGTTCGTCCCAGTTGTGTTCCTAGCATGAATGTTTATTGTGAAACATATTTCTGCTTACTCGTAAAAATATTCTATGGCATAACATTTTGAGGAAAACGTATAAATTTAAAAAAAATATATTCTCTTTACTTCATATTTATTTATTATGGAAAATTGTTGATTAATAAAATAAATACCAATTGTGTCATAGCAAATATTTTGCAATGCAAATATTCAAAATAAAAAATTTGTTTGCATTTCTTTGGCCAATTTTTTTTTGGCAAAGGAATTCAATTAGAAGTAAATCTTCCCTCCAGCCTTAATATTTGTTAAGAAAAAGAGTAGAAGTAAAAAATTTGAAAACATAAAAAAATTCTTAATATTAATTTTAAAGCATATTAACGGTTGAACAAAAGCCATAGAGCAGAATGTCTTGAATTTTTTTTATTTATGCTTTTTAAATTTGCTAAAACGTTAAAATTTACAAATTGCCAGCAATTAGTTTGTTTTTGGTTTGTTAAGCTAATAAATTGTTGTTTTTTTTTCTCTTTACTTTCGTTTCATGCCAACCATAATTGCTTAAAAATATTTACAAGTTTTTTCTCTTTTTATTTTTTACAGCTTCATTCTGTAAAAGAGGAAAGATGTCCTTGTGAAGTTAAAGAAAAAAACATGTATTCAGCTGTGCTGATTTTCAAGAACCCCTTAAAGAAGTGGTACATATAATGAAAAAGTTTGTTACGAAAATATCACTAACAGTTTCAGGAAGCACATTTTAAGCTTTTTATGTTATAGATATACGCGTAACATGATTTGTTTTATTGTTAGAAGTTGACTATTTCTGGGAAAAAGTTTCACTGGACAAATTTTTTAACATGTCAGTGGAAAGTTTGCATGTTTCCACGTCTAATTCTTAATAAATTAAAAAAAAAATTAAACGCATTTTTATGAAATTTCAGAATCACAGTTCTTTGCAAAAAAAAATCATAAAAAATTTTTAATTACACACTGGGTTCTATGCTGAATAAACAAAAAATAGAAATTTACATTATCAATTAGGAACTTAACGAAATTTTATACCAGATCGAAATATTGGGTGTTTTTTATTGAGGTATAGAACTTTAAGTTGGCATCACTTTTTTAACTGGTGGCCATTTTGTCAGCTGTCAAGTGATTAATATTTAGTTTGGTTTGCCATTTCATCATGAACAGGTTGACAAAAGAACAACGCTTGCAAATCGTGCAAATTTATTTCGAAAGTAATGGTTCAGTTCGCGAAGTTTACCGCAAGCTCCGTCCATTTTATGGTCGACATAATCGTCCATCAGAGCAATTAATTCGGTTAACCATGGATCGTTTTCGCACTACGTTTACTCTATGTGATAATACGCATCCGCAGAGACGTCGAACAGTGCGCACCGAAGAAACAATTGCCGCTGTAGAGCAAAGTGTTGAAGAGGACCCGAATGAATCGATTCGCCACCGTGCACAGCAATTGGAGCTTTGTCCATCAACTTTATGGAAGATTTTGCGCAAATGAATGTGGATGAGTTGTGGTTCCAACAAGACGGCGCTACATGCCACACAGCGCACGTCACAATCGATTTATTGAAGAAAACATTCGATGAGCGCATAATGTAGAATTGGCTTTATTCGAGCCAGCCGCGGCGCCCACATGCCCGAAATCATATTTAAACATTAATGGCATAAAATTATCCTTCCAATAAAGCCAAATTGATGGACATTAAAACGATTTTCTTGTGTTTTATTTCAATTCGAAGTTCTATACCTTTAAAAAAAACACCCTGTAGTTTAGTCTCGCATTTCTGCGTATTAAAAAAGATTTTAAAATTTTTGCAAATCAATCATATTTGTTATATGTGAACTAGACATCTGTGCTATACAGCAGAATTGGCAATAATTGTATAAATTTGTTCTATCAACAATCAGTCCTTAATGTTAGCGTCAAATGCGGAAACCTTCAGCCACATAGTTTCCCAATTTGAACAATAGACCTCGAAAGCAATGGAACATCATCAGACGAACCATACAGCGCACTTTAGAGACAGAATAAAATATATTCTTGAACGAGGAACGAACGGTGCATCTCTTGTAGCTGCTGATCGTCAGTTGCATTTAAATTACTGTAGAGCCATCCTCAATCTCAATAGCGTAGAGCATCGTTTTGAGACAGCAACCATCATGAACGTTAAGGCGCAAATCAATTTATAAGGTTACGTGAATAAATAAAATCTTTATTTCTGAAACACTGAAAATTAATTTGCAATGACTGAAGTAGTTAACACGAGACTACAAAGCGGAGGGTCCTGAGTTCGACTCCGCGCTCGATCACAAATATTGTGTCGAATTCTTCTTGTTAGTTGTTGTTAGTGTGTTTCATTGATGAAGGCATAGCACTGGTCACTGAATATAATTTTCAGCGACTGACCCTTTCATGAAATGAAGAGCAGGGGAACGGCACCCTCCTTCGTCGGCCCTGTAGCAACAAATTAATCGCCAAAGTAAAAGCTGCAAATAGCCACAAAAAATTCTTTATCTTCTCATCTTCCACCATCTGTTTCTACAATACTATCACCTCCTTTGTAGTTGCGGCGTAATGCACTGCATATGAAGGGTTCAGTCCTTGAATACGAGTTAAAAAAAAAACTCCACTGTGTGGCATTCGAATGGACTGAATGTGGCAGAACTGATTGGACTGTATATTTTTGAAGATGCCACATGGTTATTGTTACTGGCGATGTCCATAATAAATGACTTCCTACGGCCGCAATTTTACTGAGGTGTGGCTTTTGGGTACCGCTATTGTACTCAGCGGTAAAATAGCTGTTCGCTTGAGCCAATATGGCAGGTACTAACGCTAATCTTGATTAAGGTTGGCATAATTGTATGAGCGAGGGCTGAACATGTGGTTTAAAAAAGACGATATAACCGGATATATAATACATATGATTCATAATGGATATTGTCAAGCAAGCGTTTCCTGGTCACGTAAACATTCGTTTTAATGATTTGGCATGACCAGCAAGATCGACGATTTAACCGTCCAGGACTTATTTATTATTCTGATATTTGTCGCAGATTTATTACAAGAAATCCCAAAAAGCCCTTGAGGAGAATATTTCACGGGAATGCGGAAATTTTGCACAAAGAAAGACAATGGCAGAAAAGGAGCATAAATGTGTGCCAACACTAGTGGCAGTCACCACTTAATAGAAAATACGCCAATGATTTTACGTCAGTACCTGCCATATGGCTTAAACTGACGGTGCTCTTAACACCGGGTGAAAAAAATAAGTGTTACCAGCACCCCTCTTAGAACCCAAGATCCACACGAAGGCGACCTCGGGTCGCCCAGGTGGCAATTTCTAGACATGATTTGGTAAGTCCCATGATCTAACACATTTTCTAATAGAAAATGTTAAAAGCCCAAAGATTTCTATCACTTCAAAACAGTTTTTCATTTAGTGAAAAAGTTCTTAAGTTTCAGCACTCACGCTAATTTCGCTGCCTTGATGTTATGGTGCCGATAGTATTAAAACCATAATCCTTAAAAGCAGTCAATGTTTATCCATCAAGAAGCTATTTATATGACCGACTCTAATAGCAACTGCTAGAAATTAAGACGGTATGTGATCGCCCTAGGAATTAGATTTTTTTGTGTAATTTCATATTTCATATTTTCTCAGTGCAATAATCCTCTACACTAACTTCTGACTCACAATCCCGGAACTCGTATGAAGAGTATACAAAATCACACAAAATATTTAGCTTTTAAACTGTTGAAATATTCTTGTGTAGGAAGAAGTTATTTTTAGATAATCAGCAAACAATTTTCCAACGCATGCAATTTTTTATGTGTCAATTAAAATTTATTTACTTTTTATTATACAACAATTCTTTTCTAAAGTTTTGTTACCTTTTCTCTTGTTGCAGCTCACGACAGGTGTTTGTGCGTTGTATTTCAATTAATTTGATTAAGGAGTAAAACAAAAACAGTACAAGGCGTTTCGAATAAATTCATATAAATTTATATTTTATTGTTTTTTTTCTACTTTTTGCTGTCTAGAATTTAAATAAAATGATATAAAAGAGAATTACAAGTTTTAAATTTTCATAAGATGCTCTTTTGTAAGTGAACTGATAACTTTCAAATTCTTTAAGAAACTTTTAATATTAATAAATAGATATTTTTAAGAATATAGTACTTTCACATCTATTGATGAATTCTGGCATCACAATAGCCCTATTCACAATCTTGTGCAAATGGTCTTGTATTATAGCATTTGCAAATTGGGACTGTATTTGAGAGCATTTTCAATGTATTTATTGTTGTACAGCAGTAGTGGGCACCGTCAATGTATTGGTAAATTGTGTATGTGTTGAGCTTGCGAGCTACCCACCAAACAAAAAGCCAAGCGTTTGAAAGATAATGGTGCATTATATATTTATACATTAGTAGCAATATGTTCTAAGTTGAAAAAAAAATGTTGAACACGTAAAATTATTAATTAAAAATTAAACTTTTTCTAAGTAAACAGTTAAATGAAAATATATTAAAAAAGATAGGACAATACTTTGTTATGTTTACCATTCAAGAAAAAAAATAAATACAAGAATGGTTGCTTGCTGGAGCATAACACTGAATATTCGCAAAAAAATATATATATACGCGTTTGGATGTATCAAACTTAATAAGCTTTGATATTTGTCGGCATGGAAGATCATTTTCATATGGGAAACATATTCAAAATATTTTTGTTAATATTTTACACAGACTAATTAATAAGACTAGGTGTATTACTAAATTAGGAGAATTAGTATAGTCCGTTATTGGAGAAACATTGTATAAAAGGCATTGTATGTTATCGAAAGCATTGTTTATGACAAAATATTTTTCGCACATCATCATGACTGAATTTGTTTGCTGGGCAAATATTCTGGAAAAAAATATAACAAAATTCGTAAGCATCCGCCTGATATTCATTCGTCGCTGTCTCATCGACGACTAAATTAAAGAGGGTAAGAATACGTGTGAATGATCTCAGCACAATTGTGCTATGAAACGCCCGTATCTGTTGTAGAGTACAATTATTCTGCAAATGCAGAGCTGCAAGACCATTTGCACCAGACCGTGAATAGGACTAATATATATATTTTGCAATTCAATATGCATTATGAATTGCTCTTTAAGCCGATACTTGAAGTTTTCACGATACTCAATATTTTTTTCTTTTCAATTAATCCACAAAATGAGTTCCTTTGGCCCCTTTGTGCGCCGTAAAAAGTCACACATACTATAACATTGTCTGATAAGTTGATTCAATGAGTGAAACATATAAATTTCTTAAGCCAATTTATTAATTTTATGATATCCTTGTATGAAATTCAACAGCAAAATTTAAAACAATTTCCCATTCTTCCTAATTTAACTCGTACTTTTATTGCATTTAAAAATAAAAGCAAAAAAAAATGAATTCTTTTCATTCTTATTTGCTTTCAACAAACTGTAAGATTATTGAATTGAACATCTTCTCCTTCTGCTCTGTGTTTTCGCAAAACTTAAATAAACCATGCGAAGAAGTACGTGCGTATATGTGTGCACGAGTGAGTGTATTTGTATGACCGTTTGACGTGAATTGTATTCTAAACACAAACAGATATAGTACATTGTGTTAGAAAGTCATTGAGATATAAGAAAAAGCATAAAACACGTTCTATTTGCCGATATCTACTTGCAAGCACTCTGCTGATACTAGTCTGCTCGTGCTGTACATACGCCGAACTATCGCACTTAAGTAGCAAATGTCGATTTTATTGCAATCGTTAAAGAAACGAAAACGTCGTAATAAGAATAACAACAGCAGTGTTTAGATTACGGCATGGTTTCTTTTTATATAAAATAGTATAGTGCGGGACAAATGACAAGGAGCAGTAAATTGCGAAAATTTGCATATGACCTTTACACATTTAAATAATGATAATGATCTCTGAAAGAATCTGACATTCCTGTAAATTTTATTTTCTTTTTTGCCGATAATGATCTTGAAATATCGGTGCATACCTTTACGCTTATTTTATGAGCAAATATTCGTTCGTAAAATTGCTAACTAATTGACAAGAATTTTTAGTTCTTCGGCACGTTCGAAATCAGGTTTAAAATGATTCCATGCGAAACCGATCGAATTTTCAGTGCAATTTATATAGAAATTTTTTACCGACATTGAAAGCCGTAGATGGTGAATCATCCTAATCATAGAATAAATATTGAACTAAGTTAAATTTGATAACCAATAATGTTCAATATTGCCTGCCAGGAAGAGGACGAGACACTGGAGCATTACTTGTGCTACAAACATTTAATCAGGAGATTATACAGGAGATGGAATTCCTTAGGGGCTCTAATTGGAAAGACTTAAGGAAGTACATTGAAGAAACTAGGTTCTTGACGTAATCAAACGCAGAGGTTTCCATGGTATCGGTGGAGAATCCCTACAGTGGAATGATAACTCCGTATTATAGAGCGCACAACAGGCCTATGAGGCCTAAGTGTAATCCAGGACGGATTGGGATTCTTATGCCCCTTTTTGCTTTCAACCTAACCTAACCTAACCTAATGTTCCATATTAATCTTTTATGCTAGATATTTGCAGAGATCGCAAAATGATTGCATTATAATTTGCAAATAACACAGTACAATAAGACCCTCTGTGCTATCGATAATATATAACAGATAAAAATTTTGAAATATTCCTGCTTTACATAAAGGTACGTTCACACTTGCCAAATGCTTGCCTAAGAATATTTGAAAATAATATTAAACCCTCTATTACACTTCCATCATCAACATGAATAGTGATGATGGAATTGTAGCGGTTTGTAGAGAAAATGCTCTAACAAATAGTGTCATCAATTTGAGGGTTGAAAAGTTTGAAAGCAACTGCATCCGTTCATGATAACGGAAACAGAATTTATCAAAGTAGTGATCGTTTAACCGAGAATATAGCAGCTGTGAGGGTAAAGTGCTAAAGAAGATCCAAAAACATCCACTCGTCATTGTTCGCAGCAATTAAACATCAAACGATCTACCGAAACAGAAGCATAAAATTAGAATTTTAAATTTAACAAAGTAATCGTCACCGATGATGTCCATTTCCAGCTCAATGACTACGCCAAGTGGGTGCTGTTGGCTGAAGTAGTAGAACACGAGACTATGAAGCGGAGGGTCGTGAGTTCGAGCCCGCGCTGAGTCATGAAATATTGTGTTGAATTCATCTGATCGGCATTAGTGCGTAGTTGTGTTAGTTGTTGCCAGCCTGTTGCAATGATGAAGGCACAGTCACTGATCACTGAACATAATTGGCGGCGACTGACACTATCATGTACTAAAAAGCAGAGTAACAGCACCCACCTTCGTCGGCCCTGTAGCAAAAATTAGCCGGCGAAGTAAAAGGTTGAAATAGCTACAAAAACAACTGTCTATCTTCTCATCTTTCTTAATCTGTCCCCTCAATACTGTCCCAGTACGAGGGGTCTATGGACCGACATGATTTTTCACTCTTAACCGGAACCTAGTTGTAATAAACTGATATAAAAATATTTTTAATTTAATTGAGCGTAGACTTGAATTGCGTAATGAGACCGATTAGGGCCTATGGGCTAGGTTATGACGAAAGAATGAATGAATAAATAAATAAAAATTAATATCTGAAAAATAAGTCTTTTTTTTATCAAAATTAAAATAATACCTTAATTTTGGATACCCTGTAAATTTTTTATATATCCCATCGAAATGCGAATATATCTCAGCTTAATTATTTTGGCTGTCTTTTAATTGATTTATATTTAAGGCTAAGCTTTTCGAAATTCCGGAAAGGGAGTGAACATATTTATACCTATTTGTAGTTGTAATCGTGTCCACCTTTTATATGCCACTGCTGTAGCAAGATTGTTGCTCATGATCATACTTGAACTCTTTATTGGTAAGTCGAAAAACTATTTAAATTAATTGAATACATAATATTGTGGTGCAAATGAAATGAACGTACTCACAGATTAATAAGTTAAGACTGCGTAATATAAAACTATTATAAATATTCAAAAATTGCAGTCTCATACAGGCACATTGAGTTGATATCACAAACAGACTTTTAATATGGCATATAACATTTTAGCCTTAAGCTTAAAACACACACTGTCTGTCAAAATGTTCTATACAAAGATAACAATTGCAAAGGGATTAAACAACAGTTTTTGTTTTTTTTTTTTGTGTTGCTAAAATACGAATTTCTTGATAAGCAAACATTATGTCAAGTTTCAATGATGTCGATGGAGTTGAAAAGCAAAACAAAATATTGAAAGTGGAAATAATTTTTTCGCAGATTTTATGATTTTTATTGCTGCACTAAAAAAAAAGGAAAATATACAGCAAAAGAAACGAGTAAAAGCATAAGAAAGTAGAAGAGCTTTAGAAAAAGTATGTGGAATATATTTTTTATAACTGATTTTTTTACACAAAAAACTTTTCATTTTATTCCAAACATGATAGTAAGCTCTTGTGAATATTCGTGTATGTTATACAAATATTTCGATTACACTTTTTCTTAACAACTGCCATCGAATTCTAAAGCCAAAAACAAAACAAAAAAACAAAAATCGAAATATAGACAAGCAATAAAACAAGCAAAAATTGTAAGACAATCACTGAAACAAGGATTTGAAAGTTACAAACGAGTATGTAAAACTGTTCATGGGCAAGTGTGAGTGTGAGTGTTCGTGTTTGTTTGTTTGTTTCTTGATTGTTGTTGTTATTGCAGCTACTCGTATATGACATTTGAAGGATGTCGGTGGTGTAGTTTGCGTTTTTTGGGTTTGTGTCTGTGCATGCTTATGGCAGTTTTAGTGCATGTTTTTATATGATTGGGCTGATTTTGAAGACATGATTTTATTATTATTTTTCAAAGAAATCTTCTTAAAATTGTTTTCGTTTCTTTTGGTTTATTGTGTTTGATATTTTTTTGTTTGGCTTGTGATAACGATCTACTTGAAATCCAGCAAATGAAAAAATAAGCACCCAAACACAAACGATAGAATGTCTAATAAAAGGCTTAGCAACAACTTGATATCTTTGGCAATCTCATAATTTTGCCTGAGGGAACAAAATTTTCTCTATTTAACATCTTTGCCAATCAATTGTTATGTTTATGTTATTTTTACTATTATTACGATTGATTATATTTTCAATTTTATTATTGTTTTTGTTAACTCGTTTATATAGAGATGCACGCGTTTTTAGATAAGTTAACAGGCATATAACTACTTGAATTATCTATCATGTACATGCGCCATTAATTTGCCACGGAATTTATTTGTTCTCAATCCGCCACCGTTATATAAGAAAATAATTCTGTAGCCTTAAAATATATCACCTCAAAGTCATTACTTACAGGCTATTGTCCTGTTTTGAAATTAAACCATAATACAAAATATTCTTGGCTTTCTTTAAGTACATATTAAAGATTAGGAATAGCTATTAATAGCTATTAAAATAATTACCACAAATAAATTTACTCTTGTGTACAAAATGTCATTAATTTTGTCTTCCCTTTATTCTGTAATAATTTTTTGCTTATGCACAAGCGTACAGACTTGTTTACATATTTACATGTATACGAGTATAAAATTCATGCGAAATATTTTAAGTGAGCTGTTCTTAATCGATATTCCTCAACAATAATACTCGCATTATTAGGAATTTGTTTATATAACAAGAGCACTTAAGAAATTTAATGAAAACTTTGTATCTAAATTCCAGCCAAGCATTCAGTGTTTTTTTTTAAATATGTATATTAACGACATTTTTGCCTTTTAGTTATTTGGTAAATAAAAGTCCCATATATTGGCAAAATGGGGGAAAGAACGAAATTCTTGAATTTTATTAATTTGCCTTAAGGCATGAAAAATAACATCAGAAAATTGTAGTGTGTCGTGTAAAACTTTAAATTGCACAAGTAATATTAGCATGGTCTTTAGCTTAACACAATTTAAAATACAAATACATACGCAAATATTACAATACAATTTTTATTATAAAGAAATTATTAAAACAACTGCTGGAATATCCAAAGATGTCGTTAAGATACGGAACTTTTAGGATAATATTTTTCACTCTATTAATATAAACTAAGACAAAAATCTCAGGCTGTATTTCACAAAATTCGTCGGCGAAATAAATAATAGTTACAAAAAATTTTGTATCTTCCCGTCCAATTCATCTATTCAAATTGAGCGGTACACTAAAATAATTTTGCTTCATAAATCTTACGAAATAATTGCTATTAACTTTTTGACCTTTATTTTGTTAATTTATTTTATTATTTATTAAGCTCGTTTTTTATATAAAATTATTTCAGTTTTCTTTTATTATTCAATATTTCTTCAATAATTTGTTAACATCATCAGGAATAAATAATAGAAAATTGAATTTGATAATTCAATTGATATTGAATAATAAAATAAAAGTGAAATAATTTTAATAATAAAATAAACAAACGAAATAATTTTATTAAATTTTTATTATTGTATTCTGATATTTTTAAGCTTAAGGTCTCTTTATTTTAATTTAATTTTTAATTTCAATATTTCGTCACTCCTTTGTGTGACTTCTTCAGGAAATTAATTATTTTATAATATAATAAAATAATTAATTTGATGAAGAAGTCACACAAAGGAGTGATGAAATATTGAAATTAAAAATTAAATTAAAATAAAGAGACCTTAAGCTTAAAAATATCAGAATACAATAATAATTAAAAAGAGGCCAAGAAACCAGAAGAATTTATTAAATTTTTTTTCATAAATTCAATGAAAATTTCCAAAATATTGTGAAACTATATCATTGTATCTATTGATATATTGTTTTATTAACTCAACGATATTATTTCAATTGATCAATGAATTAACTTCACTGCATCAATGGAACAATTTCATTGCATAATGGTGTTTTCTTCTCTGGAAAACATGTAACATTGTTTTACTTTATTTCTTAAATTTTATTTTTTTTATCTTAGACCAGCACTCAGGGGATGACCCCCATACATGCAATGCATTGCGCCGGAAATGAAAACGAAAGGATAGTATTGAGGGGACAGATTAGGAAAGATGAGAAGATAGACAGTTTTTTTGTAGCTTTTTCAACCTTTTACTTCGCCGGCTAATTTTTGCTACAGGGCCGACGAAGGTGGGTGCTGTTACTCTGCTTTTTAGTACATGATAGTGTTAGTCGCTGCCAATTATGTTCAGTGACCAGTGACTATGCCTTCATCATTGAAACAGGCTGGCAACAACTAACACAACCACGCACTAATGCTGTTCAGAAGAAGTCAACACAATATATCATGACACAGCGCGGTGTTGAAATCAGGACCCTCCGCTTCATAGTCTCGTGTTCTACTACTTCAGCCAACAGCACCCACAGTTAGGCAGAGTTTTAAGACACAAATTAATATCCCTAAGGGATGGCAGTTTATTTTCTAATTAATTCACTATTTCTTTTACAGAAAAGTAATCAACATAAGTTAAATTGCTTCATTCTATTTATGATATTCAATCTTTGTGTCGTTGTATCAATTAAATTAGTTCATAGCCTTAACGAAACTTGTGTAATCAATTCACCAAAGCGCGATGTTGACTACATTTTAATGAAACTTTTTATTGCATTAATTAATGTCGAATTTCATAGAATTTTTGAGAAAAATCTTTCGGTTTATTAATAAGTCAAAACTTACAATCAGTTAAAGGGACATTTTTTTAAATCATCTAACTGATCTTGATGAAAAGTAGGAATATATTTGTGGATCGTTTTAAGCATTTTGGGTTAGGTTAGACAGACTTCACGCAAACTATGGTACGCATTCGGATGTCATGAGAGTCATTACTATGCCTAGAATTTACAGAATCCAAAGAAACTTTGCTATTATTGCGATGAACACAGAATTTTTGAAAATACCCAAGCGAGAGATGCATCATCAGTCCGGATCCTGCACGATACTGTAGACTAGATATATAATCCCGCGTTCTTGTGCTTTCCGAAGGCCACAGAGAAGATATAAGAAAAAAGATTTGTTAATGTTTTCGGAAGCAGATTTACAATAATTTGATATTTTTTGCACTTCACATGATAATTTTAGCCTTTTGCTTAAAGCAGTATCTGATATCGCTTACAAAAGAAAATACAAAATATTGCATTTGAAATAGTTAAGATTAAAGGCAGCAAAGGTCGAAATTCGCGGTGAATAGCAAATACAATTTAATTTTTTTAAAGAGTTAATATCGTAATTATTACTTTTTTACATTATAAAAAAAAATTCGGTTTAAACTATATTTAATAAATTTTTCTTAAATACCTGTCAAATAAAAACGAATAGCTATATTATGAAATCGGCAGTAATATTAAAGGCTTTAATTTATTTTTGTCATCCCAGTACAATTTTGTGCAGTTTGTGCTAGTGTATTCAAAGAATAATTTGGTAAATACTTCTGTAAAGCTACTGGTGTTCTGGGTTTTAGTAGACGCTGGGCTAAGGAGTTCTCTGACCCTTACACAACCAAGATGTTATTTACTACTTTAGTTCACCCAATACTTGAATACGGATCTGTTGTATGGGCCCCACAATATCTTTCACATTCAAATAAAATAGAGTCAGTACAAGTGCAATTCTTATTATTTTGTCTTCGTGGTCTTCCTTGGAACTCTAACATAAGATTACCATCTTACGAGAGACGCCTAGGACTTATTAAGCTTCCCACCTTAAGGAGCCGTCGGCAAATGCTAAATGTAACCTTTCTGCTGAAATTAATAAACGGCTGCATCACATCTCAATTTCTCCTGAGCAAAATAAACTTGAATATACCCAATCGTCCAACAAGGCATTATAGCTTCTTGAGAATTAAGTTTTACACTACAAACTATAGTAACTTCGATCCCTTTCGGAGAATTTGCAGTGATTTTAATAGACTTTACCCAATCGTCCAACAAGGCATTATAGCTTCTTGAGAATTAAGTTTTACACTACAAACTATAGTAACTTCGATCCCTTTCGGAGAATTTGCAATGATTTTAATAGACTTTACCCAATCGTCCAACAAGGCATTATAGCTTCTTGAGAATTAAGTTTTACACTACAAACTATAGTAACTTCGATTCCTTTCGGAGAATTTGCAGTGATTTTAATAGACTTTACCCTTGTATCGATTTCAATAAAAGTATTGATGTCGTAAAAAATTTATATAATTTTACATCTTAACTCATTATAAAATTGATTATAAATAAATGTTTAATTTGTTAAATCGAGATTTGTTAAAGCCATATTTTTTGTTTTTGCTGTAATTTGTCTTGTTACTATTAAACCAAAGCTTTATAGATCCCATTTATATATGTATGTACTTATCATTTCTGAAACATTGTTATATTTTAATTGTATCAGCCTGTAAGGATTAATCCATAGACTAAATAAATAAATAAATAAAAAAAAAAAGACTTTTTAATCTGCTAAATTTGTGTTTATGTACATTTTTCCACTTTATATTGCTGGACCGCGCTATTAGTTTACTTTTGTTAATGGCAGTAGCTTCAAACCTTTTGTCAAAAGTAAAAAATTTTGTTTTCTTCTATAACACAGACTAGGAACTAAAATTTCAAACGAATAAAAAGCCAAATAGGTATTACAAATCTTCATCAGAAGAACAAATTGTTAAATCTATAGTATATTCCCAAATAAATTATTTTAATTTATTGCAAACTTTCCATTGAAACCCTGTAATTGTATGGCGGACATTATTTCAGTCTATAATGCATTCCTTTTAGTTTCGTAAAAAAGCTACATTCTTTAAATTCTTTTATGTTTTTCTTATGGCAAAACTTTAATTCCTGCATTAAAAATAATAGAAAAGAAATCACTTACCGCAATATATTGCCAACCTTTGTTGACTCTCACTAATAATGCTTCTTCTTCAGTGATATATGCCAAAGTGCCGGGTGGATTCATGGCAGATTTCTGCCATAATAAATTGCAATGAAAAGAATACAAGAGAACATTTTCTTTATTAAGTACAAACACACAAAAAATGCAACATAAAATACAATTCAATTTACCTTTGTCATTTCATCAATATTGGGGAAAGTGACAGCTCCCGGAACAATACGCATATTCCAAGAAGATGCTGCTGAATAATAAGGAGGATCCTCCTCTTCATCGTGATCATGATGGCGACCGCCGCTGGCTGGAGGTCCTGGTGGTCCAGGTGGACCAGGGGGGCCTATTAATAATATGCAGAAAAATACATGAAAATATTAGCAAAATAATAAAGAGAACAGCTTATTAAAAACAAAAATAAAAAAATGCATATAAACTTAATGCAACAGCCGTAACATAATTTCATAAAACTTAAAATAAATAAAGAAAATAGTGTAAAACAAATAAAATATGAACAGCTATTTAAGAGCAACATAAAAAAAAGATTAAGTAAAAATTATTATGATGTTGTAGCAACACAGAGCAACATCATCAACAGCTTTATGTACAATATCACATACTCCACTAGAACAACATTAATACTGGTAGTAGCTGAAAACAGGAAACGGAAGTACAAAGAGAGAAAGAGAGAGAGAAAAAAAAAATACAACAAACAGAAAATATGAGTTGGTGTACAGTGATGAGTTGGCTATAACATTATTATTGTTGCAGTTGTTTGTGCCACTGCTGCCAGTTTTCCCAGTTTTATTTTACTTTTGTGGGTTTTTTATTGCCTGCAACATTAATGGTCTAGCATACACGACAACAATGAATTGTATAATAAACTATAACCGACTGTAATGCACAAAGAGAGTGCATGGCAAAACAAAAAACAAAAGCAAAAAAAAAAAAAAACGAGCCCAGAAAAATATGAAAAATAATATACAAACATTAAGTACTACAACACCATTTCCGGTCTGGTTTCTACCAGCCAGCTATAAAAACTTGGTTAAATGGAATATTTATGAAACAAACATACAGGAATATAATTTTGTATTTAATTATGCATTTAAAAGTTACGAGAGGATGCTATTTATTTAAAACATGTTTTAAAGCTATAAATCAATATTCTCTTCAAATGAGTTCATAACAAACGCAAACCGAACTGCAGATAAAAAGGTGTCAGTTTCCAGTTTCATGGCAAAATTATCACAAAGATAATTTTTATATACTTCCTGTAAACTCTTTTGTAGCGTGCTTCAAGCCTACCCTTTTGTATGATTACGTTTATGCTGTGATATTATGATTTAAATTCGACTTGACGAAATGAGATACCCTACAGCAGGATATAAATATTTTTTCTTATATTTTTTAACTAGAAATGCCTTGTGGGGGAATAGTACAAGTGAAGGCAGGATGCTGCATAGCGCTGGTTAGCCAAACTAGTGTCAAACGCTGCCAGTTATGGTCAGTGATCATTGTTATGCCTCCCTCATTGGAACACAACCCTGCACTTATGTTGATCAGAAGAATTCGACACAATATTCACGACTAGGTTAGGTTAGGTTAGGTTAAAAGGGCTGCCCGCAGTAAGCGAGAAAAACACTCGGAGGCCATCAAAAGGCCCATTGTGATGCCCAGAGGACTATACCCTACACACTCTTCTCAAGACGAAGTGGTGGTTCCTGAGAACCACCCAGAACTTCTCACAAAGCCCGCCAGGGCAGCCAGCGGTGCATCCCTGAGGCAGTCAAGATCCCGCAGGAAACGAGAGCCTAGATGTCTAAGCCTACGCTCCTGCAGGGCCGGACAGTCACAAAGGAAATGCTGTACTGACTCCTCCTCCTCCTCATCGAAGCAGCTCCTGCAGCGGCCATCATGGGGAAAGCCCAAACGCTCCAACATGTGCCCAATTGCACAGTGCCCCGTCAAGACCCCTACCAGGAGTGCCAACGGCTGTTTCCCAAAAAACGGAAGTTGCCTAGTCCTAACTCTGCTAAGCGAGGGCCATAGAGTTTTGGAGACCCTACAGGTAGCAATACTTGACCACCTGTTTGTCACCTCCCTCCTTGCCCACCTCTGAAATCTGCCCAGCAGCTCAACTGAGGGAATGTCAATGTCCCTACGCGATACTGCTTCATCCAAGGCCGAACCCGCTCTCGCGCATTCGTCCGCCACTCATTCCCCTGAATGCCTTCATGCCCTGGAACCCAAACCACATTGGCATGATGCCCCCTAAGTCTGGCCAGAGATTGAATGCTTGCCAGTACACATCTCGACTTTATTCATGACTAAGAGCAGAGTAGAATTCTGGACTTACGCTCATATTGTATATTTGTAGACTTCACAAACGGTACCTTAATGACATTTGCCACAACTCGTTGTTATAAATCAAACGGATAAAAATTAGTTGCTATAGAAGTTTCATACATGATTTTTTCCCTAATATCCGAGTGCATGTCTGTGCTAAGAGATAATAAAAGTTAAACCTAGTAAACTGTGTGAAAAGTCATTTCCATAATAACTTTAAATTAACAACTACATACACAATGTTAACATATTTAAATGAATCAACATACAAGCGTTTGCAAATTGAATACATTTACAAGGAAGAAAACATTTAAGAAAATTCGTAAATCACAGCACAAGCAAAAAAAAAACTGAAAGAAAAAGTAAATCATTTAAAGCAAATTAAAAGGTTTTGTTTTCGCCTTCTCATATTGTTGCCCATTTTACTGGAGCAAGTCGTTAGCAATATTGTTGTCCAATGCAACATCATCATTAACAGTAAAACTTTTTTAATAAAAATATTGAGTGCTGTTTCTGTCAGTTTTTTTTTTTTTATACTTTGGTTGCAAATATAAATTTTATTGATTACTTTAGTTTGTAGTCTTTACATCTTTATTAACTTTTTTGTTCACTTCTTCCAGTTTACTTTGTTCTCTAGTCTTAGTGTGATTTTAGCAATATTTGCTTTAAATAAATAAATATTTTGAGAACGATTTTCTTTTCGCCAAGCTAAATTATTTCTTATAGATTGCTCCTTTCTTTCAGGATTTCATTATAAAAGATATACAATTAATTAAGTCTAATTTTTATAGCAAAAATGCTGAATCCTAAACAGTCAATAAGTCTGAACTCTATTTACAAGAATTCTTGTATAGTTTAAAGTTGTATTTTAAATGACAATTTCTCCAGAAATACATTTCCTTTTTGCTTTGAGAAATTTGTGTATAAAATTGCTTTTCCAGTTAACACGATAAATGCTAAAATAAGGATTGTGGATGCAGCAAATAAATGGAATTCAAACGACCTTTTATATATTTTAAATTAAAACAAAATTTATGACCTGAATTTTTGGTTGCAGCCAGTTAAAAATAAATTTCCTGGAAGAACATATTGAAAAAAAAATTAAATAAAATAGAATTAAAATTTATCTAACAACAATAAAGAACATTAAATTATTATATAAATATATTATTGTATTCTGATATTTTTAAGCTTAAGGTCTCTTTATTTCAATTTAATTTTTAATTTTAATATTTCGTCACTCCTTTGTGTAACTTCTTCAGGAAATTAATTCTTTTTTTTAAATATATAAAATAAATGTGGATTCCCGCCAAAGTAATACAGAAGTCCATAGAGGATTCTCAGAGACTAGCCACCGGTTCGAGTTCCGGGAGAGCTAACTTTTACGTTACGTTTTCATTGACATAATTAAGATACTCAGTAATAGGTTCTAGACCAGTGGTGGGCACCGTCAATGTATTGGTAAATTGTGTATGTGTTGAGCTTGCGAGCCACCCACCAAACAAAAAGCCAAGCGTTTGAAAGATAATGGTGCATTATGTATTGAAGTTGAAAAAAAACTTGATTACGTAAAATTGTTAATTAAAAATAAAACTTTTTCTAAGTAAACAGTCAAATGAAAAAAAATTAAAAAAGATAGGACGATAATTTGTTATGTTTTCCACTCAAGAAAAAATAAATTAATAAAAGAATGGTTGCTTGCTGAAGCTGAATATTCGCAAAAAAACGCGGTTGGATGTATCAAACTTAAAAGCTTTGATATTTGTCGGCATGGAAAATCATTTTCATATGGGAAACATATTCAAAATATTTTTGATAAGATTTTGCACAGACTAATTAATTAGACTAAATTAAAAGAGTTAGTATAGTCCGTTATTGGAGAAAAATTGTATAAAAGGCATTGTATGTTATCGAAAAGATTGTTTATGACAAAATATTTTTCGCATATCATCATGACTGAAATTATTTGCTGGACAAATATTCTGGAAAAACATATAAAAAAATTCGTAAGCATCCGCCTGATATTCATTCGTCGCTGTATCATCGACGACTAAATTAAAGAGGGTAAGAATACGTGTGAACGATCTCAGCACAATTGTGCTATGAAACGCCCGTATCTGTTCTAGACCTAACTTTTACGTACTAGTTCTATAGTAGTACCCTTAGTACCAGTGCCAGTCCCAGTTGTGCTTTTATAAACATCATTTATAGAAATATCCTAGAGTAAATTGTCTGAGCATAGTCTTTGATGATTATGTCACAGAATATTTCCTTAAATCCTGGTATGAATCAAATTAATTGTTTTTAACTCGTACCAGCACTCAGGAGATGACCCCTATATATATACAGTGCATTGCGCCCGAACTAGAAAGGAGGGGACAGATGAAGAAAAATAAGGAGATAGATTGAGGTTATGACCTTAGTCGGCGGCCCTGTAGCACAAAATTAGCCTGCGAAGTAAAATGTTGAAATAGCTAAAAAAATACTTCTTTCTTCGTCCGTCCTCTCAATGTTATCCCCTTCTTTCTAGTTCCGGTGCAATGCACTGTTTGTGTACGGGTCATCTCCTGAGTGCTGGTCCGAGTTAAAGAAAAGGGAAAACAAAACTAAGTTAATTAACTGCCTGTCCGCCGATGTCGAACGATAGCTTTCGACAACGGCGATCAGGCAGTAAGTTAATTAAATTCAATTTTTTCACCAGTCACGGCTCAGGAACATTTTTGTATTGTTCTCATTTTCACCAGTTAAAGGGCAGGTACGTTGAGGACAATTGGTACACCATTTCCCGTAAGGTTGTTAACAAATACCGTAAACTATTTTTTTTTTTTTTTTTAGGAGTAGGACAAGCACTCAGGGGATGACCCCTATATATGCAAGTCATTATGCCGGAACTGAAAACGAGGGGATAGTATTGAGGGGACAGATTAGGAAAGATGAGGCGATAGACAGCTTTTTGTTTTGTTTTTTTTTTTGTAACGATTTCAACCTTTATTACTTCACCGGCTAATTTTAGCTACAAGGCCGACGAAGGCGGGTGCTGTTACTCTGCTTTTTGTACGTGATAGTGTCAGTCGCTGCCAATTATGTTCAGTGACCAGTGACTATGCCTTCATCATTGAAACAGGCTGGCAACAACTAACACAACCACGCACTAATGCTGATCAGAAGAATTCAACACAATATTTTCATGACTCAGCGCGGGCTCGAACTCAGGACCCTCCGCTTCATAGTCTCGTGTTCTACTACTTCAGCCAACAGCACAGGTTATTAATTTCTGTATGCCTGCATTTCTTTGGATTTTTTTCAAAATAGTTATTAAAAAACAACTTACATAAATTATCTAACAGTTTTAGCCACTGCTGCCCAATAATTCTGAACATACTTAAAGTACTTTAGCTTCAACAGACCACATTTCTTAAAAAAATCTTCCCAGCCTGTCCAGAAGCCTGCAAATGCTTTTAACAACATAATTTTTCCCCCGTTAATTAACTTAATTATTTAGGTAGTAAATTTTATTCAGGTCATTTGTGTAACAAAAAGAAGTTGCCAAAGCTTGTAAAAGATTTATTAATGCCCTTCATTTGAATTCTCTTTTATAATATGAAAGTTTTACGGTTGCTTCCTTGCAGATTTTTTCATGTATTTTTTTTTTCTTTTTATTTTTGGTCTGCTGTAAATTACGTGTATTTTAACTAGAGCCATGCTGGTGCTTATTTAAACCGTAAATTTGTTAAACTGAAAAATATATACGAGTATAAATAAATTTAAGATAATAATAATTTCATTTTATTTTCAATCATCCTTTTTTTTATTATCGAGCAACAAAAGGAACTCTTTTTTTCTTATTTAATGGTTGCCTTATTTTATCTATCAGAAAAAATGTTTTGTCAACTTCATTATCAGCATTGATTTACAAAGTTTTTTCTTTGTGGCCATTATTAGTTTTACGTGCATAAAAACTGTTATTTTCTTCCACTTCCATTGTGTGTAATGTTTCTTTTCGCATTTTCCTTTTGTGCTTTTGTACAGTGGGTCACAGTGAAAATTAGACATCAGCTGTTCGCTTTATTTTCACAGGATGTGTGTATACATGAGAGTATTTTATTCAATTTAACACGGTTTTAATATTTTTTGAACTTGCGATTTATGAATGAAACTTATTTGGCATATTAAATTCTATGGCAATTTATTCGAACATTTGTTTTTATAGTCAAAGAGATATGATAAATATGTCACAAGGCACAAAGGAAAGTCAATATTAGTTTTCGAAAGCTGCTACACTTTCATCATCAGTACTTATGTCTGCTTTGTGGGCAGTTGAATATGATAATAGAAAATATATTTCTCAATCCTCCTGGAACTAAATTTTGTTGATGTCATAAACAGCAATTATTAATATATTATTGAAAAGAGTTTGCCCAAACAGAGGAGTTACATTTTTCGAGACATCTTCGTTTCATTTACTTTCAAGTGTTGTTTGATATCTATTGAAATATATAGACATGATCTAAAGACCACTTGTCACTCTGATTTAGAACAACAAAAACTGTAGTGGAAATTGAGTTTATAAACATTATTTTATTTTCACTGTGACCAAGTGTATGCCTGTCTGAGCAAAGTAATTTAAAATTTCTTTCAAAATTTAATTATACACTTCTCTTTGATTTTCTGTTTATTCGCATACTTCTCTGCGTGTAATATTATCATTATTTTTTTTCAATTAATTTGTTCAATATCAATGTAAACCTTTGTTTCAAATAACAATGAATAAAAAATTTATACGCAATAATCACATTAGAAATATTTGAACATGTTTCTTTAGGTACGAGAATGAAAAGAAATGAAATATATTAAAATATTCTATTGCTTTCAACTCCTCGTCGTGAAAATCTCACTGAGATTAAAGTGCGGCATTCGATCCCATACGGAAGATGTAGTAAGTAAATTTTATATAATTTAAATTAAGCTTTTTTATAATAAAAGGAACTCATTTATAGGCAAAAAATAAAAAAATAAAAATATGTGTAACTTATCGTGATGTACAAATCAAATTGTGTTTGAATTCCTGCTTAGAAAAGTCTACCTAAATATTATTAAAAATTATCCAGATTTAATTTACTTACAAATCTTAAATGAAAAATCTAATTTTTCCCACTTATTTTAGGGATCTCAACTATTTTGCAGACATTAATTATTGTTCTAGAGATTGTGTGATATCAGCCTAAAATTTTTTTAGGTGTGTACACGTTGGCACGTTTTTCTTTTTCCATGAAAAATGTTTTGTTTCCATCTTATTTTCTTATTGCTCTGCTACGAAATAATAAAAAAAAAAAAAACTCATTTAAATTCCTAAAGTAGAATTTTCACTCAATTTCAGTGTCCTCTCCACAACAATAGAATCACAATACTACAAAACAAAACAAATTCGTGCAAAACAACAACGACAACAAAATATTTGTAGAGAATTGTTATAGTTTAATTTTTCATAGATAATGACAAACAAAGTGCATTTGCAATATATAAATGAACGTGAGTTCGCTGGACTAAATAATAATCAATAAAATAAAATCATAGAAAATTACGAATGCCAAGGCACTCAACAATTCAGTTTCATAAGAAACAAAGATTTATCTAGAGTCTTTGAATAAATAAAGAAAAATGTCTCAAATAATTTTCACAATTTTATTCGCTCTCTCCAGAGTAAAATGCCAAAGAAACTCGTTCAGCCATCTGCCACACAAGTATTTTAAAGTCAAGCAACAAATAAAAGAAGCAATTGTATCCATGAAACTCTAGTATGAAACAAATTACGGGCACAAAAGAATAAATGAAAATAATACTTGTTCATAATAAAACAGAGTGCAATAAAAATTTGCTAAAAGAAGAAGAAGAAAAAAATTAGATAAATAAATTGAACGCAAAAAGAAATTTGAAACTCAATCACAATCGCCAGAAAACGTAATAAATAAAATTGAATGCACTTGAAGAAAACAGCTAGGAAAAATATATTTTGTATTTGAGAAATGAAAAGGGCACAAATTAAAACAAGAAATTCTTAAAGCAGTAAAACAGGAAAAAAAATTGAATACAGGACAAACAACTTTACCCGAACTGCCATCTGGGCGATCTCTTAAATCTTGTAGTTCACGCAAAGCTTTAAGTTCATCTAAAGTGATTAGCGTTTTTGTTTTAACAGGAAATTATGGGTGTGTGTGTATGTGTATGTGTATGTGTGGTTTTGAGAGGATGCATTAGAGGAAACATAAAATGTTAAAGGTTAGAACTGTTAAATTTTATTCAAAGAAAGGGATTATTGCAAACAAATACTTTCACTGAATTACTTGCAGTTATTTAAAGAAAAATATTTTTAAGTTACTCACCTGGTCGTCCATAGTACGAAGCGTCGCCATAATAACCATTACGGTTCTCCATGCCTGGCTCTCCTTTTGGACCGGTAATTGTCAAACCAGGCATACCAGGTGGTCCGGGTGGACCTGGGGAACCTGGTGGTCCTGGCATAGGAACATATTGTACACCCTCTCCAGCAGCTGCTGGCAAACCTGGTGGTCCCGGCAAGCCATCACGGCCATCCTGACCTCTATCTCCTTTATCACCTTTGGGCTTTACATGGCAAAAAAAAAAACAAAACAAAACAAAATATATAAGACAGAAATAGATTATTTACACAAACTGTAGCTGCAGGAATCATATGTAATTTCATAGCAACATTTTAAAACAAAAGCATTTACAAGCAAGTAAAATCACTTTTTTCAACAATTTTCCCCAGAGACCTTTTGCACTCATTTAAATTAAACATTTCCTAAGGTCCTTTGTGAGAGCAACAACAATATATTTATGTGCTGTAACAATGTTTTAGAATTATTAAATAATTGCTTGACAAAGTCCCACGTCGATTGTAGTGCAAAGCAAATTGTTACAATTTGTTTCTATTAGTGGGTGGTTTGAAGGAGTGCGCGTTTCTTGGTATGTTCATAATTGGCAATTAGTAGCTAACAACAAACCATAACGGCTAACAACAGTGGCTACTTTTGAAGTTTGTCCAAGCTATGGAATTAGGAAACAGGAAACTTTTGTTATTGGCTTGGGGATTTGTGGCTTTTTGTCGATGTTATTAAAAGTCCTAAAATTAATTTATGCAAAAAGTTGGAAATATTTCCAATTTGTGTGCTCTATGGTACGATTACATGTATTGCGTAGGAAGCCACACAGAATCGTTTCATGTACAATTCCCTTGAATTGGTCTGCCGGCTATTGATTTTGTACTGATAAGCAGTAATAAGAAGGTAATATTTATTACTGGCTTTAAAGGCAGCAAGGCTATAATTACACAAGTTATGTAACCACTTTCTTAGCGGTAGCTTTCGCCTGTAATTCTACAAACAATTTAAACGGAAAGGACGTGATACTTGGGCGGCTCTAATTGAATGTGATAATTGTGATACTCTGAAACCGGTTCAAGATCTTATCCAAAACGTATGTTCTTATGAAGTGGTAGTTGTATTTTGATGTATGGTATTTCTTTTTTGACAGCATAAAACACTTTTTTAATATTACTCCAAATTAATACTCCGAATTAAAACACTTAAATCTCTGCTCGCCGATATCGGATCGCCTTAATTTTTAGCCTAAACTCTTCGTCGAAACCCGCACTAGCGTTTTAATCCAAAAATTAATAAAATCGGCTATGAATTTCTGGAGAAAATCGCGTGGGAAAATTATATGAAAATAGCCCAATAATCACTTTCAATACCGACTGCCAAGCAACAACAACAAACAAACAAAGTCTTACACTTACACTTGCGTATGTATTGAAACTGATAGTTTACTGCCCTAGAGGCGCGCGTATAGATGTTAACACATCAAAAAAAAAAAAAATTAAAGTAATGAAATTCATCTATAGTTGACCCTCCCCTACAATCACACAACTTGTCAAGTTGCTGACCATGAGGTAAAATATATTGAATTAAAAATACACCTGCTCCATAGACAACATCATGTAAAATACCTCTAAAATGATATTTTAATCTCAGTGAAGATAATCATTGCAAAATGTATCTGATGTAATTACAAAACAATTTCAGCTCTAAATTTGTCTTCATCTGCTTAAGACAAACACTCAATGAAAGCCACAGTTCGCTATTTGTAATGCTGTGCTCTCAACATCATAACATAGAAATTCATATTTTGATATGAATTAGAGCCAGAATTTGCGTTCATCGAAATATACACACGCAGTTTGAAGTGGCACAAAATAGACAGAAGAAAATATCTAAATCAACGACCAAAAATGTTGCATTTAAACAAACAAGATACTGAGAAGTAAGCAGAAAATTGTTAATAACTTTGTTTGACAAGTTTGCGATTACAAGGTTTGCACTGGAGAGAGAGAGAGAGAGAGAGAGAGAGAAAAGTACTGACTTGCTGCTACTGTTTATTATTACAACGCAAACGCCAGAGGAAAACCATTTGTTTGGGTGGAAAAGTTTCAGAATCATCGAATCGTAGCCAAGAAAATGTTACAAAAGTCTGCAAATAAATTACAAAAAGTTTTCTCTAAAAGTATGTTTAAGTTATTAAATTTAATTTTTAGTTGTAAAACAGCATCATAATTGCTTACAACTGTAACATTTCAAATTTGTTAATTTATTATTAAATAAAACTATTATAAATGCTGGAGTAATTTAACCTTTTTGAATTTTTCAGATCAATGTAGCAGATTAATTCCGTATTCAGCAGCCTGTATCTTTTACAATTTTGATCCGATTGCAGAATTTTAAAATGAAAATGGAAGCTAGACATCTTGAGATATAAAAAATATCATGATAATAGTGGTCTCTTAACTAAACAACTTTTTTTGAGCAATTTATAAAAAAAACCGCTCAAAAATGTGCTATTATTTTTAGTTCACTTAAATAAAGGCTCTTTAAATAATTCTAATGAAAAACAGTTTTTCTTGTTTTTTTACTTTATTTAATAACTATTAGTAATGGGTACAACCTCCTTTGTTTTTAATAACTTCAAATATACGGGTTTTCATTGACAGATAAAGAGAATTTATGTAATCCAACAAAATTTGATACCAAGCATCCTTAATGACCTGAATTATTGACCGCTTGCCCCAAACATTTTGGATAATGTTTAGATCTGGCGAATAGGGCGGCCAGTCAAGCATATTAACATTTTGACTTCCAACTAACTGTTTTACTACTCTGGCGGTGTGTATAGGGGCATTATCCTGTTGCAATATTCAAGATATGGCACCAAATAGTTCACTGAACTTCGGAAAAGCCGATTCCAATAACTTTTTATAGCTTGCTCCAGTCATTTTTGCACTTTGAAATTCCAGATCGGTGGTGCCATAGTACGTAATAGCACCCCCCACCATAACGCCGCCCTCTCGACTGTGATGTCTGTTCAAAAATCGTTTTTCTTTGGGCAGATCGTGGAAATAATAATTGTATCCATCGGGCCCACCCAAATGAACTTTTTCTCATCCCTACATACAACGGTTCTCCAGTCATTTATATGACCTCTTTGCTGCATATCCCATACCATGTAGTCTCTTGCAAATTGAAGCCGCTTTTCCTTAGGAGCAGAATTAAGTGGCGGCTTTTTTTTTGTAATTTCTGGTATTTAAAATACTCACAGCTCTTAATTACTCTGCGTACTGAAGACTTGCTCGCTTGCACTCCAACTTGTGATATTATTTTTGACAAGGATAAAGCAGAATTAGAAGCAATTCTGATGATTTTTCTTTTCTCGTACGTAGATAAAGACAACGAAACCCTTCCTTTAAAATTTTTCCATACTCTTCTGGATCCTTAATATAATTGTCGACAATTGTTGTGCTTCGTCCAATTTTTTCAGCTATTGCGCTGTTAGAATATCCTTCAGAAAGGTAAACATCGATTTTAGTTTTTTCCGATGGATTTAAAATTTTTTGTTTCCCATTTTGAGTCGTAAAATGATTAAAATTTAATAAGCAAACGCTACCTACAAAATATCATCGCCTACTTTTAAAATAATAAAGTGCCTTTATTCAAGTGAACCGAAAAACATATCAAATTTTTGGACTTTTTTTTATAAATTGATCAAAAAAAGTGCTTTAGTTAAGGAAACACTATTATCATGATTTCTTTTATATTTCAAGATATCTGGTTTCCAGTTCCATTTTCAAATTCTGGAATCGGTTAAAAATTGCACAAGATACAGGCTGTTGAACATGGAATTTTTAGTGCCTTTAAATAAGTGAAGCGATGTAAAAGGATTTAAAATATATTTTTGCTTTTTGTCACAAGACATGGGAGTAGTAATTTTTTGTGCTTGCAATTGGCTATATGAGTGGCTAGTGCAACTTTTCTAGAATTTATAAAAAATAGCACAACTAGGTAAACTTTAATTACGAATTTACTCATCTTAGTATATAACATAATACTTTTATAACATAAATACTCCTTCCCCTCCGTTGACATAACTTTTAAAACAGACATTTTTTTCTAAAGTCATTCTGTTGATATTAAAGTTCATATTACAAAATAAAAATTCTACGTCTGGACGCCCTGTTAAGGGCTGAATAGCAGAAGTTTTAAAATATCTAATCAGGTCAACTGTTGATTAAAGAATAAAATGAAATGAAGTATTATCGTTGGTGCCACAAACTTTGCTCTACACATTTTCATTCCGCAATATAAAACTTGTGATTTAAACCCCCGCTTATATCCAATTTAATTTTCAAAATTTTCAGTTTCTACTGCAAGGTAAATCTTCCTCTTAAACTGAGAAAAAAATAAAACTTTTCACGGGGGTAGCAAAACAAATAAATACTCGTGAATGCACTCAATACACGCTTGCTGTTGTGCTGTTGTTATAAACCTCCCATTTGTGTTGCTCGTCTGAGCTTAAGAGGTATTTATGATAATAGCAAATGCTTAGAATGAATAAAATAAAGAATTATTATTTTAAGACCAACCTCAAGTAGAGGATTTGGATGCTGCAACAAAATAATAATAATAAAAGTATTCAAGTTGTAGGGTAGAGCAAAAAGTTTTGGGTTGGAATATTTCTAGATATGTTTTAGATGAATATTTTGGGCTGAAATAAGCTTTAGTAATATTTTTTATTATGTAAAGAGATTTTATTATAATCCCATACTAGTTAGAAAGTTAAAACAATAATTAAATATAGGAGCTAAACTGTACATAAAGAAGAAATGTAATTTGTATTGGTTGTGGCAATCATATGAAGTGTTGTGCAACAATTGTTTGAAAAATAAATTTACTTTTGGAGTTAAAACACGTCAAACTATCACGAAAAAATATAATTTTCGGCATCATCACCTCCGATTTCAATGAAATTCAACAGAAATACTATACACTATAAGAGTGTAATTAAACAAAAAAAATTGCAGCCAGATGCATTCGGGTTCGGAAATATGACGTCATAAAAGTTGTAAAAAATGTTGAAAAATCACAAAACTCTCCCTGCAAAAAGCGATAGAATTTTTGAACTATAAAAGATAATTAATTTTTTTTTTTATATTGTTTTAAAGGTGAAAGTGCACCATTTAAAATGATATGCGTATTGCGTGTTTTTTAGAAAAGGTCAAAGGTTATTTTATGAGGTCTTGAGTTCAAAGGTCTATATCTGAAAAAGTATATTTTTTAAAATTCTTAATAAAATATATGTCAAGTATTAGACGCTCTTCTACATTTCCAGAAAATTTAAATGTGGAGACCCGATTGGTGTCAGAGTTATACACCAGGGGGCAAATTACGGCATTCGATATCGATCGAAATTTGTATTTAAATTGTATAGAAATTTCGTTCGTTATCGAATGCGGTAATTTGGCCCCAGAACGTGATCCTAAGTATGTTTTATGTTCATACTCAATTGATTGTTTGTTTTGTACAAGCTGAAGTATGTGCATTAGGGTGTCTCCAAAAAAAAGTTCGCCCTACACCACCGAATATAAGCAAGGTGATTTCGAAAATAATTTTTTTTGCTTTTTGCCGAAAGTAGGGATCCTCAAAATAAATTTTTCATTATATCTTCTACATTTATAGTCGGGTCTCAAAGAGTGATATGTCGATGGTTTTGTCTTGAGGAGTCCAATGTTTTGCTTTAATAGTCATTGGCCTCAAATATACCGTTCTTGTATTTACCAAAAGAACTATTAAAAAAAAGATATATATAATAATTTTTTGCCGAACGTAGTGGTAGCCTTTTTATCATATCTTCGATATTTTTTTTTTCAGGAGTAGGACCAGCACTCAGGGGATAACCCCTACATATACAGCGTCTTGATTCGTCAACAATAATAAGATCTGACTATACATATATCGAAGATATGACAAAAAATTTAAAAATGCTACCCCTACGTTCGGCAAAAAATATATATTTATTTCTTTTATATGTGGCTATAAAAATATATTTTAATTCACCATACAAATTCCTAATGGAAAAATAATTTGTAGATTAAAGTTAAGGCTCAGCATTAATCATAAAAGAATATGAAATGTGATATTCAGCCTTAGCATGAATTCCACTTGTGGAAATTTCAGAATAAAATTTATAAAATTTTACATGTTGGTCATGGTATAAATTGTTCTCATATTCAGAAATTTCCATGTGAAATTTTTTTTATGATAAGGCTGATTGTGAATAAAAATTAGGGCAGTCCCACCAAAATAATATAGTCAATCTTTTAAACCATTACATTTCACGAACCACCGGAAAACAATATATCGTCACAGAAATTATAAAAGGCTTTATCTAACATTTCAAAAGTTTTGGCTGAAGTAGTAGAACACGAGACTATGAAGCGGAGTGTCCTGAGTTCGAGCCCCAGCTGAGTCATGAAATATTGTGTTGAATTCTTCTGATCAGCATTAGTGCGTGGTTGTGTTAGTTGTTGCCAGCCTGTTTTCAGTGATGAAGGCATAGTCACTGGTCACTGAACATAATTGGCCGCGACTGACACTATCATGTACTAAAAGCAGAGTAACAGCACCCACCTTCGTCGGCCCTGTAGCAAAAATTAGCCGGCGAAGTAAAAGGTTGAAATAGCTACAAAAACAACTGTCTATCTTCTCATATTTCCTAATCTGTCCCCTCAATACTATCCCCTCGTTTTCAGTTCCAGCGCAATGCATTGCATATATAGGGGACATCCCCTGAGTTCTGGTCCTACTGCTAAAAAAAAAAAAACATTTCAAAAGTTTTACAAGGAGAAGCTTAAAAGTTGTTTAAACAAAAACTGTACTTTACTAATAACTATATTATTTCGACCCTTTTTTAAAATTTATTATATATCTTAAATTATTATGCTATGAGTTCAGTTTTTATACAAAATTATTAAATTAAAGTGTGCAGAAATATTGGAAAATAATTTTTTATAAAAACTGACCTCATTGCTTAATAATTTAAGATACATAATAAACAAAAAATGTATTCAAAATGATTGCAAATTCTTACAGTGAAAATAAAAAAGAAACCACAATTTTATAAATCAGTTGTATTTTTATTCAGTTGTTCCGTCGTATGACGGATTCTGTGCGTTAATTGTTAATATATTTTTTCATTTAAACAAGTTTCATGCTTCACCTCTTGCACTTTTAAATTCCTAGTTAGAGCTTTCTGCCGTTTATGTAACGATATATCATATTTAAAAAAATTTTTTTTTTTTTTATTGAATTTTTTTTATTTAATTTTTTTTTTTTAATTTTGTAACGGGAGCAAGTACTTAATTCCTAAATGTTAATTAAAATTCACCATAAATTAGACAAGTTTGTTGCTGTAAAACACTAATATTTATAAATACAAAACATTATAGTTTTAAGTTTTCTTTATAATTTGTAGCGAATTTCTTTATTTATTATGTATGTTTAATTAGAAGTCTCAAATAAACTTAACTTAACTTTAATTTTGTAAATACTCGTACACTTAAATTTGTCAATTTAAATTTTTTTTATTAATATATCGGTAAGAAATTTCAAAATTGTTTTTCTCACAGGATATTAATATCTGTGGAATATTTCAGTTGTGACAAGACATCCAAAAACATCGGAATACAACTCTTTAACTTTGAACAATTAATTTTCGCAGTTGTCCTAGAAACGTCTTTTATTCTAGAATGAAAATCCATTGAATTTTTTTCACACAACAGTAAGCTATATAAGCGCTGCCCAGAGTATAAAATTACCCCTAATTCAGTCACTTGTAGTGTTGCAAAATATCAATTTAAGTAGATACAATGACAGCAAAATATAGCAGCAAATATTACGAGTTTATGTTTTCTTCTCGTTTATATTTCGCAGCAAATTGTATTGTTGATAACAATTTCGTTATGTATAAAGGGCTAACGTGGCAAGGTATACTACATGCATACATACACACGCACTACATGCATACATACAGACGAACACAGACGCTCATAAATATGCTAAGTTTCAAACCCAACACACGTAACAGCAATTATTGTATATGTTGAAATTTTATTGTAGCAAGAACGTTAAGATATTATGAAATTGTGTTATTTTTTTAGAATGTTACGAAGTACTGAGTGATTTTCTTTTGAATCGACAATACTAATTGCTAAGCTGAGAGTTTTTATTTAGGAACGAGTTCAAATCTGCAACCTGCAAATAATTTTAATATAGTTTGCAGATTGCAGATTTGCACCAAAAATTTTTAAGTTAGCAGTTAAATTAAATAGTTGGAATAAAAAAATTTACATCAATGTTATATATATTATTAACGAAAATAATTCTTCATACCATCATCATCTGAATGACCTAAAACATCTTAGTTTGTAATCCATGTCACAATATGGTCATGTCCAGATTTCGATTCCGTTCGGAAATGGTATTGATAACGTATTCTGATTCCTCAAAAAACAGAGAAGGGAACAATTTTGTGAAATGAAACCATTTTAATTACACTAGATGATTTCATTCCGAAAAATTATTTCGTTTATTGTTTTCTGAGGAAACAGAATACGGAACCAATTCCGTTTTCCAACGGAATAGAAATCTGTGACATGGACGCTAAGAATATGTGGCTTATTTTTAGCGTCCATGTCACAGATTTCAAATAAAAAACATATTAAAATAATATAAAAATAAAACAAATTATTTTTAAATCCATACGTGGCATTAATATTTGAAAATGATCAACGTGTTGTTCTTGACAAAGTTTAGAGCAATTTTTGAGCATTTCTGACTATATAGCACGGATAACATGAGCACCCTACCTCCCCCCTACAAACCTTCTACCCTACAAATTGCAACTGATTTATCAGCATAAAGCATTGACTTCATGGAATATGAAAGACTCCTGATTTAATAGCTGATAATTACAACAATACAAAACATATTAACGATTTAAGGTATTTACTCCCTCCTAGTCTATATTTTGAGTACTTCAATGGACCAATAGAAATCTTTACAGCATTTACGCAAATGCGTAGAATTCATTGAAATCGGTTTTATAGTCTCGTAGAGTCAAATATTGACTCACACCTTTTTAGGATCCTAAGCAGATGACTAATTAGTTTAATCATTATATCTATAGAATTTTGCTTTTTTTATTAGAATTAAAATTTAAATTATTGTATTCTGATATTTTTAAGCTTAAGGTCTCTTTATTTTAATTTAATTTTTAATTTCAATATTTCGTCACTACTTTGTGTGACTTCTTCAGGAAATTAATTATTTTATTTTAATTATTAAATAAAATAATTAAAGTCGCACAAAGGAGTGATGAAATATTGAAATTAAAAATTAAATTAAAATAAAGAGACCATAAGCTTAAAAATATCAGAATACAATAATAATTAGAAAGAGGTCAAGAAACCAGAATACTTTATTAAAATTTAAATTTTATAATTGTTGTTTGCTTTTATTGACCTTTTCTTATATACATATGTAATTTAGAATGATTGAGCTCGAGGTAGTTTTTGTAAAAATCGTTATAATTTTTCTATTTTATTCGATATTTCGTCAACAATTTGTTGACATCATCAGGAATAACAATTGAAAATTAATTTTTTTTTTTTTTTTTTTAATTTTAATTTTCGATTGTTATTCCTGATGATGTCAACAAATTGTTGACGAAATATCGAATAAAATAGAAAAATTATAACGATTTTTACAAAAACGACCTCGAGCTCAATCATTCTAAAAAACAAATTTAAATTTTAAAACTTAATTTAGTCCTAGTTTTCAAGGAGTTAAAAAGCGTTTGTTTCATTTTAGATGCATATCTATCGAATTTGTAAGTCTCACCAAAACCAGTAAAATAATTGCAAAGAATCTAAAATATCCTTTAAGGATCCTCTATTGGTTCTAACTTGAAAAGAAAAGAGTTTCACTATGAACACATTATTTGAAAGGCTTCTGCGTAAATGATAAGATGTCTAGGGAACATGGAGTTTAGCGCACTCTATTTAAAATACTTAAAAGGACAAGATGTATTATATGTCCTTTGGAAACTCTCATTCTACATCTTGATGAAAGAATCTAAAAAAAATTGGATCTGCTGTTACAAAAATGAACGGTAAGAAGCACACAAATGAATCCATTTGTATACCAGTAAATCTTGAAAACTGAAAAAAAAACATGTAAGACCACTAAGAGCCCTTGTCCATACTTAAAGTTCCAAAAGCAATTGGCTTCCCAATAAAAAATAAAACTCTTTTTAATATCAACCTAACAAGTGTTTGCTGGTATTGTCAGTCCTTTAAGCCAGGCAGCTAAACAGCTTGTTATAACAACAATATGTATTTATGATCTTAACTTTTTCTTACCTCATTTGCTTTATGTTCACTATACTTTATAAACATTGTAATGAGTTTCGTTTTAAATTGCTTCTTCAACATTCTTTTTTTTTTTTTTCTTCTTTCCACCTTTAATGGACAGACAACCTTGCACACAACCGTACTAATAAAAATAAATAAATGGAAGGTAACCTTTTACCTTGTTGATGTTTTACAGCAAATAAAGTTGGGACGGGGGGGCAAAATAAGAACACCAATTCTAATACGAAATCAGTTGGAAACATTTAACATGAGTGAAACCCCCCAAAAAAAACAAAAAAAAAAACTTCATCATTAAAGAACTGAACTAATACAAAACTGGTGCAAACTTACATAATACACACAAACACATACGCATATAACAGCAAAACAAATAAGATAAGAAAAAATATCACTGCAGTGTAGTTTAGCATGTCGTGTTTATGTATATGCCAGTATATAAATGGCTGTATAAATGTATAAATATGAGCCAATGTGAGTGCATATGTGTTTCTTAAAGTATTTACTACAAGTGATGAAGTTTTATTCATTTTTTGTTTTTTTTTTATTTCTATTTCCACTTGTGTACATCTGCGTATGTGTACATAAGCTGGAGTATTTGGCGTAATGAGTCTCTAAAGTAGTCAAACAAAGTAATTTCAAGTGCTATAAACGTACAAGAGGCTTTATTAGTAGTTAAAGACTTATCACACACCCATGAACTGAACATTAAACATGTGTGTATGTTAACACCCATTTACATACTTGTAGCACATACATACATACATACTCAATCGGATACATAAGCTAACAAACTGGAAATAATATTCAAGTGTGCATTTGAAAGATGGCTGTGCTTTGTGAGGTATAAGAGTATTTGAGAATAAATTTGGCATTTTCTAAGCTCATCGAGGGCGGCAAAAATTTCTGAACAAAACTACAATTTTATTAACTCACAACAATTGAAATGATTTGTTTTTTTCTCTCAAGTACACGTAATTGATTTTATTTAAATTTTTTTGTTATACTCGTATGCTTTATTTGTGGCACGCTAAGTGTGTCTATATGGCTGCATATATTTTTCAGGCTTATAACTATACTTATATTTGATTGCTTATATATTTTACAAAATACTAAATTTTTCATTATCATATTTGCCAGACATATAATTAGTTCGTTATGGTCAGCATTGCGATCATGCTGGCTATATTGATATTTATAAGCATAATTCATTTAGAGCTTAAAAAAAATAAACAAATAAAAACTTTATATTTGACCGTGTCGAATCTTAAATACCCTCCAAATATTTAGTAAGTAAAATTAAAATGTTTAACTGGGTGCGACAGAGTTCCTCTATATAATATCGCACGTCAACACCCACTATAGGGGCGGGGTCCATAAATAGACTACATCATGTTTTCCACAGATGAACGTATGGGCATTGCTAGACCGTTTTAGACTTCATTACTGATCAAGAATATGTATAGTATACTTTATGTCAAGTGTGCCCAAAAGTTCCTTATGGAAGAGTAAACACCAATACATTGAAAGAAAACCTAATTTTTATTCAATATTTCTTGTTGCAAAAACAAATACATACAAAACGATATCATATGCTAAACAACAACAAAGTCTTCACTGATGATCGCTGTCATCAATGTTTACCAGCAAACCTTAGGAAAGTGTTGTTGCTTTCCACTTGCTTTTATAGAATGAAGAACAACAAAAAAATATCAGACAAAGTTGTTTGTGTATTTCGTATTGCTAGTGCTGGGTGCTGCATGTGAGTATTAAAACACACAGCCTATAGCTAAGCGCTTTTACAAAAACAAATGAGCATCAAGCGCATAGGGCCTGTAGCCCGTTTCTATAACTTTCGTTACGAATTATAACGAACGACATAACGAATTTAGTGGTGTAACGAACAGCGGTGTTTCTATAAGTGTGGTGGTATTCATTTTCGTTATAATTTTCGTTAAAGTTTTCGTTATTATATGTTCAACAGAAAGTGTAGTGATATTTGGCGCAAAAACAAACATGAGTGAGGTAAGGTTGAAAAATTATACTATTGTGTGCAAATTATAATTATTAAAACATATTATTTACAGAGGAAAGTACGTACTGATAAAATTTCCAAAGGCCAAAAGCAAAAGCTTTTGGAAATTTTACATGGCCACAGAAATGTGGCTATGGGGCAGTTTGGTGGACCAAATAGCGGCAAATCGGCACAGACTGTTGGAAACAGTGGCGGCAGAGCTTAATGCATGCGGATCAGCATGTAAGACGAGTGACCAGTGGAAAAAGGTTCGTTCATATTTTTATTTATTTATATGAAGTTGTATTCAGCAAATGAAAAACAGTATATTTATACTATATATGTATGTTATATATAGTGTGTATAATATACATATACACTGTATATGTTTGAATTCATCATAACCGTTATATATTTATTTTTACAAATAAATAAAATGTACAAGTAGAATTGAAGTAAACAAAACAACTCAGCTGTTACACATAACGAACAGTGTTTTGTTTCCACTGTTTCATACACTTTATAATAACTCGCCACGCTCGTAACGAAAGGTAAGTTTTCTGAGTTGTAGAAACACTTCGAAGCAAAATTTCGTTATGACCCATTCGTTATGAAAAAAATAAAAATCATTCGTTATCATAACGAAAAGTTATAGAAACGGGCTACTGGGCACTCTTGCTTTATGTGGTCTAATTCTTTTTGGAGAGCATTAAATCTGTACTTTTTGGGGTCTCTATGGCAAGGGCCATAGGGAGACATTTCACCTTTGCCATAAGACTCTAAAAATAAATATTTGGGATAATTTAATGTAAAATTTATTATGTGAGCGAAGATAAATATGCCAAGTTAAACATGTTTTGACGTAAGTAGTTACGAAACAACGTATTGAGCTGTGAAGTTAAATATGTTATGACGTAACGAAATGGCAAACAGTGAATTTTTTTTTTATAAAAATCCATATTTACACACAAAAGGATTATGGGAGTGTCTTCTATCCCATACAACATTTTGTATATACTCGCAATGCATGCCAACTTCTTATTTGGCCAATAGGTGCAATATCCCTCCAAGATCACACACACTCTCATGGCCTCTAAATAAACTTTTAATGACCTGTTTAACTCGGCATATTTATCTTCACACACATAAATTTATTTTTTGATTTATTAAGGGGTCATTAAGGGGCAAAGGGGTAGGAGGGGCAAAGGGGTAGGAGAGGATGGGGCAGAGTAGTACCAGGTTACGTCTCAGTTTCGTCATTAAGGCTTAAAAATGTTATTTTTAAGGAATGTAAGCTTAAGTAAACCAATTTTTTAAATTTTTACACTATTTTTGCATATAATAACGCCCACTAAAAGGGGCGGGGTAGAATTTTTTTTATTTTATGGCTCCAAGTTTAACGCGTTAGACATACAAATATATCATTTGCTTGTTTTTTAGAGGTTGGTTTATTTTTTTTTTATTTTGGACCAGCACTCAAGGGATGACCCCTATATATGCAATGCATTGCGCCGGGCCTGAAAACGAGGGGATAGTATTGAGGGGACAGATTAGGAAAGATGAGAAGATAGACAGTTTTTTTGTAGCTATTTCAACTTTTTACTTCGCCGGCTAATTTTTGCTACAGGGCCGACGAAGGTGGGTGGTGCTGTTACTCTGCTTTTAGTACATGATAGTGTAGTTTAGTTCTTCTTAGGGAAACTTTTTCCCCTCTGGCTCAATTCATTAATTTAAGATTTGTTTGCTTTTGTTTACTTGCACCGGCACTCAGGATATGAGCCACATTCAGCATTTTGCCAAAAAAAAGGAGGAGAATTCTTTTTAGCTACCTTAATCTCTTACTTCGTAGGCAAATTTTCGAAAAAGTAGGTGCACTCTTCAGTACATATAGTGCCAGTCGGTGTCGAAAATATACAGCGACTAATATAAGTTTCTCATAGGCTTACAAAATTGTTAAGACAATTTTTAGTTTTCAAATTTCGGCATATTGTTGTCAATTAGTTGACAAATAAGGCAAATTTAGCTTATTACTTATAACTTTATTTCAGTGAGCCGACGAAAATCGGTACATTGCGCCGATAGTGTGATCTTAGCTTAAGAGGTATTTTTATCCTAAATAGTTGTAAGGAGTTTCTGCATATTTATGGGGGTGTTATTTATTTATGGTTTAATTTATAAACAATTTTCTGATTAATAAGAAGCCTTGTCCTGTTACACTGTTTAAAATCACATTTTTTTTATAATCTAGGCATTCAGTATTTGTTAGCGAAAAAATAATTACTACCGCTGTTAGTTAATATTTAAAAGAAAATAATAATAATTACAAAAGTTTTATACAACTATTTACGTTAAGAAAAATTTCGATCGAAATTTGGCTTTTTGCTGCAATTTGTATACTGTGTGCTAAAAAATATGTGAATACAAATTGAGCCGCCAACAAAATATAAGTGTTTTGCAACTATTCAGGCTAAAAATACTTTTTGTATTAGTTTTTGCGAACTACGGAATATGGCTGCAGTTTGTAGGTTTTTAAAATATGTCTAATGCATTCCAATGCAGTGAATTTTTTATGCTGAATATGTGTAATTTATTTATATACATATTTCTCTTAATGCAAATATATATTGAACTTCAACTACTTTATGGCTTCCATAAACCTCAAGGCTTTGCATTAAAAAGCTTGTGGAATATTCAAGATTTGCTACTTGTTTTCCTAAATCTTTGTATAATATTTGTTTGAATATAGTTTTTATTTAAAACACACCTAAATTCGATTATTTGAAAGGGCATATTTAAAATTCTACTTAGAGGATTATAAATAAAACAATACGCTAGTGTCTGTTGTGACACAAACAAAATAGCAGTCACGGAAGCATAGCACTGGTCCCTGAAAATAACTAGCAGGGTACGTTATCACGTACTAACGCAGACCCTATACGTTGCAACTTGAACGAAAATAATATATATTTGAATTTTTGCTCAAACAATATCTAATCAGATCTCTAACGTAGTATTTAATTGTACAACTTGATCAAATTGTGCAATAATTCGCACGGTGTAAGGGCCGCATAATAAGTAGAGTAACAGCATCCTTGTTCGTCGGTCCGGTAGCAAACAATTCGACGGCAAAGTAAAGGTTAAAAGATTAGAAAAAAGGCACTATCTTCTCATCTTTTTAATTCATCTGTTTCCTTAATATTATCCAGTTTAATCATGGCAAGAGTTGTTCTCCTTAAAAAGTATTTCTCTTATAAAACATTAATTTTCTGTACATCAAGTTACCAGTGTACGAGTATAAATTTTCCCCATTTTTCTGCTAAACTAGAAATGTTTTTTCTGCATTTTTGACAAATATTTCCATCTAAATTTTTTTATATTTTTAAATTTTTTTTTTTTTTTTTTTGCATTTTTGCAGTTGACAAATTTTGCTGCTTGTAAGCTAAAGTGTACTCTGCTTCATAAATCTATATTTGGGTTTTATAAAAGAGCTTCTCTTTATACACAAGACTTATATTCATTTTGAAGGATTGTCATTCATTACGCCAGAATTAAGTTAAACAAATCTCAATTGAGCATATTTTATGATTGAGTTAAGATTTTTACTTTTTTAAAACTGCTAAAAGAAGCAAAGCAGAATATGGAATATATTTTGACACACATACAAATGGTTTTGTGAGTTTGAGGCTTAGAAAGTTCAAGTGATTTTTAAGTATTTAAAAATGTTTGTTTTTTTTTCAATTATTTAAATTTCTCAGTTTTCTTATTTACTATTTCTAAATATATGAATATTTTGTTCTGAATTAATTACTTACCCCATCACGACCACCAGCATCTCCTTTAGGTCCTTTAGGACCTATATCACCCTTTGGTCCAGGCATACCTGGACGACCCTGTTTTGAAAAAGAAAATTTTGTTAAATCCACTTAAGGTTTAAATAATCATAGTTAAAAAAAAGTTAAACTTATTTAAGATCGTATGATCAAATCCAAGGCTTACTTAGAGTTATTTAAAGCTTTTTTTGTTAATCTTGTTTAAGCATATTTATAGTCAGAATAAAGTATACTTTAAGCATCTAAAACCTGAATTTTGTATGGAAACATGGCTTGTAATTCTTAAAGCCTACTTTACTTATGACTATGTATATGGGAAACTATATTCAGTAATTGGTTCAATCAAAAAATATTTTTTTCAGTCAATCGATTCATCCAATCGATTGCATGCTGTTCTAATTTTACCAGTTGCTAATTATATTGCATTTTCTAAAAGCAAATTGTTACGCTCACTTGGATTTAAACATAAAATCTTGCAAGTCGATCAATTGCCTACAATTGAAATATTTGAGAGCTTAATATACTTTGAACGTTTTAATAAATTTTGTTAGAACGCAATTTTTTTTATGAAATCTCTTCTTCTGTACAAATTATTAAGAAAAACATGTCATGCAAAATGTGCAGGTATTTTTTTTTTTGTTTGCGAAAAAAAAATCTTTTAGCAAAGTGCTCTAGGATCATGCCAGCCGCCATGTAATGTAATCATGTTGCAAAAAAAAAAAATATTAATACTTTTCATGGAATTAGAAAAAAAAACTAAAGAGAAGTTTTAAATTTTATATAAACTAAAGACAAACAAACTGTGTATATTTATCGCTTTAAGCAGTAGCATTAGCTGTCAGTGTGAAAATTTCCATATTGTTTTCCACTGGGGCCTGCGTTCCTACAGTGAAACTATCACACAGTTTTTCATGCATTTCCAGTTGGTAGAGATATTCACGGCATACAGAAATAAACAATGTCCAAAAGGACTATTATGTGGTAGTGGTCGCCTCTATCATCTACCCTACATTTCGTAGATGCTATTTTATTTTTATTTTAAGATGAAAAATAATAATAAAATAATAAAATAATAAGAACAAGAGTAAAAATATGAATAAGAATCAGAATAAAAATAAGAATAAGATTAAGAATAGGAATAAGTATAACAGTAAGACTAGGAATAAGAATATGAATACGAATAAGATTAAGAATAGGAATAAGAATAAGAATAATAATAAGAATAAGAGCAAGAGTAAGAATTTAAATAAGAATCAGAATAAAAATAAGATTAAGAATAGAAATAGGAATAAGAATAAGAGTAAGAACAGGAATAAGAATATGAATAAGAATAAGATTAAGAATAAAAATAGGAATAAGAACAAGAATAAAACGAAGAATAAGAATAATATTAAGAATAAGATTAAGAATAAGAATAGGAATAATAATAAGAATAAGAGCAAGAGTAAGAATTTAAATAAGAATCAGAATAAAAATAAGATTAAGAATAGAAATAGGAATAAGAATAAGAGTAAGAATAGGAATAAGAATATGATTAAGAATAAGATTAATAATAAAAATAGGAATAAGAATAAAACGAAGAATAAGAATAATATTAAGAATAAGATTAAGAATAAGAATAGGAATAAGAATAAAAATAAGAATGAGAATGAGAATATAAATAAAAATAAAAATAAATACAAGATTAAGAATAAGAATAAGAATAGGAATAAGAATAAGAGTAAGACTAGGAATAAGAATAAAAATATGAATACGAATAAGATGAAGAATAGGAATAAGAATAAGAATAATAAGAAGAATAAGAGCAAGAATAAGAATTTAAATAAGAATCAGAATAAAAATAAGATTAAGAATAGAAATAGGAATAAGAATAAGAGTAAGAACAGGAATAAGAATATGAATAAGAATAAGATTAAGAATAAAAATAGGAATAAGAACAAGAATAAAACGAAGAATAAGAATAATATCAAGAATAAGATTAAGAATAAGAATAGGGATAAGAATAAGAATGAGAATAAGAATAAAAAAAAAAAATAAATACAAGAATAAGAATAGGAATAAGAATAAGAATAAGACTAATAATAAGAATAGTAATAAGAATAGGAATAAGAATAATAAAAATAATGATAATGATAATAATAATAAAAAAAAAAATAATATATTTTGAAATTAATAATAGTTGACATTTTCAAAATTTCAATCGAAAGTTTTTAAATTACATATGACTATTGTGAATTACAATTGATTTATTCAGAATAACAATTGACTAGTTTGAATTAAAATTGTTGCTTTTGGAATTAAAATAAAAAGCTTTATTTGGAGTTTTGCTGATAATTAAAAAAATATTGCGAAATGTTCAGCAGACAATAACAAAACTTATGAGTTGTTTTTCCGTTTCCGGGTAAAACTAACGAAAAATCAGATCTTAAAAGTTAAAAGGCGGCTGAAAATTGCGTTTGTAGTTTTCAAACAATATTTATGTGGGAAAAGTAATAATAAAAAATGTTAGTTCTAGCAGAATTGAATGAATACGAACGTATGTAGCGTTTATAGTAATCGTCTTATGAACAACTTGTACCTCTATTTCGAAGCGGTTGGGTACTAGAAACTAAATTACATTTTTAAGAGTAACAATTTCAGCTGTTTCAAATAATTGACAATCACTGAATTAGGCACTTTAATTCGAAACATTATTCTGTATAGAAAATTGATAAAAATTTGATTTGCCTGTAAACTTTTTTTACCTTTATTTTATTATATTTTATATTATATTTATTAAGCATCAGATCTTTTTATAAAATTTTTATAAATTTTATTTTTTGAAATTCAATATTTCGCTAACAGTTTGTTAACATCGTCTGGAATATGCAATAGAAAATTAAATTTATTTCTGACGATGTTAGCAAACTGTTAACGAAGTATTGAATTTAAATAAATAAAATTTTTAATAATTTTACTAAAAATTGTCGAGCTTAATAAATATAACTAAAAAAAAGAGTTCAGATAAAAATTTAAGGTTTAGTTCATAAAAAATTGTTTATTTTTAAAAACGAATAAACGATTTTAAAAACGTTTCGAAATTTCTCATATAAAAAGGTTTTCAGCATTAAATATTTTTTTTATGAAATAGGCGTTTAGGTTTTACTTTAATTTTTACAGAATAGAATTATTTATTTTGGTAGCTGATACTTTCATAGTGCAAGTGTGTTTAAAAGTCTGGTTTACCTGCAACAAAATCATAATAGCGTAACTGTGAGTTCTCATATTCGCATGTGGTGTATCCTGTTTTTAGTACTAATCAAAGGATTCTACAATTGTGCGTGTTCGTGTATGTATTTTCGAGTAAACACTACTAACAACAACAGAAACAGCAGCACCACCAGCAACAGCATTTTTATTAAGAATTCTATACCACTTTATTGAAATAAACCAGCTTCCATGTCGATAAAGACAAACTTTGAGTTCTTTCGATAAAGTTTAGCTGGTTAGTGCGAGAAAGTTGTTACCAACACAACGTTTGAACTAGACAACAGTTTTAAATAAAAGTAGTTGTGTTAGCTGTGCTGTTGTTACACAGAATTTAGTTTACCCAGTTATGGGGTCAGTTGCGTTGCTGTGTTGCAAAACAACATTTTTTCCATTAAGTATTTTTCCAGTTTCTGCGAGATTTTTGTAAATTTATATCACAGTAAATAACACAAGTTACGCAGGTCTTTGTCACAGTTAGTTATGAAGAGATTTTTCCTACCACAAAAATAAAGAAGGAAAGAAAAAAAACAACATTCTACTGATGGAAAACTGAAATATAATAATGAAAAATATGCGAAAATATTTGTGCAACTATGCAGAGAATATAAACATATTTATATGGGTTTAAACAAAATGGTCATAAAGTTTATATTGTTGTTACAGTTTAAGTGATATTACATGTATTCTGATTTAGTTGTATTTTTAAAATTGCATATGGTGGCAAGAGATTTCACACGTTAAAATTTTTTAAGCTCTCAAAACACTAATTAATTCAATTTATTTAATAAATAATCACTTACCGCATGTCCCATTTCGCCCATTAAACCTGGTTTGCCCGGAGGTCCTATTGGTCCAGCTGTTCCCGGTTTGCCGCGACGACCACGCATACCCTTATCACCTTTGTCACCCTTGGTGCCATTCATAGCCATGCCTTCGAAACCACCAGCGAAAAAGGCCTGTCCTGGTGGACCCTCAGGTCCTCGATCACCTTTCGGTCCTGTCAAACCACGCAAACCTTTTTCGCCTTTCTCGCCTTTTGCACCAGGCAGGCCGGTCAAACCGATCGAACCAGCTGGACCCGGCTCACCGTTCAAACCGGGTGCACCATCGTAGCCGGGTGGCCCTCGTGGGCCTATAGGACCGCTTGGTCCAGCGGGGCACGTGCACTGCGTTGTATTTTGCAAGCCGAACGGTGTGTCTGCATAAACAATTTGTCCGGCAGGGCCGGGAGGACCCATTGGTCCTATTTCACCAGGTAGACCACGATCACCTTTCAGACCTGAAGATCCTGGTGATCCCGATAGGCCTGGGACACCAGGCTGACCTGGTTCGCCTTTCACACCAGCGGGTCCATGTGGTCCTGTGTGGCCCTGTAATAAAAAGAAGTGCGGGTTACTATTGTAAGATTTAATAATGAATAAAATTAGTGCAAAGAAACTTATTTTGGTTACAAAATTTTTTTTTTTGTTTGAGCTTAAGATATCAAACTTGTCACGACTGCGATAATCCTGATATCCTTAAGGTTCCTACATGTCATTTGTAGTCATCTTTCTTCATCTATCTTTTTAACACTATCGTTTGTAATGCGAAATATTGTCTTAAGCTAAAAACTATAACAATCCACAACGACCTGTGCTGTTGGCCAAAATTAGGCATTTAGCATGACTTCTACCCCCTGATTCTCTTTCATGCATAATGTTAAGATTCATAAAAAATGGCATCGCTAGGCCTTTTAAAGTTATTCACAGGTTGTAGTATTTCTAATTCAACAATCGTAAGTGCTAATAAAAGAAAGACTTTTACGGCACCTTTTATGTGTTCTCCAAATCAAAACAGGAAAATGTATTATGAGAAATATGCACCATATCAAATTTATTTCTGGAGGCCAATTTATTTTACAATCTAGATAATGCTACTAATGTTTTGCTATCACACACTTTAAAGATATTTTATAGCCAGACACTTTAAAGTGTTAAGCAACTAAAAATACTTAAAAGTGTTTTTAAAGCTGCGTTGGTTAAAATTTTGTAACCAAATCTTCACAAAGGCTTTGGCCAAATAATACCAAATTCTAATACACACAAACAGCAACAATGTGTTGTAAACTTTGGGTAAATATGTGTGCATATAATTATTTAGCTCGGGGTTTGCTCAGTAAAGCAGATTACACCAAAAATCTCTTACCATAAAAAAATTAGTCAATACTCGTATGTGCCTTGTTACAATGCCTGAAAATTTCAAAAGTTATCTGTTTAAAATCAAACGCAAAAACAACAAAAAAAATCAAAGGAGTGAGCTATAACTTTAGAATTTTAGCCGCGTTAACTTTATACAAATGGCTTTCTTAAAATTACCTTAACACATACAAACGTAAACACAGCAGCCTCTACGCAAATGTATAAAAATAAAAAAGCACTTTGATTTCGTATCCATATACAAAATACACATACTCGTATTTATGTAGAATGTATGGCATTTGGAAAAAGGTAAAATCAGCAGAGCAACTAATGAGAGCAAAAGGGTTCAAGTATTCATTCGTATGTTATATTTAAGGCTCATAAGCCACTGACATACACAATGAGCTGCGAGCTATAAATCCTTAACTTGGATGTGCTTTACTGCCATTTATGCTTACCTTTTTTGTTTCCCAAACATTTTGCGTTTAGAGGTTATACATTCAGGAGCTTAACATGTGTTGGTACACTTAAGAATAATTGAACTTATTTGCTGTATGTGCAAGTTCAATGGAGAAGATATGTTAATGAGCGGACATTTGTTGGAATGTGGTGAATGTGCCTGCATAAACTTATCCTGGCTGCCTCTGTATGTATAAAGCAAATACGCTTAAAATAATATTAAGAATATATGTGGGGAGGTTTTTTTTTTTAATAAGAACTGATTGTTTGAGAACAATATGCTTAACGTTAACCTTTAACCCTTACTTATGCGGCAAAAAAAAAATATTACCTGCTATTGCGATGCAACATACCCGAGTATTTATACCGTATTTACATAGAAAACAAGAATTTTCGCAATATCAATATCTTATTAAAACATTGTCTTCACTATGTTTTAATGTTAATGATATACCAGCAATATCATCCCATATGCATAGCATTTCATAAGCACTAAATGTTTCCCATGTCTGTATTTGTTAGGATAACGTGATACATGCCACGTCCTTCATAGTCTCCATCATGCAAAGTCCTCTCATATCCCAAAAACCTTTCCTATGCAAATTGTCTTTAATAAATGTGCACAAAGTCAAAGTAAGCGATATCCTTGTATAATAAAACTGTACTCGACAGAGTAATAAGTTTGATGAGATGAAGGTTTAGTAAGAGGTTTAGGTATGAGAATATTTTTAAATATATTTATTTGATTTTATAACTTATAAGCATTAGAAGTTTGTTAAAGATTAAGTGATAGTATGCATGACAATATATTGTTGCCATAAATGCAAAAATGTTCCTAAAGAATTTTGTTTTTGCTACAGGCCTGAGGAAGGAGAGTGCCGTTCCTCTGTTTTTCAGTACATAATATTTTCAGTCACTGCCAATTATGTTCAGTGATCAGTGCTATGATCTTAGTAACAGGGACATGGGAAATGCAAGCCATGTCTGGAGTATGTGGTTAAGTAATTTGAAAAAAAGCTTATTTTGTGATGCAAGGGGAAAGACCTCTGTATGTACTATAATGCTAATTATGGCATCATATTTATGGCCAATTATGGCATCATGCTTTTTATACCCTCCAAAAAAGAATTTGGAGGGTACATTAACTTTGTCATTCCGTTTGTAACGCATCGAAATATCAATCTCAGACCCCATAAAGTATATATATATTCTTGATCAGTGATGAAATCTAAGACGATCTGAGCATGTCCGTCCGTCCGTCTGTGGAAATCACGATTCAGTCCAAAATACAAGAGTTAGACTCTTGAAATTTGGTATAAATATATTTTGAAGCTTAGAGCAGGTTAAGTTCGGAGATGGGCTAAATCGGGCAAGGGGGAAAAAAGTTCCCCTAAGAAGAACTAAACCAACCTAGAAAAAACAACATAATTTTTAAAGTTTTTTGGTTATTTTGTTAAGCAAATGATATATTTTTATGTCAAATACGGTCCAACGCCTTAAACTTGGAGCCATAAAATAAAAAAAAATTATTTTATGCAAAAATAGCATAAAAATTTAACAAATTGGTTTACTTAAGCCAACATTCCTTAAAAATAACATTTTTAAGCTTTACTGACGAAGCTGAGACGATACCTGGTACTACTCTGACCTACCCCCTCCCCCCCATCACCGCCTAAATGACCCTACCAAAAAAATTTTTTTTTTGTTTTAATTTTGTATATAATCATCCCAAGCAATTATTTTTAGAGTTTTATGACTGCCTGTCTCTGCCCTACCCCCTCCTACCCCTTTGACCCCTAAAAATCAAAAAATAGAAGAAATTTTAATTTTGTATATTATCATTCCAAGGATTTATTTTTAGAGTTTTATGACTGCCGATTTCTGTCCTACCCCCTCCTACCCCTTTGCCCCTTAAATGACCCTACCAACAAAAAAAATTAAATTTTGTATACAATTATATCAAGCATTTATTTTTAGAGTTTTATGTGAAATGTTTCCCCCACAGCCCTTGCCAGAGCGACGACCCCAAAATACAGTTTTTATACCCTCCAAAGAGAATTGGACCCTATAAAGTATATATCTATATTCTTGATTAGTGATGAAGTTCAAGACGGTCTAGCAATGCCCATACGTTCGTCTGTGGAAAACATGATATTGTCTACTTTTGAACCCCGCCCCTTTAGTGGGCGTTGACGTACGATATTATATAAAGGAACTCTGTCCCAACAAGATAAACATTTTAAATTCACTTACTAAATAATTGGAGGGTATTTAAGATTCGACCCGGTCGAATATAACGTTTTTACTTGTTTTTTTTTTTTTTTGTTTAGGAGTAGGACCAGTACTCAGGGGATGACCCCTACATATGCCATGCATTGCGACGGAACTGAAAACGTGGGGATGGTATTGAGGGTACAGATTTTAGGAAAGATGAGACGATAGACAATTTTTTTTTTGTAGCTATTTCATCCATATTTACTTCGCCGGCTAATTTTTGCTACAGGGCCGACGAAGGTGGGTGCTGTTACTCTGCTTTTTAGTACATGATAGTGTCAGTCGCTGCCAATTATGTTCAGTGACCAGTGACTATGCCTTCATCATTGAAACAGGCTGGCAACAACTAACACAACCACGCACTAGCGCTGATCAGAAGAATTCAACACAATATTTCTGACTCAGCGCGGTCTCGAACTGATGACCCTCCCCTTCATAGTCTCGTGTTCTACTACTTCAGCCAACAGCACCCACACTTTTAACCCGCATGGGGGTTGGGTCATAATGACTTACTTATTAAACTCTGGTTTTTTGCTGTATTTATGAAAAATATATACAATTTAGATTGAATCTAACCTTATTAAGGAAATAAAACATGACTTTTTTTAAAATAACGTATTTATTTTTATTGTTTGCTTTTATTGACCTTTTCTTATATATGTATTTTAGAATGATTGAACTCGAGGTCGTTTTTGTAAAAATCGTTATAATTTTTCTATTTTATTCGATATTTCGTCAACAATTTGTTGACATCATCAGGAATAACAATCGAAAATTAAAATTTTCTGTATAAATTGGTTTTGAAATATGACAAAAATTTTTTCGAATATATCTATGTTTTCAAAAATATTAACATAAAAACAAAAGCATATATACAGGCTTGTATATATCTATACATGTATACATCAATACATACATGAACGTATACATATATGCATACATGAACATACACAACTACATACAAACATATATGCACACACATATTTATTTTTATTTTTAAACAAAAAACATTTGATATTAAAAAAGTTAACAAAGGAGACTTCTTCTAGCTTAAATATAATAAACACTTATTATGGGTCATATTTAGCTTTCTTAACTTTAAGCACTTGTTACTCGAATTACAATCGCCATGCGACTGATTTGAAATTTATAACATTCAGAGAGATTCAATATCTCCAGCTACTGAGAAGAGCGTAGAGAAGAGAAGTACATTTTTAAAACCACAAAAAGTGACGGGTAATTATGACCCATCCCGCTAGAACGATTCCTTTGTTATTCCGAATTAAATTGTGATTAATTCCACAACAATAAAATTATGTACGTCTCATACAACACAATTCAGGCACGGGGTATTATTTTATTCATTAAGTCGACCGTAATAATGGACTAATTGATAGTTAAAAGAATTGATAGTTTTCTGTATTTAATTAAATTATTTAATACTATGACTACGACGAAAAATAAAATTGTCATTTCCAAGTATGAATTCTACTCTTCTGCGCTGTTGGCAATATAAATGCTGAAATTTAAAAAAATCTGTGCAAAATGGGAAATGAATTTAATTTTCTAACAAACATAAAGAATTTTAAAAAGTCGATTGTACTTATATTTACTAACATCGAAAAATATTCTAAAATCTTCTTAGAAATTCTGTAGGCATAAATATAAAGTTGACAACAAAATTAATCTGTTTTATAATTCTTGCAAGAAATTTAAATTATTTATTTCTTCAAATATAACTTTTTGCTTTTAAGTTTCTTTTTGCTAATATTATTTCTTTGGAATGGCATTAAAGAGACTGTGCTTTCTTTACCTTTTATTTATCTCAAGTCGAATTTTAAATACTGTACGTGTGTGTGTGTGTGTGTACTTTTTATTCACTCACAAACGCAATCTGTTAACAGTAGAATTATTGTTTGAGTTTTTATGCAATAAATTGAAATAGGATATGAAATTTTATCAATTTAGATTTTTCAGGTTATTGGAAATATCGTTTCCACGAGTAAACGTTTTATTTTCATTTCCAGAAAAATCTTAATCCTAAACGTATTTTTTATGGATATGCAGCATATAATGGGTGATTTTTTAAGAGCTTTCGGATTTTAGTTTAGTAAAAAAAAGTATACAACATTTAGAGCACTGGCAATAGAACGATTGTATATGACGATTTCAAGTAACTGCTGACCGCGACTGCGCCTCAAATAATACATACGAACAGTCCAATTTTAACTTACTCTCTGCAACATATCGGCCGGTATCTCAAGAATTAATTCTAGTGCGTGTTAGCCCCTTTTGACATGAGCCTTAACATAGTCCCACAAACAAATCCTCTAAAATAAATAAATCGCACAGTCTAGGCGGTCAACTGACCGGCCCAAAACTGCCGACTGAAATCGGCTCTCAATTGGGCCATTATTTTACGTGCCGCGTGGTACCGTCTTCTCCATTGTTGGCCAAAAAATAACATAAAAATGTGTAGGCAGCACACGTTAATCGCTCACCATGTACAGTAACGTTTCTGCCTACTTCGTTTTGGAGAAATAATGCCACTGCCCGTGGTCACGTAAATGGCAGTGATTGTCGTCTAAGTAAAAGGTTGAAATAGCTAAAAAAAATCTCTATCTTCTCATCTTCCTTCATCTGTTCTCTCAATACAATCCCCTGCTTTCTGTTTCCGGCGAATTGCACTGCATATGTGGAGTCACCCCCTGAGTGCTGGTCCCACTTAAAAATTATATATATTTTTAGGGATGTCTTGGCAGTTCTTTCAATGCTTATGGCTGTTCTTCGCTCCAAATACGGCAAGTTTGCTTGATCACGTATCCACTTAACCAGAAACGAGCATGATGCACGTTCAAAATCGATCGTAAATTTTGATAATAAAATTGAATGATCTGCAAGCGTTATTCGTTTCGTTTGTAAGTCGATTCATGGTTTAATTATAAACCAAACTGAACATGTTTAACAGTGCCATGTTACACTGGTGCCAAAAAGGAAGTTACTAAAAAAGCAGCCGCTATAAATGGATTTTGAAAATATTGACATGCTGCATGAGAAACGATTTTCAAAAAAAAAAACAAATATATCATTAAGTTTTTGTTAATAACCAAGCAGTCCAAGTAACCTTTTTAGTATCCAGCAATTGTTTCAAATATAATTTTTGTACAGCTGCAGATTATATAAGTGTGGAAATATAAAAAAAAAAACTTTACTTAGAAATTATTTATGAATCTTTAAAGTAAATTGGCTTTTACTGCCATTCGTTGCTTTGCAAATAGATGAAAATAAATTTGCTAAAATTCCATTAATATTATAAGACTACGACAATAACAGCAATCGTAAAAAATAACTATAATAAAATGTCATCTAGGGGCATTAAAAGCTACAAAATAAAGTACATTTACACTTTATATAAGCCATTGATATGCCTGGGGTTTATCATACCCTTCAACTTTTATTGCAATCAGCATATTGAGGTTGTACAATAACGATTGCAGGGCACAACTGTCAGTTATTCAATGGTAAAATTGAAACAAGGATATTGAAAAATATAGATTTGAGCAGAACACAAATTTACTTACAAACACAACTAAGTAAAAAAAAATTAAATAATATTCCAAGTGGTACATCATCATCATCATAAAAAATGTATAAAAATTAAATTTAAACAAAAAAAAATAAAAAACAACAAACAGCTTGAAATAAATTTAAGGCAATTAATGACGAAGCTGTTTTATGGCACTCACAACTTTTTGCTACAACAACTTAAATCCTGAACAAAAACAAAAAAAAAAAAGTCTACCTTCTCATGCGTATAAAGATAACAAACATCTGTTCAGCTCTAAGCTGCCGTCATTTCACCGTTCATTTTGTTCACAAGAACAAGTAGGATTTAGGAGGAATGCCTGCTTGAGTAGGGCACAGCAAACAGAATTTTTTTCATATGGTCTCTTGTATTTAGCTTCTGTTTTATTTGGGGGCAATAAATAAACATTCAAGCCAAAGTAAGATAAATAATGTGACAAAGGTCAAATAAATCTTGTTTTTTTTTTTGTTTTTGTTATTTCCCATAACTAGATGTCATACGCTACAACAGTTCAGGGCAGAAGGCAATACACGAAAAAAATTTGAAAAGTTTATCATAAAAAAAAACACAAGTGGATGTGCTTTACGCCTCTCATGAATTTAATATACACTTGACCTAAATATAAAATACAATCACATAAGAATAAAAAAAATTTATTTAGCGGTGCCGCATATTATATTCACTTTGTCACCATATGATGAACGTAATGATCTCTGGTAAGTTTTTTCGAATGGTTCTCAAGAAAGTTTCTGGGTTATTTATTTTTTATGAAAACTTTGTCAAATTGAAATTAAAGTATTAGTTCTTATATAATTAATGACCATATGAATTCTCAATTCTGGTAATAAAAGCAAAGGGCCGCTAATAAACTCATTCAGAAAACTTGTATTCCAATTTAATGCTGAATGTATCAGCAAACTTGCATTCTTTCTAAATTTTCATCTCAATCAATTTTTATATAAGAAGCAAGAAATAAGAAGCAAGAAATTTTGGAATTAATAAAATTTACCATCTTCATGACACTCTCTATAGATTCCAGTATATCCCGAATAATTTAGTGTTTGGGGCGGACAATTCCTGTCCTGAAGCCACTGCCAATATGAATGTATATGGCAATCTGTTCATGACCGCAAAGAGTAGATCTGCGAGTTGACCAATCCATTCGTGGGATTTGGCATCTTTGATGCTGTTGGCTGGACTAGTTAATAGGAGACTAAGGAGCTGAGAGTTCGAGTGAGTGATAGTCCCTATAGACATGAGCTTTAACATAGGCCCACAAAAAGTACTCTAAGGGAGTTAAATTTGTGGATGCTGTTGGCTCAAGTAGTAGAACACGAGACTATGAAGCGGAGGGTCCTGAGTTCAACCCCGTGCTGAGTCATGAAATATTGTGTTGAATTCTTCTGATCAGCATTAGTGCGTGGTTGTGTTAGTTGTTGCCAGCTTGTTTTCAATGAGGAAGGCGTAGTCACTGGTCACTGAACATAATTGGCAGCGACTGACACCATCATTACTAAAAGCAAAGTAACAGCACCCTCCTTCGCCGGTCCTGTAGCAAAATATTAGCCGGCAAAATAAAAAGGTTGAAAAAGCTAAAAAAATTCTCTATCTTTTCATCTTTTTTCATCTATCCTCTTAATATTATCCCCTCCTTTCCAGTTCCGGCGCAATGCACTGTATATGTAGGGATCATCCCTTTAGTGCTGATCCAAGATAAAAAAAAAAAAAAAATCAATGAAATAATTAATTTCCTGAAGAAGCCACACAAAGGAGTGACGAAATATTGAAATTAAAAATTAAACTAAAATAAAGAGACCTTAAGCTTAAAAATATCAGAATACAATAATAATTGAAAAGAGGTCAAGAAACCAGAAGAATTTAAAAATCAATGAGTGTTCGAACTCACGGGCGATGTGTTAACACCTTTTTGTTACACGGTACCTGTTCGATTTCTATGAACACAGACCCACAAATCCGGAGGTAGAGTTAATATAAAGTATTTTTTATTTATTTTATATTAAACCCACAAAAAACAAAGAGAATGCAAAGCAACAGACAAATGTACATACATACATTGTTATGTTTGTACATAAGCTACATACGTTGCTGTATTGCTATCTCATTTTTATATATGTACGTATAACCACGTCACTATTCTCTTTGCTATGCATAAGAAAAAACCGAAGATCAACATTACTCCAAATTAATACTCCGAATTAAAACACTTAAATCTCCGCTCGCCGATATCGGATCGCCTTAATTTTAGGCCTAAACTCTTCGTCGAAACCCGCACTAGCGTTTTAATCCAAAAATTAATAAAATCGGCTATGAATTTCCGGAGAAAATCGCGTGGGAAAATTATATGAAAATCGCCCAATAATCACTTTCAATACCGACTGCTAAGCAACGAACAAACAAAGTCTTACACTTACACTTGCGTATGTATTGAAACTGATAGTTTACTGCCCTAGAGGGGCGCGTATAGATGTTAGCACATCAAAAAGTAAAACTTGGCCAATTGACCGACCCCAAACGTGAAATAAACTGCTCACTGACATCGGCTATCAATTGGGCCATTGTTTGGTTGCTTTTTGGTATCGTCTAATCCATTGTTGGCTACAAAATAAAATAAAATTTTGAAGTCACCACACGCTAGCGCTCGTCAATCGCAGTAACGTTTCTTTCTACTTCGTCTTGGAGAAATAATGCCACCGTGCATAATTTACACTAAAGGGTGCTGTTGGCTCAAGTAGTTAACACGAGACTATGAAGTGGAGGGTCCTGAATTCAACTCCACGTTCAGTCATGAATATTGTGTCGAATTCTTCCGATCAGCATAAGTGCATGGTTGTGTTAGTTTATATCTGCCTGCTTCAGTGTCAAAGCCATAGTACTGGTATCTGAACATAAATGGCAGCCAATGACAATATCATGTACTAAAAAGTAGAGGAACAGCACCCTACTTCGTTGGCCCTGTAGCAAACTATTATCCGGCGAAGTAAAAAAGTTGAAATGGCTACAAAAAATTCTCTATCTCCTCATCTTTCTTCATCTGTCCCCTCAATACTATCCCTTCCTTTCCAGTTCCGGCACAATGCACTGCATATGTTGTGGTCATCCCCTGAGTGCTGGTCTGAATTAAAAAGAAGCAGCAGTGCTTACAATTTAGAATCCAATGTTAGACGACTACAGAAGATCGGCCATAATTGCCGTAAGCGAACCTTCCACACGCACCATTAATTAATAAAAGATTAATGAAACTATATGAACGAACGATGTTCTTAAAAGTAACAGATAATATTTTTATGCATTAAGTTTGCTGAATATGAGGGCCAACATTAACAATGCGTAAATGAAGCTTAACTGCCTCGCTGATGATAATAACAAATTTCTAATTGAGGTAAAGTTTATATAGTATTTTAATTACAAAAAGTAACCAAGTCCCAAAAAATCGCCACTTTCAGAAACATGAAAGCACAGAAAATAATATGCAACACAAAACTTATCAATCTGGAACACAATAAGATAATAAAAAGTTTTTACTAAAATTTGTTTTCATTATACGCCCCAAAAAAAAAAAAGTTGCAAAAGAGAACACAATAAGACCGTAATATTTCTGATTTTACTCAAACTTAAAAAAGGTCACTACACACACACACATATAACAAATTACCCCAGCACTTGTACTCACCTGAGCCAAAGGATAATAGAAACTGGTTGAGCAACTTAAGCTTGCATAAAAAAATATATATAAGGACATTAAGTTTAGAACTTTATTGCTACGAGTACAAGCTAAATGCCACAGAAATAATGTAGCCAACTGGACTAGCAACCCTAATAGCTGTGATATGCCAGTATTGAAAAAATTCTGCATCACAGCTGATATCAAAAGCAAAACTTTACCTCATATATTTACATCCTTTAGCCACATGCACCATCATTCTCCAAATCACAATAGTGTTTTTAAAGAAATAAAAAACAAAACTTCAAACTCTGCATACTATTGTGTTCATTTCACAATGAAAATATAACAAAAACCCTTAACAAGTAAACTTGAGGTATTACGTGTATGTTAAAGGATAGCAAAAAAAAAAAAAAAAAGAAAAAAAAACACTGCCAAATTATCCCTAACGACAGCTCCACACAAAAAGAGGGGGACAAAACTGCTACAGCAAAACTTTTATTTAATAAAAAAAAAACCAAGAACAGCAAAAATTCATTTTACTTAAGAAAACATTTTCCAGAAAAACAGACATTCTAAAAAGGAAAAATGTGTTGCAAGCCAACAAAATTCAAATCCCGAAGGGCAAGAATTTACAGCCAAGCAACAACCTGAAATCATCAGCAACTGGCGCAACACAAAATTTCTAGATAAAGCAAAAGCAATGAAAAGGGAACACAAATACACAAACGAGTACTCGTACAAACCTGACAGATGGAACGATAAATACTTTTATAAATAATCTATTGGTAATATAAAAAAAGGTCCTGGCAATTTTTACTCAAAGTTTGACACTTTTTTTTTACCAATCAACCATTGATTGGTTTGATGGCCTCTTTTTACAACTTTAGCTTGTTGAGTGAGATAGTAAGTGGGGCCAGCTGGTCAGCCGTTCTTGATTGTAGACAAACATAAAAACGAATGCACACGCACACACACACACGTGTGTTGGCCTCTCAATGTTGCTCAATGAAAAAGGATATAAAATAACCAAGTTTTTATACGCTTATTAGGCAATTACGCAATATTCTTGGATCTAGTTTCTTGTCTTGTTACCTTTACGGACAAAAGTTAATAAAAATGGCATGTTTGTTTAGGTAGCCATGTGTGTGTGTGTGTGTGTGTGTGTGTGTAATCATTCTGGTCACATTTGACCACGCAGCAGAGTCTTTTGTGTCCACACGTATGCTGTACAGTTTTTTAACAATATTTTTGTTTTCCTTTCTTTTTTTGCCTTTACTCTCTTATTCTGTCTCCTGCAAAAGGCTTTAGTTTTGAGTTAGTAGATAAGACTCTTAGAAGAGAAGGCTGGCATTTGACAAAATACTTTCAAATTATATGCTAATAAAATTCATATAGAGTTTTAGTCCTGAATTTAAAACTTTTATTTATATGAGAATAAAATTTGGAATTATCAAAATTCAAGTCCAATGAATAGTGAGCTTAAAATAAGTTTTATTAAATTTAGTTTTTAAGAAATAAACACATGACGGATTTTCTACTATCAGTCCGTACAACTTGCCCAGCATTGAATTTCTTAAGGACTTGTATATAATGGGCATTTAAAATGGAAGTAACATTTTAAATTTGCTAACATTTTTTTTCTACTTGTAATTTTTATTCTAAATTTTTATTTAAGGATTTCTAGTATATTCCAAATAGTTAATATGAAACGTTACACGAAGGAACAACGTGTTTTTATACCCTCGAAAAAAGAATATGGAGGGTATATTCACTTTGTCATTCCGTTTGTAACGCATCGAAATATCCATCTGAGACCCCATAAAGTATATATATTCTTGATCATTGATGAAATCTTAGACGATCTGAGCATGCGCGTCCGTGCTTCCGCCTGTGGAAATCACGATTCAGTTCAAACGAAAAGAGCTACACTCTTGAAATTTAGTATAAATATGTCTTAAAGGATTGCACAGGTTAAGTTAGATAGGAGATATGCTAAATCGGGCAAGAGGGATAAAAGTTCCCCTAAGAAGAACTAAACCAACCTCTAGAAAACAACATAATTTTTTAAGTTTTTTTATAATTTTGCTAAGCAAATGATATATTTTCATATATATTATGATATATTTTTATATAAATTTGGTATAAATATATTTTAAAGCTTAGAACAGGTTTAGTTAGAAGATAGGCTAAATCGGGCAAGAGGGAAAAAGGTTCCCCTAAGAAGAACTAAACCAACCTCTAAAAAACAACATAAAGTTTCTTTTATAATTTTGTTAAGAAAATAATATATTTTTATATTAAAGAAGATCCAACGAGTTAAACTTGTAGCCATAAAATACAAAAAAATAATAATTTTTGGAACCCGTCCACTTTAGTGGGCGTTATTATATGCAAAAATAGTGTAAAAATTTAACAAATTGTTTTACTTAAGCCTACATTCCTTAAAAATAACATATTTAAGCTTTACTGACGAAGCTGAGACGTAACCCCTCCCCTTTGTCCCCTAAATGACCATATCAAAAAAATATTTTTTTTATTTTGTATTTCATTATCCCAAACATTTATTTTTAGAGTTTTAAGACAAAGGTGAAATGTCTCCCCCACAGCCCTTGCCAGAGCGACCCAGCCAGTTTTATACCCTCCAAAGACAGTTTTTATACCCTCCAAAGAGAATTGGACCCTATAAAGTAAATATGTATATTCTTGATTAGTGAAGTTAAGACGGTCTAGCAATGCCCATACGTTCGTCTGTGGAAAACATGATATTGTCTATTTTTGAACCCCGCTCCCTTTAGTGGGCGTTGACGTACGATATTATATAGAGGAAGTCTGTCCCATCAAGTGAAACGTTTTAAATTTACTTGCTAAGTATTTGGAGGGTATTTAAGATTCGGCCCGATCGTATGTAACGTTTTTACTTGTTATTATTAAAACATTTTTTTATTTTATTTTTTTAAGTTTTCAAGATGTAATTAGGATATTTAAAATAAAATTCTGTTGAGAAAATGCTCCAAAAATTAAGCTGATGGTTGGGAAATTTAAAGAAACTGCATCCGTTCATTGATAACAGAAACAGAATTTATCAACGTAGTGTGCATTCAATCGATAATATAGCAGCTGTGAGAAGCAGTTCTGAAGAAGATCCAAAAAACAACTACTCGTTATCGTTCACAACACTGAAACATCAAACGTTCCACATTTTCCAATATTTCGCATCGCGATCTCCATTTAAACGTGTTTCAGATCCAGCTGACCCAAGATTTAAAGGCAGCTGATCACGCATTATGCCGACCATTCGTTTCGTGGTCCACCGAAACACAGGAAGCAAATGAAAATTTGTTTAATAATATAATCTTCACCGCTCAATAACTACGTGAACAAACAGAATTGACGCATTTGGACAGATGAGAGTCCAAGAGTTACCTTAGAGCAATTATAATATACACAAAAGGTTAAGGTTTGGTGTGAATTATCAGACCATAATTAAAAAAAAATAAATATTTTAAATATAATTACGGTCAATGGAAACCTCTACATAGAGATGACCTGAAGCTTTTTTTTTGTCGGGAAATGGACAGTGTAGACGTAGAGAATATGTGGTTTGAACAGGATGACGCTACTTGCCATACGGCAGCAAGAGTAAAAATGTCTGTTGCAATTATTATTTTATCTTTGAGTGTATCCATTGCAACCCTAAAATTTTCTTTTTGATCTTTCTGATTTTCGATACTAATTTATTTTATTTTTGCTAATATAAAAAAGAAATTGTTTAAAAGAATTTGTATACGCGCGCCTCTAGGGCAGTAAACTATCAGTTTCAATACATACGCAAGTGCAAGTGTAAGAGTTTGTTTGTTTGTTGTTGTTGCTTGGCAGTCGGTATTGAAAGTGATTATTGGGCGATTTTCATATAATTTTCCCACGCGATTTTCTCCGGAAATTCATTAATTTTTGGATTAAAACGCTAGTACGGGTTTCGACGAAGAGTTTAGAGTTTTAGTTTAAAATTAAGGCGATCCGATATCGGCGAGCGGAGATTTAAGTGTTTTAATTCGGAGCATTAATTTGGAGTAATATTAAAAAAGTGTTTTATGTTGATCTTCGGTTTTGTCTTATGCATAGCAAAGAGAATAGTGACGTGGTTATACGTACATATATAAAAATGAGATAGCAAGACAGCAACGTATGTAGCTTATGTACAAACATAACAATGTATGTATGTACATTTGTCTGTTGCTTTGCACTCTCTTTGTTTTTTGTGGGTTTAATATAAAATAAATAAACAAAAAGGTGTTAACACATCGCCCGTGAGTTCGAACACTCATTGATTTTTTAGTTAATTTAATATCCCAAAGAGGTGAAGTTTTCCAGCTCTGGAGCTGCGTTCTTGACTTTTCTGATTTGTAATGCCAGTAAACTTCTTTCAAATACTCATATAAAATATTTTTAATTTAAAAACTAAATGAGACGGTTTATACACCAAAATAAAGTTTGAAGTTGTCCAACTCTGCAATCGCCATTTTGAATTTCTTTAATTTTTGTTTATCAGGCCATCAGGTTACTTTAGTGCCGAACTGAACGTGTAACTTTCAAGTAGCTTAATGGGACAAATTAGGACGCGAGGCAGCTGAACTTGTTATTTAAACTGAAGAGCTGTACTCGTATGAATGAAAATTTTCTGAAAATGAGTTTTCTTATAAAGCGAGCTTTTCAAAATCCTTAAAATTTCAAGTAAATCTCGCTAATAAAAACTTTGATTTTAGCAAGACATTTTTCTTTTCGGAAAACATTAAATTTTGTTCCAACAATCTTTCTTCTTCTAGAATTTATTTAAGTCATTGTGTACTTAACAAATAAATAAGTGTACGTTTACATATTTATTTATGATTAAAAAGGTTCATTATTATTAGTTAGCTGGCAAATTCTTGTGTTTGATCGTTGAGGCATTACGGCACACTTCTACTTTCTCATTAGGTGTTTTGCAAAGTAATAATCCAGAAATTTTAAATCATAATGACACACAACAAACTTGCGAATGTTTTCACAAACATTTCCAGGATTATTTAACAAAAAACTCTAATTTATGCATACGATTTTATTAACACACATTGAAAAACTTTTACAAATCATCCTGCTTAACTTCAAGCACAAACACACAAAAATTATTATTTTTGTTTTATTTGTATGCACAGAGAATCAAACATGAACGAAAAATAAATAATGACATGAGCGAAAAAACTCTTAATAAAACGAAACTATACTAAATACACACATAATGAAGGGATTTAAGATTTCATCAAGTCATAGAAGTTAGCTAATCATGACTCTCAAGAAAAGAAAAAAAAAGAAAGAAGAAAAACGAGGAGAAAAAGAAATTGCCTTCAATTATATGTGCTTACACGCCCCTCACTACGGCAAGTTACACATGAGTGAGCACCCAAACAAATACATTCATGTTTTCTATGAATATGCAAAATGTATGTAGGTGCGTGTGTATGTGTTGGCATTCATTTTTCGTTATAAGGATACTTTTGCCACAACAATAAGTATAATTTGTGTGTAGCAATAGAGCAAGAAAAGAAAACACCGAAAGCTTAATGTCCTTCCCTTTGCAATTCTATTTCCCACAAACAGCAGGCAGGCAGGCAGGCAGGCTGGCAAGGGAAAGCAAAAGGACAAAAATCATTGGACATTTTGTTTCTTAAATCCAGAATCTATTATTGCAAATCAATTAAGTAATCAATAGAGCAGAAATTATATTCACACACACTCTCCAACATTTCGCATTATACACACATAAAATGGTATACAATCCATGTATACACAATCAGGATATCTATAGTATTTCGTTACGTTGTACGCTGGTGTGGGTTGGTTTCTTGTTTATTTGTATGAGTAGATGTAATATCATGCTGGCATGTGAGTGTCAAAAAAGTTATATATACCTACAGTGAAAAGAAAAAATTAAAAATGGGCATAAACTGGATATTTGCGAGTACTGAATTATGGTTACTGAGATAGTCAAATAACCTGGTTTCCGTTTTAATGCTAAATGACTGGAATAGTAATTTGATGAGTTTGGCTTAACCCGTAACAGTGATGGTCAGACCTTTTTAACTGTTTACGATATACAAATGAAACTCTAAGTATTGGTCAACTAAAATTTTTTCCCTATAAAAATTTAAATTGTGGGCATGAAAATTGCCTAGAATAAAATGTTGTTATTGGTCATAACAGTTTTGTTCGCCCTTATAATAAATTCAAATAGAAATATATTAAAAACAATTTCAAAAGCTGATGTTAGACTTTTGAACTTCAGAGGAAGATTAAGATAATCAGCTTATGCCTCTTGTAGTTTGCACTACAAAAAACCTGGAAGTGCAGTCGTTTTACAATGTTGGATGTATGTGACTGACTAATGAATTTTACACTTGGATTTGTTGCAACTCTAAGAAGTAACAAGCCATGCATCTCTTCGATACGAAAAAACTATCCAAGAGAAATACTTTCCCACAAACTGGGTGATATCATTGTCATTAAGATGTTCAGTCCTAACGTAAACAAAACAGTTATTGTATTATATTCTCTTCTTTGTTACACCCGCAGTAGGAGTAAAGCAAAAAACGGTGGCACTAAATAAATGGTTACGGGCCCAGTCCTTACAAAGTATGTCCCTGCTTACACTTACAATTTTTGTTTTTGCTGCAACTCTTTAGTATTTAGGAGGAAGAGCGAGAAAAGAACACAAATGGTATTTATATATACCTATTTCAGCACTCTCACACAAAAAAAGAATTTCTGCAATAAAAGTTTCATAGTGTAAACCGGGACTATACTACAAAATGTCATAGAAAATCCCGAATCTTGATATTTTTTTATAATATGATAAATATAATCGAATTGGAAAGTTATATTGTACTCGTGTATAATAAAACTGTTGGTATTAAAAAGTAATAGGGCGCGGGAAAACATTTCTTGAGCCAATGTATAGAGCTACTTGCGACGAGAAAGTTTTTTTGTAGAGTGACACAAGTTTAAATCATAATAAAACAAGGATATATATTTTTAATATCTATGAAATGGGCATTATTAGAAAGAAAATTTTATAAAAATTAATGCTTATATATGATTTCTGCCATAAGGCCGCAATGACTGGGGCGTAAAAAGCGCTATTTGGAACACCAATTTTCAATAACTAGAAAAATCTTCCATAGAGTGGAAGGAGGACACAACCCCAGTTGCTGAGAACGGCGACGAATTAATTGATTAGGATCATCTTTAATGCTTTCCTATGCATTATATGACTATAGCTTTTGCAGTGCGCACTGTTCGGCATGTCACGGGATGCACATCATCTGTAACAGTAATTGTGGTCCGACAACGATTTATTGTTCTTCGAATTAGGCGCTCTGAACGCCATAAAATGAGGAGAAGTACACGATGAGTTTGACGAATAGAACAATTATTTTGACTAAAAATTTCAAAAATTTGCATGCGTTGCTCTGGTGCTGTCATACTAAAAAAACACGCTTTACTCCTTTTCTTTTAGTAGGAAGAGCACTCAGGGGGTGACTCCCGCATATGGGAGAATAAATGAAGCAAAGTGAAAAGATAGGGAATTCGTTGTATCCATTTTACTTTTTACTTCGCCGTTAAATCTTACTGACGAAGAATGTGTTGTAATCCGCTCTTTAGTACAGAATACTGCCAAACGTTGTTGGTAATGTTCAGCCTTCTTTACTGAAACAGGCATGACATACAACCACATACTGAAGCAGGTCAGGAAGATTACATACCATATTCATGTCTGAATGTGGAGTCGTACACGAGATCTTAGGTTTCCAAGTCTTACTGTAAGTTGCTTCTTTTTTGTTCAGCATTAAAAAAGTAAATACGTTAATTTTTAGTTGCTAAGTTCAAAAACAAAGCCTAGCTAAACAACTAAAAGTGCTATAGTCGACTGTTCTGAATTTTAGACACGTTTACCGGCTTTCGCCTGGGGCATAGACATAAATTTGTTCTAACCCTGGGACCATCTTTTTCTTTTTCAACACAAAATGTATTTCAATCGAAGACACATTTGCGTACCAATATGTAAATTGTATTACAGGATGTTAATTTTCGCAGATTTGAACTTATAGCCTGTTGAGAAAACTTACATCCTGTAATACAATTGACATAGATAAAGTTCACTATTAAAATAGAAATTCATACATAAAAAAAAATTATTATTCTTTTTTAGTTACTTTAATATAAAAAAAGCAGTGTGAGTCCGATCGCGGGGGAGATGTGTAAACATCTAGTAATGAAAAAGCTATTAATCAGCTGTTTATTGAAATGTAATGCATGTAGTTATTTGACAGCAATGGCTTTCGAGCTGTACTGCGCTAGCACTAGCCTTGGGTCCAACTAGCTCATTCGCTCAGTTTTGACAAGAACCTTTAATCAAACCTATGTAATTTAAATGGGTTTGATCAGAGGTTCTTGTCAAAACTGAGGGAATGAGCTAGTTGGACACAAGTCTAGCTAGCACAATTATATGTTAATGAAAATTAGTAGCTGCATATAAACACTAGATGGTGTTTATATGCAGCTGTTAAGTTTCTCTGTACTTCTTGTTGTCCGTATGAATGACAATCTCAAACACGAAGAAGACTTTTAGTTTGGCAGTTTAGTTTTATGTTTTCCTTATTTTGCTTTGTTTTAGTAAATTTCTTATTAAAAGTGCAAAAAAATCTTTTTAAAAGTTATTTAAATTAAATGTTTTTGTACTCATTTGATTATTTGTTTTTATTTGCCTACGATAACATAATGTACGAATACTACTATTGCACACTGGACTTGTGTCCAACTAGCTCATTTGCTTAGTTTTGACAACAACCTTTAATCAAACTTATGTAATTTAAATGGGCTCGATTAGGGGTTCTTGTCAAAACTGAGCGAATGAGCTAGTTGGACACAAGTCTATTGCACACTAGATGATACTGAGTGTATTTCTATGCAGCTGTTAAGTTTCTCTGCACTTTTTGTTGTCCGTATGATTACACTAATACACTCATATATAGCTCACACCGATTTGATCTTACTCTAAATTTGTGATTGTATAGTGAAAAATATGTTTACCCCCAGCGTATAGATGTTTACACATCAAAAAATAAAAAAATTTTCCAGCACTGGGGTATCTTTTTAGCTCTTATGATTTCTAGTATCAAAGAATTTCTTGCAAAAACATTCAATATGATCTACATATAAAAAAAAATTACATAAAGAAAAAACCTAAAGAAAAACTTTGTATTAATTTAGTTACTTTTATGTAGCGAAAAAAGTTACCCAACCCTGCAACTGTTTTTTTTTTTAATTTGATTTCTTATACCAATTTAATTCTTCCTGTGTTATAAAATACTGTCACTTAAAAAAATATACTTGTGTATATTAAAAATAAATTTTAATTTTCTAGCTCTGGAACCATATTCTGGAGTTTCTTGATTCTTAATAGTAATCTATTTAGAACTAATTTCATTACATCAATCCCAGACCGAACTTTTCTCATTTTCAGGGGCCCGATTTCCTAAGGTCTAAAAGTGTAGTCAATAACTTGGTTACCCAAACACATACATATCGAGTAAGACTACTCTATTATCTACTCTTACAAAAAAAACATCTTGTAGTAATTTTACAGGATAAAAAATATTTCATTTATTATTGAGCCCACAGTAGCACAGCTTAACTTCAAACTTGCAGGCAAACACACACATCTATGTCATTTCATAAGTGTAGGGCTCTGTGTAATTCTTTAATTTATATTCCGTCTTTAATGAACAGAATACATATTTTAAGCAAGAAGAAAATTTATATGCCTACGAATATGGACACAAATGATTGTGTGTAATTCCTTACATGCAGGTCTATTAATAACGGTACTTACCCTATCACCTTTTTCACCCGTCATGCCAGGATCGCCACGTTCACCCTTCTGGCCTGGCTGACCTCTTTCACCAGTATGACCGATTTCACCTTTAATACCTGCCTCTCCCTTGGGTCCTGGTGAACTGCTACGCAATGCTCCCATTGAATTGCCCATTAAAGATTCCTATTTTGGTTTCGCAGCACCATCATTATAAAGCATTTGTGTGGGTTGTTGTAGTTGTTGTTGGCCAGCATCATACATGTGCGAGAGTGTTTGCACGGTTTTTTATATATTTTATTTTTTTTTTGGAAAAGAAGAAATAGAAAGTAAAAGAGAAATGAAATTTGTAATCAATTTGCTTCCAAAAATATATTTCATTTCCTATTTAGATTAAGGAATAGAATAGAATAAAAGTCTTAGGGGCAATATATTCACAATACAATAACAAAAATATTTTATTATAAAAACTGTACACAGTTTTCGTTGTTTGATTGTTGTACTAATAAGCGAACAAAATAATTTTTTCTTTTGGATCTCATTATAATATATATTTTTTTTATCATTTAGAGTTTGTTGGAAGTATTAAGTATCAGTTGGTATTTAATTTAATTGTTGCTAAGTGATAAGTGTTTTTTTTTTTCTTATGGTGCTTAATGTTCAATTTGATTTTGGTAAACTGGCAAAAGTCAGATGTTCACAAGAATGCAAAAGGTGAAACATAATATATAATGGATTTGTTTGTACAGGATATTAAGAGGGCAATTGTAACAAAAGATGTAATTACAATAAATTATTATGTTTGATAAATTCACCACGTCCTTTTGTATTCGTAACATAATGTATGGAATAACAAAAAGCTTGTAAAAATATGTTATAAAATATTGGGGTTTAGAAATTTCTATGTGGATATTTTAATTGCTGATTATATAAATCACTGCATTTTATATGATTTTATTCACAGATACAAAAAACTATTTGTTAGTTTAGCATAGACTTTAGAAATAATTGTTTTTATTTATTAATCTAAGAAATATTATTCAGGCTCAATTCAAAATCCTCGAATTTACTAATTATTTTTTTAATTTAAAATCTAGTTTTTATTTCAAATTTGTATTGAGTGTGGAATATTTTAGAATCGCCAATATTATGAATGGCGACATCGACGTCACATCAACTCGACAGTAAAAAATTATCACTTATCTGCAAGTTGTCGATCACAAGTAATTACTCTTGACAATTTCTTAGTATTCTGTAGGGCATATAATATCGATAGAACATATCAATAGTAGTCAGTTGCTATCGAAAAAGGGTGGACAAGCGACAATTTTTTACTGTCGCCTTAACACCACGTCGATGTCGTCATTCATAATAGGGGCGAATATGTCTTCCATCAAAATCGGTACTAAATTCTAGTTTCTTACGCCATCTCAATAACATCCTGCGTTCGAAATTTGTTTTTTTTTTAAATCTCAGAAAGACATGATAAATATTCCAAGGCACAAAGGAAAATCAACATCAGTTTTATTCAACATACACAGCAGAGCAGAATAGCTGTTTTCGAAAGCCGCAACACTTTCATCATCAGTGCTCATGTGTATTGTGTTTGTCACTACTTACTAGGTGGCTTATTTGAATATGATAGCAGTTCTTATTTAAGCAAATTTTATTAGGAAATAGAATCCGAGAACTGTATCAACCTGATGTTAACATGTTATTGTTTTAATACCCGTGTTACCGTTTGATTATTTTTCTTCATGTCCCATTTTTATGAATTTTTTGTTGATGTTGACTTTCCTTTGTGCCTTGGAATATTTATCATGTCTTTCTGAGATTTAAAAATAAAAAAAAAATTTCGAACAATTAGCTTATGAATCTTAATTCAATTTAATATTCTGTGTTCAGTTTTTCCACTTTTCATGAAAAAATAATATTATTTCAACAAAAAATATTTTTTTTTAACGAGCTGACTTTTTGTATAAGAATTTCCTTAGTTCGTTTTAAATGTTCAATATTTCGGAAACGTTTTGATAGCCTCTTCAGCCAAAAAGGTGCGGTAAAACACCGAACGTATAAAATTAAGTAAAAAATTTTAATATTAAAAGACCTAAAAAAGGGTAGGTAAAGGTTCCCTGATGATCTGCATTAGCCCCTGTAAAATGCACATAGGAACCAGCTCAATAACCATTTTTTATTTTTTATTTTTGTAAATTTTGGAAAAGAATCCGCACGATGGAAATTAAAAACTATAAAAGACCTAAAGCTTAAAAAAGTAATATTAAAGCTTTTTGATTTATTTTGATATAATAATTATTGACATCTAGGCGCCATATATTGTTGCCAGTTTTCCATGTTCTATTGTAAAGAATTAAATAAGTAAGGGGCAAGAATGCCCTATAATAAGGTTATGGCTAAAATATACGTTTCTAAATTAACAAGTCGATTTTGAGGACAAAGAAAAATGTACATGTTTGACTTTATGCTTGCAACAGCAATAGATTTTTTAAAGCCCTAATTTTTAAAAAATGTTTGCTTGAAAAATATTTATAGGCAAACAAAATTAACTGCCTGTTTGCCGATGTTGCAAGATAACGTTCGATCGAACTCATCACATTTGAAACAAAAACAAATTTTAAAAATTATTTTTATTATGTATGAATTTTTTTTATTAGTCGAACTTTCCTATGTAAATTGTTAATATTTTCAACGGGCTTATTTTTATGAAATTTTTATTTGACATATTGTTGTCACAACACTAATTTAAATGAAATTTATTCTGTTGTTGTTTTTCAAAATAGTTTGTAATTTACAAGTTGTGAATTCTCAGATGGTTTTCGGAAGTATATGCATAAGATAAGAGGTTTTTAACTTTTCAAAACTGTGGTTAAAGTCTACTGATGATTTGGTAAAGCACCAATGAAATGCATATAGGCATTGCTTGACCATCAACAAATAAATTTCATTAAAAATTATTTTTGTTTTAAATGAATTTGCAGTTTTTAAATTAAGCATCTAATTATTGAAAATTGTCAAATGACTTTTGAAAATTATTTCATAAATGTTATTCGTAATAAAATTAAAACATGCAACAATTTTTCTTAATTGGCACGCGTAAAGTGATTTTTGTTCAAGTGTCAATATCTGACAAAAGTCTTTATAACCGTTATCATTCATAACTTATGTGACATTCAATATGAATAAAGGATATTAAAAAATGTCTGCCGTCTATGTCACGCCTAAATCAGAAATCGCTGATATGTTCCAGGTACACACACACACACACACATACATATTGCTTTCAGCACATTTAGAATTATAAATATTTTACGCTTTATTTTAATTACTTTTATTCCATTAGGCTTGTTCCATGTGTTTTGTTCAAAGTGTTTTATTGCTATGCCATTCGTGTTTTCTAAATGAAGTTCTGAGGTCATGTCAATTAAATAAAAAAGAAATCTCTTCTTTTGCGGTATATACACACGCAGATATGTATGTACATTTTTTTTATTTTCTATCAACTGAGATAAGTATTTTTCTTTTTTCATTATTTCACACATCGGCAAAGTTTATTAAGTGACTTTAGTTGTCTGCTTTTGACAGATTACGCTTTGTAGAGTTGATGTTCTGTTTTGCTGTTTGCGATATGGCACAAAATAACAACGTTTTGCAATTTGTTAAAAGTTTAAAGCAAAATTTCTATATTTTGAAATAGGTTAAGTCTAAAGATGATGTGGTGGAAGAACCGATTAATAATTTTAATTTTATTAATAGATTATTTAAAACATTTCACATACATAACAATAGTCACTAAAATATTGTACTCAGCACTTGAATAGTATTTGTGACTTCCTAAGAATTATTTTTTATTATACTTAAGCTGTTTTAAATGATCTGAAAATATTTGGACATTTTCAAACGTATCGAGGAAATCTATTGATATAGTGCAGATATGATATATCGAAACAACTTTTAAACTAAGATAAGTACAGGAAAGAAACTTTCAAGAGATTTGTTTGAAAAGATTATGAGATAAAAAACGCTTGACACCAAAGTTAGTTCCCAAATATTCTTGTATTATATCTCAAATCGATGAAATTGCTGTTGCCGAAAGTGTAGCGGAATCAGAAAATTTAAAGAACACTTCAACCATTATTATTAAGAATGAATATTAATTTATCTCCAAACTCTAGGTGCTGACAATATCCTGATTGATTAACATTATGTCGTATAAGGCCTTTCAAATTTGCAAATTGTCTTTTTTTGGTTCTAAAAGCATCATATTTTTCAACCATGCAAAGTTCCAAAATTTTACTGAAATCTCTTGATTTATATAGTTATATATATTTATATAGTTCTAGATCATGGGTATCAGGAAAAACTTGGAAACTGATCAAATCTATAGTTGGAGGTCAATCATAATTTGGCAAAACATACACGCCGTCATAAGACGGGGTTAGGGCACAAGGGATGCAAGTGTCTAATTTTGAGGACAAACTTTTTATATTGCAGCAAAGAAAAATTTACATGTTTGACTTTATGGTCCTAATTTTAAAAAAATTTTTGCTTGAAAAATATTTATAGGCAAACAAAATTAACGGCCTGTTCGTCGATATCGCAAGATAACGTTCGATCGAACTCATCACATTTGAAACAAAAACAAATTTTAAAAATTATTTTTATTATGTATGAATTTATGCATTAAACACATTCACGACAGCAGGCTACCGACTACACGACAGAAGGCTACCGACTACACAACAGAAGGCTACCGACTACACGACTGCAGTAATAGAATGCATGTGTTTAAATGGGAAAAAGTAGCCCAGACAACAACCTGCCGTGTAGCAGTGAAAATAATCATTCCCATTTAAATACATGTATTCTAATTCTGTAGTCGTGTAGTCGGTACCCAGCTGTCGTCAATGTGTTTAATGCGTAAGTAGGTTTAAGTTATATTGCAGTAAAAGTTTTAGATGCTTTTTAATGAGAGCTGCTTCCCACATCTCTCTCGCTTATGCTCGAAATTTACCTGAGCTTCAGCTAATAATTCCATATGTAAACTGAATTTTGGAAAAACTACTTATACCCCCTTGTGCTCTAAGCCTCTTGGCTTGCAGTCCAAAACATATAATAATATGCTCAAAATGTAAAAAAGTTCTGTCACTGAAATAGCTATTGTATCAGGTAAAAAACTAAGTTTTAAACAAAAAACAAAAAAAATAAACATTTAACCGTGTCAAAAGTGATTCACTCTACCTTTAATGCAGAAAGAAAACAATTTCTAAATCAGATTTCATAAGTGAATTTGTGTCCTTGCTAAACATGTGATTTGTATATGTATGTATGTATGTATGCATGTATGGATTTATGTAGGTGTGTGTATGTATGTACATATGTACGAACGTATGTTTGTATGTACATGTAAATAATTTTTTATTTCTTTTCTCTCTGTTTTTATTCCTAATTTAAAATGAATAATTCTATAATTTGTTTGTTGAACGAAAGCTTTTGCTAGCTGATGTATTTTTGGTTGACATTTCTGTGCCATAATGACATTAAATAAACACCAGCTTATTTTATATTGGCTGGTTACATTGACTGACTGATTGGTTCATAGATGAATGGTCTTGTGTTTGTGACTATGTGATTTGGGGACGCAATGAAATGTTGTTTATAGTTCATTTGAAAATGTCCTAACTGAAATAATCATATTTCAACAGTAAATGAATAAAATATTTATAGACACAGTAATTACCACTTGTTTGTAAAACTTTTATTTTTGCTACTACAGAATTAAATTTTTGTGGCGACGTATAAATTTATGAAATGATTTGAAGTCAATTTCTGAGAGAAAAAAAATGCTAATTAGGGCCTTTCTACATAACACCAACAGTCTGTAAAGGGAATATTGTTGATTTTTTCCTTGTTTCAACTTTCTAAAGCGTTTGATGATAATTGAATAAATATTAAATAAGACACATAGGAAGTATGACACAGGGAAATCAAAAATTTTTGACAATATTTTGAATTATAAAAATATTTCAAAAGATTAATAAATTTATTTTGATTAATAAATGTATGTTGACTTTCCTTTGTGCCTTGGAATATTTATCATGTCTTTCTGAGATTTAAAAACAAATTTCTAACAATTAGCCTATGAATCTCAATTCAACTTAATATAGCAATATAAATGTTCGTTAAAATTCTTACTACATACGATTAATAAATTTGTTTAACGTTAAACTGTGCTTCTTCACATGTCTCAAATATATGTTGTACATAATTGTTTCTGTGAATTTTTAATATCTATTTTGCTCTAAGCAAATATATTAAAAATAGTACAATTGACAAAAAATTCGGCTTTGGTTTAGGTCCGGCCGAACTTTGGAAGTTCTACTGATATTCGGTCGGGCACTAGAATTGGATAATATGGTGTTCAGATATTCATTTTTAATCAATATGTAAATATTCACTTTATTGACATAATTATTTTCCTATTCCCATATCATTTCAATTATCATATGAAAACTAGAAGCTAAACTTTTTTATATTCATAAAGACGTCAAGTTCAAATCTGGGAACTTTTTCTTTTCTTTATTTTATTTTTGGAACGAAGTTATTTATGGGACGATGAGGAGGGGTACCCTAACCGCGAAAAAAACGTCCGTAATGTAAGATTTTTTTTTTTGCCAAATCAATGTTTAAGACGTATGAGTAATACGATTCCATACAAACAAATATTAATCATACGCAGCCGTACCGTAACAGAATTCAATTTTGTTTGGGAATGAAGTATTTTCGTTGGTCGGCGACAAAAAACATCATAATAAAAAATGTATACCCGAATAATTATTTTTTTTATACCTCGAATAGAACTTAAGATTAATATTTTTTATAATAAAGAACTTCGTTCCTATCCGGTGTCCCACGCATCTTTTTGTTTTAAATTTTCTAATTAATATTCAATTTCAATGGGAATGGGTACCGATATAGGACTATGTCAATAAAATTTTCTATATCATGAGTTGGAGATTAATTATATTGAGCAGATCTGGTTGCAGCAAGGAAAAGCTAGCAGTGCCATAGCTGAGAGATAATTATTTGATCAACCGAGTTGGTTAAATACAATGTATTTTATATGTTTGTAAACATGTGTGTTTACTGTACAATGATTTGTATTGATATTGATACTTGGAAATATACTATATACATGATTTGGTGTTGGATGAATTTTCCATTTCCATCACACTTTTCCATTTATTTTATTTTATTTTTTTTGCATAGAACGTGAAAAATCTGCATTTTTCTATGGAAATCTCCCTATAGTTGTGTGTTTTATATTCCTTCTGCAATAATATTTTTTTACACCAGATAAAAATTTAACAAATTGTTTGCTTTTCAATCAAATTTCTTAGCAGGTGTCATTCCAACAAACGTTTGAACAACTGTTCGACAAGAATATTTACTACCAAGGGGTTTTAATATTTATTTTTATGAAATAAAATTTTATTGTTTTCATACCTCGAAAACTGATTTAAATAATAAGAAAAAATATAGTATATAAAAACAAAATCAATAAAAAGATTTGTAAGGAATTGGTATTCTATGAAATGAAGTATGAGGAGTAACGAGTCATAATTTTGTGAAGTTATTGATGATGTTCGAGTTTTTTTTATTTCTCTAGGCGATTAAAATAATCATTTATGGACTGATTTTTGAGTGGGAAATTATTGTTATTTCGGGATGAAAATTGAATTGACTCGGAACAAGTTGTTAAGGAAATCGTAACTTGGAGTCATTGTATTGTGTTATTATTGCTGATTTACGACTCTTTTTCAAATCGTATTTTGCTACAGCAAATATACGATTAGAGACGAATTCACTAAGATAGGCAATCATAAACCTAAAAAATTAATTTGTTTTTGAAATCTAAAAAAAATAAAAGAAATTTTTGTAATGCTTATAAACAGTAGCAAGAGGATAATATATATCTTTTCGTCGTTAGACTGAGCTAGATATGACTCCAAAATAAAGAATGCGGTCATATATCGATCATCAGCATGATCAATATTTATTTCATAAAGCGCATTTTATTTGTGTTTTTTGAGCAACTCGCTCTCTAAGCATATATGGGAATCGGCTTCGATCTTTACTGTAATAGCTGTACGAGTACTCATTAGCTGGGTTCTAGAGGCAAATTACGGCACTCGATATCGAACGAAATTTGTATAAAATTATATGGAAATTTCGCTCGATATCGAATGCGGTAATTTGGCCTCTGATCATCTAAGTTAACCTTAAAAAATTGGTGAATTTTGCTAAAACACTCTTTCGCATGCTAAGTGAATAATACTCCTATAATTTAAAACTCTTGTTTTTAAAAAGTCTGTAGTTAGTACGTTTTTATGTTAAGACATTTAATATATATCAGCTGTTTCTTGTTTACTTTTATGTCATATCAACATTAAAATTTAATAGAATGGGGAATTTACATGTGGAAAAGGGAGATGTTTCCAATCATCCTATTTATTTTTAACTGATAGCAAAACATAGATATTTGTTCCTCCACTGTAAAAGAAGGCTAAATCACGAAGACGTGTACAATAAAATGCTAATTTATATAAATATAAGCAGCTGGATATATACACACGGGTTTACCTGAACATATTTACAAATTTGTATTTATACAAAAAAATATATATATCACATATTTCGAATTTTACCTTTAAATCTCGTCTATGTCAAATTGTTCATGTAATGGAAAAAATTCATGATTTTTTTTTCTTCTATTTTTCCTATTCAGTTTGACACATTTAAAGTAAACAAATGTCATTCATCCTTTCGTTTATCAATTCATGTCTGCTGTTATTTTTCATTTGATTTTATTTTGTTATTTATAGTCAGTTTGCCATTGTGGTTTACAAAATAAAAAAAAACAGAAAAAAGTTCTCGTAATAATCATAAAAATAATAATAATCATAAAATATATAATGCATGTCTGGCAAAATATATAACAAGTAAATAAAATGTTATTTATTCACATTGAAAATAAATGCAAGAAAAAAATTTATTATTTGATTCATCATATTTTGTGGTCGAGTGTCTTCTTTAGATTGTATTTTACAGCGCTAAATATAAAATTATGGTGGAAAAAAAATTTATGCCTCACTCTGCACCATCAATTTGTTTTTCCATGTTTGGAGTGTGCAAATAAGTTATTTTGTAGATTAACTCATCACTCGTGACACTTTTATTACTCTGGACGATTTGATTATAAATTAATAGAATATTATGGAACAAGAAAATATTGTAACGCACAAATGGTGGCATAACAATTTTATATTTAAAGAAACCAGCGAATCTACTTTACATAATCTTAACTCTTATTTCCAGGGACCGGAAATAAGAGTTATTTTTAAATTTTTGAAGAAATAAATCATACATAAATGAACATCGTAGAAAACTTTTAATTACACCATCATGATTTTTAGGCGAAATGCATCCAACATATTGCGTGATTTTTAAATTTTTGATTTTTATTTTAACAATCAGAAGTAAGAGTTATTTTTGATATTTATTTTTTTAAATGAAAAATAAGAGCTATTTTTGATTTTTATATTTTTAAATGAAAAGTTATTTTTGTTTTTTATATTTTTAAATGAAAAATAAGAGTTATTTTTGATTTTTATTTTTTTAAATGAAAAATAAGAGTTATTTTTGATTTTTATATTTTTAAATGAAAAATAAAAGTTATTTTTGTTTTTTATATTTTTAAATGAAAAATAAGAGTTATTTTTGATTTTTATTTTTTTAAATGAAAAATAAGAGTTATTTTTGATTTTTATTTTTTAAAATGAAAAATAAAAGTTATTTTTGTTTTTTATATTTTTAAATGGAAAATAAAAGTTATTTTTGATTTTTATATTTTTATATCAATAATAAAAATCAATTCAAAACTCTTATTTGTTTGTTGATGCCGTATGCATTATAATATGCTGCTTCATTCAAATTTCTATATGAACATAATATATTATGTGACTTATCCATTATCAGCTATAAAAACATGAATGCATAGAAATAGCTTCTAAGTTTTGGCTGCCATTCAAGTCAGTGTAAAGAGGTCGTTTTCAGGTGTTCAATTTTACCATCATAATTGATTTTGAATGCTCCTCAGATAAATTATATCTCAAATCTCCCAATATTAATCTGCGTGCTGAAAATGACCTTTCTACACTGACTTGAGTGGCAGGTCCAGAATAAACAATTAAAGCTAATTTTCGAAGCCATGGAAACACAAACATATTACATATGTCACGAATTTTGAATTGATTTTTGTTATTGATATAAAAATATAAAAATCAAAAATAACTTTTATTATTGATATAAATATATAAAAATCGAATATAACTTTCATTTTTTATTTAAAAATATAAAAATCAAAAATAACTTTTATTTTTCATTTAAAAATATAAAAATCAAAAATAACTGTTATTTTTCATTTAAAATAATAAATATCAAAAATAACTCTTATTTTCTATCTAAAAATATAAAAATCAAAAATAACTCTTATTTCTTGATTTTTTGATAAAAGTCATAACAGTTACGGTCCCTGCTTATTTCACATTTTGGACAGACCAACTTAAATCAGGGTAAGTCAATTCGAACCGGAAACTGTTCGAGGATATATCCCTTCAACATAGCGATTCGACAACTTTTTCGTTCATAGGAAATTACATCTATATTAGGCGTGCTATAGTTTGCTTTGCTCTGATTTAGATTGATCGATTAGTTTACTAATATTAGTGTTTTAACATCCTGAATTTGCTACTCGATATAATATTCCACTATTAAATTTTTATGTACGTATTTTTTGTTTCTTACCCTTAGTTTTATATAATCATTAGTAAAAATATTTATGTTTATACCTTGAAGGTCCTTGTGGGATTCCAATTGATCTGTTATGTTTAGTATTATTATTAAACATCGAAATTTAATATTTATGTAATATTTATGTATAAAGTTTAAAGGAAAGTAATGCACAGACAATGTGATTAATAAATATTTTAAAAAGAAATTTCAACAAAAAATAAAAAAAAAATTATAAATATTCAAAAATGCATAATTTTCTTAAGATTTTACCGACATGTTAATTTTTATGCTAATGGTGAATTTATGATATATATTAGAGAAACAATTTTTTTATAATCATAGTTTTTGTAGAGCCAAGTAAGAAAATAAATGCGGCCAGTTCCCCGATAAAAAAAAATCTTCTATATTCATACCTTTTTATTAGAAACTTAACCCTTACCGATATATCGTTAATACCTCATATCTTCCGATATGCCAGTATCGGCGATATTGAGCTGCGATTTTTACTGTTTTCTGCATATATATTTTTATTTGCACAAAACCGAATAAAATATTTATTGAGTTGTCAAATAAGGACATTCAGTCTACTTAAATGAAAAAGTTCCTTTCTCGATAAGATATTATGGCCTTCAGCGCTGCTTATCTGAAGTTATTCAGGGTCATTAAATTTGTAAACGTAATGATAAAATTTATGTTTTATTTTTTTTCCAATGTTATAAGTACAGATTTATAATTAAGTTCTAAAATTCATATTCAGAAACGAAGTAAATAAAGTTAAACAAGTAAAAACGTTATATTCGACCGGGTCGAATCTTAAATACCCTCCAAATATTTAGTAAGTGAATTTAAAATGTTTAACTTGGTGGGACAGAGTTCCTTTGTATAATATCGTACGTCAACGCCCACTAAAGGGAGCGGGTTTCAAAAATAATTTTTTTTTATGGCTCTAGTTTAAGGCGTTGGACCGTATTTAACAAACAAATATATCATTTGCTTAACAAAATAACCAAAAAACTTTAAAAATTATGTTGTTTTTTCTGGGTTGGTTTAGTTCTTCTTGGGGGAACTTTTTTCCCCCTTGCCCGATTTAGCCCATCTCCGAACTTAGTCTGCTCTAAGCTTTCAAATATATTTTTACCAAATTTCAAGAGTCTAGCTCTTTTCGTTTGGACTGAATCGTGATTTCCACAGACGGACGGACGGACGGACATGCTCAGATCGTCTTAGATTTCATCACTGATCAAGAATATATATACTTTATGGGGTCTGAGATGGATATTTCGATGCGTTACAAGCGGAATGACAAAGTGAATATACCCTCCAATTTATTTTTTGGAGGGTATAAAAAAAATATGTTTTACAGTCTATTCTATGACAGAAAAACTCAGTTTGAAAAATTTATTGTCAGGAATGGCTTGTGATTTCATAGCGCAAACAGAGATCAAACGATTTTTTAAATCTTTCAATTTAAAATTATGAGCACTTATAAAATGTTTTGTAGAAAGCATGATTTGGCATGTTTTTACATGCTGAAAACATGTTTTTGCATGCTTTCTACAATATCCCCAACTTGAGAAGATAAACTTGATCTAAAACATTATATATAAGAATTTCAAATGATTTACCGTAAAATTTAAAACAGACTAATGAAAACATTAGCGCATTATAATTATTATCCCCCCTTATTCTGTAACTATATATTGAGGCAACATCAACACAACATCAAATATGGGATACTTAGCGACTCCTTGTGGTAAACAATTGAATTTTACTAGCGTCCTCAAACTATTACCAAAGAGCTACAAAATAGCAAGATGCTGTTAAAAACAGACAATTAGTGAAGAAAAAGAGTAAATAATTGTCCTATTTTTGACAAATTGACATTGACTTCGACCAATTGTTACAGAATAAGGGGAATTATTATTGTTATGCTTTTTTATGTGTTATTAATAAATTTGGAAATCTCAGGAGATTAATATATTTCATTTGTTGATATATATAATATATATATATATATATATATATATATATATATATATATATATATATATATATATATATATATATATATATATATATATTTAATAATTCGAATAAAATACCAAACAACAAGTTATTTGAAATGATTTCAGCACCAATTTTACCATAAATTTTAAAACAAGCAACACAAAAACATAAAATCGGTCTTGCTCAAGTGGTGTAAAGTCTTAACGTATAAACAGGAAGAGTAAGCAAAACACAACAAACACTTTTCACGGAGTTTTACTGGTTAATGTGAAGTTGGTGTTCTTCTTGTTGTTGCTCCCCGTCCGCATCATGCCAAATAAATTAGTACAGATTCCTCAAGTTGTTTTTTATTTGCAACAATTTCATTTCGTTTTGAATTTATACGCCTTTTTGTACATTCTACACGCTTAAATGAATTTGTTGCCATCTGCTTAAGAGCTCTTATGCTGTGAACTCAGTTTTTTTTTATTTATTTCTTTCCACTGATGTTTAATGCTAATTTACTTTTTTGCTGATTCTTTTTATATTTTCTATTTTACGGCCAACGGCAAGGGGTCAAACATTCTGCAAGTAAAGTTGCTCATTTTTGTTTTTGTAGTAGGCAGATAAAACTTAAGATATCCGAATAAGACTTTTTCCAAAGCAGAGTATATCCCATCCCCTTATTTGGTATCTAAAATGTTTACTGTACTTATTAAATTTCATGGTGCAGATACAAGCTATACTGCAGTGACTGTTTTATTCATGTTTTCCTTTATTCTACTTGAGTCTATGTTTTTGGGAGATTTTATTTTCTTTTCATCGTTTGTTGAAGCCAAAACCTCTTATACACTCCCACTTTAAAGTTTAATGTAACGGTAACAAACCAAAAAAATCGCTCATGTGAAAACGGTAATTTTTATTTAAACAACGTGAAAATCTTCTTTAGAATTGGGTTAAAATGAAATTGGAAAGAAAATGGAAATTCCAAATACATAATATCTGGATGCTAAACGCACTGGAGTAAAAGTTTGTTTCTTTTTTTTTTTTTTTTGTATGAAAGTGAAACAAAACCAAATAATTCTTTATTCCTCAAACTCATTAGCACATAGAGGTGAAAAGTGTGAAAGTAAATGAAAATCTACATAAAGAAAATTAGAGTTGAGTGAAAAAATTAATTTTGCAGGGGAGAGTAATTCGTATTGAGGCCAAATTTAATTATTCAGCATAGTTTCAGGAATAAATATAACCGACATGGGCCTGTTCTGTTAATTGAGACCCTTGAAATTGAAAGATTTTCTAAAACATACAATAACACTTTTATGAAAAGTTAAAGAAAAATGATTTTTTAAATAATTATAGCAACTAAATATTTAAAATTTGTTTAACCTTAAATTAATGAGGAAATTTAATTTGTAAAAATATCCTGAATTGTTTCTATAGTATTTCCCAAGTCTATTTGCGTACATGTTTGGTTTTTATTTTGACTTTCTTCCTTTTTGTTGCAGTTGGCTCATTGTGGTTCCCAGGAAATTTCGAATATCATGTTAGCTTTAAGTAAGAGTTCAATGTTTTGAGAATGGAATTCAACAAAAGGATTTACAACCAATTTAATAAAATTTGCTCATATGGTCTCTTTATGTGTCGGGTCTAGAATTTATGTACAAGTTTATTTGTTTTGCACCAAATCTTTAATTTAATTCTGGAAAAGTTCCAAACTCACTTTCTTATAGGCAACATTTAAAAAAAAAATATGTCTAGGAGCCTATACTGAATCAATATAAATATAAAATTCAATATAAAATCTAAAATCAAAAATTTTTATTTTATTTAAAATAATAGGGAGTTACACTTCGAAACTATTAATCTGCTTGTATTTGTTGAGGACATTCATATCTGAATGGGGCAAACATCTTTTTGTAAATTTTTTCTGTCTATCAAGCATTTTACTAATTACATTCAACACTAATTTGACTTTTTATTTTATTTTATTTCTAATTTATAGTATTTCTGTTTATTTGCTTTAAGTGCAATTATAATGATATTTGCCTTTCTATGGTTTTATCGATAATTTTAATATTATATCTTGTACGAAGTTTTTAAATGAGACTTTGCGTTGCGTGTTGAAATAGTTATAGATGCCGAAATATATATAGATGTCTTTACATAAAAGTGCTATTGATTTGAATACGAAAATTGTATGATCGATACATAAAATTAAATAATAGGACAATCAACTACATAATTGTTTTTATTACATATACTACATTTGGTTATTGTAAGCAGTGGGTTTATAAAATTTAGTTTTTACTCAATTTTTCTGTTTGACTATAGTGCCACAAATTAGTCTTTAAAGTTCTTATTCTAGGTGTCGTTAATATTTTGGGGGGACTTCCGTAATATTGCCTGGGCAATTTTTTGATTCGTGCTAACATTTATTTTAATATTTATAAAAAACATTTGGGTGCTGTTGGCTAAAGTAGTAGAACACGAGACTATGAAGCGGAGGGTCGTGAGTTCGAGCCCGCGCTGTTTCATGAAATATTGTGTTGAATTCTTCTGAACAGCATTAGTGCGTGGTTGTGTTAGTAGTTGCCAGCCTGTTTCAATGATGAAGGCATAGTCACTGATCACTGAACATAATTGGCAGCGACTGACACTGTCATGTACTAAAAGCAGAGTAACAGCACCCACCTTCGTCGGCTCTGTAGCAAAAATTAGCCGGCGAAGTAAAAGGTTGAAATCCTACTACAGATTTCTTATTACTTGTCCCTTCGGAAGGTTGTTTATGTTATTTGAAAAATAAAATAATAATTTTATTTGAACGTATATTTGGTATTTCCCAATATATTCACTATAATGAATAAATAATATTTAATATTTGTATATAAAGTAATTAAGCTCCATTCACAGCTATCAAATATTTGACAAAATAAGCGTAAGCAATAATTTCTGGTTAAATTTTTTATAATTTTAGGAAATATTTTAGAAATGAGCAAGTGTCTATTTGGTAAAAAAAAAAATTAAGACGACATTATCGTTCACGAAATATTAAAGGAAACGTTTGTCAAACAATGACGATTACGCTTATTTCGTTAAATATTAATCATATTTGCTACAGCTCATTTCATTTCTAAGATTCTTTCTAAGATTTTTTCTTTTCTCTATTATTTTCCGCTAGTTTTTTAAATTAATTGTTCGTAGTCCAACACTGGAAAATCACTGATATAAGAAATAAATCTAAATTAGCAAAAATAATTAAATAAATAAAATGGTAAACATTCTATTGAAATCTATTACAATAGATTCCCAAAACAAATAAACAAGCAAAAAATTAAAATTCATTATAAAAAATCATTACACGAATCTTTTGAAATACTTTGTGTGAGAATGTATAATATCGTTAGCTTAAATGGAATATTAATCGTCAGGGTTGGGGAAATTCGTACTAACCCAAAAGGTAATAACTTAAAAATATTAATGTGGGAACTTCTCATATTCAATTTTCGTTAAAAACATTGGCTAAATAGTTGATATTCCTACTAACTAGCACCACTTGAAACAGTGGAAAAAATTAACAAAGAACGCTGATGAGATGGCGTAGCGGCCTCGAAATCAGTACTGATCCGTTCTGCTGGTTTGATGATTATTGAAAAATATTCTTAATATTCCAATCTTAATAAAAATTAATAAAAATAGAATTTGAACAAATTCATTTATTAATAAAATAATAAAAAATGATTTGCAGTCTTGCAGATTCGAACTTAAGCCCGCTGATAAAATTAACAATTTGAATGGAAATATTTAATATGGTTTTTTAAGAATAACTACACATAATTTTATTTGATTTTATTAATTTTTTTTGCAACAATTATTAATATTTATTGTAAGAATTTTTTATTCAGACTCGTGTACAAGTCTGCAAATTGTTTTTTTTTTAATTTTTAATTGAAATTATTTTATGAAGTGTGAAATATTTAGAATATTTTATATAATCATCAACCTAGCATACTGTCTACTTGTTCTTTTTTAGTTATTAGCTTAAAACAAAAATTTCAAATTTCAATTGCTCGGACATAAATGACTGTGAGCGTCTAATATTGTCCCATACAACCATCTAACACTTTTTATTTATATAATTTTTCTCCGTTTAATATTGACTTTTCAGTTAAATTTTTTTTGGTGTGAACTTTTTACTTCATTATATATAAACATTTTGAAATAGTTTGTCAATTGGACTGAGAAAACTACAGTTTTTCAGCCTAATGAAATCTCATTTCGGATTCGTAGCGTATACTTAATATACAAGACATGTAATGAACCAAATATTGCTCATACGTATGAGGTACGACTAACACTGATGTCTGGTGTAAGAACTAATGAAATGAATACTTTGGCGATCGCCTGTGGGTAAATGTAACAACAATATAAAACGCAAATGGAGTTCATTTAATATTAAATCTATGCATAATATTAGCATCCCAAACAAAAATGTGGTTAAATATCTTGGCATCAATATAGACAAGTTCTTATATTTTAATGAACACATTGAAATTCAAATTACAAAAGCTCGTAACGCCTTCTTCATGTATAAGAAACTATTCTTTTCTAAATTCATAAAACCAAAAATCAAGATAATCATGTATCAGTCCTTAATTAGACCAATCATAACGTATGGTTGCCAAATTTGGTTTAATATTTCCCCATCTTATATGGAAAAACTAAGACTATTCGAAAGAAAATGTTTAAGATCTTGCACATCCTTGTTCAGATCATCAAATAGTAATTATAAAAAGTATATATCTAACAAAAGACTGTATAATGAAGCTAAAATAAGCAGAATAGACAATTTTATTATACACCTTATAAGAAATCACATTCTCAAATGTTACGAATGTAGCGAGAACAATTTAATTCTAGCTCCTTACCACGTGAATGACGAATACATAGCTCAAATCTTACCGAAAGGTTTTGTACCACCAGAAGCATTTATTTTTCTAGATAAAAATGGATTTATCCGAAACGAGACAGGCATACCTATATTTTATCATATCTATAGAAGAGCCAGTGATAAATCCATAGTAAGCAATCAATTAATTAATATAAATAGCAGATTTAATACAAGTATTTATCAGTTCGATAAAAATATACAAAGTAACATAAACAAGAAAAAATATTGGTGGCTGAACAGCTAATTTCTCTTTTTATTACCTGACATTACCCCTTTTTTCAAAAATAAAGTGTGATTTTTTTCTTCTGTTTACCGCACATTTAAGAAATGGAATGTTAAATATTTTAAATTATTAAAATATAATTACATATTTTAAATAAAAATTACAGAAAGTGTATCATATATAAAATAGCAAGTATACTTGAGAGCCCGTTAGGAGGTACAGCGTATAAAATAAGTTATACCTAATTAGTATTTGTTTATTGATGGTTAAAAATAAGTTACATATTTTGATTTAATAAACGTATAAAAAAAAAAAAAAAAAAAAAAAAAAAACTAATGAAATGAAGGGATGTAGACATATTTGCCCACACAATTAATGAAAATGATTTGAAAGATAACACACTTTTTTGGGAAGTCTAACTACCACGATTTTGTAGAGTCTACTGATCTAAAGGATATAATGTTGTGAAACACCTAATATTAATGAGTCTCAGTCATATATTCGGGTGTAAAAGAGGTAATGCTCAGCTAAAATATACCAAAAAATATAATGAGAGTAATGAAATTTTTTATTTGACACATTGTTGTCACAATACTATTATATATGTATAAATGAAATTTATTTGTTGGTGGTTAAGCAATGTCTATATGCATATAGACATTGCTTAACCACCAACAAATAAATTTCATTTATATAATGAGAGTAGATATTTCTGTCAGATATGGTTATAGTAGCATCATATTAATAAAATTATATCACTTTCCCTCAGTCCAATATCTCATTTCCACTGACGATATGCACACATTTCTCTAGGTGCCTTCCTACAAAGCGTGCAATAAACAAGAATGTTAATTGAAGAATTAAAAAAGAAAAAAAAAAAAGAAATCTAAAATAAAAGAATGTAAGAAATAATGGAACACAATATATTTAAACATTAAAAACACTGATGAGCAAATAGCGGTAGAATAAAAGCTACCACGCCTGAAAACAATATTCTAGAGTAATAAATTAACAGCAGACTGCAGCTCCACAGTTTGCAGCTCTTAGCTGTTTTTGCCAACATCATTGTATTATTGTATTGGCTGTATTAAAATGAATCTCAAAATCAGGCTAATGAACTTCATAACGACATTATTGAAGCTTTTCGCCATTTTTGCTTTTGTAGTATTTGTATAGAAATTTCTTTTGCCATAATATTTTCTCAACTTAGCGAACAACTAGTGCAACAATAGATAGAACTGATATTTGTACAATATTCAGGTAAATTGTATAGAGTGGTATGTATATGATGGCTGCACAACTAAATAAACTGTTAAAACAATTTGCTAAGAAAACTAATTTCCTTCCTGTGCTCTAGTACACCACAAAAGTGCTAATAATAATCGCTACATTAGGTACAAAACTGATGAGGTGACCAGCACCTAGTACAATAATTGAACTTTAGAAATTGGCATTACATAATTAATTTGTTTTTGATATAAAGTAAACTATAAGTAACTTTTGCTAGCTTATTTCCAGGAATCTTCCTCAACAATCATCAATTTGAAATTGAACATTCCTTATCGGTATTTAAAGTTAATTGCTGAAACAAAACTGGTCACTCATACAATATGTTGTTTTATAAAAAAAAATTATCATGGCTAAAAGATATAAAGAAAAAGGTTGTTAGTAAGAAAAACAGCCGCAACATAATCTCACAAGACCACAAAGTAGGAAAATGAAAACAACTGCCACTTGCTAAATGCTCCAATACCTCATGGAACGACATCACTTTTATATGTAGTGAACGTGTGAATACCACCGAAGCACAAGCAAACATACACACACACACACACACACACACGTACACACAACTAAGAAAATAAACACAAACACACATTGAAAACTAAATGTTAAACCGCAAAAACCTTCGTTTGCTGCTAGTCAACTTATCCCAACCTAGAGTAACAAATTACACACACACACGCACATATAGTCACAAACACAAACGTGCACAGGATACTACTCGTACTACTACGAATAACCATTTCTGTGCATTTAAATGTATACCACCGTTTAAAGTATTATGCAGGTATATGTAAGTATGTTTGGGTGTGATTGAGCAACTGAATCACTGCTGCTATTCGTAAGTACGTCTGATGTGTAAATGTATGCAGTAGGTATTGCAAATGTACCATGCCAATTTAGAGTCATGTTCTTCTAACAACGAGGTGGTAATGGAGTTTGCAGCTACATGTATGACTAGTAACTGTTGTACCAACAATAAAACACATGAATGTTCGATACCCTCAAGAAACGTATAAAGCGGGTTATTTGTGGAGTACGAAGAGAGACCGAAAAGTTATATTTATAATCTCTAGCCTTTGAATTTAAAATTTAAATATAGCCGAACTGCATAGGTTAAGTTTTCTCCTCTAGACAATCCACGGTGTCTTTTTTTTAGTGGGATCGGCAGTCGGGGAATGACCTTTACTTATGCAGTGCATTGCACTGGAACTCAAAAAGAGGGGACAGTATTGAGAAGAAAGTTGAAGAAAAATGAAAAGACAGAGATTTTTTTGTACTTGTCCGGCTAATCTTGTGCTACAGGACCGACGGAGGAGGAAGCTGTTTAGACAAATTCGATAACATATTCATGGCTGAGCGCGAAGTCGAACTTGTGACTCTCGGCTTCTTAGTCTAATGCACTCTATCATGGAGCAAGGGATATCCTACTGGTTACCGACAGTCTTATCCAACCATCCAGTATTTTTTCCGAAAGATGATGTGATGATAAGCTAAATATTCACCAGGCTGGCTAAGTCTGGCAGAAAATTACAGCTCCATTGCAACAACCTTTCGCTAGTCAGGGGAGGGGAGGGACACTGACTGTCTTGTGCTCCTTATTTTTGCAACTTCTGCAGCAGTAGTAATTAGAAACCAGGCCCATATTTCTTGCATGAGCCTTAAAAGTTCTAGTGTCCTGTTAGAGAAGTCACCAGTTGACGCAGTCAAATCTTCATAGACTGAAGAAGGTCGCGTCTTCCGCATGTATCGTAGCAGGTCCACGTTGCCCTGCATAATTAGCCGCGTTTTTTAACATTTATTTAGCTAGTCTGTGCGATTCACATTGAATTAGAAATTTGTAGCACGATAAGGGAATGTTAGTGAAGTGTGCAGGACCGGATCATTGAGTAGCACAATTCTGCTTTTGAACAAAATCGGTCATGTCACAGATTATGATTCCGTACGAAAACGAGAAATTTTATTCGGAATAAAATCTTTCTTAGTACCATTAGCTAATTCCGTTCAGGACAGTTAAAATAATTTCATGCCAAAGAAGTTTTATCATCTTTTAAATAAACAAAATACGAAATCAATTGCGTTTCCGAACGGATTTGAACTCTGTGCCATGGCTGGACGTTAATTTTTCTCCTTATATGGTGTGGGATGTTTAAAACTTTAAATTAAAAAATGCAACAAAACAAAAACGATTTGAAATTTTTCCAATTTTTTTTTATACCCTCCAAAAAAGAATTTGGAGTTTATATTCAATTTGTCATTCCGTTTGTAACGCATCGATATATCCATCTCAGACCCCATAAAATATATATATTCTTGATCAGTGATGAAATCTAAGACGAACTGAGCATGTTCGTCCGTCCGTCCGTCTGGGGAAATCACGATTCAGTCCAAACGAAAAGAGCTAGACTCTTGAAATTTGTCATCAATATATTTTCAAGCTTAGAGCAGGTTAAGTTCGAAGATGGGCTAAATCGGGCAAGGGGGAAAAAAGTTCCCCTAAGAAGAACTAAACTAACCCAGCAAAAACAACATAATTTTTAAAGTTTTTTGGTTATTTTGTTAAGCAAATGACATATTTTTATGTCAAATACGGTCCAACGCCTTAAACTTGGAGCCATAAAACAAAATAAAAATATTTTTGACCCCGCCCACTTTAGTGGGCGTTATTATAGGCAAAAATAGCATAAAAATTTAACAAATTGTTTTACTTAATTTTTAAGCTTTAATGACGAAGCTGAGACGAAACCTGGTACTACTCTGCCCTACCCCCTCCTTCCCCTAAATGACCCTTCCAAAAAAAAAAAATTTTTTTTTTTAAATTTTGTATATAATCATCCCAACCATTTATCTTTAGAGTTTTATGACTGCCGATTTCTGCCCTACCCCCCCCCCCTCCCCCCTCTTTCCTTGCCACCCAAATGACCCTACCAAAAAAAAAAATTTTTTTTTAAATTTGTATATAATCATCCCAAGCATTTATCTTTAGAGTTTTATGACTGCCTGTTGCTGCCTTACCCCCTTCTCCCCCTTTGCCCGCTAAATGACCCTATTAAAAATAAATAAAAATTTTTTTAAACTTTGTGTATAATCATGCCAAGCATTTATTTTTAGAGTTTTATGTCTACCTGTTTCTGCCCTACCCCCTCTCCCCCTTTGCCCTCTAAATGACCCTATCAAAAAAAGAAATTTTAATTTTGTATATAATTATCCCAAGAATTTATTTTTAGAGTTTTATGACAAAGGTGAAATGTTTCCCCCACAGCCCTTGCCAGAGCGACCCCTCCAAAATACAGTTTTTATACCCTCCAAAGAGAATTGGACCCTATAAAGTAAATATGTATATTCTTGATTAGTGATGAAGTTTAAGACGGTCTAGCAATGCCCATACGTTCGTCTGTGGAAAACATAATATTGTCTATTTTTGAACCCCACCCCCTTTAGTGGGCGTTGACATGCGATATTATATAAATAAACTCTGTCCCACCAAGTTAAACATTTTAAATTCACTTACTAAATATTTGGAGGGTATTTAAAATTCGACCCGGTCGAATATAACGTTTTTAATTGTTTTTTTTTTGTGAAGTACAATTAGAGATGGGTGGTCATGCGGCTTCAACTCTTGAACCAATTGAACTTCGATGAAATATTTTATAATTTCATAATCTAAACTTGATTATGTATAAAGAATTGATTTCATTCTAAAATATTTTTAATATTGATGATTTCTGAGGAATAAAAATACGGCATGCATTCCACTTTCAAACGGAATAGACCTCAATAACATTGTTGAATGATTCCAATTTAATTGTAATGATAAATCTGAAAATCAAAAGCAACTACTTCTCGAAAAATAATTATGTAGTTGTAATAAAATAAATTTGAGTATTATATAATTGTTTTTTTTCTAAATAACTTTTCCAACTGCTTTCGTATATGTGTGGTAAAATAGCGTTAGTACTCGTAGTGGTAGAGTCTTGAATTTTTATTCTATATATTTTCTACCATTGTGCCGTTGTAAGTAGATGGATGCATTAGTGTTTGTGCGTTTCGTGGCCATTATTATTATCAGTTTGGTAACATGTTAACCAGAAGATACTGCACATTTGTTTGTTCCTACTTCAATGCTTGTGATATTTTCCATTTATTTTCTCTACCTTTTACCAAGTCATATCAAACTGTCGTCTTATTATTAAGCTTGAGGCCTTTCACTCAACTTAATACTTCTGCTTGTAATAGAAGAAGAACACACAAGTACACGAAGAAAGCAAACACTATAATACCCTGCCTTCAGAACATTATAAATTTTTTCATATATATATATTTTTTTTTTGCCTTCGAAAACAGTCTGTTACAATAAGATATATGTTTGCTTATTTACTTTTTTTTTAGTTGAAAAAAACCAGTAAGAGGAAAGGTACAAGTAGAAAAAAGAATGTAGAAATAATGGTGGCTTCCGTTTCTTTTTTTTTCTTCTTTTGCTTACTTCGTCTTCATGTTCGTTGGCATTATCGCATTGTTATCATGCGAATGCTCGCTTATGTAAGTGTCATGCACGCTAAATGTGTCAGAAAAGGGTTGAGTCTCAAGTCAAATATTTTTCTTAAACATTATCAGCCAGCCTAACGTGATTGTGTCTTTAAGATATTAACACAAACATTTTAGACACACCGATAGCTACGAAAAGTAAAATATTTGGTGTTACAAGAACAGTGGCGCTTTAACTTTAACTGAAGTGTAATATATGAATTTTTTTTCTATTTGTTAGTGACGGAAAAATTTAAAGTATTTTATAATGAAATTTTTTTTTGGAAAGAATAGGTATTTTTTAATGGTCTGGGCAGGCGTTACTAGAAACTAAGATGTCATCACTGAAACTATTCATCACTGTATGGAAACTATTTCCCTGCGTAGAAAAAAAAATTCGAGTTGGGGTTTCCTGAATATCCAATATGATAATTTGAAAAATGTAAACGGTAAGAGAAGCGATTGTACTGGTTTGCAAAAATTTATATTAGGATTATTCAGATATAGGTTACGCATTTTATATCCATATAAGAAAATAATTATTTTGTACAACTGGTTATAAAATAATTCACTGTTTTATTATTTTTAGTAGGTTCAGCACCCAGGAGATGAACCCTGCTTGTGCAGTGCATTGCGCCGGCACAAAAAAGGAAGGGAATACTATTGAGGGAACAGGTGAAGAAATATGAGAAGATAGAGAATTTGTTGTAGCGTTAATAATTTTTTTTTTTACAGAATTGCCAAACACGACACTATGAAACTGAAAGTCCCGAGTTCCGGGTCGAACTCTTCTGATAAGCCTTAGTTTAGTGTTGTCTTGTGTTGGTTGTCGGTCGAGGTGCCGCTGTGGCTAATTAGTAACGATGCTAGCCTATTAGTATAAAAGTCGTGGGTTTGATTCCCGCCAGAAACCTTGGGTTTTTGTGACGTTCTCAAATGGGACCTACTAGGACCCAAAATCAAAACTGGCAGCTTGTGCAACGTAACCTAAACTAGTTGGCGATCTGTTTCAGTCACGAAGGCATAGTACTGGTCACTGAACATAATTTTCACCGATTAATACTATCATGCACTAGGAGCACAGTAACTGCACCCTCCTTCATACTCCCCGTAGCATAAATAAGTCGAAGAAGTAACAAAATCCTTCTTCATCTGTCTTCAATACAATCCTCTCCTTTCTAGTTTTGACGAAATACGCTGCATAGTGCTCATCCCCTGATTGCTAATCCTACTGAAAAAAGCACACAACGCGTTACAGCCAAGGCAATTTCTTTAGCGGAACAGTTCGCTTATGATGCAGCTTTCCTGCAAAAGTCGTACCCTTCACTTGTCACTTGGGAGATCTTAAATAGAAAGGCCGGAAGCTCTAGTCGTCATCATTTTTTTCTACCCGTGACAATATCGCACACCTAGTTCAAAAGTGACTCAACTCAAAACTTTATTTTTTCCGAAATTGAAAAAGAACAGTTTTTGACTTAAATAAAAATAGTTAAAAACAAAAACTTTGGGCCATTTAGTAGAAAATGCAGACTGATTATGATATAAAAATACACTAAAATTTCTTTTTTTTTTGGTAAACAAGTGTATTGTGCATAGTTTAAGCATATAAACCAGAAAAATGCAAATTTAGAGTTGAGTCACTTTTGAACTAGGTGTGCGTTATATGTAAAATACATGTAAGTATTCGCCTTGAGTACTCGTTGAAGAAAACAATATGTTGTTTGAAAGTTGTTTACCTTCTAGACTCCTTCAAATTTCTGTGTGATCCCCCAACTTATTTCAAAATAAAAAAATATTTCAGTCAAGAAATTATATAAACCTTCACATATTTTTATAGTTACCCAAATCATTTATTATTGATTTTATTCACAGTTAAGCCGAGTTAATTAATTATTGCCAAAATGAGAATTTTTGCAAATTTCGATTTTTATATCCTCCAAATATCCCCCAAGACACCATAATGTATATATCGTTGGTCTCAAGTAGAAAGGTCCTAACTCCGATAATTGTAAATTTGCAGGATAAGTTAAAAACAGAGAACAGAAACTGTATTGATCACAATACAAATAGAAACTGAAACCATTAATTGCTGGTAAACTCGTTGATTTTGATGCCAGTGCAATACAATTTTGCGACGGTGTGTAGTTGCGTAAAACGTATGGTAAACACTAACATATTAATTTCGTACGAAATATGAGTTAGGGCCCTTCTACTTGACACCAACGATATATTCATGATCAGTAATAAAACTTAAGACGATCTAATCTATCCTTCTGTCAGTGGAAATTCTTATTCAGTCCAAACGAAAAATGCCAGAGCGTTGTAATATGATATAGATATATTCTGAAGGATACCACAGGTCAAGTTCGTAAATGGGTTGAATGGGGCCAAGGGGGAAAAAGTTCCCCTAAGAAGAACTAAACCAACCTCTAAAAAAGAACATAAGTTTTGAGTTTTTTTTTTTTTTTGTAATTGTGTTTAGCAAATGATAAATATTTATGTCAAAGAAGGCCCAAAGCGCTGAACCTGAAGTCAGAAAACGATAAAAATCCTTTTTGAACCCCTCCCTATTTAATTTAATCACTCAGAAACAAACATCTCTAAATCTCTAAAAAAAAAAAAATTCAGAAAAATGGGAAATGAAGAAAAATAATCAAACGGTAACACGGGTATTATAACAATAACATGTTAACATCAGCTTGATACAGTTCTCGTATTCTTTTTCACAATAAAATTTGTGTAAATAGGAACTGTTATCACATTCAACTAAGCCACCTAATAAGTGGTGACAATCACAATACACATGAGCACTGATGATGAAAGGGTTGCGTCTTTCGAAAACAGCTGTTCTGCTCTGCTGTGTAAGTTGAATAAAACTGATGTTGACTTTCCTTTGTGCCTTGGAATATTTATCATGTCTTCCTGAGATTTAAATTAAAAAATTTCGAACAATTAGCCTATAAAAATCTTAATTCAATTTAAGATAAAAATCCTTTTTGAACCCCTCCCTATTTAATGGGCGTTGAAGTAACATATTACATGGAAAAATAGTGTAAATATTTAACAAATTGTATTCCTTAAGCCTACATTCCGTAAAAATTAAATGTTTAAGTTTTTATAACAAAGCTGAGATGTTCTCTGATCTTCCATTAATTTAATTAGAAATTATGTTTAATTAAAAACTGTTGGAGTCAATGGAACGATGAGGTTTATGCTGGCATAATGGACGTCCGCAGGTTATTCCAGTTATAAATGAAAAATTTACTTCTCCGGTTCGCTTCATCCATTATAATAAAACACACAAAACAATAATATGAAAGAAAACATTTAAAGTCGTTAGCGTATTGTAAGGGTTGTTGCGAACTGCTCGACTCTGAGTAAAAATGTTCACTGAATTGAAGTTTATTGTCTGTGTGTAGAATTTTAAAAGATGTCTGCCCAAACACTACCTCGAGTTTTTAACCAACACCAAAGAATCGTGCAAAAGTGAGCCCCTTTTGCAATACTTATTGTGTTATTAGTCCTGATGCTTTTCGTTTTCTTAACGTTTCGCTCCATTTTATTTATAGAGCCTCCTTTTAACTTTTCATGAATTTTTTATTGTCTCCCCAAAAGAAATAATGTGGGTCAAACTTTGTTTCGAGCACAGCTTTTGAGAAGTTTTCTTCTTGCTTTGCTTTATTATAATTTTCAACCTTTTAGGTTAATTGTGTGGCCTATAATCATACACATCGAAATACTCCTGCAAATGCATGCACACATATACTCGTACAACTCGTAATAGCCAAAGAAATGCCAAGAATGAAAATAGTTAAAGAGAAGACGTGTAATAGTAAAAAATAAAATAAATAAAAATGTATAAAGATGGAACTTTATAGATGGCGAGTAGGCTCTTGTACGGCTAATTTTATTGTTCATTTCAGCCATCATGAGGTTTTTAATGGACTTGTTTCTTTCTTTCAGCTTTTGTGAGTTTTAATTTCCATTTTAGTCACGTTTTATAATCTTTTTTTTCTTTCATGCGGTACCGTTTTAATGGTGTGATTTGATGTTTGTATGTTTTAACGATTTTAATTCTGTTTTTTCAGCTCCTTTTTTTTATTGTTTACACCCATTATTTTGGGAAACAAAAACAACAAGAAAAAACGCAAAATATAAAACTGATTTTTATTTATTTTGTGTTTGGCCAGCCATAAAATCAAGGCGAGAAGATAAGTGAATTTATTGTGTTTTGTTAATTCTTAATATCTTCACACACACACGCGCACACTTACACACGCACACTTACACATTCCCCTTGCACATTGAGCAGGAGCATATCAGTCCAGAGATAATGAGGGTGGCGTTACAATTGTATCACTTTTGCAAGGACAGTGAAAGACTAGACATGTAAAGTAATGCATGGAAATGATTGCAGTAATAAAATTAAAAGTTGTTCTCAACAGGATAGAGGAATACTTCAGACTGTGGAAGTAGGCAACCGCTTTCAAGGTTTTATATTTTAAGCTCCAACTTTGAAATTAAATTTCCAAATTATAGGTCAAAAAGTTGGATTTTCTACATTTATTATTTAGGTTATACAACGCAACCCTTTTTATATGCCACGAAATACATTCTAAGATCGCTTGTAACTGATTAATTTTCTACTGTTGAATATTTTATACATTGACCTTCTTCATTTTAAAATAAATAAGTGACCGGGTCGAATTTTAAATACCCTCCAAATATTTACTAAATAAAGAAAAGCTTCATTTTTATTGTTTTACATCAAGGTGGTCAAAAAGGGGTGGAGATAAATTAAAAGTGTTTAATCTGCTGGCTCAGAGTTTCTTTCTAACATTTGTGAGCCCAATTGTAAAATAATATTTTGACAGCATCACTCCGTGAAGGACCGTTGGTATCTTGTCCTTTTTAAAAAGTAAGTTTTTGGGGTAATTAAGTGTAGAAAAAATATACTTTTTGATGGGTTGTCCTTTAAGGAGCAATGGTGTGGGTGGAGGAGTAGGGCAGGAAAAGATCAGTGAACATCTCAGCTTCGACGTAAAAGTTTAAAATTTAAAATTTTAAGGAATGTAGGCTTAAGGAAAATAGTTTGCTAAATATTTATACTATTTTTCCACGTAATATGATACATCAGTATCCACTAAAGGAGGCGTGGTCCAAAATTAAAATTTTTTGGCTCTAAGTTCAACGCTTCGGACCTTTACTGACATAAAAATATATTATTTGCTTAGCAAAATTGGAAGAAAACTTTAAAATTGATGTTGTTTTTTAGAGGTTGGTTTAGTTCTTCTTAGGGGAACTTTTTTCCCTCTAGCCCGAATCAGCCCATTTACGAACTTGATCTATGCTACCCTTTAAAATTTACCTACAATAAATTGCAAGAGTCTGGCTCTTCTCTTTTTTTGGCTGTATCGTGATTTCCACAGACTGATGGATGGTCGAATGGACGGGCGGATGTGGCTAGATCGTTTTAGATTTCATCAGTGATCAAGAATATATATACTTTATGGGATCTGAGCCTCTAATTTGTTTATTTTTTTTGAGAGGCATAAAAGCTGTAAAATAGTATCCAATACAATATTGTAAATTTTATTTGTCGAACTTATTAATGAGATAAGAATTCCTTTATTGGACTCAAGTTTAAATCTGCAAATTATTTTTTTTTTTATTTTGATTAAATTCAATTTATGTTTATTAAAAGTAAAATCTTAGAATATTTTATAATCATCAAACTAGCCGAACGGATCAGTATTGATTCCGAGGCTGCTATGCCATCTCATCAAAATATTTCTGCTTAGGAGTTGCATATATAAATGCTGCTAAATATCTCTGAGTTAGGTTAGGTTGAAAAGAGGGGCATAACCTATCCCAATCCGTTCAGGATTACACTTAGGCCTCAAAGGCCTGTTGTGCGCTCTATAATACGGAGTTCACATTCTACTGTAGGGATCCTCCACCGATACCATGGAAACCTCTGAATCTGATTACGTTAATAACCTAGTTTCTTCAATGTATCTCCTTAAGTCCGTCCAATTAGAGCCCCTAAGGAATTCCATCTCCTGTATAATCTCCTGATTAAATTTTTGTCTTCTGACTTGCCTAAAAGCTGGACAGTAGCACAAGTAGTGCTCCAGTGTTTCGTCGTCTTCCTGACAGGCCCTGCAGGTTATATCGTCAACGATACCCATTCGTGCCAAGTGATTTCTTAACTCTGTATGTCCCGTTTTTAAATAAACCAATCTCCGTAGTTCTGGCCTACTCAATGTTAGGATCTTCTTTGTCCATCTGGGTCCCCCCAATATCTCTGAATTACTATAGATAAAAAAAATCGTTTAAGAATCATGTTCTGTAAACATGCATCAAAACAATCAGATGCAATAAATCCTCCAGAGCAGGACACAGGCAGAAGACTTATAAAAATGCTCTGCTCCTCATCCTCCTTCTCGTCATAACAACTGCAGCAATAATAATTTTAAAGAAAGCGCATGTGTTTGGCAGGGACGCCATGAACGCCGTGTCCAGTAGGTATGACCAAACTACCCAGCCTTAGGATGTGTGCTCAAACTATGCTGTACACCTCCGTGAGAATATCAAGAGGAACATCGAATACAGAGAAGGAAACTGTAAACGAACAACTGACACATTTTATTTGTAAAAATTCTGGACATGTTTATATGCAGTTATAAAACAGTCAAAGTATTGAACATCGATACAATGGCGATGTATACAAAACACTAAAAAAAAATATGATATACGAGCAACAAGAATTTTAAAATTGTGTCGCACGATGGTGTCTTAATTTGAACACGTTACTGTTTATACAAAATTTCTTTAAGTTGAAAGGTTGAAATTCCGTTTCTCGCTAACATATTCCATAAAATGAGATGCAAAATAATGATATTATTTACAAATAAATTGAATATATTTAATTTGATTTTATATAAAAATCTATTCAGGTAAAAATTTCCAAAGAAAATTATGCATTTTTAGTGGTATAATAAATAAGGATTATAAAAAAAATTATATAGTTAAAAATCATACTTACATCATAATTTTCCGGCAAGCCAGGTGGTCCTGGCGGGCCGGCTGGACCCATCTGACCAGGCATGCCATCGACACCTGGCTCGCCCTTGTTGCCTTGCAGACCCTCGGGACCACGAGGGCCAGGATCGCCCCTTTCGCCGCGATCACCTTTTGGACCGGGGGCACCGCGTTCACCTGGCACCCCAGTAGCACCCTAAATGGAAATTAATTAGAAAGGAACAAAACAAAAGCACACGTTAAATTAATGAATTGTTTCTTTTGTAATAGACAAAATATTTATTAGCAATAAAACTAAAAAGCCTCTTAAGGAATGCTTAAAGACTAAAAGCAATAGAGAGCAATAAAAGCCTGAGTAGAACAATAACAGTGTACTTAGAGAAGTTTTTTTTTTTTTTTTTGACTGATTAAAGTAGACATACGAAAAGTAAAAGTAGCAGCTAAGGTGTGTTTATGGCTTAAAGACAGCGAAAGATATATTATGGTTAAATTTAATGTGGTGGTGAATTGTTTTTGCACAGTTTTTATTCTTTTGTTTTCAATGCCTTCCAGAGTGCCGACATTAATTTTTGACAGGCAAAAGAATCGACTGCAATATGAAAAAAAAAATATATTAAAAACATTTTGGGGCTATAAAATTTACACTACATTGACACTCCTTGTCAGATACTTTCATGTTCTTAACGTCCAGTTGAGAAATGGGTGGGGCAGAGAAAGTGTTTCCTAAGGATAAGCCAGAAATATAAATTAGAAGAAACCAACCAATTTTTCTTGTCTTGTAATAAAAAAATTACAAGAAATAATCATGTTTTCTTGATGATTGCGTGTTACGCTGTTGTGTTTGTTATTGTTATTCTTGGAATTTGTGTTTCTCTTTTGTTGTTGTTTGCTGCCGCTTCTTGTTAAAGTGTTGGCGTTAAACTTGAAACTGTTTCAGTGGAGAGGCCTTCACGTGGTTCTGTGTATTAGTCTTTAACTTTGTAAGAGTGGTTAAAAGGGGGTGTTTCATTTTATTAACTACTAAGTAAATAATGTATTAGGAATGTTTTTAAATTGTTAGAAATTTCTTTCAAGTTTGTTTAGGTCGATTTTTGGCATAAGTCCAAGATATTGTGTAATATTTCCCTGCATAGTGGAGGGTTTATAAAGAAAATATTTTAAGAAATTCTTCAAAATTTATTATGATAATAGAAACAAAACAAAAAAAAGTAATCAGCAGGTAAGAAAATTGATCGTCCTTTGCGGCCCCTATTACTTTCAAACTCTTCTTGTGCAAGTTTAAAGATTTTATATAAAATAAGCAATTTCTATTTTCTATCTTTTTGCCACACCTTTCGTTTAGTTTTTCGGTTGTACGAAATCAAATCGGACTAAGCCAAATCAACAGGTATTCCAACAGACACAAAAGAGTATCAAAACTGGCCAAAGATTTTTTTCAAACCAAGTCTTAAGCCGAATCTGCGACAGTGTCACTCATGGTTTTGTAAATGTGATTAGAAATCTCAATAGTTCCCATCACCAGCGCAAGAGTGAAATATCAAGAAATAAGACGACGCAAATAAAGAAGGACGTATGTCCCTCTAGAAGTATGTATATTCTGCACATTTTTATGCAATTCGCATACCAAAATGCTTGAGATTTCAGTTCCTTCATTAAGAGAGGAAAATAATTTTTCCTCTCTTAACTAAATAAGTGATATAATAAAAATAAAATTTCATGGAGAAGCCAGTATCATAATTAGAAGATCTTGAGAAACGAGATGACAAAATTTTGCAAGTGCATCATTAAATGTAGGTAACTGTAAGATGACTTGAACTTTTATGATGATTTATAATGGCTTGCACTTTTTATGGTGACTAGCAGTTTTTATGATGACTTGCACTTTTCATAATGAGTTGCACTTTTTATGACGACTTGCACTTTTTATGATGACTTGCACTTTTCATAATGAACTTTTTACGATGACTAGCACTTTTTATGCCGACTTGCACTTTTTATGATGATTTGCACTTTTTATGATGACTTGCACTTTTCGTAATGACTTGAATTTTTTATGATGACTTGCACTTTTTATGCCGACTTGCACTTTTCATAATGACTTGCACTTTTCATAATGAGTTGCACTTTAAATGATGACTTGCACTTTTCATAATGATTTGCACTTTTTATGATGACTTGTACTTTTCATAATGACTTGCACTTTTTATGATGAACTTTTTACGATGACTTGCACTTTTTATGATGACTTGCACTTTTTATGCCGACTTGCACTTTTTATGCCGATTTGCACTTTTCATAATGACTTGCACTTTTCATAATGAGTTGCACTTTTTACGATGACTTGTACTTTTCATAATGACTTGCACTTTTTATGATGAGTTGCACTTTCCTTAATTACTTACACTTTTTACGATGAGTTGTACTTTTTATGATGACTAGCACTTTTTATTAAGACTTGCATTTTTTATAATGACTTGCACTTTTTACGATGGCTTGAACTTTTTACGATGACTTGCACTTTTTAAGATGACTTGCACTTTTCATAATTACTTACACTTTTTACGATGAGTTGTACTTTTTATGATGACTAGCACTTTTTATTAAGACTTGCATTTTTTATAATGACTTGCACTTTTTACGATGGCTTGCACTTTTTATGATGACTTGCACTTTTTATGATGACTTGCACTTTTCGTAATGACTTGAATTTTTTTGATGAGTTGCACTTTTTATGCCGACTTGCACTTTTCATAATGACTTTCACTTTTTATGATGACTAGCACTTTTAATGAAGACTTACATTTTTTATAATGACTTGCACTTTTTACGATGACTTGCACTTTTTGCCTTTGTCTGTCTGTTACTAATATAATAATGTCTGTCTGTTACCTTTTTATGCTAAAACCGCTCAACCGATTTAGATGAAATTTGGCATAGTGATAGTTTAGGATCCGAATAACATAGGGTAGTTTTTGTTTTTGGAAATAACGGAAATGAGTGGTCAAGGGTGGTTGCAAATTTATATAATTATTAAACTGATAGCTACATATGAACGTTTTAAACTTTGATCCAGTAAATACACAACACATTATTTCATATAGCATATACATTAGCTGAAATTTCACATATTCTTCGCGGACAAAGTCCCGGGTAAAAAATTTAATCTACAAAAAAATTCGACTAATAATATACACTCAAGATATAATATTAATGCACTTTAAAGATTAAATATTAATAAAAGAAAAAAGAAATGAGACCAACTATAGGATTGTTAAAGTTTAAATGCTGATAAACTATTTATCTGTGTAACCAAATTCTAACTTTAACTAAAGCCAAGTTCTCTTAATAGCCTTAAATATGAAACTCCCCACAATTCCAATCGCACATAACCATCCTTTTGCTTTTGTTTGTATGAACGTGTACGTGTTGTAGATGTTTAGCGTTTTTTAATGTCTGCATATTTAAAGAGTTTTTTCTTTCTTACTTATCGGATTAAATTAATTGCTATAAGTAAAAAGGGGATTAATGCGATGGTGGCCATACCGGAATTTCCGACATTGCACCATATTTCATCAGTCATTGTAATGAAAACTAAGTGTGTGAAAATAAATGAGTATTAGGGCGATGCTAAGGTATGCAGACTTTCCTAAAGAACAAAATTTATTGCCAACTATAATTAAATGCCAATCTAATAAATAAAATGTTATATAAATAAATATACAACTTTAAGTTAAAGAAGACGGTTGGCAATTTGCTTTAATTAAAGGAGTTGCTTCAATAAACAGCTAAATTGTTGTTTATGTAAATTAAATAAATAAACGACGTATTTTCTATTCAAACTACAGTTTAATCTATGAATTTAAATATGTACGCTGCCAGTACATAAAAAATAATAGCAACATCTTATGATTACTTTAATGTCTAGAGATTATGAATGCTTAAAACATATTTTATTTTATTTTACTTTAAATATTTATGTACACTTTATTTCCACGCTCCTTTTCATATTTTATGGGAGCACTGTGTTGTACCACTCATTATTCTCTAGTGGTTCTCAAGAACATATTTTCTTGTTGTTTTTAGTTTTACAATGGCTGAGTGTATTTAGCGGAATACTTATGGTTCGCCTCAAATATTTCAGTTTTAAGCAGATATACAAGAAGTCTTAGATGAAGCATTTCAATAATTTGTTTTTTTTTTGTTTTTTTTTATTAAATAAAATTTTAGTTTGATTTATAGGGGAGAATTTATAAAGATTATGGTTTAATGTTGACCAGCAAACACGCAAAGAAATTGTGTGGAAATAAAAAAATATTAATAAATGGTTACACAGTTACCAACCGTTTTACGCTTAATATATTGCATGAGACTCCTCTCCACAAGAGGCTGGATTAAAAAACAAAATGTATATAAATAAAATATATATGAATAAAATAAATGTATACAATTTTATATAATCGCAATAATAATACAAAAATAAATATTTGTCAGCACAGTCAGGGGAATGAAGTATCTGGGTTGATTGTTTTAGAAGACCACAAAGAAATAAATTTAAGCCCAGGACTAACAAAATTTGTTTAATAAATTACTAAAGAATCTTAAGAGAAATATGTTTATACGATTTAAAGCAAATTCAGTGGAAAAACGGGCCACTGCACGTTGTATGCTTCGTGGAGTACAGCGTTTAGCTATTTTCAAAAATTTTTATGTGCAGTCAAAGCAGGGAGTTGTATATGATTTAATTTACTCAAGTGCCTATTTTTCAAAATAAAATGTGGTTCAACGAAAACTGAGTCAAGTAATAAATTAAAGTACCAAGTAATGGATTTTTCTTATATTGTTTATAAATTTTGTTATACCATAAGTTACAATTTAAATGGATGCACAACCCATGACATGAAATACTTGAAAAGTCAGAGTTTCGTTAAAATTTATTGACACTAAAAATTTTTGTATCACTTGCAAAAAACATAAGATGATGTGAAATCCAATGCCTATAAAAATTATGGAAAATCTCTTCTCATATGCGTGAACGACATTGAAAACTAACCGCACCTGCTTCACTAGTGTTTCATAATTTAGAATTCCTTGGCAGCTCATTTTTTATTGGTTATATACTACTTTTATCTTATTTTATTTTTTTATATATTTTCTTTTTTTTTATAAAAAAATTGTCACTCCTTTGCAAAAATGTAAAAGGATACGCATGTTGTTGTAGATAAAATTATATGCTGAAATATTTGCCAAAAACCACATTTATTATTTCTCTTTTACCTTCAAAAGGTCTCAAAATATTTTCCTTCTTTTTAAATGTCTTCATACTTGTGTACGAATTTATACAAGGAAAAACTTATTTTTTTTTCGATAAGGATTTTGTATAAATTCTGCTGCTTGACATTCCGTTATGTAGATTAAAAATAGAATTCACACAAATTTTGTTACATACAGGGTGTCGCAAATGAAGTTTTAGCTGCTATTTCTATCGTATCTGTTCTTTTGTGAAAATTCGAAATGTCAAGATTTTAATTAGAAATTAAACAAAAGGGCCAGACGACATTTGACTGAGTTTATTCCCCCCCCTTTATGATGTAACTAATTGTTAACGACTCGTCAAGACAGTATCAAAAATAGACAACTTATCTACTCCTTGTGGACATCAATTAACTATTTCTGACAGTCTGTGCGTATTTTCTAAGGGCGAGGGTTTGGCAAGAAAATGTTAGAAATTTTCAATTTCTCAGGAAACAGAGCACTGAAATGTTACATTTTTGATATCGAGTAGTCTTGACGTGACTTTAGCAAATAGCTATAGAAAAGAGAATATTAGCTGATGTCAACATTTATAAAAGTTTAATAGTGTCAGGTGGAAAAATCGCCCAGCAGGTTATTTGGCATGAATCGACTGTTTCGTTTAAAAGATTAATATCTTAAAATTCTTACATATTCCTGTCATTGCAAGAAGTTTTTTATTTTTATTTATGGTTATTGGGTTCCACATACTAATCGCGATATCAGGAAAAATTTTAATTTAATTTAGTGTATAACTTTTTTAGTACAACATTTGTTTTGATTATTGTCATTTAAAATTCTTATGAAAATTAGCCCATTGATTTTCGAAATATATTGTACCTCCTTTGTGTCCAATTCCTGCTATATTTGAGATCCTTAAATTTTGATCGCACAGGAATTCTTTAAAATTCTTAAGTACTTAGTTCATATTTTTTCAGAAAAAAATAATTTTTTCTCATTTCAAAGGTTAATGATATTTTTGTTTATTGAATTTTCTCTATTCGCAAGTCTTCTCAATACTATCACCTTCTTCCTACTTCCAGCGAATTGCACTGTATTTAGTGATCATCCCCAGGGTGGTAGTCCTAATTAGAAAAAAGCTTTCATATATACAGGAGAACAAACTTTAGATTCCACATTCAAATCCAATATTTAAGCAAATAACAGCAATAAATACTTGATGGTCACACTAATGGGATGACCCCTTCATATGCAGTGCATTGTCCCGGAACTAGAAAGGAGGCAATAGTATTGAGAGGACAGATGAAGAAAGATGAAAATATTGAAAATTATTTGTAGCTATTTCAACCTTTTATTTCGCTCGCTAATTTTGTTGTTATTTGCTACAGGAGCAAAGAACACGGATATTGTTCCACTGCTCTTTATCACATGATTGTGTCAATGCATGCCAGTATTTGGTCAGTAAGCGGTGCTAACTCTTCATAAACTGGCAACAATCAACACAATCATATACCAATGCCAATCAGAAAAATTCGACATCATATTCATGACTGAACGCAGAGTCGAACTCAGGACCCTTCGCTTCATCCCACTTCAGCCAACAGCATCCTCAATTTGTATTTTCGCAGATTTGAACTCAAGCTTGACAACTACTTAGTATGCGAAAATTATTTCTCAAGAAACTGGTACCAGGTTGAATAAAGAACGATGAGCAATCGAGAAGTCATTGCAGAATCTTTACTTCGACAGTGAATTTTTGCTACAGGAGGGTGCTGTTACTCCGCTCTTTAGTACATGATAGTCTCAATCACTGCCAGCAATTGCTCAGTGACCAGTGCTATGCTTTCGTCATAGAAAAATTCAATACCGTAATCATAACTGAACGCGGAGTCGTCCTGGTGATCTCAGTGTTCGTAGTCTAGTGTCAACTACTGCAGCCAAAGGCACTTCTTCATATTGTTATCAAAACAAAAGTTTTTCTTTTAGTAAGAATTCCTAAAGCTAAAGGTATTTTTATTTAAAAATTTAAAAATATTAATATATTTTTTAATATTTCGCCACTCCTTTCAGTGTGGCTTTTTTAGGAAAATTTATTTTATCTAATAAGTGGTGACAAACAAAGTACACATGAGTACTGATATTGAAAGTGTAGCGGCTTTCGAAAACAATTGTTCTGCTCTTCTATGTTAGTAAAATAATTAAAAACTGATTTTATCTATCCTTTGTGTCTTTGAATATTTGCCTTGGAGTATTGGAATTTAATATTCGAACAACTATCCTTATATAGCTTACCTTCCCTCGTTTTTTTATTAAAATCGCTTTTAATATGTCATCATTTGCGTCAGCAGACATTTAAGCAACAACTTTCATTTCGTCGATCTCAATACTGCGTATCAAAGAAAAAAAACTGTATCCAGATTTAGCGTTATTGGCTGTTATTCCGTTAGTAGAAAATTACGAAGTGAAAATGCAGCAAAATTGTAGTGGAAAATCGATGCTTTTTTTGGACGTGAATTTATATCAAACCGAATCGATATGTACATAATATGCCTTTATTAATACTTGTAAAATTGTTAGTTGTTATTTAGCCAAATTTACCACACCAGTTTGCCACACCCGTTATTTATTGTACCTATAGAATATAAAATGTAAAGCAGCATGTTCGCATTCCTATAACAGAATTTATGTCTGTCATTGCATTTTCCTTGCACATTTATATTAGATAATAGGAACTGTTGTGGTGTATGCGCTTCTTTAAATGCAGATAAAATGGAATGCATTTTACAATGCATAAGTAAAAACGTATTAAATTCAAAATTGGCCTCACAAAAAATTTCTTGAAAATTTAAGAAATTTTAAACAGAAAATTTTCAGATCTTACTTCGGTTTTTCTGTTTTATATAGACTTTTTTCAAATATTTAATTTGACAACTAAGAGCCAAACCTGTATCAGCTATATGAAGCAAATTTCAAAAAAAAAAACTCGAAAAATCCTTACAAAATCCAGCTGTAGAACTGAACATAAAACCTTTAGCTATGAAAAATATTCATTTCAAATCTCAGTATAATTTAAAATGGTTTTTATTCATCAATCCTCCTGTCATGGAACAACATCTCTCTTACGTAATGTGGTGACACATTTGTATTAAAGAAATTTACTTCCGTAAGCATTTTACATGCATAGATTTGTGCATTTAGAAATAAACATGGCAGCAAATGCATATACATGCATATAAATAACAGCTTACGCATATTTCTGTTATGCATTGTATCCTTTTCCTACTACAATTTTATTTTGACATAAATAACATTTTATAGAAGCTTTTTACATGAGTAAATTTGAGTTGTCGTCAGCATGACAAAATGCAAGAGACTTGGACATCTACAAATGGGAATAGAACCAAATTAAAGTAAAGTACACATGAGAAAATTTGCAAGTAAATAGAAAAGTTATCAGGAATTTTTCATTAGAAACTGCATGTGGAAATTTGCAACATTTAAATAATTTACTTAATGGATTTTCATCGTCATTATAAGACAAATGATTTTGATGTTGCATATGAATTTTTATATGGATTTTTACAAACAATTCTATTGATCAGATTTCTGATTATCTGAGAACTGAAAATATAAGAAAGCGGATTTCACATAAGCACGTCCTAAAGGCACAAGTATATTTCGACATCTATAGGTTTAAATTTGAACCACTCGTTATATCGAATCTGGCAACACTTATGTCACTCTATTCTGTAGCAATATTGTCTCCGCTGAAGGAAATTAAACAATTTATCGCTTTTTTTAATTCGGATCAGCACTCGGGGGAGTGACCTCTACATACGCAGTGCATTGCGCCGGAACTAGAAAGGAGGGGATAGTATAAAGACAACAAGGTGGGTGCTGTTGGCTGAAGTAGTAGAACACAATACTATGAAGCGGAGGATCGTGAGTTCGAGCCCGCGCTTAGTCATGAAATATTGTGTTGAATTCTTCTGATCGGCATTAGTGCGAGGTTGTGTTAGTTGTTGCCAGCCTGTTTCAATGATGAAGGCATAGTCACTGATCACTGAACATAATTGGAAGCGACTGACACGATCATGTACTAAAAAAAAGCAGAGTAACAGTACCCACCTTCGTCGGCCGTGTAGCAAAAATTAGCCGGCGAAGTAAAAGGTTGAAATAGCTACAAAAACAACTCTCATCTTTCCTAATGTGTCTCCTCAATACTAACCCCTCGTTTTCAGTTCCGGCGCAATGCATTGCATATATAGGGGTCATCCCCTGAGTGCTGGTCCAAGATAAAAAAAAAAAAAGATGAAGAAAGATGAGGAGAAAAAAAATTGTCCAGCTATTTCAACCTTTTTACTTCGATGGCTAATTTTTTGCTACAGAGCCGACAAAATAGGCTGCAGTTAGGTTAGGTTAGGTTAGAAGGGCTGCCCGCAGTAAGCGAGAAAACACTCGGAGGCCATAAAAGTCCCATTGTGATGCCCAGAGGCCTACACCCTACACAATCCTTTCAAAAGGAAGTACTGGTTCCTGGGCACCACCTAGAACTTGTCACAAAACCCGCCAGGGCAGCCAGCGTTGCATCCCTGAGGCAGTCCAGATCTCTCAGGAAACAAGAGCTTAGATGTCTAGGCAATTGCTCAGTGCCCCATCAAGACCCCTACCAGAAGTGCCAACGACTTCTTTCCAAAAGTTAGAAGCTGTCTAGTCCTAACTCTGCTAAGTGACAGCCATAGAGTTTTGGAGACCCTGCAGGTGGTAATTGTTAACCACCTGCCTGTCACCTTCCTCTCTCTCTGCCTACTCCTGAATTATGTTCAGCAGTTCAACTGAGGGAATGTCAATATCCCTACGTGAGACTGTTTCATCCAAGGCCGAACCTGTTCTTGTGCATTCATTCATGCCATCATGCCCTGGAACCCAAACCATCTTGACGTCATGTCGAGCCAGAGATTTAGGCTGCAGTTACTTTGATCCTTAGTACATAATAGTGCCAATCGGTGCCATTTAATATCAGTGAGCAGTGCTATGCCCTCATCACTGAAATAGGCAGTAGCTAACACAACCACGTACTAGTGCTGATCAGAAGAATTCGACACAATATTCATGATTTAGCGCGGAGTCGAACTCAGGTCCGTCCGTTTCAAAGTCTCGTGTTAACTATCTCAGCCAACAGCACTCTTTTTGAGCAACGTTGGGATTTATTGAAAATTTATTTCCAAAACAAAAACATGTGATCGGAAATTCCACAAAAATGTCGTACAAAATTTGGTCGTAAAGAAGCAGCACCAGGGCTCGGTGTGTGCAACTTTATTGCTAAAGTATGTGAAACTTGTTTCATTGTTGATGCGCCAAGACATGACGTGTTCATAGAGTGCGTGCTCTCTGAAAAAGTCCCAAGTTAGGGGTATAGTGTATAGTTTTTAAGGTTCTAGCTACAGGATTTTTTTTTTATATCTTACAACATCATGTGTATAATAAAATTCCCTGACTATAAATCTCAAATATATAAACATTTACTATGAATCGTATATTAACTACATATTGTGCAATATTTAGTATAGAAAAGTTAGTATAAATATACACCTATTAGCTGTTAATTAATTAATACAAAATCAGAGATTAATTACATCTACATTTCCATTAAGGCTATAAAAAAATATTAACACTTATATCCATATAAATATTTTGTGAAAATTAACTCTTTATATGACAAAATTTAATAGAGGATCACAATAGACGTCATAAAGTCACATGTCATATAATAATAAGACAAAAAATATGACTGATTTGAGCAAATTATCATAATTTAGTGTCCTAATTCAAATTTCAGACAGCTGATATGAAAATAAGACATTTCTAGTTATTTTCTATCAGGAAAATCAACTAAATTAAAACATCTGTACAATTTTCTGAATATTATAATTTTATTAAGAACTTTGGCTTAAATACACTTTAGCTACGCATTTCCGATTGAGATGAAATTTCGCATATCGACAGAAAATTTAAAAATAAGACGAAAATTTTAAATGGTGAAAGTCTTGGAAATGCATAGTTTTCGAGTTATGGGCCTCTGAAATTTTCATAAAAAAACGGAAAGTTTTCCTACATTTTTTTAATTTATTTAGACAATATGGTAAATATAAAAGATTTTGATAAGTAAAATAGTTATATCTTTATTTTTTTCAATTTTTAATCACTACTAGAGTCTTCCTCCAGAGAGCTATCTGCCGCAAGGGCGGTAATATTTTCTATATTTCTTTTTTGTAGTGGATTATACATTAATCCTGCCATTAATCAGCGAAGCCACTGTTCGACACATATAAAGGAGAAAATTCTTCAAAACTGAAATGAGAGATAAAGACATTTTCTAATATTGCAAATGTGAGCTAAGGCCATGATGGCTTTATCTCCCATTAAAATGAAACAACAAAAATGGTTTTATCTCCCTATTGAATGAGAGATAAAGCCATGATGGCCTTATCTCACATGGTATTAAAGCACCCCCCGGAAAACATTGCATTTTTATACGAAAATTTCGGAGGTCCATAACTCGAAAACCATGCGTTTCCGAGGCTTTCGTCATTTTAAATTTTCGTCTTATTTTTCAATTTTCTATCGATGTGCGAAATTTCATATCAATCGGAAGTGCGTAGCTTAAGTGTATTTGTTCCAAAACTTTAAGATGTTTTTCTTACCACACCAGATTCTCGAAATAAAATTTCTTTTAATATTAACTGATTTTTTTTTTATATCTTAACAATTTAAATATTAACTGATTATAATTTTGAGTGGCGGTAAGGAGAAACGTGCAGTTTCTGCCAGTTAGGAAAATTTTAGAAACAACATTTTTTACTTGCATATTTTTATAATTTGCAGTTTAGTTCCTTTTTACTTATTTTTTTTATAAAAATCTAGGTTATGTACAGCTATAAAAATGCCAATAATTACTAAACAACTTTACATTCCTGTATCATAAGAATAGCTAACATATAGTATAGCCATCTTGACTAACGAGACCATTAGCGTCAGATTTCTATAGCTATTTCATGATAAAACAATAATTGTAGCTCAAAGATTCTTACCCCGGTATTCATAAAATTGAAAATGAGTTTGAAATGTATTTTAATAAAATTTTTTCATACAAAATTTTCTCAAAACTGATTTCAAATACGTTTTATTTTTTTATGAATATGGGGGTTATTATTTTATGACTTTTTCTATATGTATTAGGACAAAAATTTTTTTAAAGAGTTCCGAAACCTCATAATATTATTACAATATGACAACTTGTGAATACCCCAAATATTTTTTTGTAAATAAGCCAGTAATTTTTTTTTTTTTGTTACTGATTTTAGTTTCTATACATTTTGCATAACTCTGTTAGTAAGCTTTTGTTATTTACTTAAAATTTTATTTATTAGAAAGTGTTTTGTTGTATTGAAATTTGTTAAGGGGAAAAGTTTGATTATTTATTTTTTTAGACAGTTAAACACAAGCCAATTAAAATGTTTACCTCGATGGTTATATTCGTCTAAAAAACAAGACGATGCAGGGAAGGGTATTTTGTTGGGATTATGCAAGTTTCATGAAAAAATATAAAAATATTTAATAAATTATTTCAATCATAATTAAGTTAACTTTTGTCTTTAGTAAATATTCTATGAGTTAAAAAAAAACGTTCCAGCAAGCCTTGTCTAGTTTCATACAAAACCTTTTAAATTAATTTTCAGCAACAATTTTTAAAATTAAACATTCAAAAATACGGGGGGCAAATTACGGCACTCGATGTCGATCGAAATTCGTATTTAAAATGTATTGAAATTTCGATCGATATCGAATGCGGTAATTTGGCCCCAGTATTGTTTTTATTCATATATGGAATATATATAAATATATTAAGTTCTGGTATCTGAACTGTACAATTGACATTGAATGAAAAGTTTTTCTACTTCTGGAGGATGACATATTTATTGAAGTAAAAATTTTAAAGACACGAAATTTTACAGGTTTCAGGTCATTTACACCAAAATTTTTTTTATTATGTTAAGAAAAACTTTCATATATATATTGCTAAAATTTCCGCAATTTTAGCTATTTAAGCAAATATGTGTTCTATATCAACGTAACTAAATTTTATTATGATAAGAGTTACAATTTTGAACTTGATGAGAATGCCTCAAAAGTGCCCTCATTCGTAATTTTCGAACTGGTTTCACCATTTCTTCTTTTTTTCGCGTTTTAAAATTTTAAGAAACATTAGTTTATAAAAAAAGTTAAAAAAAACTGCAAATAGAATTAAGTAACCAAAAGGGAAAGTAAATTGAACACCTATATCTATGTAAACAATTTTGGTTACAAGTAGCTGCAACTGTTTGGAACAAAAACAGTCAATTTTATCACAGTCATAAAACTCTACGCAATAGAACACTTTGTGAATTGGCTAACTATGTATCTAAGTTACATATATTTTAAACAAAAATATGTACAGTTTATTTATAGTTTCTTTAAATGTCGTTTTAACTTACCGTACGTCCCGGAGCTCCAGTTTTGCCTTCTTTACCCGGCAGTCCTGGTGGACCTCTTATTGTTTCTCGTAGTAAATCGTTGTCTTTGATGGCTTCTAGGATATCAGACGCATTGCATGTACATTTGCCAGTGTATTTCTGTAAATAAAAATTAATAAAAATAAATTTAGTTGCCTTATGAACTACTTAACTTCTTTTCGTATGAAATTTGTTTGACAAAAAATATTTTTTTAAAATATATATACTAGCTATTTTGTTACTCGGATCTCAAAATATCTCTATGCCAAATTTCATTCAGATCGGTTCAGCGGTTTGACAATGAAAAAGTAACGGACACACAGACAGAGTTACTTAAATAGTTATTCTACTACTAAGGAAAAAAGTGCAACTCATTAGAAAAAAGCAAGTAATCACAGAAAGTGCAAGTCATCATGAAAAGTGCAAGTCATTATGAAACGTGCAAGTCATTATAAAAAGTGCAAGTCATCATAAAAAGTGCAATTCATTAGAAAAAGTGCAAGTCATCTTAAAAAGTGCAATTCATCATAAAAATTGCAAGTCATTACATAAAGCGCAAGTCATTATGCAAAGTAGAAGTCATTATAAAAAGTGCAAGTCATTATAAAAAAGCAAGTAATCACAAAAAGTGCAAGGCATCTTGAAAAGTGCAAGTCATTATGGAACGTGCAAGTCATTATAAAGAGTGCAAGTCATCACAAAAAGTGCAAGTCATAATAAAAACTGCAAGTCATTATGAAAAGTGCAACTCACCAAAAAAAGTGCACGTCCTTATGAAAAGTGGAAGTCATCATAAAAAGTGCAAGTCATCATGAAAAGTGCAAGTCATTATGAAAGGTGCAAGTCATTATAAAAAGTGCAAGTCATCATAAAAAGTGCAAGTCATTATAAAAAAGCAAGAAATCACAAAAAGTGCAAGTCATCATGAAAAGTGCAAGTCATCATAAAAAGTGCAAGTCATTATAAAAAGTGCAAGTCATTATGAAAAGTACAAGTCTTTATGAAAAGTGCAAGTCATTACATAAAGTGCAAGTCATGGTAAAAAGTGCAACTCATTATAAAAAGTGAAAGTCATCATAAAAAGTGCAAGACATCTTTAAAAGTGCAAGTCATCATAAAAATTGCAACTCATCATGAAAAGTGCAAGTCATTATGAAAGGTGCAAGTCATTATAAAAAGTACAAGTCATCATAAAAAGTGCAATTCATTAGAAAAAGTGCAAATAATCATAAAAAGTGCAAGTCATCATAAAAAGTCATTATAAAAAGTGGAAGTAATTATAAAAAGTGCAAGTCATCATAAGCAGTGAAAGTCATTATGCAAAGTGGAAGTCATTATAAAGAGTGCAAGTCATTATAAAAAAGCAAGTAATCACAAAAAGTGCAAGTCATCATGAAAAGTGCAAGTCATTGTGGAACGTGCAAGTCATTATAAAAAATGCAAGTCATCCCAAAAAGTGCAAGTCATAGTAAAAACTGCAAGTCATTATGAAAAGTGCAAGTCACCATAAAAAGTGCAAGTCCTTATGAAAAGTGGAAGTCATCATAAAAAGTGCAAGTCATTAGAAAAAGTGCAAGTAATCATAAAAAGTGCAAGTCATTCTAAAAAGTGCAAGTCATTATGAAAAGTGCAAGTCCTTATGAAAAGTGCAAGTCATTACATAAAGTGCAAGTTATGGTAAAAAGTGCAACTCATTATAAAAAGTTAAAGTCATCATAAAAAGGGCAAGACATCTTTAAAAGTGAAAGTCATCATAAAAATTGCAAGTCATTACATAAAGCGCAAGTCATTATGCAAAGTGGAAGTCATTATGAAAAGTGGAAGTCATAATAAAAAGTGCAATTCATTAGAAAAAGTGCAATTAATCATAAAAAGTGCAAGTAATTATAAAAAGTGCAAGTCATCATGAAAAGTGTAAATGATTATAAAAAGTGCAAATCATTATGAAAAGTGCAAGTCACTATTAAAAGTACAACTCATTATAAAAAGCGGTAGCTTATGCGCTCATATCAGCGTATGTGAAGAATTGAAGATAGATTTTTTTATTTTATTATACTACTAACGAAGAAAGTTCAGCTATTGAACTTTCATCGGTAACAGACAGACCGACAGACATATAGAGTGACTTTCGTATTTATTATATCAGTAAGAATATATGTGTACATATATATATATATATATATATATATATATATATATATATATATATATATATATATATATAAATCCAGCTCATAAAGGCTTTTTCATTGTTTTGAGATCTCTGTATCTATTAAAAAATTTTAAACTCTATTAGTCCCTTAATTATTAATTTTAAAGTTATGTGGCGTAGTTATTTAATTTTAGTATAATTCTAAAAGTAAAAAAGTTTTAGTTTTATGAAAGTTCGGAACTGCGACCTAAATTATTTAAAAACAACTGTTATTTTCACAAGTGAAACCTAGTGTTACGATTACATATCAATTATCATTTCTTACTTATGTAAATTGTTAATTGTAAATTGTAAATTGTTTTCTTACTTATTATATGCGCTAAGAAAAATCAAGGTCCAAAAACATCTAACTTATATAAAAAAAAACTTATTACAAATTATTATTAATGTACTATGACAAGCAAATATTTTTCTATAACTCAACAAAAATTGTATACCATTAATTTAGAAAGTAAACAATTTCATATTACGTTTAAAATATTTTCAAATTAACTTGTCAGTATAAATTTAAATTAACACTAACCCACTTACGCCTAACAGTCCTATAAATTTAAACACATTCTAATAACAGTGACTACGATTTATTACCCCTCTTAAATAATAAACTTTTATTTATTCATGTCATGCCTGCCTTAACACACAGCATAATGTGGTATTTGTTGTAATTAACGAAAAAGACAAACTGAAATCGTTTTCTAAACATCAATTCATTAATAATTATAAATAAATATATTGTCATTTTAATGTACAAGTATTTGTAATACAAACAGAAAGCGAAAAATTAAATTTATATGGGATTTTGGTTTTAAGTTGTATTTACACGCCTGCTACTCGTGTTAACTCTAGCTGCGTGTTTTTTCTCTCTCTCTCTCCCTCTCTCTCTCACTCAATATACTCGTAAGCTGTGGCAATTCACTTTTATAAATCCTCTATAAATTGGGTGTCATCTCCAATATGTTGCTAATGTAAACGTGTTAATGAAATGTTTGCAAAAAGTCATAGAAAAAAGCAACACAAGCAAACAAACAAACAAAAAAAAAAAACGTGTACAAAATGCTGCTGTACGAAATAAACAGTAGGGAAAACATGTATGGGTGATTCCATGAAAATTTTGTCAATTTAATTGAAAGGCAGAATATGGTGGAATAATTTTATAAAAACAATGACGTCTATTTCACATGATTTTTATTTTTGATTTCCTAAGCGAAACTTTAAATATCTTTCATAAAAATTCGCTATATTATTTTATCTTGAAAAACTTAAGTCACAGTTAAAGCCAGCTATAAAGGCGATATTTGCATGTCTTTGGCACTGTCTGTCGCATCTAGAGGGGAAAATCATCAAACCCCGCCAGACATCAAGTAGAGATGCAGCTAAATTTAATTAAACAAATAAAAACGTTATATTCGACCGGGTGGAATCTTAAATACCCTCAAAATATTTAGTAAGTAAATTTAACTTGGTGGAACACAGTTCCTTTAAGACGTCTCTGTGCCCAAGTTTAAATCTCTATTTAGACAGAGTCATTCCGGGAAGGGCCGTGGGGAGACCTCTGCAAGATCAGAGAACATCTCAGGCTTAAGGAATAAAAATTGTTCAATATTTGAACTAATTTTTGAATATAATATGGTACGTCAACGCCCACTAAAGGGGGTGAGGTCCAAAAATAGACTATAACATGTTTTCCACAGACGAACGTATGGGCATTGCTAGATTGTCTCAGACTTCATCACTGATCTAGAATACATATATATATATATATATATATATATATATATATATATATATATATATATATATACTTTATGGGGTCCAATTCTTTTTGTCGGGTATTAAGACTGTATTTTGTCGGGCTCTTTCTGGCAAGGGCCGTGGGGAGACATTTCACCTTTGCCATACAACTTTAAAAATAAATGTTCGGAATAATTATATGTAAAATTTATTTAAATTTTTTATTATTATTTTTATAGGGTCATTTAGAGGGCCTAGGGGGTAGGAGGGGGTAGGGCAGAGTAGTATCAGGATACGTCTCAGCATCGTCATTAAAGCTTAAAAATTTTATTTTTAAGGAATGTAGGCTTAAGTAAAACAATTTGTTAAATGTTTACACTATTTTTGCATATAATAACGCCCAATAAAGGGGGCGGGGTCCAAACATTAATTTTTTTATGGCTCCAAGTTAAACGCGTTGGAACTTCTTTGACATAAAAATATATCATTTGCTTAACAAAATTACAAAAAAACGTTAGAAATTATTTTATTTTTTAGAGGTTGGTAAAGTTCTTTCAAGGGGAACTTTTTTCCCTCTGACCCGATTCAATCGATTTACGAATTTGACCTGTGCTATCCTTCAGAATATATTTATACCAAATTTCAAGGGTCTGGCTCTTTTCTGAATCGTGATTTCCGCAGACAGACGGACGGACAGGGCTAAATCGTCTTAGATTTCATCCATGATCAAGAATATATATACTTTAAGTGATCTCAGCATCCACGCTGGGTGGTCATCTTGTCGCGATGTGGAGGCTTAGGTCTAGTTGACGGGTCTGTACTGGCGGGGGCAGCTGTTATCAGTAGCCCCTGGTAGGGTTACCCATGCCAGAGTGGATGAGATTGCCAGACAAGGGACTGAATTGAACAGTTCAATGATCAGTCACTTCACTGGCATTCCATTAGCGCGATGCAAGTTTCTGATTCAAAGCGAATCACACAAACTAGCTCAACTTAGGTGGGAAAGCGTGGCTAACTGTCTCGTGGCAAGAGCCACGTGGCCCCATAATGATTTGCGCAAAACACGCGACCTTCTCAAGTTTGACAAGACGCGCATGCGTCAACTGGTGACTGTTCTGACAGGACACTGTAGCTTTGGGACTCATGCGAGGAGGATGGGTGTAATATACAACGACTATTGCAGAAGCTGCAATGATGAAGAGGAGAAAGAGACTGTCCTCCATTTCCTGTGTCAGTGTCCTCCATTTCCTGTGGCGCTGGACTCCCGATTCCTGTCAGACTTAGACAGGCTGGCAAACATGGAGCTTTCAGGGGTATCATCCTTCCTCAGGGGTACAGCATAGTTTGAAACGGCGGAGGACATCCCTTAGGAGGTCCTCTGCTTAAGGGCATCACAAAGGGACCGAATTGACGGACCCAAGTGGATTGTCCCGCCAGGGACAACGGCCCTCTAACCTAACCTAATCTAACCTAAGGGATCTCAGATGGATATTTCGCTGCGTTATAAACGGAATGACAAAGTGAATATACCCTCCAATTCTTTTTTGGAGGGTATAATAAATACTGCCCACAGCCAATATTTAAACCATCATATCGATGATAGTCTCGAAATTAACAGGGCACGAATATGTGATTGTTTATGAAACATTTCTCCTGGGATAGTTGCTTATGTAACCATATTTTCTATGGCCAGTGCGATAAAACAATCCACATTTATGCATCAAAATTCGCTAATTACTTCCTGCTTGCTATAGAAATATTTTGGATTTTATTCCGTTCTTGGCATTAACGAAAATACGCTGTTCACTCAGCACAAAAATATTTGTTCGATTATTGTTTACATTGATAACAGCGCAAATCTCCATATGAAGCGAACAGCAAATAATACAAAAAGTAAATGAATTAATGCTGACCTAAACACTGTTATAGAAACTTAAAAATCACATACACCCAGGCAGGTCTGTACATGCATAGTTAGCTGCAACAGCAGCGCGTTGTAGTGGTGGCAACATATTGTAAGCCCCTGCTTTCGCCTGTGTACGTTCCATGGGTATCCCTAAGCCCACTTGAATAAATTGCTCTATAATCCTAACATATTATATTGAAAATGCACAAGCACACTCACGGCTAAAAGTGTGTGTGTGTGTGTGTGTGTGTGTGTGTGTGTGTGTGTATGTGTGCATGTGCGTTTGCATGTGGAAATTTATTTGTTTTGTACATGCATGTATGCAATTTAACAATTCATCTAATATAAACTGGTTTTCGAGTGTGTGTTTGTGTGTGTGTGTGTGTATATATGTGCCAGTGAATGTATCTTGTTATGTTAAGCATCATTTGTACGTATTTATAAAACACAACAGGCAGGAGTAGAAACAACACAGCAGCCACTCGGTCTGAATACAACAACTATAGTTTACAAGTATTTTTCTATTTATTTGTTAAAGCAAACATTAGCTCTTCAAGTATAGACTTCAACCCTGTTACCTTTGCTGCTATATGCTGCACATGTGTATGTGTGAGTGTGTGTGTGTGTGTTTACGTGTAGCACTCATACATAACCACTTTTACAAATTAACACTCATCTATAAATAAATAACAAACAATAATTTAAAAGTGATGTGTTCGTTGTAACGGTTGTTTCCGCTATTTGCTGCTGTTGCAGCATCAAAGTTGGCGACAGCAAAACCAAACGAATAAAAATTGAAGTGCTCTAAAACACACACACACATATACACATACCTACATAAACATATATTTCCTAAATCTCTCATGCTATAGATATACATAAATAACGTTAGTGAAAATCCGTTAGTTCTTACACATTGTTATCTGGGGATATCAGGTATTTGCTTCCGGCCATATGTCTGTCTAAGCGCGTCAACAGTACATGTGTTTATAAATTTACTAACACATACATAAATCCTTAATAATGTAATATAATTGTGCAGCACCATGAGTCGGTATGCTTTTAAAAATACTAGATCTAGATTTTATATTCAATTATTCGTTACAAGAATATGAAATATTAATATTCTTACAGTACAACCCATTTAGTTACTCTATTTACACTCTGTATCTGTAACAGTAAGCGCTACAGTCTACTTAAGAAAATTTTTCTCAGTCACTATTTTTTTTTCTTAAATATAATTGCTTTCATTTGAAGGTGTCAGTGATCACAATCATACATAAACCAGGAATGGGTCACACAAAAAATTAATCAAATAACCTTATAAATACTTTCGCAGTAGCATAAAAGGTTCAGAAATAAATTATTTTATTAAGCAGACTCATTTAGCACAACTTTGAAATCTCCCTCATTTAGCTCGAGTTTAAAGTACCCGTTCTCTTCTAAATTTTTTTCAAACAGAACTCAATATTTTAATAAAATGTTGTTTGAGGAGTAGGACCGGCACTCAGGGGATGTCCCCTACATATGCAATGCATTGCGCCGGAACTGGAAAGACCTTCTCATTCTCTAGAGAATTTTTTTTGTAGCAATTTAAGCCTTCTTACTTCACCGCCTAAGTTTTTGAAAGAGAGTGCTGTTCCCCTGCTCTTTAGTGATGATTGTGTCAGTCGCTGCCAATGATGTTCAGTGACCAGTGCTTTGCCGTCATCACTGAAACAGCCTGACAATAACTAACACAATCATGCACTAATGCTGATCAGAAGAGTTCGACACAATATTTCATGACTCAGCGCGGGGTTGAACTGAGGACCCTCCGCTTCATAGGCTCATGTTCTACTACTTCAGCCAACAGCACCCTCGACATTCATATAATATCGCAATTCAGGTAATTTCCCTAAAAAATTGAACTCTCAAACTAAAAGGTTCTTTAACACCCTGTTCAGCCATACACCTGCTATTTGTGCTTATCGCAATAAATAGCATTATTGAGCTCAATTATCCATATAAAATTTCAATTAATTATTATTCCATAAAAATGAAATTGTTGTAATAAAATAAAAAGCAACTCTGCAAAAAGTGTGTTTAGTGAACAAAACACAACTAACTGAACAAAGTTAGTACAGACTTAGCACCTGAATTGTGGGAAAAGTGAAAAAAAACTCTAAACAAAATATGTCGAGCCATATTCATATTAAATTTATTATTATATATAAAATTACAAAATAAGCAGAAAAAAATTTATCCCAGATTTTAACTTGCGATGGTCATGAATATGAAACATTTTTACTTTTAATTGTCATACGTTAATTGACGAAATTTTGTATGTGAACAGGAAGATAATTATCGCAATAAAATGAATATTGACACAATCTAAAATGCATGTCCTTACACCGTATAAATTTTATTATTTTAATTGCATGTGGAGTATTTGACAACTGCACTGCAATTGTTTTTTATTTGTGGTACTTGTTGCAAAGTAAAATGCTATTGAGTATGGCTATTGTGCGGAACCTACATCTTTTAAATTAGTTGTCACAATAAAATTGTTTTACCAAAATGAGTGTTTTGTTCGGCAATGCAAAATCATCTTCAGTGATTAGGTTCATTTCTGGATGAATCGATACGCAAATAAACAAAAGTTATCTAATATGGAACGATACCAATCCACATAACATCCAAGAGTGTGTCCATTATAATCCGATTTGATATTTATTTCTTAGAGACAGACAGACGTTGACCTGATTTATGCGCCAGAGTAAGTTTGTAAAATTGTATATGTTGGATGCGTTTCATATAGGTAGGTCGTGACGAATGATGCTATATTCCAAAATGACGGTATCCATAAGCTTTTCAAAATACAGTAGCCACTCGGTTATATGAACATCCAGAATAGTGAACATCCAGAATAGTGAACAACAAAATGTAAACACATGCGGTTCTAAAGAGTCAACACAGTCTATCTCTATTATGTGAACAGCTTTCAACCGTTAATTTTTTTTTTAAATGTTTGTCTTATTGGAAGTATGTGCTTCCCCGAAATAAGTGAAAAACCTCAAACTGTTGATTTTGTTAATGTTTTGAGTGCTGAGTAGTTGAGTGATTATCTTACATATCGAAAATCGGTACTTCCCCGAGATAAGCGTGTGCGTACGAATACAAAAAAGGTTTTTGAAGTCTTTATTGTTTGTTACATAGTGCATCGAAGATGAAGCACAAGGTGTTAACGTTATCTGAAAAAAGTGACATTTTGGATAAAGGTGCAAGCGTTACTTCTCTTGCACACAGATATGAAGTGGCCAAGTCAACAATTTGTGCTTTTAAGAAAAATAAAAATCCGATTTTGCAAGTGACTGCAAAAAGTAAAGGAAAAATTAAAAGGAGAACATTGAGAGAAGCTGAAATGTCGTTGGAGGAGGCGAAGCTATATCATTGGTTCAATCAACAAAAGCAAAATATTTAAACAACCAATTGAAAGAAAAAAGTTCTATTACTGCAAGGGATGGGTGGCTGCAGAAATTTAAGCGACGATTTGGTATACGGTTTTTATAGATATCCACTGAAAAATTATCGTCCAATCCGGAGTTTGTAGAACCTTTTAAAACAAAACTCCATTCTTTAATAGTAGAACACAATTTAATGCATGATGAAATTTACAAAGCGGACGAAACTGCCCTATTTTGGAAACTGCTTCCAGACAAAACATACGTTTTAAGAAGTGAAAAAAGTGCACCTGGAAGAAAAATCGAAAAAGCACGTCTTACATTCCTGCCCTGTACAAATGCTTCTGGTGATAGGGAAGGCAAAACGGAGGCAATCGAAGCATTGCAAGCAATTGCTTGGAGTGAAAGTATTATATCTGATATTAATGATATTTTGGTATTGCGCAAATCAGGAACAAGGCAAAATCTCTTGAAGCAAAACAAGTACAAAAAAATATAACCGACTTCTTTCATGTTCATTAATTATTAAAAAAACATTAAAAATAAAAAGTTAATTTAATAAAAGTCATATGGATTACATATTTTTTATTCTCTCGATTTAGTGAACTTCTCCATTTAGTGAACAGGCTCTGTTTGAATTAGTTCATATAACCGAGCGATTACTGTAATAACGAATTTCTATGATATACCACACACTACCTGTTTTATTTAAATTTAAAGCTAAGAAGCGTTTAATGAAAGACCAGGAGAAAATCATTCATTATCTTAATTTATCCGATCAAAATCAGTTAACTTGCGACTAATATTGAAATTAACAAGCACTCCTTAAGTATAACTAATATTTATTTTAAGGACTCTGGGCATATTTAAGCTTATTACGGGTATTTTACTACGTATTTATTCACAGATATATAACCTTTCAAATACCCCTAACAACCCCATAGTGCAGAACAAGTAAAGTGTATAAAAAAAAACAAAAATCATTTAAGCTCTATAAATTACCAACACTTTTCTCCAACTAAAACTAGCAATGCACCCGCTGGAATACCTGATACACAATCACTTAAACAACCAAACACAATCTAATACTCGCACTAACACACATAAGCAAACGTATGCTTCAAGGAATTTCTGTGTACTTGTGTGAAAAGCGCTAAACATATTTAACAAAGTCTGTTTAAATTACACGAATGAAGTTTTGGTTTCCATTAAATTTGCTGTTATTTATTCATTTTATTTTATTTTATTTTATTTTATTATTATTTTTCCATACAATTCCCAATATTGCGAGTAATTTTGTATGTAGTTAATTTTTTTATTTTCATTTTGTTTGGCTTAAAAACAAAATGTGTTTAGAAATATTTTGTTGTAGTTGCCGCTAATATTATTGCATTTAACAACAACATCACTAATACAATAAACAAATTTAATAGAATTTCAGTTTCACCAAGCGGAAGTAAACACAAACGAACAAGCACATGCATGCCCAGACTTTCGCTCACGCAAAGAGCGGAGCAGTGAAAAGAGCAGAGGAAAAACTTTATATATTGATTACATTAATACTATAGCGTATAAATAATTTCATTTTTGCCTTTGTGGAATTTACTGTTGAAGTGTTTAATAAAAACATTTATTTTATATTACATTTACAGTCGAATTTTGTTAAGCCCGCTCCGTTTAATTGAAAAGATCACGTTATCAAAATGAAGTATTTTTATTTATCAGTTCGAAACGATTTTCCACCAAATTTATTCGCTCAAAAGGAAACCCGTTTAACCGAAAAAACGTTTAATTAAAATATATTTTCTCTGGGAATAGCACTAGTTTATATGAAGTAAGCACGGCATAAAAGCAAATATCTGCTCACTTTTTCATGATAAATTTAAAGCAGCAGAAAAAATTTTTATAATTGGTAATCCAACGTGGCACTTATTAAAAAAATTTATTACATTTTAAATGGTCATCACCGATGAGTTCTTGCAGTACTAGAATGTAAAATTTATCTTAAAACGTTTTCAGAAGAGATTGTCATTTAGGAGAATTGCAGATGTCAACTGTAAAATTTATTAGAAATTGTAAAATACAGTGCACTCTTGAAAACGTCAACTAATGAAAACCGCGGGTGTTGACGTTTAACAAATTGTTGACGTTTATGAACTTAAAATATTTTAATAAAGAACATATAGATAGTGTGCTTTAAAACGTTTTTATTGACTATAAACTAAAACCAAACATAACAAATCCAAAAAAGGAACAAAAAAGGCTTGCAGTCTAACTAAAACTAAAAAGTTTCTAATAAATCCAAAATATTTGCCTTTTTTGTAATTTAAGCACTTTCGGTTGTTTTGAGCACATTTTAGTAATCTGATACTTACGAGAACAAAAAAGCAACTGAACATACAAATTGACAATATGTATATAGAGATGCAATTTCTTTTCTACTCTACATACTTATAAGGGGAATCCCAAATTTCTTAACTAATTTCATAAAATAAATGTGTGTGTACACAAATCTGTGTATTTTAACTGTTGCTAAATTCAAAATTTTGCTTTATTTAAAGTTGACGTTTTAGAGCTTTGTGGTTTGGTTGACGTTTTAGAGTAGACAATGTTAAAAAATAAGGGTTGACGTTTTGGGATGTTGACGTAAACGAGTGTTGACGTTTTCCCGAGTACAGTGTATATTGATGTTTTCTAAGGCTCTAGCTGATCATTTTATGTTTTGTAACTCTAGTGACAGAATTGTGGTCATGTCGAAAGAATTCTTGTCATGCTGTGAAACTCAGGTTAATTAAAAATATATACCCTATTACAGTATTCGGTGCCATTCGGAAACGAAACAGCTTCCGTATTTTTACCTCTCAAAAAACAAGAAAAGAACATTTTTCGGACTGAAATATTTTTTAATTTCATTAGTTAATTCTCTTCATGAATAAAAGTATTTTCATTCGTTAAAATTATTTAATTTACCGTTGTCTTAGGAAATAAACTAAGCAATCAACTTCCTTTCCGAATGGAGTGGAATTCCGGGCTATGACTGTAGGGTTATTGATGTAACAATCATTATTATTATTTTAGAAATGGCTGTTAAAAAAAATCAGTAAAAGAGTAATTATTAATTTTTTTATTGATATGAAAAACATCGACACAGGACTATAGAGGAGTTACATCATAAGGAACGAGATCAAAAATCCGACTGCCTCTTTCGACTCTCTCACTGTACACTCTCACAGACAGCGGCAATGTTTTCGACAGATCTAGGCGTTTCGTTCACATACGATTGTTTGTCTAGCGTTTACTGAGCCTGTGGGCCAAATTTATCCACACATTGGATTCATCCATTTTAGCGACTTGATAGGACGACTAAAATGGATGAATCACTCGGTACATTTCCCGAACAAAAAACACTGTGATGAAACAAAACATTTTGATAAAATATGTTTTTAATTTGCACTTTTTTTTATCTTGGACCAGCACTCAGGGGATGACCCCTATATATGCAATGCGCTGGAACTGAAAACGAGGGGATAGCATTGAAGGGACAGACTAAGAAAGATGAGAAGATGGACAGTTTTTTTTGTAGCTATTTCAACTTTTTACTTCGCCGGCTAATTTTCGATACAGGGCCGACGAAGGTGGGTGGTCCTGTTAATCTGCTTTTAGTACATGATAGTGTCAGTCGCTGCCAATTATGTTCAGTGACCAGTGAATATGCCTTCATCATTGAAACAGGCTGGCAACAACTAACACAACCACGCACTAATGCCGATCAGAAGAATTCAACACAATATTTCATGACTAAGCGCGGGCTCGAACTCACGATCCTCCGCTTCATAGTATTGTGTTCTACTACTTCAGCCAAGAGCACCCACTTCTTATTGAATGCTTAACTATAATGATGCTGCTATAATGATTTGGTGAAACAGACGGAATAAATGACAACATAACAAATGGGCACTATAAGTTGCCAAAGTTCGGAAGTCCACGTTGGAAAAGTCTTTCCAATTTCACTTAACCGTATTCGACTGTTTATGCATTTTGTAAAACAATGTATGTACGTGCATGTATGTAAGGGTGTATATGTGTTTATAAATATAGTATTTTATAGTTTATGTTATTGTATTTGTTTGTTCTCTTTATTATCATGTTATTTTCATTTATAATTGAAAATTATCTTTTTCTATTTGTTTGTAAATTATAAAATGAATCAATTTTCCAAATTGAAAATTTTGCTTTATGTCTGCATGTATGTGTTCTTTTTGTGTCTACAGTAAAAAGTATTTTGTACAAAGATAAATATTTGAGTTTAGCATTTATAAAATAATAACAATTTTACACATTTTTGTATTAATTTAAAATTAAAGTTTAACACGAGAGAGAGAGAGAGAGAGAAAAATATAGTTGATATAATTGACATCGATTTTAAAATTACGCGATTGCTAACATAAGACTGTTACTACACTGTCTGGTATATAGTTTTTATTTCAAAACTAGCACTAAGTGTTAAATAAAACTGTTGTCTAGTTTTTTTTTGGTACTTAATAATTAATAAATAAAGAATTAAATTATGTATGAATTTTTTATTAGTCGAACTTTCTTATGTAAATTGTTAATTTTTTTTTTCAACGGACTTAAGTTCGAATCTCCATGACTGCAAATTATTTTTTATTATTTTATTAATAAATGAATTTGTTCAAATTCTTTTTTTATTAATTTATATTAAGATTGAAATATTAAGAATATTTTTCAATAATCATCAAACCAGCAGAACAGATCAGTATTGATTTCGAGGCCGCTACGCCATCTCATCGAGCGGCCTCGAAATCAGTACTGATCCGTTCTGCTGGTTTGATGATTATTGAAAAATATTCTTAATATTCCAATCTTAATATAAATTAATAAAACAAGAATTTGAACAAATTCATTTATTAATAAAATAATAAAAAATAATTTGCAGTCATGCAGATTCGAACTTAAGCCCGTTGAAAAAATTAACAATCTAAATAAAGAATTTTAAAAACATCTTTGTTATCTTCAATAAGCAACCCACTGAATATTTGAGAAGAAAAAAATGTATATGCAATTTTTTCACAAACTGATTCGACATTTTTTTTTATAAAAAATCATGTTTATTTAAGCAAGAGGTAAATTTTTTTTATAAAAAACTTTTTTTTGTAACGCTATTATTTTAAGAAAAAAATCATTTTGGTAAACAACACTTACCGCCTCGGGATTACTAGCGAAGTCAACAAAGGGAGGAAATGAACCTGATTCACCTTTAGGACCTGCAGGACCCGGTGGTCCCGGAGGACCACGTATACTATCACCAGGAGGACCTTTAGGGCCACGTTCACCCTTCTCCCCTTTAATGGTGCGATATGCTGAAAGAAAGAAAAAACAAGGAATTAATATTGATATTACGGAGTCTCATATTAAAATAATTTAAACAAAAAATTTCAAAAGATATAAATCTTTTGAAATTTTCATTTTTACGAAATTGAAAATAAATCTTTTGAAATTTTTATTTTTGAAATTTTTATTTTTACGAACTTTTTGCTAAATTAACTGCCTACTTTACAGTGTCGAATGAGTTCTTTATTTCGTTTAAAAGTAAAACAACTTTTTAATTAATTTTCTAGATATTGTTAATAGTCAGTTTCTGATGAAAAAAAAAAACTTATTGGTACTTTGGAAGTAGAGAAAAAGTGGTTCCCCAAAAATTTCACTGGGATATTAAAAATGTTTGCTTTATGAAAAATGTAAACACTCAATAGGGTCATCCTCCATATTTATTTATTAGCATTTAAATATAATTAAGCTGCGCTATGCCTTCTTGTGTTTTTTGTTTAAACAGTCATTTCCTTTCATTAGTCAACATTTGTTATCACAAATAAAAAAGGGAGTAACATTTGTCTCACCTTTTATGTTAAAAATAACACTTTTTTTTTTTTAAATGTAATTAATGTTTTTTCTTTTTATTTTCATAAAGGTGGTACCATTATGTAAATTCATTGTTTATGTCTCTTGTAATGATAACAATTTAGCAAAATAACCGACCATTTAGAATAAACACCAACATTATTTATGGTTATGGTCGAGCTGGCCTGTAAACTGTTATCGCAGTGAGGATACTTGCGAAACAGGACATTTATGTAAGTGGCGCGATTCATTATTCACATGGCTGGCAGTGGCAGTTGCAAGCAAAATTATGCTTCATTTTGTGACAAAATGGTTCTAATGGAATATGTTAATACATTCTTTTTTTTTTTTTTGTTTTTGTTGTGTTTAAAACAAGTTTAATATTTTACAAAACACATCATTACACTGAGTACAAATAAGCTACTAATGATTTCTTTTATATTTCCCACTGCACGCTGTCAAATTCATGTTGAGAAAATACTTTGATGCTTCTAACGTTGTACGTTTCAATATTGAAGGGTCATCTGTATTTATACGAAGTGTGTCCAAAAAAATTAAGTGAATTTTAATTTAAAAAAAAATTTATATATATTTTTTTAATTGCTGAATTTCTATTTGTACCCGTCAATGTCGTCTCTCTCAGATGCAAAACAATTATACCAGTATTTTTTTTCAACCTCCGCAGCAGCTATAATATGCATTTTTTCGTAGATCATTGAGCTGTATTAACGATTCAATTCTCAACTATAGCAAAACACCGTCCCGTTGTTATTTTTTGTGAGATGATTTCGTGGATTTCGATTCGTGGATTCATGGATTTTTGCATGGGAAATTGCACATTCGTGTGTCACCCATGATATTGCGGAAAACTTTCTCATGCACAAGTGATCATTCTAAATTGTCTCCCACTTTAAATCTCAGATCGGCTAAAATAATATCGTGATTTTTTTTCAACTGTTTTGAATGCAGAGACCTCAACTGTAATATTTATCCAGTATCGCCTTGGTTAGAGTGATGGGGTTTTATACCCTAAAAAAGAAATGGAGGGTATATTCACTTTGTCATTCCGTTTGTAACGCAGCAAAATACCCATCAGAGACCCCATAAAGTATATATATTCTTCATCAGTAGTGAAATCTAAGACAATCTGAGCATGTCAGTCTGTGTAAGTCACGATTCAGTCCAAACGGAAAGAGCTAGACTCTTGAAATTTAGTATAAACATATCTTGAAAGATAGCACAGAGCAAGTTCGTAAATAGGCTGAATCGGGCCAGAAAAAGTTACCCTAAGAAGAACTAAACCAACCTCTAATAAAAAATATAATTTTTAAGGTTTTTTTTTGTAATTTTGTTAAGCAAATGATATATTTTTATATCAAAGAAGGTGCAACGCGCTTGGAGAAATAAAAAATAAATTAATTTTTTAACCCCGCCCCCTTTAGTAGGCGTTATTATATGCAAAAATAGTGTAAAACATTATCAAATTGTTTTACTCAAGCCTACATTCCTTAAAAATAAAATTGTTTTTAAATTTAATAATGAGGCTGAGACGTAACGTGCTCCTCCTATCCTTTTTCAGTTATCCGATTTTTTTCTAAAATGTAGTTCGGATTACTGAAATTTGTTGCAGTTAAGCGTACTGCCTAAAATCAGTATAACAATATTTTTTATATCAAATCTGTATAGTTTTTTAAGTAAATTTAATGTAAAAATTTTATTTAAAAAAATATTATTACATTTTTTTTTCTTTGGGCCGAAATCCCGGCGGTACTGCAATACCGAGCCAACCCGTGACAGAGGCGGAGCAAGCCCCTAAACACAGTTATAAAAAGAAATTCATAACAGTTTGATTTAGATTTTATTTTAACAATCCCTTACAATCTTGGGATCAGCAAAGAGTCACAGGAAACTAAATCTGGTGAAAACGGTGGCTGAGGCATGACTACAATATAGTTTGTTGGCAAAAAAAAAAAATTACTAACATTAGACGGTTGTGTTAGTAAAAATTCACTAATTTTGGAACTAATTTCATTCCCAAAATTAAAAAAAAAATTGCATGACCATGAGCCAACCAATACACCGATATCCTGAGCAACTTCTCTAATAGTGATTCGAAGATGGTATAAAGGGTCAGCCGAATAACTTTTTCTTTTTTGAAAATGCTATAAAAAAACTACTGAATATTTTCTCAAATTTCTATTTTTATTTTAAAGTACAATCCTTCCGGTTAATAATGGAAAATAATTTCATTCAAATGGCTGCCTCGGCTGGCCATGCGCTAGCCTACACGATCGGTCCAATTTTTAAGCACATTATCGATTGTGTGCAGCTGTATTTCACCAATGGCTTCACAAATATTGTCCTTTAAAGCGTCAATTGTCTCTGGCTTGTCGGCGTAACACTTATCTTTGACGGCACCCCACAAATAATAGTCCAACGATGTCAAATCGCAGCTTCGAGGTGGCCAAACGACTTCAGCTCTGCGGCTGATAATGCGATCTTCAAAAACAGGGCACAAAACATCGAGTGTAGCTTCGGCTGTGTGGCACGTAGCGCCGTCCTGTTTAAACCAAATGTTGCCAATATCCTCCTCTTCAATTTTTGTAAACAAAAATTCGTTCAACATGGCCCGATAACGATCGCCATTGACTGTAACGGCCACTTCATGCTCATTTTCGAAGAAAAATGGCCCAATTATGCCTCTGGACCAAAATTCGCACCAAACAGTGACTCGTTTTGGGTGCGTCGGTTTTTCAATGTATGCGTGCGGGTTTTATGTGTCCCAAATGCGACAATTTTGCTTGTGTACATACCCGCCAAGATCAAAATGAGCTTCATCTGAAAAGTTGATTTTTTTTGGCAAAATCGGCATCTTCTGTAAGTCGATCGCAGGCCCACTTAGCGAAGCTCTTTTCAAGCGTATACACAACCAAATTCGTTTAGCGGAAGGATAAAACTAATTATCTGTCAAATCAGACATGAGCTAAATGTTACCATTCACGAAATAAGCACTAGTTGAAAAAAAAGTTAGATGGCGGACCCTTTATAAGAATTTTCCGCACTTTTCTCAACATTCTCATTTTTTGCTGATGAGCTGGAGCCGAGTGGTCGTTGTTCGTCGCATCTTCTCTACCTTCTTTAAAAAGCATGGGAGTAGTGCTGTTGACTGAAGTAGTTACCACGAGATCAAGGATCTTGGGTTCGACTCTGGCGTTTTAGTTGTTATCGGCCTGTTTCAATAGCGAAGGCATAGCACTGGTCATTGACACCATCAAGTACTAAATAGCGCCTTAAAGCACCCTGCTGCGTCAGTACTATAGCAATTCAAATATTAAAGTAGCTACAAAAAAAAAACCTATACCTCGCCTATTTTATCATCTATCTTCTCAATACTATCCCCGTTGATTCTAGTACTGGCGCAACGCAGTGCATATTTGGGGGTCATCGCATAAATGGTAGTCCTGGTGATAAACAGTTTTCCGACACAGAGTAAAATCACTGTATTCCACCCTCAATATATGAATAGCTTTGGAGCACTTAATTCCTTTTTTTACAAAAATTTCGATGCAAATTCCTTGATGCTTTTTTTCATACAAAAAACTTATAACTTTTAAAGCTCTTACAAATAAATTAAATACGGTAAGTAGCAGAAAATGTGAACTAGTGCAAAAAATAGAAGCAATGTATGTAGTCCGCGAAATTAAAAAAAATCACCTCATTTTTTAAACACACCTCGTCCACCATACAGCACTTTCAGCATTTCCATATTTAATTTTATGCAAATGTATATTTTTCCATATGAAAGTACATATAAGTAAATAAGTACTTGCAAATATAAAATTTTTTGCACAATTTCATTTGTCCTTTATGCAGATTTTGTAAAAATGTTTTCAACCACATATAGAAAATAATTACATTATTTTCCGTAAATCAATATCGTTGTTAATTTCTGTGTGTCTGACAACAATATCACTAAATTGTTATTCCCTGGATGTACGTATTTACGAATGCAAAACGAAACACATAATCGTTAGAAAAGCTGTGCTTTAAATGTAAATAAATTTTTATAAAAATAAAGTAATGGCTGTAAGGTGAGGTCACACTAGGCAAACTAAATATGGTTTTACATCACGTGGACAGAAAATAGCTTGTATATTATGAGGAATAAGTAAAAATCCAAAAATAATCGGTAAGTTTGAGTTTTTTTAATAAAAGTTAAACATCTAACGGTAGTTCAAGGATCAATAAGTTGTCTTACTTGTGCACGCAGCACTTCTCCTTTAGTTTGTTTTTTTTTAGTGCAAATTTGTAAAATTAATAAAAAGAGAAATATATCGTTGTTGATATAATAAATAAGAAAGTAACTCTCTCTGTCTGTTACTTTTTCACGCTTCAAAACAGCCGTCGCGGACAAAGTCGCGGGTAAAAAGTATAACCGCATTTTACAATGACTTGCACTTTTTATGACTTGCTCTTTTTTTATAATGACTTGCACGTTTTATGAGGACTTGCACTTTTTACAATGACCTGAATTTTTTATAATGACTTGCATTTTTTATGATGACTTTTTTTTACCTTGGACCAGCATTTAGGGAATGGCCCCAAAATATGCAGTGCATTGCGCCGGAACTAGAAAGGAGGGGACTTGAACTTCTTATGATAACTTGCATTTTTCATAATGACTTGAATTTTTATGATGACTTGCACTTTTATGATGACTTACACTTTTTATAATGACTTGCAGTTTTTATGATGACTTGCACTTTTTATGATGACTTGCACTTTCTACAATGACTTGCACTTTTTATGAAAATTTGCACTTTTTATGAAGACTTGCACTTTTTATGATAACTTGCACTTTTTACAATGATTTGCACTTTTTATAATGACTTGCACTTTTTATAATGATTTGCACTTTTCATAATGACTTGCACTTCTTATGATGACTTGCACTTTTCATAATGACTTGCACTTTTTACGATGACTTGCACTTTCTACAATGACTTGCACTTTTTATGAAGACTTGCACTTTTTATGATAACTTGCACTTTTTACAATGACTTGCACTTTTTATAATGACTTGCACTTTTTATAATGATTTGCACCTTCCATAATGATTTGCACTTTTTGTAATGACTTGCTCTTTTTAGCATGATTTGCACCTTCCATAATAATTTTTTCACTTTTTATGATGACTTGCACTTTTTACAATGACTTGCACTTTTTATGAAAACTAGCACTTTTTATGAAGACTTGCACTTTTTATGATAACTTGCACTTTTTACAATGATTTGCACCTTCCATAATGATTTGCACTTTTTATAATGACTTGCACTTTTTATAATGACTTGCACTTTTTATAATGATTTGCATCTTCCATAATGATTTGCACTTTTTATAATGACTTGCACATTTTATAATGATTTGCACCTTCCATAATGATTTGCACTATTTATGATGTCTTGCACTTTTTACAATGACTTGCACTTTTTCTGATGACTTGCACTTTTTATGATGACTTGCACTTTTTATAAAGACTTGCACTTTTTATAATGATTTGCACCTTCCATAATGATTTACACTTTTTATGATGACTTGCACTTTTTACAATGATTTGCACTTTTTGACCTACTAATGTTATATATGAAAGTAACCCTCTGTGTCTATTACCTTTTTATGCTCAAACTACTGAACCGATTTAGATGAAATTGGGCATAGTTAAAGGAATTTGTATTTGTATTTGTATGTTGAAATACTTTACAAAGTAAATTTGCAAAGTATTTGGTGCACAGATGCCGACGGAGTGACTTAGACTATCCATATATATCCATATATCTTGTTTTGTATTTCTACCCAGAACTCGCTAGCTTATTGTAGTTACTTTAGAAATGTAACTGAAGCCTAGCTAATTAAAATTGTTGTAGAAGATATATGGACTATTTCAACATAAAAATTGAATTTCAATATATTTTGTCACTACTTACGTCTTTCATGTGGATATTGTGATTGGGGTGGCGGCATACCACTGCCATCGTAAATGCTTGTCGCCTGTAAGAAAACAAAAAGAAAATACTTTTATTAATATTTGTTTTAAGCTACATAACGATTTCCTAATAATATGGACATGTAAAAGCGTTATCACTTATTTTAAATATATAATATCTTGCTTAGAAACAAGGCTTTCTTGCACACTATTTTATAATTTCTGTAACCATAAATCGCTATTCGTTATTATCAGCTTAATGTTTATTATATAGTGACAGCGTATTTAATTTAATTAAATACCTTTATTTCTATTTATCTCTCAAGTGACCAACTAAATGTTTAACACATCTATGTTGCCAATCTCAATTTCAGCAATAACAGGCCAACATAAAAATATATTATGTTATAAAAATAAATTTTTTATATATGCAAATATATTTCCACAATATATTTAAATGGATATGGAAAAAAAAAACTTTATTTTCCAACTACTAGAAATATCCATTATTAAAGTTGGACAAGTTAAAGTACTCAGAGTGTAACCACCAATCAATAACGAAAATGTAATAAAACAAAAAAGCAAAAATAAATAAATAAATAAAAACTAAAATGCAAAATAGCAGTTAAGCAAAAACAATAACCAAACTATTTTTATTGCATACGAGCACAAACACACATAAAAACATGACTGTGTATGTGTGTCTGTGTATTAAATAAATGAATGAGAGTTTGTATGGCAACAAACTCAAAATGCCAATAAAATCACTTATGCAAAAAGTCAGCAAATCCTCAACTGACAGCAACAATGGTTTTACTACAGCAATTTTTCACATAATACAAAATGCCACAAAACTATCATTAGAGAGTACAGCAGTAACTTTAGACCAAAACAGACATGGAAAATGGTAATTTGAAAAAATGCTACGCTAATACTTGTTTAAAGAAAGTGTTAGTAAGAATTTCTATGAGGAGTAGTTAAGATTTAGATATTATTTTTAATTAAAATTAGCAAACATGTACCTGGTATGTACAGATTTCATTCCCAATATGGCAATAATAATAACAGACCTATTAAATTATATATTTTACAAGTCAAACTGGCAAATATGAAAAATACGAAGCAATTAAAAAACAAAATTCAGAAAATTTGAAACATATTTCAATATAATTTTAAGATTAAAAATGGTGCGGTACTATTTTCAATTGAACAAATACCGGTCATAAAGCAATAGATACTAACTTTTCCAATCCTGTTTTTTAAACAGAAAGGATAAAAGGCAATAGAAGAAAAACTTTTTATATTCATGTGCAAGACTAGTAATATTTATATGATAGTGTTGGTTATTTTCAGCTCTACTGATTGAATATAAAAATACTAGGAAATTTGAAAACAAACACTTTAAAACTCAGTCATAAAATTATATGGAAACTTATTTGTGCTCTTTTACACATATTTGTATTATTTTACTTTTAGGTCGGTTAAATTAAACCGTTAAATCAGTTTAAAAAATAGTCAGAAATAATTATGACAGATACATATAAAAAATAAAATTTTATATATAAATGCGTTAAGCAAGTTATCGCATCATGTGAATAAATTTATTTTACAACCGGTCGTCTTAAAGGTTTCTGCTTCCGCTATATGAAAATAATTTACAGCGCTACCACTGCATCGCCATTGACATTTTACTACAATTAATAGCTTTTATAATTACAAGTAGGCTAAAGGTATTGAACATTTTCTTGAGTTTATTCGAAAAGAATCTTATAACAATTTTAAAATAATACAAACATAAAAACTTTTTGTTTTTTAATGCAATCTGACAATGTATTGCCAAATAAATGTTTCAATATGTATTATTTTATATATTGCAGCTGTCGTTTTAAAGTTCACAATATGTTGCTAAAAACTGTAAAAATAGAATCAGCGATATGATATATTTCTCGTGTACTATTTGATAATAAAATTTTTTTAAATAAAAACTGTTATCACATTCAACTAAACTACCTTATAAGTGGTGATAAGTAAAAATATACATGAGTACTGATGCTGAAAGTGTAGCGGCTTTGAAAAGCAGCCCTCCTGCTATGCTGTAAAAGTCGGATAATTGGAATGATGTAGTACCTTGCAACATTTATCATGTCTTTCTGAACTTAACACGTTACGAATCGTTAAATCTATTACGATACCTAATCACAAATCGTTTGTTTCATTATATGTTTTTACTGCAAACTATTATATTTTTTAATACTTTTTGTCTTGAATTTTGTATGAAATGTATAAGTATAATTCCGATGAAAAGCAAAATACTTTTAACTTCTTCGCCTTAAATGAAAAAATATTTACAAGCAGTGGTTCTCTAATTTTCTACAAGAGCAAACGTTCGACTACAAAAATCGTATATAACTCTCTTTTATTGCAATATAGTCATATCCCAAGAAATTTAAATTTTAATTATTTAAACGAAACCATCTGCTTTTGGAAAAAAATGAGCATGATATCTCCCAAGCTGAACTGAAGTTATAACGGAATACATTTCTTAGAATACGTCATTAGGTTGACTTTTTTGAGATATACCTGTTTTGTATTAAACGAGAGATACATATGTACATTTGTGTGTGAATATGTATGTATAACAAATAATTGCGTTATATCACTCATACGTCTGACTATAATATTCATATTAATTAAAAATGTAAAAAAGTATGCAATGATTTTCACATTACTAGTGCCTATTTTTTCCATACACTACATCAATGTCACCCTCTCTCTCTCTCTCTCTCTGTAAATCAAGCAAGTTGTATCGTAAACATGCCATAAAAAAGTAGGCAACGTTTCTATAACAAATTTCTGTGGATAATTAATATTTCAACTGAATATTGCTCATACGCCATTATGTACAAAATGGAATAATCTTCGCCTTACCAATACCCACCACGGTGACCATTTCGGTTTTATTTCTTTAATAACTAGGTTAATTTTGCTCCAATCTAAGAGAAATTTTGACTCACTGAACAAATTTTTTTGTACTTTTAGAATTTATCGAAAATATTATAAATCTTTTTTTTTAAGGATTTTTAAAGTTTTTTCAATTTTATTGCATGGTTTATCAATACCCACCCGGGTGGGTATGAAACTATTTATTATAAAAACTAATTAATAGAAATGTTTTACTAATAAAAACATTTAATTTAAGTATGTTAAAGAGCCTTGATGACATTTTTCACATTTTGTTTGACTGAGAATGCATTTAAATGTATCAACCCTGGACATATTTTTAGATATTGGATTAGGACCCATATAAAGGTTTTCATGAATAATATTGATCGATCGTCGGCGATTTTTGATTGGCGCCTCCTTATACCATTTCACATTGTCTTTAGTCTCGTAATACAAAGAACTCGCACATGATTCATCATTATCATCACAATCACTTTCAACGGGCACCTCTACTTCGTCAAGCTTCTGTTCTATATTAGAATCGTCAGCATCTCCAATAGGCATATAATCCTGGTCTTCACCACACAAATTATCAGTACCATCCAAATCTAACTCATTGTCAATCAATCCATGAAAATACTCTTCTCTCTCTCTCTTCATGAGACAGCCTTTAGTAACATAAGTTACAATAATTATTTTTACTTTGAAAGTAAAAATAGTGATTATAAAATACATACATACTGCAAATAATTTTCACTACTCATATCAAAAAAATTCAAGATCATTTTTCAAAGTTCGTACGTAACAGCTAAATTGTATATTATAATAAAAATCTTCCTTGATATGCTTACATTTCACAAGACATATAAATACCTAAATTATCGTTACAAAGCTTTGTAGCAGAAAAGAGCAGATCACTGACTCCGCAATTCTCTTTTGGTAAATTTAGAGATATTAAACACCATCTTGCTGAGCTATAAAAAAACTATTTATTTGGCGATCATCTATGAACTTGGAAAAGAATACAAGATTTTAGAAATTCTACTTGGGAACAATAACAATTCTACTTGGGAACATATTTCAGTTGCGATTCCCTTAGAAGCGTAAGACATGAAGGAACCATTTCTGTGATTAACTTTAAAAATGAAAAGCTGACTTCTCACAACTTTAATTGCAATATATCTGATAATAAAGCATCCACTTTAATCAACAATATATCATCCACCGCACATACATAAGTACATGCATAAAACTTCAGTACCACCCGGGTGGGTATTGGTAAACGATGTTTATAAAAACCTTTGGTAAGGCGAAGGACAATGTTGTTCACTTTTAAATGGAAAGTGGTAACATTATGGCATTTGAAAATAGTGAATTTATTAGAAATTGATTTACCATCCCTTATGAAAATGTGCTTTACTTTAAAATTATGCCTAATGCTAGGAACACAACTGCGACGAACGACGAATTTTTGGTCGCGAATATTCGTCGCCAAAGATAAAACACATTGGTGTATATGAAAATGCACATAATCGTGGCGTTGGGCGAAATTCGTCATACTCAGCGAACGTTGAAATACATTTATTTCTAATTGTTTCGTCAACGAACGACGAACAAATAAATATAAAGTGACCAGGTTTCATATACTCAAACTGGATTTTTGTGGAAAAACATAGTTCACTACTGTATTGTTGCATGTAGCACTAAAATTATCAGTACATACTAAAAATGCATTCACTAATTCACAAAAATGTATCATTCGGACGACTTTTTATTAATTTTGAACACTTTTTATAATATAGTCTTTCTTTCTATTTCTCATTTTTTCATATGGTCACCCCATCAGCTGTTAAATGAAAATAATAATGTATTTACAGACAAAAAATTTTTCAGAAAATATTTACAAAAAGGAATTTGTTCTGAAAAAAAATGGACAACACCGGGATAATTATTGAGTGTCTAAACAATCTGACTGGCATCAGAGGATTACAATGATTTAAAAAACAAATATTAAAATTTTGTTTGCTTATTATTTTAATTTATTCGTCGTTATTGTGTTTCATACGACGAATTTATAGAGCGATTTTTTATCAACGAATTCGTCGTACTAAGCGAAATTCGTCGTTCGTCCCAGTTGTGTTCCTAGCATAATTGAGTTTTTTTTTAGAATAAAAAGTGACAAAATGTTACATATTTTCCAGAAAAGAAATCGCCATAAGAGCAATATTGTTCTACATGAAAATTGTAAAATATCTGGAAGATTTTTTATAATAATTTTCCCACAATAGTACATGATTTCCTTTTTGAGTTTATTTTCTAAAAATTCAAATAATACACATTTTGGGAAGACCATAAGAAATAGTGTTGCTTATTCACACAAAACGAGTTAAGAGATTAATATGTTTTTTTTTTTTGTTACATCAAGCATAAAAAGCAAAATGAAACATTAATAAATGTTAATACAACAACACCGTAACACACTCACAAATATTTATTTATATACTCGTATTAAGGTAAATTTCATACTCAAACTATTAAACAGAAAAAAAAGTTTTTATTTTATTGCAAAATATACAACATTTACTCTTAACAAAAGTGAACGTTGGTAATGTTTTAGCTGTTTGGTTTAAAATCTGTTAAGAGAAAAGTGCCAAAAAATTTTTACGTTTTATTAAAATGCTTCCTTGCGCTGTCTTCCTTCACTTAAAGTTTGGTAGCTGCAGCAATTTCAACAACAGAACTTTTCTTAGCTCAATATTCCAGTAGGCAGGATAATTGATTATTTATCGTCCTTGTTGTTCTTGTGTGGAGTCTATTTTGCAGTAGAGTTAAACAAACGTAACTGTTATTAACGCTGACTTAGCAAACAATTGCTTGCTATCCCCTTCTAGCACACGCAGGCTAATCGAGTATAAAGTTCAGTTTAAATTTTAGTTAACTGGGATCTTTAGTTTTCCAACACTAAAATAGTTTATATAAAAATCTAGTAAAAATATATTTTAATTACCATTTTTACTAAAAACGAAATCTACTTAATGACATGCCATGCTTTGAAATTCTGTTTAAAAAAAACCAGATGTTTATGTACATATTTCAATACAAATTAATTTTAATGAAATGTTTCCGTCGACTAAAAGCATTGTTTCATATTTGACAGAATTTTCAAGCAAATCGACATTAATATTTAAATACATATATTGATTGAAATTGAAAAAACACGAGTAGAACTAATAATATTTAAACCAGAAGTTGAGAGAAAAAATAATGTTGCTAAAAGTACGAGGACTGTTTCAATAAAATTTTTGTAGCAAATAAGTATTTTATTTTTCAATATAATATTCTTTTTTATCAACAGATAAAAATGTTTCAATTCCTGCCGTATATTAATTTTTCCTCAACATAATCGTTTGTTTCTCTTATGACTTCTTCATTAGACCCAAATATTTTAGCAACCAAGCATTTCTTCAGATTTTCAAAAAACAACCAGTCACAACCGCATTGTCTTGATCGTACCCTTTATCACGTGTAAAAACTTTTTATGTCCATACATTCATGTATTTTCATTCTTCAATCGTCCAATCTTATTTAATTAATTTTATCAACTATTGCCGGCCAGGGGCCAAATTACCGCATTCGATATCGATCGAAATTTCCATACAATTTAAATACAAATTTCGATCGATATCGAATGCCGTAATTTGGCCCCAGATTTCTTTTTTTGAGCCACCTATACGTGCGGCGGCATTTTTACTGGTACAGCCACAGAGCCACCCACTAGACAACTTCTAACCATTGAAATTTATTGCGCAGAGTTTTCACTTATTTATTAAGTCTTTTCAATTTTATCTAAAAATTCACAAGGTTGACTGCTTTTTATTGCTGTCATATACAAATTAAATGACGCAGCTTGCTTCAAATAGATGGTGGCTGATGACAGCAGTGTTGCATTTAAAGTTACTGCATTGAAAATTCAACAAGTTCCGGAGTTATCAAACAGCCCTCGTATATTCATTATTAAGCTTATTATTAAATATTGTTTACTCATATTGGCATAAAGTTATTGCATGTTTCCTTCTTTTTTCAGTTTAGTTTTGAATGAGTGCTATTTAACATCCATAGATTTTTATTGTGGCTCAAGTTCCAAGCTGCTAATTTACTCAATACTTGTTATTTGAAGAGATTGTTTAAAATGGAAATTTTTTTTAATAAAAATTTTGCATATTTTTATAGTCGTACTAAGAGAACGTATCTGTTCTGATTATGATTCCGCCACTATATCTCATCATTTTACAGTAAAGAAAAGCTGAACAAAGAACATTAAAAGAATAACTTCAAAATCAGTAAGAATCGTCTCAATAATACGATGATTATAAAAACAGTATAATTTTTTTAGTCCTTGACTATATCTTTAAAGATCCTGCTAATTTCGCCTAGTCCTAATTCATATTCAAACTTCATAATATTTTTTATATGCTTAGGAAGTTTTACGGCTGCTTAAACAAAAACTATGAAACATGGCCCCATTTTACATATACCCAGAAATTAAAAATTAAAGATAGCCCAAAACTTATGGAAAAGGACACAAAGAAAATAAAAAATTCCCTACTTATAAAAAAGGTAGGCTTAAATACACTTTAGCTACGCACTTCCTATTGAGATAAAATCGATAGAAAATTTAAAAATAAGACGAAAATTTACAATGGTAAAAATCTCGGAAATGCATAGTTTTCGAGTTATGGGCCTCCGAAATTTTAATATAAAAGCGCAAGTTTTCCTAAATTTTTTTAATGTATTTTGTAATGTACATATGTATGAACACAGAGAAGCTTTAGTTAGCGAAGCCAGTGTTTCTTATACCATAGAGAAGAAAATCTTTCAGTCCGGCCGGAGGCCGGCTATGTAGAGAAGATTTAGTTAGCGAAGTCGAAGAATGTTTTCATAAATTTTTCATATATCATAAGATTACTTCAAAACCTTTCAAATGATACCAATATTGTCTAAGTAAATTAAAAAATTTAGGAAAACATTGCATTTTTATACGAAAATTTCGGAGGTCCATAACTCGAAAACTATGCATTTCCGAGACTTTCACCATTTAAAATTTTCGTCTTATTTTTCAATTTTCTATCCATATGCGAAATTTCATCTCAATCGGAAGTGCGTAGCTAAAGTGTATTTGTTCCAAAAGGTAGATCTATTTTTGTGTGCTACTACTGAACGACAGTAAAATCTTGCGAAATTGGCGAGCTGTTACAATTTCTAAATTCCGTCCACGCCGATCCACTAATTACTTCTCCTATTGTATTTCCTAAATCGCTGCTAGTTAATTGATATATCCTGCATAGCAGACCTTTGGCCGGAATTAAGAATTTACTCCGCTAGAAACATCGAAAAGTAGCTTCGTAGAGATGTTTGTGCATAGCCGGATTTCGGCCAATCTCAAGAACTTGCTCCTCTAAATATATTTTTTTTTTTAGGAGTAGGACCAGCACTCAGGGGATGTCCCCTATATATGCAATGCATTGCGCTGGAACTGAAAACGAGGGGATAGTACTGAGGGGACAGATTAGGAAAGATGAGAAGATAGACAGTTTTTTTTTTTTTTGTTGTAGCTATTTCAACCTTTTTTACCTCGCCGGCTAGTTTTTGCTACAGGGCCGACGAAGGTGGGTGCTGCTACTCTGCTTTTAGTACATGATTGGGTCAGTCGCTGCCAGTAATTGTCCAGTGATCACTGACTATGCCTTCATCATTGAAATCAGACTGGCAACAACTAACACAACCACGCACTAATGCTGATCAGAAGAATTCAACACAATATTTCATGACTCAGCGGGGGCTCGAACTCAGGACTCTCCGCTTCATAGTCTCGTGTTCTACTACTTCAGCCAACAGCACCCATATGATGCAAAGAGGCTACACACTACGAAGATTTTCTGCATTGACGGCTGGTGGCTTTTAAATACTTATGCTAGGTTGAAGGGCTACTTTTCGACATGTCTAGGGTAAAAAATCCTTAACGTCCGTCCGGCCAAAAGCCGGCTATGCAGAGAAGTAGAAGTAGACCCAAAATCTATGAAAAATTGCTCAAATGTTATGAAGTATTGATCAAAACTTCTGGGATTTTTTAAATGAAAATTTTTTGGGTAATATTTTATGTTTTTTTTTTGGAATTTTCTATTTGAGCAATTTTTTGTGGAGTCATTTAACATATTATCGTTTTATTAAATTCCTGGTATTCAATTTTATCCTATCAATAAAATTTTATTTTAAATAATATTAACAACAATACCTAATAAATGGTAATAAATAAAAATTGCCCATGACTACAGATAATAAAAATGTAGTAATATTGGTTTTAACTATTTCTTTGAAATATTTATAATGTTTATCATGTCTGAATATTATACTAAAAACCTTAGACCAACAATCCTAATTGTACTTTGTTTTTTGTTAGAAATTGTTTATACGCAGCAGGTATAGAAGACATAAATAATATACAAACAAAAAATTCAAACAACATATTGAGTTTAATTTGGCTTAGGAAAAATATCCCTGTTAAGGTTTTACGTTGTTTTCTTCAAGTAGATAAATGATAACAGCTTTTCTGTTTATTTGATTATAACAAAAACTCCACCTGTCTGTTACGAAATAAGTTTACAACAACTTCACTGCGAGTCTTTTGTTATTCAACTGTCAATAGCAATTCTATAGCGCCACAAAGGAAAACTGCTGTTTTTATTAAACATAAAAAAAAAAAACATTTATGTCGACTTCATACTCCCCGTAAATGCTTTTAGTAAATTTTATCAAATAGAAATAAATACAAATAAAAAAAGAATAACATAATATATTTAATCACTTTTATTTAAAAGTATTTACAAGAGAAACAAACAACTTGGCGATATGGAACAAACTTTATAAAATTAAATGAAAAGCAAAACTTTGAAAATCAAGAATATTTTACTTGTTATCGAAAAAGAAAGTTGATTGTAAGAAAAGCGCTTGTCAAAGAAACATGTTACCATTTACAAGTTTATTTTTTAAGTAAGTGGTAATAGTACACACGCACATACATTCGTTTTAGCCAACGGCGTAGTCAGGTTTTCTGTTTTTAGGAAGACCATAATTTTATTACGTGTTTTTAATTAAAAAGTAATACAAACAGTGAAACTTAAAATGGCCAACAATGTGATCTTTAAACAGACTTTTTTTACAGTGATCTTGTCTCTCGCAAAATTCTAGAATTTTACTTTACGTTTTCTAAATTATTTTCAGGACATCAGGCAAATTATTTTCCTTTCATGAGCTGCCTTAATTTTGTTTATGCCAAAAAAAAAGTTGAGAGTTTGTAAAAAGTTATTTCTTATTATATTTTATACAAGTTTTAGCAGATATAGAAAGAGACATTTCATAAAGCAGCCACAATACTACCGCCGGAGTAATAAAAAATTTTTAATAAAGTTCCAGTTTGCAAAAGACACAATATTTATTCATGATAATCTTAAGTAGAAAATATTTTTATTGATTAAATTTATTACAAATATTATCAAGATTTTGTGCTCACTATCGAAGAACGTTTTTGTTGTGCTGTTTCTAAAATTATTATATTTATTTGAAAGTAAATTTCTTTTAGAAATTTAAAACTTTGCTGATAATAAGTAGCAATATTTATGCAGTCGACTCCGCTTTACTGTAAATAACCAAATCCCAATTTGTTTTTTCAGTTATCCGATATTTTTCTCTAAAACGTAGTTCGGATTACTGAAATTTGTTACAGTTAAGCGTACTGCTTAAAATCAGTAAAATAATATTTTTTATATCAAATATCTAGCCACTTGCATTAATAATATAATAGAAAAATACAATAAAGTACGTAAGAGAGAAAAGGACAAATACATTTTGCCATTTAATTTTTCAACGGAGAAAACATGTACAATTTTTTCAGCCTTAAGCTATGCAATCGATTCGATGTCATTGCTTATTTTTTCACTAAAGCGAAGTAAGTTTCATTCAAAACGTAGTTGTGGGCTTGTTTTTGGTTTTTAGTAAAACGATATTTTCAGTAAAGCGATATTTCGCTAAAGCGAAGTGAATAAGACTAGCTGCGTTTAAATTCAGTGCACGGATTTGTATCGCTTTAAATAATCCGTTTTTTTTTCAGTAAAGCGTTTTGCGCTAAAGCGGATTTGACTGTATATACTATTAATTTTTACAGCGGCCTATGGATATTACCGGGCATTGCTGCACGCTGGTATTTATTTTTGTTCTCCTAAAAGTATGCTACATAACAATAGTGAGTTTGTTCTTACGCTTTGGTTCGATTACTTTTATTTGCATTTTCAATACAATTAACTCGTTATATTTTACTAATGGAAATTGTTTTTTTTTCACTCAGGGGATGACCCTTATATATGCAATGCACTGCGCCGGAACTGAAAACGAGGGGATAGTATTGAGGGGACAGATTAGGAAAGATGAGAAGATAGTTTTTTTTTTTTTTTTTTTTTTTTGTGGCTATTTCAACCTTTTTTACTTCGCCGGCTAATTTTTGCTACAGGGCCGACGAAGGTGTGTGCTGTTACTCTGCTTTTAGTACATGATAGTGTCAGTCGCTGCCAATTATTGAAAAAAATTTGATTTTGTAGCTCAGTCGCATGGTTTATTGTCCAAAAGCCAACCGCATTTCTTTATGCGGTTGTAAGGGGAGACATGTTTATTGTATCGTAATATTATTGTATTTATAAATGTAGGAAATTTTAAAGATCAATTCAATAAAGTCACTTTACCCTGATATGGAAACTATAGTTCTAAATCAAAAGATTATTAAATCGTATAAATATAGACTCTTGTATGTTCGTTGTTGGTAATTTTAATACAAAATTTAATAACAACTATATCATTGAATTGTATACGTTCTTCAAGAACGTATACAATTCAATGAGGACAGGGCGTCGTTTCTAAAATTACAAATTTTTAAGTCAAATGCCAACAAATAGGTACAGCTAACAGCATAGAAGTTTTGTAATTTTTGCATACCACAACGTTATTTCATTAAACGGAAGTGCAATTCTTCTTAATTGATAGGAAGGATGAGATAAACTTATACACGCATTGTAGAACCATCGATATAATATGGGTTCCAGGACATCAAGGAATACCTGGAGATATAGAGGTAGATAAGCTGGCAAAGACGGTAGCATTAATGACAAACATCACACTAGAAAATCCCAAGCCATTTCAAGCTTTTAAAAACGAACTAAGCAATGGGCTATAGAATTGCAGACAAGAGTTTGGCAGCACTATTCTAGTCTCACCGTAGGTAGAGGGACTAGAATTCTATGGGGAAACACAAATGGTAACAAGACAAATGAAATCCTAAGACTAATTAGGCCAACACAACGGAGATTGGTTAATTTAATAACAGGACATACAGAGTTAAGGAGTCACCTGGCACACATGGGTTTCGTTGACGATATAACATGCAGAGTCTATCAGGAACGAGGATGACGAAACACTTCAGAATTACTCGTGCTACTGTCCAGCTTTTTTTTTTCTTGGACCAGCACTAAGGGGATGATCACTACATATGCGATGCATTGTGCAGAATTAGGAAGAAGGGTAGAGGGAGTAGTGGCTGTGGACGTTCGATTTGAACCTCCCCAAGCTAAAACTGGCAGAAAAGACCTCTGCTGGAAGTTTGTTCTCCATACGAACCGTTCGGCCAAAGAACGAATTCTCTCTGTAATGCGTGGTGCAACTCAACCACAAAAGGCTGCACCCTATGTGAAGCGCGGGTAACTCGCAAGAATAAACGGTTTTCGGGCACAAGCACCCTTATTTCACCAGAACACATTCCGTTGTAGTATCGGTAGAACACTGAAACACACCCCACGTTGCGTCGATGCTCCAATGAGTCAATAGAGTTGGCTACCCTACTGTCACCGATGAACTTCTGCGCTCTCTCTTGTATACGGTCGAGCAACTTCAAACTAGACTTTAAAGCACCGGCCCATACATGAGAGTTGTATTCCATTTTTGGTCGGATGTAGCTTTTAGTGAAGTTAGGAGACAAACATTTAATCAGGAAGTTATACAAGATATGGAATTTCTTAGGGGTTCTAATTGGAGATACTTAAGAAGACACATTGAAGAAACTAGATTCTCAACCTAATCAAATTCAAAAATTCAATTTTTTTTAATGGAGGCTCCCTATAATAGAACGGGAACTACTTATAATAGAGCACGCAACAGGCCTATGAGGCCAAAGTGTAATCCTGAACGGATTGGGGCAGCTCTTGCTTACGCCCCTCTCTTCAACCTAACCTAATTTAACCTAATTGATACGAGCTGAAAAGTGATGAAAATTGATGAATTTGAATGTAGTAAGAATTTTAACGAACATTTATATTGCTATATTAAATTGAATTAAGATTCATAGGCTAATTGTTCAAACGGTAACACGGGTATTATAACAATAACATGTTAACATCAGGTTGATACAGTTCTCGTATTCTTTTTCACAATAAAATTTGTGTAAATAGGAACTGTTATCAAATTCAACTAAGCCACCTAATAAGTGGTGACAAACACAATACACATGAGCACTGATGATGAAAGGGTTGCGTCTTTCGAAAACAGCTGTTCTGCTCTGCTGTGTAAGTTGAATAAAACTGATGTTGACTTTCCTTTGTGCCTTGGAATATTTATCATGTCTTTCTGAGATTTAAAAACAAATTTCGAACAATTAGCCTATGAATCTTAATTCAATTTAATATAAGAATTTGAATTTTTTTTAAATATTTATGAATTAATTATACGACTATTTTTAATACAACACACATACACAAACACATACTGTGATCGTAATGGAAATTTGACTACTTAAAATGATTTTCATTACATTTTCTTACTTTGATTATTTATTAAGGTTCGAATATTTGTAAGACTCTTAAATATAATGAGATGTATTTCTTTTACATATAAGTTCCAGTAATAAATGAGTTTTACTCTATGAATACAGAATCAAATAACAAGTTGTCGGACGACATAAAATTCTTGAAAAGTAAGTGTAGAAGCATACAACAATATGAAACTAAAAAATTTACATGTAAACTTGAATTTGATCCAATGAAAATATATTTATTTTTGTTTTTATGTTCAAAAAAAAAAATGCTATAAAAATATTGTAAATATTTCTAGATTTATTACTATGAAAACTGAAGAGATACCAGCATTTTTTTAAAAAACTTTGGTAGTGTATGGTTTAAGACACATACAAGATGCCTGTAAAATCTATAATCCAGAGACTTAAATATTTAGTACCAAAATAGAAATATAGAAAAATTTTATGAAAATATTTTTAATTCTTGTAATGGCATATCTAGTCGTATGTATTACAAAGCTTTTTTAACAACAATTTAACCTTGTTTTTGTTGCTCTATAGCAGTAGTTACATTAAATTATTAACATATAACATTTTAGAGAGAGAGAGCAAAGAAATTGTTCACAGAATTAGTTGTACAGGGTCCACCAAATAACTTTTTTTGTGAAAATGCTATAAAAAAACTACTGAATATTTTCTAAAATTTTTGTTTTGTTTGAAAGTACAATCCTTCCGGTTAATAATGGAAAATAATTTCATTCAAATGGCTGCCTCGGCTGGCCATGCATTAGCCTACACGATCGGTCGAATTTTTAAGCACATTATCGATTGTGTGCTGCTGTATTTCACCAATGGCTTCACAAATATTGTCCTTTAAAGCGTCAATTGTCTCTGGCTTGTCGGCGTAACACTTATCTTTGACGGTACCCCACAAATAATAGTCCAACGGTGCCAAATCGCAGCTCCGAGGTGGCCAAACGACATCAGCTCAGCGGCTGATAGTACGATCTTCAAAAACAGGGCGCAAAACATCGGGTGTAGCTTCGGCTGTGTGGTACGTAGCGCCGTCCTGTTGAAACCAAATGTTGCCAATATCCTCCTTTTCAATTTTTGTTAACAAAAATTCGTTCAACATGTCCCGATAACGATTGCCATTGACTGTAACGGCCACTCCTTTCTCATTTTCGAAGAAAAATGGCCCAATTATGCCTCTGGACCAAAATCCGCACCAAACAGTGACTCGTTTTGGGAGCGTCGGCTTTTCATTGTATGCGTGCTTGTTTTCTGTGCCCCAAATGCGACAATTTTGCTTGTTTACTTACCCGCCAAGATCAAAATGAGCTTCATCTGGAAAGATGATTTTTTTTGGCAAAATCGGCATCTTCTGTAAGTCGAACGCAGGCCCATATTTCCCAGCGTTGTTCAAGCGTATACACAACTATATTCGTTCAGCGGAAGGATGAATCTAATTATCTGTCAAATCAGACATGAGCTAAGTGTTACCACTCACAAAATAAGCACTAGTTGAAAAAAAACGTTAGATGGCGGACCCTTTAGCTTTAAAGAGATTTCTTACTGAGTGTGCAAAATGTTTGTTGTTAATAGTAATTGGGAAATATTAAAACAGAAAACCTCTCACATCAATGTCGTTTTAAATATAATTTAAACGTGTTTTAATAACTTGTTTGAATTTAATTAAATTTTCGGCTAAGCTCCGTTACAATCTTTTTAATCGAATATATTTTTTTTCAATTGTTTTACTTGGATCGGCAGTCTGATTGTTTACTTCTTAAGTGAATACGCTGTTTAGTACATGACAGTCTTAATCGTCGTCAGTGGCCAGCGCTATGCCTTCGCCCCATGTTACAATGATATACAAGGTAGCCGCAAGAATTGTTTCTATGAGTCGAATTGTCAAACCATCAGATAAAGAAACACAAGAAAATTAGCACGTGCTGTTGTATTTTCTATTCGAGTCTCTTTTTATAAACAAATCTGCAAATTTGTTTGTGAATATAATAACATAAGAAACATTTCAAAGTTCGTATCATAAAAGAAACTACTAAACCAGATGCCGCTTCAAGACTACGTAGTACATTATCGTACCATTCAAACAGGGCGACAGCAATTAACGCAACCAAACAGATCATAAAAATTAGATTAATGAATGAGTGCAGATTCCCGTATCTGTATTTTCGTTAATTACTTAAGCCAAAAGCATTAAAATAATGGCTTAAATAGTTTTAAATTTGATTTTATGTGTGATTAATAACAACTTCTTAAGTTGTCTGCTTCTCTAAGACGCAAAGGCACTTCAGTTTTCTTTGAATTAAAAGCTTATGATAAGAAGGGTTTTTGAGCTTTTGTTAAATATTTGTTAAATTTTGTTAAATGAAATGTTTGGATTATTTTTCAATATTGCGTTTTAGGACATATTTTTAGATTTCAAAAGTTTTGAAGGTTTTACTTTATCATGTTTTTAAATAAATAATTCTCATATGTTCTTTGGTATTTGCATGCATATAAAGTCGAAAACTTATAAAAATTAATTGCGACCCATAACAAATATTTTATTACATTTTTGATTAACCCTATAAAGATAATCTGCGTAAAATTTACGCATTTCCTTCCAAAATGTTGCAATTTCTTTTTAAATAGCGCGTATTCATCGCTGCGCCCTTTGGACATTCCAGTCGTTGTGCAGATCTTTCGTGAGGCACATACAACGCTGCGGTACGTATAACCCATTTTGAAATATACGCGCTATATGAGTCAAAATGACGCGTGATTACATATAAGTTTTCGAACAAATATGATTTCTTTGTTTAGTTGACTAGTTGACTACTTTAATGTTCTTGATTTTTCTCATAATAAACATTTATAGGAAATATATTTAAGCTGTTGATATTTCTGATTCATTTATGTATATGCAGATATAAAATGTAAATAAGTCGATTCCAAATTAATTTAAAAATAATGAAAATATGCTATTTGAAAAGTATGCGTCAATTTTACGCATGATTATCTCTAACGTATGTCAGAATGTGACATAAGTTAAACAAGAATATTTAAACCACGTTAAACAAGAATATTTAAACCAGTGTTGCAAAAAAAGGCCCGGAATTAAAGAAACCCAAACCACCGATTTTTTCTGGTTGATGTATTTATTATTTTGTTTTATTGCGTTTTATAGCGATTTTATTGTTCTTTATGGGAATAACTGAGTTATGCGGTAGTATCAACTTTTCGATGTTTATATTATTTAAATATAAGGCCTAAAGAATGAAGTGCGTACAGAAAATTTTGCTAAAATAACAAAAAAAATTGTTAAATTGCCGTTAAGCATTTTATAATTATTTATTTGCAACTCAATTTTTAAACGAAAAAATATGAATCATATGAGAATCCGTTATAAATCAAAAAGAAATATATATTCATATATATTAGGCCTTTAATATTTAATACACATGAGAACTCAAAGTAAAATGTCTATCATTTCCAAAGTATCTAATTGAAAATGTTCATTTTGAGTAACAGACATGTAAAACCAATTGGGTTCCACTATGATGTTTTTAAGTATCTTAAAAAACAATACGATTAAGAAACCTTCATATCAACAAAAAAATGTTAGACCGACTTAAGAGATATCCTGGTTTTGAGAGATATGTGTTACAAAAAGAATATGTAGTAAAAATAGTTATTGTTATTCTTTCTTTTAGTTTCAACTGAAGCAAGGGTAACTAAATATATCTTCATATTAAATTGAATTAAGATTTATAGGCTAATTGTTCGAAATTTTTGTTTTAAATTCAGAAAGACATGATAAATATTCCAAGGCACACAAAGGAAAGTCAACATCAGTTTTACTAAATACAAATTTAAGCTGTGGCTTGAGCTAACAATAGAAATGAAAAACGTTCACTTAAGTATAACAAATTCAAACCAATAAAAGTTTCGATTAGGTATGATGGGCAAAAAATTCAGAAAAATGGGACATGAAGAAAAATAATCAAACGGTAACACGGGTATTATAACAATAATGTGTTTACATCAGGTTGATACAGTTCTCGTATTCTATTTCCTAATAAAATTTGTTTAAATAAGAACTGCTATCATATTCAACTAAGCCACCTAATAAGTGGTGACAAATACAATACACATGAGCACTGACGATGAAAACGTTGCGGCTTTTGAAAACAGCTGATCTGCTCTGTTGTGTAAGTTGAATTACTAAAAACTGATGTTGACTTTCCTTTGTGTGCCTTAGAATATTTATCATGTCTTTCTGAATTTAAAACCATAAATTTCAAACAGTTAGCCTATAAATCTTAATTCAATTTAATATAGCCAATATCAATGTTCGTTAAAATTCTTGCTAAATAAATTTTCATAAATATACTCCAGATATATAATTACATTAATATTGTAGTTAAAAATATAAGTGGATATTTACTTACACCATCGAAATCAAATATATCTCCGGAGGCATCTTCAGAAGGAAACTGAGTTAAAAAAAAAGATAAATAAATAAATAAAAAAAATAAATAAATAATAAAACATAAGAAATTATAAAAAAAATATATAAAATAAAAAAAAAAACATACCATGCCAGAGCCTCCTACATCTACATCAATATCATTATAATCAAAAGGTAAATCCTTAAAAAGAAAAACAAAAAAAAAATAATAATAATAATTATTAAAACTAAAAAAAGATAGCAATCAAATTAATTTTATATATTTTTTCAATAAAAAATCAAAATTTTTTTTGATAACTTATTGCCCCTTATTCTGTAACTATATATTTGTCAATGTCACGTCAAGACAATGTCAAAACTAAAACGTCTGCTAGTTCTTTTCTCGCGGCTTTTAATTGCTTTTAATCAGTCTATTATTAATTTGTCCTTATAGAATATTCTGAGACCGTCAGCAACAATCACTTTTTGCCCACAACCAGAATGTAGCTGCACTATTTTTGGTGTTATTTTGATGTGACGTTGACAAATAGTTACAGAATAAAGGGAATTATAAACAAGTAAAAGTGCTATATTCGGCTGTGCCGAATATTAAATACCCTTCAGAGATGTAATTCTTCTTTATTTCTTGCTAAAACGGGAAGTAGGTTTAGAAGTAAGATGTAATATAGTTTTACTTGACAAAAAACTTTTAATTTTTAAACATTTTGGTCACTTTCATGTACCATAAAATATATTATTTGTTAAACCCCGGAGTCGAAATTTTTATTTTTTAAGATTTTAATACCAATTTTGTTCTTCCTGAATTATAAAATAGTTTTCATTAGCAAAAACAACAACGTCAATTGCCTATTTGGTTACTTTTATATATTTCAATATCCCAACCCTGGAAACGAAATTTAAATTTTTTTACCAATGCAACTCTTAATGAGGCATTAAATAGTTTTATTTAAGAAAAACTTAATATTTGTAACCATTTTGGTCACTTTCATGTACTACAATATATTGCATGTACCAAAAAACTTTAAACTTCCCAACCCTGGATTCGAAATTTTGATTTTTTTTTGAAATTTTTGATAAAAATTTTGTTCTTCCTAATATATAAATTGTTTTAGATAGTAAAAAAAACCACGTCAATTGCATTTTTGGTTACTTTTATGTATAAAAAAAAATTTCAATTCCCCAACCCTGGAAGCGAAATTTTAATTTTTTTAATTTTTTTTATCAATGTAAATCTTCATGAGTTATAAGGTAGTTTTGTTTAAAAAAAATGAAATTTTGTAACCAGTTTGGTTATTACATGTATTACAAAATATTGCATGTACCAAAAAAAACTTTAATTTTCCCAACCCTGGAAGCAAAATTTCAATTTTTAGTTAATTTTTATCAGTGCAACGCTTCATGAGGTATTAAGTATTTTTTTTAGGAAAATATCAAATTTTTAACCATGTTGGTCACTTGCATGTACTATTAAATATTGCACTTGTCCATCCCTGGATTCGAAATTTTATTTTTTATTTTTGAATTTTTGATACCAATTTTGTTCTTCCTAAATTTTACGACAGGCTTAGTTCGGAAAAAACAAAAAAAAAAAACAACATCAGTTGCCTGTTTGATTACTTTGATGTATAAAAAAATGCAATTTCCCACCCCTGGAAGCAAAGTTTGCATTAAAAACTTTTTTTTGACCAATGCGAATCTTCATGGCGTATAAAGAGGTTTTGTAAAAGAAAAACTTAAAATTTTTAACAATGGGCCGAACAAATTTTTTTTTTATTTTCCATCCCTGAAAAAAATTTTTATTTTTTTAATTTTTAACAGACCATTGAGGCTTCCCAAAGCAAGAGATAGGTTTAATTTACAAACATTAAAAAACATAATTGATTTTTGGTATAAATTTTGCGTGGAGAAATAGGTGTAAGCTTCCCAGCTCTGGAACCATACTTCGGATCTTTCTGAATTTTAATAGCACTCTATTTAAGTTCATATCCAATAGAACGGTGCAAGAACGAAGTCTCTAGCTCTTCTGGGGCTTGGGAAAAACGATTTCACGTACAGACAGACGGACAGACGGACATCGCTCAATCGTCATCGCTATTCATAAGGATCCAGAATATATATACTTTATGGGGTCCTATATTGATATCGATGAAATTACACACGGAATGACAAACCTATATATACCCTTTCACTTTTTTGTAAAGGGTATAAAAACGTATAACACGATTTGTTGTTGATCTACAAGAGAACCAAAAATATGATAAAATGCTCAAAATTTTAATAATTTTAAAGCAATTATTCTGCCTTAAATATTTTTTTACGAATTCTCATTAGCAAATGCCTATGCAGCAACAAATCCCGGCCTTAACAGGTATTCAGATTATAAAGAATTCTTGTAAGATATAAAAATCTCTACAGCATCTTTAAAATCCTTTGTAACGTTATTTCTGCCAAAGAAAAGTATTCGGTATAGCGCGTAGTTCAACTTAAAAAGCAATTGATAGGTGAGAATATGTGCCCGGGGCCAACAGAAAAAAATTCTATATACTAGCGATGTGCAAGTAATTATAAAAACAAGTAAAGCCGAGAAGATGAAACATAAAGTGATAGAAATTGTGTGTACGTGTGGGAAATATGAAACACCATCGTGCGCACGATAATGGTATGAGTAAAAACCAGTTAACGTTTTATGTGTGGCACATGATCACAGTTAATTTTTATCATCATCATCATCATCATCATCGTCTTAAAGAGCATGGCCTGCATCGTTATGTTGTGGTCACTACTGCCACAACTATTTCATTTTTGTATACAATTTTTTTTTATGACTTTAATAAAATTCTCGTTTTTAACACTAAGAAAAATGTTATAAAAACTGAGTTGAAAAAAACTGAAAGTTGTATGGTGCTGTGTGTGTGTGTGTGTGTGTGTATGCAAGTGTATGCATGGCTATGAAAGTATAAACAAATTTATAGCCACTTTTCCGGTAATATGTATTAGAGCTTCTAGCTGTTAAACTTTATACATATGTGAATATATAAATGAGTGTTTGAAATAAGTTTGAAGTTTATGGTAAGTGAATATTTCTTTTGACACCATGGTGTCAAAGGGTGTCCAACTCAGTCAGCTTAAATTAGAAGAACTATATATTTGAAAGATATAAACATAGACGGCACCAGGCTACACGACACATACCCATCGAGAAACGGAAGAATTATTCCCATTTATATATTCTTTTCTTTTCCAAAATCCTACAGTTTTTACTTTTTGAATAACAAAACAATGAGTGAGTGTCTAATTAAAGACTGAATGCTTCATTCAGGACTTCTTCCTATTGTATCCATGTCATTGCAATACCCCAAATATCTTAAATAATTGGCAAAAGATGCTACTGATCATCCGTAACTACCTGCTGGGTCGTTATATTTACTCTAATTTTTTTTTTTGCCAACTAGAAGGAAAACTATTTGCAGGACCCATTAAATTCCCTGCGTAACACTACCGACATGTTAATATTCTATTTGATACACAAATAAAAATCGTGTCGCATGCAGCATATTTATATACAAGAGTATATATTTATGGCAATAATTGTATAAAACGCCTATTATGGATACAAATGTGAGGGGAAAAACAGATGAAAAAGCAAGATAATAATAAACTTGATACAACAAAAACAGCAACAATGTGGGGACGATATTACTGATGAGCAGCGTTGCCATAACTTTTTGAAAAAAAAACTGCAACTTTAGAAAAAAAAAACTGGTTTTCACGTAAAAAAACTGCACATAAAAAATTCACAAAAATATATAGTTTTTTTCATATTTTTTTATTAAAACAAAAACATAACACAACAAATTAAATATGATATACATCTACATATAACAAAGCAATTCATTTTAATAAAAGATATATAGGTACATAGGGTTTAAATAAACAAAAAGAGTTCATTATTATTCAGATATAATACTACCTGTTCCAGAAACTCGACAAGTCGATGTCGTTCTCATATTTATATTGAAACCAATAATTAAAAATTTAAATTTGTTTGTATGTACATAGAAAAACACAAGGCATATCTATCTAACAGGTACAACCATTTCTACAAAAATAGAACACTTATTGTAGAAACTACCTTAACAGTTGCAAAAATCGTTAAACGACACTACTAAGTTTGACGTTTTATCAGGTTAGGCAAGTGAGCTCGTGCTCCCACCTGCAATATATGTACACCTTGGTAAAATTCAACTTGCTTTGTGGTCAGGGGTGCAAAAAGATGTATGTGATAATTACATACTCGTATAAAAAAGTATAGTTAAACCTTGCCACTGTTATATTAAGCAAATGGGGTAAAATTATGGTTTCAGAAATTGGAATTAAAATAACAAAATTAATAGTAAAAAAGTAAAATGTAAAAACTGCAAAATCTGCACAATTTACAGAAAAACTGGTTTTTAAAGAAAAAAACTGCAAAACTGCTCAATGCTTAGAAAAACTGTCAAATGCAGATAAATCTGCACATTTGGCAACGCTGCTGATGAGACTGTTAAAAACAATTTTTATCCTTTTAACTTTCCACTTGTGTAAGTTTTGTGTATCTGCTTAAGCAGTTTTTTTTTTTGTTTTATCTCTTTAACTTTGGAGCAAAAACTAACAATCATTAGTCGCTGTTAAAGCTGAAAGGGGGCAACTGATACAAATATCCTTTTGTAATGGCCTTTTTTGCTGACATTTACTTGCAAATAATAAGTGGATATTCAGGTATAAGTTTTGTAATGGTTGTAAAAGGATATTAATACGTAAAATAACATACAACTTACAGTGGAATAGAAGGGGCAAAAAAATATTATAAATAAAATAAAGTTAAATATAAAATATTGTTTTCCTATTTTGCGTTTTATTCTTGATGTTTCTAATAAGTTAATCACAAAATATATTTTGAATTTTATGATTTTTAATAGATTTAAAAAAGAAAAGGTGTTTAGAGCAAGGACCGAAAATAAGAGTTATTTTTAAATTTTTGATTTATATTTTAAAAATAAAAGTAAGAGTTATTTTTGATATATATTTTTTTAAATGAAATATAAGAGTTATTTTTGATTTTTATTTTTGTAAATGAAAAATAAGAGTTATTTTGGATTTTTATATTTTTAAATGAAAAATAAAAGTTATTTTTGATTTTTACATTTTTATATCAATAATAAAAATCAATTCAAAACTCTTATTTATTTGTTGATGCCGTATGTATTATAATATGCTGCTTCATTCAAATTTCTATATGAATATAATATATTATGTGACTTATCCATTATCAGCTATAAAAACATGAATGCATAGAAATAGCTTATAAGTTTTGGCTGCCATTCAAGTCAGTGTTAAGAGGTCGTTTTCAGGTGTTCAATTTTACCATCATAATTGATTTTGAATGTTCCTCAGATAAATTATATCTCAAATCTCCCAATATTAATCTGAGTGCTGAAAATGACCTTTCTACACTGACTTGAGTGGCAGGTACAGAATGAACAATTAAAGCTAATTTTCGAAGCCATGGAAACACAAACATATTACCTATGTCACGAATTTTGAATTGATTTTTGTTATTGATATAAAAATATAAAAATCAAAAATAACTCTTATTTTTCATTTAAAAAATAAAAATCAAAAATAACTCTTATTTTTCATTTAAAAAAAATAAAAATCAAAGATAACTATTATTTTTCATTTAAAAAAAATAAAAATCAAAGATAACTTTTATTTTTTATTTAAAATAATAAATATAAAAAATAACTCTTATTTTCGATCTAAAAATATAAAAATCAAAAATAACTCTTACTTCTTGATTTTTTTGATAAAAGTCATAAGAGTTACGGTCCCTGGTTTAGAGTGAAATTTGTTGTTTTTTGTTGCTATCAAGACACTGTTCATGTGGGTGTATTTTGACCGTTTCCGTTTTGTTGCTGTGCTAATTTTTGCTGCTACATTTTTATTTCTTTTCCATAAATTATTGCTACAAACGTTAAAGGAGATGTTCCTTTGTTAGAACTACATTATTTACGGCCAACATGCGAATTAAAGTTGTAATAAAATTGGCCGTTAATTCTAAACTCTACGAGAATTACGCACATAATTGTACTTTATGAAATATTACAAGCAAAAACTATATAAGAATGGTCTTAGCACCTTAAACAAATTAATTTGAAACAAGTTAGAACTTTATATTCGCCTGGGTGGAATCTTAAATACCCTTCAAGCATATAACAAATAAAAACTCTATTTTTATTTTTAATAAACTTCACATTTTTATGGTATTTGCCTTAAGTAAGGTTAGGTTAGGTTGGGTTAAAAGGGCTGCCCGCAGTAAGTGAGAAAAACACTCGGAGGCCATAAGAGGCTCATTGTGATGCCCAGAGGATTATACCCTACACAATCTTTTTAAAACGAAGTACTGGTTCCTGAGAATCCCCTAGAACTTCTCACAAAACCCGCCAGGGCAGCCAGCGGTGCATCCCTGAGGCAGTTCAGATCTCGCAGGAAACGAGAGCCTAGATGTCTAAGCCTACGCTTCTGCAGGGCCTATTCTATTCCTATTCTTCTTCATCGAAACAGCTCCTGCAGGGACAATCATGGAGAAAGCCCAAACGCTCTGACATGTGCCCAATTGTAGAGTGCACCGTCCAAGGCCCCTACCAGGAGTGCCAACGACTTCTTCCCAAAAGTTAGAAGCTGTCTAGTATTAATTCTGCTAAGTGAGGGCCGTAGAGTTTTGGAGACCCTACAGGCCTCCTTAAGTAAAGAAGAAACAATTTTATTTTAATACAGTCGTTTTCAATGTGTTGGGGGGAGCATGTCTGAGACACCTTTGCATCAGCATAAAAACAGTTTATTTATTATAATATTTTATATTAATTTTATATTTCTATACAGGGTTACTCCGGTAAGGATCGTAAAAAACCAAATTTTTGAAGTAATAATATATAGAAGAATTTTTTTTTATTGGGTCCTTTAGGGGACAATGGTGAATAGAGGGTTATGGTAAAGGAAGACCAGAGAACATGTTCATTGGAGAAAGCTTGTAAATTTAGTTTTTGAGGTAGTAGTAGTAGGCCTATTTTGCCATACGCCATATATAACTTGAATAACGCCCACTAAATGGTTAGGAGTCCCAACATGAACAGCATCTTGTTTTTTACAGAAATTCAGATGGGCATGGCTAGACTGTCTTAGATTTCATCACTGATCAAGAATGTATATAATTTATGGATCTTAGAGGGATATTTCGCTGCGTTACACACGGAAGGACAAAATTAATCTAACCTCCAATCCTTTTTTGGAGGGTATCCAAATCTAATAATATGCACTTTGAAAATTATGTGCCAATTGTACGCATGATTTTCTTTTACCTAAGTCAAAATATAATTAACTTTCATAGCACAATTGTGCTGAGATCATTCGCTCGTATTCTTACCCTCTTTAATTTAGTCGTCGATGAGACAGCGACGAATGAATATCAGGCGGATGCTTACGAACTTTTTTATATTTTTTTCCAGAATATTTGCCCAGCAAACAATTTCAGTCATGATGATATGCGAATAATATTTTGCCATAAACAATTCTTTCGATAAAATACAATGCCTTTTATAAAATTTTTCTCCAATAACGGACTATACTAATTCTCCTAATTTAGTAATACACTTAGTCTTATTCATAAGTCTGTGTAAAATCTTATCAAAAATATTTTGAATATGTTTCCCATATGAAAATGATCTTCCATGCCGACAAATATCAAAGCTTATTAAGTTTGATACATCCAACCGCGTATATTTTTTGTCGCACATTCAGTGTTATGCTCCAGCAAGCAAACATTCTTTTATATATTTTTTTTCTTGAATGGAATATATAACAAATTATTGTCCTATCTTTTTTAATATTTTTCATTTGACTGTTTACTTATAAAAAGTTTTATTTTTAATTAATAATTTTACGTAATCAACATTTTTTTTCAACTTAGAAAATATTGCTACTCATGTATATAAATATATATATATATATATATATATATATATATATATATATATATATATAATGCACCATTATCTTTCAAACGCTTGGCTTTTTGTTTGGTGGGTAGCTCGCAAGCTCAACACATACACAATTTACCAATACATTGACGGTGCCCACCACTGTTCTAGAGTTATCATGCACGTATAAAAATCGACCCATTTTCGAATATTTTTTTAAATTTTAAATTTAATTTAAAATTTAATTTTAAAATTTTTTACAAATTTAATATTGTAGAATATTGTATTAATTTCCACCACCTTCCTTTTACGTAAGACTTCCTAATTTCAAGCTGAATATCTTTTCTAAAAAAGATTGAAATTTCTCCACACTTCTGGCCTGAAAAATTTCAACATATTTACAAATAATAAAAAAAAATATATTGCAATATTCAATAAAGTGCTATATTTGCATTTATTATTACTTGTTAATTAAAATTTAAAATATATTTGTACAAATGCAAGTGTGTATGTGTGCACACATGTGCGGTTGCAGCACACAAAAATTAATATTTCAACCAAATGTAGGTTATGGCCGTGATAATGGTTTCATTTGCTGCTAATATAAATAAGGAAAGGGAATTTCATATGAAAAATGCAACTTAAAAATATATTAAGGCAGAGAGAAAGTGAAAGAAATTTTTTTATCTCTCAAATTACACTCTAAAAATGTATATAAACAATGTCTAGTTATAAAAATAGTTATGGAACGCCTCATTATATTAGTATCCTCGAAAACAAAAGAAAGAGAATATAAAAAAATTTTTTTTTGGTGTTTGCTTCACTTAAATTTTGTTTTAAATTAAACTTTTTTTTTTTTAATCACCCAACATGGCATATCTGCTTTTTATATTAATAATGCGCTCATGCCTGTACGTATGATTATATGCTTTTCAATTCATTGTCTTTAGAATTATTAATGTCCTGGTTAGTTTAGCATGCACATGCACGCTCCACTAAACAAACACACAAACACTTGATTTCATCGATGCAAGTACATTTGCAAGCAGCAAAACCGCAAATCATTATTATTTTCCGCCTATTTTCAATATTAATTAGCTCTACACTTATAAATATTTGATAATTTTAATTTAAATTTTGAAAATTATTACCAAAAAAAAAATAAATTCCATTTATTTTATTAAATATTAACAGGGAAATTTTGGTTTTACAATAAACATTTTTGAAATTAACTGTCAGTTAAACTTACCGTGTTTTTGGGTGGAGGTATGCATGTTATGGACAGGGCTTCTGGATTGCCATAAACATTTAGTTTTTGCAAATAACCCTATTTATGATAAAATGAAAAATATATAGAGATTTTTAATATTTCATAGAAATTATATTCCATGAAAAACCAAACCGATTGATAGCTGCTAATATTTTTATGCAAATTTTGAGCATAATAATTAAATATTTTATTGATGGCATTTTTTGCCTTAATATAAAATGTTGAAGGCAAATTTTCATAATAATAATTTTTGCACTCTTAATAGAGATATTCTGCATTAAACAATTTGAGCTTAAAACATTATCAAGTATGCGCTATGAATCGCACGATTATCGAATCACATGCGACTTGAAAAACGGCAATTTCTTTTAAACGATTTAGAGCGATTGCGACCTCCAGCACACCAGTTTTGTGATTTCAAATCGAAAACACTTTATTTCATGCGATAAGCGATTTCCATCACATGGCCGTATGACTAATCAAATGAAAGGAAAAGGCATCCAAAAAGAAAATACTTTTCTTGTACAAAAAATTAGAAGCAAAGTCACTCTAACAACTCATACAATAATATTCTGTCTTCATTGAATACAATATTATAGATAACAATTTTCTAACAGTAGCGCATATGCTATTTATATCTCACTTCACCTAAATAATGTCATTCACCAAAAAAACCATATTCATTTCTACAGCTTAAATATTGTGTATTTAATAAACATCATTCAATGGGATATTATGAAAAAGAACAACAACAAAAAATAAATTCTCTTAACTCCTTTCAACAATATTTTCAGTACAACACAAAACTATTTCCACACATTATGCCATGAAAACTCAGCACAACAAACAACTTTTTTATTTTGTTTTATTATATTTTTAATCATTACAATTTTTCATGTTTACCGTTTCCAACAGCACAACGAACAAAACTGTCAGCAAAAATTAAATAAATGACACAATTTTCTAACTAAACTGCAGAAATGTAGTGGGAGTGAAGGGTGTAACAAAAAAACAGAAGTTCTTTGTGCATGACTGGTTAGAGCATTCATTTTATTCGTATTTGAAAAAAGTGCGAATAAAAAAGTAATTGAATTTTAGGTTTTTGGATAATTTCCTTTTTTCTTAAGTCGGACCAGTAGGAGATAATATTGAAAGGATTTAATCGAGTGTCTTTGCTAAAATTATATACACAAGATAGGCAGTGATATAAAATATTTAGATTTTATAATCATTATATTATAAGTGGGAGCACGGGATGATCCCTACATATGGAGTGTACTTCGCCGGAGCTAGAAAGGAATATATACTATTGATACGATATATGAAAAAATAAATGGAAAGACAGACCGCCGTATTCATAAACAATGTTTTAGGTTTATAACAGGTTTATTTGAGAAATTTCTCATAGAAATACGTCAACGGATGGAAAAGGGCTATTTTGATTTTGCACCAATTAACTCAATAAAATGTACTTTTCATACCATGACAGTACCATTTTTTTATATTTTTTATATTTCTATAAATAGAAATTCAAAAACTTCTCTACACAAGTATACAACAAAAAAATATTTGCCCCTATTATGAATGACGACATCGACGTCGCATCAAGACGACAGCAATAAAATTAACTTTATCTATTCTTTGTCGGCAGCAATTGACATGTTCTATTAATATTATATGCCTTAGAGAATACTAAGAGATTGTCAAGAGTAATTAATTGTTATCGACAACACGTAGACAAGTGGTGATTTTTTGCTGTCGAGTTGGTGTGACGTCGATGTCGTCATTCATAATAGGGGCGATTATATACATAAAAATCTAGGAATCAGTTGAATAAATGTTATTCACAAAGTCATACAATTTTAGATAATAAATTTTCTGGTAGTTTAAAATTTAGGCAACGAGATATTGATTGAAAATTTTTTCGGTATTTGGAAATCAATTATTATGCCCTTTTTCAACGTTATTGTTTTTGAATCAAATATAAGGCAGCCTAATGCTTGGAACACAACTGGGACGAACGACGAATTTCGCTTAGTACGACGAATTCGTTGATAAAAAATCGCTCTATAAATTCGTCGTATGAAACACAATAACGACGAATAAATTAAAATAATAAGCAAACAATATTTTAATATTTGTTTTTTAAAGCATTGTAATCCTCTGATGCCAGTCAGATTGTTTAGACACTCAATAATTATCCCGGTGTTGTCCATTTTTTTTCAGAACAAATTCCTTTTTGTAAATATTTTCTGAAAAATTTGTTGTCTGTAAATAAATTTTTATTTTCATTTAACAGCAGATGGGGTGACCATATGAAAAAGTGAGAAATAGAAAGAAAAACTCTTTCATAAAAAGTGTTCAAAATTAATAAAAAGTCGTCCGAATGATACATTTTTATGAATTAGTGAATGCATTTTTAGTATGTACTGAAAATTTTAGTGCTACATGCAACAATACAGTAGTGAACTATGTTTTTCCACAAAAAACCAGTTTGAGTATATGAAACCTGGTCACTTTATATTGATTTGTTCGTCGTTCGTTGACGAAACAATTAGAAATAAATGTATTTCAACTTTCGCTGAGTATGACGAATTTCGCCCAACGCCACGATTGTGTGCGATGTGTTTTATTTTTGGCGACGAATATTCGCGACCAAAAATTCGTCGTTCGTCGCAGTTGTGTTCCTAGCATAACGATGAAAAATGTTTCTGTTGCGAAAAATTATAGCAAATAATTGTAAGTCCGTGACTTAAATGAGCCATAATTTAGCAGAAATATGAGACATAAGACACTATTTTGAAAGATTCGGGTCAAAATAAATATATAGAACAAGCGGATGAGTAAGAAACGATCCGAAAATTTCATAAAGTGCTGACTGGAATACTGTGTGTAATAAAAAGTTGGCACAAACTCTTTGATTATGTAACCATATAATTCACAGAAATATTTTATGTTTATTAACTGATTCACTGAGAAATTAACAAAAATTTTCTAGCATAAAACGTTTTTATGAACTAGGTGTAAGCTTTTAATTGAGATATTTAAATTGTACCAAATTAGTCGTGGTAGTACTACGGTACCAACAAAGTCTAATTGTACAAAAAAAAAAAGTACAATTGTATCATGTTTTTCATCCGTGAATACGTCAAATAAGCGTTTAATAAACCTAAAATATTTTTTATGAATACGGCAGAGAGAGTTTATTTGAGTTACGGGACAGACGAAGGAGGCTGTCACTTTGCTTTTTAGTACATTCTAGTGTTAATCGCTGCCAGGAATTGTTTAGTGACCAGCGCTATGACTTCTTCATTAAAACAGATTGCCAATAACTAACAAAACCATGGATAGATAAAAAAAATCCCATACCATAGTAATAACTCAGTGCGGAGTCGAACCCAGGATTTTCAGCTTCTAAGTCTCGCGTTCTCTCCTTCAAAAAGCCATGATATATATTTTAAGGAGTATTAAATTTTGTGGCAATTTAGTTAAAACAAGTAAGAACGTTATACTCGACCGGACCGAATCTTATATACCCTCCAAATACTTTATTTTGTAGGGATCACTCTGGAAGGGACCGTAGCGGAAACATCTCACCTTTGCCATAAAACACTAAAAATGCAATTGTTGGTGTTATTAAGTGAAACAAAAATAGATAACAATTTTTTATAGGGTTATTTAAGAGGCAAAGGAAGATCAGAGAACATCTCAGCGTCGTCACAAAAGCTTAAAAATATAATTTGTGGCTTAAATTGTACAATTTGTTAAATAATTACACTATATTTCCATGTAATATGTTACCTCAACAACCACTAAAGGGGACGGGGACCAAAAATGGATTTTTATGATTTTCTGGCATGACGTTTGGGACGTTTTCTAATATAAAAATACATCATATGCTTAACAAAAAAAAATTTTAAATTATATTGTGGTTTTTAGAGCTTGGTTTAGTTCTTCTAAAGGGGAAATTTTTTTCCTCTGGACCGATTCAGCCCATTTACGAACTTGATCTGTGGTATCCTTCAAGATATAGTAGTACCAAGCTTCAAGACTCTGCTTCTTTTCGTTCTTTTTTGGAGGGTATAAAAATGTCTTTGTAACATTTTGGTAAACAATAAAAGAAAATTGTCATGCTAATTGAGTAGAGTTTCAAAAGCAGATCATAGCAACGATGTCAGTATATGAATGCATTTCATATGTTACTCTATTATCTAGTTGAGTAGTTGTTAAATAAGCTTAACTATTCTCTGTAAAAATTATCATTTATTGTTTGTGTGTAATGGACAATCTCAAGAAGTTACTTTATGTACACAATTGCATTAAAAATAAAAAATAAATACACAATCAATTTCTTGCTGGAGTTGTACGACCAGAATCTTCCGTTAAAAATTAGCAGCCGATGGCTCTGGAAAAAGCGAAAGAGATACATGGAATATTGGGAATATTAATCGTCAGGGCTGGGGAATTTCGTACTAACCAAAAAGGTAACAACTTAAAAATATGAATGTGGGAACTTCTCATATTCAATTTTCGTTAAAAACATTAGTTAAATAGTTGATATTCCCACTAACTAGCACCACTTGCAAGAGCGGAAAATTTGAACAAAGAACGCTGATGAGATGGCGTAGCGGCCGCGAAGTCAGTACTGATCCGTTCTGCTGGTTTGATGACTATGAAAAATATTCTTAATATTCCAATCTTAATATAAAAAAAATAATAAACAGAATTTGAACAAATTCATTTATTAATAAAATAATAAAAAATCATTTGCAGTCATGCAGATTCGAACTTAAGCCCGTTGAAAAAACTAACAATTAGGATTTTAATTTTTTGAGAAAAAGTATTTAATTTTAATTTTTGGTTTAATCGAGGAAACGTTATTCTAATGAACGCCCTAATGAATACAGATGGTGATGGTATTAGAATTTAGCCACTAATGTCAGGCAAGGACAAGTCGAAATGGCTTAAGCCACTCTGATCTGTCTTCTAGGTGTTAAAATTTATTATTAAATTTTGAAATGAGGTCATGCAAAAGATTATTTTTTCTTTTTTGATTGTGGAATAAAATGAAATGAAGCACACAGTTTAACTTAATGAAATTTTGGAATTTTTTATATAATTAGAAAATAAAAATCACATATACATGCAATATTTTTTTGAAATATAATTTACTATACTACTAATTTAAAAACCACTCAGGGGTTGAGTCCTATATATGCAGTACATTGCGCTGGAACTAGAAAGCAGAGGAATAGTATTGAAGGGACAAATGACAATAGAGACTTTTTGGTAACTATTTCGATCTTTTACTTCGGCTACAGGCCCGCCGAAGGAGAGCGCTGTTCCTCTGTTCTTTAGTATCAATCGCTGGCAGTTATGTTCAGTGGCCAGTACCTATGCCCTCAGTTACTAACACAACTATGCACTAATACTGTTCAGAAGAATTGGGCAAAATATTCATGACTGAGGGCAGAGTCCAACTCTAGACCCTCCACTTCATAGTCTCGTGTTAACTACTTTATCTAAACGTAGCCTGTAGTGTCCTTGTACCAGGACACCGTCATCACTATATTCCAAAAGGTTAGCTAAAACTGAAAACAGCTACAATTAAGTTATCCCAAACCATTAAGAATTAAACTTATGACTCAATGACGTGCTGCGGACTCTTATGAGAATATTGGTGAGACTTCACAATATAGGAACAAAACAAAAAAATAAATGAGTGTTCGAACTCACGGGCGATGTGTTAACACCTTTTTGTTTATTTATTTTATATTAAACCCACAAAAAACAAAGAGAATGCAAGGCAACAGACAAATGTACATACATACATTGTTATGTACATAAGCTACATACGTTGCTGTCTTGCTATCTCATTTTTATATATGTACGTATAACCACGTCACTATTCTCTTTGCTATGCATAAGACAAAACCGAAGATCAACATAAAACACTTTTTTAATATTACTCCAAATTAATGCTCCGAATTAAAACACTTAAATCTCCGCTCGCCGATATCGGATCGCCTTAATTTTTGGCCTAAACTCTTCGTCGAAACCTGCACTAGCGTTTTAATCCAAAAATTAATAAAATCGGCTATGAATTTCCGGAGAAACTCGCGTGGGAAAATTATATGAAAATCGCCCAATAATCACTTTCAATACCGACTGCCAAGCAACAACAACAAACAAACAAACTCTTACACTTACACTTGCGTATGTATTGAAACTGATAGTTTACTGCACTAGAGGCGCGCGTATAGATGTTAACACATCAAAAACCTTGTTGCCTGAAAAAGTTAATGCTAGACTAAAAAGGCGAAGATTTCGGGCCTGCATCAAGTTATGAATACGATGACAAATTTATTTGACCAGCACTAGTGCATGGTTGCCACAGTTGTTGCCCACTTGTTCTAGTAACACCGCTGTAGCACTGGTAACTGCCAGCAGTTGACATTATAATGTACATTATAATGTACTAAGAGCAGAGAAAAATTTCACCGTGGACGTATATATTAAAATAGTGGCAGCAAATTCTCTATCGTCTTCTCATTCTTCGTCTGTCCTCTCAATAATATCCCTTCTTTCCGAGTTCCGGCGCATTGCACTCCATATTTATATAGGCCATCCCCCAATTGAAGGTCTTAGTAAGTGAAAGAAAGTAACAATTTTGTTTGCTCTTTTAAATTCGAGTCCGTAAGATATTCTGTATCTGGTATATTTTCAAAACTGAATTTGAGTAAAGCTAGACGAATGGCATAAATAGTGCTCGAGTGTTTTTTCATCTTCCTGACAGGCTCTTGATACGAATATTATATTATCGTGCCAGGTAAGTTAATAACTTTGTATGTCCTCTTATACTTAATGTTAAGCCATATACCAAGTGTTGGCCTATTTAATCTTAGAATTTCATGAGCTTATCGTTATTTGGGTCATTCCACAGAAATCTCTAATTAAGGTCTCATTTAATCTTGCCTTTATGCATTTATACAACCGAAGCACTGAAGGTGTTTTAAAAATTACGAAAATGCCATTCAAAATTTTTTTAAATAAAAGAAATTTTGTATTACATATCAACTAATTTCTATTTGGGCTGTTTTGGTTGTTTCGTTGCATTCCTACTGTAATCAAGCTGCTCATTTTCATGATGTTTGATAAATAATCGTCATGCCATTCCACGAACACATAAAAACAGGAACAACATATTCCGGGGAAAAAATGATTATTACAAAAATTTTTTTTATATTACATATTTATTTATTTTGTTGTTGTTATTTTTTGTTTATTTAATAGTTGGCGTGAACTTTAGTCAGACGACCATCATGTACTACTTCCTTGCCACGCAGTACGGGCTATTACATGCTTGCAACAGAACAGATAAAAATATTTATGGTTAAATATTTTACACTTTACTAACATTTTAAATAAAATTTAGTTGCACACAAACTAGTATGAAAAAACTTTATATATAATTTTTTATTACTTTTTTTTTTTAGATAAATAATCGTTTTCTTTGTCATAAATTGTTAATAACATAATCATCACACTCTATGCGATAAGGAAAAATAAAAGGTTTTTGCATTTCACTGACTGTTTTTGTTTGTTAATGTGTTTACAGAAATATTTTAGCGGGAAGCTTTTATGGCTGCAGAAATTAAATAAAAATTCTATTAATATTTTAATGAATGGTGATTTATGTGCAGAAAATTTTTATATATTTTATACAACCATTTATATTCATTAGACAGTGATTTTGTAAAATTTGCTGTATTTTGTTGCAAAAAAGTAATTAATTTGAAAACTTGTTGGTTAATGTAAACGTTAGACATGAAAACAAATGACTTTCGATAGAAAAACATTAGATTACAAAATATATTTATATTTGAAGCCATAATTTGGTTAATTTCGTTGTAATATTCTGCAAGTTTTCACAGTTGTGGGTGCTGTTGGCTGAAGTAGTAGAACACGAGACTATGAAGCGGAGGGTCGTGAGTTCGAGCCCGCTCTGAGTCATGAAATATTGTGTTGAATTCTTCTGATCAGCATTAGTGCGTGGTTGTGTTAGTTGTTGGCAGCCTGTTTCAATGATGAAGGCATAGTCGCTGGTCACTGAACATAATTGGCAGCGACTGACACTGTCATGGACTAAAAAGCAGAGTAACAGCATCCACCTTCGTCGGCCCTGTAGCAAAAAATTTAACCGGCGAAGTAAAAAAGTTGAAATAGCTACAAAAATATTGTCTATCTGCTCATCTTTCCTCATCTGCCCTCTTAATACTATCCCCTCAATGCAATGCATTGCATATATAGGGGTCATTACCTGAGTGCTGGTACAATATAAAAAAAAACCATGATATTCATAGTTTTAAAAAACTCAGTGGTTTCACCTTGATTTGCCGAACATCACAGTAGGTTCCATTCCTTTAAAATATAATGTGCTGGACGTGTAATTTGTATAATGTTAGGCAAGAGAAAAATATGGTTATGGATCTCAAACATACAAAACAATAGGCATTCCCTACTTATCTTATCTTATATATCCTATTTTGTTATAAAAAATCAATTATATACAAAATTTCATCCCACCACAACCCCTACCATAAGCTGCTCTCACTTTGCTATTTTTTTTATTTTGCCATCCTTTTTTTCCCCCTGAAAAAAAAGGACACAAAACTAGTTTCCATATATGCTTAATAAAATTTTATTAAAAACTATAATTTGCAAATTCCAATAAACCAACCGTACCTTATGGGTAGATGTAGTTTTAAGACCTTCAGAAAATTAAATCAAGATGAACAAAGGAAAACTTAAATTGTTTTTGAAGAAACTTTAATCTGCCATGAAACTGAAAATGGAAATTGTGTTGCCAACATCTTGAACAAATAAGCACTAACGAAGGTTTTAAATATTTTAAAATGCAACAACAATAGAGCAGAGTTTTGGCCGTAACACCTTTAGAATATTGTAGTTGGTTGTATTGTGTTGATTGTTTGTTGTACGAAATTGTTACTTGTTTCTGCTTTTTATCTCTTTTGTCAACGGCAACTTTTCGCAAAACAAGGCCAAGACAAGCAGCATGAAAAATAAAATAAATAACGCAAAGTAAATACTGAAAAATTTGTATACACTAATAAAAAAAATAGGTGCACATGTTGCGAAATAATTCATAACAAAGTTATGTTACGCACGCTACAAGAAAATAATTTTAATGCTAAAACACATCGACATGTATGAAAATTTTAAAATTATTTCTTTAATTTGCTAACCACTTGTGACGCAGGTAACACTTTTTGCACTTCAGTAATCAAATCAAATATTGATGGCTTCTTAAGACTAATTTGCCAGCGACTTATGACTAAGAATTAAGTATTCCCTAGTACTCGCTTAGAGTTCTGCAACCTTAATAATGCAAACTAAAAGGACAAGACAATATGCAACAGCTTTAATACATTCATTCGTCATAAGATTTGTTACAATATCATAATTTTTACAAAATTGTCAAAGTTTGATGCCAACATAGGGAATATATGAAATATAGCAATAACAGTTTCAGCAGTTGCAAATTTATTTGTGACGCACAGTACACAAATTATGACGAAAACTGATGTATACTTTTTATTTCAAATAATTTTTTTTATTGTTTAAAAATCAATATATAAAACTTGTTTAAGATCAGAAACCCCTTGAAAAATTTTTTTTTAATTTTATACACAATATAAAAAACAACCCGTGACGCACGCTGTAATGCATGGACTTAATATTTCACACATAATTTCAATCTGTGCACACAATGGCACACAAGCGGAAATGTCATAAAATAATATAAGAATTTTAGAGCTTGCGAAGGCTATTTTGAGAGTAGTCATAACGTGAGGCACGCTACAGATATTATGACTATTATGACGAAAGCTTTTGCTTACTTTTTATTTTAATCAAAAATAGTTTGTATTAATTAAAAATCAGAATATAAAACTTCCTTGAGATCAGAGACCCCGTAAAAAAAGATTAATTTCTACACATCTTATAAAAACAACCCATGACGTACGCTACAATGCCTGGTCAAATACTTCACACATATGTAGCTTCAATGTCTGCACAATGGTACACAATCGAAAATATTATACAATATAATAACAATTTCAGAGGTTGCGTAGGCTATTTGGAGAGTAGTCATATCGTGACGTACGCTACAGAAACTATGACGAAAGTTTATTTTAATCAAAAATTGTTGGTATTAATTAAAAATAAGAATATAAAACTTGTTTGAAATCAGATACCCCGTAAAAACAGATTTAATTCTGCACACTGTGTAAAAAGAAACCCGTGATGCACGCTACAATGCCTGAACATAATATTTCACACATAATTTCAATCTCTGCACAATGGTACACAATCGAAAATATTATACAATATAATAACAATTTCAGAAGTTCCCAAGACATTTTCAAGAGAATTCATATCGTGACACACGCTACAAAAATTAAGAGGAGAAATTTTATTGACTTTCTATTACAAAGCTGGTTTGAGATCAGAGTTACCTTAAAAAACGATTTATTTTTACGCACAATATAATATATAAAATGTGACGCACGTTATATTTTTAAGAAAATGAATATCATGACACGCTACAGATATTAGTAGGAGTACTTTGTTTACTTTCTATTTTAATAATATATTTGTAATAATTAAAAATCAAAATACAAACTGGTTTGAGGTTAGAGAACCCTTATAAAACAATTTATTTCTACACACAATATAAGAAATAAAACGTGACGCACGTTATAGTTTTTAAGAAAACTCATATTGTGGCGCACGCTTCAGAAACTAAGAGGAGAACTTTTGTTTACTTTCTATTTGCATTTAATTTTTTTATTATTGAATATCGGTATATAAAATTGATTTGCACGCTATAAGGCATGGAACTAGCATTACGCACATAATTCAAGTCACTGCATAAGAGTACACAGAACTTCAAAAGATCGGCTGCATTGAGTAAACGTATATTTATTTCATTATACGATCACATATACAAAATAGATTCATATTAATGATGAATACTCATTTCAATCAAGTTTTCTAAATATTTTAAACAAAATTGTCATGGCAAAAAAAAATTATAATTCATAAACAATATTTCTGCCTTATAACTTATTTCATAAAATTTTGATAGAAATATATCAAATAACATTGTTATTTGATATATTTTTTGGAATTTCATAATAAATATTTCGCAATACATCATGATGCCCATACCTGGTTGAAGTGACTATTTAAAATTGTTCTTTTCACTTTTCGTATTTAATAACACGATAAAATGAAGTTACACAGAATTTATCAATCCACAAGCGCATAACCAACTATATATTTTTTTTACCATAAACCATGCAATTGAGCTTAAGAACTGAGCAAATGTTTTTTGTGAGTGTATTTTCATATAAGAAAAAAAGTCAGCTACAGATTTCTCCGCTTTTTATTACAATCAAAAGCAAAATTTCCTGTTTGGGTAGTCATTTAAGACTTAAGGCTCTTTTTTGTTTTAAGTGGACTAAAATTGTTTGGCAATAGTTATAAAATGTCTCTAGGGGCAAACGATAAACTAACAATGTTGCAATGAACAAACAAGTCTAAAAGTACAAGTACGAGCACGAGTACGAGTACTTTATCCATGTACGAGTTTATAAGTGCGTTATGTAAAGGGCTAAATTAGAATTTTGTAGTGTGAACTTTTTTTTCTCTTTTGCTTCCTTTTATATATTTTTGTTTAATAACAACAAATTTTTTTCCACTTTGCTTGTTGTTATATCCTTAACTTGGCGTAGCCTCCATTGTTGTGAAACAACTTGCTGCTTTTGTTACTGTCTTGTTATTATATTTTTTATTTTTTTGCTTCAATAGTTTTTGAAGAAGTCAACAAGTAGCAATATTTTGGTCATAAAATATAAGATTAGAAGAAAATCAATTTTATATAATATCTCTTGTACACTTTCTACTGCAGCGGATACTTCTTTGTTGCAAACGACTATTATTGTGTTATAAAGAACAACATATAGCAGCATGAAAAATTATGGAAAATTCCAGAAGGGGTCTGGCAAGAGAAACTAGCAAAAAGTATTTTAAATATTATTGACAACAGATTATTTATATAATTTAATTTAAATAGATTTTGTTAAAGTAGCATTTGGCTCAAGTGTTTAGAATTCAAGCAATTTTTTTCAGTTTTAATGAAGCTTAGTTTAAAAATCTCTTCACTAATCAGAAGTATTAGGGATATCAAAGTCAATCTATAGTAGTAAACATACAATTTCTCAAGCCTTTCCCAGGTTTCCTTTTAATGTATAAGATGTTACTTTATGCCATTAGATTGTCGGATTCTGTAGTCCCTATTCGAAGACCCTTTATATAGAATTTCATTTAGTGGACTGGTGGGTTAATCGAGCGACTTAAATGTCAATAGAAAATGATATACTTTAAATTAATCCAACAATTAATTGTTTTCCGCTAAATGAAATACATCGCCCCTTTATTGCAATATAGTCATATCTCAAAAACCATCCAAATTGTAAAAATGCAATTAAACATTTTCTAATATCTGCTTTCGGATGCAGTTGCACAATTAATAGCTTTCCGCTAAATAAAATACATACATCGCCCTTTATTGCAAAATAGTCATATCTCAAAAACCATCCAAATTTAAAAAATGCAATTGAAGATTTTCGAATATCTGCTTTCGGATGTGATTGCACAATTAATCGCTTTCCGCTAAATAAAATACATCGCCCTTTATTGCAAAATAGTCATATCTCAAAAATCATCCAAATTTAAAAATGCAATTAAACATTTTCAAATACCTGCTTTCGCATGCGATTGCGCAATTAATCGCTTTCCGCTCAATAAAATACATCGCTCCTTTATTGCAAAATAGTCATATCTCAAAAACCATCAAAATTTTAAAAAAATGCAATTAAACATTTTCAAATACCTGCTTTCGCATTCGACTGCACAATTAATCGTTTTCCGCTAAATAAAATACATCGCCTTTTATTGCAAAATAGTCATATCTCAAAAACCCTCCAAATTTAAAAATGCAATTAAACATTTTCAAATACCTGCTTTCGCATGCGATTGCGCAATTAATAGCTTTGCGCTAAATAAAATACATCGCTCCTTTATTGCAAAATAGTCATATCTCAAAAACCATCAAAATTTAAAAAAAATGCAATTAAACATTTTCAAATACCTGCTTTCGCATGCGATTGCACAAAACATATTTTGTTGTAATGCCGAATTTTGTTTATCTATGCAGATGGTATGAAAGCGAAATTTTATTTAAATAACTTAAAATTTTCACTTTATGAAATATCACTATGTAACTTTAAAGCAGCACTATGAGTAGAATATGTCTGAACAATAGAGTCTAAGTGGGAAAAAACATTTTCACTCACTAACAACAAACATGCACACAGAATTATTTATTTATATTGAAAGAAATAAATTGTATTAACGCATACAATCGTATGAGGCTGACCCGTTTAAAATGTCTGCATCTATGGCTACGGTTTTATTCTCCATGAATACGTTTGCTTGTGTCTGAATGTGTACGAGTATTAGAAATAAAATTGTCAGTTGACTGACAGAATGTAGTCGCATGGTGGTTTTGTCTATTCTATGTTTCAATTTGTTTCCGATTCTTTGACATTTTATATTAAATAGTTAAGATTTGCAAATGTTTTATAGTTGCATTCATTGTTTATGAAAGCAATTCATAGCAAACTATTTTGTTTTCAACTTGTTTGATTATTCAAACGATATAATCCTAAAGGTGTGGAAACAACTGGTTAATAGAAACTACACATGTGAATATGTTCTCATCTGCACAGAAATGTTATAAAATTTATTACATTTATACGAAATATTCTAGGAAATTGATGCTTACAGCAATTCTATTGTGCTGTCGTCTGTAAGTCAGAGTTTTCTAAAAGCAGCTAAACATTAAATTTTCCACCGCAATGTTTTAAAAGTTTTCATGCTAATACAAAACTATTTGTGTGGAGCAGAGATTTACAGATATATTAAAATTAATTAAAAAGTTATGCAATTATTTTTACAAAAATCATGAATGAAATAAATAAATTAAGACTTAGAAATTGTTAATGTTCAATGTGTAAGTTTTAATAGTTCTTTGGCAGTTTTTAACCCTAGAAAGATAATCTGCGTAAAATTTACGCATTCCCTTTCAAAATGTTGCAATTTCTTTTTAAATAGCGCAAATTCATCGCTGCGCCCTTTAGGCATTCCAGTCGTTGTGCAGATCTTTCGTGAGGCACATACAACGCTGCGGTACGCATAACCCATTTTGAAATATACGCGCTACATGAGTTAAAATGACGCGCGATTACATATAAGTTTTCGAACAAATATGATTTCTTTGTTCAGTTGACTAGTTGACTACTTTAATGTTCTCGATTTTTCTCATAATAAACATTTATAGTAAATATATTTAAGCTGTTGATATTTTTGATTCATTTATGTATATGCAGATATAAAATGTACATAAGTCGATTCCAAATTAATTTAAAAATAATGAAAATATACTCTTTGAAAAGTATGCGTCAATTTTACGCATGATTATCTTTAACGTATGTCGGAATATGATTATCTATCTAGGGGTTAAATAAATATAGCAGATTAAAAACTTTCAAAAAATATAGTCAGTATGAAAAGATTCTAAAATGACATGAAATTAAATCGAATAGGGGAAGAAATATTTAACCCATATCGTCACAGAGATTCTTTCTCGAATAAGTTTATAAAACTGCGTAGTTAAATGGTAAATTGATTCCAGAAAATACGAATCAGAAGTCCGAATTTTTTAAAAAATTTTCATTAAAAATTTTAATTAAATTTTTTTTTAAATTGTCATTAAAAATTTTTTTTAAGATTTTTATTAAATTTTTTGAAAAATTTTTATTAAATTTTTTTTACAAATTTGTTTAACAATTTTCATTAAAATTATTTTTTAAAATTTTCGTTAAAAATTGAAAAAAAAATTTTTTAAAATTTCCATTAAAAATTTTTTTAAAAATTTTATAAAAAAAATTTTTTTTTAATATTCACTAAAAAGGATATGTTCTTAGTCTTTCCTAAACAGAGAAAAAACTATTTAAATGCTTGAAATTTACTGTTCGAAAAATCGAACACTGGGACGAAATGGGTTAATGCAGAGACAGAAATGGCAAAAGAAAGTTTCTTATGTAATTTGTTTAGGATATTTTCTCAGTTACTTTATTAAATATTTCGAACAGAATTTCTTTGTGAGATATTGGTATTGTAACTGTTTTGGAAAACCTCTACACTTTCATCATCAGTACCCATGTTTAATTTTCTTTATCACCATTCATTAGGTGCCTTAGTTGAATATGATAACAGTTTTTGTTTTTAAAAATTTTATTAGGAAATTGCATACGAGAACTGTGTCACACTTTAAATCTCTGTGTTGTTCATATCCCATTCATTAAGCCAAACTTTATCGGCTTGAATACTGTTATACTTAAGTACATGTGAAGATTTCATTGTTACAGTTAGCGCAAGCCAGTAGCTTAAATTTCTATGTAAGTTATTCCTTTATTGTAATACTAATGGCTGGAAAGCGTTTGCAATTCGTAATTTATGAGCTGCAAAAAAACACTCCAATATATATCAAATCAAATGATATTACTTAAATTTTTTTTAATTCCAAATAATACATAGAAACGTGTAAAATTTTTTGAATTTTTATCAAGTCCATAACACGCATACAATTGTGAAAAGTTTAAGAGCGAACCGCTCTTTTTTCTGGGCTAATATTTCTAGTGTACACATATTTATGCACCACCCTTTAAACACCATTAATAATCTTAAGTTATTCCGTTCATATTATATTACAACATAATTACGTCAATGAACTTATCACAATTAATTTAAACATAAATATAACATGACCATGACCACGGCACTGCTTAATTACAATTCGGTTTCAAAATATTTTTATTACCCCATGAAGTTCATTGACATACACAATATCATAAAAATACTTAGTTGCCACATATAGATATTTTTTGGTAAATTCCATTCCCTTATGCAAAATCAAAACAAGAATTGATTTTGATAGAATTATGCTAAATAGAAATAATTTTAGTATATAGGGTCCGCAATCTAACGTTTTTCAACTAGTGCTTATTTCGTGAATGGTAACACTTAGCTCATGTCTGATTTGACAGATAATTAGTTTTATCCTTCCGCTAAACGAATATGGTTGTGTATACGCTGGGAAATACGGGCCTGCGTTCGACTTACAGAAGATGCCGATTTTGCCAAAAAAAATTATCTTTTCAGATGAAGCTCATTTTGATCTTGGCGGCTGTGTAAACAAGCGAAATTGTCGCATTTGGGGCACAGAAAACCCGCACGCATACATTGAAAAGCCGACGCACCCAAAACGAGTCACTGTTTGGTGCGGATTTTGGGCCAGAGGCACAATTGGGCCATTTTTCTTCGAACATGAGCAAGAAGTGGCCGTTACAGTCAATGGCCATCGTTATCGGGCCATGTTGAACGAATTTTTGTTAGCAAAAATTGAAGTGGAGGATATTGGCAACACTTGGTTTTAAGAGGACGGCGCAACGTGCCACACAGCCGAAGCTACACTCGATGTTTTGTGCCCTTTTTTTGTATGTCACATTATCAGCCGCAGAGCTGATGTCGTTTGGCCACCTCGGAGTTGCGATTTGACACCGTTGGACTATTATTTGTGGAGTGCCGTCAAAGATAAGTGTTACGCCGACAAGCCAGAGATAACTGACCCTTTAAAGGACAATATTCGTGAAGCCATTGGTGAAATACAGCTGCACACAATCGATAATGTGCTTAAAAATTGAACCGATCGTGTAGGCTACAGCATGGCCAGTCGAGGCAGCCATTTGAATGAAATTATTTTCCATTATCAACCGGAAGGATTGTACTTTCAAATAAAAAAAGAAATTTTAGAAAATATTCCGTAGTTTTTTTTATAGCATTTTCAGAAAAAAAAGTTATTTGGCGAAACCTTTATAAGCGTAGAAATGAGTTGAATAAAATCAGAATTCATCTTAACTCAAAATAGAAAAGTGTTTTTATTAACTCTCAAAAAAAATCGGCGTGGAAACGCTGGACAAATGCGGCAGGAGAACTAAAATTATACTCAACCATCAACACTAAATAAATCCTAATACAAATCACTCTACATATTAAATTAAACATCATAATCATTATGATTACAATCATTACATCTAATGTGATTATTAATAACATCATAAATATTAGAATTTTATTAGAAGTCATTTGTCAATATTCAGTGCACATTATTTCATTTTGTCTTGTGTTCGATCTAAATCAATAGACAAGGTTTGATAAATTTCTGGCAATTTGAGGAAAATTTGATTTTGTGTTTTTTCTTCATTGTGTTCTTTCCTAGACATTCTTTTTTTTTTTTTTTTGTTATATTAAAGATATCAATGATAAAGATAAAACAAAGAAGGAAATGAGATGGTAAACGTCAGTGTAGAATTACAAAACATGCCATGAAACACAACAAATTCAAATTTCTAAAAAAAAGGTGACTTTAAATAATATGCACGTTGATTAGAAGGCACAAATTTGTTAAATATTTCTTTGAAACAAAAATTGTAATTTTCTCAAATTGGACAAATATTTGAACCACAAACCATTGCAAGGGTTCATAGTTTTTAAAAATCTTTAACTTTTCAAAACATCTACGTTGAAATTCTTACACGGAAATTGCTTTTAGAGCATAAAAAACTAAATTAGAAATTTTATGGGAAATATTTTATAGCCTCACGTAAGTTTTTATTATGCGCTTCAGGATTGTTCGGCCAAAAATAGTACACCGTGCGGGATAAAAAGGTTAACGAATAAAAGTAAAAATTGAAAAAGGACAGTAACATAAATGAAAATGATTTTTCAAAAAGGGGTTTCCTTTCAACCAACAATGGCCTGATATGTATATATATATATATATATATATATATACATATATATATATATATATATATATATATATATATATATATATATATATATATATATATATATAGAAGAAATGATCTATGACACACACACACATATTTCTTTCTTTTGCTTTTCCCTAAAAACGTTTGGGCTAGCAAATAAAAACTTTTTAAAGGATAAATGACGAACAAGAAATTCAAAAACAAGGCATCCTTTTTTAACACTGAAGCAGGGAATTTTTATGATGATACTAAAAGAAATTTTCAATGATAAAAAATGAATTTCTCTGGTTAGATAGTAGAGTTTATTATGACGGCACTATTTTAAAATAATTTTAGGTTATTTGGAACAAGCTGTGAGATTCTGCTATCCTAGATACTCCATGAAGCTGCATGTCTTTGTAACATGAATTTGGAAACGGCGTACTTTCAATTAAGAAGATTTCGTGGAAAATTTAATGTTACATGAGGAAACATAAAAAGAAAATATTCTTTATTGAAGTTTAAAATTGATGGATTACAAACAAGAGGTTAAAGCCAACTTCAGCATTGGAAAAGTCTTAGCCAAGGGCACATGTATCTTCAATGATCTTAACATTTATTGACCACATAAATCAAATAATATATTTCTTGACAATGTCTTTGATAAGAGTTTTTAAACATAATGCGGGTCCCAGTTTAATTTCATTTTATTTTTCCTTTACACAGATTTTTGTAATCTTTTGAGACAATTACATCCCAAATACACAAATACACACGATAGCAACAAGAATAGCGTTCTTAATCATGGACTAATTTTTCTTAATGTTAATAGTCACAACTAAAGACTGAGTTCGGCTAATAATTTACCATTTAATCATACAGACAAATTTGTTGCAGTTTACCGTCTATATCATTAAATCATTGAATATTGTTTTATTAGGATTAGAGATCACAAACGAAAAATATATATATTTAAAAATATTGCTTCATACAATTCCAATAGAAACAAGACGAATAGAAGAAATATAATGTTTGGCTGCATTACGGTGTCGTATTTATGTCATTGTTGATTTCCGCAGGGAATGCACTTGTCAATGGTTTTTTATGGATCCCCCCCTCTCTCTCTACTACCACCATCAAATAACTTCTCACTAGTAGCATATTTGTGTTTCCGTTAAACAGAAATATAAAACATATTGGTTTTTGTAGAAACTAACTAACTGTAAACAATGAAATAATCAACTTCTTCTTCTACAGTCACTGTTAAAATAAAAGTATCAGTATTTATATACCGTTATATTATTAGAAAGAAAAAAAAACACTAAAAGCTTTTGTCAAAGTGATATGTAATACAAAACGCCCAGAAATTGTTTTGACATTGAAAAAGCAAAACATGCAGGCATGTTATAGACTTCAGTTCCGTGCTCCGTATGTTGCTTCCATCGAAATATATAACCGAAATAATTTTTCGAAATTGCTTTTTAATATCATAAACGGAATTAGTTTATGCAATTAAAAGAGATTTCTATATTAAATTGAATTAAGAATCATAAGCTAGTTGTTCGAAATTGGTTTTAAAATCTCAGAAAGACATGATAAATATTTCAAGGCACAAAGGAAAGTCAACATCAGTTTTTGTTATTCAACTTACACAGCAGAGCAGAACAGCTGTTTTCGAAAGACGCAACCCTTTCATCATCAGTGCTCATGTGTATTGTGTTTGTCACCACTTATTAGGTGGCTTAGTTGAATGTGATAACAGTTCCTATTTACACAAATTTTATTGTGAAAAAGAATACGAGAAAAGAGATTTCATTACAAAAACATTTTTTTACTTTCTTTCACTTACAATTAATAGGCTAATCATACAAAATGTGTTTTTTTTTTAAATCAGAAGGATACAATAAATATTTCAATTCACAAGGGAAAGTATACCTCAATTTCTGTTATCCCACTTACACTGCAGAGCAGAATAGCTATTTTCGAAATCCGCTACACTTTCATCATCAGTACTCGTGTGAATTTTTTTTTTGTCATCACTCTTTAGGCGGCTTAGTTGAATCTGATAACAATTTTTATTTATAAAAAATTTATTTCATTTCTACGGAATCAATTCCGTATCGAATTCCCTGATAAAGCTGATATTTCCTTTCATTCATAAGCTTTCTTAATACAATTAACATGGCAAAATATCGTAGACTGTGTAACGAAAAAATATATGGCAATTTGGCATTGCTTTGGATCCAACACGGTGCAACGGAGTATTCCTTATCCCATACGTAAAGAGATTAGGCAGAATAAAATTCATCTGCAACGCATGAGAAAAATAATGTCAATGCGATCGGCAGCATAGACAATGAATGTGTGGAGAGTTAAGAAGAAGTCCATACCATTTCTCAAAAAATAGATTCAGAGCATTCGCATGTGACAAGTTACATGGCAAACCGCGTAGAATGCATAGAGCAGATAAAGTAGGTACATCTTCTACTTTTCCATGAGTCGCACGTGAGTTGTGAAAAGGTTTGTGTCATGGATTACTTTTGTCTTTCTCTCTTGTCATGGTGAAATAAATATATTTATTTCAACATGGCTTTTTGTATTAAACATGGGAAAAAAGGTGGGCGTATAAAAGGCTTTGTATGTTACTTGAATTTGGAAACGGATTGAACGCACAGAAAGTATGAAATGTATATGCATAGAACGCGTGGTATGGACTTCCAGCTTTACACTAATATTTTTACTTTATGGACAGAAGAGCGAAAGCAGATGTCTGCTGTCTAACATTTGCAATCGCTTTTTCCTTTATCAGGCTAATATATTTGGAGTTGGACACGAGAAAGCTTTCCAAAAGATGGGTATGGCGTTTGCTTACGCTTAAGGGTGAATACATGTGCAGTTTCCATCGCAAAAAAACCATGAATTGGGATGCCAATTACGCCCTCATTCGCTCTATTCTCTAGATTTAGCTGCCAGTGACTATTTGTTGCTAATAAATTTTGAAGAAAAGGCTCTGCGGAAAGAGCTTTGAGTCTGACTACGAAGTCCTCTCAGTAATAAATGCCTATTTTGATGTCTTTGGCAAATTATATTTTTCGGAATGTATAAAAAAATTGGAGAAACGCTGCACTAAGTGTACAGAATTCAAAGGACTTTAAAATAGAAAATAAAATAATTTTTTTATATAAAAACATGAGTTTCATTCAAAACGTCACGGACTTATTCATCCACCCTTGTACTACAATAAGTGGTTCAAGAATATATATTTCCTGATAAACATTACAAATAGGGTTTTTTGATAATATATATATATTTTGAACTGAGTAAATCGTATAATCTTTTTGATGTGTTAACATCTATACGCGCGCCTCTAGGGCAGTAAACTATCAGTTTAAATACATACGCAAGTGTAAGTGTAAGAGTTTGTTTGTTTGTTTGTTGTTGTTGCTTGGCAGTCGGTATTGAAAGTTATTATTGGGCGATTTTCATATAATTTTCCCACGCGATTTTCTCCGGAAATTCATAGCCGATTTTATTAATTTTTGGATTAAAACGCTAGTGCGGGCTTCGACGAAGAGTTTAGGCCAAAAATTAAGGCGATCCGATATCGGCGAGCGGAGATTTAAGTGTTTTAATTCGGAGCATTAATTTGGAGTAATATTAAAAAAGTGTTTTATGTTGATCTTCGGTTTTGTCTTATGCATAGCAAAGAGAATAGTGACGTGGTTATACGTACATATATAAAAATGAGATAGCAAGACAGCAACGTATGTAGCTTATGTACAAACATAACAATGTATGTATGTACATTTGTCTGTTGCTTTGCATTCTCTTTGTTTTTTGTGGGTTTAATATAAAATAAATAAACAAAAAGGTGTTAACACATCGCCCGTGAGTTCGAACACTCATTGATTTTTTTTTATTTTTCGTTAATGTTTGAAAACTAATAAATTTTATAATTAAAACGGTTGTTTTAATAATTGAATATTATTTAAGATGTGTGCGTGTGCTGTATATTATAGCAACAATTTTGTTATGTTTTAGGAAAAATAGGTAAAGGTGTTCTCTAAATAATTTATTAAAAATGTGTGTAGAGCATAAATATTACCCAAAATTAAATCATTGTCAATAACACTTTCTAGACAGACAGATTGATTAGATGTTCTTTTATTTGCCTGCTTAATATTTCTTTGTTATTGTAAGAAAACGCATTGGTTAATAAAATATTTGTAATAGCAATTTATTGACACACTGTGTTTTTGCAAATTTTGCCAATGGTGTATACCTACAAAGACAAATGGTTGGATTTCACTCACTAGAATGAAAAAAAAACCACAGAGTAAAAAATAAAAACGATTTTTTTTTGTTACGGTAGAAACAAAAATAGAAGCTTTAGAGAATACAAGAGAAAAAAAGAACTAATGTGGCATATCCATCAAAATGTCGTAAAAATGAAATCATGTACAATCAAGACACGTTTCCATAACGAAACACACACTCGAACCAGGGAATACCGTTGGATATGTACGCCAACGTACTGGTAACTGCATAAGGATTTTACCCACAATACATACATACTAACACAAATGCAGGCAATCATATACATACACACAAACACACACATATATATATATATATATACATACAACTTTCTACGAACATGAAATACTCTTAAACTCATGTTTTAGACTTAAACATGAATTGAAAATGTGGTAAAACAACAAGCGGAAGTAAGTCATTGAAAGATAACCTGACATGTCACTCCGTATATGTTTCCAGTATTTGTTAGATGATTCAAAGTGCTGAGGTAAACAGAAAGAAATCTATAAAATTGCTTGTTAGGAAATGGCAATACGAGTATGGTGTGCAGAAAAAGCAAAGAAAAAACAACATGAAATAAATAAAGGAGAAAAAAAAGTGTATTAAACAACGTGAATCGTAAGCAAACAAAAGAGAACAACAACTGGAAGCAAGATAAATATGTTTGGAAAAATGTTAGTAAGGCGATCAGATGGTTACCTTATTGATTAAGTTCGGAACAGTAAATGGAGTGTTTAAAAAGCCTGCCACGGGCAGTTAAATTTGTGACGTACTTTAGCATCTTAAATATGGCTAAAGTATTTTACAATAGAATATTTGTTTTCTAATGTTTCATAAAATAATTTGGCTTTGGCGCTTTAACAAAAAAACATAATCATTAATTATTATTCTTGGCGAACAGTAAATAATAAAAACCAGTAAATGGTATACTTTAAAATTATATTAAAATTTTCTAAATTATGTATGAATTTTTATTAGTCGAACTTTCTTGTGTAAATTGTTAATTTTTTCACCGGGCTTAAGTTCGAATCTGCATGACTGCAAATGATTTTTTATTATTTTATTAATAATAAATTTGTTCAAATTCTATTTATTATTTTTTATATTAAGATTGGAATTTTAAGAATATTTTCAATAATCATCAAACCAGCAGAACGGATCAGTACTGATTTCGAGTATTAATCGTCAGGGTTGGGGAATTTCGTACTAACCAAAAACATAATAACTTAAAAATAAGAATGTGGGAACTTCTCATATTCAATCTTCGTTAAAATATTGGTTAAATAGTTGATATTCCTACTAACTAGCACCACTTGCAAAAGTGGAAAAATTGAACAAAGAATGCTGATAAGATGGCGTAGCGGCCTCGAAATCAGTACTGATCCGTTCTGCTGGTTTGATGATTATTGAAAATATTCTTAAAATTCCAATCTTAATATAAAAAATAATAAATAGAATTTGAACAAATTCATTTATTAATAAAATAATAAAAAATCATTTGCAGTCATGCAGATTCGAACTTAAGCCCGTTGAAAAGATTAACAATTAAAATGTTCCCTAAAAAGTTCAGAAAACCTATAGAGAAGAGAACAAGATGCTCATTTGCTTAATAATTTAAAGTAGACTTTAATCATGGCCGTTTATAAAAGTCAACTCTGCTCTTCAGATGATCTTTGCAAGATTGTGTTTTGATCGCTTAAATTCTTCCATAGTGTCAAAAGTTGTCAATATGTCAATATTTGTCTGTTTAGCAAAAAGAAAATAAAAATGATTTTAATGCTGCTGCAGTCAGTTGTTTTTAATAAAATCCAAAAAATTTACAGAAATAAAATTACTGTTGTTTTTTATATTTTTGTCCTTGCCTCATACTTGGGCCATACTTTTAATTGACCTCAACTAGAATGTTAAGCCCGATGAAAGTAAAAATTACAAAATACGAGACGGCACTATAAATCTATTGACTCTGGACAGAACAACTTACATCGAACTGAAATTTTTTACTATTTTTAAAGGCAGCAGTGCAAAATAAATCCTTTTTTATAAATACTGAAGATTAAGAACAGCTACTCGTACAACAAACTTTTTATCTTCTCATCTCTATTTAACTGTCTTCTCAGCACTATCCCCTCCTCACTAGTTCCAGCATACCCTGAGTGCTAGTCCCATTAAAAGAAAATTTCGTCCGCCTTCTCCCAAATACCTTGGAAAAAATATCCTTAACCCTGCTGTTAGGTTGAAAAAAAAAACTTACGCATCTTAGGTAAGAGACCATTTTGGTCCACCTCGTATTTTTATACCCTTCACAAAAAAATGAAAGGGCATATATAGATTTGTCATTCCGTGTGTAATATCTTCGATATACACATCGGACCCCATAAAGTATATATATTCTGGATCCTTATGAATAGCGATGACGATTGAGCGATGTTTGTCTGTCCGTCTGTCTGTACGTGAAATTTTGCATTGAAAAAGAAAATTTTAAAAAAAGTAAATTTCACTTCCAGGGTTGGGAAATTGAAATTTTTGTTTATACATAAAAGTAACCAAAAAGGCATTTGACGTTGTTTTTTACTAATTAAAATTATTTTTTATTTCAGGAAAAACAAAATTGGTATCAAAAATTAAAAATAAATAAAAATTTTGATTTCAGGGTTGGATAACGGCAATATTTTGTGGTACATAAAAATTACCTAAATGGTTACAAATATTAAGTTTCTCTTAAATAAAACTATGTCATGCCTCAGAGCTATTGACTCAACTGCAAGCTTCGTCGTCAAATAGTGTACCATCTGCAACCGGTGGTATAAAAATGTCAGCTCCAAGAAAACGGGGAATTTGCAAATTGCTGTAAGTCAAAAAGTGTGTTGTCTAAAAGCATCATATGCAGCAGATTTATATGCAAAATAAATCGAAAAACAATATGCACATCTTGCTGCGAAAAACTAACAGACTATAACTATTCTTTCCTATATTCATATACTTTAACTGAAATATAAAATTTCATGGACCAAAATGGTCCGTAACCTAAGATTTGTAACTTTTAATTTTCTTCCGTTCTATTTTATCGTATCTAGCTAAAAACTCACTACAAGCATTAAAATAGAAAAAAAATACCTGAGCTGTCATTTTAAGTTGATACAATAAGCCAGTGCAAATTTAAAAGAAAAAACGAAAGAAAAAATGACCAAAATGGTCCAAACCTAACAGCCAGGGTTAAACTGTTTCACAGGCATGGGTAACAGTTGGCATTGGGAGTTTATTTTATATTATAACATATAAAAAATAATATTGCAACTTTCTATAAAAAAACATTTAGTTCCATTCGTTTGCTACTTGCATGTAGTATTATTATTATTATTCTCGCCACACTGATTGAAGTTAAAAGCTTTTTGTTTGAAAAGTAAAATATAAAGCCAACATGAGCTATTTTCTATGCCATCAGACTTTTCGAACGAATAAGGCGTACTCTTGCATACGCAAGCTCACATACAGATGCATACCTGTGTGTGAAAACACAAGATTACACAGCCACACATACACAGTCGTACATGTGTGTATGCTGGCCCAACAGGAATTCAAAATGAAAAGTGTAAAACAGTGTCATTAAGTTTTCATTTTGCTTATTTTTTGTCAGTTAAAATCTGCGCAAAAGTATTAAATGTTGCTTTTGATGATTATGTTTACGTGTGTGTGTGTGTGTGTGCTTTAGATGTTATCTATGCATGACTGAGTGAATGTTGTTGCTGTTGTCAGACGCATAACAATTATTCGAATAATCACGTTTGTATTTTGTATTTTGTAATTTCTTCTTAATTTTACTTTAATTTTTTATTTTGTAATTTCTTCTTAATTTTTCTTTAATTTTAAGCCAAATGTCCACACTGAAGTCGAAAAATATAATTTGAGTGAATATGTAAAAATATATAAAAATAAATTCCTGAAGCACTTAAACATTCCTCCCTATTCTGTAACTGTTTGTTAACGTCACGTCAATACAATATCAAATTAGAATCATTCGCCCCTATTATGAATGACGACTTCGACGAGTTATCAAGACGACAGCAAAAAAATTGTCGCTTGTCCACTCTTTTGCGACAGCAACTGACTACTATTGACATGTTCTATCGATTTTATATGCCCTAGAGAATGATAAGAAATTGTCAAGAGTAATTAATTGTTATCGACAACTTGCAGACAAGTGATAATTTTTTGCTGTCGAGTTATGTGACGTCGACGTCGCCATTCATTATAGGGGCGATTACCTTCAACGATTAACAATTTGTAACAAACTCTTGTGATATTAACCGCCATAGAGAGTAGATGGAGACTGTCAGAAGTGGTTAATTCTTGTTCACAAGGAGCATGTAAGAGTAGTATTTTTTATACTGTCTTGACGTGACGTCGAGAAATAGTTACAGAATAAGGGGGATTTTTTATACTGTATTCACATATGCGTTTTTAATTGAAACAATATTCAGTTAACTGACAATATATATTTTTGGTGTTCATACATACACTCAATATTGCTACGATAATTAGCATTTGAAAACTGAACAACAAATTATTGTTTTTATTTATTTTATTTTTATCATAAATATTTTAAATGAAAATTATTTGTTGGTTGTCAAGCAATGTCTATATGCATTTCATTGGTGCTTTACCAAATCACCAGTAGACTTTAACCACAGTTTTGAAAAGTTAAAAACCTCATATCTTATGCATATACTTCCGAAAACCATCTGAGAATTCACAACTTGTAAATTACAAACTATTTTCAAAAATCACAACAGAATATATGCATAAGATAAGAACGATATGAGCTAAGTGTTACCACTCACGAAATAAGCACTAGTTGAAAACAAAAACCGTTAAATGGCGGACCCTTTACAAGTTGTATTCAAGCGTTTCTTTTAAATAGATAAATAAAACTCATATGCTTTTTACTGCACTTGAAAGAAGAAAACAGCTTAAAAACAGCAGTAAAATAAAGCAAGAGACAATCAGTAAAAATAAAATAAAATAAAATAAAATAAAAATCATACTCGTATTACTTGTTACATGTCACATTTTCGAGCCTAAATAAACATTGTGAAAATAACAAAAAGTGGAAACGAACAAATATTTTTCTTTTAGATTTTGAATAGATTCTGAGAAAAAACACTGTCTAACAGCACAGAAAACATTATTATTTTTGTTGTTGTTGTTGTTGCTTGTAACTAACGATAAGATACACATAAAAACACTAGCTTTGATGTTGTAAACCGCGTGGTATTAAACGACACATTAAGTGTTTGTAGCAGGAACACGATAAGAAATCTCTTTAGAGAAATGTTTCTTTTATGGTTTCAAATTTAATAGCGCATTTTTACTTCCTTTGTGAGCTAAACTTCAATATCTAAAATCTTTTAGGAGTGCCGCCATCAACAAATCGTCCCCAGAACAGTAACGAGAGTGTAAAAGAGAAGGGAGCTGGAGGCGGAGGTCAAATAATCCAAATTGAAAGCCATATTTCAAGTTAAAAGAAACCAAATTTTATAAAGTATTTTGACAGCAAAGTAAAAACTTATTAAGATTTAACTTTAGATTTATTTCAAAAGCAGTTTGCCAGAAATAATTATTGTTTGCCATATGAGGATAAAGACGACGCCTTACAACTAAGCGCTCTTCCTTGGGCATGTAGTTTTTTCCCCTCAAAGAGGCTGTTTGAAGAAATATGTGATTTATTATACCCTCCAAAAAAGAATTTGGAGGGTATATTCACTTTGTCATTGCGTTTGTAACGCATCGAAATATCCATCTCAGACCCCATAAAGTATATATATATTCTTGATCAGTGATGAAATCTAAGACGATCTGAGCATGTCCGTCCGTCCGTCCGTCCATCCGTCTGTGGAAATCACGATTCAGTGCAAACGAAAAGAGCTAGACTCTTGAAATTTGGTATAAATATATTCTAAGCCTTGGAGCAGGTTAAGTTCGAAGATGGGCTAAATCAGGTAAGGGGGAAAAAAGTTCCCCTAAGAAGAACTAAACCAACCCAGAAAAAACAACATAATTTTTTAAGTTTTTTGGTTATTTTGTTAAGCAAATGATATATTTTAATGTCAAATACGATCCAACGCCTTAAACTGGAGCCATAAAATAAGAAAAAATTATTTGTGGACCCCGCCCACTTTAGTGGGCGTTATTATATGCAAAAATAGCATAAAAATTTAACAAATTGTTTTACTTAAGCCTACATTCCTTAAAAATTATATGTTTAAGCTTTAATGACGAAGCTGAGACGATACTTGGTACTCCTCTGCCCTACCCCCTACTTTATGACTGGCTGTTTCTGCCCTACCCTCTCCTTCCCCTTTGCCCTCTAAATGACCCTATCAAAAACAAAAAAAAATATTTAATTTTGTATATAATCATCCCAAGCATTTATTTGTAGAGTTTTATGACAAAGGTGAAATGTTTCCCCCACAGCCCTAGCCAGAGCGACCCCGCCAAAATACAGTTTTTATACCCTCCAAACAGAATTGGACCCCATAAAGTCATTATATATTCTTAATCAGTGATGAAGTCTAAGACGGTCTAGCAATGCCCATATTGTCGCCTGTGGAAAACATGATATTGTCTATTTTTGAACCCCGCCCCTTTAGGGGGCGTTGACGTACGATATTATATAAAGGAACTCTGTCCCACCAAGTTAAACATTTTAAATTCACATACTAAATGTTTGCAGGGTATTTAAGATTCGACCCGGTCGAATATAACGTTTTTACTTGTTTTTTTTTAAGTTTAAAAATAAAATGAAAAAGTATGAGAAGATTATAAATAACTAAGACGGCTGTTTGTATTAGAGTTTTTAATTTGATTACGAAAATAAATCGTTTCTGGAATGTAATTTGTTGTTATCGTCATTGGCAAAGAAAAATTTAAATGTTTTTATCTTTTAACTAAGGCCGTCACTCTGGAGATAGACCCTAATAATGGCAAAATATGCTATTAGGGCTATAGAAAGGAAGTGATAGATGGAAGAACTCAGAAAATTATTAGTAGACATTTTTTGTAATTGTTATTTTAATTCGTCGGCCAAATTTATGCTACAATAGCGACGAAAAAGCTGGTGTAAAGAGGTACTTAGTGTATGATACTGTTCATGGGTATCGATAGAGTCCAGGGACCAGTGCTTTGCCTTCCTCATTTAAACGGGTGCTTAACAATTAACACAATCATATACTAATGGAGATCACAAAAAGCCCATATACACAATTAATGATTTCAGCCATCAGCAACTTCAAAATTTTTGTCAAATTTCAGGACATAAATAAATATCCTTTTACTCATTAAATTAACTAAATGATTAAGGGCTGTCATGCACGTAAATTTCTACAGGAACGGAATCTGTCATTTTAATTACTATAAATCAACTAATACATTTGAATAACTTTTTTTTCCAATTAGGATTTCCCAATTTAAACATCATGTCATTTCAATTAAAATATTGTAGTTTGAAAAGCTGCTGGTTTAGCAGCTCAACTTGTTACCGGGGTAACTGGGACTACTTGTGAAAATAAAATTTGCCAATAGACAATCATTTAATATCAAGTTACTGGTATTATTGGATTTTCATCATTAGGCACAATTTGTTTCTGCTGCTGTATTGCATTTACAATACAAAAGAGCCTGCCTTTATCAATAGATAACATAAATTATTTAATTAAAGAAATGTTCGTGTTGTTAAACACAATTTCCCTATTCCTAGTTTGTTGGATTATATGGAACTTTTTGTTTGTTTGTTTGTTCGCTTTTTTTCTGCTTTCAATTTTTTGTTGTTTTATAAATCCAACAGTTAATTAGAAAATTTTGTCATGTTTCATTAATTATGATTTTCCTTAGGACTTTTGTATTTTGTTCTTTTTGTATTCACCATTAGATTTGCTATACCATCAGGCAACATGATTTTCATAATTAAGCTCAATAATTCATTAGCAAACTTTCACAATTCATTCATGAGACGCTTATTGTGTTTCTAAATGAAAGGAATTATTATAAATATTATAGCCAATTAACAGTGATTGTTACCCAAGACGTGGAAGCAGAAATTCTATGAGACTCTGCATCACATATTGTAGGAAAGTATACAATATGAGTTGTAGCTCATTTACCCAGCAAAGTTTATGAATAAGACGATTTAAGATCTAAGCTCTTACAATTGAACTATAAAAATAATATTTTGGTTATTTTTTAATTGAAAAAAAAAATCGTGTACATTCACTGCAAAGTACTAGTTATCATTAGACTTACTTGTAGCTAAACAATATGCCATTAGCGATATTCCATAACAATCAAATCTATTATAATTTTTAATTTTTATAGTTTGTTTTCAAAAACTTGAAATGGTTTAGGATTCTCGATTCGGATATTAATCGTAAATACCCTCCAAATATTTAGTAAGTAAATTTAAAATGTAAATTGTTAATTAATTTTTGGGCTTAAGTTCGAATCTGCATGACTGCAAATGATTTTTTATTATTATTTTATTAATAAATGAATTTGTTTAAATTCTATTTATTATTTTTTTTTTATTAAGATTGGAATATTAAGAATATTTTCAATTTTCATCAAACCAGCAGAACGGATCAGTACTGATTTCGAGGCCGCTACGCCATCTCATCAGCGTTCTTTGTTCAATTTTTCCACTTTTGCAAGTGGTGCTAGTTAGAAGGAATATCAACTATTTAACCAATATTTTAACGAAAATTGAATATGAGAAGTTCCCACATTCATATTTTTAAGTTATTACCTTTTCGGTTAGTACGATATTCCCCAACCCTGACGATTAATATTCCCAATATTCCATGTACCTCTTTCGCTTTTTCCAGAGCCATTGGCTGCTGATTGGTAAAGCTTCTTTGTTATTTATGTTCAAGTAATTGAATTTAGCTGTCAATTTACAATGAACAAGTGCGCGTGCCCCCGCAATGTTTTAAATTATGTATGAATTTTTATTAGTCGAACTTTCTTATGTAAATTGTTAATTTTATCAACGGGCTTAAGTTCGAATCTGCAAGACTGCAAACCATTTTTTATTATTTTATTAATAAATGAATTTGTTCAAATTCTATTTTTATTAATTTATATTAAGATTTGAATATTAAGAATATTTTTCAATAAATTTCGAAATCAGTACTGATCCGTTCTGCTGGTTTGATGATTATTGAAAATATTCTTAATATTCCAATCTTAATATAAAAAAAAAAATAATAAATAGAATTTAAACAAATTCATTTTTTAATAAAATAATAATAAAAAATCATTTGCAGTCATGCAAATTCGAACTTAAGCCCAAAAATTAATTAACAATTTACATTAGAAAGTTCGACTAATAAAAATTCATACATAATTTAAATTTAAAATGTTTAACTTGGTGAGACAGAGTTCCTTTATACAGTATCTGTACGTCAACAACCACTAAAGAGGGCAAAAATCATATTTTCCACCGACGAACGTAAGGGCATTGTTAGATTCTCTCAGACTTCATCATCATTGATCAAGAAAATATATACTTTATGGGGTCCAATTCTCTTTGAAGGGTATTAAAACTGTATTTTGGCGGGGTCGCTCTGGCAAGGGCTGTGGGGGAGACCTTTCACCTTTGTCATAAAACTCTAAAAGTTAATGTTTGGGATAATTATATACAAAATTTAAAAAAAATATATATTTTTTTTGATAGAGTCATTTAAGAGGGCAAAGGGGGAGGAGGGGGAGGACAGAGTAGTACCAGGATACGTCTCAGCTTCGTCATTAAAGCTTAGATATGTTTTTTTTTAAGGCTTAAGTACACAATTTGTTGAATTTTTACACAATTTTTGCATATAATAACGCCCACTGAAGGGGGCGGTGTCCAAAGATTATTATTTTTATTTTATGGCTCCAACTTTAAGGCGTTGGATCTTCTTTAATATAAAAATATATCATTTGCTTAACAAAATTACAAAAAAAACCTTTGTAAATTATGTTGGGTTTTTAGAGGTTGGTTTAGTTCTTCTTAGGGGAACTTTTTTCTCTCTTGCCCGATTTAGCCCATTTCCGAACTTGACCTGTTTTATCCTTCAAGATATATTTGTAACAAATTTCAAAAGTCTGGCTCTTTTCGTTTGGACTGAATTGTGATTTCCACAAACGGACGGACGGACATGCTCAGATCGTCTTAGATTTCATCACAGATCAAGAATATATATACTTTATGGGGTCTCAGATGGATATTTCGCTGCGTTACAAACGGAATGACAAAGTGAATATACCCTCCATATTCCGTTTTGGAGGGTATAAAAAAGAAATTCATCAGTCGATTGCAATGCAAAAGCAAACAGAAAATTATGTATTTGGAATATTCATCATCAGGGTTGGTGAAGGTAGTGAACACAAAAAAAAAAAATGATGAGATGGCGTAGCGGCCTCGAAATCAGCACTGATCCGTTCCGTAATTTGAATCATTATAAAAATAAATTTTAAATACTTCAACTTAAATGAAAATCCAGAATTCAATAACAAATTTTTTTAAAATAAAAATTATTCTGTAAATTCGCAGATTTGAACTTGACCTTGAGTAGTAGTTTTCATCTTCACACTTTTATTTATAAATTGCGAAAGATAATAAACGTCACGATTAATAAACTGTGAGTCTTAATCAGAGCTCAGATTTACTCGATTTTACTCGCGAGTGAAAAATACTCGCGAAGAAGAGTACTCGAAGATTACGAGTGTTACAAGAAGTTCACTCTCCACTCGTTTGTTTTAGGTGAGAGTACTCGCGAGTGCTCCTTTTTAAAAAATAAGAGTGGGAGTAAAAATCTTCGAAATAGAGTGAGACTTCACTCTTAAGAGTAAAAACGAGTGGAAAAATAGAAACTGTTTGTCTTTGCTGACTTGTGTGTGCGTGTGGTTTTTGTGTACTCTTTCAGTCTTTCCATACAGTGCGCGTGTGCGGAGCAATTGGTTGGTTTTATAAAAAAAGTTTTATTATATTTTTAAAAGTTTACTTATATTTTCTATATTATAATGAACAATAAAGACATAAATAATACTATACTTGCTACTACACACACACACACACGCACACACACAAATCGGCAAAAACAAACAGTTTCTATTTTTCCACTGTTTGAGAAAGACTGAAAGAGTACTCGGCAAGAGTATAATCTGCTCGATTTCGATCGTATTTTACTCGCACTCGAAATCGAGCAAAGCATATGCGCTCTTATTCGAGTGGCATAGAAAAATAGAGTACACTCGATATTTTTTTTCACACGCAGGCGTACTCGCGCTCGAATTCGAGCATGTTTCACTCTCTACTCGAATTCGAGCGAAGATTTCGGAGCTCTGATCACAGTTGCCATAGTTGGTAACATTCTACCAAAATTGGTAATTTTTTTAGGGTTGGTAACTTGGTAACTTTGTTTTTAAGGCTTGACAAACTATCAAATTATTGCTTTTCTTTTATCATTTTTCCGCATTACTCAACACTGAGAAAAAAAAAATCATTAAAAACAACTGTGTGAATGTGCGCCAAATTGTTCAACGGCGTAATGTGCAAATGTCATTATGTTTGATCAGCAAAAGATTATTTTAAATGACTGCAATATTAAATAATTTATTTAAATTAAATACGGAATTCGTAGGTATAATGAATTTAAATATTTATTTATGTTCTAAAATGAATTAAATCGTTTTATGTTATGTTTTTTATTAATAAAAGTTGTTGTTTTTATTATAATAAAAATAGAGATTTTTGTTTTTATAAAAAAAAAATTTGGTAACTTTTTGGTAACATTTTCGGAAAATTTTGGTAGAAAATTTTTTTACTCAGTAGCAACCGTGGCTCTGATCTTAATACACAAGAAACGTACAAAAAACTCATAAAAAAATCTCAATTAGAAAACTTTAAATACAGTTTTACTGAATTATAAAAAATAAGTGACTCGTAGAATAATAAATATTAAAACGTATACATTTCCAGGAACTTGTTAAAATTAATAATAAAAAAAGTGGCGTGTAAAATAAAATATATATTACATTTCTAAACACTTGCTTTAAATTAAAAGTTATAAAAATATTGGCTACTAAAATCACTTTACCAGCTGCTGGAGCACTCACTGTTCTTTCTAAATCACCTGGAACACACTGGTTTCATGTACGAGTAGTTGACTGTTATTTTTATTTAACTTTTCATTTGGATTTCATAAAAACTTGTGTTAACACTTAATCCTTTTACGAGTTTGTTTTCTAGTCTGTTCCAACTATTTTTAATATTTTTGTTATTTCTATTTTAATATGATTTCATTTTTGGCACAGCATTTTGTCATTTCGTATGGTGTTGAAAAATAATCGTGCACACAAGTAAAAATCTTGCACATATCCAATATTTAAAAATGGCGAAAACTTTCTGCCGTAACGTTTTAGTTTTGAATTGTAGCCAAAAATCGGACACACATACATTGAAGTAATTCGGATGATATATAACAAACGACTAATATCTTGCAATAAAACCATACAGTTTATTCAGTTAATAAAACAAAACGAATGGAATTCAATATTTTTAATGTCATATGGAAAACTTTCTATAGTTTTTGCTTTTTCAATATGTGACAGTTTTTTTGCTTGATGCCAAAATAGCCAGAATTTTATTAAATACTTGCAGATAAAATCTTACTTTATTTCAAAGCTGCTAACAAACTAATTAAGTGTGACCTGATTGTCGCAACAGATTGAAAAGCAAATTTCATATTTTATTTTAAGAGGATTAAAATTGTTTTGGAAAGGAATTAAAACTAAGTGGAAAAAGTTTTATAATAAAGACAAATATGTTGCTATATTGCTCTCATGATCCATGTTAATCCAGGCAAAAATGAAACGCTATGCGCTGCGCTAAACATAAATTCAAGGAAAAGAGAAGGAAAAATTTATGTCAAACTTACAACTGCATTTAATGAGACACATAAAACTCAAGTCAACGAATTTCGGTTATTAATTTGTATACCAAAATTTGATTGCGGAGGCGGGAATTATTTAATTAAGTTGCTATTGCTAATTTAATGCCTAATTTTTTTATATATTTTTTCTTGGACAATAAATATTGCGCTGTCACGACTAAAGTAAAATAACTGAAACATTCAACTTTGATTTTTCTAAAAATTATATTTGAACCTGTTCATTATATTAGAAATAAAAAATCACGTGAATAACAGCTTCTAGATCACTTGCGGCAGTCAATTTTTAAGGCAGTTATTGACCAAATTTTTGCACTTTAAGGGCGGTTTTTAGGTGATAACTTGACCTAGGAAAAAATTCAAACGGCATCGATTCGCTTAATCTGGGTAATCAACTGTGTTCACACAAATTGAACCTTGTATTTGTTTATTTAAATTTTCTAAAGCAATTTTTTTGGAGTGTAACAACACCAGAGCAACGCGTTAAATATTTTGAAATCTTTAACCAAAATAATTGTTCTATTCGTCAAACTCATCGTGCCCTTCCTCCATTCCATGGCATACATAATCGTCCTTCAGAGCGGTTTTCGGACCACATTTTCTGTTATTGAGACGGGATCTCAGAGATCCTACTTGAATGCTTGTGGGATACAGGCAGCCACGTATACCGAGACCCGTGAGACACCGAACAGTGCGCACTGAAGTAGCTGCAGCCGCTGTACATGAAAGCATTGAAGATAATCCTAATCAATCAGTTCGCTGCCGTTCTCAGCAACTGGGATTGTGTCCTTCCACTTATATAAAGGGTGCTTTTTTATGAAGTTTTCTTTTTATACGAATCACTCTGTTGTCTGTCAGCTGTTTTGACAGTTTAAAGTGACGTCTCTACTCAGTATTGTTTGGCAAATCATCATGAACAGGTTAACTCCAGAACAACGCTTCCAAATCGTGGAAATTTATTTTCAAAAACAGTGTTCAATTAAAAATGTTTATCCGCTTTTTTACCGCAAAATTCTCTTCAGTGATGAGGCGCATTTTTGGTTGAATGGATATGTCAACAAGCAAAATTGCCGTATTTGGAGCAAAGATAATCCACACGCCGTTCAAGAATTACCAATGCATCCCGATAAATGTACTGTTTGGTGCGGTCTATGGGCTGGTGGAATCCTCGGTCCTTATTTCTTTAAAAATGGGGAAGGACGACGCGTTACGGTGAATGGAAATCGATACAGAATCATGATCAATGTATTTTTGGTGCCAAAACTCCAAATCCAAAGATATGGATGTGAACGAAATGTGGTTTCAACAGGATGGTGCCACTTGTCATATGGCGGGCGAAACAATGGACTTATTGAAAGAACATTTCAACGACAACATTATTTCGAGAAATGGACCGGTGAATTGCTCTCCGCGTTTGTGTGTTTGACGCCACTCGATTATTTTTTGTGGGGATACCTGAAATCATTGGTTTACGTGGATAAACCAGCAACGATTGACGCTTTGGAAACCAGTATTCAACGTGTCATTGCTGAAATACGCCCTCAAATGCTTGAAAAGGTGGTCGCAAATTGGACCTCCAGAATGACCTTTGTGCAAAATAGTCGTGGTGGCCATAAGCCCGAAGTTATATTTAAATGTTATATGACAAGAAATTATCTACCAAATAAGAATTTTTTTTTTGGCCATTTCATAATTTGACATGTGTTTTATTTAAATTTCAAATCAGCAAGCTCTTATAAAAACACTCTTTATTTTGAAATATTAAATTAACAGTTTATTTCACAATGTCGATGTCAATGTCAATGTCTTCCTTTCGTATAAATTACATTTGAAATAAAAAGAATTTATAAAATGTTCTTTTCGTTTCAAATATATTCGTACGAAAGAAAGAGTTCATTCGACGTTATGAAATAGTCAGTAGTTGAGTGATCCGCTGTTGAAAAGTAATTAGTTAACCGATACCCAGTAATCGGTACAAAGTGATAAATCAAGAATGATCTGTGGTGTTGGTTTGGAAGTATTTTCAGATGTTCTTGGCCTAGAGTACTCCCACCGTTGCTCTAAGGAAGCCAATATAATTCAGAGTGAGATTATGAGTGTCAGGGAGGCGGGAAAACTGTCGATTGACAAAACGGCACCTATGTCGACAATCAGACAGCACTTTTGTCCCCAAGATCACACATATCATAGTTTAACAGTGCAAGAATGTTATCTAGAATGAGTGACAAAACTGAGTCACAAAATACACAGACTTTAAAGTTAACGAACCGGCAGACGAGCTGGCCAGGGCTGGTTCATCTATGAATCCCTCTAATACAGAATCGGTATCCTCACCTTTGGTTACTATCAAAAACTATATCCACCAGTAATATCTGCAGAAGGCTGGAGATAGATGGCGCAATATAGACACGTATAGGGTTGCTATAAAAAATTCGCCTTTACTACAATGGAGAGCGCTCAGTACAATTACAAAAGCAAAAATATAAGGACTTATTGAGACTTATGACAATCATGGCGGGGCAGTGGACGATCGGCAGATATGCCAGAAGAATAAGGCTCTCCTATAATGACTTCTGTCCTTCTTGTCTTGAAGAAATTAGGGAAGAGACAGTTTTTCACTTTCTTTGTAAATCTCTCGAGAAAAATATTTTAAACTGCCAAGTACCGACCGACTTCTCAGAATTATTAGGTCTTAATCTAAAAGACCTGATCGCAATGCACACACTGATTGATTATAGTAACAACAATAGGGATCGTAATTGGCTGAGCAAATGCGGCGAGTGTAGTAGTCAATCAAATTCTAATTTGTTACCTGCGGCCACCTAAACCAATCAACTAATTAACGACTTAGCGGTTAAGTAACAGAACAAAAAACATAATATGATCTACATTGAATTGAATTAAGATTTATAGGCTAATTGTTTGAAATTTGTTTTAAATCTCAGAGAGAGATGATATCTATTCCAAGGCACAAAGGAAAGTTAACATCAGTTTTTAGTTATTCAACTTACACAGCAGAGCAGAACAGCTGTTTTCGAAAGCCGCAACACTTTCATCATCAGTGCTCATGTGTATTGTATGGCTTAGTTGAATGTGATAACAGTTTTTATTTAAACAAATTTTATTAGGAAATAGAATCCGGAGAACTGGATCACCCTGATGTTAACATATTATTGTTTTAATACCCGTGTTACCATTTCAACGACATTGTACTACAATTTAATTTAAAAAATGTATTATTAAAGAGATATGAATATCATGACAGTTGGAGCACCCTACAGCCTAAAGTAATTGCTTTGTGTCTATGGTTTCGCGGAGAATAAAGATGTTAAAGAACACAGGAAGCCAGAAATTATTAAGTCTTTTTACACACGCACCTGTACAAGTGCGTGTACTTGCTTTGAAAAATACCCAAACCACACGCGTCAGTGTCTTCTAGCAGCTTAAAAATGCTAATAGAGGAAAAAAAAGCAAAACATTTAATCAAAAAAGTTTTTGCATTCGCTTTGTGGTATTTTAATTGTTGGTTAAGTACAAGTTAAAACCTGCAATTTTCATTTTGTTTCACACTGTTGTTAACACTTCAGCAAATTAAGGGAAACGGGAAATTAAATTCAAAAGCCATTAGAACAACAAAAACTCGCAGTGTTGAAATTCGCATCCAAATGATTCAACTTAATGCTCAATTTTGAAAACTCGCAAATAAAAAGCAAATAGTAAAATGGTAATTTACATTGGAAACTGTAAGCCAAAAGTCATTAAAATATACTACTACCACTATTGCAACGACTTATAACTGCCACTTGTGCCACTACTGGCACAAGGCATCTTGAACAAAAAACAAAAAACAAAAAAATCAAAAACAAAAATAACAGGAATCAAACCCAAACGAGTAGTGATTTAAACTGAAATTATATTAAAAAACCAGAATTACGCCATGATTCTCTCTTAAATAGTGTGTGTGTGTGTCTGTAAGTGGGAGTCATTCATTGTTCGTGTGTAGTGCCAAAGAAAAAAACTGCAAAAAAACCAACCAGAATCGAATGGTGAAGTATTTTAAAAACTCGTAAATTTTTATTGTCAAACTATTTTAAAGCAATTAATTGTTATAAGGAGTTAAGCACTGTAAATTATAGTGAGAGTTGCTAAAAAAATATAAATAAAAATAATATTCAAGTAATTGTGCGTGTTGGAAAACTATTGAACAAAAACTTTAATAAAATAAAGCGAATTACAAGCACAAAATATTTTAGAGGTTTCGCAAGTAGCCATTAAAACAAGTTGATTTTTTCCCCCCCCCCCCCCCCCAAAAATTTTCTTTGCTGGCTAACTTGGTTTTAATTACAGCTGACGAAGTTCTATACTTCTTTCCATTCCTTTAGTTGGCGTTACAAAGAAAACTTAATTTCTGTGCTTGCAAACGTTTTCTTTACATAAAATTGTTCAGCTATAGTTAATTAAGTTTGTAGCTATTAAGTTTAAAAATAGTAAAACTAAAGTGTGCTAATAAGATATTAAAATGAGAACGTACAGCAAGAAAATACACTCTAGACAATAAAGCACTCAGCTGCATGACTTTCAATCAAGATCAAGTTTTTACATGATTGGACTAGAAAAATATGAAGGAAAATAAATTTGCTTTTATATCCTTCACCAAAAATGGAAAAAGTGTATATCGATGGTCACAAGTGAAAAGGTCCTAAGTCTTATTTTGGCTAAATGGACTTTTTCGTGAATTCCTGTATATTTCACAAAGTTACATCTCCTCAGAAAAATTCTGTGCAATAATACTAAATATATAATTTTTACAAGCAAATGATAATTATAGTGGCCATCGATATGTAAAGCGTTAGAGCAAATGTTTAAATTTTTAATCAAAATAATTGTTATATTCGTCAAACTCATCGTGCACATCTCCTTCCATTTTATGGCGTTCATAATTATCCTTCAGAGCGGCTAATTCGAAGAACAATAGATCGTTTTCGGATCACATTTACTGTTACTGATCATGTGCATTCCATGAGACACCGAACAGCGCGCTCTAAGAAGCTGTGGCCGCTGTATAGGAAAGCATTGAAGATGAGATGCTAATCAATCAATTCGTGTCCGTTCTCAGCAACGGAGGTTGTGTCCTTCCACTTTATGGTAGATTTTTTTTAGTTGTTGAAAATTGGTGTTCCTTGTACGTGCCAACCGTGGCGGCCACATGGCAGAAATCATATTTATTTTTTATTTTTTATCTTGGACCAGCACTCAGGGGGTGACCCCTATATATGCAATGCATTGCACCGGAACTGAAAACGAGGGGACAGATTAGAAAAAATGAGAAGATAGACAGTTTTTTTTGTAGCTATTTCAACCTTTTACTTCGCCGGCTAATTTTTGCTACAGGGCCGACGAAGGTGGATGCTGTTACTCTGCTTTTTAGTACATGACAGTGACAATGCCTTCATCATTGAAACAGGCTGTCAACAACTAACACAACCACGCACTAACGCTGATCAGAAGAATTCAACACAATATTTCATGACTCAGCGCGGGCTCGAACTCAGGACCATCAGCCATCAGCCAAAAGCACCCACAATATTTAAACATTAATTTCATAAAGTTTTCTTTCCAATAGAGACCGTTTCATTTATGTATAATAAAAATATATTTCCTTATCTTATTACGATTCAAAACTTGTGTCAGTCTATAAAAAACTCCCTTTAGTTATGCCATTTCGATTATAATTTCCACAATATCAATATGCGACCCGCAGAAGTAAAGGCTGGACCAAGCAAAACTCACCATGTTCATTGCGCGAAACGCCTTAACGTCAAACTGTTTGCCTAGATTAATTTGAAATTTCTTCGTTTCTGTATTTTACAAATTCAATCCATGGAGAGGTACTCAATTGAGCTGCGCGTTAAAATTGTTGAAACCTTTTACAGAAATGGACTTTCAAATTCAAGTGCATGTCGTGCAGTGTTGTCAGATAATTTTTTTTCTTCCCCCCAAAATAATTTAGAAACCCCTAGATTCTACACTTTTTCTTAAAAAACCCCCTAAATCGGAAAAGTTTAAGTAGTAATTTGGTTTCATCATTCTTATCTCTATTAAATTTAAATTGAGGTACTATCATTCTTACGCGAAAAGCACGAAAACACCCAAATTTTTATTTTATTTTTTTATAAAAAGCCCCCAAAAAAATATATCTGCAATCTGTCTTTCTTTTGTAAGAGACGGCTTGAGGAAGTTTGTTACGGGTACATGTACTTCTTTTGTTTGGAATGCAAATCCAACATGTTTTTTCGTATTTTGTTGTGTAATAAGGTCTCCTGTTAGCCACCATAATGCTTTTACAATATTTGCATAAAGCTTTGTAGTTGTCTCCCTGGAGAGGGGCTAATCAATCTGAAATTTAATTTTGCATTTATTGTGTTTAAAATTTTATTTAAAGGTATTTAAACTGCTGATCTGCTTTCCACTCCTTTTTATATTTTTGTTTATATATCCTTTTATGGCATATTGGTAATAAATTGTAAAGATGAACAACTTTTTAAAATTTATATTTTGCAGTTCAAGGAAAACCAACAAAATTGATTTAACGAGAAAAATGTTTTAATGTTTGTATTTGCGTGATTACTTTCTAAATCGCCATTTCGATACAATATCTTCGACATGCTCAGTTGTTAAATTATGTACTATTATGTACCAAACTATAAATCCCCTAAAAATCCCCCAAATAAAATTTGCTTACCCCCAAATATCCCCCTAAAGAATATTAACCCCTAAATCTGCCCCTAAATAGAAAAAAACCCTAAATCTAGGGGGAAACCCCCTAATCATACAACACTGATGTCGTTCACGTCGTAGTTTTTTTTTTCAGTCGACCAAATGTGTCCACAATGGATTCGTTAGCAAGCAGAATTGTTACATTTAGGCAACCGGGAATCCACGGGGGATTGTTGAAAAACCGATGCATCCACAAAGAGCGAATGTTTTCTGCCGTTTATGGACAGGCAGCGTCATGCTGCTTCAAAAATTAGATCAGTGAAGCAATTACTGTGAACGGTGTTCGCTATTTAGAAATGACAATGAACTTATTGTGACCAGAAATTCACATACGGACTTGGAGGAAATAATGGTTCTTATACGCGACAAATTCAATGGCCTTGTTAGCTCAAGTCGTGGTGATATTAATTGGCCGTAACGATCAAGTTATTTGACACCATTGTACTTCCTTGGGGGATATTTAAAAGAAAAATTATAGGCCTATATGTCACAAGCCATTCAAGAGCTAAAGAATGAGGTAATTCGGCCCATTAATGGCCGATCTTTTTTTCATACATAATTTTCCGAGCTTTTTCTAATATAATAAAAAAATTATTAAATGAATCTTCCAAAAACTTTTTTCTTCATTTACAATTGACATATTGTGTGTTTTGGCAGGACCATCCTTTGTATACATTCTAGATCCTTATGAATAGAGAAGTCGTATAAAAAAGATCTGTTTATATCCATCGCCATCGCTGTACGTGGAATTAGTTTTCTGAAGGCCGCAGAAGAGCTGGAGACTTCGATCTTGGATGCTATTAAAAATCAGGAAAATCCGAAATACGGCTCAAGAGTTGGAAAATTTAAATTTATTTTTGTTTGTTTAACTCGGACCAGCACTCAGGGAATGACATCTACATACGCACTGCATTACGGCGGAAGTAGAAAGGAGGATAGGATAGTGTTGAGGGGACAGATGAAGACAGATGAGAAGATACAGAATTTTTTTTTTGCTATTTGAACCTTTTACTTCACTTTGAAGCTAATATTTTGCTACACGTCCGACGAACGACTTTTTGGTATATAAAGGTAAATAGCTAAAGCCAATTTTTGTTTCTTTGCTTATTAAACCCATTTTGTACTTCAGTTAGATAGAATTAAACTGTTATTAAAACCAAAGATTCCAGGTTTGGACAATTAAATTTTTTTTTTTTGTTAAATTGAATACAAGCTTCCATCCTCAAATATACCCAAAGTCGAGTTAGAAGACTATATATTTCACTTAAATATTTGAATTGAAACAATCAAAAATGCTTCTTAAAGGCATTAAAGACAAAATCCAAAAATATTTTAAGCACCTCATCTAAACCATAGTAATCCACAAGATAATGTTTTCTGTCAAAACCGCAATAAAATTTCGTTACAGAATTCTTAAGAAATTAAAAATACATGAACCTTTCCACCGCAATCATAATTGAAGTAGTTGATTTTGGAAATCCGCCTAATACTCTTTTGGTTGATTTTAATTTTTAATTAAGCTGATTTTCTTTACTATTTATTTTACGTCATTCATTTTCATTTTACCCGTAGTTGTACTACAGAATTGTAGTGTTTTCCATTCTGCTGAACAAATGAGTTGAATTAAACCAAATATTTTTGCAACGTTTATTCTTTAACAGCCAGTCCTTCAGTTATTTACTAACGAATACTATTTGCTTTTCATCTCCAAAAATAATAGAAAAGTTAAAATGCTGAAATAATAATAAAACAAATAAAAACAATAAAATATTTCAGGTTTTTTGTAAAACTTTATGTTTTTTTTTATTTTTCTGTTCTATCTAACATTTCGTATCAGTATAGAATTGTTTTTCATTTTTTTTTGTTTAATTTAATAGCAGAAGTAGTAGTGCAACTCCCTTAATTCATTTGGGTAAATGATAGTTACTGTGAGCTTTTGATTGGTTTTAGAGCTGCTGTATTGTATATTTAAGATTGTAGTCGTATTACAATTACATTTGGTCGTTCGTTCTATACGTTTCAGTTAAACTACTTTTTATTTACTTCCCTTTGTTTTGTTCTTTTCTCGTTTTTTGCAATTCTCCAAATTCCTTTTCATGTGTAATACAATGAGTTCAATGCAGCAATAATAATAACTTTAAGATAAACTTAGACAAGAAGTTCAAGATTTTCACACAATTCACACAATGTATTTTAGCAAATAATAGAAATAGTTTGAAATTGTAGGAATGGAAGTGGATACCGAAGTTGTTGCACCGTTTATCTACATTTACTTAAAAAAATACTTAGGTAGGGCCTTTGCTTCCCTCTGGAAGTCCATTATTTTTAGATCTTGTCTCAATTTGGAATTGTACTATGAGTTTTTCCCATTGAAGACAAAATAAAAATTAATTTTGAGGCGGATGTCTTGTACTTTTACAAGATTAAAGTTTAAAACGTTCTTAGTTATCAGTTTAATAATCTCATATGTCTATACAAATTTTCGACCACCCTTGACCACTCAATACGATCATTTCCAAAAGCAAAAACCACTCTATGAATCGGTTCAGTGGTTTGACCATGAAAGGGTAACAGACAGAGAGATAGAAAGACAGAATTACTTACATATTTATTATATTAGTAAGGAAAAAAGTGCAAGTCATTATAAAAAGTGCAAGTCTTTATAAAAAGTGCAAGTCATTGTTAAAAGTGCAAGTCATTATAAAAAGTGCAAGTCATTATAAAAAGTGCAAGTCATCATAAAATGTGCAAGTCATCATAAAATGTGCAAGTCATCATAAAAAGTGCAAGTCATCATAAAAATTGCAAGTCATCATAAAAACTGCAAGTCATTATAAAAAATGCAAGTCATTATAAAAAGTGCAAGTCATTATAAAAAGTGCAAGTCAATATAAAAGGTGCAAATCGTTATGAGAAGTGTAAGTCATTATGAAAACTGCAAGTCATTATATAAACTGCAAGTCATTATAAAAAAGTGCAAGTCATTATGAAAAGTGCAAGTCATTATAAAAAGTGCAAGTCATTATATAAAGTTCAAGTCATTATAAAAAGTGCAAGTCATCATAAAAAGTGCAAGTCATCATAAAAAGTTCAAGTCATCATAAAAAGTGCAAGTCATCATAAAAAGTGCAAGTCATCCTAAAAAGTGCAAGTCATCATAAAATGTGCAAGTCATCATAAAAAGTGCAAGTCATCATAAAAAGTGCAAGTCATCATAAAAATTGCAAGTCATCATAAACACTGCAAGTCATTATAAAAAGTGCAAGTCATTATAAAAACTGCAATTTATTATAAAAAGTGCAAGTCGTTATAAAAAGTGCAAGTCATTATAAAAAGTGCCAGTCATTATATAAAGTTCAAGTCATTATAAAAAGTGCAAGTCATTAGAAAAAGTGCAAGTCATTATAAAAAGTGCAAGTCATTATAAAAAGTGCAAGTCATCATAAAAAGTGCAAGTCATCATAAAAAGTGCAAGTCATCATAAAAAGTGCAAGTCATCATAAAAATTGCAAGTCATCATAAAAAGTGCAAGTCATCATAAAAAGTGCAAGTCATCATAAAAATTGCAAGTCATCATAAAAACTGCAAGTCATTATAAAAAGTGCAAGTCATTATAAAAAGCGCAAGTCATTATAAAAAGTGCAAGTCATTATAGAAAGCAGAACTCATTATAAAAAGTGCAAGTCATTATAAAAAGTGCAAGTCATTATAAAAATTGCAAGTCGTTATAAAAAGTGCAAGTCATCGTAAAAAGTGCAAGTCATCGTAAAAAGTGCAAGTCATTATAAAAAGTGCAGGTCATTATGAAAAGTGCAAGTTATCATAAAAAGTGCAAGTCATTATAAAAAGTGCAAGTCATTATAAAAGGTGCAAGTCATCATAGTTACTTTCATTATATTAGTAAGGAAGCTCGTTGTTTTTCATGTAAAATTATCTATTAATTATTATATTTTAATAATTGTCCATGACGGTCTAGGTCTCACAATACAAAATCTTCCTCATCACACCTTTTAAAGATAAATAAAAATGATGGCCCTTCCCTGAATAAAATTACTTTTTCCAGGAATATTATCAATACAGCCGTTCACGTATTATTATTAAAATATATCGTTTCCTTTAAAAACGTACTACATCTTCCTTCTGCATATTTTTAATTTCATTAGACAACATTTTGTACATAAAACTTATATGCCATTCTTTGTTAAGGCACTTGTAATAAATTAGAGCGAAATATAAAAACTATTGTTAAAAAGTCAAATGTAGTTTTGCAATTTATACCTGCATTAGATTACGAACAATAAAAAATAAAAGCAATCTCGATGCAAAAACTTTGAAACAAATGAAGCCAAAGACTACTTGAATTTGTTTTTTTTTTTTGTTTTTTTTTTCTAAAAAACTTTAGATTTTATTAAGAAAATTTTGTGCGAGTAATAAAATTTTGAGTGTTGCACTCGTATTAAAGATAGAGATAAAAGTCAATAAGCAGTGCACTTGAGAGGAAGAAGCTAAAAGCACTGGAATAAATATTTCTAAGTTGAAGAAAAAGTTTAAAACATTATATATAACCTATAAAGATTATTTATAAATAAATGAAGCAAAATTAATATTATTTGATGATATTAAAATGTCATAAAAGCTTTTAGCCTGAGTATCATGATTCGAGGAATATTTAATTTCACAGATCCTAGTAATTATAGCCTTCAAAACAGCTTTTACTTTATGATTAAAAAAATGGCCAACTTTTAAATCACTTTGAATTAAATTTTGAAAATAATTTAATAACGTTTTTAAAATCGTTTATTCGACATATTGTCTTAATTAAATTAGTGAAGGTGGAAAAACAAAATAGATTTATAACGATCTTGAATTTCAAATCCTATGGTTTTGCTTGTGTAATTCTCAATTCATTTCTGGGAGTTTATGTATAAGTTTGAGGAGTTTTTTTATTTTGGAATTAGGTTAAAGTCTACTGATGATTTGGTGTAAGAACCAATGAAATGCAGGCATATAGACATACTTGACCACATAACAAACAAAAAGCACTAATAATTTAATAATAATTTTCAAAAAGGAAACAAATTTAGTTTGCAAATTGCAGATTTGAGCTCGAGTCTGAACAAAAAATTCTTAACAAAATTAATTATTTCGAAAAGTTTACAGTCATGTTTAAAATTAATAATTATTTGTTTATTATACAAAAAAAAAATGAATTGAAATATATGCAAATAGTACGCATGTATTATTTAGGAAATATAATATAAACATGATTTATTTTTACATGACAAAATCAACATCACGATAATAATTAAAAACACCTTTACACGCTTTTTCTTTTTCACTCTAAATTGCTGTGCGTTTTATTTGCATGTAAAATGGCATTAAAAGCACATGGAAAAAATATTTATTATAAATCACGCGCATTTTTATTTAAATTCCAATGAATTTGATTAGAGTTGTTTAAATGCCGCTGGCAACAGCAAAAGCAAAATAATCCCGAGATAAATACAAGTAGAAAAGCTGGCATGCCGTCGGTTGTACAGCACGAAAATATCATCAAAGCCGACAAAATATGAAGTGGTGGAGTACGAATGTTTGTAATTTCGAATACTTTTTTACAAAATTTTTGTATACTTTTGATGTTTTTTTTTCTATTGCAGGAAACAGCAGGGAGGCTTAACGCAACTTTTATTGAGGAAAGCAGAAATTATTTTGTTATTAAGGAATTTCAAAAATAATTGCGATCATTAATCAGTATTTTGTTTTTTAAATGAACTCCTGCCTAAGACGTGACTCATATTTTAAGTCTTTACTTCAAATGCCCACATATATTTGCTTTGCAGACTATATTTTATAGTTATTATTTATGTTAATTTTTTTCAACGGGCTTAAGTTCGAATCTGCATGACTGCAAATGATTTTTTATTATTTTATTAATAAATGAATTTGTTCAAATTCTATTTTATTAATTTATATTAAGATTGGAATATTAAGAATATTTTCAACAATCATCAAACCAGCAGAACGGATCATTACTGATTTCGAGGCCGCTACGCCATTTCAACAGCGTTATTTGTTCAATTTTGACACTTTTGCAAGTGGTGCTAGTTAGAAGGAATATCAACTATTTAACCAATGTTTTAACGAAAATTGAATGTGAGAAGTTCCCACATTCATATTTTTAAGTTATTACCTTTTTGGTTAGTACGAAATTCTCCAACCCTGACGATTAATATTCCCAATATTCCATGTATCTCTTTCGCTATTTCCAGAGCCATCGGCTGCTGATAGCTAAAGCTTCTTTGTTATTTATGTTCAAGTAATTGAATTTAGTTGTCAATTTATTATTCTTTATCAAATTATGTATGAATTTCTATTTGATTAGTCGAACTTTCTTATGTAAATTAAATTACAGGATGTTAATTTTTTTTCAACGAGCTCAAGTTCAAATCTGCCTAACTATAAATTATTTTTTATTTTTATTTAATAAATGAATTTGTTCAAATTCTATCTATTCATATTAAGAGTGGAATATTAAATTTTTTTTCTATAATCATCAAACCAGCAGAACGGATCAATACTAATTTCGAGGCCGCTACGCTGATTTGAACCTGAGCCCATTGAAGAAAATTAACATCCTGTAATATATTATTATTTATTTTTATGTCATGGAAAACGGTGATCTATGGCTTCAAATCGCCATAATTTTCACTGCCAATCATAAATTATTTTGATTGATATATTTTCTCAATGCCTGCCGTCAAGTTAATAATAATAAACAGTTAATACAATATAAATTATAAAGGGTCTTCCAATAGGGACTTTCGAACTTTAACTGCAGATAACGGCCGTAATTTTTTTTTTAACTCGGACTAGCATACACGGAATAACCCCTACATATGCAGTGCATTGCGACGGTACTTTAAAGGAGGCGATAGTATAGAGGGGACAGGTGAGGAAAGATGAGAAGATAGAGACCTTTTTGTAGCAATTTGAATATTTTTACTTCGCCGACTAATTCTTTGCAACAAGACCGACGAAGGAGGATGCTGCTGTTATTGCAGTACATGATCGTGTCAGTCGCTGCCCATTACGTTCAGTGACCAGTGCTATGCCTTCATTACTAAAACAGGCTAGCAACAACTAATACAACCATGCACTAATGCTGATCACAAGAAGTCGACACAATATTTATGACTTAAAGAAGGGTTGAACTCAGGGCCCTCCGCAGCATCATCTCGTGTTAACTACTTCAGCCACCAGCTGAAGCTACAAATTAGTTATCATTAATTCAGTCTATTTTTTCAAATCTTCTTGGACGGATTTAGCATTCAATAGCACATTCAAACAACAACGAAGTATGTTCGCTGAATGATCTCTGTAGCAGTTGGTAACTGACCGTACTTTTCATCAAAAAATGTTCTACGGCGATGAAGCCCATTTCTGAATGAACAAATCAAATTGTCGCATTTGGTGACGATGCCAATCCACATGAGATCCAAGAGCATCTAATGCATTCCGAAAAAGTTACTATTTCTTTTTTTCCTTCTTTTTACTGGCGGCGTCATAGGTCCATATTTCCTTGAGCATGACGTTGGCCACTCCATCATTATTAACGGCGAGCGTTAAAAATTGATTGTTATAAATTTCGTTTGCCCTAAATTGGATTATATGGAGATCAACGCCAAGTAGTTACAACAGTAAGGCACTACATGGCACGCAGATCACGCCACATTAGAAATTCTACAAGAGCGATCTTAGGACGAGGTCATCTCACATGGAGGTGTTGTGAACTGGCCACCGAGATTTTTGCGATTAGGCACCACTAGAGGTTTTCTTGTGTTGTTTTCTTAAAAGTCACAGATGTATGGAAATAAGCCACAAGTTACAGCGGTTCTCAAAGCAAACAGAATTCGTGTTCAAATTCAGCCTGATCTATGCATCAAAGTCATGGAAAATGGGACATTTCGGCTGAGCTCCGCCCTGTGAAACGGTGGCAAATACATTTTATTTATGTTATCAACGTTTTCTTCAAACGCATAAAAAATTGCTATTATTTAAATTTAAAGATAGAAAAAAATCCTTAAATTCCGTACGCCGGTTTTAAGATTTTTACATTTTTTAGCTTTCATTAGATGAAACAAATTTGTCAAACTTATGAAAAATAAGTTTAATTTCTCAAAAAGTTATTATATATTCTTTTATTACCTAATCGACGGATATTGGCCAATTTTAATGTAATGAGACAGTTTAAATTTTAAAGATTTATCTAATACACTGAATCATACATAAATAAAATTTCCTGTTAAACTCATCGCATATCAATACTATTTCGCACAAACTAATACGCTGTTGTGCAAGGAAATAAAACAAAAAATATTGAAAATTATGTAAAAAAAAAGAAATTCTAAAGTGGTTTCATTCAAACTGTCAACTAGTCAAGCTGTACTTAAGTGTACATTTATGCAACCATGATGCACTTGAACTGAATGTTACATTTGCGAGCTATTGAATTGTATTTTAAAACCTCTTAATATTCTAAATGCAATCCTAATTTATAATAAAAATGATACATGTGTAGTGTAAAGAGTATTTGAACGGAACGACGATGTTGCTGCGTATGTGTATTTGGAACAAAATGGAGCTCGTGTAGTAATTGTTGGCCACCGTTAGAGGTGGTGACTTGTAATTACAGCCGTTAGCCATCAAATATAATGGATCACTCATTATAACAATTTCTCTAATCATGTATGCAAACCATAACTATTTTTAATGCAAAGGGGTTGAGTGTGACAAGTGCATATTTTTACACTAGACCGACCATAGACGGGTGATTTTACTGCGTTACAAAAGTTCTGGGGAACTAAATTTCTCACACCAAAGGTTTACATTTGTTCTTAAGCTGCGTTCACAAGTTGGCATATAATAAATATTAATGAAATATATTTTAAATTCGATAGCTGTTTTTTAAGCAAAACAGTTTCATTAATAACTAAAAAACAGTATCATAGAGTGATATATTATTAGAAACTTTTTAACTCTTTAAACTCTAAATTCAGAAAGCCATGATGATTACTTCACAGGCTCAAGGGAAATTCAATATCAGTTTTAAATCAGTCAACTTACACAGCAGAGCAGAAGAGCTGTTTTCGAAGGCCGCTACACTTTCATTATCAGTACTCATGTTTATTTTGTTTGAGAGGTTTTATTTATACGAATTTTATAAAACAAACGCTTCAGAAAAATAGGACACGAAAAAAATAATCAAAGGGCAGCACGGGGATTAAAAATGTGTCACCATCGGTCTTATACACTTCTCGTATGCGATTTCCTAATAAAATTTGCATAAATAAAAACTGTTATCAGATTCAAAGTCACCTAAAAAGTGGTGACAAACAACAATACAAATGAGTACTTATGATGAAATTGTAGCGGCCTTCGAAAACAGCTGGTTTGCTCTTCCGCATAAATCGGATTATTATAACTGACTTTTAATTTGTTTTGATATTATGAAATAATTCTCATGTCTTCCTGAATTTAAACACATTATGGAATGAAAAAAGAACAAATTCTAAATTGCGATTAGCTATATAATTGTGTATAAAGCCATCGGTTTTATACACTTCTCGTATGCGATTTCCTAATAAAATTTGCATAAATAAGAACTGTTATCAGATTTAAAGTCACCTAAAAAGTGGTGACAAGCAACAATACAAATGAGTACTGATGATGAAATCGTAGCGGCCTTCGAAAACAGCTGGTTTGCTCTTCCGCATAAATTGGATTATTATAACTGACTTTTAATTTGTTTTGATATTATGAAATAATTCTCATGTCTTCCTGAATTTAAACATATTATGGAATAAAGAAAGAACAAATTCTAAACCGCGATTAGCTATATAATCGTGTATAAAGCCATCGGATTTATACACTTCTCGTATGCAATTTTCTAATAAAATTTCTAATAATAAATAAAAACTGTTATCAGATTCAAAGTCACCTAAAAAGTGGTGACAAACAATAATACACATGAGTACTGATGATGACAGGTTAGCGGCCTTCGAAAACAACTGTTTTGCTCTTCCGTATAAATTGGTTTATTAAAACTGATTTGTAATTTTTTTTCATCTTTGAAATATTTCTCATGTCTTCCTGAATTTAAACATATTTTATTTAATATAGAAAGGACAAATTCTATATTATCGTTAATTTTTAATTTAATTCGTAATTATTACTTTTTCCCAAATTGTACATAAAATTCAAAATTATTATTGGAGCCAGACATTCATTCACCTGCTTGTGGGCAGATAACCTTTTTAGCCCATAGTGCAATTCGCATACAGTCAGTTAAGAATCATTTTTGCTGCATAGAAATTCTGCATCAGGTTTCTAACCACTTTAGCGTTATGATAGTATTTATGGTTTACAGTTTTATCAAAATATAAAATATATACTTATAATTTTATGCCTGCGCTCAGCATTTTATATGAATTTTGTTTTCTTTTTGTTAATACGATTTCGAGACAAATGCATTATTGTGCATAAAAGTGTGTAATACTATGGTATTTTATGAAAAGTAAATGGTCAACAGCGGACTAGTTGTGAGTTTGGTCTACATGGTCGTGTGTGTGTGTGTGTGTGTGTGTTGTTGGTAAATTCATTTATGTGGTAACGAAGTTCGCTCAAGTTTATTTTCATAGTGGCATTTAGTTTTTGGTAGCATGTTTACTAATTTCATAGTATTTTCAATTTTTTTTCCTTAAACATCATTTAGTTTTCGTTTTATTATATTTATTTTTCCCCCGTCCATTTTGTAGAACAGGAAATTTATGGTAATTTTGTAATGACTGCAGGTTGGTTTTGTGAATGTGTGTGTGTGTGGTGTTTAGGAAATTGTTGCAGTTTTATTTTGTAAGTCAATACGTGTGTATGTGGGTGTTGTTTTGCCTGCACGATTGGCAATTAGATAAGTAATGGCTGGGGTAGGTAACGGAAAGCTTAAAGAAGTAATATTTCTTTAATTAAAATATAAAATCAAACAGTGCATTTATTGTTGTGAGCGTGTGTGGCATTTATTATGAGTTTAATTGTTCACCATAAACACTTTAATTTAATATTGAATCTGTTGGATTTATTTTTTCTTTATCATTAGCGGTTTTGTAGTTACATTTAGAATATTTTTTTGAAATATATATTTCAGCTTTCAGAGTGACATTTCTTACTGCGATTTGCTGATATTTTTAATAAAATAAATATTTTTATTCCATCCACCTCTAAAAGTTTTAGTGAAGCCAAAGTTAAAAGTTGTTTATTATAAAATATTTGCTTGTGAAATGTATTTAAAAAGAACAGTCAAATTTGCAATGTGTTCAATATCTTTATTTAACAAAGTTTTTTTAAAATAATTCTTCTGTTGTTTCAATGCATTTTAATTCCATGGAATTTTTATTTAGCTTATAGCGTCGTAGATATTATAAATATCCAACAATTTAAAAATAAACTACACAAACCCGTATTATATTTGTTTGTAATTGAATTCTGACTTCACTTTTAAAATTCTTGAGGAAATACTATATTCTAAATTAATTTCAACTTTATTTATTTCTCCGCAAAAATAACATCTTTCTCCATTTTCTTTCAGTTCCACTTGAACAAATTCTAGTTTGTACAACAACTTTAACATTTTACCTTTTCATTTCCTACACTTGAGTTGTACAAAACTGACTTTACAATTAACACTCTTTTGTTTGAAATAGAATAAGAGCAAAATAAGTAAAATATGAAATAAAAATAATTAAGTGAATGAAATACAAGCAGAATTCCTGTATGTATTATCTAAGAAGCATTTAGGAAAATAGAAAATAATTAAATGCAATGTACATTTTAACATTCCAGAAGAAATTTTCAAGTTTCCTTTTTATTTCAGTTTCCTTTTTTTTTTTTTGTCTTTATTTGTTGCAGTATTGCCCCTTGAAGTATACTACAGATAAAGTATAAAACACAGACATTTCTGTTTAAGAGTCTTAAAAAATATATATATATTTACAAGAAAACAAAAAGTACAAAGGAAAAGCATAAACAACAGTTAAGAATACAAAAAATAAGGTAATAGAAAACAATAATTACTAGACTTTGAATTTCTTTTTCTGCCTGCGCCAGTGCCTCGAAAAAAAGTTCTTCAGCAGCCCGTGTCGACTAACACACACACACATTAGGAGCTGCAGCAGAAGTTGAGAAAACCCGTACACAAAAACTACGAGCATAGAGATTATTTTCTCTTCCAATTGCAATTGCATAAACTTATATTTTTTTTCTTTTGCCGGCTATTGTACAGACACACCCACTGTTAGACATGTTGCAGGGAATTAAAATAGACACCAATTAAGTAACCGATAGAGCTTAAGAAACTAAACTGAAGTTATTTGTGGTTTCTTAATTTAAGAAAAAAAAAATGCTTTTTGTAGTTCAAAATTAACCCATTGGCAAGATTTCAGGGTTTGGTTTGCTTTTGTTCTTTTGTGCAGACAGTAGAGTTTAATTTATGGTTGCGGTGAAGCAAAATTTAGAAATGAAGAACTAAAAAGTTAAGTATTAGATATTTCAAAAAATTGTTTTCTATGGCCAGAAGGAAAGTGAACCTTAATAGATCTATTGCCAAGTCGGACAGGGACAGTAATAAAATTATCTCAACAGTTAGCCAAGATATATTTTAAATTTTCTTTAATTTTGAAAAAAGTTTTGAAGATCATCAATTCGTTCAATTAGTTTTTATTTTCAATATAATTATTTTTAAGTTTTTTACTTCTTCTATTGTCTGTAATTTGGTAACTTATGAAAATAACTTAATAAATAAAAGAAAACTTTAATTAAATTGTGTAATTCTATAATCTAACTGTCGTTTTAATAAGAAAATTGTTAGAGCCTTATTTGACAAATTTTTTTAAGAACTTACTAAATTTTTGTTAAAGTTGTTTTTTTTTTGTTTTGTTTAATGCAGCGAATTTTAAGGATATACGATATATAACTGAAATCAGAAAAACCAAAACGTACCCTTATTTCAAGGCCGAGCTTAACAGTCCACAAACAGCCGTACAAGGATTAGATCGGTTATTGAAAACTTCTCACTCATACTTATGCCGATTTCTTTTCTGGAAAATATGTAACATTTTGTCACCTTTTTTAAAAAAAACTACAATTAGGTGCTAGTTTACAATGAAATAAATTTTCTTAGGGGATAGCAGACCAAATTCTGATAATTCACCATTTTCTAATGCCATAATGCTACAATTTTCAATTGAAAAGTGCAACAAATTTAGCATTCATTTTTAGAAAAGAAAACGCCATTAGTTTTCCTCAAAAGTTTTATATCCAAATTTTCCAAGTACCAAAAAGCAAAATGTTTATATCCGACTTAAAGCAGTGAAAAACAATAACATAAATCCCTTTAACGCAGCAAACCTCTCCTTAACCGCCCAACAAATCGCCTTAAAAGATTGAAGCGATTTGCCCTCTACAATTTTGGGGTGTTTAGCATTTCAAAGTGTGCTTAAATGTTTATGCAGTTTTTTTTCATTCCTTTTTTTACCTTATTTTTTCAACAAAATGCTCAAATACTTGACTACCACTTGGAAACACATGCACGAACTGACGTCTATAATTAACAGCAATTGCTTTACGATAACATGACATGCAACAATATATGATGGTATGTTTTGTTATATAAACACGTACAAACACACAAATACAAACACTCGAGCTGGCACATCAAATTCGCACAAACACACACACATACACACACACACACGCTATTGCAAATCAACATGTCTGTACAAATAACAAACACGACTTTAATATAGAAAAAAAAGGGAAAGTGCTGTTATGAACGTGTGTTTGTTTTTGTGAAAATATTTTATGTGGAAGAGAGCTATTGAATATTTTGTAGTGTAAAAGTATACATGAATAACCATCATCATCTTCAGCACCTTTTATTATAAGTACTACAACAATAACAAAACAACTGAGGCAGCAACAATAACAAAACAATAATAAGAACAAACTTTAAAAATAATTTTCACTCTTAGTTATTTTCCATGCATGCACTCGTCGTACATACAAGGATCAGATATAAAAGAGAATAGAATGTTGAACGGGCTTAGAAATCGTTTTAGCATTTCAAAAAATTTTAATGGCTACACTAAACTAATCAACATAAAGAAAAAAATTCACTGGCGAAGTAAATCGAATTATCGATCTTCTCATCTTTCTTCATCTGTCCGCTCAATACTATTGCCTCGTTTTTACATTCCGTGCATGCGTAGAGGTTATATCCCGAATGGTCGTCTTACTAAACAAATTTGCTAAGACTCAATTCCAGCAGAAGCTTGGAATATTCTAATATACAGTCGACTCCGCTTATTGGAAATAACCAAAACCCAATTTTTTGCCAGTTATACAATTTTTTTCTAAAACGTAGTTCGGATTACTGAAATTTGTTACAATTAAGCGTACTGTTTAAAATCATTAACACAATATTTTTATATCAAATCTGTACATTTTTTTACGTCAATTTAACGTAAAAATTTTATTTGAAAAAAAATTATTCATAGAATTATTCATTTTGTTGTTGAAATTTTTCACGAATTCCTCGAAAATGTCTAGCCACTTGCATTGACAATATAATAGAAAAATACAATAAAGTACGTAAGAGCGAAAAGGACAAATACATTTTGCCATTTAATTTTTTAACGGACAAAACAAGGACAATTTTTTCAGCCTTAAGTTATGCAATCCATTTCTAATAAATAAATTTGTCATTGTTTATTTTTTCACTAAAGCGAAATAAGTTTCATACAAAACGTAGTTGTGGGCTTGCTTTTGGTTTTCAGTAATATGATATTTTCAGTAAAGCGATGTTTCGCTAAAGCGATGTGAATAAAACTAGCTACGTTTAAAATCAGTGCGGAGATTTGTATCGCTTTCAGTAATCCGATTTTTTCAGTAAAGCGTGTTGCGCTAAAGCGGATTCGACTGTATCATGCTAACGCAACAATCGGTTATGTCTTCGCTACGTATACTTTATATAGAACTTAAGTGTCACTGTATATAACGTATACGCCGTGGATAACATTTTATGTATTCTACATGAAACATAAGGAATTTATTCAATTTGGTGCAGTATTATTTATTATAAGGATCGATTATATATGTTTATTAAAACAATAAAGAAAATAAAGAAAAATGACCAAAGACCGATATACTATAACACTATGGATCATTCCCTTCTGGCGTTAAAGATAAATATTATTTTCTACTTGTAATATGTGATATAAAATTAAATTAGTTTTTAAATATTTTGCATATATTTTCAACAATACAAACTAATCTAAATACAAATTAAGTTCTCTGTTTTAATGATTGTATCGGTTTAAGGTCTGCCCTCTCGTACATGAACTTCCACAAACTTAACAGAAATATGTGTGTGTGTGTGTGCATGTATAGATGTTATAAGTTGGTTTGTTTAAATGAAAATGTGTGGAAATTTTAAACGTTTTGGAAAAAATTGCAAAATCATAACGCACGACTGCATTCCACACCGATACACAGGCTACATTATTCACATACGACAGCAATATTGCCGCTAGCAGGAGCAATAAAAACATTCCAAACACACAGGCTGACGCACACACACACAGACAAAAGAAAACCAACACAAAAGAAAAACAATGTTATAACGGAAAAATGTTAAACTTTTTTAACGTTCAATTTATGTTGTCGTTGTTGTTGAGTTTTAAAACGGCATACAAACGCAGGCAGACTTCCATATACACACACACACACACACACACACACACACACACACACAGTTTACTATACATAAACACAAGAAAAACAATATGGAAGTTATTGCTTTTGCCGTTCTTTTGTTTACTTTATAAAAACCACTCCAACTGTGTGTTTGGCAAGTGTTAACAAAATTCAATACGAAGAAAATGATGGAACTAAAATAAATAAAAATCATTAATAGATGACCCAGGACTCATGAAGTAGATAACAATACGTCTGCTCGACAGTAATGGAAGATAGTTGTTGTATTTATTTAAGAAATTACATTAATTTGTTTTCTTTTAATTTCCTGTGATATTGCTTTTATCTTTTAATGGTTAAAAAAATACGTTTTTTCCGAAAAAGCCCATTTAAATATTTTATAATCCTAATGGATGGAGAGCAACATATAGAGATATATTTTAGTGACGGTAAAATTTGCTCGTTAGATTCGTATCAGTATATTTGTTTGAAAATATCTTGTGTGTTGCGAGTTGTGTGTGAGCTCAGAAAAAATACGATTTTTATAATCGTATTTTTTTGTCTTCAGTTATATATATGGATTTAAAGTAATTTCAGTGCATCTGTTTTTAATTTTTTACAAATATTCTAACTAGGATTTTCTTAGTAGACGGCATAAAATAATCTTTAATAATAATCTGAATATTAGCGATAATAAGGTATATTCACACTTGTCAAATATTTGTTCAAAAAAGCGTAAGCACTAAATATTAATGATAACCACTTTGAATCAGTTTTAGCCCAAAATAGAAATCATACGGTTCCCATATAAAATTGTACGGAAAAACAACACAAATTTTTAAAATTACAAAAAAAAATCATAAAGAAATGGTTGTGATGGGGAAAAATATATGATTTTCAATGCCTCTGCGTATGTGTATATGCCGTTTGGAAGGCCTTGGTCTTGTCTTTCCACATCGACCGAAAAATTGAAGTTGGGTTGACACTAGACTAAGATACAGGCTAACAACTAAGCCAAGGTCCGACAAGACCTATCAGAAAAATTATGTCATCTAGCAGGTATTTCAACTTTGTTCTATTTTTTATCATAGTGTTATTATCCAAAAAATTGAGTTTTATTATAAAAATATAAAAGTCGATTCTTTATGACCTATTTTTGGTATCAAGACACGTTCAGATTAAATTGGTATGTTCACAAAAGTTGTTCAACTTTACCGTGGCTACAATTTAAAAAAAAAAATTGTTTACGAAAAATCAGGATTTTCTAAAAGTTATAATAAAAAAATTAAAAAAAAAATTTTTTTCTTTAACTGTCTTAAAAAAACTGTACGAAAATAGATTTTTGTCATAAAATTTTAGCAAAAAATATTCCACCTACTCTTGGCTACATTTTAGCCGAACAAAAACTGAAACTGATGACACCTTTTTTTTGGGCATCATGGTTATATTGGGAAACTTTGGAGAACCATAAAAACAAAACGGTCACCAAATTGGCCAAACTGAGTATGGGGTTTTACTACCATTTGGTAGTTGAATCAAACCCATATAGTCACGACTTTGCACTTTTTAAAAGGTCTTCATTTATCGCATAGTGTTATTTAATAAAAAAACAACAGTTTGAAATATTCTTTTATTTTTTTTTCTTTGCTAAAAGGTAATTCATAAAAAAAAATCTCATGCTTATAAGATTGTTATTTGACATACTTCCAGATGGAAATTATAAAAGGTGTTTTTTATGAAGTTTTTTTTTATACGAATCACTCTGTTGTCTGACAGCTGTTTTGACAGTTTAAAGTGACGTCTCTACTCAGTATTGTTTGGAAAATCATCATGAACAGGTTAACTCCAGAACAATGCTTCCAAATCGTGGAAATTTATTTTCAAAAACAGTGTTCAATTAAAAATGTTTATCCGCTTTTTTACCGCAAAATTCTCTTCAGTGATGAGGCGCATTTTTGGTTGAATGGAAGTGTCAACAAGCAAAATTGCCGTATTTGGAGCAAAGATAATCCACACGCCGTTCAAGAATTACCAATGCATCCCGATAAATGTACTGTTTTGTGCGGTCTATGGGCTGGTGGAATTATCGGTCCTTATTTCTTTAAAAATGAGGAAGGACGACGCGTTACTGTGAATGGAAATCGATACAGAATCATGATCAATGAATTTTTGGTGTCAAAACTTCAAGATATGGATGTAAACGAAATGTAGCTTCAACAGGTTGGTGCCACTTGTCATACTGCGGGCGAAACAATGGACTTATTGAAGGAACATTTCAACGACAACATTATTTCGAGAAATGGACCGGTGAATTGGCCTCCGCGTTCGTGTGATTTGACGCCATTCGATTATTTTTTGTGGGGATACCTGAAATCATTGGTTTACGTGGATAAACCAGCAACGATTGACGCTTTGGAAACCAGTATTCAACGTGTCATTGCTGAAATACGCCCTCAAAATGCTTGAAAAGGTGGTCGAAAATTGGACCTCCAGAATGACTTTTGTGCAAAATAGTCGACCACCACGACCGAAATTATATTTAAATGTTAAATGACAAGAAATTATCTACCAAATCAAAAATTTTTTTTATTGCCATTTCATAATTTGGCATGTGTTTTATTTAAATTTCAAATCAGCAAGCTCTTATAAAAACATCCTTTAAAATAAAAAGGTTATGAGCATGAGATATTTTTCATGAATTTCACCTGTAGAGTGTGTATTTACGTTGCTGTTCATTAAACTAGTTTAACGTGTAAAAAGAAGTTATTATTCAATTTTGTTTCCCACATTGACCTCATTATAATTATTTTCCGTTTAGAGTTTTCCCAATTCAGTCGCTTTCAGAGAGGGCAATCCTTTCCTACACCTACGTGCTCATGAAAAGGCTAAAAAAGCCAGTTTATCATTCTGATATGGTCACTCTGTATTCCTTTCAAGTCTCTTAAAATGGCTATAGTTACCACAACTACAATGACAGGGAGTAAGCCCACAACGTTATCATCTTCATTTAGACAAACACTAGAAAAGCCATTAAATGATAATCCTAAACTAAGCGATGGCTTTTTGTTTTTTTTATCAAAGAAAAGTTAATATGATGAAAGAAAGCTCAAAATGTGAAATAGAATACAAAGTAGGAAAATTAAAATTATTTTTGTGGATAATATGTAAACACAATCTGGCAAAAGAGTGTGACTTCTTACGATTATTATTAAGAAAAAGCAGTACAACTTAAAAAATATTTGTTGTACAGTACGAATGATAATTTTGTTGTTGCAGCTGTTATTGTTCCTATTATTTGTTCGAGTGTGAACAACAAACAGCCAGCCATTATGTTTTTCTTTCTACCGTTTAATACTTCATACATTATTTCTTCGTTTTCTTTTGTTCCTTGTTGGGCTGCGCCATCAAGTGTGCCGCCCTTAATACAGCGATGCTGCTCGAGCAGTACATAAAACATATTTTACAGTACAATAAATTTATGTTTTATGTCAAATTACAGGGCTCGTGCTGTACAATGAAGCTGCTGTGACTTGTTGATTGAAGTCTTAAAGTATTTCGAAGTAATTGTATAAACAGGAGTACACAGAAATTTTTTTTATTAATTCCACTGACTCATGTAGCATACAGTAAGTATTTCTGAGGGTAATAGTGATCATATTACCACCTAATGTACAAGTAAGATCTACAAGCTGTTGTTCATAACGTGTTTTAGATCAAAAAGACATAATGAATATTCCAAGGCACAAGAGAAAGTCAATAACAATTTAATTATCTAACTTACATAGCAGAGCAGAACTGCTGTTTTCGAAGGCCGCTACACTTTTATGTGTATTTTTGTTTTTCATCTTTACTTATAACATGTCTTAGTTGCATGTGATAACAGTTTTTATTTATAATAATTTTATTGTTAAATTGCATACGGAATTGTATCAAACACACGCTAAATGCCAGTGTTGCCGTTTGAATTTTTTTTTTCTATTTTAATTCTGAAAAAAGAACATTTTCAGAATTTTTTTTATTAATTTTTACAATCTTAATACAAAAAATAATAAATAGAATTTGAAAAAATTCATTTATTAATAAAATAATAAAAAATCATTTGCAGTCATGCAGATTCGAACTTAAGCCCGTTGAAAAAATTAACAATTTTTACTTAGGATAAGCTGTAATGTATGAATGGCATGTGGACGTTTATTTAAATTTTTTTCGCAAACTCATATATGAAAAATCTATTTTTGATGGCCACGAAATGCTCAAAAACTGTTCAGACAGCCAAGTCAAAACTTAAACATTTTTCAGAAAGGGCATGGTATACGTGGCTGCCTGTAACCCACAAGCATTCAAGTAGGATCTCTGAGAAAGGGCATATTACTATTAATTTTGTGTTTCGATAATAGTTCTTATGAAAAACTAGGATAGAACTGCTTTTTTTCGAGGCACGACTAGAGAAACTGAGGCAAGATTTTTAACGTGGATAAAACTCACCACTGTGAAATGGAAAATAGTGAATACAATCTACTTTTGAGACGATTCTATTTTAAAGAACCAGTGCGATATTCAAGAGTAATGAACTATAAACATTTTCTTTTGTGACAACTGATTAGGAAGAAACCTTAACACTGATTCACAAACAAAATGAAAATAATTTTTATGTAGTAAGAATTTTAACGAACATTTTTATATTGCTATATTAAATTGAATTAAGATTCTATAGACTAATTGTTCGAAAAATTTTTAATTTAAATCTCAGAAAGACATGATAAATATTCCAAGGCACAAAGGCAAGTCAACATCAGTTTTTGTTAGTTTGATAAAATTTGTGTAAATAGGAACTGTTACCACATTCAACTAAGCCACCTAATAAGTGGTGACAAACACAATACGCATGAGCACTGATGATGAAAGGGTTGCGTCTTTCGAAAACAGCTGTTCTGCTCTGCTGTGTAAGTTGAATAACAAAAACTGATGTTGACTAGCCTTTGTGCCTTGGAATATTTATCATGTCTTTCTGAGATTTAAATTAAAAATTTTTTGAACAATTAGCCTATAGAATCTTAATTCAATTTAATATATGAAAATAATTTTATTTATGGCTGTTAAGGTATTCAGAAAATTTTGGAAAGAATAATGGAACACAAAAATTTTTAATTTAAGTTACATTTAAATAACATAAATTTATAATTTTTATAGTATTTTACTTCTTGTAATTAAAAATCGCACAAGAATTTGCTTTCCAGCACATAGAGTCATTTCTCCTTACCACACTGACACACATTTTACCAAAAAAGGTGAAGCTATTATATTTTATATTTTAATTTAAAATATAATTTCTTCAAGTTTTGTTTTTTTTCCAACATGTTTTTTATTGTTAACAAACTACCTACACAATTTCTTTGTCCATTCGGCTTTGGATTATGTTTTTAATATTTGAAATAATCCTTAAAAACAACAGACCCAAAAGTCATCAGCAAAATATTAAATGAGAAATAACAGGAAAACATTATTTCCGCCACAACTGAATTTCATTTCCGTTCATAGTTTCTGCAAAACAGCAGCAGCAGCAACGACAAAAACAACGGTAAGAATTGTGAAAATGTATAAGAAACAAACATTTTTTTATTTTTATTTTGCAACAACTGAATTGTGAACAATAAACTCGGTCACAAAAGATTTATAAAATGGTAGTGTTAAGGCTGGAAGTTAAACTTTAAATGAAAAGCAAAAAAAAAACGTATTTGCAATATATGCAAAAATATCCAAATTATTATGATGAATGTCACGACTTCTTGTCTAAAAAGAAATTACTTTGGGTTGACGAAATTAATGCCCGTATGCATATAAAGAAAAGTTCAATACAGTGTAATAGGTTATGATTCTGTTATTGAGCTTGGATAATTTTTTGATATATTCAAAAAGAAATTAGTGTTGCATATCATTAAAATTGTATATAAATTTGTAACTTCACTTTGTTAAAATACTATATATATTTATTTTCCTATTAAATATGATATTCATCGGGTAGTGTCAGTAGTAGATAAAACAATTAACCCCTTAACACATAATACAAAAGCATTTCACTATATATAAGAGTACATTATGTAAAATAATTAATCTTTACACATTAATGAACCTGATGTGAAAATCATCAATTAGAAATCAAATATGACTATTCATTGGAAAAGAGAATTTAAATAATTAATGACAATAAAATAAACACATTAGAAAATTATTACAAGACAAAAAAGTTTGAAGTTGATATAATTATCAGTTACACACAAAAAAAAATATAGGGTGCTTTTTTTGTAGAGTGACACAAGTTTAAATCATAATAAAACAAGGAAATATATTTTTAATATCAATGATAAACGGGGTTTTTTGCAAAGAAAATTTTATGAAATTCATGTTTAAAGATTTCTGCCATGTGGCGTCACGGCTGGCTCTTAGAAGGCGCAATCTGGAATTCCAATTTTCAACAACTAAAAAACTTCCATAAAGTGGAAGTACACAATCCCAGTTGTTGAAAACAGGATCTTTAAAAAAATTTTTGTTGCTCATTATTTTATAAGGGTGGCTCAGAAAGACCGAAGTGGTGTGAATTCCTTATAACTTGTTCATTATAATTTTTTTTTCTTTTCTTTCCAGTATTTTGTAAAGAAGACTTGGACAATTTATAATGGAGCAATACACAACTGAACAACGTGCCCAAATCGTTGAAATTTACTTTTCAAATCAACGATCCTTTGTGTTGACTCAGCGTGCATACCGTCGTCATTTTAATGTGCGGGTTGCACCCTCTCAGTCAACAATAAACCGTCTGGTTGCAAATTTTCGACAACAAGGAGCAGTAAGGAACCTTCCTGGTTCCAGCAGACTGCAGACTACGAACTGTCCACACGTTTGACAATATTCAAGTGATACAGGAGAGTATGCGAGAGGATCCAGAAACATCAACGAGGAGACGTTCGACACAACTTGGCATCTCAAGATGGTCGCTGCAGCGAATTTTGCATACCATAAGAATGTTTCCATACAAAATTCAACTTGACCAAGAATTGAAACCGACAGATTACCAGCAACGACTTGACTATGCAATTTATTTCCAGCAAAAAGCACAAGAGAATCCTAATTTTATTCATAACTTAGTTATGAGTGACGAAGCCCATTTCCAATTAAATGGGTTCGTTAACAAGCAAAACTGTAGGATATGGGCTACGGAAATGCCGAGAGTACTTCATCAACGACAATTACACCCAGTTAAGTGTACTGTTTGGTGCGGTGTTTCTTCAGAAAGGATTATTGGCCCCATATTTTTTTGAAAATGAACGAGGTGTCGCCATTTCCATCAACGGTGATCGATATCGGGCCATGTTGGAAAATTTTGTAAGGCCAGCCGTGGAAAACCATCCGCAAATATTGTTCCAACAGAATGGAACCACAGCGCACACTGCGAGGGCCACAATGGCTCTTTTCCGCGTTCCCCGGATTTAACCGCTCCAGACTGTTTCCTTTGGCGTTATTTAAAAGGGAAAGTTTATGTTAATAAGCCTAGGACTATTGAGGAATTAAAAAAAATATTCGAGACGACTTTAACAACATAACAACGGAAGTTTTGCGAAAGGTCATGGAAAATGTGTTGGAAAGAGCACATTTGTGTGAAGCAGAAAATGGCCACCACTTGCGGGATATCATTTTAAATAACTAATTTAAAAATATTCCCTATAAATTTACTGTATTTAAAAAATATGTCTTAAATAAAAAGTTATAAGGAATTCAGACCACTTCGGTCTTTCTGAGCCACCCTGTATTACTTTAATGAATTAGATTTTGTTTCTGCTATAGCATTAAAAATCGTTTCCTTAATCCTTTTGCTTTCATTAAATTCAGCAAGAGTAATTTTTAAACAATTTGTAGCAAAACTTTATATAACGAGCCAAACGCATGTACTACAGTAAATATTTATTAACTGCGGCTTGCTGTATTCGCTAGTAATGCTTGTCTAATTTGAAGCGAGTTTTTCGCAGTTTTCATACTCATAATTTTCGGTAATTTCAAATACAATTTCCCACTATGAACAGAATCTTTATCCGTCATTAAGAAATGGTAGGCCCGTGATTCACAGGATGAATATTTCTTTCAAGCTTCGTTTCATTTTGATGACATTAATACAGCTTCAAGTATTATGCAGTCGTAAAATCGGATTTCATATGCTTCTATGTAGAAAAGTGAAATGAAAAATATGTTGCAAAAGCAGTAAATTAAAATGAAGGTTTCATTTTTGCCTACATAAACTATTGGTTTCCTTTGTATGCAGGAATGATAATTACTTTGTGTTCCGTCTTTTCTCTTGCTTTAACTTTATATGTGGGTGTGTGTGTGTGTGTATGTGTAGTTTTTTTGGCAATATACACAGAATTATACAGTTACATTACTGTGCATGCATTTAGATGTGCGTACACAAAAAAGATATTTTAATTAGAGCTGCAAATCTTGAATAATCATGCATTATAGAACATGACCGTTTGTTACTTAATCCTTTGATCATTTGTGTTTTTTGTGACTGCTGTTGTTAACATATTCATTTGAGCCAAAGCTGTTGGATTAGAACACTGGGAGTTTCAATGTTTTTAAATTTTATTTTAAGCTTTCAAATCAAGTGAGAAGAAATTTTGATTCTCAAGCACCATCCTAAATTTCCTTTTATTGATTTGTATCGGAATATTTTTAAGTATGCAAAGAACAAAGTTTAAATATTCACCCCTATCGTGAATAACAAGGGGAATTTTTGTTCACATGAAATTTTTATTACACTCCAAGGGAAAAATGGTATCGTGAATCTCCCGTGAGAAATTATTCCCGCTATCAGTTCTCAGTGAATGCAAAAAAAGAGAAGAAGCCGAAAACAACATGAAAACTCAAAGAATTTGTGTTGAAAATTTTAAGTTTATACAATAATTTAAAAAAATGTAAAAAAAAGTATGACTAAGTATTTAGTAGTCAAATAATTTGGATACGTTTTTAGAACCAGACAAAAGAAATTAAAAAATTTCTTATGCATGCAATTGATTTGTTGCAAAAAATATAAGTTTGTGTGTTATTAACGGGTCTTGCCACTAAAATAAAATTTGTAAACTCTAATATTCGAATTATAATAGAAAATATCTAAATTTTCTACTCTATTCCCCACCAAAAACTAAGTGAATAAATTAAATGGAAAAGTGAAAAAACTCACGGGAAAAAATCATTCACGATCAGGGGAACTTAAGTTTAGGTGAAATCATTCACGGGGAATTTTTTCATGATTGCAATTTTAGGGAAAAGGGAAAAATTTCGAGGGAAATATTAATCATGATAGGGGTGATTACTTTTCTTTGTGCAAAAATTATTTGTGAAAAAAATTATAATCTTGTTCAGCAATAAAATAAACTTCCATAGTTAATATTCAGTTATTAATAAGCCATTAATTATATTGTCTAGAAATGTTGCTAGCAACTAATGGACTTGTACAAATATTACAAATGATATATGACCAATTAATCAACTGTAACATAAAGGAACAATATTGAAGAAAAAAATTGTAATGAGGAACAACAAAGAGAATTAAGGGAAGAAAATCCTTCACAGAAATGATTCTTTAACAGAGAGAGAATCTATTAAAAATGTATTATAAATATTTTTTGTTAACTTTTAATGACTTTTATTTTATTTATAAAGCTCTCGCATTTTTTATAATATGATTAAAAATTTACTAAAATTCAAATAAAGAAAATGTTTATTAATTATTATTGAGATAGGAATTCCCTTATTTTGCAATCTGCTAATTATTTTTTTATGAATATTTATTAAATTCAAAATATTTTTATTAAGAGAGAAATAATTAGATTCTTTTTTTTTTGTAATCATTTAACCAGCGGAACGCATCAGTACCGATTTTGTAGTAAAATTGAATTAGTAAGTAAAAAAATAAATTTTAATTCTACATTTTAAGTGACTTTACATTCTACAGTTAAATTTTCAAGTCTCCGGAACTGATTTCTAATGCCATTATGTTTTGTATCGTATGCCATAAATTTTAAATTCTTTAATGCAATAAAAATTGCTTGCTGGGATATTAAGCATCCTGTGAATAGTTTTTGTATGTAATATACTTAATTGACATTTTTGTTTTCTTAATAAAGCTAACATGTCAAATACATACTACTTTATACATAAATGTTTGGCTGAAATTTCACAACTTCCTGGCGTACAAACACACACACACATATATATAAGCCCTAAAAATGCATAATCACACTTTTTATATATGACAATAGAAAATTGTCAAAAACATATTCCTCAATTGTTGTTTCCTCTCAAAATGCTAGTAAAATTCCTGCTTAATTTCAATTAGCGCTTGTAACTAGAAAAAAATTTCTTGTGAATAATTCAACTGTTTCATCAAATAAAGCAGTCAATAGATGTGCATGAAGAACAGTCGATTGCAATTCGGTCGATTTTACAACACACACCAAGTAGCGAAGGACTCTTGGATATGTCAACAGGGACCGTTATATAAAAATGTTAAAGAATGGAGCAACTACAAATAAATTAATACAAAAAATAACTCCACTTTTTGCTGATCCCCATTGTCATCTGCACTGCCTGCTGCAGACTGTTTTAATGGGATTATGACAAGCAGTTGGTGGACAGAGCAGAACCAACAAATTTTACTGAATTGAACCATTCCATTAAAACAATAATTGAAGCAATTCCAATTTCAATCCTTCAAATCGCAATGAGTAACTTTCTGTCGTTCATCTTCAAAATCGTTCTTTTCTATCATCTTCAATAGCAGTTTTGTTTTCTTTTCTTGGGCTAGCACTCAGGGGGCCAGCACACCCCCTACATATGCGATGCATTGTGTAAGAACTAGAAAAGTTGGTTATGGGAAGGACGATAGAGGGAGTAGAGAGTGTCGTTCGATTTGAACCTCCCCTAGTTAAAACTGGCAAGAGAGACCTCTGCTGGAAGTTTGATCCACATATGAACCGTTCGGCCACAGAACGAATTCTCTCTGTAATGCGAGGTGCGGTTCACTGGCAACTCAACCACAAAAGGATGCGCCCTATGTAAGGAGCGGGTTGCTCACAAAAATAAACGGTTCTCAGGCACAGACTCCCTTATTTCACCAGAACACATTCCGTTGTAGTATCGGTAGAACAGCGAAACACACCCCACGTTGCGTCGATTAGTGATGCAAAATTAAATTAAATTTATTATTAAGATAATTTTTATTTGGACTTAAGTTCAAATCTGCAATTTTTATTGAATTCAACTAGTTTTATCAAGAGTGAAATATTAAGAATATTTTTTTTATGGTCATTAAACTAGAGGAACGGATTAGTACTGATTTCCAGGCCGCTACGCCATTCCATCGGCGGTATTTGTTCAACTTTTTCCACTTTCCACGGTTGTGCTAGTCATTAGGAATAACAAATATTTGACTCATGTTTTTAACGAAATTGAATATGACAATTTCTTATATCCTTCTGGAACGAAGGAGGGGTACCCTAACCGGGAAAAAACGTCCGTAACGTAAAATTTTTTTGTTTCTAAAATTTAGAATCTAAATCAAACGAAGACGTATGAGTAATACGATTCCATACAAACAAATATTAATCATACGCAGCCGTGCCGTCACAGAATTCAATTTTGTTTAGGAACAAGATTGATTCTGTATTTTCGTTGGCCGGCGAACAAAAAAATCATAATAAAAAAAGTTTATACCCGAATAATTATTTTCTTTATACCTCGAATAGAACTTAAAATTAATATTTTTATAATAAGGAACTTCGTTCCTAACCGGTGTCCCACGACACCACACATTTTTTTTTAAGTTAAATCACTTTTGATTATCACGAAATTCCTCAATATTATTATTCCAATTATACCATTTTCTCTTTTTGCTTTTTCCATAGGCATCTGATGCTGAGATCAAATGCTTTGTGGTTATTTATATTCATGCAATCGACATTTTACTGTTTTAAAGGAATGTGGCAAAAGTTGAGCAAATACCACTAATGAGATGGCGTAGCGGCCTCGAAATCAGTACTGATCCGTTCTGCTAGTTTAATGATTATAAAAATATTGTAAATATTTCACTCTGAGTAAACAAACTTAAATTAAAAAAAAAAATTGCAAAAAAGTTATTTGCAGGTTGCAGATTTGAACTTAAATTCAAATAAAATAATCTCATCTTAATAATAAAATTAATAAGATCGAAAAATTAAATTTACATTCATGATTAAATTAAATTTTCTATACAATTCAAAAATAGTAATCAATGAAATACAATGATTAAAAAAAAGTTATTTGAATTTCTGGTTGAAGCACAAGCGGTGCACTACCCTGTGCCTACAAAGACAAACAAGAACTAGACCAACCAAAATGACAAACCAAATATTGGAAATTGGCAAGGACTAAATTTAAATAGATGTTGCTTCTCAAAAGCAAAACAATGAAAAGTCACTAAAAATTAGAGTAAATTAAAACAAAATAAATGAAATTTAAAAAACAATAAAATAAAATATATAACTGGAAAGTATTTTACCGAATGCATTATGTGATTTTAACTTAATCAGCAAAATTTCTTTTTAACAATTTTATCCTTCATAATCAAATACCTTAAATTATCGAATCAAAATATCCATTTATTTTATTTGTGGAAAATTTAACTTAAATGACGAAGTACACGTTTAGAAAATGTAACACACAAAAAAAGATTTCTGCAGCAATTGTGCTATTATACAAGAATACAAAGTACACATATTCATATACTATAGTTTACCTTATTTACTATAACTTTAAAACAAAAGATATAAAAGGATTTTACAATGTTAACATATTTACGAAATCTACACAATCTCTAAAATGTTCGATACAATACATAAGGGATATAGGGACTATACAAAAGCACTGTGTGCTATAAAAATGTATGTCTGTAGGTGTGTGTACATTTTTAGGGAAAGCCCAATTCCACATGATCGCATTAAAAAACCTTTAGATTCTCTTAAGTTGAAACTTTGGTAGTAATAGATGTTTTTTAAAAAAACATCTTTTGCTTTCTTTTCCACATTTTATCTGCGTGCTGGTTTTAGTTGTAGCAATAGTTGTTGCTGCAGTACTTTTGTTACAGTTGAAGTGCAGAAGAAAGAAAGAAGAAACATATGGTGGCATAGGGAAAAGAAGTAATAAAAATAAAACAATATATATATGGTTATAAATCCGTTTTGACATTTTCAGAGAAGAACAATCTACAGTCTCGAGCCTTACAGGTAAGATATTGCTTTATAGGAACAATTTTGACAGACCAGTGATATTGTTGATTAGAAATAAAAACGAATTAAATTCAATTAAGTTAAAAAGCTAATTTTTCGAAAATTTGTTTTAAACTCAGAGAGACACGACAAATTATATAAGACAGAAAGGAAAGTCAATATTAATTTTAATTATCCAACTTACACAGCACAGCAGAATGGCTGTTTTGGAAAACCGCTACACTTTCATCATGCATTTTTGTTTGTCACCACTTATCAAGTGACTTAGTTATATATGTTAACAGTTTTATTTCACATGTGTTATTAGAAAATTGTAAGCCGCTGGTAGCAAACTTTTAAGGCCAATGTTGCCGTTTTTGATTATTTTCCTCATGTCCCGTTTTATGAATTTTGTGTTCCATTACACTTAAGCCAAACTTTTTGTTGGTTTGAATTTTTTTATACTTCAGTTCATGTGAACTTATATTTTTTATACCCTCCAAAGAAGAATATGGAGGGTATATTCACTTTGTCATTCCGTTTGTAATGCAGCTAAATATCCATCTGAGACCCCATCAACAATATATATCCTTGATCACTGATGAAATCTAAGACAATCAGAGCATGTCCGTCCATCCGTCCGTCTGTGGAAATCACGATTCAGTCCAAACGAAAAGAGCCGGACTCTTGAAGTTCAGTATAAATATATCTTGAAAGATAGCACAATTTAAATTCGGAAATGGGCTAAACCGGGCAAGAAGGAAAAAATTTCCCCTAAGAAGAACTACACAAACCTCTGAAAAACGACATACTTTTTAAAGTTTTTTTTTAAATTTTGTTAAGCAAATGATATATTTTTATGTCAATTACGGTCCAACGCCTTTAACTTGGAGCCATTAAATAAAATAAAAATATTTTTTGACCCCGCCCATTTTAGTGGGCGTTATTATAGGCAAAAATAGCATAAAAATTTAACAAATTAATTTACTTAAGCTTTAATGAAGAAGCTGAGACGTAACCTGGAACTACTCTGCTTTACCCCCTCCTCCCCCTTTGCCCCCTAAATGACCATATCAAAAAAAAAATTTATTTTAAATTTTGTATAAAATTATCCCAAACATTTATTTTTAGAGCTTTATGGCAAAGGTGAAATGTCTCCCCCACAGCCCTTGCCAGCAAAAATACACTCCGCTAAAATACAGTTTTAATACTCTCCAAAGAGAATTGGACCCTAAAAAGTATACGTAATCTTGATCTGTGATGAAATCTAAGACGATCTCGCAATGCCCATACGTTCGTCAGTGCAAAACATTATATAGTCTATTTCTGGACCCCTCCCCCTTTAGTGGGCATTAACGTACGATATTATATGCAAAAATAGTGTAAATATTGGACAATTTGTATTCTTTAAGCCCATAAGAAGTTGAGATGTTCTCTGATCTTGTAGAGGTGAAACATCTTTACCACGGCCCTTCCCGGAATGACTCTCTCAAAATAAAGTTTTAAAATTGGGTACAGCGAAGTTTTAAAGGAAGTCTGTCCCACCAAGTTAAACATTTACTTACTAAATATTTGGAGGGTATTTAAGATTCGACCCGGTCGAATATAACGTGTTTACTTGTTTTTTCTTAGCCTAAGTCAGTAGCTCAAATTTGTATATAATCACGTATGTGATGAAAATCGGTCGATTTAAAAAGTAAATCGTTTTTTGAAATCGACAAGTGTGTGATAGATTTCGCTCGATTTCATATTCCACTTTTGTTTCATTCCACAACAATTTTTATAAATATCCGTTCTGCTGGTTTGATGATTAATGAAAATATTCTTAATATTCCAATCTTAATATAAAATAATAAATAGAATTTAAAAACAAATTCATTTATTAATAAAAAAATAACAAAAAAATAATTTGCAGTCATGCAGATTCGAACTTAAGCCCGTTGAAAAATTAACAATTTTTATAAATGCAACTCTGATTATCTTTCAAATACAACTCAACAGTGAAAAAAGTTTTCAAGGAAAAGTAAAAATTTATTTAAAAATAAAATTCGAATGGCTTCAATTACAGCAATTTCTTTAATTATCTTTGAGAATACTCAAAATATTCAAAATGTAAGACGTAAGTGCTAGAGGGACAAATCAGATCCTCTAAATTTGCCAGAAGAAATGCAAGTATTTGAATACAAATAAATATACATACACATTTACAAATTTAATAATTTTTGCAGATTCGTGGAGCATTTTTGTTTAAACAAAGAAGGCTTTATTATAATTTTGAATAACATTGGAAGATATTAGAAGAGTGCATCAATTCCCCTAACAATTCCATTAGCTGCCCTCTTAAGATTTTTGGCAGAGGGCAGTTTCCAGAGGTCTGTAGGAAACGACGTAAATGTTGCTATGCATAGAACAACAGTTTCCGAATGCTTTTCAAAAATGTTGAGGCTTTTGGAGAAGAAAATTTTGTACAGACTTAATTAAACTACATGCATCAGAGGAAGAGGTACGGATATCTAAACAATTTTTTTTTTGTGAAAGATTTGGAATTCCAGGAGTTGTTGGATGCATCGATTTTTATGTTTTCCCCTATAAAGTCAATAAATAAATATGAATTTAATTATTCGTCATTAAACGAAAAAAATACTTACATTTTAGCGTCTTCTTTGTAAATTTCGTTGATGTGAAAAAAATCGTTTTTAAAATGGTTTTAAACCGTCATTATCGATATGCGTCACATGTCAAAACCGTCAAAAACGAAATGGGACAAAGTGGAAAATGAAATCGGCACAACAAAACGACAAAAGATAACACATCACACCTGTTTTCGATTTTAGCGTTTTTTGTCGCCGAAATCGATTTTCATCACATACGTGAATCATTATATATCGACCTTTTTTTCCATGTGAAATTCAATTAAAATTGATAGACTGTTGGAAAATTTGTTTTAAGTTCACATAGACATGATTAATATTCCAAAGCAGAAAGGAGAGTCAACATCAGATTTAATTATCAGACTTGCACATCACATCATAATAGCGAATTTATTTCAACGTTTCGGTTTAACATTTTGTAGAAAACTTTTTTTTATTGAAGGACAAGTTTTGTTCAAGAGACCAGCACGCCCGAGAGATAGCTCGTTTACGTTGCGCTCTGTAAATTTAGATCAGTACTGGGTCTGAAGAAGCCAGCCTAAGATTCATATGTGCACCTGCTATAGGGCACAAACCATACAACTTTTATGCAGCAGATTATACTCATTTAATTAATTTTTCATTTCATTTTAAGAATTAAATTTTTTTAAATAACTATTTAAAATTCGCCCACCATATGAAATTGCAAATGCCATATTAAAAACCAATAACAAAGAAACTTAACATTTTCATGCTACTCTGCCAAACAATAAAATCTTTCCAAGAATTTCATATATTTCCCTGCGTTAAACTTTCTGCAAGAAATATTTTTGGCGTGCCTTCATATTACACTTCCCATTTACTTCAACTGTTACTTTTAAATCAATACATTTGTTCTTATCTGTCTAAAAGCTCGTTGATACAATTGAGCGCAAAGATTTCAGAGAAATTGTTAGTGCTGTCAGTTACTTACAAAAGTTAAATTGCTGTCAAAGTAGAAACGAAAACCAGCAAAATAAAATAAAATTAAGTACCAAAAGAGATAAAATCAATATACAAAGATTTTTGTGTGAGCATTTTTATTGCATCAATAACAAAAGTTAATTGAATTCCTTATTTCTCCTACTCCAGGGACCAACAATTATCGTTACATTTACAAAGAACAATTCAATATTAAACACATGAGATTAAATTACATAAAACAGAGTGTTTGTTTTTAAACAACCCTGCAGGAGGATAAGCGTTAATTGTCTTTAAGCTACTGGTACGATTACTAGTATAGCAAGCACTAGTTCAAAAGGTGATTGAACATATACAGAAAAGTACTAGTACCTCAAGTAGTTGATTGATTTGACTTGTAGAATTCATATTACTTTTATTTATTTATTCGATAATTTATGAAAGTAAGCCGCAGTTTTCTTGTGTGTTTAAAAAGTGACATTTTAAAAAATAATATTAAAAGTTAATTTAAAAAGTTTTTATATGTGTTTTTTTTGTTAATATTTATGTTCATATGTAAAATCAGCGATCTTTTTTAAAATAATAAAAACTGATATATGCATTGTATGTTCATTAGTGTTTGGTATATGGAGGAGTACCAAACGTAACTCAAGTTGTACAAGCTGCTAGTGGATTGAGTGTACCCTGAAGGAACTTTCCAATTCTTATTATAAACAAAGAATTGATGAACCAAAAATTGCTAGGGAAGACAAAGACTAAACAAATTTCATTGGGTTTAAAAAACCAATAAATTTAAGGTTTTTATATATAAACCAGTTCTTCATGCAGAACTGAACTAGTATCCGACTAGAAGAAATTATACTAGCACTCGTCTAGTACTAATAGTACTAGTATGCCCCTAGTTTCCATGTAGTACCAATGGTACCAGTAATTTTCCAAACACACTCAATGCTAATTTGAGCATTAACATGGCATAGGAAAGTTCACAGTTGGGAACTAGTACTGGTGACTTTTGTACTAGTGCCATACTAATTTGATACTAGTTCGATCTCCTGCAGGGAAAATTGAAATTTTTAAATCACATATGTGTATAGGGGAAACAACAATAATTGCAGGGTATTTAAGATTCCTGCTTACTTGTCTTTTAATTGTTTTGTTAGAACACTAAAATTTTATAATGTATGACCGGCTAATATTATAAATGATTTCATTTCGAAAACTTTTTTTTTTATTTTGTGAGAAACAAACAAAAAGAAATGGAGTGCGTTTCCGAACGGAATTGAACTCTGTGACATGACTGAGTAATTGTTAATTTAACATTTCGCTAACGTTCCAAAATCAGTTGCAAAAACTATCTCAAATAAAATGTGGCAAAAAATAAAAAGAGTGTATAAAATCCATAATATTGGCAAATAAGTTTTTTTTTTTTATTAAAAATTCATAATAAATTCTTGTCATTTGGGTCGGTGCTAGAATTTTGGTGAATACCTAAACCAGCAATATTTTTACATATAGATTTTATGTAGAAAGATTATTAGCATTTATTAATAAAAAGTCAATTTCATTATAAGCTGTTGTGCTAGAGGCTATAAATTCTACACCACTTTTATATATATATACATATGTATGTGTGTGTGTGTGTGTGTGTGTGTGTGTGAGTTCTTTTATTTTGGCAAGTCTTTCATCAAATTACAGCTTTTCAAAATCAGAAAATCAATTTATAAGTTTGCTATAAAACAGCAACCTTTAAAAATACAACGGCAGCACATAAACAGAGAAAATAATTGAAAACCGCGGAAATGGAAGCGGATATGAGTAAATTCCGTAAATACAAACGATTTTTTTTCTTTCATTTTTATACTACGAATGTTTTATTCAATATGATTTTATACTTTAGCGTTTGTTTGTTCGTTAGTTGTGTGCTAAAAAATAAACTTCGTTTGCGTATTAATAAATGGGTGGGGGGGGAAACAAACGAAAGCACAACTAAACGAAATAAATTGATAGCAGCTCTGCTAAGCTGTAGCGCCCCATGTTGCAAATTCTGTTTCCACTTCATTTTATGCGTGTTAAATACATTTGAAGCACGTTGGTGCTTGTTTAGCTGCCTCCCTGCTCTTCCTCCCTGAACTTTATTCTAATATTTTTGGCGGTTTGTAAAGTTTTATGAATTTGAATTTTTACAAATAAATACTAGGTGAGTTTTTTCTTGCCAGCAGGCACATGTGTGTAGGTTTGTATGCTTAAAATATAACTTATATTTGTTTTATCTTTCAAATTATTTCGATTTGCTTAAGAAATATTTAATTTTATATAATTGAAAATGGAATAAGATGATTTGATGCAAATATTAGGGGGGGAGTAAAAATTTTTATGGACAAAATTTTAACTCCTAAAGCCACAAGGAATTTATTCGCTACGCATTTTTAAATAACACTCACGGTATAGCGTGCAACATATTTCGAACTTCATTTGGCGTCAAGTTTAGAAAATAAACATTACTTTTTATACAAAACCTCCCATTTAGACTAGACTAAAAAAAAGTTGCGAAACAAAATTATGTATTCACAAAAGTCGCTACACTTTCATCATCAGTACTCATGTGTATTTTGGTTATTACCACTTATTATTAAGTGGCATAGTTGAATATAAGAATAGTTTTTATTTATAAAAAATTTATTAGGAAATTGCAAACGATGGTATTACTTTCATTTAATATTCGTGTTGCCGTTTAATTATTTTCTTTGCGTTCCATCATTACGTACGAAGGCTACTTTTTAGAAATTATTGAACTGAAAACATATATAGTATACAGTGTGGGCTAACAGATTTCATCGCTGTAACCTGTAACAACCGTATTCATAAAAATATTATTGTTTTATAAAGGGTTTATAATACACATTTTTATGAAAATCTGTTTTATAAACCTTTTATAAGACAAAAACATATTTCATGAATAAGGCCTTAAATCTATACCATGATATCTTGTTCATGTACTATTTAATAGCCCTGCCGAAAGATAAGCGTTAGTTGTCTTTAAGCTACTGGTACGATTACTAGTATAGCAAGCACTAGTTCAAAAGGTGATTGAACATATACAGAAAAGTACTAGTACTTCAAGTAGTTCATTTGTAGATTGATTTGACTTGTAGAATTTTATTTTACTTTTTGATCATGTTTTAAAGCGAATGGCTAATTCGCATTTTCATTTATTTTATTTTTAATTGTTACAATTTTTAAACAAATTCAAATTTGAAACGAAAAATAGTATTAGAAGACTTTGTCACCTGAATATCAGTTTATTTATTCGATAATTTACGTAAGTAAGCCGCAGTTTTCTTGTGTGTTAAAAAATTGATATTTTAAAAAATAAATAAAATTAAAAATTAATTTTAAAATTTGTTGAATGTGTTTTTTTGTTAATATTTATGTTCATATGTAAAATCAGCGATCTTCATTAGTTTCCATTAGTGTTTGATATATGTTATATATAAGTTGTACAAGGTGCTACTGGATTGAGTTTATTAGAGGAACTTTCCATTTCCTCTAATAAACAAAGAATTGATGAACCAAAAATTGCTTGTGAAGACAAAGACTAAACAAATTTCATTGGGTTTAAAAAACCAATAAATTTAGGGATTTTTTTACATATAAACCAGTTCTTAACGTAGAACTGATTGTACTAGTATCCGACTAGAAGAAATTATACTAGTACTAATAGTACTAGTATTCCCCTAGTTTCCATCTAGTACCAACGGCACTAGTAATTTTCCAAACACACTCAATGTTAATTTGAGCATTAACATGGTATAGGAAAGTTCACAGTTGGGAACTAGTACTGGTGATTTTTGTACTAGTGCAATACTAATTTAGTACTAGTTCGGTCTCCTGCAGGGAGGCGACACAACACAACCATATATAAATATTAATTAAAGATACCTAGCGTGCTTTTAGGCATCGCTATTTTAAAACAATTCTTATTCTTAAACATTTTCCCTCATATTCATAAAAAAAAATAAAACCTATTTGAAATCCGTTTTAAGAAAAATTTGATTAAAACATATTTCAAGTTTATTTTAAATTTTATGAGTACCGTGGCTAGTATTTGAAATTTTCTAAAATCTAAAAAGCTAATAATATACAATTTAATAATATCAATAATATAATTTAATTCATTATCATATTTATCTTTTTAACAAATAATCAAGCAACCTTTAAGTAATAAAAAAAGCTAACCAGAAGAGCGTAAGAATAATCATAAACTTTGAATAATAAAGAAGAGAATTTACAAAAGCAGAAATGAAATTAATTCGAAATGAATTATTGATTAGTTTTTTTTTTGCTGGTGAAAATGAACAAATATCCTTTTTATATGAAAAGCTGTTAAAGAGAAAATAAATATAAATAAAATTAAAATGCACAGCTGACACAATGATAAACCTTTTGAAAGTTGTTCCAAAGAAAAATTTTCTTTATTAAGGGGTTTCAGTAACACAACAAATCCTCCAAATTCCTTCTACAGCTTAAATATATACGCATATCGCTGTGCAAACACAACAATCGTCAGTAGATGTTTTCCAAATATGCATAATGATGATTGAAAATTTTCATTTCTAGAAATTGATAAAAGAATTTATATTTTACATATTTTTAGTTCATTATGGCACGCACCTTTTGGAATATCAAAACGTTAGGGCAACTGTAGGGAAATGAAGTTTCGTGAAGAAAAAAAGAATTTTTTTTTTTAAATCAAACGAATTTAATTCTTTACATTTTATCGTTGGGATTTGTTAAGAAAAAACTTTCAATATCATGCATGAATTGCTTTTATCACTACAAGGATGTCAGGCACTTGACAACGCTTAGCTTTGGATTTAAAATTTAATCAAATTTATTTATGAGGATATTTTGCTTGTTCTCATTTGTATGAACGTAAAGAATTAATGTGTATAGAGAAAAAAATATTACAATTAAAAATTAAATATTTGAGTTAATCTTTAAAGTTTATATTAAACATTTTAATGCTTATTAATCTTTATAAATAATTCGTGTGAAAAAAAGACTTGAACTATTTAATATATCAATTCATTCATTGAACATATTACAGATTATGTGAGCTATTAGCAACAATTATATTTTGCTATGGAAATAGAACAAAATTGCATTTTGTTTCATTTTTGTTTAGCTTTTGACTCTTAACGCCCACTTAAATATGCAAAAGTCTAAAAGGCAGAGTAAAAATTTGCCTAAACATTTAATAATCTTCAATAGTTAACAAACGCATTAACTTATTCCAGCTGTACACAATACACGATTATGTATTTACATTAATTTTGTACATTAATTAGGACAATAAATTAATATATATAAGCATTTATATTTAATTTGCACATTTATTTATTAATGAAAATTGTTGTGTAAAGAATTTTAATACTTTTCATATTGGAAGCAAACAACACATGAAAGAGTGAGTGCGTAGTGCACAAACTAGATATTGGGTTACACACACACACACACACCTACTCGTAATACAAAATAGTTTTGTAACAAAATAATTTTAAAACTTTTCTTTCCCAAACTAATTGTTTCATAAATTGGATTACATATAAATTTTACCAATAACTACATGGGAAAATATTAATATTTTATTTATATGAACAAAGTTCAGGATACCAGGAATTAGTTTGCAAAATGGAGAAAAAGCCAATTATTGATCTGCACAGAATACAGAATAATTTTACAGGGTATTCATTTTAATGTAATGGGTTATTTCTGTCCTAATGAAATAAGTACCCAATAAAATAAATTTCACAAAAATTATAAAATATAATAAATAGAATTTGAACAAATTCATTTATTAATAAAATAATAAAAAATCATTTGCAGTCATGCAGATTCGAACTTAATTAAGCCCGTTGAAAAAATTACAAATTTACATAAGAAAGTTCGACTAATAATAAAAATTCATACATAATTTAAAAATTAAAATTTTTAATTTTATACATTCTGATTCCTTTCCCAATTTTTACAAAAAAACTTCAAAATTGATTATTGAGGCAACACCAACAACATAACAGTTTTCACATTTAGCTTTTTGACGTCTTCGTAGCAGATGCATTGGCAATTGTTACAATGAATTCAATCTCGCTCGAAAATCGCATTAAAATAATTAAAAACGTGGGTGCTGTTGGCTGAAGTAGTAGAGACTATGAAGCAGAGGGTCCTGAGTTCGAGCCCGCGCTGAGTCATGAAATATTGTGTTGAATTCTTCTGATCAGCATTAGTGCGTGGTTGTGTTAGTTGTTGCCAGCCTGTTTCAATGATGAAGGCATAATCACTGGTCAGTGAACATAATTGGCAGCGACTGACACTATCATGTACTAAAAAGCAGAGTAACAGCACACATATTCGTCGACCCTGTAGCAAAAATTAGCCGGCGAAGTAAAAAGGTTGAAATAGCTACAAAAACATTGTCTATCTGCCCCCTTAATACTATCCCCTCATTTTCAGTTCCGGCGCAATGCATTGCATATATAGAGGTCAGTCCCTGAGTGCTGGTCCAAGATAAAAAAAATAAAGTGGTTCTGCTAAAGTTTCATTTCGTAAAATTCGTGATATTTTCCGACAACATAATTGTCCTCCGGAGACCTTCTGTCAACACGAAAAATTGTCTTTGGGCTTCTGAAAATCCTAGGGCGAATATTGACAAGCCTTTGCCTGCTTAACGTGTCACTGTATGGTGCGCGAACATGAGGCTGGAAATGCAGTAACGGGCAATGGATCACGCTATCGCGAGATGTTAACAACACAATTTTGGCTTAGATATTATTGATGACGTGGATATCACTGACATGGTAGCCATTTGCCAGAGATAATTAATTTTTCATTCATAATTGTCAAACTTTTCTCTTCGTAATACAATAAAAATATCATTTTCTTCATTTAAATTTTTTTTTTGAAAAACAAAGTTCTTATTGAAAAACCCTTTATAATGGCATTAACAAATATTTCAAATCAATAATGATATTCACACACACCCACTTTATTTTATATAAATCTAAAGATAGGAAGCGCTTAATGAAAAGCTCTTTATTTAAACTGTTGTTGCCATCTAAATTTACTAAAACTTGGCTTGTGTTAAAAAAAAACGTTGAGACTCCATTGGCTTACGTGGATGGAATTACAAACTAACTCCCCTTTTAATTTTTTTTTAACAGCTGGAAACAACAAAAGAAATTAAAACTTTTCGATTTTTATCGATCATTATCGATGGCACATCCATATAACACGCCTACATGCACACAACTATGTAATTGATGTTTTTTTTTTGGTTATTTTACGATCGGTTCAGAGTAAAAAACAAAAAACTCTTAAAGCCTATATGAGCTTAACACACCCTTATGTATGCATGCCTTCCTTCATTCTATTTTAAATAAAAACCCTACAGTAGAAATTCACAGAAATCAGAAAATGTAGAAAACAAAATTGTCAGAATTTTTTAAGTAGAAAAATATTTGCAAAATAAATTGTTTTGTTTATTATGAATTTTTAATACTGAATGTGTGAGTGCTTAAATGCAAGTGTTGATATGCATCTGTCTATAGAAATCAACATGTTATTTTGCATGCAATAACATTTCATTTTACTATAAATGCATAAAAAATCGTTTGAATACTTGTAAAGATTAAATTGGCTTAATATTATGAAACAAAAAAAAATTAAGTATTTGAACTGAATTTAAATAGAAGGAAAACAAAAAAAATACTTTAGAAGAGCTTTTCAATACTTCACTGTATTACGGGCAATAACGAAACTCCTCTGGCCACCCTAAAGTTTGTATGTATGCAAATGAATATATAATTTTTATGGGAAAGCTCAGCACACAAACACACAATGAAAGTGTTACAATTTCATTATATGTAAGTATACATATATAATGGGTGATTTTTTAGGAGTTTTCAGATTTGATTTAAAAGAAAGCATGTAAAATTTAGAAAAAGGTATGAAATTTTTGTTTGTGTAGATGGAATGATCTATATTTCATGTAAATTTTGACGCGGTTACAGCTCAAATGGTGCATACGCTGGATTCAATATTGTCATACTTTCTCTAAATATTGTCCGGTATCTCAGGAATAAAGTCTTCAATATTGGCTTCCAGATATGAGCCTTAACACATTCCCACAAAAAATGGCCTAAAGGCATTAAATGACACTATTATGGCGGCCAATTGACTGACCGCACTTGCCTGCCATATAGGCATCGCCTTTTTAAAAGCTCTTCCATTTTAGTAAAGAAAAAATTATAATCATCCCTTGGTAGCACTCACTACTCACAGCAACGTTTCTGTCATCCTCGTCTTTGAAAAAGTACAGTCCAATGATGCCACGCCATCGTCCTATGATCCACACAAAACCGAGCATTTTTGCTTCCGGCTGTTCATCACGTCAAGTATGGCAAGTCTACTTCTTCACGTAGCCATTCAATAAAAAATTAGCACGAATCACTCTCTTAATCGATCATGACTTTCTACAATAAAATTTTACAACTAGCGTTCGTTTGTGGGTAGATTTATAATTAAATTAATGATAAAAAAAATATTATAATCTTAAACTGAACTCCTTTGGGTGCCTTGTTCAGGAAAATATTGACTTTTTTGCATTTTTCAAAGACTGACAATATATTGAAAATATAAATATTTTAAAATTTTTTATACAAAAACACCTCAAGTTTAAAAAATTAATATTAAAATAATATTGAAAGGTCAAGAATAGATATAAATCAATTTAAATTATAGACCAAACTGAACATGTTACACAAAAACAGCTGAGCTGCCAAAACCAGTGTTGCCAAAGAGAAAGTTGTTAAAAAATCTCCTTTTATATAAAATCATATATTTCAAATTTACATTGGCAACAACAAAAAAACCATAAACAATAACAAGAGAAACACATCCACACTTACATTTGCCGGTACATATTTATAATAAATATCTGTAAGTAGTTGTGTATAAATTCGTGTTATACATGGATTTAAAAGCGTACGTCTGCATACATTTAAAAGGTTTGAGTTTTATTTGTTTAGGATAGAAAGTATTTGAGAACAAAAGAAAGTAAGAAATTACAATTTTTTGCAAGTTCTTAAAGTATTAAATATTTTTCGAAGATGTAACAAAAAAAATATATATTCAAATATAAATCATTTATTTGATTTGGGTTTAAAAAATATAAGGATATTACAACAACAATTGAAAAGGACAGCGTTGATAAAAAATCAACAATGCAAAGAAAATTGTATAATGAATATGACAAGGGTTTAGAGCAGAATGTTTAAATGTAATCTGCTGCTTCAACTTTTATTTTATGCTAATCACACCCGGCGTACTTCGCTACTACCGATCACATACATACGAGTATATTATATATAGGTAATTCTTCTGTTTCATGGATACTGCTGTCCGCCAAACATACACTTTATTTTAAGAGCAGTTAACCCTACATTTAAACAGCCACACCTTTTTGGTTTCAGTTCTTTAATTAATTACAACAGCATTCAAATCAAAAAACTTTGGCTTAAGTCTTATGAAACAAACATTTCAGAAGTTGGAACATAAACAAAATACACATGAGCACAGATGATGAAAGTGTAGCTTCTTTCGAAAACAGCTGTTCTGCTGTGCTCTGTAAGTTTAATTAAAAAAACTGATCTCGACTTTCCTTTGCGTCTTGGATTAATTCTGCTGCCTCTCTGAATTAAAAACAAATTTTCTAAAATTAGCCTATCAATTTTAATGGAATTTAGTATTACAATTGCTTCGTTTCACGATACCCGTTTTTACCATCTTAAAGTCCCAAAATTATAGAAATAATGCATTTCTATAAAAGTCACTTATATGCAATTTCGAGAGCTTCAATATACTATTTATAAATATATTTACAATTACTTTTGTGTGTTATAAAAATGCAAGTCCTTATAAAAGGCCGAGTCATCATAAAAAGTGCAAATCATCATAAAAAATGCAAGTCATCATTAAAACTGCAAGTCATCATAAAAAGTGCAAATCATCATAAAAAATGCAAGTGATCATAAAAGTTCAAGTCGCTATAAAAAGTGCAAGTCATTATAAAAATTGCAAGTCATCATAGAAAGGGCAAGTCATCATAAAAAGTGCAAGTCATCATAAAAAGTGCAAGTCATCATAAACAGTGCAAGTCATCATAAAAAGTGCAAGTCATCATAAAAAGTGCAAGTCATCATAGAACGTACAAGTCATCATAAAAAGTGCAAGTCATCATAGAACGTACAAGTCATCATAAAAAGTGCAAGTCATCACAAAAAGTGCAAGTCATTATAAAAAGTGCAAGCCATCACAAAAAGTGCAAGTCATTATAAAAATTGCAAGTCATCATAAAAAGTGCAAGTCATTATAAAAAGTGCAAGTCATCATAAAAAGTGCAAGTCATTATAAAAATTGCAAGTCATCATAGAAAGTGCAAGTCATCATAAAAAGTGCAAATCATCATAGAAAATGCAAGTCATCACAAAAAGTGCAAGTCATTATAAAAATTGCAAGTCATCATAAAAGTGCAAGTCATTATAAAAAGTGCAAGTCGTTATAAAAAGTGCAAGTCATCATAAAAAGTGCAAGTCATCATAGAACGTACAAGTCATCATAAAAAGTGCAAGTCATCATAGAACGTACAAGTCATCATAAAAAGTGCAAGTCATCATAAACAGTGGAAGTCATCATAAAAAGTGCAAGTCATTATAAAAAGTGCAAGTCATCAAAAAAAGTGCAAGTCATCATAAAATATGCAAATCATCATAAAAATGCAAGTCATCACAAAAAGTGCAAGTCATCATAAATAATAGGATCATTTCCAAAAGCATAAACCACCCTATGTTATTCCTGGGATCTCAAAATGCCAAATTTCACATATTGAATGAAATTAAATTTAATTTTTATTATTCTGATTTTTTTTTTTTTTTATTGAAATAAATATTAAAAAAAAATATTATAATAATATCTAGAGATACATATACGTTAAGTTCAATAAAATTTGCTAAAACTAGAAGCAGAAACTGATTGCAAAGATAAGCGTAAACAAATTACAGAGTTCTTTTTCACAAAGTAAACAATGCAGTTGGCTAATTTGTATTGAAACAGTAGGAAAACCACATCACTGCATTGTGTTCTCATGTTCTGTAATTCAACCTCAAGCTGAATTTATTTTATCATGTTCTAAAAGCAGAGTAGCAGCACCCGCCTGCGTCGGCCCTGTAGCAAAAATTAGTCCGCAAAGCAAAAGGTTAAAATATCTACAAAACAAATTCCTATGTTTTCATCATTTTTCTTCTCAATGCGATCACCTCTTTTGTAGTTCCCTTTGGAGCTGGTCCTACTAACCAAAAAAAATTAAATAAATAGCTTAATATGGAAGTAAAATACCTTGGCCAACAGCTTAGTTAAAGAAATTCTAGTTCATATATATTTTAAAGTTAATAATATAAATAATACAAACAGCTGGCACGTAACAAATTATGTGTATAAATTGTTCATGAATATTTAAGCGAGAATATTATAAAGTACTGATTGTAGTTGATGTGATTCGCCACGCTAAACACTAACTACGGACATTAATGAATTATTTAAAGCAACATATATTTTATATATATATATATATATATATATATATTTTTTTTAATTTCTAAAAACTGCATGTTTGAAAATCATTAAATTGATTTAGAAATGAATTTTCAGCTCAAAATTAGTTTTGTTGAAAATTGTGTTGCCCAAATAAACTAGTATTGCAAGAAAAACGAAAATGTGTAGTATTTATTTTACCGCCATGAATTTGATGTGAATAGGATACTCAGAAATACAATTTTGTAAGTGTATAGAGGAATAATGACCTGAAGCAACAATAATTAAATAAGCCGATACCAAATGAAAGCAATATAATTGTGTATGGGTGTGCGTGTGCGTGTGTGTTGGTGTATTTCTGTGAAAGAGGAATTGTGGTTGTGCGAGCTGTTTATTTAATATTGAATTTAAAACCGACACAGAGCGCCGCACAATATGCAATTTTTTTTTCATTTTCCCCCTTTTTTCCTTTTTTGGTGTTTCTATATTCTGCCAATAACTGTTTTTGAGTCGCCGCCAAACCACGCACAGATGCATGCAAGCGCACACTGTTACACATGAATACTAATACTATGCAATTAATTTAAAAACAATATATCTCCTACAGATATACACTTAATTTACAACAGTTCTGCTCTCGCATAAAAAGCAGTACAAAAGAAATTGTGGTATTCCAAGCACTGACGATTGGGAATTAATTAAAATGTGAAAAAGTAAAGAGAAAAAAAATTATATTATAATTAAAACACAATAATCGATAACAAAAAAAAAAGAAGAGTTTGATAATGCACACAAAAACGAATAATAATGAGCAGCAAAGAAGAGTTAGAGCTAAGTGAAAAAACTATGTAGACAGCTGGTTGGTCACTGCTGCAGCTTTGTGAACATTTCACAGAACAATTTTAAGGTAATAAACAAACAAAAAAAATTAAGCTAAAAAAACAGAAAATTAAAAATACTGACTTTATTTTGATATATATTATACCATAAAGACTTTTATGCAGTTTTAGCCAATTGACTTTATTATATTAATGCTATTGTTATTTTAGTGACTTTATAAACATCATAATGGATTTATAATTTTTATTCAATAATCCTTAAAATTAATTAGCCATATTTTATGTTTTACTCTATTAGCATATAGGATACAGTAGGCAGAAAAATATTTTTTTTTTGGCAGCGAACAATAAAAAATTTGAGAATAAGGGGTGACAAACAAGATACACATGAGTACTGATGATGAAATTGTAGCGGTTTCCGAAAATAGCTGTTCTGCTCTGTATGTTGAATAATTAAAAAAAATGTTGACTTTCTTGTGTGCCTTGGGATATTTATCATGTCTTTCTGTATTTAAAGCAAATTTTCAAACAATTAGCCTATACATTTTAATGGGATTTGAGATAATTTGTTTTCCTTGGATTGAGTACACTTTTTTGAACACTTGGCTAAAGTTAGAAAAAAAATGCTATAATTAATTTTAATCTAACTACAGGTGAAGGAAAACAGCAAACAAAAATCGTAAATACAATTTTTAGAACGTTCATTTATTAAAATAAAAATAAAAAATAATAATTTGCAGTTTCGCAGATTTGAACTTATAGCCTGTTGAAAAAAAAATAAAACCCTGTAATACAATTTTGGGACTTTTAAAATTTCTCTTATTTCAAAAGATATAATTCTAAGCAAAATGTTATAAATGATATAAACTCAATGAAACCGGTGGATTGTCCAAAATCTTCACACATTTGCAGCAATATTTTTCTTAATACCATAATAGCTCAAAATTAATCCTCTACTGTTAATTTTCCCACTGTAAACTATTATCTGTGCTCAAAATACTATTAAAAATTTATTTTATGTTTGTTTTTGATATCAAATCAAATTTATGAATTATTAACTTAAACTAATTATAATTTTAATACACACACATACACACTAAAATGTGTTACGGACTTGTTAAATAAACATAATCAGGCATTAGGCCGGCCCAAAAAAAAAAAATATATTAGTTTTCCAACTCATTATATGCTGGTTAAATATGACATTGAAAGATATGTCACATAGTCTGACGCAAGTAAAAGTTTTAATCCTAAGATTTGACATGTACATGCCGGCTCGTGTGTACAGTAATCAAGTCATTAGAAAAATACCCTAATATTATAAAATTTCATTTGTAAATAAGTATTGAGTACAACACGAAATATTTAACAAAAAGATTAAACAGTAAGGATTATGAAAATTGCCTTTTTTATAAGTTAGTCACGTTCACACTTGTCAAATATTTATGCAAGAAAGCTTAACGACGAAATAATAATGGAAAATATTTTCATACAGACATTAACAATTTTCCATAATATTGGATTCTATGACACTGTCTATTATTTATCCATGACTCTATTTTGCTTTATAAATACGTACCTGAAACAAAATATTTTTAATTAGTAGTTGGTGCTTATACTTTTTTGGGCAAATATTTGGGAAGTGTAAACGTACCTTTATTAAAAACAAAAAAAAAATTTCTAATATTTATAGAGTGTAAATTTTTTATGAAAAACTCGGCGGTAGTTGTCCTAACAGTTCGTCATGATATAATTTCGTATTAAAATTTTTGAATGGAGAAAAAATAATTGACATATAACTCTTTAACAAAAATTTAAACGGGACGAATAACGAGTTTGTCGTAGATATTGTATATCATAAGATATTATATGCACTGCGCATGCTCCCTCTTCGCCGATCAATTCTCATTTTCTAAAATAAAATAATGAGGATCACTAAATTTTAAAGGTTGTGCCACTGAAACTTCCAACTAAATATTAAATCGTCTTTCTTCACCTATTCTTTTGTGGAATTGCCTGCCACTAAATGATATAGAATATTAATTATTCAAAAATAAGTAACACAACGCAGCGTGAAGATCACCCCGGAAATTTTTTATAATTATTACATATAAATTGGCATTCCTTAAACGTTTCTTATCTTTAAATTTAAATAAAAGAAAGCATGTGCGAAACATCATTGAAATTGTTTACTAATTTATGTGTGGAATACAATATCGTTCAAATGTCCGTAATGGCTTCTCTCTTGGAACCGCATCCGAAAGAGCCCATAAATCAGGCGGAATTAAATCAATGGCTTGGACTAAGGTGCTGTTGAGGGCAGCTATGAATTATTCGGATACAACTGCGAGTTATGGCGCACGATCTCGGTGTCCAGATCAGATCACCTCCACATAAAATTACCATGTCCTCAAATAAATTGTACAGAATAGCGTGTACCGTGAGCTGTTGACACCACATGTCGTTGGTGTCCATAATAACCGATGCAGATTAAAAAAAGTTATCAATCATCGTTTCCAAAGAAATATGGATCGATAATACCGCCAGACTAAATTCCACACCAAAACGTGACCTTTTCCTGGATCTCATGTGGGTGCTATTGGCTGAAGTAGTTAACACGAGACTACAAAGCGGAGGGTCCTGAGTTCGACTCCGCGCTCGATCACAAATATTGTGTCGAATTCTTCTGATCAGCATTACTAGTGTATGGTTGTGTTAATTGTTGCCAACCTGTTTCCGTGATGAATGTATAGCACTGGTTACTGAACATAATTGCCAGCGGCTGACACTGTTGTGTACTAAAAGCAGATTAACAGCAGCACCCTCCTTCGTCGATCCTGTAGTAAAAAATTAGCCGGCGAAGTAGAAAGGTTGAAATAGCTACAAAAAACTTTCTACGTCCGGTGCAATGCACTGCATATATGGGAGTGATCCCCTGAGTGCTGGTCCGAGTTAAAAAAAAAATCAATGAGTGTTCGAACTCACGGGCGATGTGTTAACACCTTTTTGTTACACGGTACCTGTTCGATTTCTATGAACACAGACCCACAAACCCGGAGGTAGAGTTAATATAAAGTATTTTTTATTTATTTTATATTAAACCCACAAAAAACAAAGAGAATGCTAAGCAACAGACAAATGTACATACATACATTGTTATGTTTGTACATAAGCTACTTACGTTGCTGTCTTGCTATCTCATTTTTATATATGTACGTATAACCACGTCACTATTCTCTTTGCTATGCATAAGACAAAACCGAAGATCAACATAAAACACTTTTTTAATATTACTCCAAATTAATACTCCGAATTAAAACACTTAAATCTCCGCTCGCCGATATCGGATCGCCTTAATTTTTGGCCTAAACTCTTCGTCGAAACCCGCACTAGCGTTTTAATCCAAAAATTAATAAAAATCGGCTATGAATTTCCGGAGAAAATCGCGTGGGAAAATTTTATGAAAATCGCCCAATAATCACTTTCAATACCGACTGCCAAGCAACAACAACAAACAAACAAACTCTTACACTTACACTTGCGTATGTATTGAAACTGATAGTTTACTGCCCAAGAGGCGCGCGTATAGATGTTAACACATCAAAAAATTCTACAATTGTTTATTCGCCAACTCATTCATCCCGAAATGGCATCATAGATAAGGCAACTTTTTGGATAGAAGCATTTATTTTAGTAAAACAATTTTGTTATTCTTGACTGCCGTCCATGGTGATTTGACAAAACAAACTGAATAAATGACAACCAATTTGATAGTTGTAGCTTCAGCAAGATAAGCTTTTAAATTTCTTAAGTTCCTATTGGAAGATCACGATCAAGCGCGAATAACGTGTAAGTAGTATTAGTAACAGTAGAATATCGAACCCAATTACTACGGCCTACTCCGTCTACAAATAAAATAGGAAGCAGCTGTTAAAAGTAATTACTTGCCGAAGAAAAAGTGTAGGTATTCAATTTTCGATATTCTCTTTATGTAATACTGAGCTACAGTCTCCGAATGAGGTGGATTATTTTAGTCTCGAGTCACTACAATTCATACTAAAAAAGAATACATGAACTCTTTCACACTATAATTGTTCGCTCATAGCCCCTCAACTCATGCAGGACACTTGACTTTTTAGCCTCATATGTTTACCAAACAGATAATTGGCATTTATATAATTTTTTTAATATCTGTAAAAATTATAATTGCTAACCAGAAATAGCTCCCTATTATAAGAAAACGTAAGAAGACACAACCGTTTGTTCCCGTGTCTTAAATCATCATCATCATCCTCATCGTCATCATGCAACTGAAGAAAATGTAAAGGAAAACATAATAGCTTTTCTTTTCCTTCGTGCTATTTAAGTACAGAAATACAGTCAGAGCGGCACAGAGCCAGGAACAATAGTACAGTTATGTGCATCTGCAGCTGAGCACGGTATTAAGAAACAACTTTCACAAATTCCGTTTTAACAATGGAAAATATTTGCATATAAATTTACAACAGCAGGTGTTGTTTTATGCCAATTGTCAGAAACAGTAATGCTCCATTAGAGACAACTCTGTTATAAAGCTAGTGAAAATTTCTCTGTAGATCGATATTATGGATGAGTTTATATATTGAATTTTAAGTACTAGATGAAGTGATCCTTTCTCTTCTTTACATTTTATAAAAGTACAAATTATTTTATAAATATTTTTTTGTGAATTTAGGGTTATTTATTTTGCCTTTGCAATACTCTACATATTATTTTTTGCTTCTTCAGTAGGACCAGAACTCAGGGAATGACCCCTACATATGCAGTCGATTGTGCAGCAGCAAGAAAGGATATCTGAAGACAGATGATAAGATAGATCATTTGTTATAGCTATTTTTAATTCTTAATTCGCAGTGAATTTTTGCCATAGTTCCGTGGAAAGGGGCGCTGTATTTCGTATTTGGGTGAGTAGCAAATAATTTCATTATTCCATTATATAACTATGGAAAATGTAGAAATCATCGTCATCTCAGAATATAAAATATGTATGAATACAATTTTTCATTTTTCGACCTTATAAATTTTTCATATGTTCACATATAAAGCAATATTCAAATTATAACAATTAAGATCATTATTGAGACTAAATTTCCATATAAAAATTACAATTAACTTATTGGGAATTAAGGGATAATTGTTTTAATAATGAGTAAAATTTATAGTGCAACACTGTCAAAATTGTGTTCAGTGAAAAGCTTTTACAAAAGTGAAAGCTTTTACAAAAGTGAAAGCTTTTACAAAAGTGAAAGCTTTTACAAGAGTGAAAGCTTTTACAAAACTGAAAGCTTTTACAAAAGTGAAAGCTTTTACAAAAGTGAAAGCTTTTACAAAAGTGAAAGCTTTTACAATAGTGAAAGCTTTTACAAAATTCAAAGCTTTTACAAAAGTGAATGCTTTTACAAAAGTGAAAGCTTTTACAAAAGTGAAAGCTTTTACAAAAGTGAAAGCTTTTACAAAAGCGAAAGCTTTTACAAAAGTGAAAGCTCTTACAAAAGTGAAAGCTTTTACAAAAGTGAAAGCTTTTACAACGAATGTATTTATTGAATACACTTTGTTGAAATTTGACTAGTGATGTTGGCTGAAGTAGTAGAACACGAGACTATGAAGCGGAGGATCTCGAGTTCATCCTCACGCTGAGTTATGAATAATGAAATAATTTGTTTTCCAGTATTTTTTTGTCAGCTGTCAAATGATAATTGTCATAGCAATATTGAGTTTGTACGAGTATGCACACCAAAAAGGTATTGTCAATTAACTGAATATTGTTTCAATTAGAAAACGTATGAAACACAGTATTATTTAACAAATTTTATTAAATTCAACTTAAATTTATTAAGAATTAAAAATGAACAAGTAAATATTTCACTCTTAATAAAAATAACATGAATTAAATAAAAATTCTGAAACAAAAAATAATAATTAACAGATGACAGATTAGAGCTTGAGTCAGTTTATTTCTTCAACGTAAGCATTATATTTATATATGAAAATGTATTTTGCATAAACCTGCCGAAAAGGTTATCCTTTGGCATGAAAGCAATTTTATGTTGACTGCTTTAATGCAGGTCTCACTGTTCCTGTAGCCGAATGCATAAGAATTGTATAAGTATTCTCAGATATATGTGAAATAAGCTGAAGGAATGAAATTGTTAAAGTAACTTACTTTAGCACTTTCCTTAATCTCTTGTATATTTTTGCTACTTAAGAGCAACATCCAAGTCTCTTTTTTTTTTACACAATTTTAACCCACTTCAGGGCAGAATGTACATCGAACTTATTGCAGAATCCATGCACATATTTTAAAATTCTGATATTGGTTGCATCGTAAAGAGGTTTGAGTTTTTAACTTTGTTAATAAAAAAAAAAGTTGCACCATCAACATTTATTTAAAGGGTTAAAATACAATCGTATGTAGTTTATATAACAATTCTTATATTTTTCTTTTCTTTTTAATATGATTTACTCAGATTTCTAGTGTATCTATGGTATTTTTTTTTTTTTTTTTTTTTTTTTTTGTAGAGCTCACATTCACTTTTTTCTTAAAATAGTTAAAGTAAAATAAAGCATTTTGCTGAAAGGAATTCATGTCTTTTGTTGATATTTTAATTTTTATTTTTCTATTAATACTTGTTGCTACTAACGAACAAGTAGCTGAAACTAATTATTTTAAAAAAAGTTTGCAAATAAAAGGAACTAATAACAAAAGCTGCATTTTGTTAACAGCAAATTTTAGCTCTCTAATGACAGTTTTCATAACAAGTTCTGTATTATTTCAACAATTTTAAGGAAATAGCATTTTATATATTTTTCAGCATATTAAATACAATATTGTCTTAGTTCTATTATAAATAAAAAATATTTAGTTTTTCTATTATAAATTTTTATTGGTTATAAAAAATAACAATAAAAGATTTGAAAGATAACTCAAGTATGCTAAATCGTCTTAAGATAACTTAAAAATATATTTCTTATCTCCATTCAAAGCTTTCTCCTTAGCAATAGTACATAGAAGTTGCAGAAAAATCAGAAAATTATATATAAACATGACCTGCAGGGAAAAGGAAATAGCTAAAGTCTGTGTTTGCACATCAAATTGTGGAATGAGAGAAACTCATGTCATAATTGGATAAAATTTACTTGTTAATATATTTTTTTTAATTCGCCCTGCACTCAGAGGATGACTCCTATTTATGCAGTGCATTGAGTCGGCTATAAAAAGGAGCACAGATGAAGATAGATAAGAAAATAGAGAATTTTTTTATGTATTTTAACCTTTTTAGTTCGCCGGCTAATTTTTGCTACAGAGCCGAAGAAGGAGGTTGCCGTTCCTCTGCTCTTTATTACATGACAGTGTCAAGCACTGCCAGTAATTGATCAGTGACCAGTGACTATGCCTTCATCATTGAAACAGACTGACAACAACTAACACAACCATGCACTAATGCTGATCAGAAGAACTCGACACAATATTAATGACTGAGCGCGGAATCGAAAACTGGACCCTACACTTTGTGTTAACTATTTCAGTCAACAGCCTCCTCAATATAGATCGGCACTTTCAGGGGCATTTTTTATAATATATTAAATAAAAAATTTTTTTTTTAATCTTGGACCAGCACTCAGAGGATGACCCTTACATATGCAATTCATTGCGCTGGAACTGGCAAGGAAGGGATAGTATTGAAGGAACAGATGAAGAAGAGAAATGAGAAGATAGAGAATTTTTTGTAGCTATTTTAACCATTTTACTTCGCCGGCTAATTTTTTGCTACAGGACCGACGAAGGAGATTGCTGTTAGTCTGCTTTTAGAACATGATAGTGTTAGTCGCTGCCAATTATGTTCAGTGACCAGTGGCTATACTTTCGTCATTGAAAACAGGCTGGCAACAAATAACACAACCACACACTAATACTTATCAGAAGGATTCAACGCAATATTTCATGACTCAGCGCGGGCTCGAACTCACGACCCTCCGCTTCATAGTCTCGTGTTCTTCTACTTCAGCCAACAACAGTGTCTGAAGATAGATATTTTTATAAAAATATCAAGATGACCAAAAATTTCTAATTCGATTATGATATTTTTAGAAAAAGTTTCACAAACATAACTCAAATATATGGATTGGATTTTCGGATAGCGTAAGGCCGCAAATCAAATATGATTTCAAAAAACATATGACGTATAGTTAAATATGTCAGTGTGGCAGTTAAAAACATATTTAACTTTAAGTCAAATATGTCACGACATGAGCCCTTACGTCAAACATATTTAACTCATCATATTTATCTTCACACATAAAAATTTCACTTTTTCATCACACAGTCATACATTCAGCAACTAATTGTTGTTGGAGTTTCAGAAACCCAAAGACAAGAAATATTTTTAATGAAATATTTTTGAATGAACAAAAAAACACAGATTTGTTCCGTTAATATTCGTCCAAGTGAATATGCAGCAGACCCACCCTGTAATTTTGCAACTAAAACTTCATATGAGATCCTTATGGAATTATATAAAAAAAGTTGAAACCAAAAAAGTTTTGCTTTGGTATGATGGAACAAAAAATTTTGAAAAATGGAACATGAAGAAAATATTCAAACGGTAACAAGGGTATTAAAACAATAATAATATGTTAACATCAGGTTGATACAGTTCTCGGATTCTATTTCCTAATAAAATTTGCTTAAATAAGAACTGTTATCACATTAGCCGCCTAATAAGTGGTGAGAAATACAATACACATGAGCACTGATGATGAAAGTGTTGCGGCTTTCGAAAACGGCTGTTCTCTCTGCTGTTTAAGTTGAATAACTAAAAACTGATGCTGACTTTCCTTTGTGCCTTGGAATATTTGTCATGTTTTTCTGAATTTAAAAAAAAAAATTCGACCCATTAGCCTACAAAATCTTAATTCAATTTAAAATTTTTTTTATTATATTACTTTACCGGAAATTTTTGCTCACAATGCTGTTGAAGAAATGTGATAGAATTACCTCTTTAGTAGGTGATATTCTTAATTGTCAAATGTCTTTATTTAAACAAGACAACAAGAATAAACACAATTAAAAAATATTATATGATATTCATGGGTGCGTAAGGAATCGAAACCATGACTTTTAGCTTCATAATCTCCGCATCAGCCATTTCAAGCTACAAAATTCTAGAAAATTTCATTTAGTACTCGGTATGGAGCCTACAATTACCTACAGAAGCTCTTCAGCCATTTCAGGGCTTCAATTAAACATTTTGCCATCTAAAACTTCTACATTTTTGGTTTCTAAATGAAACTCCTTTGCCATATACACATGTACATTTCTCCAGTAATGTAATTTTAGGTACGACTTCGTATATTCTAGCACAATTTCACTGAGTTGTCCAACAAAATTTCATTTATATCTATTTAACTAAGTTTATAAGGAAAAACTTTTTTGCTGCTCTTATTTTTGTTTGCTAATTAGTATTCTTAATTACAACTTCACAAAACTAACTTGGTTACTTGTTAGTTCTTTTTTTTTAATTCTTAACGAACTGCAATTGCTTAAAATATAAACAAAATGTTAGAAAAATTCACTAAAAATTAAGCTGCATACAAAAATAAAAATAAGAAGAGGATGCAAAACAAACAATTATTGCATTTCACTTGCAAAAATATATAAATAACAAATTACATACTCTATATATAACAGTAAAGTCAATAGTAAAACAGGTAACGGATTTTTTCCTTGAGGATAAAATAAAAAAAAGGGATGTACGTGTTTCGATTAATGACGAGTGCTAAGGCACCAGTCATAGACATTTTTAAACAATTTTTCATAATTCACATATATCAAAATATTATTTTTTTTAATCATATTTATTCAACTCACAAGTCTTGCTTTATTATTTAAAGTTCTATTTAACAAGACATTTTCAAACTAAAACTTTTCAAAGAAAATGTTTTATAAAAAAATTTTTTAAATTAACTTTTTTTGTTGTAAGAAATTTTTAGTTGCTGCCACCCCTTCGTATACAGCATCTAATAGTGCAATAAAGCTTAAAAATTGAGCTATTGCTTTACAGTATCATCGGAGACATACACAACATTGGGACTCCCATCAAATATTTTCGCTGCATAAGCAGCAACATTTGCTATTTAAAAGCAATTTATTTATGTAATTTCCTTAGTCTTAAAGTACAAGGCTAATAGCTGCCTTATTAACCCTATTAAGAATTTGTTTATTTTATCTTCATCCCCACAGTAATAGCGTAGAGAGGACATTGCAAAAATCTCTTAAAATTTATTTCTATTTGGCTATAATAATTAATCACGTCACGACAACAGCTTTGAAAATTATATCTAACATTAAATTTAAATCACCTACTAAAGTTTAAAAAAAATTTAATATTGGCAATAAGTGTCCTAGATATCCTTATGCCTTCTACACGACAGATAAAAATCTAAACTTTTTTTTTTCTAAAATTTCAAATATATTCTTCCAGATTTATCTTAATTTAATGGCGATTTAATAATCTTGCCTTAAAGTAATTTTTCTTTATAAATAAGTCCATAAAAACGAACTTTGTATTAAAAATGTACTAATAAAACCCTGTGGATATGAGATTTAAGTCACGTATGCTCGTTTTAATTCTCAATTTATGTATTAAATCTGCTTACCTTCATATTTATAGGGGCATTTAAAAATACTTATTATATTTAAGAGAAAAAGAATTGAAACTTTCTACTTATTAAAATTCATAAAATAAAATAAGAGCAAAAAGCATCGCATAAAGTAGGAAACGGAAATGGAGCAAAAGTCGTCTAGACTAATTAAAGAATATAAAAATCTCATTGCAAATATTAACAAAAAAAAAAAGATTTATTTATTACAGTCGACTCTTGATAATTTGAAACTCGTTAATTTGAATTTCGCGGTAATTTGAACTGTTTTCCAAGTCCCTTGAAAAACACTCAATAAATTGAAAAATATCTATGTAATTTGGTCCCCTCAATAATTTGAAATTATTTGAATGGCATCGCTATAATTTGAATTTTTTGGCTCCACGCTCTATAATTTGAATTATTTTAATTGCTGTGTTTTATGCAAAATATAAAATAAATAAAATAACCATTTATTTTAGTTTTTTGCGATGTGCTACAAAAATGACATCCTGCTCGCCGACGTTCTATAATTTGAAGTTCGGTTATTCTACACTCTTTAATTTGAACTCCTAATGTGATTTTGTTTCTGTTTTTGAAAGAAATTTAAATAGTTTGAATTAGTTTCTGTGCCACGATTTTAGTATACACCACTACATCGACAGTTGCTAACATAAAAAATTAAATTTCTTTGCTTTGCTTTTGCGGAATTTAGTAGACTTGTAGCGAACTCTTTCATTAGCTCGTTTTTGACAAGAACCATTGATCAAACCCATTTAAATTACATTGGTTTGATTAAAGGTTCTTGTCAAAAACGAGCTAATGAAAGAGTTGGGTACAAGTCTGGAATTTAGTGCGTGCAGATGGTTTTGCTTTTTTTATGAAAACTCTTGTTAATTTGATTTTTTTGCTGTCTCTCTTTCGATATTTTGAAGTCTCGTTAAAATGAAAACTCGATTATTTGTACTTTTTCTCTGGTCCCTTCAGTTTCAAATTATCAAGAGTCGACTGTATATAAAAATTAAATAAATATTTTTGCTAATCTTATACTTTGGAAAACGTATAAGTATTTGTATAAAATATATTAATCATACGCCCTGTTTAATGTTAAATTGTTTCAAAGAGATCATATAAAATATAATATATTTGTATATTATATATATATTTTTGTATATTATATATATTATGTATATAGAAATATATTGAAAGGGTGTTTTATTTCATAATAAGAACTTTAATTAATTTATATTAAGGATTCGGTATTATAGTGAATATAACCAAAATTAAGCTTAAGCTATTGATTGTTTTAGAAGTACCTTGTAAATAAAATATGTAAGAATATATTGAAAAGATATTTTATTTAATAATAGGAAAAGAGGAAATTTTAATAAATATAATTTATGAAAATTAAATATTAGCCATTACAGTCAGTCCTGCCAAAATTAAGGTTTGCAAAATGCAATCAGACATTGACTAAAATAAACTTTTATTTTTTATACACTTTACCCGATTTAAAGTCACTCTTACCATAATAAGTCAGCCCGGTTTTGAGCAAATACTAAAAATGTTAAATGGCATCAAAATATAATATTTATAATAATAATTGTATGTGTGAGAACAAACTTTTTTATACATATTTTTTAAACTTTAAATTAAAAGAGTCTTTCACTATATATATATATATATATATATATATATATATATATATATATATATATATATATATATATATATATATATATTTATCTGTTGTGTAGAAGGCATAAGGATATCTAGGACACTTATTGCCAATATTAAATTTTTTTTTAAACTTTAGTATGTGATTTAAATTTAATGTTAGATATAATTATTTAATGTTAGATATAATTATATATATATGTATATATATATATATATATATATATATATATATATATATATATATATATATATATATATGACTAGTGAAAACTAGAACGATACAAGAGGTTCCTGAGTTGTGACTGCTGAAAAGAGCACATATCACAAAACTAGACTAAAAGCGCTTAGAAAATTTCCTGGCTCTGTAGAACATCGGAAGATATATATTTAATTTTTATAAGTCTTTCGAGAGAAAACAAGTAAAAACGATATATTCGACCGGGTCGAATATTTAATGCCCTCCAAATATTTAGTAAATAAATTTAAAATGTTAAACTTGGCGGGACAGAGTTGCTTTATATAATATCGTACGTAAACGCCCTCTAAAGCGGGCGGGGTTCAAAAATAGACAATATCATGTTTTCCACAGACGAACGTATGGGCATTGCCAGACCGTCTTAGACTTCATCGCTGATCAAGAATATATATACTTTATGGGGTCCAATTCTCTTTGAAGGGTATAAAAACTGTATTTTAGCGGAGTCGCTCTGGCAAGGGCTTTGGGAGACACATTTCACCTTTGTCATAAAACTCTAGAAATAAATGTTTAGGATAATTATATAAAATTTAAAAAAAAAAATTTTTTTGATAGGGCCATTCAGGAGGCAAGGGGGGAGGAGGGGTTAGGGCCGAGTAGTACCAGGTTGCGTCTCAAATTCGTCATTAAAGCTTAAAAATGTTATTTTTAAGGAATGAAGGCTTAAATAAAACCATTTGTTAAATTTTTACTCTTTTTTTGCATATAATAACGTCCACTAAAGGGGCCGGGTCCAAAAATGATTTTTTATTTTTTTATTTTATGGCTCCAAGTTTAACGCGTTTGACCTTCTTTAATATACAAATATATCATTTGCTTAACAAAATTACAAAAAAAAAACTTTAAAATTATGTTGTTTTTTTTAGAGGTTAGTTTAGTTCTTCTTAGGGGAACTTTTTTCCCTCTTGCCCGATTTGACCAATCACCAAACTTAACCTGTGCTATCCTTCAAGATATATATAAACCAATTTCCAAGAGTCTAGCTCTTTTCGTTTGGACTGAATCGTGATTTCCACAGACGGACGGACGGACGGACGGACATGCTCAGATCGTCTTAGATTTCATCACTGATCAAGAATATATATACTTTATGGGGTCTCAGATGGATATTTCGCTGCGTTACAAACGTAATGACAAAGTGAATATACCCTCCATATTCTCTTTTGGGGAGTACAAAAATGCTAAGCGAGGGTGTTGTTGGCTGAAGTAGTTAACACGAGACTAGGAAGCGGTTGGACTAGAGTTCTATTCCAAGCTCAGCCATGAATAATATCTTCTGATCAGCAGTAGTACATGATTGTGTTAGTCAGCCTGTTTCAGTGATGAAGGCATAGCACTAGCCACTTAACATAACTGCCAGCGATTGATAGCATCATGTACTAAAGAGAGCAGAGGAACAGCACCCTCCATTGTCGGAATTGTAGCAAACAAATTAGTCGGCGAAGTAAAACGGTTGAAATGGCTACAAAAAAGTCCGTATCTCCTCATCTTTCTTCATCTGTGCCCTCAATACTATCCCCTCCTTTCTAGTTCCAATACAATGCACGCATGAGTAGGTGTCATACCCTAGGTGCCTATCCTAATAAAAATGAAATATTATTTTTCTATATTTTTTTAATTTAAAGTCATGAGTTGCGTTAATTAAGTGTACTGTAATCTTTTTAAAATAATAGTGATTTATATCACATCCTTAGGAATTATTCTGTAACATAATGATTAAAGTCTAGGCTTAGAACCAGTCAGCTGACTTATTCAGTGGCAGGTTCTTTTCTCCCTCTAGGCTTCGAAGCAGTCATGTGGCTTATCCTGTGGCAGGTTCCTTTCCCTCTAGGGTAGCAAAAAATTTTGTTTAAAACTAATTACTTTAAAATGGCCTGCAATTTCTTTTCTCTCACTGTTAAAGCTCTGCCTACTTCTGCACTTATCCAAATATTAGTGCAGATATTTGTAACAAGTTTTTTTCCGTTCCAAGTTTGCTCTTAACGAAAACCCATAAAATATATTACTTTTACCTAATATTCACTTTATACAAAGAGAAGATGAAAATATTTGAGGTACGTTTGAGAGCAGTAACAAAAAAGGCAAGAGCCAGCATCAGTATTAATCTTTAGGTTTTTCTAACTTTTTATTTCACTCTCAAGTACAAGAAAATGCATATATTTCAGTCAAGGTTACACAAGTTTTAGTTAAAATATTAAAAAATACTTTTTTTAAGCGCACACAAAACTACATTCTTCCATGGTAGCAATATAATATTAAAAAAAAAATCAAAAGAAAATTGTTGAACAAATATTTGTAGATTTCATTTTTGTAAATTTTTTTTATTTGCAGTAAAATATTTTCTCGTTAACATACATAAATACATGTAGACCTTGACTCAAAAAGAAAGTATTTTTCTGGTAGAAAGCAAAAAAAAAAAAAGATGTGAATTTAAGTTTGCAAAAGAATTTGATGGTCTGGCAATTGTTAGGCGACGCTGTTTTCAATGAGGACAAATTTTGCCTGTTGGTTTAGCAAATGTATGCTTTTTAGGTTAACGCAAATTTTTGTGTTTTCTATTGCGGCAGAATTTTTAGTTGAAGAAGGCATATGGTGCAATAGATATCAAATGAAGATTCCAAAGGAATACATTAAAGCGATGATATAAAACACCGATTTATAAATTATGGCCTGTTATATTTTTTTCACCCCCCTCGATCCGTAAATAATGTAGAATTTCGAAATATAAAATAAAAAATAAATTTAATTGGGGGATTCACACTGTAGTAGCAAAGTCTTAAAATAATAGCACGAAATATATGACTAGTGTGTACAAACCGTCATAACTTATTACGCTCTTTCAAACATTGATCAGCTGCTGCCTTGATATGAGCTGAAAATATTTTTTTTTCGGCGGAAAAAACGTTCAGTGGCTGCCAGCTACGTAAGTTAAACTAGAAAAATTGTTCCCTTGTATATAAATATTTAGTTTTTGCGATTTTGTTCTGTTTTAAATTTTTTTTTATATTATAAAAATGTGATTCAGTGTACAGACTTACAGGTATGAATAATTTTTTAGCCGTTTTTTTTTGCCGTGAATCATATAAAAGTAACGGCGGCAAACACATACTATCGCCGTCTTGCCTACAGATTTTCAGCTGTTCGACTCAGATCTCTAGAGCTATTTTATGTCAAAACAAAAACATACCTGAAGGAGTGCTATTATTTTATGAATTTTTTGTATGCAGGACAACAACAACTTTTTTAAACTGGTCTAAAATATTATGACTTTATGACAATATGACTAAATAGCACACAGTGTGAATACCCCAAATATAAATATTTCTTTTATTAAATATTAAATTGGAAGATTAAGCGGATCAAAAATAATCCAAATGTTAAGTATAGGTGAAGTGATTAACCATAGCGTTACTCAATGTTCTTGCCTGAGTGGCAGCATGATATACAAATGGGGTTACCTGCACAAATTAAATATCATAACTTCTTTAAGAAATAAAGTAGGCTTTAGACAAATAAAATAAAATTTCACCTAATTTCAAAAATAAAAGTTCACCTAATATCAGATCAAGCCTAATTTTCAACTTTGTTTCTAGTTACTTAAAAATATTAATTTTTTTAAACTTTCTTCTAATATAAATTGTTAATTTTTTCCAACGGGCTTAAGATCGAATCTGCATGACTGCAAATGATTTTTTATTATGTTATTAACAAATGAATTTGTTCAAATTCTATTTATTATTTTTTATATTAAGATTGGAATATTAAGAATATTTTCAATAATCATCAAACCAGCAGAACGGATCAGTACTGATTTCGAGGCCGCTACGCCATCTTGTCAGCGTTCTTTGTTCAATTTTTCCACTTTTGCAAGTGGTGCTAGTTAGTAGGAATATCAACTATTTAACCAATGTGTTTAACGAAAATTGAATATGAGAAGTTCCCACATTCTTCTAATATTCATATATCAGCTTCTCTATAATTTAAACATTATGACAACAATGGAATAACATAACTGACAGCATGTTGACAATTCTGCATTATAACGAGTTAAAACAACACTTCAACATTAGCAAAATACTTTTAAATATTTAACTATTATCTTGTTACTGTTTCCTGCTAACTTAATAAATTATTTTTTATTATTTTACTGTTAAAGTTTATGTTGGTTTTGTTAAAGAAATATCAACATCATATCAGAAGTAACAATGACATTTGCAACATGCAACAATGAGTAACATGAGTAATAGAAAGGAAACGAATGGCTGGAAAAAAAATTTATTCAGAATTTTTAATTTTTTTTATTTATTCCTATTCCTCAACTTCTTTTGCCACAGTTTAAGTGCTCCGGGTAAATAAAATTGTATAAAACTGTTTCGATTTTCTATTTACTTTTTCTTAAGAAATAAAGAAGGAGTAGAGCACATACGAAAGTTGCCTTAAGTGGAACACTTTAAACGATGTCAATTTCCGTGTTTGTTTAAGAATTCATACATATTTTAGCATACAAATTCTTAAATAACATTGAACAAATTTTATAAGAGCAGGGAAAGAATTTGAGAAATTTGTAAAGAAATATGTTTTATTAAATGAAGCTCATTATGAAGACCTCAATACTAAGACGTGTTTTCCTTATATGATTAACATATTGCAAAATTTATTTTTTTAGCTCTAGGAGTTTCCAGCTTTAAAAGTAATTACTGATTTGGTTATTTCCAGTAAAGTGGAGTCGACTGTACATATTTGTAATTATGTAAATTTTCTTACCATTTTTATTTATCATTCATGATATGAACATTTCTTGTGAGCAGGGAATCTAATTTTATAATAAAAATCAATATATGTAAATAATTATATGAATATACTGTTTTGTATAAAAATAAAGTTTCGATATATTATTCATACAATAGAACCTTAAATAATGGGGCATAAAAAAATTTAAAGCGTAACATATAATAAATATGTAATTACTTCGTCAGAAGCCATCCAGGAAGGTAATTTTATTAACCCTAGAAAGATAATCATATTCTGGCATACGCCAGGAATAATTTGGCGTAAAATTTAAGCATATAAATGAGACCAGAAAACAATATTTTATGTATATTTATTATGGGAAACAACAAGAACAATAAAACTTGTTCAGAAATAAACTAAACATAGAAATTATATTGATTTTGACTCATATAGTCGTTTTATTTTAAAATGTATGCCTGTGTTTCACAAAAAGTATTGATATTCATGGTATTGAAAAGGAAATAATAAAATTTCGGATAAGGATGCATAAATTTAATGCAGATTTTCTTCTAGGCTTCATTTAATCTATATTTTAAATCTGTATTATTTTGTTTCCAGCATATGCAAAAATATCGAGAATGATTTGATTTTTAAAGAAGCCGTTGTATTGGAAATGCAATTAATATTTATATATGAAAAAAGTTGTTGTGGGAAATATTTTTTTTTTACTTAAAATTGTTCATACTAAATTTTCTTAAAATATATTTCCAATAGATTGTGGTGGCACTTTTACATGGCTGAACACTATGAGCAGACAATCAATTAGAATCTAGGACAACGTATCTGACAGACTACTACAGCCACCGATGTCAACCTATAGGAATGAGGAAAAGCAGTTCCGTGTAAAGCAGTTCCGTGTCCAAGTACGATTCCGTTGAGGTCTAATAGATCAGTCTCTGATAACTCTAAGAGTTCGGTCACTACATGGCTGCCTAATTCAATATATTGGCTTTCGGAAGTTCAAAAAATTTTTAATCAAATAAATAAATATGTGCTTATAGTGCTCTTCCAGCCCCGAAACTAAACTTGAGATTTAATAATTTTCGAACTGAGAAATTTGACAACATTAACCCCAGGATTAACTTCTTGATCTAGCGAGATAATATTTAATTTTTATGGCAATTACTCGATTTCTATAAATTACAGGTGTTGCAGCAAACGAAGCGATCTTAGCATTTAGAAAACTGGAATTCTAAAGTTTTGTTATAAATAATACTTTCTGAGTATACCACGAAGTTTTATTTTATGTGTTTATTTGTTTTTATACAAATTTTTTTTTCTTGGACCAGCACTCAGGGGATGACCCCTATATATGCGATGCATTGTGCCAGAACTAGGAAAATTGGTTATGGGAAGGAGGATAGAGAGAGTAGTGTTTGTGGAGGTTCGATTTGAACCTCCCCAAGTCAAATTATTTTTATAAAATAAAATAATTTGATGTTGTCTTACAATAAAATATTTTTTTTTGTATGTTGACATAATTGCCGACTCAACGAAACAATACACCTGCTTCGACAACTGAAACACTAAACTCGTGAGTTCAGAATTGAACAATCCTAGGTAATAAATAATTTTTATTTAGTTATTTAATTTTTTTTATAGAAATAAACTATTTAATACAAAAATATCGATTGACGGCTTGGCAGAAGTAATTCAGGGAGAACGAGCTGCAATCGATTTGCCAATGAAGTATTTTCATACAAGACGTCTCAACTTTTTCATATGTCTTGCACTTGCAGATACATAGATTGATAGAAGTCGGCCTTCATGTCATTTGGGGAACTTTCACTCTGATAAGACTCCTCTACCCATGATTATTTAAAGAATCAGGTATAAGAAACTATATGTGGCTACTACGATGATAAATATGCTCTGTGTGTGAGAAAAGAATAACGTTAAGGTTAAATTATCAACAGAGAAAGAGGGAGTCCATTTCACTAGAGTATCATAGAATATAAAAGAGTGGAGGATTACAAATTTGTTACTATACGACTTTTTCATGTCAAAATGATTTAAAAACCATAAAACTATTGCTTTATTACTATAGGAATAATCATCATTTTGCTCTTCGATTCAATTATTGCAAAAATGTTTACAACCAAATATGATCAAGTCCAATTTGGGATAAATATCACTTGAGATATAACAATTTGTTTTCATTTTGTACCAGATCGTCATTACTTACTAATCATATTTTCAAGATCTTATGGATTTCTTTCGATTCTCATTCTTTACTGGGTAGATTATATGTTTACTTTACGCTTGTAAGAGAATAAAATAATTTGAAATGAATTTCTAAATTTCATAAATACAAGCTGCAAGCTGAATGAAAATTACTTAATTATACTTTCAAATTAAATTTAATCCTTAGAAAAACACAATATTTCATAAATTTATATCAACACACACCTACACCACTGATGTACATGCTGGCAGCCTAAAAGTATGCTAAGCAAACACTAATACAACAAAATCTTATATGAGCCAAAAAATTACAATTGTAATTTCATTATACTACATCCATTGTTAACATACACACACACGCACACGCACACACACACATACACATACATGCATTAGCAAAAGCTAGCATTAGAATTTTATTCCAGTTTGTTTGTCTAATCAGTATGTGTTTGCACTCGAACACATACTGTACAAACCCACCAGCCTTTTCATATTTAACAATATGTACAAAACAGAATAGATACGTTTATTCTTTCTTTTTTTCTATGTTTTGTTTTAAACAAAATCCTTCCAGTTTCACTTTATGACTAAAAACTGAATACATTTGTTGGACAAATACTATTTCGGTAGATGTACTCTCGTACATGAATACTAATCATGTTTCTTTGTATGGAACATATACATACACTTTCAAATTTTCCTCTGTGTGAGTGTTTGTGTGTGCACAAATTCTAATATAATGAGTTGTTGGACATGTATTGTATGAAAAATTCCAACATCAAATGCCGGATAATGAAAAAATCTGAAAAGACGACATATTTAGTTTAATTAAAACATTTACGATTTTAAAAACTTACTTACGCACACTGTTAAATTATATCTATTTGCTTAGAGAGTGATATATATTACATATTTGTAAGCTATACAAATCTGTGCTATATATTGAACAGATTAAATAGGATTGCTCTATATGTTGCTCTATATGTAAAATGATGAACAGGTTTTGAAAGTGTTAAGTAAAAGTTATTTATTTTATTTTTACAGACAACTTAAAACAAAATGTCAGAAGTATTAAAAGAGCATAATAAAAGAATAAATCTATTATAAAGGGTGTTTTTTTATGAAGTTTTGTTTTTATACAAATCATTCTGTTGTCTGACAGCTATTTTGACAGTTTAAAGTGACGTTTCTACTCAGTATTGTTTGGCAAATCATCATGAACAGGTTAACTCCAGAACAACGCTTCCAAATCGTGGAAATTTATTTACAAAAACAGTGTTCAATTAAAAATGTTTATCCGCTTTTTTACCGCAAAATTCTCTTCAGTGATGAGGCGCATTTTTGGTTGAATGGATATGTCAACATGCAAAATTGCCGTATTTGGAGCACAGATAATCCACACGCCGTTCAAGAATTACCAATGCATCCCGATAAATGTACTGTTTGATGCGGTGTATGGGCTGGTGGCATCATCGGTCCTTATTTCTTTAAAAATGAGGAAGGACGACGCGTTACCGTGAATGGAAATCGATACAGAATCATGATCAGTGAATTTTTGGTGGCAAAACTTCAAGATATGGATGTAAACGAAATGTGGTTTCAACAGGATGGTGCCACTTGTCATACTGCGGGCGAAACAATGGACTTATTGAAAGAACATTTCAACGACCACATTATTTCGAGAAATGGACCGGTGAATTGGCCTCCGCGTTCGTGTGATTTGACGCCACTCGATTGTTTTTTGTGGGGATACCTGAAATCATTGGTTTACGTGTATAAACCAGCAACGATTGACGCTTTGGAAACCAGTATTCAACTTGTCATTGCTGATATATGCCTTCAAATGCTTGAAAAGGTGGTCGAAAATTGGACCTCCAGAATGACCCTTGTGCAAAATAGTCTTAGTGGCCATATGCCCAAAATTATATTTAAATGTTAAATGACAAAAAATTATCTACCAGATAAAAAATTTTTTTTGGCCATTTCATAATTTGGCATGTGTTTTATTTAAATTTCAAATCAGCCAGCTCTTATAAAAACACCCTTTATTATATAACAAATAACCTGCAGTGCCTGACAATAATATTTTATTAGCATAATGATCATCATCAGGCTTCATGTGTGTAAATGTTTTACGCTCCTTATATTGGCTGTATGTAAATTCCAGTTTAAAAGAGAAATCATTGCTGGAAATGGAATCTGGCAATTTATTTGTGTCAAATTTGGTTATTTTTCTTTTCTTCACACCAACTTAATCAAATTTCTGATTTTATAATCCTCCTCTCTAATGTTCTAATCAGCAATTTCAACACCTTTCGCTTCTTATAATATTTTTCTATTTTTTTATTTTATTTTTTTCAAAGTCTTATAACACATATGTAACTGTCAAATAGTATATCATACCAGTGACATTAAAAACTTTTAGAGCTAATCCATATTAGTCACACACATGTAAAACATTGTGTATGTATGTATGCATGTATGTTGCACACAAGCCCTATCACACACTGCAACATTGCGACATGTTACAAACAGTTACATCAAAAACATCTTAATGTTTTTAAGCTATTTACAAATTATCTTTTAATTGAGTGTAAATATTTAATAACGACATGTGCTCGGCAAGGAAATAAAATGAGGAAAAAGAAACAAACAAATATGGAGAGCAAAAAAAAAAAGAAAACACACACACTAAAACAAATTACGCCCAAATATTCTAATTGGCTTGTGCTTGTCTGTCTGTAATACAGAATAAGAACGTGGCAGGGTGAAACGAGTCCCCAAGTTAAATGCAAATGATTATAAACTCTTTTGAAATGAAATATATTTACATACAAATACAGACATTTGAGAACATTTTAGCCAAAAACAAAGTAAAGAAAGGATGTAAGCGATGCTACGAAGTTCACATGCTATGCATGTGTTTGGGTGTGTTCTCCAAATCGTCTTTTCATTAAGTCAAAGTCTTAACATTTGCACAAGTTTTACTAATTCACAGTCACAGTCATCACTCCTACACATAAGTAGACTTTCAATTATGATCATGATAATGATGAATATGTAAGTACGAACGACATACATGAATATTTATGGAAACATTTAAGCCTTTTTACACGAAGATTATTTTGGAAATTACAAATATATTAAGTTGTACAGCCCAGCCCGTCAAACCAATATAATATATGGAATAGGGGGAGGATAATGCTTTATGATATATGTAAAAACGGTCGGTTTGCAAACCAATTTTGTTTTAGAATTAGAAAACTCGATCTCAGTTCAGTGCAGAATAGTTTTAAAACATGATTATGATAACGATGTGTGGTTATTGTAAGAAATTTATGGAAACTAGAATTTTTCTTCTAGTGAACAGTAGATGGAAATTTACCACGAAATTCGTTCCGAATAAAGAAAATAATTTTCATAATGTAGACAGGAACGAAAAAAATTTTAAATTTTGAAATTTTTTGTAATATTCATAGAAATATTTTCATTCATTTTACTTTTTATATAAAAAACAAAATAACAGAAATATTTAACTTTCTATAATTTTTTATTTTTAATAAATTACAATTACAATTCAATTGTTATCCTGAAGGAGATATCCAGAGGAGATCGAAATATTGATAAAAAAAATAATTAATAGTTTTAGGGCCATTATTACAACTTACAAATAGTTAACAATAGGTTGCTATCTGGCAGATAAATTTTATTTGATTATGACAAGTTAAAATTAACCTTAATGGTAACTGATAAGCTAACAGGAGGTTGATCCTCATGATAACTTTCAAAGTTAACTTGAAGCAAATGAAGCTGCCATATTTTCTTCTGAAAACTTTAACAACATTTTTATGTCAAATTAAATAATTCAAACTTTTCAACCTAAAAATGGACAATAGACTTTTATTTTATTTAAATAATTTAGAAGATATTTTTCGCTTTCTTTCCGATTCAGTCGTATTATTTAGTTTCGACATTATTTTCAATAACACAATTTACGCAAACAACAAAAGCACTTAACACAAGTAGCAAAATAATTTAACACACAGAAAATATAATAACGTTTTCAATTTAAGAAATAAACAAAAGTAAATCCTTGCCACTACGCTTTTTTAAAATAACTAATAGTAGTCGGTAACCACCGCAATGTTGCCACAATATATAAATTAAATTTTTTATTTTATCTGACAGTTGTAATAATAGAAAAACTTTAAAGGTCACTTTATAGTTCACGTTAGTTAATGTTAAGGTTAACTATTGGGAACTTTATCGTTAAGTTGTAATTATGGCTCTTAAAGTTATTATTTTATAAAAGTAAGCCTCAAGCTAAATATTATTACCGAAAATAGAAAATAATTCCCACATTAGAGCTGATGATGAAAGTGTAGCAGCTGTCAAAAACAGCTGTCAAAAACAGCTGCTCTGCTCTAATTGAATAATGCATAAGTGATGTTGACTTTTCTTTGTGCCTTGGAATATTTATCATGAATTTTAAAACAAATTTTCGAACAAATAGCCTATAATCTTAATTGAATTTGATATGCAAACAGTTCCCTTTATTCCATAATTAATTTTCAATGTCATTTCAAGGGCAATATTAGAAATAGGTCACTTACCTATTCCTTGTGGACAAAAATGAATTGCTTTTGAATGCGTACGACTACTTTCTGAGACCTTGAATACTCTCGCTGTATTGTTAAAAATTGCCAATTGCTGTAGCAAATAAGTACAGAGAAGTACAGAGGTGGTCTATTTTTGATATTGTCTTTACATGACATTGGCAAATAATTACAGAATAACTAACATTTAAATAATATTTGCATTTTTATATTTATGCTAGAAAGTATAATTATAAAGAGTGGTTACACTTGAGGTGGGGAAATAAATTGGCTTAAAACACACAATTTTTTTTTTTTGACAAATTCAGTTTTATTGATACCAGTGTAGAGTAGAAATGTGGGAATTAATAATGGAATATACACGTCTGCAGACGTCTGACATTTTCATGAAGTTTCGAACCACATTTCGCAACAAAGTTTCGCTTTTCTTGTCAATGCAAGGCCGAATTTCATCTTCAGAGTGTCCGTTTTTTGTGGTTTCTTCACGTAAACACGGTCTTTCAAATGGCCCCAGGGAAAGTAATCCAGCGGTTTTAAATCACAAGAATGGGGGCGGTGAATTGACATCGTCAAGTCGAAAAATTAAGCGATCGGGAAATTTGTCATGCAAGAATTGGAATATTTAGCCGTCTGTGTGGATTTTGGCGCCGCCTTGATGGAACCAAAGGTCACTGATGCCAACATTAGCCAATTGTGAGCATAAAAACTCGATTATCATCCTTCTATTTTTCGAAAAAAATAAGGGCCTATGATGCCGCCTGACCACAAACCGCATCATGTGGTCAGTTTCTTTTATGGGACTCATCATACAAATTGATTTTGTTGAAAAATACATTGTTTTCATTCAGTTTTTTAAACAGTAAATTCACAAACGTTCGACGTACAGTGTAGCGTTTCCATGGTTAAAATTTCCCATCTGTTTAGCAAATAAATGTCAAAGGATGACAGCTTAATTTTTGATATTCCCTTATTTTACAAGCAGTTTGTTTCCTAACCTCAAATGTGCCCACCCTTTATTATTAAATAGGAGCTGAAGTAATTGTGTCCTACAAAGTTTTGCCCAGCATTAATTATTCTTTGATATAAGCGAAATTTTTGCCGGCTATTCGCATCAGCAAAAACAAACGTAAACTAATTATACAGGGTGGCGCAAAAGTAATCCTCCTATCAGAAAATGGCACAAAAATAACCTTCCGATGTTTTTTGGCTGTAATTTAAAAAAAATGAAAAACTTTGATTCTTTTTGTGGATTATTTTTATTTGGTCTTTTAATTTTTTTACATCAAGTCGAGAATATGATGTCATGTAAATAGCCGCCGCCACAGTTGATTGTCATTTGTCGCAAAATTTATAGCATATAGCTGATAGGAGGATTACTTTTGCGCCACCCTGTATTTTGAATCTGATTTATATTACCAAAATGCATGGCTCCACAAAATGTTTGGCTCCTACAATTAACATTAACGATTTTATCGACGACAACTATTCAAACGAAACAAAATTTTCTTTTTAATTTTTGAGAATTTTTCTTAAATTTGTTATTGCGTTCAGTAAAAAATTCCAAACATACATTTTAATTTTATTTTCAAAAAAACAGCAGTTAGAGGCTTTAAAAAACTACATGATAATTTTTCAATTGATCTTATTTTACTTTGACGAATACGAATGCCTTCATAGTACATAAAAGTCGGAATTGGTTTTCAATTGAAAAATGGGATTAGTTATTTTAGAAACTTGATAATTTTTTGTAGTCGAAAAATGCTAAGTATAATCAAAACTTTATAACAAATTAAATGATGAAGATGTTTTAATTAAATGTTGATATTTCCGAAAAGAACTAATATATTAAAACAAAAGTTGTATTCAATACCATGTCGGTTCTTCATTAACATATTGTTTAACTTAAGTAAAATGATAAATTATCAGCTGTCAAGTGCACGTGCGGGCTTTTGAGTGATGGGAAGGTAGCAAATATTACAAATAGATAGAACTTCTCTTAGTTACAAGTGTTTGTAATTGACAAGACCGAAAGTACATTAACGCAACAAATAGAAAATGTATGAAATTAAATTAAGTTGAGAGTAGGTATTTTAGCTCAACCCATTAAAATTCGTACATGTGACTAAGAAAATGATTTCAAAAGAGTGAATTTCAAAAATTCCTTTTACTTACAACACAAAAAATTTTTTAAATAAAAATTTCCACTAAGAAAAAAGTTTTATAAAACGTCCTTTAGACTTAATATCCAAAATTAAAAATAAATAATTAATTACAACAAATTTCAAGAAAAACAACCGGATAAGATTTTCTTGTAGAAATTAAATTAATTTATGAAAAAAAATATAAAATTCATAAAGAAAGATATATATAAAATTCATAATATTTGTTACACATTAAATAAAATTAAAGACAGAAAAAATTTTCAAAATTTTTTTTTATGTTAAATGTTATTCATTCGATCCAACGATAGCTAGCGACATCGCCGTACAGGCCGTAAATCTTGAACAAATATTTTTATGAATATCCTCATATGTTATCCTTCTCGCAACCGTTGAAAAGGTCTCAACTGTACAGTGTCGTCATCAGTACAACAATCAAAATGAAATTGCTAAAGTTAACTTTTTTCCTCGTTTCCTATTTTCAGATTCTATGTTTTAAATTGTTCCTCTCATACTCGTCTATGTTTTTCTTTTTTTTTTTGGTACCCAGTGCAAACACTTTTAAAGATGCTTATATTTTGCTATTAACTTTTTTACATCGTAACATATTTACATTTTATTGTGGCAATTTAGAAGAAACATTTTAATAATAAAGTTATGATGTTATATTTCAATTTTATTTTTTCAGCTGCATGATGTAAATAAAATTGTGAAAATTTCTCTTTTGTAGCGAAGATGTGGAAAACGTTATGAGTGTAGAGAAGTAGTACAAATAATATAAAGTTTTTTCTTTTCTTTTTTGTTTTAACACAATTTGAAATGTTAATTATTTTTAAAGCTGTACAATATGAAACTGGAAAACACATGAAAGTGTGTCATTGCTATTATTGTGTCTGAAGTATATATTTATTTGGGAAGCTGTGCGACAGACATGTAGATCCTTTATAAATAGGAAAGCACAATTATACAAGTCCATGTAATTGCTGCCGACCGTAGATGAAAAATATTTTCCGGAGTTTATAGGAAGAAAACTATCAAAACCTTCAGTCAAAGATATTCTGGATCTCTGTGCAAAAATACGAATTTTTACTCAAGCCTTTAACTGAAAGCAATTATTAATTATTTAATCTGATTCCAATAACGCTGTATGAACAATATTAAGAATAATTGGGGAGAAGCGAGTCTTCAAGGGGAATAAATTTATAATACTGAACCACACCAAAAGTAGATATGAAATTAATAGCAATTGATTGTGACAAAGGAAAGAAAAATACCCAGACAGTTTTCCATGTTTTAAGAATATCCGTCTGAGTTTTTTTTAAGAAGAAGATTTTCTTACTTTTGAAAGTTGTGTTTGAAAAAACAATTTCTTAAAATATATCTTAAAACAAAAATTACTCAAATATATGTTTATTATAATTTTTTCGGAATTTTTTTCTTTTAATTTGTGTTTAAAAATATAACATTTGTGTTTAACAAATAACTTGCCTAAAATTTATTTTCGTAGGTTCAAAAATATATAATAATTTTTTCTATATTTTTTCGGCCATATTTATAAAAAAAAAATTATTTTGTACTTAAAGAGTGTCTTAAAATAAATTTTGTATCAAAATCACGGTTCGAAGAACACGTCAAGTCGACAATATTTTTTATGAATACACCCGTTTATATACAAATAAAAAATATTTTGAGCTTATAAACTGATTATTTCATATATTTCTATTACAAAATTTTTTTTTATGAACCTAGCCCTTTAAAATTTATAAAGAACGTTTAAGTCGGAATAATATGGTGTAAAATAAATTTTTCGTATGTCACTATTATATGTATATATATACATACATATATAAATTATTTCATGATAATATTTTTCAAAGTTGTAAATTCATAAAAAAAAATTTTACTTTTGTAAACTACTTATTTGACAATTTTTTTTATAGAAATTTATCAATTAAAAAGTTTCTAAGCATAAAATATTTTTTTATGAATTGGGCTTAGAAGATATAATAGAAAATTTAATTTGCTTATTCTCTATGCATGTAGTTTTGCAAAGACTTCTATTAATCGTGTTAGGTTCAAAAAAATTCATTTGACTTATATAGTTATATAATTTTTTTTACTATTTAAATGTCTATTCCTCATTGTCAAATGAATTCTTTCTTTCGTAGAAATATATTTAAAACAAAAACAAGTTCAAATATTTTGTTTTTATTTTAAATATATTTGTGCGAAAGAAAGAATTCATTCGACAAGGAGTAATAGGCAGTAAATTAAGTTTATAAAAATGTTATTGAAAGTGATTTTTTAAGTTCTTGTATTTTTAAACATTCAAATATCTATTAATTTAATATTAAGCAAGATATTGTATTATTCCTTCAAATAAATCGAAACTATGTAATTTAAAATATTACCTGTGGTATTGAATTTTGTTTTAAGCCGATTTCCTTTATCACTCATATACACACGCTTTCAAATTTAATTATTTAACACAAATTAACTTTCAAAAAAGGCCATATTTTGTGGAATATTCCATCTTAAATATTTACTATTATTTATTTCCATTCAACACTACACATAATAACATCTCTCTTTATATCACTTATTTGCTTTTCTTTTCTACGATTTTACTTTACATTTTCAGCCTGCTCTATTTTCATTTCGGCTAAACAACAAAACATATTAAATAGGTATGAAAATAAAAAAACACATACCTATAATATAAATATCTTAACAGTCAACTTAAGCAAAAGGCAGCGCAGCCACTGTCCCTGTTCACTTTAATATTTTTTACTAAGAAATTTTCTTAACATTTATTAGCACCGAAAACTAAACTCTTTGACAGATATTTTTTAAGTGATTATATTTACTCATCTCTAGTAACTTCATTGTTATATATTTTCTAATTAAAATCTAAGTAAATTCAAAGGAAATGATTTTTTCTAAAAATTTTGCATACTAAAGTTTTTTAAGTTAAGAATTATGTGAGAAACATACAAATGTATGTACATAAAGAAGAAGAACCATCTTCATTCATAGTTGCTCTTAAATAAATAAACATAAATAAACTCAAATTCTTATATTTGCAAACAAAACAAATATTCTCTTATTAAACTTTTCATAATTTGCTTTGCTTTTGCACTCTTCTTTGCTTTATACAAAGCAAACACACAACAGCATGCATAACAAAAGCCATGCAATCAATGCAAAACAAATCGACACACTAACAAACATACTAAACTAACGGTGGCTGCGCTGTCCACAATTTTTTGTATTTGCAAATTTCTTACACACTTTTTAACACATAAAAGCCATAATATTTATGAAGATATTTACTTTTAATTATTAAATACACATTAATTAACAATTATTTATGAAAACTATTAATTTTTTAACACTTTTACCATTTTATTTCATAATTTTAACTGGAATAGACACAGAGACACCCGCGCAGTAGAAAATTTTTCGGTATACTAAAATTTGTAGAAATTGAAAGAGAAAAACTACATGCTTTTACAAGTGGAAGAGTAGCACTAACAAAATAAAAAACAGTGTTGCCGTTAGACTAAGTTTATTTTAATCCTAAGAATTTATTATATTTCTCTTTTCAATTGTTTAAACACTACATTTGTTAATAATAGTATGGAAATGCAGTTTTTTTAGCCACTTCTAAATTTTTTGTTAAAGATTTAAGACGAATCTTAGCTGAAGAATATATTTATCCTATTTTCTTAACCAACGCTCGCATCTATCAAATATTTGACGACACAAGCGTATCTATTGTATCTTTAATAAATTTATATATGTCCGATATATGAAACGATACAAGTCATTACTGATTATGTGTTGAATTTTCAACACATATGCACAAGCTTATATTAAAAGTTTGTCCTAAAATTATAAAAAAAATAATTATGAAATATTTTATTTGACACATTTCATAACAGTTTGATTTAGATTTTATTTTTCATTTTGCTTTATAAATACTTTTTTTTTTGTAAATCTTGGACCAGTACTCAGGGGATGACCCCTATATATGCAATGCATTGCGCCGGAACTGAAAACGAGGGGATAGTATTGAGGGGACAGATTAGGAAAGATGAGAAGATAGACAGTTGTTTTTGTAGCTATTTCAACCTCTTACTTCGCCGGCTAATTTTTGCTACAAGGCCGACGAAGGTGGGTGCTGTTACTCTGCGTTTTTCTTGTCGTCCAATGGATTTCTTCTTCAGAATTAGTTTTGTATGAGTTTCAAGGCGTACTATGCTTATTCTGTTCTGATTTTTGAAAATAGTTTGTAATTTACAAACTGTGAGTTCTCAGATGGTTTTCGGAAGTATATGCATAAGATAAGAGGTATTTACCTTTTCAAAACTGTGGTAAAGTCTACTGATGATTTGCACCAATGAAATGCATATAGACATTGCTTAACCACCAACAAACAAAATTTCATTTATATAAAAAAATTAAACTAGAAATTGTTGATTACGCTTATTTTGTCAAAAATTTATAGATATGAACGTGGCTTTGGAAAGTTAATCGCAACCAAAACAATTTGATACCGAATTGTAACAGCGCAATGAATAAATTAGCTTATTTCATATATGCAAGGAATTAAGGTATACGCTTTTCTAAATTCTTCTTAGTCTTGCGAATGACAGAATTTTACTGTATTAATATTCATAAACCGGTTATAAATAATTAGGATAAAAATAGATACATACTGCTAGCTCTATTTACAAGTTACAACTCTGTGCTTATATCAATGAGCAAAGACAATAAAAAAAGGTTAAGCTGAAATCGATGGGATATCTGTATATATTAAATAAGCACTTAATTTGATTTTGCACAGAAAAATATGTCTAGTGTTAGACAATCATTTGTCAGATATAATATATCAAGTTCTTCATTATCACTGATATTAAAATTACTTATGCATATTTCATATAGGCGGAAATAATGCTATAGGACTAAATGAGAGTAATATGAAAAATGAACTGCATATATCAAATATAGTACAATATGTGGGCAGCTTCCAACTAGTATCACTTCAGTGTTCCTAATATAAATAATATGATTACACAAAAATTTTTCGGTCATGGCAACACTTGACTTTCGTTTTATTAACTCTTATTTACTTTATAATTGCATTAAGTTGATTGGGCTCTGTGCTTGATACTCATTTTTTTTAATACATGAGATGTTCTATATTTTCTCTTTTCTTGTATTTGCATAGCACGCGGTTCATGTAACTTAAATTTTAGAGATGCATAGAATCCACAGAAGTTATAAAGTGGAAATTTATGTGAAAAATAGATGATGTGAATTTTCAAATAAGTACACATACAAAGCTCACGTATTTCACTTTTAAGCGAAAAGTGGCTGCGCTGTTTACAATTCGTGTCTACAGAAACATATTTTCCTACATATTACGATAAGTTAACAGTGACTGCACCGTCTTCAGTTCTTGTTTGCCGGAACAAATTTTCGTACACAAACTAAAAATTACTGTGGTGTAATTAAAAGTTGTTTCTATTTCCCTTAGAATCAAGGGGAAATGGAAGCATTATATGAACGAAAAAAAAATCAGCGCTGAAACTGCAACATGTTATTTAAAATAGAAAACTTTCGTAAAATTATCAAGAACATTTCTTAATACAATACATATTTAACAAAATTGTCACCATTTCTGTTAAGCATCTCTAAACGAAAAAGTACTTATTAAATTTTTTTTATCAACTAGGAAAATGTCCTATTTTTGATATTGTGTTGACTTCTTACTGCCAAATAGTTACAGAATAAAGGGATTGACAATACTTATGACAATACTTATAATATGTAATATATCAAATATTTTCATTTAGACTTCATAGAAAACTTGTAATGGGAATTAATTTTACTGTCAAATAAATTTGTCCCATTGGAATATCTGTAAGAAATTATTCTTCATGCTAGGAACACAACTGCGACGAACGACGAATTTTTGGTCGCGAATATTCGTCGCCAAAAATAAAACACATTGGTGTATATGAAAATGCACACAATCGTGGCGTTGGTCGAAGTTCGTCATACTCAGCGAAAGTTGAAATACATTTATTTCTAATTGTTTCATGTAGCACTAAAATTTTCAGTACATACTAAAAATGCATTCACCAATTCACAAAAATGTATCATTCGGACGAGTTTTTATTAATTTTGAACACTTTTTATTATATAGTTTTTCTTTCTATTTCTCACTTTTTCATATGGTCACCCCATCAGCTGTTAAATGAAAATAATAATTTATTTACAGACAAAAAATTTTTCAGAAAGTATTTACAAAAAGGAATTTGTTCTGAAAAAAATGGACAACAGCGGGATAATTATTGAGTGTCTAAACAATCTGACTGGCATCAGAGGATTACAATGATTTAAAAAACAAATATTAAAATTTTGTTTGCTTATTGTTTTAATTTATTCGACGTTATTGTGTTTCATACGACGAATTTATAGAGCGATTTTTTATCAACGAATTCGTCATACCCAGTTGTGTTCCTAGCATCAATTTCGAATTTTAATTTGGAAGGAGAACAAGAACCACATTTAATCATACAAACAGTATGCGAACAAAAAATCTATATGTTATATAATATATATATTTCAGCTTCAATCGAACCCAATTCTAAGCAAACATTATTGCTAATGTATTTATTTATATCCTTAAATTTTATATGTAGCTCTATAACTTTAAATTAAAATCTAAACCTAATACCTTTTTCTGTGTTTATGAGTTAATAAGTGGTAAAACTTTTATTGAAATATCGCAAATTTTATATTTAGCTTATATAGTTGTTGAGTTAAAATTCATTTGATGCACAATTTATTATTCACACTTTTTTATCACTGCAAGTTGACCTCGTGACATTTCTTAGAAACATCAACTATTTAATTGTTATATATAAATATATAAATAATTGAAGTTAGAAATAAGCCCACAAAAAAATTTAGTATTTTGCTTAGAGCTCAAAATGTTTTATAAAATACTATAGTTGATATCCCCCGTGAGTGGGGTATGAATTTCATTGCTTCAATTAAGCACAACTTAATTCCAAATTGCATACACTACGACACATTCAGTTTAGCCACAAATTTTATTTGTAACACGTATGCGGCAAATATTTTTTAAAATAAACATGAACATTTAAATACACATTTTCACATATACATAAAAATATTTGCTGACATACAAAAAAAAAAAATCTTTACAAATATACACCCACCAAACGTAAGGCCGTTCTAAATTCAAAACAACAACCAAACGAGAAGTGTGACCTTAACTTGTAAATAATGTGCAAGCAATAATTTATTAAGCAAATAACGAAAAAGAAATAAATAGATTTCAATAAAGTGAAGATTATAAATTAGGAAAAATCATTAAAATAAAGTAAATCAACAACACTAGAAATGAATGCTTATGTTTTTTATGGGAGCATGTTGAGGCATGCTTTCCCTTTGCGATGTGAGTCTGCCCGAATATTTTATTTATACGTTTTATAACGTTTTGAGCACTTGTCATTAATAAAAGACCTATCCTACACAATTGGACGATTCATTTATTGGAAAATTTTGCAAAAGTCTGACAGACTTTAAAACAATCGCTTTAAAATGGCGACGACACACTATTATACAAGAATAATGCAAGAACATCCGGCTCACAATAAATACTGTTTTGATCGCATGGAAACTATTATTTTATAAAAATTTTCATAAATAAAGGGTCCGCCATCTAACGTTTTTTTTTTCAACTAGTTCTTATTTCGTGAATGGTAACACTTAGCTCATGTCTGATTTGACAGATAATTAGATTTATCCTTCCGCTGAACGAATTTGGTTGTGTATACACTTGAAAAGAGCTTCGCTAAGTGGGCCTGCGTTCAACTTACAGAAAATGCCGATTTTGCCAAAAAAAATCATCTTTTCAGGTGAAGCTCATTTTGATCTTGGCGGGTGTGTAAACAAGCAAAATTGTCTCATTTGGGGCACAGAAAACCCGCTCGCATACATTGAAAAGCCGACGCACCCAAAACAAGTCACTGTTTGGTGCGGACTTTGGTCCAGAGGCATAATTGGGCCATTTTTCTTTGAAAACGAACAAGGAGTGGCCGTTACAATCAATGGCGATAGTTCTCGGGCCTTGTTGAACGAATTTTTGTTCACAAAAATTGAAAAGGAGGATATTGGCAACATTTGTTTTCAACAGGACGGCGCTACATGCCACACAGCCGAAGCTACACTCGATGTTTTGCGCCCTGTTTTTGAAGATCGCATTATCAGCCGCAGAGCTGATGTCGTTTGGCCACCTCGGAGCTGCGATTTGACACCGTTATACTATTATTTGTGGGGTGCCGTCAAAGATAAGTGTTACGCCGACAAGTCACAGACAATTGACGCTTTAAAGGACAATATTCGTGAAGCCATTGGTGAAATACAGCTGCACACAATCGATAATGTGCTTAAAAATTGGACCGATCGTGTAGGCTACTGCATGGCCAGCCGAGGCAGAAATTTGAATGAAATTATTTTCCATTATTAACCGGAAGGATTGTACTTTCAAATAAAAAAAGATATTTGAGAAAATATTCAGTAGTTTTTTTGTAGCATTTTCAAAAAAAAAGTTATTTGGCGTACCCTGTATTTCCAAATCGGACAGACTTGTTAAAAAATCTGTTACACAGTAAAATTTTTAGGCTACATGCCATATTTGGCAGACCGCGCGATTGTGCAGAATAGTCGGTCATGGCCTTAATTAGTGAAATTCAATTTATAAAAAATATTTTGAAGCTGTTAGAGGTCTATGTTCGAAAAACGTAAAAGGTTTGTTAATTTTTCAACGGGCTTAAGTTCGAATCTGCATGACTGCAAATGATTTTTTATTATTTTTTTATTAATAAATGAATTTGTTCAAATTCTATTTATTATTTATATTAAGATTGGAATATTAAGAATATTTTCAATAATCACCAAACCAGCAGAACGGATCAGTACTGGTTTCGAGGCCGCTACGCCATCTCATCAGCGTTCTTTGTTCAATTTTGCCACTTTTGCAAGTGGTGCTAGTTAGTAGGAATATCAACTATTTAACCAATGTTTTTAACGAAAATTGAATATGAGAAGTTCCCACATTCATATTTTTAAGTTATTACCTTTTTGGTTAGTACGAAATTCCCCAACCCTGACGATTAAAAGGTTTTAAATTTTTTGTGTGCCTATTTTATTGTTTGCTGGGTATGGAAGCAAACCTCACGGTCATATACATATTTGCAGGTTTATACGTATTTGATTGTACAATTGTATTCGTATTTCATTGTGGTTACACAGTGCTGCATATTTACAGAACATTAAGTTTTTATAACTTCCTTCAACATAATTTTTTATTTTTGATTTTTTTTTTTTTGTCTTTCAAAGTAATATTTGGATTTTTATATACTGCAGGTGAATACAAAAACGTTTAATTTTTTTTTGTTATATTTTATTTCGAAGTTTAATGGTCTTTTTATACACATTGTTTCCTTCCCATCTGTATATGCTGTAAAATTTGTTTCTTTTATTTTATTTTGGGATTTCCATTGTTCATTACAGATTTTCAAATTGCACGAAAATTGAAAATAACAAAAAGATTAAACCTAAGTGCAAAAAGCATACAAAAGAACTGCTTAAATCTAATGCAATTTTATTACTTGCGCCAATTGTAACATTAAGCCAGGGAAAAAAAAAGTAAAATAAACCAAAGTATAGCAAAAATAGAGAGGAATTGGGAAAAACTAATAGATTAGGGGAAAAGAGTGTAAGAAAATGTATTAAGCAAATAAGAAGCAAAAAAACAAAAAAAAAAGGAAACTAATGTAAAATAATACTAAATCTGAACTCCTATTAAGTAAAAATAAAAACAGATCTACACACGTTTAACCATGTGCTGGTAAGTACTTGCAGCCATGGTTTTCTTTTTTTTTAAGGAAAATATATATTAGAATTGTTTTGTTGAATTGGGATTGAAATGAAAGGTTTCAACGTGACACTATTTCACTTAATGTAGTTTAATGGTCCCTGCACTAACATTGAAATGGCAAAGAAAAAAAAATACCCCGAATAAAAATAAATAAATAAATGAAATACGTAAGCTTAAAATGGAAGCAAAAACAAAATCAAATTCATCCAGAATACAAAACGTGAAAAAGGAAGTGCAACGAAAGAAAGATTTTGTTTTTTAAAGCTATTAGGAAATGTAAGGCTTTATGGTTTTAAGTGTCCAAGTATTTTAAGTATTACGAGCAGATGAAGTAGAAACCAAAAAAGTATGGTTAGAAAATCACTTACATTTCTACAACTTACAACAAAAACATACAAGTGCATGGCGGAGCACACACACACACACACACACAATCGTATATTAACCGTTGGCAAATAATGGCTTTGATGCATTAATTTTAGATGTAAAAAAATGTTCTGTCGAAGAAGGAAACTAAAACATGCGATTTTTTTTCTTTTTACTTTTTTTTTTTTTGCTGAAATATATTTCAAAATGGCTACACAAGGCGTCTTCATAGACTTTAATATCAGTGTATGAAATTAAAAAAGGATTAAAGTGTTAGAAGAAATCGATAATGAATGAAACCAAAGTGGATTAGCAATAAGAGGTCTATAGCGATGGTGCCAAGGGAGTTTTTTCATAGAGTAACACAAGTTTATAACATAATAAAACAAGGAAATATATTTTTAATATTTTTTTTTCTTGGACCAGCACTCAGGGGATGATCCCCCCATATGCGATGCACTATGCCAGAACTAGGAAAATAGCTTATGGGAAGGAGGATAGAGGCAGTAGTGCTTGTGGACGTTCGATTTGAACCTCCCCAAGTTGAAATTGTCAGGAACGACCTCTGCGCTGGAAATTTGTTCCACACACGAACCGTTCGGCCAAAGAAGGAATTCTCTCTGTAATGCGTGGTGCAACTCAACCACAAATCGATGTGCCCTATGTGAAGTGCGGGTAGCTCGCAAGAATAAACAGTTCACGGGCACAAGCTCCCTTATTTCACCGGAACACATTCCGTTGTAGTATCGGTAGAACACTGAAACACACCCCACGTTGCGACGATGCTCCAATGAGTCAATAGAGTTGGCTACCCTACTGTCACCGATGAGCGTCTTCGTTCTCTCTTGTATGCGGGCGAGCAACTTCAAAAGAGGCTTTGAAGCAACGGCCCATTCATGGGAGTTGTATTCCAAAAATATCAATGAAACGGTTTTTTTTTTGGAAAGAAAATTTTATGAATTTAATGTTTAAATATGATTTCTGAAGCACACAAGCCCAGCTGCTGAGAACGGCCATGAATTGATTGATTAGGATAATCTTTAATGATTTCCGATACAGTAGGTACAGCTTTTTCAGTGCGCATTGTTCGGCATCTATTGTTCTTCGAATTGCATATAAGAATTTAAAAGAAGTAGGATCGCTTACGAGTCTAAGTAATGCTAGGAACACAACTGCGACGAACGACGAATTTTTGGTCGCGAATATTCGTCGCCAAAAATAAAACACATTGGCGTATATGAAAATGCACACAATCGTGGCGTTGGACGAAATTCGTCATACTCAGCGAAAGTTGAAATAGGTTTGTTTTCAATTGTTTCGTCAGCGAGCGACGAACAAATCAATATGAGGTGCCCAGGTTTCATATAGTCAAACTGGTTTTTTGTGGGAAAACATAATTCACTATTGTATTGTTGCATCTAGCACGAAAATTTTCAGTACATACTAAAAATGCATTCACCAATTCACAAAAATTTATCATTCGGACGACTTTTTATTAATTTTGAAAACTTTTTATAATATATTCTTTCTTCCTATTTCCTACTTTTTCATATGGTCACCCCATCAGCTGTTAAATGAAAAGAATAATTAATTTACAGAAAAAATTTTCAGAAAACAATTACAAAAAGGAGTTTGTTCTGGAAAAAATGGACACCACCGGGTTAATTATTGAATGTCTAAATAATCTGGCATCAGAGGATTACAAAGTTTTTTAACAAAATTTACAATATTTTTGTTTATTATTTTAATTTATTCGTCGTTATTGTATTTCATACGACGAATTTATAGAGCGAATTTTTACGAACGAATTCGTCGTACTGAACGAAATTCGTCGTTCGTCCCAGTTGTGTTCCTACCATAAGAAACAGCAGGTGCAAGGACACCTAAGTTTGGGTAAAACAGAAACTGAAGTCATAAGAAAGTTAATAGAACCTACACTGGTTTGGCTTTCGAGGCTGCACTAGTAGTCTAAACTGGTACCACGGAATCTGGTGCTGGGCTAGAAGAATTACTGCAACTGGATATTGATGAGGTCTCTTTCGGGGGTACAAGTGGTGGTTGTGGTTTACACCAATTATTGGAAGATTTGTCAGATAAGGTTTGATGACCAACTTTTTTTGGTTGGGCTTCGCTCCGGCTGATAGTAGCAAAATCTATGTGTTGCTGTGAATCAACAAAAGCTTCTTATGGTACATTCGTGTCTCGAAGTAGCAAAGATCTCCTAGAGATGATCAAACATTTTAGCAAGGTGTTAGTCATGGAGCAATTGCCACCTGGACGATCAAGGGTCGCTTAGGTGGGACCCCTGAGTCGTAATAGGGCTGGTGGTGGACACCCAATTTCACACTATCTGAGAGCATCGTCGGCTGAGGTCCTCTGCACAGGATCTGACGTTAAACTTATACATAGCTGTTCTTCGAATTAATCGCTCTGACGGACAATTATGTTCGCCATAAAATGTAAGAAGTGCACCATCAATTTGACGAATAGAACAATTATTTTGATTAAAATTTTCAACAATTTGTACGCGTTACTCTAGTGTTGTGAGACTCTGAAACAAACACTCTTTATATATTGTGGGCCATTCAAAAAATTAAATTTAAAAATGCAATAAAATAAAAATGGTTTGAATTTTTGCCAAATTAAGTTTTTTGTTGAGAAGTCCTATTTTCCAGTTATAGATGGATGGCCATACGGCCCTTCATGTAGCCTTTCCACATCAAATACCCGCCTGATAAACATGTGCACTACTTTAAAACTATACGAGAATTACTAAGAACGTAAAGGTACGTTCACACTTATCAAATATTTGACCAAAAAAGCGTAACCACTAAAAACTAATAAAAAACTTTCTAATTCAAAAAAAATATTTATTGAGTTAAATAGTTTCCAATAATATTGGATTCGTGATACTGTCTACTGGTTTTGTATGAAATTGTTTTAATTAATAAACACGTATCTGAACAAAACTATTTTTTACTAGAATTTAGTGGTTACGCTTTTCGGGGCAAATATTTGATAAGTGTGAAAGTACCTTAAGTAAGAGAATACGTAAGGAAAGCAACAAATTTTCATGGGACTTCCTCTACCAAAATTCACATTCCTCATCGCTAAACTATTAATTATAACAAAAAACCCCAATTAAAGATAAACTCAGAAATATTTTGAAACACCACAACTATTACGCGGTAATAAAAATTTGGGTCAAACAAAAAAAACACAACAATAAAAATGAAATGAAATACTAAATCAAATATATAAATCCTCTCACATAAATATGTACTAGTGACGAACAGAAATATGTGGCAGTAAGAAAAATGTGTAAAGAAATAAAACTTTTGAAATGAAAACCGAAAAACGTAACACAATATGCAAGAAGAAGATCTCTTATAGTTTCAGACATCGAGTCCTTGCAGCAGACTACTGCAAAACATGCATCACTTTAATACCTATTGTGGGCAGAACAAAGCACCAGCCCCAGCAACAACAACAACAACAATAGCGCCAAGAATTAAAACCAAAACAAAGACTAATAGTAAAACCGGCATGCATATTAAAAGTGTGTCCAATTTTAAAGGGGAAAGAATGCAGGAGATTTTTTTTTCTCATTTTATTTTTTATTTTTTCAAAATGCTTCAGCATGTCTTTAGTGTATTCGAATGTACGAGTGTTTGTTTCCCTCTGTTTATATGTTTCTATTATTTCTTTCCACAATAGGCTTAGACATATTGTATTTTTAACATTCTATGCGATGCAGTTGTTGGAAAAGTTTTCATTCTTAATAAGAGAAAAGCAAAAAAAAAGCTCCATCTCATATAACAAACGAAAATTGAAACAATGTTGTTTTGGGATACAATGAATTTAAGCAAACTGTGTTACACCTACAGTAGCGATCGAAAGTGTAGTGACATTTACTATACATTGACTGTTTCACTGTTTTAGTTGAAATCTATTTGGCTTAGAGCTGGAGAAGCTGATTTTTTTGATGAATTTTAAATTTACCGAAATATAATCTTAGACACCTTTTGGCATGCAAAAAGTCTTGTTTAGTTTAATATTAAATATTGTTTACAGTAAAACACACTTAAATTAAATATTTAACGGCTGAGAGAAACTTGATTTTGGATGCTAAAATTATGTCAACTGCTGTCCGTATCTGTATAAAAAGTTGTAAAAAACTATCACTTTAGCACATAGACTGTGGCAGCAAGTATTGAAAAAATAATGAAAATAAACCAGAGAAAGTGAAACAGCAATGTTCTACTGTTCTAAATGTGGAACAACAAGTCGACTGTAGTAGATATTCCTATATCTAAAGGATTTAAAGGACGAAAATCTTTCAAATAGCCAGCAACTAAAACGAATGAAAAAAAAACAATAAAAAACAGAACAAAAATTATTGGAAAATAGAATTTGGCCAAACATACGAATTTATAATAAAATTTTCGTTTTGTTGGCCGTATTGGCTGGACTATCCTGGCTGGTCGAGTTCTTTTGGTTAAATTGTTTTGCTGTGTACTTACATACAAGTAAAAAACATATTCGTTTAGTCCTAGGAGAATGTGGTATTTAATTTGTTGTTTATTATTTTCTTTTTTCCATTTCACCTTTATCTACAAAATATTGGAGAAAAACAGATTTCTGTGTTAAGTTAAAAAATTCTGCCTTTTATTTTTACACACTCGTCCATAGGACTTTTTTTTGTTAGGAATTTAATAGTTGTGGCTGAGTTTTTTTTTATAAGCACATAAAATCGAAAATGCGTTATGGTAGGGAAATTATTGCTAATCCATCTTAAGTTTATTAAATTATACAAAAAAACAGAATGTGAATTTTTTTGCTTTATAACCTGCGCTAAAGATCCTTTGAGTCGCGCTGTATATGCCCTCAAAAATAATTCGACTTTATTAATTAATACTTGCAAACATAAATTCAAAGCTGTATGTAGGGTGCAGAAGAGTATAAGAATATTGGGATTCATATAACAGCAAAATAATCAACAACAAATTTAGGAAAATGGGACATGAAGAAAATAATTAAGCGGCAGCACGGTTATTAAAATAAAAATGTGTTACCAGCAGCTTGATACAGTTCTCGTATGCAATTTCCTAATAAAATTTGTATAAATAACGAGTAAAAATGTTATATTCGACCGGGTCGAATCTTAAATACCCTACAAATATTTAGTAAGTAAATTTAAAATGTTTAACTTGGCGGGACAGAGTTCCTTTAAAACATCTCTATTTGAGAGAGTAATTCCGGGAACGTCCGTGGGGTAGACGTTTCACCTCTGCAAGATCAGAGAACATCTCAGCTTCTTATAGGCTTATGGTAGGAACATAACTGGGACGAACGACGAATTTCCTTCAGTACGACGAATTCGTTGGTAAAAATTCGCTCTATAAATTCGTCGTATGAAACACAATAACGACGAATAAATTGAAATAATGAACAAAAGAAATGTAAAAATATTTGTTAAAAATATTTGTAATCCTCTGATGCAAAATTCTTTAGACATTCAATAATTAGCGCGGTGGTGTCCATTTTTTCCAGAACAAATTCCTTTTTGTAATTATTTTCTGAAAATTTTTTCTGTAAATAAATTATTCTTTTCATTTAACAGCTGATGGGGTGACCAAATGAAAAAGTGAGAAATAGAAAGAAAAACTATATTATAAAAAGTGTTCAAAATTAATAAAAAGTCGTCCGAATGATACATTTTTGTGAATTGGTGAATGCATTTTTAGTATGTACTGAAAATTTTAGTGCTACATGCAACAATACAGTAGTGAAATATGTTTTTCGACAAAAAACCAGTTTGAGTGTATGAAACCTGGGCACCCCATATCGATTTGTTCGTCGCTCGCTGACGAAGCAATTAGAAATAAGTCTATTTCAACTTTCGCTGAGTATGACGAATTTCGACCAACGCCATGATTGTGTGCATTTTCATATACGCCAATGTGTTTTATTTTCGGCGACGAATATTCGCGACCAAAAATTCGTCGCTCGTCGCAGTTGTGTTCCTAGCATTAAGTAATAAAAATTGTTCAATATTTACACTATTTTTACATATAATATCGTATGTCAACGCCCACTAAAGGGGGCGGGGTCCAAAAACAGATTATATCATGTTTTCCACAGACGAATGTCCGGCCATTGCCATGATCATCTCAGACTTCATCACTGATCAATAATATAGTATATACTTTATGGGGTCCAATTCTTTTTGGAGGACAATAAAACTGTATTTTGGCAAGGTCTCTCTGGCAAGGGCTGTGGGGGAGACACTTCACCTTTGCCATACAACTTTAAAAATAAATGTTCGGAATAATTATATGTAAAATTTATTTAAAATTTTTATTATTTTTTTTATAGTTTCATTGTGGCTGCAAAGGGGAAGGAGCGGGTAGGGCAAGAGAATAACAGGTTACGTCTGAGCTTCGTCGTTAAAGGTTAGAAATGCTATTTTTTAGGGAATGTAGGCTTAAGTAAAACAATTTGTTAAATGTTTACACTATTTTTGCATATAATAACGCCCTCTATAGGGGGCGGGGTCGAAAAATATGTTTTTTTTTATTTTATGGCTCCAAGTTTAACGCATTGGACCTTCTTTTATATAAAAATATATCATTTGCTTAACAAAATTACAAAAAAACAATAAAAATTATGTGGTGTTTTAGAGGTTGGTTTAGTTCTTCTTAGGGGAACTCTTTTCCCTCTTGCCCGATTTAGCCCATCTCCGAACTTAACATCTGCTATCCTTCAAGATATATTTATACCAAATTTCAAGAGTGTAGCTCTTTTTATTTAGGCGTGATTTCCATAGACGGACGGACGGACATGCTCAGATCGTCTTAGATTTCATCACTGATCAAGAATATATATACTTTATGGGGTCTCAGATGGATATTTCGCTGCGTTACAAACGGAATGACAAAGTGAATATACCCTCCAATTCATTTTTGGAGGGTATAAAAACGGTGATCATATTCAATTGACAATATGATCTCACCGGTGATCTCAATGGTGACAAACAAAATATACAGATAACTAAAACATCTAGATTGTTCGAAATTTTTGTTCTAAGTTCAGAAAGTACCAAGGCACAAAGGAAAGTCAACATCAGCTTGTAGCTATCCAAGTTACACGGCAGAGCGGCACAGCTGTTTTCGAAAGCCGCAACGCTTTCATCATCAGTACTCATGAGTATTTTTTATGTGTGTTATTTTGTTCGTTTATTTTATTTTGGAAGTAGATTGCATATGTTTGAAAAAATAATTATTATAAAAATAAGTTTATTTTTGGAAATTGTAAATTTTTAAATAAGAGTGCTGTTTTCCGGAACTACATCTGTTTTTGAAGAACTAAAACTGATCACTGGGGTTAAGGCAGCAAGAACCTAAATTCTCTTACAAAAACTAGAAATACTGCTTTAAATTATGAAAAAAAAATATTTAAATATTTTTATTGAAAATATTTTTTAAGCGATTTTTTTTATACCATTTGCTTCAAAATGGCCAATAGCTCTTTTTCTAAAACAGAAAAAAAGTATAAAAAGTCAAAAAGAGAAAAATCGTTTTGTACTCGTGCACGTGTTGCAATAAAATTTCCCCTTCTAAATCGCGATTCTTTCCGTATGACAAATAAGTAGAAGTATGCAAGACCAACAACAACAACAAAAAATTATATTTAAAAACCCCAAGAAACTTAAACATCTTACGCAGAAGAAATCTTGTTTGCCTTCCAGGTACAATTAATTTATTTATTTTTATTTTGCTGAACGGTGTATATTTATTTATTTATTTTGTGCTTGTATTTTGCCGCCGTGTATTTTATCATTTTCTTGTTCAAAATGAATTCTTAAGCAAATAATACAAAATAATACTTTTAATCGAAAAACTTTTGCATTTACGGAAAAGTTGTTTTATTTTATACATTTTGTTTTTTTTTTTTTTTTTGTACTTTTTCATTAAAGGTTTACAACACTAAATGATGTAAAACAGAGACGAAAAAAAAGATGGTATGAAAAACAAATACAAATAAAACACAATGGCAAATAAAAAGTTAGTTGGAAATTTTTATGGCAAATAGGCCGATTGGTTAGAGGAACTATAGCACAAGTTGTGTGCAAGAGAAGAGCAGAAGGTGATAAAATATGTTTCTGAAAATATTGTTTTATTTAATTTCTTAAAGTTTAATATGTTGCAATTTGTTTGGCAAGCAGCTGCAAGTAAGTAACTAAGAGTTCAATTAAAATCTGGATGTTGGCCGCCGCTTTAGCTGCCGGGTATGGCGGTACAATACATTCCAAGTACATTTTTGCCTTTGAATGTACTGTAAATAAGTACCCTGATGCTAGAAGTACCAATTCTGCATTTAAAAACAATTTTTAAAAATTGTTATTACAAATTTCAGAATAATATTTTTCAAAATATATTATTTAAAAGCTTCGACGTCTCAACTAAATATTTCAAAGAAAAAATTTTGTTGTAAAAATTTTTTTCAAAAGTATTTTGGATTTATGAAGTAGTTTCGGCTTGTTTTATTATTTATTAAAAAAAAAAATATCGCCAAAAGTGATCACTGATTTAGAAAAATAAATTCTAGTTACAAAATCCATTCGTGTGTAAAACTTCCAACTGATTTGTTGTCCTCATTGTAGTTCTATTCTTACAGCAAATTGAAACTTCTAACAAACTTCTTACTCCATTTGTTTATTTTGTATTTTTATTTAGTTTTATTTTTTTTCTAACAATATTAAGTTGTGTTTGGTAACAAATGATGCTACTGTCAGTTTTATGGTGAAACGTAAAATTAAACAGCAACAAAACGTAAACGAAAAACATCAACGTCAACAACAAGAGGTGCTTATTGTCACTTAAAACTTGTACAAGTTGCTGCTGGTGTTAACAATATAAACAAAAATATTGCATTATAAAAAAATATGAGGAAAAAAAGAAAACAAACAAATACAACAATAACACTTGCATATTTTTAAATAAAATGGTAAGCTTATTTTCTCAAGGAAAATAAAACTTTAAAAGTTTCAAAAACTCAAATAATCCGCCATTGAAATAAAATAACCGCAAAAACAAACTTGAAACAAAAGGTGTTGAAACAAAAATCTATTGCAATGCCTGCAAGTCGTACTGCAAAAGCCAAAAGACAAAGAAAAAGTTGCAATAAGTATTTCTTTTTTTTTCTCTTTTTTTTTTGCTTCTTGTTCTTCAAATCAACATATTATTTACATACACCCCAAAATGATGCAAACCTTGCCGCTTAAGATACGAGTGCCAAGTGTTAAAGAGAACCAAGAAAACGTGTTAACTCAAATAAGAACGGCAGAAGAAAAGCCACAAATAGTATTAATGTACAAAATGTTTGGGACAAAAAGAAAAAAAAAGGATGGAATATATAACCAAAGTATGGGTGAAGGTAAAACGCTTAAGGGTTTCTTTGTATATTGAGAAGAAGAAAAAAATAAATAAAACAAACGGAAGGAAGAAAGAATTGTTTTTTGCAAAAGCATTCCAATGCAGTTTCCAGCAAGATGTGAACGGCAAGAGAGTGGAAAAATACCGAGAAGAATTTGTTGCTGTTGACAGAATTATGCCTGGAAAAATGTTGAAATGCTTTTGATGCGCCATAAATGCAAAACGTGGAATATACAGCATTTTTTACTTTTTTCAAAGAAATTTAAAAATTTTGGTAAATTTTTGTGTGAAATAAAAATGTTCAACGACTATGAAACAATACGAAAGCGATTCTATAAGTCAGTGGCTTTTTGTAGTGCTCGCCACTTAATTGAAATGACAACACTGCTCCTGTCAACAGTCAACTGTCAGCTGATTCCTGTCAAAATTTAAAAAAAGCTGCTTCATTTAATTTGTGTTTTTGGCAACCGTTGATATCCGGACTACCGCGCGTTTTGAGAAGAAAATGTAAAAAAGTGAATATCATGGGCTCATTAAAAATAATTTTTTGGCGAAAAGAAACCCATCACTCAAACCCAGTCTAAGACTGATAAATATGGCATGTGTTTTATTTAAATTTCAAATCAGCAAGCTCTTATAAAAACACCCTTTATTATCCCCTCATGGTGTGATTTGCCCCCTAAAAAGTTAGTTTATGGTGTCTACTTTAGTAGCTAAAGTCAGTCGCCCTATTCCAATTAATCCAAGTGAAAGTCATGAGAAACGATTGCCTTGTTAACTGATAGTTCATAAATATTCAATCATTATTTCACTTTAATATTTCTAAAACTACTCGCCTTATAACCAGGCCCTGTAGGGAAAAGCCTAACAAATACGAGTCACCAGATTGCATTTTTAACTAAGTCAAGAAAGCATTTTAATAGCATTTAGCCCGACAACGTTTTATTAAAACCAGTAAAATTTTCTTTCACTTAAATTCGAAGCCGCTTTGTCTTATTAATCGCCAACCTGCAAAATAGATACTACATCAGCCGTTTTAAGCGTATTTGTTTACACGTCTATTTGTATTTTTAGTTTTATTTTCAGGTTTATTTTATTTTCAAACTTTAGCCTGGATTTATGTGTCTGTCTGACAGAGTGTGTAAATGACAAGTAGCAGTTTGGCGAGGGAACTCGTGAAAGCTAAGACTTTTGTTTTCTTGTTGTTTTTCTTTTTTTTTTTCTTCTTTCGTAAAAAATATTATAAGAATATTTTGCCTAAAGGTGTTTAGAGTTCTGCAAGTTGTATTATTTATTATTTGTTGTACTCTTGTGTTGTAGTCGCTGTAACTCTTGTTACCTGATAACTGTTGTTTTTGTATTGCAAACAGCGGAAATCAGAAGTCTGTTCTTTAGCAGAGAGACAAACAACTGGCAAATAACTGCCTTTTAACACAAACCGGTCGGTGTTCGTTCAGTTACGTTTTGTTTCCTCAATTTCTCCATTACGATAAGTTTCATTGTACGCGTGTATATGAGCCATATTTTTTCTTCATTTCTTGTTAGCAGACAGCAGGAAGGTGACAATTTTTTAAGTTTATTCACATTTTAGTTTTCATAATTTATCTTTACAATGTGAAATATGATATGCAAGTTTAATATTACTTGCTAACAGGAAAAATGTCGACACCAACGATCACACAAATGCGGTATTTATTTAATATTATATAAGCATATTTATTTAGAATCATTATAAAAATGGAAAATGCATTTAAAAAAAAGTGATCCTAAATGAAAAGAAATTTGAGGCTGCCGTACTCACAATTAGGAAAAAACAAATTATATAAATAATTGAAAAATTTTCCGCCTTATTCTGTAACTATTTGTCAAAGTCACGTCAAGACAATCGCCCCTATTATAGATGGCGACGTCGACGTCACATCAAGTCTACAGTAAAAATTATCACTTGTCTACAAGTTGTCGATAACAATTAAATACTCTTGACAATTACTTAGCATTCTCTAGGGCACATATTATCGATAGAACATGTCAATAGTAGTCAGCTGCTGTCGAAAAAAAGTGAATAAGCGATAATATTCGCCTGTCGTTTTGATACGGCGTCGATGTCGTCATTCATAATAGGTGGGATTATCAAAAATACAACACTGCTGTACTTCTTTTCTTCATTAATTAACAACTTCTGAAAACCTCTTCCTCTCTAAGGCCTTGGGTATAGGCTTTAGAGAGTAGTAACAGCCTGTCAGGAGGAGTGGATTGTTGTCCGCTAAGAGTAGGTAAGTATCCTATTTGTTATATTATCCCGTCCTGATGTTGGCAATTACTTAGAGAATAAGGGACATTATTTATATTAATCCTATCAAAATCATTTACTTCTTTTATAATTGTAGGCCAAAATACATAAATTGAATTTTTCACTTGCTTCAAATTCCGCCAAATAACTTTTTTTTCTTCTGAAAATGCTATAAAAAAACTACTGAATATTTTTTCAATTTTCTTTTTTTACTTGAAAGTACAATCCTTCCGGTTAATAATGGAAAATAATTTCATTCAAATGGCTGCATGGCCCGATAACGATCGGCATTGGCTGTAACGGCCACTCCTTGCTCATTTTCAAAGAAAAATGGCCCAATTATGCCTCTGGACCAAAATCCGCACCAAACAGTGACTCGTTTTGGGTGCGTCGGCTTTTCAATGTATGCGTGCGGGTTTTCTGTGCCCCAAATGAGACAATTTTGCTTGTTTACACACCCGCCAAGATCAAAATGAGCTTCATCTGAAAAGATGATTTTTTTTTGGCAAAATCGGCATCTTCTGTAAGTCGATCGCAGGTCCACTTAGCGAAGCGAAAACGCATTGGATGGTCAACCATATTCGTTCAGCGGAAGGATAAAACTAATTGTGGGTGCTGTTGGCTGAAGTAGTAGAACACGAGACTATGAAGCGGAGGGTCGTGAGTTCGAGCCCGCGCTGAGTCATGAAATATTGTGTTGAATTCTTCTGATCAGCGCTAGTGCGTGGTTGTGTTAGTTGTTGCCAGCCTGTTTCAATGATGAAGGCATAGTCACTGATCACTGAACATAATTGGCAGCGACTGACCCAATCATGTACTAAAAGCAGAGTAACAGCACCCACCTCCGTCGGCCCTATAGCAAAAATTAGCCGGCGAAGTAAAAGATTGAAATAGCTACAAAAAAAAAAACTTAGATTTGGATGGTACTGAGAATTTGTGTGTTGATGATGATGAAGACCAGGATTATATGCCTATTGGAGATGCTGACGATTTTGATATAGAACAGAAGCTTGGCGAAGTAGAGGTGACCGTTGAAAGTGATTGTGATGATAATAATGAATCATGTGCGAGTTCTTCGTATTACGGGACTAAAGACAATGTGAAATGGTATAAGGAGGCCCCAATCAAAAATCGCCGACGATCGATCAGTATTATTCATGAAAACCTTTATATGGGTCCTAATCCAATATCTAAAAATATGTATGTCCAGGGTTGATACATTTAAATGCATTCTCAGTCAAACAAAATGTGAAAAATGTCATCAAGGCTCTTCAACATACTTAAATTAAATGTTTTTATTAGTAAAAACTGTCTATTAATCAGTTTTTATAATAAATAGTCTCATTTTGGTAAACCATGCAATAAAATTGAAAAAACTTCAAAAACTCTTAAAAAAAAAATTATAATATTTTTGATGCATTCTAAAAGTACAAAAAATTTGTTCAGTGAGTCAAAATTTCTCTTAGATTGGAGCAAAATTAACCAAGTTATTAAAGAAATAAAACCGAAATGGTCACCGTGGTGGGTATTGGTAAGGCGAAGGTTAAACAAAAAACATTTCATATTAAAAAAGTTAACAAAGGAGACTTCTTCTAGCTTAAATATAATAAACACTTATTTGTCATATTATTATGGGTCATATTTAGCTTTTTTAACTTTAATCACGTGCTAGTCGAATTACAATCGCCATGCGACTGATTTGAAATGTATAACATTCAGAGCGATTCAATATCTCCAGCTACTGAGAAGAGCGTAGAGAAGAGAAGTAAATTTTTAAAACCACAATCTATTGGAAAAGTGACGGGTAATTATGACCCATCCACCCTGGCGCCGGGTTAAAAAAAGTTAGCCGGTGAAGTAAAAAGGTTGAAATGGCTACAAAAATGTCCTTATCTCTTCATCTTTCTTCATCTCTCCCTCCAATACTATCTCTTCCTTTCTAGTTTCCGGTACAATGCACTGCTTATGTAGAGGTCATCTCCCCTGAGTGCTGGTCCGAGTTAAAAGAAAGGAAGCCATTCATATATCTTGATGTTGTCCTTTGTCTTTTTAATATATTGTCGCAGGTTTGACGCTGAATTTATGCCAGTTCCTTAGAGGACATTGTAGCATTTGTAAATTACACAAAACTATCGCAGACACCCACCATAATGGCCATTGTGCTATACAATCGTGGGTGAAGGTAGTGAAACATGATTTAATTACTGCATATGGAGGAAATGGTAAATGACACAGCAAAATGGGGTAAAAGCTGAGTTTATAAACCGTGCCTTTGTGCAAAAACTCCAGACTGTAAGTAGAAGTTTTGTCTTTATGCTATTTGCATACAAAAACATTTGCCAGTTTTATTCGCATAGAATATCTATTATGACTCGGCATTTATGTGGGATGGGGGGGGGGGGGGGGGAAGCATAAAAACAGAAATTGTGCTTTAGAAACTTTTAGCTTGACATGTCATTTGTTTTTCAGCACACACATAAACTTGCATGCAAAATATTATGTGAATAATTCAATGAGAATGTAAAAATTTGTGTGTGTGTGTGTGTGGCAACACGATATCAAATACCTGCTTCCTAATATTTGAGCAAAAATCTGCTTCAATACGAAAACAATATAGTTTTGTCAAATCATATCATTATAGAAATTTTAACTACTTACAAATGGAACAATAGCTCCGAGCAAGAAGTGTGCCAGTGTGTGTGTGTGAGTATAATCGTAAATGTATGTATGTGTTCTCTTGTGCACTCGTTCAGCTTTTCTGGGTTTTTTCGTTTTTCATACTTTTTTTTATTTATTTACTTTTTTGTCTTGTCAACACGAACACATGCAATTTAAACATTTATTATATGTTTACATTTCATTAAAAATACAAGAATTATAATAAAAAACTAGAAAGAAGCAGGAATAAGAAATAAATAGAATTATTGTCACGTGTGGTCTTATCAATACTTTAACCCATTTCCGTTTGCAGGACGTGTGGCCTTGCAAAGTGTACTACAGAAGCTAACAATTTAAAGGACATGCTACAAAAGCCTTATTCAAAATCTTAAGGAAGGTAAATAAAACAGCATTAGCTAAATGGCTAAATGGCCCAATGAAATAGTTAAAAAAATTTTTTTTGTAATTTTCCTTTTCCCCAAAAATGGGTTAAATACAGTTTTACTTGGTACGTCGCCTAATGCCACGTTTCAGTTTTTCTCTTCATACACAAAAAAAAAAAAATAGAAAAGAAAACGCCATACAACTGCCTATGCATGAGTAACAAGGTAAAAAAGTAAATATGTATCATATTTTCCCAGGGCTCTTAATATTGTTAGCTTTAGCTGTTTGCCTTACCAAAATAGTAGTACACGAGTACGTACACACCGCTTTTGTGCCTTTACAAATTTTATTACTTTCTGCTGTGCCGGGTTGTTACAAAAATTTCATTATGTCTTTTTCATATTCATTTTAAACAAATGTTTATACATTCTACGTGGGAATTTTAACAATTGTTTAAGATGCATCATCGTCATGTCTACCTACGACAGGATATGGTTTTGAATTGTAACAAAAACTCTAAACGAGAACAAATGAATGAATGAATAGGAGAACAAAAGTATGAACGTTTGAATGAATATAACAATAGTTTAGCATGTAAATTATTTGGTTAACCAATATGTGGATATTTATAAATGCTAGAGCATGGCAGCAGGCAAACAGAATGCATAAATAGAACTTGATTAATATTGTGGGTTTTTGTGGGGGGAGGGTAAATACTTGAAAGAGCGAATTCCTTAAAGTGTGTCATATTGTTGAAACAAAAAAAAACACACACACACTTTTTGTGTATTTTAAGATAGTCACAGAAAAAAAGTGTACAAGAAAATACTCCACTAAATTTGTGCTTCATTAAAATTATATGAATTCTTAAATTTCTTTTTTCTTTATCTTAGACCAGCACTAAGGGGATGACCCCTATATATGCAATGCATTGCGCCGGAACTGAAAACGAGGGGATAGTATTGAGGGGACAGATTGGGAAAGATGAGAAGACACACAGTTGTTTTTGTTGCTATTTCAACCTTTTACTTCGCCGGCTAATTTTTTGCTACAGCACCGACGAAGGAGGGTGCTGTTACTCTGCTTTTTAGTACATGACAGTGTCAGTCGCTGCCAATTATGTTCAGTGACCAGTGCAATGCCTTCATCATTAAAAAGAGGCTGCCATCAACTAACACAACCACGCACTAATGCTGATCAGAAGAATTCAACACAATATTTCATGACTCAGTGCGGCCTCGAACTCACGACCCTCCGCTTCATAGTCTCGTGTTCTACTACTTCAGCCAACAGCAGCCAAATTTTGTATGTAATTATTTTTATACCCTCCAAAAAAGAATTTGGAGGGTATATTCACTTTGTCATTCCGTTTGTAACGCATCGAAATATCCATCTCAGACCCCATAAAGTATTTATATTCTTGATCAGTGATGAAATCTAAGACGAACTGAGCATGTCCGTCCCTCCGTCCGTCCGTTTGTGGAAATTACGATACAGTCCAAACGTAAAAAGCTAGACTCTTGAAATTTGGCAGAAATATATTTTAAAGCTAAGAGCAGGTTAAGTTCGAAGATGGGCTAAATCGAGCAAGAGGGAAAAAAGTTCCCCTAAGAAGAACTAAACCAACCCAGAAAAAACAACATAATTTTTAAAGTTTTTTAGTTATTTTGTTAAGCAAATGATATATTTTTATGTCAAATACGGTCCAACGCCTTAAACTTGGAGCCATTAAATAAAATAAAAATATTTTTGACCCCGCCCACTTTAGTGGGCGTTATTATAGGCAAAAATAGCATACAAATTTAACAAATTGTTTTACTTAGGCCTACATTCCTTAAAAATAACACTTTTAAGCTTTAATGACGAAGCTGAGACGAAACCCGGTACTACTCTGCCCTACCGTCTCCTTCCCCTTCACCCTTTATATGACCCTAGATATCAAAAAAAAAAAATTTTTTTTAAATTTTGTATATAATCATCCCAAAAATTTATTTTTAGAGCTTTATGACTGCCGATTTCTGCCCTACCCCCTCATCCCTCTTTGCCCCCTAAATGACCCTATCAAAAAAAAATTTTTTTTTTTAAATTTTGTATATAATCGTCCCTAGCATTTATTTTTAGAGATTTATGACTGCCGATTTCTGCCTTACCCCCTCCTCCCCCTTTGCCACCTAAATGACCCTATCAAAATAAATTATTTTTTTTTAATTTTGTATATAATCATCCCTAGCATTTATTTTTAGAGTTTTATGTCTACCTGTTTCTGCCCTACCCCGTCTCCCCCTTTGCCCTCTAAATGACCCTATAAAAAAAAAGAAATTTTAATTTTGTATATAATTATCCCAAGCATTTATTTTTAGAGTTTTATGACAAAGGTGAAATGTTTTCCCCACAGCCCTTGCCAGAGCGACCCCGCCAAAATACAGTTTTTATGCCCTCCAAAGAGAATTGTGATGAAGTCTAAGACGGTCTAGCAATGCCCATACGTTCGTCTGTGGAAAACATGATGTTGTCCATTGTCGAACCCCGCCCCCTTTAGTGGGCGTTGACGTACGATATTATATAAAGGAACTCTGTCCCACCAAGTTAAACATTTGAAATTCACTTACCGGTCGAATATAACGTTTTTACTTGTTTTTTTTACAAACGAACATTCATATTTCTATTTTAAATTCAATTAAGATTAGATAGGCTAATTGTTGGAAATATTTGGTTTTAAGTTCAGAAAGACATGATAAATATAAACACGCATAAAGGCAAGTCAACATCAGTCTTTAGTTATTCAACTCACACAGCAGAGCAGGACAGCTGTTTTTGAAAGCCGCAACACTTTCATCATCGGTATTCATGTGTAGTTTTGTTTGTTACCACTTATTATGTGAATGTCTTGAAAATGATGGCAGTTTATTTTACGCAAAATTATAGAAATACAGGAGGATTTTTCTAAATGTTGGCACGATGAGTTGGACGAATAGAACAATTATTTTGATTAAAAATTTCAACAATTTGCACGCGTTGCTCTGGTGTTGTGACACTCTAGAAAAACACACTGTATCATGATTTTCTGTTTAAATATTAAAATCGTTAGCAAATCTTTTAATTTAATTTAATTCATCACTAAACGATCTTTTTTTTTTATTTGAAAAAGTTGGCAACAAATTTCACACATTTTCTTTGTTAACGATTTCAAGTGAATCGTTTTCCTGTAACTTTGCTTCAAGGGCTTAAAGCTAAACATGTGTTCTTGTAAAATCAAATACTTATTTATTTGGCCTATGAATAAGAAAACAGCCAAGAAACATTAACAAAACAACAACAAAAGCCAAATGAAAGTGGTTAAAAAAGGAATGTCTTCGACCTAAAGGACCACAAAACAGTTTTCCTTTTTGAAATTTGTTATTCGTTGCGTGCGTATTTTCCATAGATATCAGAACGTGGTGCGAGAAAATCGATAGAAACACCAAATATTTCAGAGATTTGACTCGAGGTTTTCATGTTGTTGTACAAAACAAGAAATTATTGAATAAAAATTTCAATGTTATTTATGTGGCTGCTAACCAAAACGAAATTGTTTACATTAAAAATTAATAAATTATGTAAAGCATGTCACTTTGGCTTAGATGGATTTCCAAAGTGTTTTTCTCTTTTTCCCTTCCCTTAACAATTATTATTTTATTAGTTTGAGGAATTATTTATTCTATTTTGGTGGACTATTACGAGTATTTAAATTAAATGGTTAGATTTTTTTATGTGATAGAGAGACAGTAAGTTTTGAATTATTAGTTTATTTGTAACATATATTGAAATATTTAAAACGTTTGTTTGTTTTTATTTGACCTAAATTTCAAATACGATTTATTATTAACGTATATAAAAATATTGGAAAACTTTGGGAAATATATTCTCAAAAAAAAAAAAAAAATCAGTTGAATATTTATTACAGATTAATTTAATCCCACGCTATTATTAATAATACAGAGATATAAATGGTCCGCCAAATATCTTTTTTTTTTTTTTTTTGAAAATGCTATAAAAAAACTACTGAATATTTTCTCAAATTTCTTTTTTTATTTGAAAGTACAATCCTTCCGGTTAATAATGAAAAATAATTTCATTCAAATGGCTGCCTCGGCTGGCCATGCAGTAGCCTCTACACAATCTGTCCAATTTTTAAGCACATTATCGATTGTGTGCAGCTGTATTTCACCAATGGCTTCACGAATATTGTCCTTTAAAGCGTCAATTGTCTCTGGCTTGTCGGCGTAACACTTATCTTTGACGCCACCCCACAAATAATAGTCCAACGGTGTCAAATCGCAGCTCCGAGGTGGCCAAACGACATCAGCTCTGCGGCTGCGATCTTCAAAAACAGGGCGCAAAACATAGAGTGTAGCTTCGGCTGTTTGGCTCGTAGCGCCGTCCTGTTGAAACCAAATGTTTCCAATATCCTCCTCTTCAATTTTTGTGAACAAAAATTCGTTCAACATGGCCCGATAACGATCGCCATTGACTGTAACGGCCACTCCTTGCTCATTTTCGAAGAAAAATTACCCAATTATGCCTCTGGACCAAAATCCGCACCACACAGTGACTCGTTTTGGGTGCGTCGGCTTTTCAATGTATGCGTGCGGGTTTTCTGTGCCCCAAATGCGACAATTTTGCTTGTTTACACATCCGCCAAGATCAAAATGAGTTTCATCTGAAAAGATGATTTTTTTTTTGGCAAAATCGGCATCTACTGTAAGTCGATCGCAGGCTCATATTTCCCAGCGTTGTTCAAGCGTATACACAACCAAATTCGTTCAGCGGGAGGATAAAACTAATTATCTATTAAATCAGACATGAGCTAAGTGTTACCATTCACGAAATAAGCACTAGTTGAAAAAAAAACGTTAAATGGCGGACGCTTTATGAAAACTGTATATGGACCGATTAATCGTTAATCGATTAAATAGGATGTTAATAAATATAAAATATATTTTTTAATTTATAAAACTGTTTTTTCTTAGAGTGCCACAACACCAGAGTGACGCATGCAAATTGTTAAAATTTTTAATCAAAATAATTGTTCTATTCGTCAAACTCATCGTGCACTTCTTCTATTTCATGGCGTACATGATCGTCATTCAGAGCAGCTAATTCGAAGAACAATAGATCGTTTTCGGACCACATTTACTGTTACTGATAATGGGCGTCCCGTGAGACGCCGAACTGTGCGCACTGAAGAATGTGTAGCCGCTGTACAGGAAAGAAGATGATCCTAATCAATCAATTCGTCGCCGTTCTCAGCAACTCTGATTGTGTCCTTTCACTTTATGGACGATTTTTTTTAGTTGTTGAAAATTTGTGTTCCAGATTGCTTCTTCTAGGCGTCAGCCGTGGCGGCCACATTGCAGAAATCATATCCAGACATTAATTTCATAAAATTTTCTTTCCAATAAAAACCGTTTCATTGATATAAAAAATATTTATTTATCAGTAATATACTCTATAAAATAAATTTATAAAATATACAAAATAAGGCGCCGGGTTACAAGACCATATGCGCTCGTATTGACTCCTCCTTCTCTTATATATCAGTATGACAGAATTTGTTGAAGAATGCAAATCAGAAATAAATTAGTTGTCAAGAAATTATACCATAAATAATGCGAGCAATCCAGTTGTTAATCCAAAAATAATTAATAATATAAAAAAAATATATATTCCCTTGTTTTATTTTGATTTAAAGTTGTGTCACTTAGTAAGAAACACCTTTTATTTGTAATACTTTTAGTCTCTTAAACAGGTCGGTGTTGTATTTTCTGTTTGGTTTTCTGACATATTAGCCCTATTCACAATCTTGTGGAAATGGTCTGGTATAATTGCATTTGCAACTTCAAATTTTGTATACCATTCACCGAAAATGGTAAAAGGGTATATATGAATTTGTCATTCCGAAACCGTAAAATTTATATAAAGGGTGGGCAAATTTGGGATGAGGAAGTAAACTGCCTTAGATACACACTTTTTGGCAAATTCGGATTTATTGATACCAGTATAAAGTAGAAATGTGGCAATTAACAATGGAATATGATGTCGGGGAAATGGAACACTTCAGTAAATGTATATTAATTAAATAAATAATTCAGTGGACATCGCCAAATCGAGATATTATACAACCGGGAAATGTTCTATGCAATAATTGAATAGTGGCGCCGCACAGTGTGAGATTTAATCAATCTGGCATCTCGAAATTCAAAAAAAAATGTTTTCGTAACTCGCTCATATTTGTTTTTACGTTTGAAGAGACCCCAATTGTTACGAAAACAAACACAGAAGAGAATAAAAAAATTTTATTGACGTGATAACAGCTATGAAACACGTGCAATTGCATAGCATGCAAAAATTAATTTGCAAGCTTGCATTGATCACAAAAGTTTGAGTGATCAAGTCGAAGTTGTGAGTGGTTTTTTTTTTGGCTTAAAATATTTTTTGTATTGAAGGTTATTACTTAAACTTAAAATTTTTGCTTTATACAATATTTATTTTTGCACTCAAGCATTTTGAAAAAATTGTTTTATAACCACCTAAAAGGTAAGACAAATTTTAAGGCTTTCAAGTCTTTGATAGACTAGAACTTCCAAGTCCCACGGAGTTCCGTGATGGCAATGCCAGCAGAATCGTTGTTAATGTGCCCAAAACAAATTTCAAAAATAAAATCCTGCCCATTTTATGCCTTTTTTTAGTATGAGTGAAATATCGCGAGAGGAGCTATTTTGGATTTGGTCAGTGCACTTTCGTCTGACACCCAACTAAATGATGAATTTGATGATTTAGCATAAAAAACTTTGCTTGCAGCTGTCTGGAATTTTTATTTTTGTATAAATATCTTATTTTTTTTTATTTCTACTTTTCGCTTTTTTACTTTTGTATAATTTGTATATATTTTCTTTATTTTGGTTTTTGATTAATATCTTATTTTGAATATTTTCCATTCTTTTAAGAACTTTCGTTGAATTTTTTAGTTTTTCCTCTTTATTATGTTTTAGATATCAATAAATTTAACATTGAAACAACATTAACTTTTTATTTTTCTCATTTGCAAAGAATCATCGAAAACTAAGGTTCGAAACTTGAAGCAGTTTATAGAAATGGTTGTATGAGGGTACTTATATCAATATATCGACAAGTTTTAGTTAGAAGAGAAAAGAGAAGAAATTTTGAATATAAATGTGTAAAAAAAATTGTCCCCAACTAGTGTTTTTGAGGATAGTTCGGAACTAGTCCCCTTTGACACTAGTTGGAACTAGTTATCTTTCACCATATTGAAGCTAATAATCTCCTTAACGATCGTGCCAAATTTCAAGTTGATATCTCTAAAACTTCATATAAAAATTAATTTTGAGATGCTAGATTGACTAAATCTCACACTGTGCGCCGTCTTGTTGAAATATAAGGGCCACTGATATCAACATGAGCTAATGGTGGCGACAAAAAATCGGTTATCATGGTTTGGTAGCACAGAGAATTCACGGTCACTTCATTTCCTTGTCCATTTTCGAAAAAATACGGGTCCGTGATGTCACCTGAGCACATCGCACTTTCATGGGATGTCGTGGTTTTTCCAAAGCTATTTCTAATTGAAAATGGGCCTCATTACTAAAGACGATTTTGTTGAAAAAATAGTTGTTTTCATTCAGTCTCTCAAACAGACAATTCGCAAACGTTCTGCGCAACTAGTGGCCGGGCGGCTTTGAATGGGATGAAAATTAATAGCGTGAAGATGGTGACCCTCATGCAAAATTTTTTGCAAAGTGGCTCAGGTGATGCCCAATTGTTGCGAACGTCAACGAGTTGATGTTCCAGGCTCATTCTCAAAACTTTGCTGTACAGAGGCTTACAAGGAGACAGATTACAAGAAAAATGTACTCTAATATTACGAAGTGATACCGAAAAATGTTCATAATTTTATTAGTCAATTTTCATACTTTTAAATTCTTTGTTCGACAGTGTAATTTTACAGGGTTAAAATTTCCCAACCTTTTACTAAATAAATAATGAAGGATGATAGATAAGTTCTTGATATTTCATCATTTGAAAGCCAATTTACTTCCTAACCTCAAATGTGCCCACCTTACAGAACTGCAGTGAATCACAAATTTTACCTCGCAAAACTACAACTGCCACCGTTTAAGTTTGTAGCCAAGTGTGCTCATATAAAACACCCAATAATTACTTGATTTTTAGAAGACAATCCTTGAGAAGCAGCTGATTGAAAATATATAATATAAAATTTTTTAACAGTTTTATGTGGCCAACGTTTAGAAAAATCCTTCTGTATTTCCAGAAATTTCAGTAAAATAAAAAGCTTGTACCTTTGGGCACTTTTCATAAAAGTACATGCATATTTATTAGAAAGCTATTAGTTTGTGCTGTAGATAATTCTTGTACATTTAACGAAATAGAAAACAAAACGGAAATATATTCACATTTGAGTTCATAAAATGCACAGGTGTGTAAATAATATGTAATATGTCTGCAGGTGATTTCTAGTAATAATATATAAATTGTTACTTTGAAGGCAAATGTTTTCATGTAGCAACATTTACATGAACAAAAACTTTCTTTTAAACTACTTAATTAGAACATCCTTGCAAGTTTGGCAAAAACAAGATGCAACTAAATTATGGATTTATAGCCTAGAGTAACTGACTCACATTGATAACTTTATCATCATTATAAGTAATATTGCTTAAGTTATCAATCATAATTAAATATTCTTTTTGCCACAAAAATGTTTTTTCTTTTATTGACAATCAATCCAGTAATTGATTTAATGCTTGAAATGAATATGCGAGTTCTTAAAATGATTGCAAGCTTTAAATGTTTTATTAACTTTATTATCCCTGAAAGTGTACTGATTGCATTTTAATGATTGCATTTTAAATACCTTTAAGCAAATTTTAAAACACATGCAACCCGTGAGTTTACGCCAACTCTCCAGCAAGTATTCGCATTAAATGGAATTCTTTCGCTTTTGTTAATATAATTGTGCCAGCATTGTATTGCATTTACACATTTACGACGACATCCTTCATAATATATTTTGTTTGTCAAGGTAAAAATTATTACAAGGATATTATGCATACAATGGCAAAAAAAAAGCCAAAAACAATGCCTATGGTAATTAAAATGATACACAAAAATTAATTTTTGTCATAACAAAGAGATCTCGCAATGCTGTAAAAATTATTCCCAAGAATTGTTTAACAATTACTAAAAAGTTCTGAAATTTAAAATAAGCTCCATTGCCAAAATCGTTAAACAAATTTAAAGTTTGTTGTAAACTTAGTGTAGGAAGGGACTTCTTTCAACAAAAGTAACTCAAATAGTTTAGTCCTTATCGGCATAAGAAACTCATGCTGTCGAATTCACATTAAAACAAGTAAAAATTTTATATTCGAACGGGTCGAATCTTAAATATTTAGTAAAAAATATTCAAATATTTAGTAAAATATTCAAAAATTTTGTAAAATTAAAATGTTTGATTGTTTGGGACGGAGTTCCTTTACATGGGTGCTGTTGGCTGAAGTAGTAGAACACGAGACTATGAAGCGGAGAGTCCTGAGTTCGAGCCCCCGCTGAGTCATGAAATATTGTGTTGAATTCTTCTGATCAGCATTAGTGCGTGGTTGTGTTAGTTGTTGCCAGCCTGTTTTCAGTGATGAAGGCATAGTACTGATCACTGGACAATTGCTGGCAGCGACTGACCCAATCATGTTCTAAAAAGCAGAGTAGCAGCACCCACCTTCGTCGGCCCTGTAGCAAAAACTACCCGGCGAAGTAAAAAAGGTTGAAATAGCTACAAAAACAACTGTCTATCTTCTTATCTTTCCTAATCTGTCCCCTCAATACTATCCCCTCGGTTTCAGTTCCAGCGCAATGCATTGCATATATAGGGGTCATCCCCTGAGTGCTGGTCCAAGATTAAAAAAAAAAAAAAAAAAAAATAATAATATTGTACGATAACGCTCACTGAAGGGGGCGGGGTCCAAAAATAGACTACATCATGTTTTCCACAGACGAACGTATGGGCATTGCCAGACCGTCTTAGACTTCATCACTGATCAAGAATATATAATTACTTTATGGGGTCTAATTCTTTTTGTAGGGTATTAAAACTGTATTTTGGCGGGGTTGCTCGGGCAAGGGCTGTGGGGGAGACATTTCGCCTTTGCCATAAGACTCTAAAAATAAATATTTGGGATAATTTAAAGTAAAAATTATTATATGAGTGAAGATAAATATGCCGAGTTAAACATGTTTGGACGTAAGCAGTTACGAAACAACGTATTTAGCTGTGAAGTTAAATATATTATGACGTAACGAAATGGCAAACAGTGAAGTGTTGAACTTGGAGCCAGAGAATCAGAAAAATAAATTTTTGAAGTCACATATTACATGCAAAAATATTCCATTCCTTAAAAATAAAATGTTTAAGCATCCACGATGAAGGTAAGATGTTCCATGTGAATGAAGATAAATATGCCGAATTAAACATGTTTCGACGTAAACAGTTACGAAACAACATATTTAGCTGTGAAGTTAAATATGTTACGACGTAACAAAATGGCAAGTTTTTTTTATGAAAATCCAAATTTAATAAATTTCTTGAGCATTTTGTGAAAATATTTACAGGCCATGAGAGCGTGTGTGATCTTGGAGGGATTTTGCCCCCAGTGGACATATAAGGAGTTGGCATGCATTTCCAGTATATACAAAATGATGTATGGGATAGAAGACACTCCCATAATCATTTTGTATATAAGTATGGACTTTCATAAAAAAAAATTCTCTGATTGTCATTTCGTTACGTCATAACATATATGTATAACTTCACTACGTAACTGCTTACGTCAGAACATCAATGAATACTTTTGAGTGCCCAACCGAATGTTCTTACTAGTTTTCTTACTGGGGTTCGTCGAATGTTCGGTGTCCAGAATTTTCAGGACGACTTATCACTCACACAGACCCCGCAGCGATTCTCTTGTCTCCGAAAAAACACCCAGAGTCGTCGGCAGGAGTCGACCCCACGACAACTCTAAGGACAGGTTAGTATTGCTACCGATAGTGTTAAAATTGAGAAAAAACGGGTTCCGGTTCAGCCGAATTTTGTAAACTGGCCGATGTTCGGTTTCGTATTCGGTCTGAGAGAATAAATTCGGTGTGACACGAGAAATTTTGTTTTGAAAGTCATAAAATTTTTATTTTTCTTATAAAACAAAGTATGCATTCTCAACTATAATAGAGAGAGACGATCTGTTATGTCTTTTAAAACTAAAGGGTGTTTTTTTATAGAGGGACACAAGTTTAAATCATAATAAAACAAGGAAATTTATTTTTAATATATTTTAATATGCAATGGTCTGTATTGGAAAGACACTTTTATGAAATTATTGTTTAAATATGAGTTTTGCCATATGGCCGCCACGGCTGGAACACCAATTTTCAAAACAAAAAAAAAAATCTTCCATAAAGTGGCAGGACACAACCTCAGTTGCTGAGAACGGCAACGAATCAGAATTTTTTCTTCATTTTACATTCTTTTTTTTAAATCGGACCAGCACTCAGGTCATTACACCCACTCATGCGTGCATTGTCCCGGAGCCAGAAAGAAGGGCATAGTGTTGAGAGGACAAATGAACAAATATGAGGAGATGGAGGGCTATTTGAACCTTTTAGCAAACCATCTTCAAATCGTATACAAATTTCTACAAAAATTAAATATCAAATTATTAATGCATCATTTGAACACATCGTATCAGCATCCCTGGGCACTTCTGCAAAATTGTCCACTCATTCGTATTGGAAATGGCAAAATATGTATTTGTTGGACCTATTAAATTATTCGCATATTAATTACAATCAACACACAGATTAAGATGAGCATATGAGTATTCATTTGTTTATCGCTATTTAAATTCAGCCTCATGGCTGTTGCCTGCGGGAATGCATTAATATAAAAAACCATAATACCAGAAAATAAAAAATAATAAAAATATATAAATATATTTATATAACCAAAATGTGAATCTTTATTGCCAAAAGCAATAAAAGTGATAATAAGCAAATAGAGTCAAACTATTGTGCTGCAATTGTCACTGTCACATGAATTCTTTGCACAGCATTTTAATGAAAAACCATAACGAAATGGCAACTGCATATGCAATTAATTTCAAATACATAACAAACAAACCTTAAAGTATACTTTAAATAAAATCAACTAAAAAAAGATATTATCTGCCAATAAAATGTTCAACAGCATCATGCAATACAGGGGGAACGAACCTGTTCTTGTAAAGTCCTGTTGTGCATTTGTTAAAAACATTTCTTGGTACGCAGTTTTATTCTTTGTGTACATTTTTCATTAATATTCCTGTCAGTTACAAATATTTTTTTAAAACTTCAATATTATTTAATAACACTTCGGTACTTCGTTGAAAAGAAACAATATGACAAAGAGTATTAATATATTTTTCATACCCTCAAGATGATTAACAATAAAAATGTTGGTAGCATTTTAATGAAAATCTATAGAGTTATTGTACTTGAATTAATAAATTTTTTTTTTAATATTTATTGTTATAAAAGAATAAGATGTTTTTAGTGAGAATCTTGTTTCATTTGACTACTACGAAATTTGTATTCTCTTTATGAAATTGACATGCGACAAGGTCTAGGGAAAGAAGTGAACACATTCTTCACCTATCGCTTAACATCATCCGCAGTATAGTTTATTTTATAGCACTCAGGACATCTTCTGATGGCCCCCACTTATTCTGTGCATTGTACCGGAACTAGAGAGGAGTGGACAATATTGAAAGGACTGATGAAGGCAGAGGAGAAGATAGAGTATTTATTGTTCCTACTTCCATCTGTAATTCGTTCTTGAATTTTTGCAATAGAGCCGATGTAGGAGGCTTCTGTTACTCTGCTCCTTAGTAAAGAATAGTGTCCATTATTGAAAGTAATGCTCAGTCATCATTCCTATGCTTTCTTCACTGAAATATCCAGACAACCAGAGCTCCGAAATCTTCGCTCAAATTCGAGTAGAGAGTGAAACTCGCTCGATTTCGAGCGCGAGTACTCCTGCGAGTGAAAAAGAAAATATCAAGTGTACTCTATTTTTCTATGCCACTCGAATAAGAGCGCATATGTTTTGCTCAATTTCGAGTGCGAGTACAATACGCTCGAAATCGAGCAGATTATACTCTTGCCGAGTACTCTTTCAGTATTTCTCATACAAAAAAAATTTCCACTTAATTTTTTTCCACAATTGTTAATTTCACAAATTGTGTTGTTTCCTTCAAAGTCATAACGAAAATATTTTCGCGATTCATTATTTATGTCTTTATTGTTCATTATAATATAGAAAATATAAGTAAACTTTTAAAAATATAATGAAACTTTTTTTATAAAACCAACTAATTGTTCCGCACACGCGCACTGTATGGAAGGACTGAAAGTGTACACAAAAACCACACGCACACACAAGTCAGCAAAGACAAACAGTTTCTATTTTTCCACTCGATTTTACTCTTAAGAGTAAACTCTATTTCGAAGATTTTTACTCCTACTCTTACTTTTTAAAAAGGAGTACTCCCATCTAAAACAAACGAGTGGAGAGTAAACTTTTTGTAACACTCGTAATCTTCGAGTACTCTTCTTCGCGAGTATTTTTCACTCGCGAGTAAGATCGAGTAAATCTGAGCACTGCAGACAACAACTAAAACAACTTTGAAGATATTGTGATCAGAAAAATTCGCAGTCAAACTCGGCATCATCGGTTAAATCATTCAGCCAGGAGGACCCTCATAAATTTAGATATAAAAAAAAAGTATCACCATGTGAATATACATGATTTATATCATCATTTGCTGATGCCGGTAAATATATGGAGATATATGAGTATTTTGTTAATTTCTTTTGTAGCATTCAATGGTGAACTAAATAAAAATATAGTTGAATGGAGTCACAAAAAGAGTATTAGAGTAAGACTCAATGCGACATATCGACGCATGTCCGTTCACGCTGCTGTAACCGTAAGTGGCAGAGGTATTGAGGAATCAGAAGCTCTAGATGCTCTTGGTGTGAAAATCCAGTGCGATGACGTTCGATGGATAGAACACATTTTCATGTGTCAAAACAAGCATTCAACCGCCTTGACTTCCTAAGGCGATGTATGACATACTTCACTTTACACCACTTACATGCGACAGAAAATGAAATATAACTCTCTCTTGTATGGGCCGGTGTCTCAAAGTCTATTTTGAAGTTACTCGACCGTGTACAGGAGGGCAAAGAAACTCATCGGTGACTATAGGTTAGCCAACTCTATTGAGTCACTTGAGCATCGACGCAATGTGGGGTGAGTTTCATTGTTTTATCATCACTATAATGGGTTGTGTTCCAATGAAAGCAGAGACCACAACCATTTTTCTAATTCCTGCACAATGCACGTCTGAACAGGGAACATTCCCATAGTGTCAGTCCTAATTAAATAATAATAATAATAATAATAATAATGAGTAATGAGTAATTAGTGAACACCTTGTCCACTTGATCAGCTAACATATAAAGTAACTACATGTTCAGTTATATGAACAATTATCATGCGTTCGTTGGTGTGATCTGAGAATCCTGTACTGTGCAGTGGCAGTTCTTAGCCACCCACCCGCATAAAACATTCAATCAGACTATTGCATAACTTGCCATTACAACAAATCAGAAAAAAGGTAGGATTAAATTTACCTTGACCTTTTTGTTGCTGATAATTTAATATTATACAAAAAAAGACGCACACATACACACACAACAAAAAAGTATATATTTTAACATATCAAAGGACATACAAACAGCTTTTTTCAATGATAAAATATAGGGAGTAGGCACACACAAGTCAAACCTTTTATAAACTAATCCACATGCAATTTTATTCAAATTTACAAAGCACACATACACATACGCACCCACACACGCACACATAATCAAATACCAAATCCACATATAAGTACAGATGTATGTATGTGCATGTATTTATTTAAGGGATTTGTAAGGATTTGTCTGCACGCCATATATTTCTAAAACACGAAGTTTAAAATAAATATGTATATATGAACAAAAAAACATTTAAATACACACACTCTTACACTCGCAGTCCCTCCTCTAACCAAACTATTTGCAGAGTCATTTTGTTGTTGGTACAACTTTTAAGTTTTAATTTTTTTTTAAATGCCAATTTTGGGCCTTAGGAAATTTTAAACGGTTAATATTTATTGCATAAAAACTCTTTTCATCGCGTTTTGTATTATACAGCCATGTATATTACATAAAATTGACTTGGTATTTTGATTCGAAATAATTTTTCTAAATGAACTCAATTTTAGTATCATGAACAGGATCAGCCAGCGAAATTAAAAGAAATTTCATTGCGAAAAATCATTTCTTTCCTTGTTTTCTGAGTCATTAAAATACGAAATCAATACGAAATAGGAATCTGAGACATGGCCGATAAGAGCCATTTGCAAAAAGGATTACAAAAGCATTATGGGCTTTTGGAGGGTATAAAAATAGTGTATGCTTTTCATACACTATTTTTCTTTGAAATTACATTCAGAGAAACAACTAACTAAAACACTATAAACTTCATTTACACAATTATTTACGAAAATTTTCAAACACTAAATTATAAGCTATTATTTCAATCCATCTTTTGAACCACTTTGTAGAAGTAGAACTTCACCAAATTTTTACCACATATAGAATCGGTTATCTAGATTCTTATTATGCAATAAAAAAAATGATGGTGTATATGCGTATACACTGTTGTTTTATTAAGGTGACGAAATACTCTTCATGAATTAGAATATTTTTTAGGAATAATTCACATCATGACTAAATGATTAAATTTTTAAAACCATGATAATTCTGGTTTTCCCTGTATTTATTTGCTGAAAATAAATTTAAAAAAAATTTAGCAAACAGATCTGTCAAATGCAAGCTGGAGTTGTTCAAAGAGTTTATGTGCACACTAACATCAAAATCTTCGTTCCAAAATGTCAATGGATATTGACAGATGAGAGATAAATAGACTTTAGCAAAAAAAAATAATAAAAAAAACTTTATACTAAACCACACACGAAAACTAAAGCAGGAAGAAGTTTTATTTGAAAAAAAAGTTAAATATTACACAAACTTATTTATACAGTTGTACAAAATGTTCTTGTTACCACAAAATCATATTTAGGATGCATACGAGAACACATTAGCTCTGAAAATGTAGTCACTGCTGCCAGTTTTTGTATCATGTGCCATGCAACACAGTCATTTGAAATAATTTGTTCTATAATGGAAATAAAAAATATTTCCTTTTACATCTTTTGCTTCTCAGTCACTTGAAATAAACTGTCAAATATTCGTTTAAAAATAAATTTAAGGAATTTTTCTGCAATCAACTACTATATACGATTTTATTAATATTTTTGGTAGTCAAGTTGACAACACTTTATCTATAGTGCCCAATATGGCAGCTTTTAGTTTTTATACCCTCCAAAAAAGAATTTGGAGGGTATATTCACTTTGTCATTCCGTTTGTAACGCATCGAAATATCCATCTCCGACCCCAAAAAGTATATACATATATCCTTGACCAGTGATGAAATCTAAGACGAACTGAGCATGTCCGTCCGTCCGTCCGTCTGTGGAAATCATGATTCAGTCCAAACGAAAAGAGCTAGGCTCTTAAAATTCGGCATAAATATATCTTGAAGCTTAGAGCAGGTTAAGTTCGAAGATGGGCTAAATCGGGCAAGAGGGAAAAAAGTTCCCCTAAGAAGAACTAAACCAACCCAGAAAAACAACATAATTTTTAAAGTTTTTTGGTTATTTTGTTAAACAAATGATATATTTTTATGTCAAATACGGTCCAACGCCTTAAACTTGGAGCCATAAAATAAAACAAAAATATGTTTTGTCCCCGCCCACTTTAGTGGGTATTATTATAGGCAAAAATAGCATAAAAATTTAACAAATTGTTTTACTTAAGCCTACATTCCTTAAAAATTAAATTTTTAAGCTTTAATGACAAAGCTGAGACGAAACCTGGTACTACTCTGCCCTACCCCCTCCTTCCCTTTTGCCCCCTAAATGACCCTACCAAAAAAAAATTTTTTTTTTTAATTCTGTATATAATCATCCCAACCATTTATCTTTAGAGTTTTATGACTGCCTATTTCTGCCCTACCCCCTCCTCTTCCTTTGCCCCCCCAAATGACCCTACAAAAAAAAAATTTTTTTAAATTTTGTATATAATCATCCCAAGCATTTATCATTAGAGTTTTATGTCTACCTGTTTCTGCCCTACCACCTCTCCCCCTTTGCCCTCTAAATGACCCTATCAAAAAAAGAAATTTTAATTTTGTATATAATTATCCCAAGCATTTATTTTTAGAGTTTTATGACAAAGGTGAAATATTTCCCCCACAGCTCTTGCCAGAGCGACCCCGCCAAAATATAGTTTTTATACCCTCCAAAGAAAATTGGACCCTATAAGGTAAATATGTATATTCTTGATTAGTGATGAAGTTTAAGACGGTCTAGCAATGCCCATACGTTCGTCTGTGGAAAACATGATATTGTCTATTTTTGAACCCCGCCCCCTTTAGTAGGGGTTGACGTACGATATTATATAAAGGAACTCCGTCCCACCAAGTTAAGCATTTTAAATTCACTTACTAAATATTTGGAGGGTATTTAAGATTCGACACGGTCGAATATAACTTTTTTACTTGTTTTTATTATATTTAATTTATAGTATTTATTTTATTATACTTATTAAAGAGGACGTGTTTTTTTTAAATTACTAAACATTTTATTTTTAAAATTCATTGACAGAAAATTTTCTATCACTGATTCCGGACTATGTTAACCAACTGTTAACGAAATATTGAATTTTAATAAATACACTTTTTAGTAATTTTATAAAAAGGCCTCGGCCTAAATAAATATAATGAGATAAGACTCCATAGGTTAATAAAAAATATTTATCTCATTCAAGCATTTATTTCATAAAGAGTCGAAAATAATTATTTAACTACTTAAAACGTATAGAAAGTCATGCAGTCGCATTAGTCTATTAGTATATATGGCATTCGATATTTACTCAGACATCTATCAGAATAAAATGCGAACGGAGGCTAACACGTCAGAATTTTCCATTAATTTTCAAAAGATACCTTTTAGACTGCCATCAGAAATGTCGGTGAAAAACTCTGAATTTCCTACGAGATGTCAGAATCCGTGTCAATAATCACTTCATACATTTTTTTGTACATTTCGGGTACCTTTTGTAGATGTTACGCTCAGATAACTTATGTTCGTCGAACTATTTAGCTGATTGGAATATCACTTACACACACGCACGCACACACACAGCAATCATCTAAACCCTCTTTACATTTCCTGCAAAATGTCTACCTATCCGATTCCTTTTTTAAATAGCAAATAAAACAATATTTTTAGTAATATGTATTTAGTTCGGGTATGCATTTATATATGTGAGTAAGAAAGTGTGTATGTGTGTATGCATATGTGTATGTATGAGTGTGTGTATGTTTGATTATTTGGCTGGCAAATACCTGTAAGTAGATATACATGTTTAAAAGACGCCCGCTTCCACAAATATCAATAAAGTTGTCTGTCTGTCTCTCTGCCTGTCTGTCGTTTTATGTATTTCACTTTAATTCTTTATTTCCATTTCTGTTATGGAAATGTTTTTGAGGTAAAAATTGTTTCTTTACACACGTGAATGTATCCTCACACAGACATATGATCGAAATTTATTTACTCCACTACAAATTGTAAAGGGAGAAAAGCTACCACAAACACAACACACAACATTAATATCGAAGGTTAGGGGTGTTCAAGTCAAACATGTACATTTATGGGTTCGCATTTAAATGACACATGTGTGTGTGTTTGTGTGTGTGTGTGTGCATGTCGCAAATGTAATCAAATCAAAATTTATCGTTGTGCTGTAATATTCGTGTAAAATGTAAATTCCCATTACTTGTTTCTTTCCAATATTTATTATTTTTTTTCAAGTTGCCTGTAATTCTGTTTTTTTTTTTACTTATTTTGTCGATTTATATGATAATTGGATCTTTTTTCGTAATATGAATTTGTTGGGATGAAAAACTCGTTTATAACTGCAATTTGAAAAAATTCAAAATTTTTGGTTATCAATTTTATTTTTCATTGTCAAATAAATAGTAAAAGAGGACTTTTAGTTTGTTTTTTATTATTCACACACACACATACGAGTAGTTGTGGTACAGAAATAAGATAAATAAAATCATGTGTACGCATGCATTTGCTGAATATATGACAGGATATTTTATAATTTTTTACAAATATATTGTAAAGATAGAAAAAATATATATAAATAATTTGACTATTAAAAAAATTCTGTCCACCCGTAATAATACAAATAAGTTTGTGCGGGGCCACAAATTATTTTACGCCATAAAAAATATTTATCTTAATTAGGTGAGTGTCAAGTGTGGCAGAGGGAAAATTGAACACTTTGTCAGGCAGGGCCGAATAAAGCTGAGGATAAGGCCCTTTTAAAGAATTAATAATATTTACTATATAACACAGGCCTAGTTCAAAAAAAATATTTTTGGCTTATACATATTTTTTTTTAAATTAGACTTAATATATTTTGTATAACATCTGATGGAGCCAGAGTTTATGCGACTTGAAATGTTGTGTATTGCAGCAGAACGATATTTGGGTCATTTAAAAGCTTAAATTTCAAAAATTCAATAGTACAAAAACGGTTTGAAGTTTTCGCAAATGTATTTCTTTTTATATTAAATTGAATTAAGATTCTATAGGCTAATTGTTCGAAATTTTAATTTAAATCTCAGAAAGACATGATAAATATTTCAAGGCACAAAGGCAAGTCAACATCAGTTTTTGTTATTCAACTTACACAGCAGAGCAGAACAGCTGTTTTCGAAAGACGCAACCCTTTCATCATCAGTGCTCATGTGTATTGTGTTTGTCACCACTTATTAGGTGGCTTAGTTGAGTTTTTCTTTTTTATTTTTATTTTTATTTTTATTGTGCAGTACAATTGTTCCAGTTAGAGATGGATGGTCATGCGCCCATCCAATTGAACTGACATATTGGGCATTATAGAAAAAGTCTTGTCAACCTGACTTTCAAATATATTAATAAAATGACGAAAACTGTGTGCGTGAAATGTTGAATTCTTGAGAACGATTAAGGTTGATAGACTCTCACGCACACTCTCAGCCACAGCTTAAATATTTTTGGTCCTTCTTGGCGACCAAGTTGTGTACGACATTTTCCTGCAATTTCGACCGATTGTCTTTGTTTTGGAAATAAATTTCCAATAAATCGTAAATCGATTAATTTTGATCAGCGGAAATAATATACGGAATTTTGTGACAGAATAGAATGATATAAGTGTTGCCAGATTCGAAATAACTGCTAGTTCATATTTAAGCCGATAGATGGTCCACACACGATATTTCTTGTAATATATAATTGGGGTATTCACACTGTAGTCATAAAGCCATAACTCATAAAATAATAGCACTAAAAATATGACTAGTGTGAACAACCCGTCATAACTTAGTATGCTATTTCAAACATCGTTCAGCTGATAAGATAACAACACATTTGTAATTAGATGTTATCAAAGCAGAAGGAAATTAATACAATTAAAGATGAATCGTCTAAAAACACCATTTCTATTTAAAATTATTAAATTTGTGTTCTGATGCACAGGAATATCTAAATGAATTTGTATGTGTAAACGAAAACAGCTGGTGCCTTGATATAATCTGAATACATGTTTTTTTGCGGCGTCATACGGAAAAACGTTCAGTGGCTGCCAGCTACGTAAGTTAAACGCGAAAGATTTTTTCACTTGTATATATTTAGTTTTTGCGATTTAGTTCACTTTTAATTTTTTTTTATGTTATAAAAATATGATTTAATGTACAGACATATAAAAATGAATCATGACATATAAGTATGATTCACGATATATAAGTAACGGCGGCAAACATATACTATCGCCGTCTCACCTAAAGATTTTCAACCGTTCGACTCAGATCTCTAGAGCTATTTTATGACAAAACAAAAACATACCTGAAAGAGTGCTATTATTTTATGACTTTTTTGGTCTAAAAAATTATGTCTTTATGACAATATGACCAAATAGCACGAAGTGTGAATACCCCAAATATTTAACATCTTTTTAATGTTTACATACTTATTCCAACGTGGCTTCATATTATTCATTGTATTTATGATATGCAATCATTAGAGGCGAAGTAAAATAAAAATATTTATAAGGCCATTAAATCAACTTCCCGCTAATTTTAACCACGAAGCTGTTCTAACGAGGTCTCTTGTGCTGTTCTATGAATTTAAGCTCTTTGAGATCAAGAGTCTAATGCTAGAGTTAATGTCGACGTCGTCGACGGCGTCAAATGTCAAAAAAAAAAAGTTGAATCGTATGAAATTGTATGAGAGCAGTTAATCTCAACGCGTTGCAACGCCGTAAAAGTTCAATCTATTTCAACTTTTTCGGCGCTGAAACGCCGTCAACGGCGTCGACATTAACTCTAGCATAATAAGAGTTCAATTAAAAACTATCATTTTCATTTTCAAACTACTATAACTTTTAGATGAATGAAATTATTCCCATGTAATCAGCGGTGATTGATTAAGGTAGTCGAGTCCTATAAAACAATCGACAACATGAATTTATCAGATGTATAATTTCGTAGTTAAACAAAAATAAAAATTTCGAATTTCTTTGTTTACGAAATTTCACAAACGAATCTACCTATTTCGACACTGTTAATGGCGATCGACGTGGACTTTTAATGTCAACAGTTGATTAGCCAGTGGAATCGATGGGTAAAAAAATGTTTTCTTAGTTCTTTTAAGAGGTCTCGAAATTTACCGGTAAGAATCGGTTGTAAATCACAGGAATTCTAAATTGATGATAAATTCCTTGATACATCACTAGGGTAATTCGATGCGGTCAAGTTGTTCAAAAATTATAAGCGGTTCACATAATTACACACACACACATAAACAAAAACACATACATACAAATATAGTGACACCCTCTCAGGAGTAGTCAGGGAAGCTTCTTAGCAACTCAGAACGTCGAGACCTAGTAAAAACACGATTTTTGCAAAGTGGGGCAAAACTAACAACACGGGGTTTTAAAGTGTGTTACCATCTCGATACAGTTCTCGTATGCAATTTCCTAATAAAATGTTTATAATATATTTCATTATTTCTTAAGCTCGAGGTCGTTGTTGATATAAAATTATTTCAGTTTTCTTTTATTATTCAATATTTCGTCAGCAATTTGTTAACATCATCAGGAATAAGTAATAGGAATTTGAGTTTTAATATATATAAAAAAATATTAAATAATAAAAGGAAACTGAAATAATTTTGTATCAAAAACGACTTTGAGCTTAGCAAACAATAAAATAAAGTTTCCAAAATAAAGGTCAAAAAGTTAATAGCAACAAAATTATAATACGTAAAAAATTTTATTTTAATTTATATTGAGCTTGAGATTTATTTTTATAAAATATAAAATAATAACAATAAAATAATAACTATAAAACTAATTATTTTATAATTATATCAATATTTTGATATCCTCTGGATATCTTCTTCAGGATAACAATTTAAAAATTATTTATAATATTTCAACAATAACAAAATTTTTAAATTAAATAAAGTTAAATATTTTTGTTGTTTTTTGTTTTAATATTTAAATTTTATATAAAAACCAAAAACAACAAAAATATTTAACTTTATATAATTTAAAAATTTTGTTTTCGTTGAAATATTATAAATAATTTTTAAATTGTTATCCTGAAGAAGATATCCAGAGGTTATCGAAATATTGATATAATTATAAAATAAATAGTTTTATAGTTATTATTTTATAAAAATAAGTCTCAAGCTTAATATTAAATAAAATTAAATTAAAAAATTTAAAGGCTGAAAAAATAGAACAATATAATACTTAAAAAAAATACACTTTAGTACTCATGATGATAAGTTTTCGAAAACGGCCGCAAATTAATAATTAAAAATTTATGTCAACTTTATTTTATGCCTTGGAATATTTACCATGTCTTTCTAAATTTAAAAGAACTAATTTTCGAACAAAATCAGATAGCACAGACTTTCACCATCTTTAATAGCAACACTACTAAATACAAACCATTTTCTAAAGTTCCAGCATAATGCACTGCCAGTGACTTCTTGTCTTTGCGTTAACTATTTGAAGCACTTCATTAAATATTTTAATAAAAAAGAGAGAAACACAAAAACTTAATTCAAAAGCATAAGTTGCAGTGACCTTTGACACGGCATATGTTCCAAGCAATTTTCCCTTGTAATAACTGAAAAGGCCTTCTGTCAAAAGCTCCTTAATATTTTTAATTACACACAGCAACATGTTTTTATTGAAGCATGTGTTTTGCCTAAAATAACATCAATTTATATCAGATCATCAGCAGAGTTCATTCTTATTTGCAACGCAGTCGTAAACAAAATGATTATGGATGGTCATTTTGTTCACATTAATTTTTGTAAATGGCCAATGAACTCGAGCATTTACAATCTAGAAATACCACACTTTTTATAATACAAACACACACACACTAACACAAATGAATGATTTGTATCTATTTGTATTCCTATACAAAATAGTCTATGAGTAATTGTATCTTTTAGCTTAAGTGTGCTAATGTTAACAATTCAACTTGTGTTTTTCACATTAAATGGCTGCTGGAATTTCTGTTTATGTGCTTTTGTTCTCAAAGGATTTTCGTATATTTCATGGTTAGTAGATTTTTGATTCATTTATGTATCATTTCAGTTGAGATTTTATTAAATGAAATTAATTTGTATTTTTATGTAGCGGAAAGAGCCGTCTATTTGATAACACTTTTCCATAGACTTATTTTATTATATAAATTATATGTTGTGCTTTGAAAGATGTTGAAAATATATAACAGCATTACGACTCTTTACTAATTTACAGTAAAAAGCATAAACAATTTATTACAATGCAAGAGGGAGGGGAATAAGTATATATCTCTACTGATGACAAAGAAATCCAAAATCCATTAAAAAAGTTAAATCCATCCATAATTGAAGTTGTCATACACAAAAGCCTTCTTTAACCATTTCCATAGAGTTTTGCTTTTAGCCGCACACGTGCTCAAACTTACACAACATTTAGATAAATGGAAAGAAAACCTCTATGGGGAAATCTCAAATTTACATTAACAACTTCCTAAATGTGGATGCAACACCTTCAAAATATACAATTAAAATTAAAAAAACAAGTAAAAACGTTATATTCGACCGGGTCGAATCTTAAATACCCTCCAAATATTTAGTAAGTGAATTTGAAATATTTAACTTGGTGGGACAGAGTTCCTTTATATAATATCGTACGTCAACGCCCACTAAAGGGGGCGGGGATCAAAAATATACAATATCATGTTTTCCACAGTCGAACGTATGGGCATTGCTAGACCCTCTTAGACTTCATCACAATTCTCTTTGGAGGCTATAAAAACTGTATTTTGGCGGGGTCGCTCTGGCGAAGGCTGTGGGGGAAATATTTCACCTTTGTCATAAAACTCTAAAAATAAATGCTTGGGATAATTATATACAAAATTAAAATTTATTTTTTTTTTGATAGGCTCATTTAGAGCGCAAAGGGGGAGAGGGGGTAGGGCAGAAACAGATACACATAAAACTGTAAAAACAAATGCTTGGGATGATTACATACAAAATAAAAAAAAATTTATATTTATTTTTAATAGGGTCATTTAGCGGGCAAAGGGGGAGGAGGGGGTAGGGCAGCAACAGGCAGTCATAAAACTCTAAAGATAAATGCTTGGGATGATTATATACAAAATTAAAAAAAAAAATTTTTTTTGGTAGGGTCATTTAGGGGGCGAAGGGGAAGGAGGGGGTAGGGCAGAGTAGTACCAGGTTTCGTCTCAGCTTCGTCATTAAAGCTTAAAAGTGTTATTTTTAAGGAATGTAGGCTTAAGTAAAACAATTTGTTAAATTTTTATGCTATTTTTGCCTATAATAACGCCCACTGAAGTGGGCGGGGTCAAAAAATATTTTTATTTTATTTAATGGCTCCAAGTTTAAGGCGTTGGACCGTATTTGACATAAAAATATATCATTTGCTTAACAAAATAACCAAAAAACTTTAAAAATTATGTTGTTTTTTCTGGGTTGGTTTAGTTCTTCTCAGGGGAACTTTTTTCCCTCTTGCCCGATTTAGCCCATCTTCGAACTTAACCTGCTCTAAGTTTTAAAATATATTTATGCCAAATTTCAAGAGTCTAGCTCTTTTCGTTTGGACTGAGTCGTGATTTCCACAGACGGACGGACGGACGGACATGCTCAGATTGTCTTAGATTTCATCAGTGATCAAGAATATATATACTTTATGGGGTCTGAGATGGATATTTCGATGCGTTACAAACGGAATGACAAAGTGAATATACCCTCCAAATTCTTTTTTGGAGGGTATAAAAAAAAAACTCCTGTCACAAGCACTTGTTGTCTTCTCTTTTCCCCAAATCCAACATCCATCCCTCAGGCTCTAATAACTTTAATTATAATTCTTAAATGTCTTTCCAAAACAATTTTATGTTTCGTTAATAAAATCCCTAAAGTTGTAATGACATTAATATTCCATTAAGGCGGCATGGAAGGATAACATATGGCTGTATTCCCCAATCTATTCCTGAAGACTCCTATTAGTCAAACTCTTATAGGTGACACAAAAAATAATACTCCAGTGCTTTGCTCCGGTTTGTGTTGAAAATGGAACACAAATAACAATTACTTTACTCTTTAGCAGCTACTGTCCATCGGGATTTATTTACTCATTAATTATCTCGAGTAGTCCAACACCTTGTGTGATTCTATGCTTTTCCTTTTTCAGGTTCTCCTTTTCTTTATGCGAGTAGTATTTCTTTCATTATTCTAAATTATGTTGAAGCATACAAACTGGGTAAACAAATACATTCACTCATCTAATGCGTGTACAATACAAAAAAAACATTTTCTTGTGTGTGTGAATGTGTTTCTTGCCTGCATCTTCTTAGTGTGTCTGTGTGTGTGTGTGTGCCATGTGCTTATTTGAGTGAAATTTTATTCAAATCCTTCTTTTATTTTGTTGTCTTCCAGCCAAATGTATGTCAGTTCTGATGAGCTTTTCCACAACGACAACAACCACAATAACTAGTTGAAGAGAGACAGAGGCAGACAGAGGGAGAGTTGGAAATTGTGGTGAAATAAAAAAAAAAAGAAAACATAAAAATGGGAAACAAGAATTGTTTTAAGAAAATTGAAAAAATGTTCATTTGGGAAACATAAAGTCACCATGAAATGAACAAGCAAAGTGTCTAAAAAATATATGGAAAATTGTACTATTAGAAGATGTTAATGGGTATTGTGCTTTTTTCATTTATAGTTTCCTTAAAATGTTTTGTCTTCTTCCAAGTGTGATTGTTTTTTTTTTTTTTGCAAAAAGGAAAACATAAGTGTGTGTATAACAGCCTTTTTAAAAGGTTTCATTTAATTTAGGGTTACAAATATTAATACTTTCACCAGCAGGTAACCAGCAGAGAGTGCAACCTCTAGAAACATTCGGATTTGCCAAAATACGACTTCGTCTCGTTGAGCACATGCCTTTTCATGTCGGCTCAAACTTTCTGATAACCCAAAGCACAACGCAAAGCCTCTCAAGGCAGTAAAAATTAAGTTGCTCGAGTGAGCAAAGAAGGCGTAAAACACACAATAGGGTAATACAATCAAGTTTCTGTAGAACAACTCGGAGGAAAATAAACCTGGAGGACTCTAAAACTAATGAAGGCTGAAATTGTTTTTTCAGCCTTCAGCAGGACCAGCACCCAGGGGATGATAGCTGAACAAGCAGTGCATCGGTGCCGGAGTTAGTGGGGATAGTAGGGGAGAGTGTTGAGAAGACAGATGAAGAAACATCAGAACTTGGAAAATTTGTGTACCTATTTCAATCTTTTTCTTGCAGGCTAACTTTTGCTACAGGGCCGACGAAGGAGGTTGCTGTTTCTTCTCCTTAGTACATGACAGTGTCAATTAAACGAGGATATTTAATCACTTTATTTCAATATAAAAATTCAAAATCTATCTATCTTCTCATCTTTACTAATCGGTCCCCTCAATACTATCCCCCTGTTTTCAGTTCCGGCGCAATGCATTGCATATAAGGGGTCATACCCTGAGTGCTGGTCTAAGATTAAAAAAAATTTAAATTTTTAAATTTTATTTTAATTAATATTGAGCTTGAGGCTTATTTTTATAAAATAATAACTATAAAAATATTTATTTTATAATTATATCAATATTTCGATATTCTCTGGATATCTTCTTCAGGATAACAATTTAAAAATTATTTTAAATTATGTATGAATTTTTATTAGTGGAAATTTCTTATGTAAATTGTTAATTTTATCAACGGGCTTAAGTTCGAATCTGCAAGACTGCAAACCATTTTTTATTATTTTATTAATAAATGAATTTGTTCAAATTCTATTTTATTAATTTATATTAAGATTGGAATATTAAGAATATTTTTCAATAATCATCAAACCAACAGAACGGATCAGTACTGATTTCGAGGCCGCTACGCCATCATATCAGCGTTCTTTGTTCAATTTTTCCACTTTTGCAGGTGGTGCTAGTTAGTAGGAATATCAAATATTTAACCAATATTTTAACGAAAATAGAACATGAGAAGTTCCCACATTCATATTTTTTAGTTATTACATTTTTGGTTAGTACCAAAAATGTAATAACAGTGCAGTCTTGCAGATTCGAACTTAAGCCAGTTGTAAAATTAACAATTTAATTTAAAAATTATTTATAATATTTGAACAATAACAAAATTTTTAAATTATATAAAGTTAAATATTTTTGTTGTTTTTTTGTTTTTATATAAAATTGAAAAAAAAAAATAAATTAAAATATTTGAAATGAAACTTCTTTGCGCGCATGAGGGTAAAATTTTAGGACGTATGAGTAATATGATTCCATACAAACAAATATTAATCATACGCAGCCGTACCGTGACAGAATTCAATTTCGTTTGGGAACAGAATTGATACTGTATTTTGGTTGGTCAGCGAAAAACCAAACTATTTTTCAGAACGAACTCATTTGTAATATTAGGCATGGAATTAACTACTGAAAAAGAAATGATTACATTTTTGAAAAAGAAAAAAATAGTTTAATTTTTTAAGTGAAACCTTTTTGCGCGCATGAGGCTAAAACTTTTACGGATGAAACGCGGCACAAAAATGTGGGATGTTTTTGTCCAAGAGGAAGGAGAAGGCAACTGAGAACGATTGAGAGAGAGAGAGAGAGAGAAAGAGAGAGATGTGGGGAGCAACAATGATAAAATAAAGATTACGCCTTGCGCATGATTTACCGTTTGATGACGTATTTGTTCCCTCGAAGAGATTGCCAAATGTTTATTATATGCAAAACTAATACTTTCACGTATAAAATTAATATTTTATGATATATTTGGCAACTCTTCACACAATTTACTCAGAGAGATTTCCAACAAGCAAATTAAATCGGATTTATGAAAGTGCAAGTTTTGTGTTATATTTTATAATAAATATATTTAAATTATTATTAAATAACTGAAAGTGTAAAAAACTTATTAAAACTTGATTTTTAAAGCTCATAAACTGTAAACAAAAAAACCTAAATTAAAGAGAAAAGAGAAAAAAAGAGCAAGCATGAAATGTGCAGTGGGCAATTGCAAAACAAAGTAACAGCAAAAAACAAGTGAGAAATAATTGTGTTAAAATGTATCAAAATTTTGTTTGTTTTCAAAAAGCTGTGTAATTTTATAGTTTTCCAAGAGATGAAGTTCAAGGAAGTTATGGCTGATATTTTGCAAGCAAAAAATATTGTTTTGAATGGGGAAAAAAGAAAAATAATTAGCACTTGGGTTCAATATTTATATAAAACAACTATAAATGAACAATTTCAAATAAAAAAAAGTGGAAAGTAAAATAATTTTTTAAAATTGTTCATTATCAAACAAGTTTAATTTGAAAAATCGCAATTTGCCCCACTGTCCTGTTTTTACAGTAACATAATAGTTCTCCAACTGAATTTTATTAGCCAATCAGAACACATGTTGAGTGACGTCAGAGTTCCATCATGCGCAGAAAAGTATTTTTATTTCACCTTGTTGGCGTAATCTTTATTCTATTATTCTTGGTAGGGAGCAAGGGAGCGAGAAAGAGAAAGGGAGATCGAGAAAAAATATACGCTATTGGTGATGTATTCGATTAGCAGTTAAATATTGCAGCTCCAGATGGCAATTCTGTCGCGTGACGTCTTGTACTACAGTAAAACGCAGATCATTTTCAGTTAATCTGAATCAAGCATTTATTTTTAGAGTTTTATGGCAAAAGTGAAATGTTTCCCCCAACAGCCCTTGCCAAAACGACCCCGCCGAAGTACAGTTTTTATACCCTCCAAAGAGAATTGGACCCCATAAAGTAAATATGTATATTCTTGATTAGTGATGAAGTCTAAGCCGGTCTAGCAATGCCCATACGTTCGTCTGTGGGAAACATGATATTGTCTATTTTTGAAACCCGCCCCTTTAGTGGGCGTTGACGTACGATATTATATAAAGGAACTCTGTCCCACCATGTTAAATTCACTTACTAAATATTTGGAGGATATTTAAGATTCGACCCGGTCGAATATAACGTTTTTACTTGTTTTTAATTGCAATCTATTTGGAACTATTTTACAAAAAACCAATCCAATAGCAAAGTTTTTAGGGTATTTCATGGATTAAGGAAAACTCATTTCACAAATCACATTTTCGACTTCCCTATTCATAAGTCCCCAGAATATAACTGCTTGATAGTAACTTTGCAAGCACTAATTTGTTAACAATAATATTATATGACAAAATTAGAAAACCTCTTGTTTCAACATCGTCTCTAAATGAGTTACCTTGCATTGTATTTGTGGTGACAGCAAGGGATCATATAGAGCAACATATTTGCCGTAAACGTATTTATCTTTATTCAATTAAAACTGCTTGTTTTATTTTCCTTTGGTTTTGCTGAAATAGGTAATATGAAAAGTTCGTGATCACTTCTATCAAATTATCTCTCTATCTTCTAAATACCGCACAGAAAATCAAAAGTTTTAAACAAATTTCATTGTTATTTTCATTCTGTTTTATATATTCACCTTATTGGCCATTTTCAGTTGACCACATGGTTTGTATTACATGCAGCAGCAGCAGCAAACTCGAATTAAACACCAGCAACAAAAATAAAACCAAACAGACACACACACACACAAACAAATTTCGTAGTTAAAATTAATTGCTTGTTTTTCAAACCAGAAACTTTTTCTATATAAACTTACAGCTAAAATAGTAAAAAAAAAAAGTAGAAAATTGGAAAATCTCTAAGCAAAAGTACCACTACAAAAAAGTTTTTTTTTGTATGGGGAAAAAAAAGTTATAGTTTGCAAAAAAAAAAGATCCATATAATATGTTTATTGGATCAGCCGAAAAGTCAATTCAGTTTTAGATATTGTTTTTGGGTGAATAGTATTTGGTGAAAAATAAAGACTTTTAATAAAGACTTTAAATTTTAAAACAAATTCTTAAAAATAAAAATCTTTCTTGAAAATTCGCCTGAACAATAATATTCAATGTAGTAATAAAATAAACTAGAATTTAAAAATAAATTCTTAAAAATATAAAAATTTTTTTTTTGAAAACTCGCAGATTTGAACTTGAGCCTGACTAATAATATTGAAGGTTTTTATAAGTTAAAATATGGTGTTTTGTACTGTCAACAGTTTATATTAAGTCGATTTTTAATTTTTCCATTGACTAAGAAATGATTATTTCTATTACCCAATAGTATGTGTGTGTGTGTGGAAAATTTTAATACACTTTTTACTTAATTTTTAATTTCAATATGTTGATGTCAGGTGTTAGCAAATAATGTTCTGGTGAAATAGTTTAATTAAAATATTGAAATATTTTATAATTATTTTGTTAAACAATTTTTTAATTTCAATTTAAAATAAAAATATTTTGTTGCAAGTTTTGAATAAAATACATAACAAATTCTTTTCTCTTAGACATTTGCAAAGGAGTCTCGGTATTCTGGAGACAATCTCATATGGGTAATTTCGATTTCTCCGTTATTATAATTTTGTATAGAAACATAATGTTTTGAAATGTAAGTACGGAAGTTATTCTATCAAAAATGTTTTAGAACAAAACAATGCAAGTATCCTATAGCAGCGTAAAGTAGTTTCGTTATATTGTTCCAGTACATTGCACGCCAGATGTAGGGGCTATGCCTTGAGTGCTCTAAACATATATACTACCCCTAATCATAATATTATGTAAATGGTTTTAATTGCAAATTCAAAATATTTATACTCAACACAAACAAAATACATTGAAAATTCTCTTAATTACTCTGCCAATATGCATTTTCACTTACGCAAAATTGCTTGCACTGAACACTGAATACCGCCATTGAAAATGTTCTCAAATAATCTCTCAAACTGGAAATGCAATAACGCAAGACAAGATTGTGAATAGGGCCATTGTGAAAGCATCAATATTTTTTACACCTTACTTTTTTTGAAGTGGGCAATCTTAATCGTACATATAATAAATATTTCCCCTTATTCTGTAACTGTTTGTCGACGTCACTGCAAGACAATATCAAAACTAATACATCTGCATACAATTTTTCGTTATCACACAATTGCTTTTATTAGGCTCTTAATCGTCCCTTTTATGAATGTCGACATCGATGCCGCATCAACATGATAGCAAAGCAATAGTCCCTTGTGTACTCCCTATCGACAGCAATTGACTACTATTGACTTTTTCTACAAATATTATATGCCTTAGAGAATTCTAAGAGAATATTGTCAAGAGTAATTAATTGTTATCGACAACTAAACTGTCGAGTTGATGGGACGTCGACGCCGCCATTCATAATAAACTTGATTATTATATATGGCTTAAAAATAGTCTGAAGCTGTCAGCAGTAAGAATAATTTAACTGTCCTATTTTTGATATTGTCTTGACGTGACTTGGGCAAATAGATACAGAATAAGAGGGATTTACTAAACCTTGAAATTTCTGTAAATAATTTATCTTTTTTTATACCCTCCAAAAAAGAATTTGGAGGGCATATCCACTTTGTCATTCCGTTTGTAACGCATCGAAATATCCTTCTCAGACCCCATAAAGTATATATATTCTTGATCAGTGATGAAATCTAAGACGAACTGAGCATGTCCGTCCGTCCGTCCGTCCGTCCGTCTGTGGAAATCACGATTCAGGCCAAACGAAAAGAGCTAGACCCTTAAAATTTAAATTATATTTTAAGGCTTAGAGCAGGTTAAGTTCGAAGATGGGGTAAATCGGGCAAGAGGGGAAAAAGTTCCCCTAAGAAGAACTAAACCAACCCAGAAAAAACAACACAATTTTTAAAGTTTTTTGGTTATTTTGTTAAGCAAATGATATATTTTTATGTCAAATACGGTCCAACGCCTTAAACTTGGAGCCATTTAATAAAATAAACATATTTTTTGACCCCGCCCACTTTAGTGGGCGTTATTATAGGCAAAAATAGCATAAAACTTTAACAAATTGTTTTACTTAAGCCTACATTCCTTAAAAATAACATTTTTAAGCTTTATTGACGAAGCTCAGACGAAACCTGGTACTTCTCTGCCCTACCCCCTCCTTCCCCTTCGCCCCCTAAATGACCCTACCAAAAAAAAAAAAAAAAAATTTGTATATAATCATCCCAAGCATTTATCTTTAGAGTTTTATGACTGCCGATTTCTGCCCTACCCCCCCCCCCCCACTCCTCTTCTTTGCCCCCTAAATGACCCTACAAAAAAATTTTTTTTTTTAAATTTTGTATATAATTATCCTAAGCATTTATCTCTAGAGTTTTATGACTGCCTGCTGCTGCCCTACCCCCTCCTCCCCCTTTCCCGCTAAATGACCCTATTAAATATAAATAAATTTTTTTTTTTATTTTGTGTATAATCATCCCAAGCATTTATTTTTAGAGTTTTATGACTGCCGATCTCTGCCCTACCACCCCCCCCCCCCCTTCCTCTTCCTTTGCCCCCTAAATGACCCACAAAAAAATTTTTTTTTAATTTTGTATATAATCATCCTAAGCATTTATCTTTAGAGTTTTATGACTGCCTGTTTCCGCCCTACCCCCTCTCCCCCTTTGCCCTCTAAATGACCCTATAAAAAAAATTTTAATTTTGTATATAATTATCCCAAGCATTTATTTTTAGAGTTTTATGACAAAGGTGAAATGTTTCCCCCACAGCCCTTGCCAGAGCGACCCCGCCAAAATACAGTTTTTATGCCCTCCAAAGAGAATTTGACCCTATAAGGTAAATATGTATATTCTTGATCAGTGATGAAGTCTAAGACGGTCTAGCAATGCCCATACGTTCGTCTGTGGACAACATGATATTGTATACTTTTTGAACCCCGCCCCCTTTAGTGGGCGTTGACGTACGATGTTATATAAAGGAACTCTGTCCCACCAAGTTATAGATTTGAAATTCACTTACTAAATATTTGGAGGGTATTTAAGATTCGACCCGGTCGAATATAACGTTTTTACTTGTTTATATTCTCTTGACGTGACTTGGGCAAATAGTTACAGAATAAGAGGGATTTACTAAACCGTGAAATTTTTGTATATCATTTTTCTTTTTATGTATGAATTTTTATTTGTCGAACTTTCTTATGTAAATTGTTAATTTTTTCAACGGGCTTAAGTTCGAATCTGCATGACTGCAAATGATTTTTTATTATTTTATTAATAAATGAATTTGTTTAAATTCTATTTATTATTTTTATATTAAGATTGGAATATTAAGAATATTTTTCAATAATCATCAAACCAGCAGAACGGATCAGTACTGATTTCGAGGCCGCTACGCCATCTCTTCAGCGTTATTTGTTCAATTTTTCTTTTTTTTATTATTTCCTTCTCTCTTCTTTCCAGTTTATGTTTTACATGGCTTCGCCAAAATCTTGCACCCTTTAAATATTTTCCATCAGCAACCTTTCAATTGTGCTCACTGAATGATATTTCCGCTCAAACATTTCATTTTCCTCAATACCGTTGTTTTACTGCAAATCATCAGATGGGGATTAAAAAAAAAATCACATTCAGCTTCTGCTTAATTTAACGATATCTAATGGCTGCATTTCATAGCTAGATGCCAAAATATTAGCTTATGTGTAAATAGTTAAAAGCAAACAATTCATTAGGACTTAAAGTTTCTGGGAGAGTAACGAAGACAACTACAAAAAAAAGCATTTAGCTTAATTTTCGAATAAGTAAAGCGAAAAGGAAATGAAAAACTAGACAAAAATTCTGTAAAACTGTAATGCAAGATACGGCTACAAGTTGACTAAGAACTGACAGACACTCACTGTTGTAGTTGTAGCCAAGACAATTTATCCAACACACACAGACACACACACACAGACATGCATGCTCCATACTAGTATGTATGTGTGTGCATAACTAAAAACATGCATACATACACAATCAGTCACTCGCCATGTATTGTGGAGATGAAGATTTTCCTAAAACTCAATGTGCTGAAAAGTTTCCACTGAAATCCATCACTAATTCAACTATTATGTACGTGCCAGTGAAAATAATCTGGGAAAAAACTAAATAAATATCTCTAAAAATAAGATAACAAAACGAAGATGGAACATTTAAAGCTGGTTTATACGATACATTGGCTTTCCAAGATTTTCCTCTTTTTTTTAAATTATTTTCTTTCTGCAGAGGAATAAGACTGCATGCACTCACATGCTCTGATTGTACTGTTTTACAGTTGCACACATACAACAACAACAATATATATATATGAATAAAAAGTTTTCTTGGGATTATATATTAGCACATGAATCTCTCTATCTCTTTCGCTCTCTCTGTTTCTGTTACACTTATACACTTGTAATATCTGCTTCTTTCTTTTGAGTCCTTGAAAAAAATTGCAAATGATTTTTTACCACTATATGACTGCGTACAGATGAATATGTGTTCATATACTATATTTATCTGTGTATGCAGGCATGTGCGCGTGTGTGTGTGGCCTTTTAAGATTGATAACCCATTGACAGTGTCATTTTGCTATTCAGCACTGTTTTCATGCATGATACGAATACTCTATTGCATTTTTCATTGGCATCTTAAGTTGAGATACAACCGCAAATTGTTCTTGTACTGCTTGCTTTTTTTTCTCGACTGTTGCCGCATTTTTGTTGTTTTTCTTTTTTTTTTTTTGTTTGTTTTGCTTTTAATATTTTCCAATTTGTTTTAGTGTGCACTGTTGGTTGGTCTGGCCATGGTTAGTCTTGATTTTCTTCGTCTTAAAGTGTTAAGAGATTCAATTTGAGATGTAGATATTTTTTCATCTTGTCATCGCAACAATTTGTGAGATTTTTAACTGGAAACCATATATTTTTTGCAAAAAAAAAAAAAAAAAACAAAGACTTATTGAAAGTTGAAGAGATTTATTAAATTGCAACTTTATTGAAAATGAAAAAATTAAAGTTCCTAAACTTTCCAATATTTTCAGAGTCGACATCTATTTACCTGCGAAATTTAAAAAAAATATATGTTTTATACTTTAAGCTTGCCTGCCTATTCTAAAAAATTTTTATGAACTTGAAGACTGCTTGTAAATAAATATTTTTATGAAATTTATATTTTCAAGGACACTTTATTATTTTATTATTATGGATATGACAGGAAATTTTTGGGCTGCAAGGCTACTTAACGTCCGTTGATTGTTGAATTAATTATTATACAAAATGGAGTTTTTCAAACTAGTTAACATTTGATGAACCGCTTACGAGTAGTTATTTTTTTTCATTTCAGGCCAGCACTCAAGAGATGACTTCTACATGTACAGTGCATTGTGCCAGTATTAGAAAGCAGGCTTTAGCATTCAGAGGACAGATGTAGAGAAATGAGATGATAGAGAATTTCTTTTTAGCTTCGGCGGCTAATTTTTGCTACAGGTCCGACGAAGAAGGGTCCTGTTTTCCTCTGCTCTTTAGTATGTGAGAGCCTCAATGGCTGCCAGAAACTGTGCTTTTTCCAGTGCTATGCCTTCATCACTAAAGCAGGCTGACAGCAATTAACACAATCAAGCATCACTGCTGATCAGAAGAATTCAACACAGGGTTCATATTATATTCCCAATATAATCTGGACCCTCTGCTTCATGGTCTCGTGTTCACTACTTCAGCCAACAGCATCCCAAAAAAGTAATAATGACGTCAACATTTTACTGCTTGACATGTAACTCATGATATTCATTCTTCGTTATAAGAAGCCTAGAGTTCCAGCATCGCCTGTGGGTGTAATCGGTACATGATTGTATTATTTATGATCGGCCTGTACCAGTGACGACCCCACAGCACTGGTCACTCACTGAACAATTAGGGGTGGCACTATCATGTACAAAAAAACAGGGTAACAGCACTCTCCTTCGTCGGCCTTGTAGCAAATATTCGCCGGAAAATTAAATATTGAAACTGCTACAAAAAATTCTCTATTCTTTCATCTGTCTGCCCAGCGCTATCTCTCCTTCCTATATGTCTGGCACAAATCACTGCTTATGTAGGGGTCATCTCCTGACTGCTGGCCGTACTAAAATCATTTAAATTTAAGACTCATAAGAAATGCATTTTCATAAGACCGTATTTTAAGAAAACAACCTGAAGCTCTTTTCAACCATAAAAATACTCTTTTTCAACCAAAAAAATACTCGGAAACATTTTTGGTAATAAAAAGTAATCATAATTATGAATGAAGTTTATAAAACTTTTTTGTACTGTAGTACAGATTATGAATATCTACACAGAAGTTCCTTTTAAATAATACCCTTTTTGTTAATATTGCCGAACAATAAGATGCTTTAAAGTGTACTACAAAAAAAAAGGTGCAGCATATTTAACCATCAAACTATTTTAGGTTAAGACAAGTCAGTTTACGTAGAAAAATTCAAGCAATATATTACTGCAATGGAGTAAAAGTGATGTGAAATGTGGTCATCCAATCGCTGCATTGCTGGCGTTGTTATGACTGGAATTAATGTTGTCTTAGGAGAAACTCAAGCCCATAACCTCAGCAACCTTTTCTACTGCCAAACGGTTTTGGAGGAAAACAAATGAAAACACAGCAATATGTGCCCGTATTTTTAATAACCTGCTGCCCGAATATGATTGTTTGAATTGCGAGCAATTTTTCTAGAACACAATTTAATGTGCAAAATTTTTATGACTCTCATAGTGTATCTATTGAAATAAAAACCATCCTACATATTTTAAGCAAACATATAGCATAATTTTATTATTTAATTTTTTATATATTTTTATATAAACTTTATCTTTATTTGCCATTTCGAAAGGAAAGAAAAAAAAAACTTCAAACAAATTTAGCTGCATTTATATGCAAACAATAAAACTGTGATTTGAATTTTTATATTTCATTTCTTATGAAATAACACTTGAAGCGTAAGAATTGTAAATTACGCAACTTGACTGTTGCTAAAAAGAAAAAAAAGAAAAACAGAAATTAAAGGAGGAAAAATATTAAAAACTGTTTTCATAAATTTTTATCGCAAAAGCAAGACGGGAACAGCAGGCAAATAAATATTTCACTTGTACATATAATTTTAATATTTCAGCTTTATAATTGCTCATGATGTCCTTTTATTTTATTCCTTTTCTTTAATGCTTTATGCTCTAGCAGCTTTATAGCTTATGTTTTTTTGATATCCCAGCATTTTGTGACTTCTTTTTCCTATCGCCATATATTTGCTAAAAACAAGAGTATTTGGGCAACGGGGGTACACAGTTTTGCTGATAGAGTAAAATAGCGAAAAAAAATATAAGGCTGAATGTGGGAGTATAGGAATGGGCGTTATAAAAAATTTCATTTTTCGATTGTTATTTTTTTAAGTTTCTTTTTTCCTTTTTCTGTTTTTTGATTGCAAACAATATTTATTAATATATTTTATGTGCATAGCTTCTGTTTGTCAATATGCACATACATTCATGTTTTATTTTATTTTATTTTGCTGGTATTCACAGTCTTTTGACAGAGGATTTAAATATTGACCTCTTCATGAACAATGAAGTGAATTTCATTTATAAATTTTGTTTTTTTTGTGGACAACAAGAAAACAAACAACGCTGCTGGTAGTATTATTTGTTTGGCTTTGTATTCCTTAAAAAAATTGATTTTTTTATTTTTATAGGAATATTGCAAAGTGAAGTAAATTATACACACACACACACACGGCCAGAAAAGTCACTTTGAAGAGATTTCAAGGATTATTTTTTTTTTGTAGTAAGACTGAGAATAAAGACAAGCATACAAGCATCTGATTTGTATCAGATTGTCTTGGTAGATTTACTAAATATTTTATTTTGCATACGAAAGCATTGCCCTGGCTAAAGTTATTAAAAATCTACTATTGGACATGATATGTAAATATTATTTCATTGCTCACAGTGTAAGAAAAAGTAATTTTACTTCTTTAAATAATAACGTTTTTATATAATCGTTTTCGAAGGAATATATAAAGGGTGTTTTTTTATGAAATTTTTTTTTTATACAAATCACTCTGCTGTCTGACAGCTGTTTCGAACGTTTAAAGTGACGTCTCTACTCAGTATTGTTTGGCAAATCATCATGAACAGGTTAACTCCAGAACAACGCTTCCAAATCGTGGAAATTTATTTTCAAAAACAGTGTTCAATTAAAAATGTTTATCCGCTTTTTTTACCGCAAAATTCTCTTCAGTGATGAGGCGCATTTTTGGTTGAATGGATATGCCAACAAGCAAAATTGCCGTATTCGGAGCAAAGATAATCCACACGCCGTTCAAGAATTTCCAATGCATCCCGATAAATGTACTGTTTGGTGCGGTCTATGGGCTGGTGGCATCATCGGTCCTTATTTCTTTAAAAATGAGGAAGGACAACGCGTTACCGTGAATGGAAATCATCGATACAGAATCATGATCAAGGAATTTTTGGAGGCAAAACTTCAAGATATGGATGTAAACGAAATGTGGTTTCAACAGGATGGTGCCACTTGTCATACTGCAGGCGAATCAATGGACTTATTGAAAGAACATTTCAACGACAACATTATTTCGAGAAATGGACCGGTGAATTGGCCTCCGCGTTCGTGTGATTTGACGCCACTCGATTGTTTTTTGTGGGATACCTGAAATCATTGGTTTACGTGGATAAACCAGCAACCGTTGACGCTTTGGCAACCAGTATTCAACGTGTCATTGCTGAAATACGCCCTCAAATGCTTGAAAAGGTGGCCGAAAATTGGACCTCCAGAATGTCCTCTGTGCAAAATAGTCGTGGTGGCCATATGCCCGAAATTATATTTAAATGTTAAATGACAAAAAATTATCTACCAAATAATAAATTTTTTTTGGCCATTTCATAATTTGGCATGGGTTTTATTTAAATTTCAAATCAGCAAACTCTTATAAAAACACCCTTTATGTGACCTGCTCCACGAAAAGGCACCTCTGCGCCGAAAAGAAATGTTATTGAGAAAAACGCGTTTAAAAAAAAGCTTCGTTTTTCCGTGTTTTGCGCATGGTTATGCAACTCTTCCTTTAACCTGATCATCTGGCGATGTATTTCGACTCTCTGGTAGTTTGTACGATGTTCACTATGCAGTGTTGCCTCTATGAAAATTATTTAAATGTTTTGAATTTAAGCCGATAGAATTGAATCTATTATTTATTATTGTTTAATTTATCTGTTTATATCACATTTTTAAATTTTTTCATTAATTATGTTCATCTTTGCAGGTGATTTGTAAAAAAACTAAGACATAGAAACTTGCGGTTTGTGGCATTTGAAAGAGCGTTTTTTTTTCCTATAAGAATCACTCAAAAAGTAAAAAAAAAATTTTTCGGCGCAGAGGTCACTTTTCGTGGAGCAGGTCACATATGCTGTATTTTTGAGTTTAACTTGATAGTAAAGGAACTTTTCTAATTATGATTTTCTATTTTTTTTTTTAATCCAACAAGATCACATTAAATATTAAAATTTCGTTATTGGAACGAAGTTCCTTATGGGACGATGCGGAGGGGTACCCTAACCTTGAAAAAACGTCCGTAACGTAAGATGTTTTGTTTCTAAATCAATGTGTAAGACGTATGAGTAATACGATTCCATACAAACAAATATTAATCATACGCAGCCGTGCCGTGACAGAATTCAATTTCGTTTGGGAACAAAATTGATTCTGTATTTTCGTTGGTCAGCGAAAATAGAAAAAACATCATAATAAAAAATGTATACCCGAATAATTATTTTTTTTTATACCTCGAATAGAACTTAAGATTAATATTTTTATAATAAAGAACTTCGTTCCTATCCGGTGTCCCACGACAGCACACATCTTTTTTTATAACTTTCCATAAAAGGGTTTTCGCAAACAAATTAATTGCATCATCTGACGTGATCGATAAATATTTTAAAAGCCAAAACGCTCTTTATTTTTTTTGAGCGCTGTTGGCTGAAGTAGTAGAACACGAGACTATGAAGCGGAGGGTCCTGAGTTCAACCCCGCGCTAAGTCATGAAATATTGTGTTGAATTCTTCTGATCAGCGCTAGTGCGTGGTTGTGTTTAGTTGTTGCCAAACTGTTTCAAAGATGAAGGCATAGCACTGGTCACTGAAAATAATTGGCATGGACTGACAATATCATACACTAAAAAGCAGAGCAACACACTCCTTCATCGGTCCTGTAGTAAAAAATTAGCCGGCGAAGTATAAAAGGTTTGAAAATAGCAACAAAAACCTCTTCATCTTCTCATCTTTCTTCATTTGTCCCCTCAATACTATGCACTCCTTTCTAGTTCCGGCGCAATGCACTGCATATGTAGCGATCATCTCCTGAGTGCTGGACCAAGATTAAAACAAAATATATTTTAAATCACTAAAACGTAGTAATTGTATCACTCCAGGCTACTTGATGCCTCAACAGTTTTCCAGGCCGAGATTAATGCCATTACCCATGCAGCATTAAGGATTAATGGGCTCTGTTTAACTAACGACAATTGTGTACATCATCTGGCAGCAATTAGGGCCCTGGTATCGAGGATGATATCGAAATGTGAAGTCGAAATGTGTACTGGCATGCATTCAATGTTCGGCTAGATTTAAAAGACATGACGTTAAGATAGTTTGGGTTCCAGGGCATGAAGGCATTCAGGGAAATGAAATGGCGGACGCATGCGCAAGAACAGGTTTGGCCTTGGATGAAGCAGTCTCACGTAGGGATATTGACATTCCCTCAGTTGAGCTGCTGAATATAATTGAGGAGTGGGCAGAGAGAGGAAGGTGACAAGCAATTACCACCTGTAGGGTCTCCAAAACTCCATGGCCCTCACATAGCAGAGTTAGGACTAGACAGCTTTTAATTTTTGGGAAGAAGTCATTGGCACTTCTGGTAGGGGTGTTGACGGGGCACTCTGCAAGTGGGCATACGTCAAAGCGTTTTGGCCTTCCCCATTATGGAAACAGCTCCTACAGTTTCGATGAAAAAGAAGAGGAGTCAGTACAGCATTTCCTTTGGGACTGCCCGGCCCCCCATCTAGGCTCTCGTTTTCTTTGAGATCTGGACTGCCTAAGGGATGCACCGCTGGCTGCCCTGGCGGACTTTGTGACAAGTTTTGGGTGGTTCTCAGGAACCAGTACTTAGTTTTAAAAGGACTGTGTAGGGTGTAGTCCTCTGGGCATCACAATGGACCTTTATGGCCTCCGAGTGTTTTCTCCCTAACTGCGAGCGGACCTTTTCAACCTAAAAACTAGTAAATGATATAAAGAATCACAACTTCAAATAAAATACTTTAAAGCTGTTTGCGCAAATACACACACTCTCACAATTCCACAGACTTCGTTACTAAATAAACTAACAAATTCTTTCAAAATCCAAAAGGAAAGAAGATGTCAGAGAATAAAAACTGTAGTACACGGAACAAAATATTTAACAGACATTTTCTGCTGGAACAAATACTTTATGCTTCAGGTCTTTTTCTATCAATATACCTACAATGCAAACATTTGGTTTCATTTTTATTTATTTATTTGAATTTTACTGGAAACAGAAAAATAAAATTAAATAAAACACTATCATAACTTTAGCATATAAAACAAATCCTACAAAAATAGAAAGAAAAAGAACAGAATATATGTTTATTGGCACTCAAGTGTGAAATTTTTACTATTGTGTTTACAGTAAAACAAAAAAACTAAAAGAAGCATAAACATATTTAGAAAAAGAAATCTAACATAAAGCTCTGGAAAATATGTATTCTGCTTATTTGTATATGTATGCATGTGTATGTCTCTGTGTGTGTGTGTTATACGAATTTCTTTCCAGGTTGTAGTCATGCCCTACGAAAAAGTAACTTCAATTTAAATATTTTACAGGGAGTTGAAGAGTGGAACAGCTTTTAGCATGTGACTGCACAAGTTGTTGATTATTATGAGATCTTCTTACTAGAAACTCTTTCCTTATGCTTTTGATTACATTTGGCATAACCGTTTTCAGTTTAATGTCTGTGTAGAGTACCGCAGAATTTGCATTTATCAATTCATAGTTTTTATAGCCTCCAAAAAAGAATTGGAGAGTATATTCACTTTGTCATTCCGTGTGTAACGCAAGGAAATATTCCTCTAAGATTCCGTAGAATATATATATTCTTGATCAGTGTTGAAATCTAGGATGATCTAGCCACGTCCGTCTGTCCGTGTTCGGCAATCAATATACAGTCCACTTGAAAAGAGCCAGAGCCTTGAAATTTATTATAAATAAATTACAAAGGATATATGTAAGAGGTCAACTTTGTAAATGGGCTGAATCAGGCCAGAGGAAAAAGACTTCCCCTAAGAAGCACTAAACCAACTTCTAAAAAGCAACTTCATTTTTAAAGTTTTTTTTTTTTGTAATTTTGTTAAGCAAATGATATAATTTTATATCAAAGAAGTGCCAGAGCATTAAACTTGTAGTCAGAGAAAATCAGAAAAATATATTTTTACGACCCGCCCTCCATAGTGGGCGTGATTATATGCAAAAATTTAACAAATTGTTTTACTTAAGCCTTAAAAATAATATTTTTAAGCTTTCATGACGAAGGTGAGATGTAACCTGATCCCAATCTGCCCTACCCACCCTCCTCCTCCCACTTGGCCACCTAAATGACCCTATCAAAAAAAATTGTTTTTTTACACTTAATTATACAACAATTTTATTTTTAGTGTTTTATGGCAAAGGTGAAATGTCTCCCCTACGGCCCTTGCCATAGTGGCCCCGACAAAATACAGTTTTAATACCCTCCAAAAAGAATTGCATCCCATAAAATATATATATTCTTGATCACTCATCAATTATCAGTGATGAAGTCTAAGACGACCTGGCAGTGCCCATGAGGGTGTCCCAAAAAAATTTTTTTTTCTGATTTTCATAAGTGCTCAATCAAAATTTAAAAGCTTATAGGGTAAAGTATTTTTGGTTTTTTTTAAAGAATTCTCGGAATAGGTCTAGAGGTCGCGCAAATGGAGTTTTCATAAAAAACCGGAGTTTTCGGCCTTTTTTCTAACTTTACTCATAACTTGGTTAATAACCACGGGTTTCTTCACTCCTGAGGAAACAGTTTTAAAGAAAAGTATCCAAGCTTTATTCCTGTGTGAAAAACTTATAAGTTTTGGTGATGAGTTTGCTTATTTAGATACCCTAAATTAAAATTTTTCGTAATTTTTTCAAAAATTTTGTAATAACGCTTCACAAGTTTTTAAGTTTCAATGAAAGCGAAAAAAACTAATGATGCAGTTTGAAAGACAAATTAATTCTTATTAATATAAATACAACAATTTTTAAATTTGCTCTTACCGTTTCTGAGTTATACCCGTTTTTATCTTTATACCCAGTATATGTTTTTATAAGCTGTTTGCCAGTTACCAATCATACCCAATCAATTAAAAAACCAACTTTTGTTTTGCTCTGTGAAAAATCATTTATTGAGGCTCTTGCGATGTAGTTCTACAGCTTGCAATAAATTCTGGAAATCAGTTTCAGAAGTTGTGACATTAATATAAGTATTAGCCAAAGCCACACTTCGTTCTGCGAGATCATTTACCAGTGGTAAATTACCACTTGTAAATGTTGAACTTTTTTCTTTGCATTTTGAAATTAAATAATATTTTGTTTATTCGCAGAAATCTCCTTAAAGACACAACTATAAAAATTTATGGATATATACAAAAATTATAACGAAAAAAGTATCACCATTTTTAAGTTACAAACTATAAAAATAGTGTAACTCGGGAACTGTAGGACCAAATTCCATTTTTCTTTTTCTTAATTGTTTAGAACTTATCCGTTTTCAAAATCGCCTCACTAGTTTTTATACCTTCCATATAAATTTGAAAAATAATAAACCGTTTTTTACAGAATTTGTTAAAAATTGCAAAAATACTTAATATCTGGAATCGTAATGGACTAAAATATTGCCGAAAGTTAAAGTTTTTGCATATGGATGTAAAGTTTGGAAAATTTTCTTTTGAAATATTTGGTCAAAAAATTAAATCAACGTGGTGATTGACAAAGTTATGAGTCAAGTTTGAAAAAAGGTCGAAAACCCCGATTTTTAACAAAGTTTTGATTTGCGCGACCTCTAAACCTCTTCCTAAAAATCTAAAAAAAAATTCAAAAATAGTGGACCCTATAAGTTTTCAAATTATGCTTGAGCCTCTGACAAAAAAATATTTTGGGACACCCTCATGGGCACTGCCTATACGTCCGTCTGTGGAAAACACAATATGGACCATTTTTGAATGCCGCCCCCTTTAGTCGGCGTTGAAGTTATATATTATATGACAAAATAATTTAAATATTTAACAAATTATATTCCTTAAGCCTACATTCCTTAAAAATTTAATTTATAAGCTTTTACAACGAAGGTAATATGTTCTCTGATCTTCTCCTGTCCTTTGTCCCCTTAATGACCTTGAAAAAAAAATTTTTCTACACTTGACCACCCCGAAAATTTAGGTTTTAAGTTTTAACGATTTAGGTGAGATGTCTTCCCCATGGTCTTTTTCGGCATGACCCTGTAGAGAGTTTTAAAATTGGGCACAAAAATGTCTTGAAGGAACGGTGATTCAGGAGGTTAAATATTTTTAATATATCTCAGTCCCTTTTTTTCACGTTGATATAAAATATTAATACGTAAGTTTTTAGGCTGACGGAAAGGTGTCTCAGCCATGCTACTCCCAACATATTTTTTTTTTAATCTTGGACCGGCACTTAGTGGATGACCCCTAAATATGCAGCGCATTACGCCGGAACTGAAAAGGAGGGGATAGTACTGAGGGGACAGATGAAGAAAGATGAGAAGATGAAGAATTTTTTTTAGCTATTTCAACCTTTTTACTTCGCCGGCTAATTTTTGCTACAGGGCCGACGAAGGAGGGTGCTGTTACTCTGCTTTTTAGTATATGACAGTGTCAGTCGCTGCCAATTATGTTCAGTGACCAGTGCAATGCCTTCATCATTAAAAAGAGACTGCCATCAACTAACACAACCACGCACTAATGCTGATCAGAAGAATTCAACACAATATTTCATGACTCAGCGCGGGCTCGAACTCAGGACCCTCCGCTTCATAGTCTCGTGTTCTACTACTTCAGCCAACAGCACCCACCAAACAAACAGCATCTCTCTATAATGCCAATATGGCGCTGGGGCGAATCATGTAAATTGTTATATTTTATAATAAAAATTTATTTAAAAATTAAAAAAAAAAAGAATTGGCCACGGCCGCATTAAAATAAATTAATTTTTTATTTACTTAAGCAAGATTCCATAAAAATGTAAATTTTAAAAAGAATAAAAATAGAGTTTTTATTTAATAAATATTTGGAGGGTATTTAAGATTCGACCCGGTCGAATATAACTTTCTTACTTGTTCTTTTTTTTTATTCTCCTACCAACTCTTTTTAGCAGTTACTTTGTGTTTTTGCCCGGGAATATGCTTAAGCATGGATAAAAAAAAATATGAATATAAAAGTGGAGTGCAGAATATACAAACTAAACTACTGCTAAAGGCATTCCTCTTTTTATTTCTCTTAGTATATTATTTTATTTTTTTTTTCTTGGTTTCACTGGAGGATGGAGATGCAAAAAGCTAAGGCAAATCCGTTTTTCATATTTTACTGTAGCCTGATACCTCGTTATGACAAGCAAACCCCGTCCTCTTCCTGTATGCAGCTTCAAAAGTAACGAGTGTGTGTTGGTGGTTGTAACGCTCCTGGTAAATAACATGTGAATGTATTTATGCAAAAAGCAGGTGTATGAATTGTGGTGGCGGCAGTTTATTTGCTTCCGGAGAAAGGAATAAAATTTAGCAATAGATTTTGCTTCAAGCTTAATTCCAGTTACTGACAATTTGTTACCATTCCTTGTTGGCAAATGTATTGATTTCGCTGCTAATCTCAAGCACTTATTTTTCTTGTGTGCAAGATTTTGTTCCTGTTGCTTTGCAACGTCTTTGGGCTGAAGATAAAGCCAAGTGCTAGTCTATAACTTTAATGCACATTTTTTTATTTCTTTTCAATTTTGATACTGATGTGAGCCAAGGTAAAATTTTTTTTTAAAACTACATAAAAAATTTACCTTTTGAGAAAAATCTGCCCAAATATTTAACTGATTGTAAAGAATCACATCTAGTAAAATTTAAATCTCCACGATCTACTTGTATTTGCCACTACTAATCTTAAAAAATGTATTTATAAAATTGTTTATAAAGGGTGTTTTTTATGAAATTTGTTTTTTATACGAATCACTCTGTTGTCTGACAGCTGTTTTGACAGTTTAAAGTGACGTCTCTACTCAGTATTGGTTGGCAAATCATCATGAACAGGTTAACTCCAGAACAACGCTTCCAAATCGTGGAAATTTATTTTCAAAAACAGTGTTCAATTAAAAATTTTTATCCGCTTTTTTACCGCAAAATTCTCTTTAGTGATGAGGCGCATTTTTGGTTGAATGGATTTGTCAACAAGCAAAATTGCCGTATTTGGAGCAAAGATAATCCATACGCCGTTCAAGAATTACCAATGCATCCCGATAATTATACTGTTTGGTGCGGTCTATGGGCTGGTGGAATCATCGGTCCTTATTTCTTTAAAAATGAGGAAGGACAACGCGTTACCGTGAATGGAAATCGATACAGAATCATGATCAATGAATTTTTGGTGGCAAAACTTCAAGATATGGATGTAAACGAAATGTGGTTTCAACAGGATGGTGCCACTTGTCATACTGCGGGCGAAACAATGGACTTATTGAAAGAACATTTCAACGACAACATTATTTCGAGAAATGGACCGGTGAATTGGCCTCCGCCGCCGTGTGATTTGACGCCACTCGATTATTTTTTGTGGGGATACCTGAAATCATTGGTTTACGTGGATAAACCAGCAACGATTGACGCTTTGGCAACCAGTATTCAACGTGTCATTGCTGAAATACGCCCTCAAATGCTTGAAAAGGTGATCGAAAATTGGACCTCCAGAATGACTTTTGTGCAAAATAGTCGTGGTGGCCATATGCCCGAAATTATATTTAAATGTTAAATGACAAGAAATTATCTACCAAATAAAAAATTTTCTTTTGGCCATTTCATAATTTGGCACGTGTTTTATTTAAATTTCAATTCAGCAAGCTCTTATAAAAACACCCTTTATATAAAGTAAAATATTAATTACTAAAGAGCTTAACCGTGTAATAAATAATATTTTATTTCCCTTTCTAAGCCGCCTCAATCCAAACGAAAAATTACATATTATTTCTGTTACAAAAAAAAGCCAGTTTTGTTTGATTTAATATCTTAATTTATGAACAAAATATTTCTATTATTCTTTTATTTAATAGTTCGTATATAATGTTGACATCCTGCTAAAGGAAGTTAAGAAATTACCTTTATTTAATTTCACCGTCGACCTGCTACTTAACATTTTACATTAGCTAACCGACACAACATGCAATCAGTAAATATTTACTAACAAGCTGTACAAAAAAAACAAAAAGGGAAAATAAATAAGTAAAATGAAATAGAAAACAAAATTGTGCTAATGTTTTAATCAACAGTTAAACGTCATATTATTTGATACCCCACGCACCTTCGCCATTGCCAACTCGTAAAGCAACTAACAGCTTTTCGAGTACAGCTACTAACAGTGGTAACAAACAAACAGTACAAGTGCTTGGCAAAGATCTATACGAGTTTGTATCTACGCTTGTTAAGGTAGAGAGCACAAAGAAAATAACACAATTACAGTAGAAACGCTGTAATTGTTCTAACGTTAATTTGAAAATAATTCGATGCAGTAAAAAATATTTTCTCATCCTAAAGTAAGACAGCAAAGATGGGATAACCAGTTTGTTAATATTTTTTATTTTTAATCTCGGACCAGCACTCAGGGGATGGCCCCCACAAATGCAGTGCATTGCGCCGGAAATTAAAAACAGGTGATAGTATTGCGAGGACAGATGAAGAGAGATAAGAAGTTAGAGATTTTTTTTGTAGCTATTTCAACCCTTTACTTCGCCAGCTACTTGTTTTTTCTACAAATCCGATGAGGAAGACGGCTCGTACTCTGCTCTTTAGCAGATGAAACTGTCGATCGCTTCCAGTAATTGTCCAGTGACCAGTGCTATGCCTTCATCACTTAAACAGGCTGGCACAACCATGAACTAATGCTGATCATAAGGAAGCGACACAATATTTATGAGTGGGTGCGGAGTCGAGCTCTGGTCCCTCCACTTTATAGTCTCGTGTTCTAAAGGGTCCTCCATTTAACGTGTTTTTTTTCAACTAGTGCTTATTTCGTGAATGGTAACACTTAGCTTATTAGTTTTATCCCTTTGCTGAACGAATATGGTTGTGTATACGCTTGAACAACGCTTCGCTAAGTGGGCCTGCGATCGCCTTACAGAAGATGCCGATTTTGCCAAAAAAAATCATCTTTTCAGATGAAGCTCATTTTGATCTTGGCGGGTATGTAAACAAGCAAAATTGTCGCATTTGGGGCACAGAAAACCCGCACGCATACATTGAAAAGCCGACGTTCCCAAAACGAGTGACTGTTTGGTGCGGATTTTGGTCCAGAGGCATAATTGGGCCATTTTTCTTCGAAAATGAGCAAGAAGTGCCCGTTACAGTCAATGGCGATCGTTATCGGGCCATGTTGAATGAATTTTTGTTCACAAAAATTAAAGTGGAGGATATTGGCAACATTTGGTTTTAACAGGACGGCGCTACGTGCCACACAGCCGAAGCTACACTCGATGTTTTGCGTCCTGTTTTTGAAGATCGCATTATCAGCCGCAGAGCTGATGTCGTGTGGCCACCTCGGAGCTGCGATTTGACACCGTTGGACTATTATTTGTGGGGTGCCGTCAAAGATAAGTGTTACGCCGACAAGCCAGAGACAATTGACGCTTTAAAGGACAATATTCGTGAAGCCATTGGTGAAATACAGCTGCACACAGTCGATAATGTGCTTAAAAATTGGACCGATTGTGTAGAGGCTACTGCATGGCCAGCCGAGACAGCCATTTGAATAAAATTATTTTCCATTATTAACCGGAAGGATTGCACTTAAAAAAAAAAAGAAATTTGAATAAATATTCCGTAGTTTTTTTTATAGCATTTTCAAAAAAAGAGTTATTTGGCGGACCCTGTACTACTTCAGCCAACAGCACCCTCATTTGTCACTTGTAAATAGTTCAATACGCAACAACATCACGGCTTTTTCAAGGCAAACAGCACCCATGCAGTTTTGTTTCTGATAGAGTTTTTAAATAAAACTAAGGATGGCTATTGTATGCAAAACAACAATAAAATTTGGTTCACTTTCGTGACACGTAGCCTCACCTAAAGAGCTCAAAATATTTCACAAAACGAAATTCTTAATTAGGCATTTAACGATATGCCGTTTTGCCGATTCGATACCGATACTCAAAAAGAAATATCGCCAATACCGATACCGATTCCGATACCAATGCGCATACTGAAATTGAACTCAAGTTAAAATTAACAGAACTCAAGTAGAGTAATTCGTTCATTATACACAATTACAGTGTAAGAGATTATTATCCCGGTGTTCATAAAAAAATAAAACCTATTTGAATTGAAATCTGTTTTAGGAAAATTTTGTATTGAAAAATTTGATTGAAATACATTTCAAACTCATTTAAATTTTATGAATACCGGGGTTAATTTTTAAAATTGACATTTGAATTCAATCAGAAATTAACAAAAAAAAAAAAACAAATTATTTAAAATTGACCTATTACTTATAATTATTTTTATTTATTAATTTTAGTTTTCTAATACAATTGAAATTACAGAATTTATGCGTAATTGCAACACAAATTGCTTCGCTATCCATTACGACCCTCACAGCAAATTATTTTGAAATAAATGAATGCTGTACCAGCTTGCTGGTATGGTATCTATGTGACGCGTGCCGACAGCTCAATCGTATGATTGCGCGTGCATGCTGTTGTCGGGTATTGGCTGATGTAGTTGTTATGCAAAAAAACGCTGAAAATTTCATTGTTTGTTCAAAAGAGCTCTAACAAAAAAATTTAAGAAGTATCGTCGTATCGACAGTAAAATACCGCCGATATCGATATATCGGCAAATCAGAAGTATCGCCGATATATCGGTATCGGTTACATCCATATTCTTAATGATATATTTTTCTTTGCTAAAATATGATATGGAAAGGGCAGCTGAATTAAATGAAATATTTCAGAAGGCTTTGATATTGTACCCAAACTTTCCCTACTCCACATTTATTCGCATATAAACTAATTTGGAAACTATTTTCAAGGAAAAGACTCATGCTGCAACTAATTCAAAAGCAAAATATTATTTATAAATTGTTTACAAATACTTTTAAAATTTGTTTATCTATTGATAGAAAATATTTGTGTAATATATTTGTCAATATTTTAAAAAATATATATGCACGAGTAAATAAAAAATATTTACGTGTGTAATTCAATGATATTTATTTATTAGTATGCGCTCAAAAATTTTTTATATCATTTGATAACAAAAAACCAGTTTAGAAAAATTTTTCTGTTTGCTTTTAATAATTTTAAAATGTATTTAAATATGAAAAAAAATATGATGGAACAAAAAATTCAGAAAAATGGGACATGAAGAAAAATAATCAAACGGTAACACGGGTATTATAACAATAATATGTTAACATCAGGTTGATACAGTTCTCGTATCCTTTTTCACAATAAAATTTGTGTAAATAGGAACTGTTATCACATTCAACTAAGCCACCTAATAAGTGGTGACAAACACAATACACATGAGTACTGATGATGAAAGGGTTGCGTCTTTCGAAAACAGCTGTTCTGCTCTGCTGTGTAAATTGAATAACAAAAAACTGATGTTGACTTGCCTTTGTGTCTTGGAATATTTATCATGTCCTTCTGAGATTTAAATTAAAAAATTTCGAACAATTAGCCTATTGAATCTTAATTCAATTTAATATAGCAATATAAAATGTTCGTTAAAATTCTTAATACAAAAAAACAAGTTGTTTTTATTATCTTTATTTATTATTTTTTTTAAAGGCACATAAAGTATCCTCAATTTACAATTTAATTTACTAAATTATCGTTTTTCATTCCAAAGTTACAGCAAAAATAGTCAAATAAGACCATTTTCTCCAAAATACAAAAAAGGATAAATTTTTTTTTTCAAAAATTTTTTTTTTATGTATTTATTAATACTCATCAATAAAAAATAACAACATTTTAATATTACGAGTTCCATTGTCCATTAATCGCCACTTTCTCTACCATTCACCCCGCTGTGCGGCATTATAAAATCAGTAACCTAGATTTCAAGAAAAAAAAATGCTCTCAACAAACTAGCATCTACTGCTCTAGTGATTACATTCATCAATTAATCAATGACAGCCTCCAATCACCTTAAGCCAAGACGAGATATCGGGTAAGTAACGTGATCCCCCTTACAACAAATTTAACTCATATATGGCTACCGTAAGTAATATTTACAATCAATACTCTCTGCTTCAATATATTTCCTCTCACCATACGAAAAAATTAGCGTACGATTACGTACTAAGCAGATTTCACTGTACGTATAAACATTTGCAAAGGTTGCCTTAAAGTGCTGAGAATTCGTTGTAATACTACTATGAAACCAAATACAAAATTCTAGGTAATAAAAAAAAAAGTTCTCTATTTTTTGTGAAACCGTAGGCGTTATTTACGCGTGACATTTATAATTTTATGTATGTTGTCTTTGCAAAAGAAAAAAGCTATACCACACTTCCTTCTACCACCAAAATGCTGTTGTACACATTGAGTCGAAGTGAAATACAATATTTGTAGTCATCTTCATTTATTTTCGTATTTGCCAACAACCAAAAATGGTTACAAAGCAGAACTAATCCTGAGTTGTAACAAAAACACAAAACGCCACAGGTGTAAGTAGAATTTGTGTAAATACGTCGGTCGGCATCAGAAAACCTGTGAAATACTCTTCTGCTAATGCAAGCAATAAGTTGAACTTTGCGCAACCTTCTAGCCATACGTTTTGATATTTTATATGAAAAATTATATAAGGCAGCCAAATAAAATTGTATATTTTATTTTAAGGTTACGTTATCACAAGGCCAATGCTAAACGTGCAAAAGGTAAATATCAAAAAAAAAAAAAACGGCATACGGTAAAAATAAAGTGTGTACTTTACAACTTCTTTGTTGTTACTTTGAGGTAATGAAAATTAATAATTTTCTTTTTTCCAAACGAAAAAATCTTTATTATTTAATTATGTGGAAATAAATTTTCATATCCGACTCAAAAACCACAAATTGGCCACAGAGGGTACTCTTGGCTGAAGTAGTTAACAAGAGACTACGAAGCGGAAAGTCCCGTGTTCAACTCCTTACTCCATCATGAATATTAGACTTGTGTCCAACTAGCTCATTCGCTCAGTTTTGACAAGAACCTCTGATCAAACCCACCAGCCATAGACCGCACCAAACAGTACATTTATCGGGATGCATTGGTAATTATTGAACGGCTTGTGGATTATCTTTGCTCCAGATACGGCAATTTTGCTTGTTTACATATTCATTCAACCAAAAATGCGCCTCATCACTGAAGAGAGTTTTGCGGTTAAAAAGCGGATAAACATTTTTAATTGAACACTGTTTTTGAAAATAAATTTCCACTATTTGGAAGCACTATTCTGGAGTTAACCTGTTCATGATGATTTGCCAAACAATACTGAGTAGAGACGTCACTTTAAACTGTCAAAACAGCTGACAGACAACACAGTGATTCGTATAAAAAAAAACTTCATAAAAAACACCCTTTATTAAATTTTTATTTTAGATTTAATGGATGTAATATTAACAAAAATTGTTATTAAAATCTATGCTACTGCCATCGTTGGAGAGCAGCAACGCAAAATGTTTAAAACTCATTTGATTTGCTTATTATGTTAATAGCATAGATTGTAAATAAAGTCATTTAAATATTGTGAAAGCTGGCTAAGAGAAATCTGTAGATAATTTAATTTTTAACACATTTTAATTTAGTTACCCTTCATTGGTATTGTAATTGTATATGTGTGTAAATAACACATCATTATTTGACATCAATTATCCAAAAGATGGTTAACAAGATATTATAATTAATTTAATGCTAATACAATTTTGTATTGACATCATCGAAATGTATTAATTGATTGTAAATATTTTAATTGGATAGGATAGAATTTGTTACAACAAACTCCTCGTATCTGTGTTTTAATAAAAATAAAACTTTTCGTTTTTTGAATTAGCATTGAAAGAAGAATAAAATAAAATAAAATATGTTTTTGACTTCAGTTTTTAATATTCATCGGGCGTATTAATTTTCCGCAAATTAAAAAAAAAAAGATTTCAAAATGATTATTGAGGGCTTCTTAGAGGTTCATATGCCCATTTAACTTTTTTTTTTTTTAACGAAGTCCCTTATGGAACGATGCGGAGGGGTACCCTAACCGGGAAAAAAACGTCCGTAACGTATGATTTTTTGTTTCTAAGTCAATGTGTAAGACGTATGAGTTATACGATTCCATACAAACAAATATTAATCATACGCAGCCGTGCCGTGACAGAATTCAATTTCGTTTGGGAACAAAATTGATTCTGTATTTTCTCCGTTGGTCGCCGAAAAAAGAAAATCATAATAAAATATGTGTACCCGAATAATTATTTTCTTTATACCTCGAATAGAACTTAAAATTAATATTTTTATAATAAAGAACTTCGTTCTTATCCGGTGTCCCACGACATCACACATCTTTTTATTTTAATTTATTTATTTTTTGTTATGGGAAAGAGAATAGAGGGAGTAGTATTTGTGGACGTTCGATTTGGACTGCCCCAAGTTAAAATTGCCGATGCTGATCACCCGAAAACCTTTAACAAAAATGTTTTTATTTTTAGTTAAAGTTAAAAAAGAAATTATCCATGAATGTAATTTTTTATTTCACGAACTTATTAATTTCATTATTAAGATAAGAATTTTTTATTCAGGCTCAAATTCAAATCTGCAATATATTTATTTTTAAGAATTTTTTTTTTAATTCAAGTTATTTTATTAAGAGCGGAATATAAAAAATATTTTTTCATAATAATCAAACTGGCATCAAATTTATATTAAAATCCTTTCTTCTAGTTCGATATGTATGCATGTTTCAAAGTCTCAAATAAACTTAACTTAACTTAACTTCTAACTCGATTTTTATAAAAATTTTCAAAATCCTCCACTCTTAATAAAATAATTTCAATTTAATCCAAATTCCTAAAAATAAGTAGTTTGCTGATTGCAGATTTGAACTTCAGTCTGCATAAAAAAAATTATTATCTTAATTACAAAATAAATTATATTTAAAACAGTCACAAAATTATGTTTTTCAATAATTTTAAATCTTTTTACTTTGCTGCTGCAAAACAAAATTTAGTTAATGGCCACAAAGCAGCATTAAACAATAATACCCATGAACATGCTCGTGCATGTACGTGCACGCATGTATATGTATGTATGTAACAATATATTAAATAAAAGCAATAATGGACAAACAAGCACACAAAATGTCATTTGAAGAATTTATTTGATAACCTACAGTAGAAATTTGTTTACAAAATTAGAAAGTATTTAAGTAAATTGATTATGATAATTGAATTCATTAGTGGAAAAGCAACGCAACGCAAGTGCACATGTCCGCTAACAGGGTTATGCAAACACTTGCTGGTATGAACATGCGAGAAATGATTTAATAACCAACGCGGTAACACAAAAGTAAACAGCAATCACTTGCAAATGTCACGGTTTGTACTATAATACAAATATGTGTGTGTATGTGTGTGTGTGTGTGTGTATAAGTCCTTATTATCGAAAACCTCAAAACAAAGCAATAAACCTAAAGGCAAATATTCATTTAATTATTACATATACGGCGCTGTGTGAATACATAATACGCAGGTGTGTACGTGTGTACACATGCACTTAAGTAAATATATTTGCGGCTTTATTACTAACGGAGTGCGTTTGTGTGCTTAAACCTTTACAATAGTCAGTATGTGGTTGACCACAATTATTTAACTTAAGTTAATTTCAATTTAGTTACGAGTATTTTGAAGGTGTAAACAACACGCGTGAATAATCATATTATCTTACAGAGTCCCGCAGATAGAAAAGAAAAAACGTGTGCAGTTGAAAACATAAGTTAACCGCAACAAACTTTGCTTAAGGATTTTCCAAATACCACGAAATGTCAAATATATATTTTTGATGTGATTATCAAGTGATAACCATAACAACTTGTTTGTAAGGACATGTATTTATCAGCAGTTTTGATGAATCTTCATGTAATTCCGAAGAATTATAAATATTAAAGTAGATTAGACAACTTAAATATATATTTAATATACACCCTATTTTTGAACACAATTCGACTTAATGTTAAGCACGATTTGGTAGGCATTAAAAATCTGAACATGATTTTTTTGTAGTAAGAATTTTTTTAACGAACATTTTATATTGCTATATTAAATTGAATTAAGATTCTATAGGCTAATTGTTCGAAATTTTTAACCCTCTGTATCATACTGTAGACTGTAGGCAACAAACCGTTGGGGTGCCTCACAATTAATACAGATACATTTGCTTAATATAATCGTTCACTGTAGCCGGTGGTATACAAAGTGATCTAACAAACTTGCACCAAAAAAACCAATTAGTTGGCACTACTTGCCGAAAATTGGCATTTGTTATCTGACCGCTGGTATTTTCTCACAGTCACCATTAGCCACGATTTCAAAATATAATAATAATAAAGTCTTATCCACGTGTTTTATGTGTTATCTTTATAAATTTGAGAGATAGGTGCTTACATTTTATTGTGAAACAGTGTTCTTTATAATTTTTCCATTTGGTTGTGTTTTTTCTGGCAAATAAGGAGTGTTGCAACACACCCTTTTCGTATAATTTTTTCCTTAAATAATAAAAATAAATAAAAATAAAAAAATACGTATATATTACTTTGTTGTTATCGTCCCCTATACAAAAAATCAGATAAATCGGTGTCCTTGAGTGATAGAGGGTTAATTTAAATCTCAGAAAAACATGATAAATATTCCAAGGCACAAAGGCAAGTCAACATCAGTTTTTGTTATTCAACTTACACAGCAGAGCAGAACAGCTGTTTTCGAAAGACGCAACCCTTTCATCATCAGTGCTCATGTGTATTGTGTTTGTCACCACTTATTAGGTGGCTTAGTTGAATGTGATAACAGTTCCTATTTACACAAATTTTATTGTGAAAAAGAATACGGGAACTGTATCAACCTGATGTTAACATGTTATTGTTATAATACCCGTGTTACCGTTTGATTATTTTTCTTCATGTCCCATTTTTTTATCTTTAATTGGAGGGGCAGTCAAAGCATGCACCCTACTTTTGTTTAAATCCAGAAAGACATGATAAATATTGCAAGGCACAAAGGAAAGTCAACATCAGTTTTTTTAATTACTCAACTTATACAGCACAGCAGAACCGATGTTTTCGAAAACCGCTACACTTTCATCATCCGTACGTAAGTACGAAAGCTTTGCGGTTAAAATTAGCAGGAAGTTGCGATGGCCTTTAGGACCAAACATTCCTAATTATACCCTCCAAAAATTAATATGGAGGGTGTATTCACTTTGTCATTCCGTTTGTAACGCAGCGAAATATCCATCTGAGACCCTATAAAGTATATATATTCTTGATCAGTGATGAAATCTAAGACGATCTGAGCATGTCCGTCCGTCCGTCCGTCTGTGGAAATCACGATTCAGTCCAAACGAACTCTTAAAATTTTGTATAAATATATCTTGAAGGATAGCACAGATTAAGTTTGGAGATGGGCTAAATCGGGCAAGAGGGAAAAAAGCTCCCCTAAGAAGAACTAAACCGACCTCTAAAAAACAACATAATTTTTAAAGTTTTTTTGAAATTTTGTTAAGCAAATGATATATTCGTTAAACTTGGAGCCATAAAATAAAAATAAAAACATTTTTTGACCCCGCCCCCCTTTAGTGGGCGTTATTATATGCAAAAATAGTGTAAAAATTTAACAAATTGTTTTAAATTTTTAAGCTGTAATGACGAAGCTGAGACGTAGCCTGGTACTACTCTGCCCTAACCCTTCCTCCCCCTTTGCCCCCTAAATGACCCTATCAAAAAAAATTTTTATTTTAAATTTTGTATAAAATTATCCCAAACATTTATTTTTAGAGTTTTATGACAAAGGTGAAATGTCTCTCCCACTGCCCTTGCCAGAGCGACCCCGCCAAAATAAGTTTTGAATACCGTCCAAAGAAAATTGGACACCATAAAGTATATATATTCTTGTTCAGTGATGGAGTCTAAGACCATCTAGCAATGGTCATACATTCGTCTGTGAAAAACATAATATAGTTTATTTTTGGACCCCGCCCCTTTTAGTGGGCGTTGACGTACAATATTAAACGCAAAAATAGTGTATTGAACAATTTGTATTCCTTAAGCCTCTAAGAAGCCGCGATGTTCTCTGATCTTGCAGAGGTGAAACGTCTCCCCCATGGCACTTCCCGGAATGACTCTGTCAAAATAGAGATTTAAAATTGGGTACAGAGATGTCTTAAAGGGACTCTATCCCACCCAGATAAACATTATAAATTTACTTACTAAATATTTGTAGGGTATTTAAGATTCGACCCGGTCGAATATAACGTTTTTACTTGTTTTATTTTGAGTGTCCTGCTATAGAAGAGGTTCCATATTTTTCACAGAAAAAGCTATTTAAGTTAAAAAATGTGTTTTTGTTTTAAAAATTATTAACCTTTTGAATAAGAAAAATATTTTGCAATCCTTTTTATTTTACACATAAATACACTTTAAAGATATTAAATCTCTTATCCGGTTTACATTTCTCGTTCATAAAATTACAAACAAAATTTCCAGTAAAACAAAAATTTATTTAAAGCTTTTTCTTGTCTTTTATTAACCTAATTACTTGTATCTTTTTTTTATGTTTAAGTTTCTCTTTCTCACTCCTTCGGTTAACTGTGGAACACTGCAAACAATTTTTAAGTCCTAAAAATTTATTAAGTTAAACTGCACACACACACACACATACACACAGCCACAGACACAGGCAAGCAATTTCATATTCGGTTGGATGGAACAAAGTAAAAAGTTTATCAACCAGAACATTATGGATGAAAATAGCAAAAACTATATGCCACAAACGAAACAACAAGAAACACAACAAAAGCAGCATTTAAAATAAGATAAAGTATTAAAAAAAATAAATAAATTTTATTAAAGATGTGTAAAAGCATATCCTTTTTTGTTTGGCATTTCGTAAACTTTAGCAAAGGATGCATATAAAAAAAAAAAAGAATAATATTAAATAAATCTTATATGTACGAGTATGTACAGCCTTGTAAACCAGCAAAAATATAATGAGAGTAGAAAAAAAGAAATAAAATAAAAAATTATTGCAAATGTGAGAAAATCTTTGCAAGAATGTGTGTATCTTTTACATTTTAATGTGGAAAATCTAGACTATAAATCATGTTTTATGATAAAACATTAAGAAGGATTAAAGATTCTGTATAAAACAAATACATTTTAAAATATGATTTTTTTTTTCTCCCGCATTTAACACTTTCATTCACAAGTTTTATTGTTGTGTGTGTGTGAGTGAATGAATGAGTGCTTGGAATGCAAGAGCAGCGGGTAACGAAAACCTTGTATTTGATTTTAATAATAATTTTATGCTAAAATCATCATTAAATTTCTTTGTTTGATTCAACATATAAATTTTTCTTTATATCAAATGTTCTATTCAAGTTGAAGATTGATTGACACTTACGTTTGTATGTATGAAAATGAATGGAATGAAGGATGATGGGCTTGGGGGGCTTAGAAAAGTAGGTCGTAGAGGAATATATCCAGCTAAATTTAAGTGATTTTAGGAAAGTATTTTGTTGCAAAAAATTACCTTTCTTTTGGGCTAAATATGTAACAAGTAATTCATGATCACCTGGATGGCTGAACAAATTTTACTCTAGCAGAAATCGCACTCCTCACCAAACGCGGCAGAATCGATAGTGACTCATAAAAATGGCGCAGTAATTTTATTATCTTCTATGCATCATAAAAAAGACAATGATATTCAAAATGGGAAACCGGCAATAATAGCAGACTATAATTGACGAACTTGTGGGATCATTATCAACAATTCCGTATAAACTTTTTTTTTACATATAAAAAAATTTTCATAGAAGTTTTAATCATGCAACTCTTTTGTTGGCTGTGTGAAAGAATATTCGAGCTTTTGATTAATCGAAAATAAAACACGTAAGAACGTTATATTCGATCGGGTCGAATCTTGAATAACCTTCAAGTATTTACAAAATAAATTAAAAATGTTAACCTGCTCGGTCAGAGTTCCTTCATGAAACTTCCGTGACTAATTTGCAAACTCTATTTTGAGGGGCCATGGGAAAACATCTAATTTCTGTCGTAAAATCTTAAGAAGTAAATTTCTCAATTAATTAAGTGCAGAAAAAAAGTTATTTTTATACCCTTCAAAAAAGAATTTGGAGGGTATATTCACTTTGTCATTCCGTTTGTAACGCATCGAAATATCCATCTCAGACCCCATAAGGTATAAATATTCTTGATCAGTGATGAAATCTAAGACGAACTGAGCATGTCCGTCCGTCCGTCTGTGGAAATCACGATTCAGTCCAAACGAAGAGAGCTAGACTCTTGAAATTTGGTATAAATATATTTTGAAGCTTAGAGCAAGTTAAGTTCGGAGATGGGCTAAATCGGACAAGAGGGAAAAAAGTTCCCCTAAGAAGAACTAAACCAACCCAGAAAAAACCACATAATTTTTAAAGTTTTTTGGTTATTTTGTTAAGCAAATGATATATTTTTATGTCAAATACGGTCCAACGTCTTAAACTGGAGCCATAAAATAAAAAAAAATATGTTTGGACCCCGCCCACTTTAGTGGGCGTTATTGTATGCAAAAAGAGCATAAAAATTTAACAAATTGTTTTACTTAAGCTTATATTTCTTAAAAATAAAATTTGTAAGCTTTAATGACGAAGCTGAGACGATACCTGGCACTCCTCTGACCTACCCCCTCCTCCCCTTTCACCCCCTAAATGGCCCTACCAAAACAAAACAAAAAATTTTTTTTATTTTGTATATAATTATCCCAAGCATTTATTTTTCGAGCTTAATGACTGCCTGTTTCTGTCCTACCGTCTCCTCCCCCTTTGCCCCCTAAATGACCCTATCAAAAAAAAAAATAAAAAATTTTATTTTGTATATAATTATCCTAAACATTTATCTTTAGAGTTTTATGACTGCCTGTTTCTGCCCTACCCTCTTCCCCCTTTTTCCCCGTATATGACCCTATAAAAAAATAAAAAATTTTATTTTGTATTTAATTATCCCAAGCATTTATTTTTAGAGTTTTATGACAAAGGTGAAATGTTTCCCCCACAGCCCTTGCCAGAGCAACCCCGCCAAAATACAGTTTTTATGCCCTCCAAAGAGAATTGTGATGAAGTCTAAGACGGTCTAGCAATGCCCATACGTTCGTCTGTGGAAAACATGATGTTGTCCATTGTCGAACCCCGCCCCCTTTAGTGGGCGTTGACGTACGATATTATATAAAGGAACTCTGTGCCACCAAGTCAAACATTTGAAATTCACTTACTAAATATTTGGAGGGTATTTAAGATTCGACCCGGTCGAATATAACGTTTTTACTTGTTATTTTTTGATATGGTCATTTAGAGGGCAAAAGGTGGGTAAAAGGGTAGGGCAGGGGAAGATCAGAGAATATTTCAGCTGCATTGCAAAAGTTTAAAAATATAATATATAAAATATGTAGGCTTAAGGAACACAATTTGTGGGTGCTGTTGGCTGAAGTAGTAGAACACGAGACTATGAAGCGGAGAGTCCTGAGTTCGAGCCCTAGCTGAATCATAAAAAAATATTGTGTTGAATTCTTCTGATCAGCATTAGTGCGTGGTTGTGTTAGTTGTTGCCAGCCTGTTTTCAGTGATGAAGGCATAGTACTGATCACTGGACAATTACTGGCAGCGACTGACCCAATCATGTACTAAAAGCAGAGTAACAGCACCCACCTTCGTCGGCCCTGTAGCAAAAATTAGGCGGCAAAGTAAAAGGTTGAAATAGCTACAAAAAAAAAACAACTGTCTATCTTCTCATCTTTCCTAATCTGTCCCCTCAATACTATCCCCTCGTTTTCAGTTCCAGCACAATGCATTGCATATATAGGGGACATCCCCTGAGTGCTGGTCCTACTCCTAAAAAAAAAAAAAAAATATTAACACGATTTTTGCCCTTGTATTGTGCTACTTCAACGCCCACTAATGGGCTCGGGGTTCAAAAAATCGACTGTTGCGATTTTCTGGCTCCAAGTTAAACGGTTTGGATCGTCTATAAAATAAAATTACAAAAAAAAAATTTAAAAATTATGTTATTTTAGAGGTTGGTTTAGTTATTCTTAGGGGAATTTCTTTCACCCTAGCCCGATGTAGCCCATTTATAAAATTGCCCTGTATTATCTTTCACAAATTAATCTGTACTGAATTTCAAGGGTCTGGCTCTTTTCTTTTGGTCTTAATCCCAGCTTCTATAGACGGACATGGTTGGGTTGTCTTAAATTTCATCACTGATCAAGAATATATTTCCCTGAGTAACACATGGAATGACAAAGTTAATACACCCTCCAGTTCTGTTTTGGAGGGTATAAAGTTCAGAGAACTTCGATCCATTTAAAGTGTGTTTTTTTGCGCAGAGCAACTCGTGCAAGTTGTTGAAACTTTTAATCAAAATAATTGTTCTATTCGTAAAAACTCATCGTGCACTCTTTCCATTTTATGGTGAACATAAGCGTCTTTCAGAGCGGCTTCGGACTATTACTTATCGTGTTCGGACTATTACTGATCATGTACATCCCGTGAGACGCCGAACAGTGCGCACTAAAGAAGCTGTAGTCGCTGTACAGGAAAGCATTGAAGATGATCCTAATCAATCAGTTCGTGGCCGTTCTCAGCAAATGGGATTGAGTCCTTCTATTTTATGAAAAAACTTTTTAGTTGTTGAAAATTGGTGTTCTTCACGCCAGCCGTGGCGGCAACATGGCAGAAATCATATTTGAACATTAATTTCATAAAAGTTTCTTTGCAATAAAATCCGTTTCATGGATATAAAAAATATATTTCCTTATCTTATTATGATTTAAACTTGTGTCACTATATAAAAAAAAAACCCTTTATTTAATTGTAAATGCACTAAAAAAGGGCTCGGGCATCAATACGATTAAAATAATTGAGTTGGTTTTGATACTCTACAAATCGCATCTGTACCCTTCAAATCGCATCTGTACCTGCTTCTTTCCATAATGGAATATTTTTCCCATTTATCTAGAATTAAATAAGAAAATATTATCGATTCCACTTCAAATGTGGCACTCATATAATATCAAGAAAAGGATATGCAAATCCTTAAAATTTAAATGCTGTGAGAGCAATTTGCAAGTGTTATGAAATTTCCCATTAATTATTCCCCGCCGCTTGTGTTACAAATTACTCATATTTGTCAACGACTAACAGAAAATATTTTTAGTGAACTTAGCAATTTTAAAGTGAACAATGAACTTCTTATTGAATGAAAACTTCTTTGCCTTTAAGAAGTTCGCAATTAAATTGCCATTAAACTGATAACGATTTCCTTAACGCATCCTCACATATGGCAGTGCATTCTGTGGCAAAATCTTGACCTAGTATTATTTCAGCATTAAGTTCAATTTTTCTTCGCTTCTCGCTGTTGTTGGTTCTGTTTTATTTTCAACCTACTGCATATTAAGTTCTCGTTTCGATAATAAAATAGTGCTATAGTTTTTATGTGTAGGTAAACAGATCTAAATTTATTCATACACACACACACACACATTCACACACATGTAGGGACGTGCACATTTATAGTGAGTTCGTGTATGTGTGTGTGTGTAAAATTGTTGAAATGGTATTTTGCTTATAGCAGTAATTTTATATTAGTTTGCATATATCCATAGCAAAGCGATTGCTGTTGTTGTTGTTGTTATCGCTTGCATGTGTATGTACCAGCTCTCTGCGCCGTAACACAAGATGACAAAAAAATATGCAACGTACTCGACCTCTAGCTGTTATTGTTGCTATTGCTGCTGCTGCAAACACAAAATTTGCCGTTTACTATTGGCACAAAACTTCGTTCGTTTGTTGTTGCTGTTGGTGTTGCTGTTGTTATTCAAATCCTAATACATGCATGTTTGCTGCACATTTGTTTTTGGGAGTGTGTGCGTATAGTAGCAAACCTTGCACATGGTATTGAGCGCATAATGAAACAGAAAAATAATATAAAGCAAAAGAAATATTACAAATATGCACATGTACGTAACTTGCATATAAATTATCCACTCAAAAATGCAATTTCCTGCAAATTTATTCTCTTTTTAGCTGAGTCACTCTCTATCTCATGCTAGTTTCAATCTACCTTAACTCAGTTTTTGAAAATCTTCAGCAAATATGCATGCACACGCAGGCACACACTCACACATACACTCCAGCTTTGATCCACACTTGGTTTAAGGCGTTGGATAGAAAGTGTATAATTTTGTTAGTGCATTATTTTTATGTTCGTTACTGTTAAATGAACACACTGGCACAGAAGCTCAAAAAGTGCCGGTAGGAAATACTAGTAATTGATGAAATAATAATAAGAAATATTTTATTGGCTATAGTTACGAGAATTTAATACTGAATTACCGCTGTATTATATCAAAATTATTATAATTTTATTATTTAAGCTAATTTAAATTTTATTCATTTTATTTACATAAAATTGGAGTAATTTTTCAGTTACAAATTTCAAACATTCATAAGTTATAACAATACAAATGCCTTTTGTAGTGATAGTTAATATTAAATTGAAACAGGAAAAAATTAGCTAAGAACAATTATATCCTTTTATTCTGATATATTTAAGCCTAAGGTCTCTTTATTTTTATTTTATTTCTTAATTTCAATATTTCGTCACTCCTTTGTGTGACTTCTTCTTTAATTAATTATTTTAAAAAAATAAAATAATTAATTTCCTGAAGAAGTCACACAAAGGAGTGACGAAATATTGAAATTAAAAATTAAACTAAAATAAAGAGACCTTAAGCTTAAAAATATCAGAATACAATAATAATTAAAAAGAGGTCAAGAAACCAGAAGAATTTAACAATTATATCCTTTAATAATAAGCTTGCGGTGACGTTTTTTATAAAAAAAAATAACTATAAAGTTTTTATTATTAATATATCCATATCCTCCGGATATCTCCTTCCGGACATCAATTAGAAATAAAAACAATTCAAAAAATTATTATTATCGATTGTTGACATGCAAAAGGCTCTAAGTCCATATTTTAAAATTTTACAGGGGATCCAAAAAAGAAATCAAACTTTTTTTTTTGTAAAAAATTTTGAATTCTGTAAGCACACATAAACAAAAACAAAACAAAATAAAAAACTAAATATTTGGCGAGATAAACGTTTTTTGGACTTAGAGCTTTTTCTTGTGACAAAACGATTCTGCTCATCACTGCAACAAAAAAAATCAAAAACCAATTAATTGTAATTTTTTTTCCCGTAACTAATATACATATGTATATTTACTTACTGTACATTTTTGAATTAAAATTTCAGTTTCTAAAAAAGTGGACTTAGAGCCTTTGCATGTTAAGTCAACGATATATGAATTTCGAAAAAAAATTTTAAGAATATAATTTTTCAGAGAAAAATTTTTTTTTCATTTTGGTTTTTATATAAATATAAATATAAATAAATAAAATGAAAACACAACAGTTTTAATTTTATTCGTGCTGACTCTTTTCCTAAATTTACAAAAAAAAAAGCTCAAAATTTTATACTGAGGTCTTTAGCTTGTTCATATGAGCATTTCGCTATGGCTAATGCAGGTCATCAGGGAACTTTTATCCAACATTTTTTTAGAATAACTAAAAATAGTATTTTAAACTTCCACTGCATTGAATCAGAAGTTTGAGAAAATATTAAAGCTATAACAAGAGCTCAATAATCAGCTGCTAGGCCCCTCAGTAATTAATTTCGATATATTTTTTCTAAATTTAATTAAAAAAATCAGCACGAATAATATAAAAAAATTTTGTGTAACTCAACAAATATATAAAATAAACTAAAATAAAAACTATTAAAAAAAATGTCCTTCTATTAAATTGCTTTCTGTTTATTTATTCAAGCCTATATAAAAACCAAAAAAGCAAAAACTCATTTTCTGTTACAGTACTATTTTTTGTTATTTATAATCTCAAATATAATAATTTGTTAAAAAAACTGTTCTTTATAAACGATGTGTTGAAGTGTACATCCAGAGGATACCGACTTATTGACCATACAAGGTTTATAATTATATTTTTTTATAAAAATGCAGCCACAAGTTCACTACACTGTACAACAAAATCAAATTTTTTCCAAAATTACAAGGTCCGACCTAAAAATGTTGATAGAGGAGACAAAAAAAAAGACTCGTGTATCGGCGTTTTGAAAGTTTACATCTGAATTTCATTTGAGGGTGCACTAAAGTTTCCCAGCTCTGGCACATTCTTATTGTTAATCGGCATAAGAATCCATGTGATCCTAACATTTTAGGTACAAAATGTGTTCAGCAAATTTATGTAAAATGTTACGGAGAACATTTTTGTAGAATATGTTAACCCTCAAGGTATGGGTCTTTTTTGTCCTTATATTAAAAAAGAGCAAAAACCACCATTAAATCAGGGATTTAAGGGGTTAGAATGTTTCGCAAAAATGTTATCCGTTACATTACAACAAAAACAATGTAAAGCAAAACCAAAACAAAAATCAAATGCTATATGTCTTATTGTACTGAAAACGTGTCAACTTGCGGTGCATATATTGTGTACATAATTTGTTTTGGGATTTGAGTGTTTTACTTAAAAAATAGCTAAATATGAAAGTAAACAATTACCCCGGTATTCATAAAAAAACTAAAACGTATTTGAAATCTATTTTAAGAAAATTTTGTATGAAAAAATTTATTAAAATACATTTCAAACTCATTTTAAATTTTATGAATACCGGGGCTAAACTTTACGTGTAAGATTTGTTTTGGCAAAAATGTCCAATTGTTTGGAAAAATTTGATTTATTTTGCTATATCTGCGGTAAACATAATATACCGGAATATAAAGTTACGTTTTTCAGTAGTAAAAGGTATTTTGAGCTAGAAGTTATTTCGGATGAACTGTGGACGCCGAAGCATTGCTGTCGCATTCGTTATAACGGCTTAATTTTGGTGGTCCAAAGGTAATTAATTTTTTGTTCAAAAACTATAGTTTTATTTTTGAACTCTCGCTGATGGTCAACGAAATTCAATGCAGTTTGGCATTCCTATGCGGTGGTTGGATCCAGGTGAACATAATGACGCTACATCCTACGTGTGCCAAAATAGCCCTATATTAAAGTTGAATAGATATAGGCGAAAGAGTTTTGTATACAAAGCTGTACCATCAGTCATGATCCCAGTTCCGAACTCCCAGTACCTGTGCTACAACGTCGAAGTCCTAGTCATTATGTTGATGGAATAAAATATGACGAGCATTATGAAAAATTTCATAAGACATGCGCACCCATTTAAGAACGCTATAAAGGCAAAAGCATTCATTCGCTTGTCGCTGAAATATGCTGGACATTGTATGATAACGAAGTGAAATTGCCTAGAGCTAAAAAAAATGTAATTAATGAATACTTCCTATCCAAATTTGCTATCGAAGGTAAAATAATAGAGATATTAGTGATTTTTAGTTAAATTTGCTTTTATTTAAAAGAAGGACAAAAAAGACCCATACCTTAAGGAGTTAAAGGGTTAACATATTCTACAAAAATGTTCTCCGTAACATTTTACATAAATTTGCTGAACACATTTTGTACCTAAAATGTAAGGATCACATGGATTCTTATGCCGATTAACAATAAGAATGTGCCAGAGCTGGGAAACTTTAATGCACCCTCAAATGAAATTCAGATGTAAACTTTCAAACGCCGATACACGAGTCTTTTTTTTTTGTCTCCTCTATCAAAATTTTTAGGTCGGGCCTTGTAATTATTTTTGTGTTGTACAGTGTTATTTGAGGATATAATTGCATATATAAGGGTCGACAGATTAGCTATCGAATAATTAACTAAAAACATAATTTTAAAATATCCAATATTTTTTTATTATATTGATTAAATTAATTTTCTCTTGTGTCAATTCATATGATAATATTTTGCCACCGCCATTTTTGCTATACTGTAATTAAAGTATGAGTAATAGTATATTTGAAATATTACTCATACGCCAATATACCATACAAAAACTGCAATACAGAACAAAACAAGAACTGCTGCATACTTTAATGCATTTCTTGGGAGTGGTGAACTCAGTCTGAGTGAGAAAGTAAGTTGGCAGTAGAAGTATCAGAAGTATAAAAACTGTAGCATACTTTTCAGCAATACTGTTTAATAATCAAGGCAAAAGAACGTACACGTAATGCAATGCAATCTGAGTGAGTGCTCTTGCATATGTGAATAGTGAGTGATGGATTCTAATATATAAAGCAATAACTCGTACAAAATATCTAACATGAGTTCTCACACTAATACTTATTCATAACCAACTACTAAAGTTTCAACAGCAAATCTTAAACCTACCGGCTAAAATGTTCCTACTTGTCCTTTAAACTCTCCATATTATGGACTAAATTTTCCAAACTGATGCAGAGGTAGAGAAATCTTAGCACTATTGGAAACAAACTTGTACAATAATTTGCCACCCATATAAAGGAATTTTCAATTGTAGTTTCACATAAAAGCCTCAATATCAGATGACTTTTTTATGACTATTCATGCTGTTCAGTGAATGCGCGTATGCTTGTATAAGTGTATTAAAATTGCATGTTGATGCCGAAAGCAAATCAAAACATTCATACGTTTATGTTACTGTATCATCGAAAAATACTCTTGCACTAAAAATCGGGCACACAACACAAACATCTTTCGTACAGTTTATAGACGCAATTTAACTTTATTGTTGTTAAATTAGTATTAAACTGTTGTGAATGTATGGGTAAGAAAAATAATACACACATATTCAGTTCTTAAAATTGGAAAGATTTTCTTCATAGATGTTTTATCTATTAGATGCATCTGTAGTTGTGTTCTATAAAAAAAATATATATGTAGCAGCATTTTTCAATTTTGCTGCTGTAATTTGGAAATGGAAAATAGTGGTAAATTTTTTTTCAGTTCACGATTTATGCTGCTTCATAATATGAATGTGTGCATATTTGATTTGAATGAATGCTTGTTGATGCAGGAACAGGTTTCGAAAATGCATACCAAATATAATAATAATGATTTTTCTCTTTTGCTGAAAAGAGCAATAAAGTATTTTTTTTTGTATTGAGAAGAGATATATGGATATAAATAAATTGATATATTTTTGTGTTCAAGGTTAAGGAAAAGTGAAAATCTGTGAAAATCTAGTCATAATATCCTTTGAAATTAAAGTAAATGTTTGGTTTTATTTCGCACCCGCACAAAAAGTCATCAGTAATTTAAGTTAAACACCATCGCCTATTTTATTAGTCAAAGTCATTTTCTGCAGCTAAATTGATATATTTGGGGATAGTTGCTTAACTGTTTGTTTTTTAGTAGATAAAATAAAAATATTCCTTTGGGAATTTATATTGAAACAATAAAAATAAAAGTAATTAATGGCGATTTCTTTTCTGGAAATTATGTAACATTTTGCCATTTTTTATTAAAAAAAACACAATTAGGAGCGATTTTATAATAAAAAACATCTTCATAACAGATGTTAGCTCAATTTCCAATAAATTCACTATTTTCAAATGCCATAATGTCACCATTTTCCACTGCTAAGTGCAAAAAATTTACCATTCTTTTTTAGAAAAGCAAATAACATAAGTCTTTATTTATTACTATCAGGAAAAATTTAAATTTATTTGCTATTTACTTTTAATCGCGTCAGAAACTTTGCACGATTCCTTTACAAATTCATAAACAGGTTTTATAGGCTAAATTGCTCTTGCTTTTAAGCAAGACATCCTGGATCAGTGGCGGATGTAGGCCTTGTCCCATACTCCGCCTTTTTATCATGTAAAATATTTTTCTTAATTTTAATTCAATATTATCCTACACGAAGTCTATTCAGAACATAAGGTGAATTTTAAATTGTCTCAAAAAATATTTATTTATTAATCAATTTCTACTTTTGTTTCCTTTAGATAAAATATACTCAAGGCATATTTAGAATATTTTTTTATAATCATCAAACTAGCAAAACGGATCAGTACTGATTTCTCAGCAGCGCTATTTGTTCTACTTTTGCCACTTTCCACGGTGGTAGTGGGTTTGAACCTGCATAAAAAATTATTATCTTAACCCATTTCGTCCCAGTGTTCGATTTTTCGAACAGTAAATTTCAAGCATTTAAATTTTTTTTCTCTGGTTAGGAAAGACTAAGAACATATCCTTTTTAATGAAAATTTAAAAAAAATTTAATGAAAATTTAAAAATAAATGTTTAATGAAAATTTTTAAAAAAATTTTTAATGAAAATTTTTTTATAAAAATATTTTTAATGAAAATGTTTAAAAAAATTGTTAATGAAAATTTAAAAAAAAATTTTAACGAATATTTAAAAAAAAAATGTTTAATGAAAATTTTTAAAAAAATTTTTAATGAAAATATTTTAAAAATCTTTAATGAAAATTTTAAAAAAAATTTTGAATGAAAATTTTTTATACAAACATTTTTAATGAACATTTTTAAAAAAAATTTAATGAAAATTTTTAATGAAAATTTAAAAAAAAAATCGGACTTCTGATTCGTATTTTCTGGAATCAATTTACCATTTAACTACGAAGTTTTATAAACTTATTCGAAAAAAAGTCTCTGGAACGATATGGGTTAATAATAAAAAATTTAAATTATGTATGAATTTTTATTAGTCGAACTTTCTTATGTAAATTGTTAATTTTTTTCTACGGGCTTAAGTTCGAATCTGCATGACTGCAAATGATTTTTTATTATTTTATTAATAAATGAATTTGTTCAAATTCTATTTATTATTTTTTATATTAAGATTTTTGCAGTCATGCAGATTCGAACTTAAGCCCGTAGAAAAAATTAACAATAAAATATTTAATTAAAAAGTTGTTGTTGATAAATAACTGAAGAATTATCTTTAGTTTGGATGACCCTGGCAATACCCATATGTTTATTTTATTTTTTTATCTTGGACCAGCACTCAGGGGATGACCCCTATATATGCAATGCATTGCGCTGGAACTGAAAATGAGGGGATAGTATTGAGGGGACAGATTGGGAAAGATGAGAAGATAGACAATGTTTTTGTAGCTATTTCAACCTTTTACTTCGCCGGCTAATTTTTGCTACAAGGCCGACGAAGGTGGGTGCTGTTACTCTACTTTTAGTACATGATAGTGTCGTCGCTGCCAATTATGTTCAGTGACCAGTACTATGCCCTCATCATTGAAATTATTATAAAGGGTTTTTTTTATAGAGTGTCTCAAGTTTCAATCATAATAAAACATAGAAATATATTTTTAATATCAATGAAACGATCTCTAATGGAAATAAACTTTATGAAATTAATATTTAGATATCATTTCTGCCATGTGGCTGCCACTGTTGGCGCATAGAAGGCGCAATCTGGAACACAAATTTCCAACAACTAAAAAAAATCTTTTATAAAGTGGAAGGAAACAACCCCAGTTGCTGACAACGGCGATGAATTGATTGACTAGGATCATCTTGAATACTTTCCTGTACAGCGGCTACAGGTTCTTCAGAGCGCAATGTACGGTGTCTCACGGGACGCCTATTATCAGTAACAGTAAATGTGGTCGGAAAACGATCTGTTGTTCTTCGAATTAGCCGCTCTGAAGGACGATTATGTTCACCATAAAATGGAAGAGTGCACGATAAGTTTGACGAATAGAACAATTATTTTGATTAAAAATTTCAACAATTTGCACGCGTTGCTCTGCTTTTGTGACACTCTTTACATTTAGAAATGAAATATTTTTTGAAATTTTAAATATAATTATAAAAAACAGATAGCTTTCACATAATCTTATCTTGATAAATATTTGAATTTTTTATAAATGAAAATGTGTCATATCATTGAAGTTCAATATATTTTTCATATAAAATAAAATTCTAGCAAATATTAAATGACCCACTTTACACTAGAAGTCAATAAAGCTATAAGCGGATTTACTTACAACAAATACATTTATTTATGAACTATTTGCCAGTTTCTATAAATTTTATAAATTTTGCTAAAATTTAATATTCGTATTTAATTAGGAACGTGAGGGGAAAGAAGAGCTAAATCCATGGAATAGTTATTTATTTCTAATTGTTTGTCTGATTACTAAAGCTGTTTTATTATTACAAGTTAATCTTTTATAAATTTTTGCATATAGAAATTTTGTGGTATTTTAATGCTCAATTTGCATACATTTAAAGCGGTTTCAAAATAAAGTTAATTGTAGTTGTTAATATAAATATTTAATATTTTATTTATTTTTAATAGTGCAATAAACCAAAAAACGTATTATATTTTCATGATGCAGTGGTCGTAGTGAGGAGAGGCATTCATTCATTGTATTAATTTTAATATGTAAATATTAGAAATTTTAAATATTTATTTACACCAAAGTGTCTGGAAACACTTTGTCTCTATTGTCCTTATTTTATCATTATAGCCTGATTTGTAAGCCAAAGATCTGTATAACCAAAAAAAAGGGAAGAAATTATGTCTTCATTAAGCCTATAATAACATGCATGCTAACGTTTTCAGATAACATATTACTTCCCCCGCTGTATTGAATATTAACCAATAAAAAACACACACACAAAATGACAACAACAAAATCCCTAATATCCGCTCAACACTTGCACTTTGCAAACTGCATGGAAAAAAATCTCATTTATTTAAATAAATTTATGCTAATAGAAATAATATCATAATGATGATATAAATTTTGTTAATGTTTTTATATAGTACAATCAATTTAGTACAGTGATGGGCAGTAAAAGAGCACTCAGGCACACACAATTAGTCCAACTATTATATCAAATTGGCACTTTAAAATATATTTGAAAATCATATGTCTCTTCTTTATTTTGTTTTCCAGTTTTGTGTATCAATATTTTTTTATTTTAAAGAAATAGTGAAACATTTTGCAGCCACAACTATTATTTGCTTCCCTTTTAAATGCCACAAATTGAAATAGAATTATTATTTTTCAGGCCGTATTTTGCGGTTATTGAACTTTTTTGCTATTAGATACTTATTATACATTTTTTTTATATTTCTATATAATTTTTATTTTATTTGTTTATTTTTTTTCTTTTTGTTACAAAAGTTGTTTAAATAAAAATATGTATATTAAATTAATGAGCGTTAAAGATGAACGACCTGATGGCAAACAATAAAACAATTGAAAAATCATCAATTGGCAGCTTTGTTTAACTAACGAGCTGATAATTGATGTGCTGAAATTCTACTGCGGTTAATTTTAATAATTCCGAAAGAGAAAAAATTAAGTAGATTTAGCAAAAAAAAAAAAAATACACACACACACACTCAGGCATTACAGTATGAGTTTATGAAATCAATATAAAGTATTGAAATATGAAATCGAAAGAGATTCGAGATGAAACAATCGCAAATGTACTGAAAAATTTTAATAATCGGGCGGGGTACTGGCGACCCAGTCGTAGAAGTCATATGAATACTATTGTGTTCCAGAAATGACAAAATTCAACCTTTGCATTAAAACCAGAATTTTGAAAAAATAATCCAAACTTAAAATTATTGTATTCTGATAATAAAAAAATTAATTTTCTGAAGAAGTCACACAAAGGAGTGACGAAATATTGAAATTAAAAATTAAACTAAAATAAAGAGACCTTAAGCTTAAAAATATCAGAATACAATAATAATTAAAAAGAGGTCAAGAAACCAGAAGAATTTAACAAACTTAAAATTTTAAATTTTAACGCCGGTATTTATAAAATTTAAAATGTGTTTGAAATGTATTTTAATCAAATTTTTTCATACAAAATTTTCTTAAAACAGATTTCAAATACGTTTTATTTTTTATGAATATGAGGGTAAATGTCCCAAATAAAATTTTTCAAAAATTAAAAAAAAAACATTTGATAAGAATATATTAAAAAGGTCCTATTACAGGTTTTGATGAGACAAGACCGGAGGCTGATATAGAAACGACCGCCACCGGAGAATACCAGACAGCAAGAAACATTTGCAAAAATTAATCCCTTTCGATTATTTTCTAAAACTTGCCTGTGCTTCCATTTTTTTCATTTACATCTTATATCTCTTAAATTGTATTTTTGAAGAAAAAAAAAAGTAAATATAAGGAAATTAATTTTTTGCCTTAATTTTAATGAAATCGATATACGAGGCCGCATTGATATTGAAGCTACCTAGCGCTAGATGGCAGCACAAACACAAAAACTTTTTCTTTATGGTGTTCAGACATGCATAATTAATTGAGTCAATAATAAGTTAATTGAAAAGTGTTCTCACATACTCAATTAGCGTTTGACAACAGCTGACCAAAGGTGTTGTTTACATTGCTGCTTCACTGGCGTCATTCCAGAAAATGCGTTTTGCTTTTTGCCTTTGGACCTGTTGTTGTACGAAATAAATTTTTTTTTTTCATTTGTTTTAATTGTTAATTAAAAAATTGTATTTTAAAAACTCACCCCCAACTTGACTCGCCACTTTTTTCTGTGAATTTTGTTTATATACGAGGTGTCAAATTTCATAAAGTTTGTTCAATAGGCATTATGGTGCTTACTAAACAAACTTTTTCAGTGCTGCATTTTACACCTTGCTCAATTTTATAGACAATTAAGCGTTAATTGATCAATTAGCTAATTAAAATTTTGTATGGGTAATTGAGCTCAATAATGTTGTTAATTGCTATAAACACAATTAAGGCGTATGTCTGAACACCATATTAGAAATTGCGATTTGTCAAACGTCAGCTGTTAAAATGTCACCCAAATTCATCGATAAGTTTATTTGTTGTAATCGTTTGAAGTAAACAACTTTTATGTTTCTTGGAAAATGGAAAAAAAGTGAATTTCGTGCAGTGATTAAACACTATTATTTGAAAGGGAAAACGGCAAAAGAGACAAAAGAAAAACTCGATAAACATTACGGTTAGTCTGCTGCGTCAGACAACACGGTAAAATATTGGATTGCTGAATTTAAATGCGGCCGAACAAGCACTGCAGCCGTACCATCAACAGGAAGGCCAAAAGAGGTGGTTACTGAAGAGAATATCAAGAACATCCTCGATATCGTTATGAATGATCGCCGAGTCAAGTTACGTGAGATTGTTGAAATGGTAAACATATCCTATGAATGTGTGTTCAACATTTTGCATGAATATTGGCATATGAAAAAGCTGTCGGCAAGATGGGTGCCGCGTTTGCTCAGTGTCTCGAACAAAAACGACTTCGACAAACCACTTCACAGCGGTGTTTGGACATGATAAAGCTTAATCCTGTTTGGCGTCGATTGATAACTGTTGATGAAACGTGGGTCCACCACTACACACCTGAAACCAAAAATCAATCGTAACAATGGCTGGAAGCTGGTGGAAGTGCTACGAAGAAGGCGAAGACAGTGAAATCGGCTGGCAAGGTTATGGCCACTGTATTTTGGGATGCACACGGAATATTGCTCATCGATTATCTTGAAAAAGGAGGATCCACAATCACAGGAAATTATTATCGTGCATTATTGAAAAAAGAAAAAAGTGATAGTTCTTCAAGGCAACGTACCGGTTCACACTGCATTAGATACGATGCTAAAATTACGTGAAATACACTTCGAATTGGTTGATCATCCACCTTAAAGTCTAGATTTAGCTCCTAGTGACTTTTTCCTGCTTCCAAGCTTGAAAAAATGGCTCGCAGGAAAAAGATTTATATCAAAGAAAATAAGTGATTACCGAAACTAACGCGTATTTTGAGAGGTTCCCAAAATCGTGTTATTCCGATGGTATAAAAAAGTTGGAATATCGTCTTACTAAGTGTATTGAGCTAAAAGGAGACTATGTTGAGAAATAAATGCTTTTCACAACATTTTCATCAATTTCGTACAAAAAAGTGATCGAAAGGAGATATGTACCAAAGCGCCCTCTGGCGGCAATTAAAAATAAATAGCGGCAACCTCTTTCTCTACCTCTATTCCGGAATACTTTCAAAAAGTATTTATTTCCAAAAAGGTTACTGATCAAAACTCATTTTTGTTACAGGGTTTTTATTTACGAAATTTCCTGAAGTGATAAATAAAACGTGAACCACGAAGTGCCTTTGACAAAAACAAATTTGACCCATCCATCCATTAAGTACTCAACAGCTTAATTAAAAAAGTCAGTCCCATCTTGATTTTAATTCATGAATCTTCGTTCACTTCTATGACATATTTGGCGATATAAGCGAAACCACTAATTTTGTCAAATGTTTCTTGAATGAGATCTTCGTATGTGTGACGGACAAATGAAACGATAAACAATAATACTGATTGTGTATTGAAGTTTCTACCATAAAGACACATGCTCAGAAATTATTATTAACGCTTCTTACGTCAAATATTTGATAGATGTGAATTTTCTTCAAAAATGCTCTTTGCAGAATAAAATAATTCCGTTTGTACTTAATATATTTATTATATTTCTACAGAACAATATGAAAGGAGCACAATTTCTGCTTACAATAATTTTCATCCACGCATTTCCTGCTCAAAGTTTCAACGACAAACTTTTTATTATAATTTTTTTTTTTTTGTAACATATCACACAATGACTACAGCCTTAATATGTTACATACGATTATTTATTTTTATATATAAAAAAAAAATTGAATGCGTCACATGGATTCCTGTTTGAGAACGAATTCGTGTCACTTAAAACAAACGTATCGAGCATTAATATTAAATTACCTGTATCCTAGCAGCAACACGTTCGCCGTTGTAGCGATTGGGTATAAACCAACCTTTCGTTGAACCGGTAACCAGGACAATGCCGAGTAAAAAGAAGACTATTAATGCAGTTATTAAAAGTTTAGCACGTGTCGATATAACCATTGCCATTTTGTTTTAAATATTTTTTTTTCTTTCTTATTTTCAAAATGAAGATTTTTATTTCATTAATTGAATTATTGATTTAAATGATATTTTAATTTAGGTTTTTTTTTTTTTGTTTTATAAAATTTTTATATAAACCGATATAATTTTTTCTTTCTCATGATATGTTTTGTTGTATTATAATATGTAATTACGGATGTCACACTGCAAAGAAATTATTAAAATTGATTAATTGGTTGTGGAATTTTTAAATAGTTGAAAGCGCCGAAAATATTTTCAAATGTTGAAGTCTGTTAAGCGAAGAAAATTGTCATGGATTGATGAAAATTACATAAAAGTTGTAAATTAAAATAAAAGCAGAACTTGTAATAAGAATAGAAAAAAATGTCTTTAAAATAAAAATGCTCTCTTTAAATTTAAAAAGTTTAACTTGGTGGGACAGAGTTCCTTTATATAATAGCGTACGTTAACGCCCACTGAAGGGGGCGGGGTCCAAAAATAGACTACATCATGTTTTTCACAGACGAACGTATGGGCATTGCTAGACCGTCTGAGACTTCATCACTGATCAAGAATATATAATTACTTTATAGGGTCCAATTCTTTTTGGAGGGTATTAAAACTGCATTTTGTCGGGGTCGCTCTGGCAAGGGCTCTAGGGCAGACATTTCACCTTTGCCATAAGACTCTAAAAAGAAATATTTGGGATAATAAATATAAAATTTATTATGTGAGCGAAGATAAATATGCCAAGTTAAACATGTTTTGACGTAAACAGTTACGAAACGACGTATTTAGCTGTGAAGTTAAATATGTTATGACGTAACGAAATGGCAAGCAGAGAAGTTTGTTTTTATGAAAATCCATATTTAATAAATTTTTTTCAGCATTTTGTGAAAATATTTGCAGGCCATGAGAGTAGGTGTGACCTTGGAGGGATTTTGCCCCTAGTGGCCAAATAAGGAGTTGGCATGCATTGCCAGTAAATAAAAATTGATTATGGGGGTGTCTTTTATCAAACACAACATTTGGAACAGCTGAATTGAGTTCGTGAAAATATTTACAGAGAGTGTGTGTGATCTTGGAAGGATTTTGCACCCAGCGGCCAAATAAGGAGTTGGCATGCATTGCCAGTATATACAATAGATGGGATAGAAGACACTCCCATAATCATTTTGTATATAAATATGGATTTTCATACAAAAAAAAATTCTCTGATTGCCATTTCGTTACGTCGTAACATATTTAACTTGACTTCGTAACTGCTTACGTCAAAACATATTTAACTCGGCATATTTATCTTCACACACATAAATTTATTTTTATTTTTTTTTTTGATAGGGTCATTGAGAGGGCAAAGGGGAAGGAAGGGGTAGGGCAGAGTAGTACCAGCTTACGTCTCAGCTTCATCAGTAAAACAATTTGTTAAATTTTTACACTATTTTTGCATATAATAACGCCCACTAAAGGAGGCGGGGTCCAAAAAGTGTTTTTTTTTATTTTATGACTCCAAGTTCAACGCATTGAACCTTCTTTGACATAAAAATATATCATTTGCTTAACACAATTAAAAAAAAAACTTTATAAATTATGTTGTTTTTTAGTGGTTGGCTTAGTTTTTCTTAGGGGAATTTTTTTCCCTCTTGTCCGATTTAGCCCATCTCCTAAGTTAACCTGTGCTATCCTTCAAGATATTTTTAAACTAAATTTCAAGAGTATGGCTTTTTTCGTTTGGACTGAAACGTGATTTCCATAGACGGACGGACGGGCATGCTCAGATCGTGTTAGATTTCATTACTGATCAAGCATATATGTTGTTTATGGGGTCTCAGATTGATATTTCGCTGCGTTACAAACGGAATGACAAAGTGAATATACACTCCATATTTTTTTTGGAGCGCATAAAAATTGGCCTGTTGTTGAAGAACGTATTAGCAAATTAATATATTCGTACATATACGAATTGGTGAATATTCTTTGATAATATTAAGACAAATATTCTGAAAAAATATGTCTTCGCTGTTCAATAGAAATGATATCTAGACTAGTTACTGCGTAATGGACTAGATCTAGAATCTCGCTATGAATTACCTTCTCTCAAACTTGTTAGAATGAATGTCAGACAAGAAAGTCATTCCATTTATATTCTTCATTCTCTATTTAATTTTTTAAATTGTTAAAGTATGGACTTTTTTAATTTTCTAAATATGCCACACCTCAATTAATTGTATTTAATTTTAATTGTACTACAGTCGACTCCGCTTTACTGGAAATAACCAAAACCCATTGTTTTTCAGTTATCCGATTTTTTTCTCTAAAACGTAGTTCGGATTAATGAAATTTGTTACAGTTGAGCGTAAGGCTTAAAATCAGTAAAACAATATTTTTTATATCAATAATACACACCATACACATACACATTAATATGTGCACATTTTTTTGTTGAAATTTTTCACGAATTCCTCGAAAATGTCTAGCCACTTGCACTGACAATATAATAGAAAAATACAATAAAGTACGTTAGAGCGAAAACATGAAAAATTTTTCAACCTTAAGTTATGCGATAAATAAATTTGTCATTGTTTATTTTTTCACTAAAGTGAAGTAAATTTCATACGAAACGTAGTTGTGGGCTTGCTTTTGGTTTTCAGTAATACGATATTTTCAATAAAGCGATGTTTTGCTAAATCGAAGTGAATAATACTAGCTGCGTTTAAAATCAGTGCGAGGATTTATATCGCTTTCAGTAATCCGATTTTTTTCAGTAAAGCGTGTTGGGCTAAAGCGGATTCCAATGTATTGACAAATGGCACCTAAAACACTTGTACAACTTCAACATAAACTGGACGTGTGTTTGAAACTAATTTCTGATTTTATAACATTTCAAAGTTCTATGAATATAAAATGAGCTTGAAATTTGTGTCATAAGAAGTTCATATATTTTAAAGCGTAACATTTATAGAAATCATTTGATATAATAAAATCTTTCTAGCGTAGTTTTAAAACAAACATATTTCCAAGTTTTTAATGACCTTTGGCAGTAAAAAAAAAACAGCTGTATTTTGTTATCTATCGATATTCATTCATTTCTTGGTTTATGGGATAACTTCCAAATGACGGTTTTATATCCGATAAAACTAATATTAATAGTTATTTAGTAAAATATTAAAAGGCAATAGAAAGGATATCATAATATGACATTTTAACAACTTTTTTTTAAAGTCAACAAAATTCTTTATGACTTTCGGTAGATTGTATTTTAGTGTTCCTTAAGGGAGTCCTTTGTATTGCTTTAACGAACAACAATTGCTTTTTATTCATCTGCATGTTCTTATTGTTCCCATAAGTGTGCTGGAATTTTTTTTATTAACATATGATGCCCGTAAGAAGTGCTTAAATTGTATTTACATATTTCTACCGCAAGACTTTTTGCATTATAATTTTAAATTGTTTCAATTGTTTTTATTTTTTATGGGTCTTATTTTAATGTGCGCAATTGTATAAATTCACTTCAATAAATTCAAGAATAACCGTGCATTGACTACATTTTTCTTGAGCATTTGAGAGGGGCGTGGCAACTTCTATTGGAATGGTTCTCTGATGGTAATGAAACTTGAAGCAAGGAAATTTCTTCAAATGAAAATGAGATTCTGTTATATCCTCCAAAACAGAATTGGAGGGAATATTCACTTTATCATTCCGTACGTAATGCAGCGAAATATCCCTCTAAGACCTCATACAGTCTATATATTATTAATCAGTGATGAAATCTAACACGATCTAGCCATGCAGGGTTGTTCGTCCGTCCGTCGGTGGAAAACACGATATAGTCCAAACGAAAAAAGCCAGACACTTGAAATTTGGTACAAATATATCTTGAAGGATAGCACAGCTCAAGTTCGTAAATGGGCTGAATTGGGCCAGAGGGAAAAAAGTTCCCCTAAGAAGAACTAAACCAACCTCCAAAAAAACAATATAGTTTTTAAAGTTTTTTTTGTAATTTTGTTAAGAAACTGATATTTTTTTATGTCAAAGAAAGTCCCAGGCATTGAACTTGCAGCCAAAAAATTATAAAAATCTATTTTTCGGCCCCGCCTACTTTAATGGGCGTTGTCGTAAGATATTATATGCAATAATATAGTAAATATTTAAACAATTTTATTACTTAAGCCAACATGCCTTAAAAATTTTATTTTAAAGCTTTTATGACGAAATTGAGATATTCTCTGATACGCCCTACCCTCCCCCACATTTGCCCCCTAAATGGCCCTATCAAAAAAAAATTTTTTTACATTTAAACCCCCCAAATTGACTTTTCAGGGTTTTAAAGCAAAGGTGAAGTGTCTCCCCCCACGGCCCCTCCCGGAGTGACCGCGACAAAATAGTATTTTTATTTACTAAATATTTGGAGGCTATATAACTTGCAGCCAAAAAATTATAAAAATCCATTTTTGGACTCCGCCTACTTTAATGGGCGTTTTCGTAAAATATTATCTGCAAAAATATGGTAAATATTTAAACAATTTTATTACTTAAGCCAACATTCCTTACAAATTTTATTTTAAAGCTTTTATGACGAAACTGAGATATTCTCTGATACGCCCTCTCCTCCCCCAACTTTGCCCACTAAATGGCCCTATCAAAAAAAAAATTTTTTTTACATTTAAACCCCCCAAATTGACTTTTTAGTGTTTTAAAGCAAAGGTGAAGTGTCTCCCCCCACGGCCCTCCCGGAGTGACCGCGTCAAAATAATATTTTTATTTACTAAATATTTGGAGGCTATTTAAGACTCGACCCGGTCGAATATAACATTTTTACTTGTTTTATTTAAATCTAAAGATAGAAAATGGCAAGTAGAATTTTTTTCCACCTGATCAGTATTCGGCAGGACAAAGGGACATCCTTTCGAGGTTAAAATTTACGGTTCCTGCAATATTTTTTTTTATATTTTCAATACTAGATATTTTTATGTGTATAAAATAATCATAAAAATTATCTAGCCCTTTTATTAGTTTGTTTAAACTCAAACCCAGTTTATTGCATGTTAATTTCTCTCTTGAAATTTAACCCCAATTCGATGGGAAAAACTTTCATTTGTTTGCATACAACATGCACAGAAGATAGAAAACTGTTACGAGCATATGCTTTTTTTTTATCTGGTGCTTTACACATCTGGTTTGGTTCTTGTTTTCCTAGGACTTTTCGTATATATAGAACGGCAACCTTTTGATTTTGCTTGTCTACGGAACAAAGGCGAGAGGTAAAGCAAAGGAAAACCAACATTTGCTTTAGTCGAAGAGGGAAAAGAAAACAAACAAAAAAACTAAAAAAAAATTTGAATAATAAAAAAGTTTAGCTTTAACTTTATGTTCTAAGTTACCATTTAACAAACATATTCCCTGGGCTATAATACATTTTACAAGCACAGGGTTAAAGCACAAAACAAACAAAATTATAAAGTTTTAAAGTAGTGGATGGTGTTAAGCGAACAGCGCTATTAGGCAACATTTAATATTAAACTAATTTCTTTTTATTTATAGCATTTGCTGTATTAATTTAAGGTGTCAATGAACTTTTTAATTGGCACACTTTTCGCAACCCCAATTTAAGTCTGGCCAGACAAGTGGGCCTTTTGGCTCCTTAATGTTATCCGTACAATAACACCCTGAGGACAATTAGCGACTGTTATTGTTCTGACATAAAATGTATCTTAAATATATTAACCAAGACAAAAAACGAAATGAAATCATGATGATGATGTAGGGCATTGTTTAAATTGAAAAAAAGAAGAAAATAAATAGGGGGTAGTGTTTAATGAAACTGCTACAGCAGCAACTGGTTAAAATAATATTTGAGAATTATTTAACTTAAAACTAGATGAACACAATTGGCAACGAACCAGCCATTACTAGGGTTTTTAATAAGTAGGTTCTTTTGTAACTAGTGCCGACACCTGGGTGTTATTTTTTTACCATATTTTGTATGTGAAGGGGATTTCATAAAATGTTTTTATACCCTCCAAAAAAGACTCTTGAAATTTAGCACAAATATATTTTGAAGCTTAGAGCAGGTTAAGTTCGAAGATGGGCTAAATCGGGCAAGAGGGAAAAAATTTGCCCTAAGAAGAACTGAACCAACCCAGAAAAAACAACATAATTTTTAAAGTTTTTTGGTTATTTTGTTAAGCAAATGATATATTTTTATGTTAAATACGGTCCAACGCCTTAAACTTGGAGCCATAAAATAAAATAAAAATATTTTTTGACCCCGCCCATTATAGTGGGCGTTATTATAGGCAAGAATAGCATAAAAATTTAACAAATTGTCTTACTTAAACCTACATTCGTTAAAAATAACATTTTTAAGCTTTAATGAGGAAGCTTAGACGAAACATGGTACTATTCTGCCCTACCCCTCCTTCCCCTTCGCCACCTAAATGACCCTAAGAAAAATTTTTTTTTTAAATTTTGTATATAATCACCCCAAGCATTTATTTTTAGAGTTTTATGTCTACCTGTTTCTGCCCTACCCCCTCTCCCCCTTTGCCCTCTAAATGACCCTATAAAAAAAAGAAATTTTAATTTTGTATATAATTATCCCAAGCATTTATTTTTAGAGTTTTATGACATAGGGAAATGTTTCCCCCATAGCCCTTGCCAGAGCGACCCCACCAAAATACAGTTTTTATACCCTCCAAAGAGAATTGGACCCTATAAAGTAAATATGTATATTCTTGATTAGTGATGAAGTTTAAGACGGTCTGGCAATGCCCATACGTTCGTCTGTGGAAAACATGATATTGTCTATTTTTAGACCCGCCCCCTTCAGTAGGCGTTGACGTACGATATTATATAAAGGAACTCTGGGCCACCAAGTTAAACATTTTAAATTCACTTACTAAATATTTGAAGGGTATTTAAGATTCGACCCGGTTGAATATAACGTTTTTACTTGTTATCTTTAAATTAAAACAAAAACAAGTAAAAACGTTATATTCAACCAGGTCGAATTTTAAATACTCTCCAAATATTTTGTAAATAAAAACCCTATTTTTATTCTTATTAAAATTCACATTTTTATGGTACAGTCGACTCGTGATAATTTTAAACTGAAGGGACCAGAGAAAAAGTTCAAATAATCGAGTTTTCATTTAAAACAAAACTTCAAAATATCGAAAGAGAGACAGAAAAAACTCAAATTAACAAGAGTTTTCATAAAAAAAGCAAAACCATTTGCACGCACTAAATTCCGCAAAAGCAAAGCAAAGAAATTAATTTTTTTATGTTAGCAACTACACTTGTGTCCAACTAGCTCATTCGCTCAGTTTTGACAAGAACCTCTGATCAAACCCACTTAAATTACATAGGTTTGATTAAAGGTTCTTGTCAAAACTGAGCGAATGAGCTAGTTGGACCCAAGGCTATTAGCAACTGTCGATGTAGTGGTGTATACTAAAATCGTGGCACAGAAACTAATGCAAACGATTTAAATTTCTTTCAAAAACAAAAACAAAATCGCATAAGGAGTTCAAATTAAAGAGTGTAGAATAACCGAATTTCAAATTAGAGAACGTTGGCGAGCCAGATGACATTTTTGAAGCACATCGCAAAAAACTAAAATAAATGGTTGTTTTATTTATTTTATATATTGCATAAAACAGAGCAATTAAAATTCAAATTATAGAGCGTAGAGCCAAAAAATTTAAATTATAGCGAGTCGGCGATCAAAATGCCATTCAAATAATTTCAAATTATTGCGGGGACCAAATTACATGAATATTTTTCAATTTATTGAGTGTTTTTCAAGGGACTTGGAAAACAGTTCAAATTACCGCGAAATTAAAATTAACGAGTTTCAAATTATCAAGAGTCGACTGTATTTGTCTTCAGTAAACAAGAATATAATTTATTTTAAAACACTCGTTTCCAATGTGTTGGGAGCAGTCTGAATGAGACACGTTTCCATCAGCATAAAAACTTACGTATAATATTTTATATCAACATGCGAAAATAGAATACTGAATTGAGTTAAAAATGCTTGACCTGCTGGGGCGCACATACTTTATGACATTTCCGGGCCCAATTTTAAAACTCTATACAGGGTCAGCCCGAGAAAGGCCATGGGGGAGATATCTCACCTAAATTTTAGGGGTAGTTAAGTGTAGTGAAGTTCTTTTTTGATAAGGTCATTTATGAGGCAAAGGGGGCGGTGGAGGGATAGGGCAGGGGAAGATCAGAGAGTATATTACCTTCGTCGTAAAAGCTTATAAATGAAATTTTTAAGGAATGTAGGCTTAAGGAATACAATTTGTTAAATATATACAAAATTTTTTTATATAATATATAATTTCAACGCCCATTAAAGGGGGCGGGGTCCAAAAATAGAGGGTATTAAAACTGTCTTCTGTAGGGGCGCAAGGGTCGTGGGGGAGAAATTTCCCCTTTGCCATAAAACACTAAAAATAAATTTTTGGGATAAGGAAGTGCAAAAAATTTATTTTTTATGGAGTCATTTGGCGGACAAAGGGGGTGGTGGGGGGTAGGGTAGAGGAGAATCAGGCTACGCCTCAAATTCGTCATAAAAGCTTCAAAATTTGATTTTAAGGCATATAGCATTAAGGAATACAATTTGTTAAATATTTACAAAAAAATGTCAAATAATATGTAACTTCAACGCCCACTAAAGGGGCGGGGTCCACAAGTAGACTATATCATGTTTTCCACAGGCGAACGTATGGGCATTGCCAGACCGTCTTAGACTTCGTCACTGATCAAGAATACATATGTATATATATACTTTATGGGCTCCAATTCTCTTTGGAGGGTATTAAAACTGTATTTTGGCGGTGTCGCTCTGGCAAGGGCTGTGGGGGAGACATTTCACCTTTGTCATTAAACTCTAAAAATAAATGTTTGGGATAATTAAAAACAAAATTTAAACAAAAAAAATTTTCTTTATAGGATCATTTAGGAGATAAAGGAGAGGAGGGGGTAGCACAGAGGAGTACCAGGTTACGTCTCAGCTTCCACATAAATACTTAAAAATAAGATTTTTAACGAATGTAGGCTTAAGTAAAACAATTTGTTAAATTTTTACACTATTTTTGCATATAATAACGCCCACTAAGGGGGCGGGGTCCAAAAATATTTTTTTTTTATTTTATTCCTCCATTTTTAACGCGTTGAACCATCTTTGATATCAAAATAAAGGGTGTTTTTTTATGAAGTTTTTTTTTATACGAATCACTCTGTTGTCTGACAGCTGTTTTGACAGTTTAAAGTGACGTCTCTACTCAGTATTGTTTGGCAAATCATCATGAACAGGTTAACTCCAGAACAACGCTTCCAAATCGTGGAAATTTATTTTCAAAAACAGTGTTCAATTAAAAATGTTTATCCGCTTTTTTACCGCAAAATTCTCTTCAGTGATGAGGCGCATTTTTGGTTGAATGAATATGTCAACAAGCAAAATTGCCGTATTTGGAGCAAAGATAATCCACACCCCGTTCAAGAATTACCAATGCATCCCGATAAATGTACTGTTTGGTGCGGTCTATGGGCTGGTGGAATCATCGGTCCTTATTTCTTTAAAAATGAGGAAGGACGACGCGTTACCGTAAATGGAAATCGATACAGAATCATGATCAATGAATTTTTGGTGCCACAACTGCAAGATATGGATGTAAACGAAATGTGGTTTCAACAGGATGGTGCCACTTGTCATACTGCGGGCGAAACAATGGACTTATTGAAAGAACATTTCAACGACAACATTATTTCGAGAAATGGACCGGTGAATTGGCCTCCGCGTTCGTGTGATTTGACGCCACTCGATTATTTTTTGTGGGGATACCTGAAATCATTGTTTTACGTGGATAAACCAGCAACGATTGACGCTTTGGAAACCAGTATTCAACGTGTCATTGCTGAAATACGCCCTCAAATGCTTGAAAAGGTGGTCGCAAATTGGACCTACAGAATGACCTTTGTGCAAAATAGTCGTGGTGGCCATATGCCCGAAATTATATTTAAATTTTAAATGACAAGAATTTATCTGGCAAATAAAAATTTTTTTTTGGCCATTTCATAATTTGGCATGTGTTTTATTTAAATTTCTCTTCTAAAAACACCCTTTATATCATTTGCTTAACACAATTACAAAAAAAAACTTTAAGAATTATATTGCTTTTATAGAAGTTGGTTTAGTTCTTCTTAGGGGAACTTTTTCCGTCTGACCCGATTCCGTCTATTTACGAGCTTGACCTGTGCTATCCTTCAGGATATATTTATGCCAAGTGTGAAAAATCTGTGTCTTTTCGTTTGGAGTGAACCGTGATTGCCACAGACGGACGGAGGGACGGACGGACATGCTCAGATCGTCTTAGATTTCATTACTGATCAAGAATATATATACTTTATGGCGTCTTAGAAGGATATTTCGCTGCGTTACACACGGAATGACAAAGTGAATATACCCTCCTCCAATTCTTTTTTGCAGAATATAAAAAAGTATGTGTGAAATATTATCCAAATTTTTTATTTGCTTAAAACACCTATAGATGCCATTATGTGTGAAATGCAACACCGTTTATATATCCCCTAGGGCACCCGAAATTTCTTTCTTTCCATAACTGGCACACAAATCAGGCTGAATTTGACCGATTGTATAGAATTGTATGGTGATACTAAACGAAAGCCTATTTAAAATAAAATATTAATTATTTAAGTAAAATATTTCTATTAGCAGAATTAAAGCAAAAAATATGATGTCCATTACCATAAATTTTAAAAATTGTAATTAGCATAATGTATTGTTTTTAAGCAAACAAACAAAAAACATCCATTAAATTTCAATTTAATTTTAATCACATCATAATTCTATTTTGCTTAATGACTTGCAAAACTCTTCTATAGTTTTTTTCTCTTTAAAACCCCAAAACTAAAGTTTGACATCATGACACTCAAAATCAAAGTCTGCAACATAATAAACAATTTTAAGTTAAATAAAAAAAAGGGGTCACTACAACACCCAAATCGTTGGTTGCTGCATAAAAATAAAAACTGGACATTTTTAACCTAAATCTTTTAGCAACGAAACCAGTAGAAGAGGTTAAAAAAAAGAGCAACAAAGTGAATAAAAGAAAAAAAAATACTGTTGGCTTTAAGACTAGCTTATAGCTTGCAACAAAACATAAAGTTAGTGCTGGAAAAAGTGTGGAATGAAACAAGAAAATATGCAATAAATTTCTACTTAGAAAATCATTTACGAGGGTGGAAACTTGGCCATTCCTTTAAAGAGAAAATTACTAATTGGCATATAATATCACAATAGGTAGCAAATAAATGAAAGTCGGAAAATGATTTGTAATCAACTTAACACGTTCGCCACTCAGCGTCACGCATATGTGGCATGGCACTTTTCGTAGAAACTCATGTCACATATATGGCTCGCATAATTAATAAAATATATTTAAATTTTATTTCATAATAGTTTGCAGGATATAATATTCTTGTATATTTGAGGCTCTGGCAAGGCATCAAATATATATAAAAACTACGGTTTGTGGATACTCTCAAGCAGTCACATATAAGAGAATATTTTTGTTTTCTTCGTGAGTTTCTAGTGAATGTGCGAAAAATGAGTTGAGTGATGAACGTGTTAAATAATTATTGAAGAACGCCCTTTTTCATAATAAAGGGTGTATTTATAAGAGCTTGCTGATTTGAATTTTAAATAAAACACATGCCAAATTATGAAATGGCCAAAGAAATTTTTTATTTGGTAGATAATTTCTTGTCATTTAACATTTAAATATAATTTCGGGCATATGGCCACCACGACTATTTTGCACAATGGTCATTCTGGAGGTCTAATTTTCGACCACCTTTTCAAGTATTTGAGGGCGTATTTCAGCAATGACACGTTGAATACTGCTTTCCAAAGCGTCAATCGTTGCTGGTTTATCCACGTAAACCAATGATTTCAGGTATCCCCACAAAAAATAATCGATTGGCGTCAAATCACACGAACACGGAGGCCAATTCACCGGTCCATTTCTCGAAATATAGTTTTGTCGTTGAAATGTTCTTTCAATAAGTCCATTGTTTCGCCCGCAGTATGACAAGTGGCACCATCCTGTTGAAACCACATTTCGTTTACATCCATATCTTGAAGTTTTGGCACCAAAAATTCAATGATCATGATTCTGTATCGATTTCCATTCACGGTAACGCGTCGTCCTTCCTCATTTCTAAAGAAATAAGGACCGATGATTCCACCAGCCCATAGACCGCACCAAACAGTACATTTATCGGGATGCATTGGTAATTCTTGAACGGCGTGTGGATTATCTTGGCTCCAAATACGGCAATTTTGCTTGTTGACATATCCATTCAACCAAAAATGCGCCTCATCACTGAAGAGAATTTTGCGGTAAAAAAGCGGATAAACATTTTTAATTGAACACTTGTTTTTGAAAATAAATTTCCACGATTTGGAAGCGTTGTTCTGGTGTTAACCTGTTCATGATGATTCGCCAAACAATACTGAGTAGAGACGTCACTTTAAACTGTCAAAACAGCTGTCAGACAACAGAGTGATTCGTATAAAAAAAACTTCATAAAAAAACACCCTTTATATAAAATGAGTTTGATACGTATTTTATTCAAGATTTTTCCTAGAAAAAATTTCTTAAAATAATTTTCAAATATATTTTATGTCTTTATGAGCACAAAGAACAATTGAAGAATTATTATATACTATACATATATTTTTTAAATTGTTACGACTAACACAGGGATTAATAAAACCAATTGTAATTTTTTTTACATTATAGAATTTTCTACAGGAAATATTTAGACGCATTTTCATTTTATGCTTAATAAAACCTTAGATCGCACAGTGGGGAATTTATATCTCTAAAGATCAGATATTCCTTAGTAACTCGGAAAACAATGTCTTCCTTATTAGAGTCATTGTAATATTATTGTATTTTTTTTTTGTTTAATACGGGCCAGCACTCAGGTTTGGATCCCTACACAAATGGGATACTTCTCTCAGTGATTGACATGTCTTATTTACAAATCCTTAATAAGCCACATGCTCTTGAATTTCTTAAGCGAATGTAATCCTTCCTGAAGCATAAAAAAACGTTTAATTCAACAACAGAAAAATTAAAATTAAAATTAAAATTAGAAGGTTATTTGGTTACTTTTACGTGCCAAAAAATTTTGATTTTACAAACCTGGAATCGAATATTTAATTTTTTGGTTTTAGTACCCATTTAATTCTTCCTGAAGTAAAAAATAAGTTTAGTTCACTAAAAAAAACTAAATTAGGAACTTATATGGTTATTTTTATCTAACAAACATATTTCTATTTTCGAACCCTGGAATAGAATTTTTAATTTTATTTATTTATTACAGGAATATAATTCTCCCTGAAGTATAAAATATATATAATTCACTGAAAAAATCAAAATTAGGAACTTATATGGCTGCTTTTATGTTCTAAAAATATTCAATTTCAAACATATTTCGATTTTCGAACCCTGGAATAGAATTTTTAATTTTATTTATTTATTACACGAATATAATTCTTCCTGAAGTATAAAATAGATATAATTCACTGAAAATATTTAAAATTAGGAACTTATGTGGCTGCTTTTATGTACTAAATATATTCAATTTCAAACATATTTCGATTTTCGAACCCTGGAATAGAATTTTTAATTTTATTTATTTATTACACGAATATAATTCTTCCTGAAGTATAAAATAGATATAATTCACTGAAAATATTTAAAATTAGGAACTTATGTGGCTGCTTTTATGTACTAAATATATTCAATTTCAAACATATTTCGATTTTCGAACCCTGGAATAGAATTTTTAATTTTATTTATTTATTACAGGAATATAATTCTCCCTGAAGTATAAAATATATATAATTCACTGAAAAAATCAAAATTAGGAACTTATATGGCTGCTTTTATGTTCTAAAAATATTCAATTTCAAACATATTTCGATTTTCGAACCCTGGAATAGAATTTTTAATTTTATTTATTTATTATACGAATATAATTATTCCTGAAGTATAAAATAGATATAATTCACTGAAAAAATCAAAATTAGGAACTTATATGACTGCTTTTACGTACTAAAAATATTCAATTTCAAACATATTTCGATTTTCGAAGCCTGGAATAGAATTTTTAATTTAATTTATTTATTACACGAATATAATTCTTCCTGAAGTATCAAATAGATATAATTCACTGAAAAAATCAAAATTAGGAACTTATATGACTGCTTTTACGTACTAAAAATATTCAATTTCAAACATATTTCGATTTTCGAAGCCTGGAATAGAATTTTTAATTTAATTTATTTATTACACGAATATAATTCTTCCTGAAGTATCAAATAGATATAATTCACTGAAAAAATCAAAATTAGGAACTTATATGACTGCTTTTATGTACTAAAAATTTTTCAATTTCCGAACTCTGGAGGCGAAATTAAATTTTTTATTTAATTTTTTTTTTTTTTTTTGCCAATGCACATCTTAATGAAATATGAAGTAGTTTTATTTAAAAAAAACTTAAAATTTGTAACCATTTTGGTCACTATCATGTACTACAATATATTGCAGTTGTCCAAGCCTGGAACCGAAATTTGGATTTTTTTTTAATTTTAATAGCAATTTTATTTTTCTAAATTCTAAAATAGTTTTTGTTGGGAAAAAACTTACTGCCATGTATCAAAAAAAAAAAATATAAAAAAATAAAATGTTGGAATTTCCCATCCCTGGAAAAAAAATTTTATTTTTTTTTTTTTGTTTTTAATACAAATTTTATTTTTCATAAAGTATGAAATAGGTTTAATTAACAATAAAATAATTGGTTTTTGCTAGTTAATTTTAAGTCCAGAAATAGGTGTAAGCTTCCCAGCTCTGGAACCGTATTTTGGATTTTTTTTCTGAATTCAATATCACTTTATTTAAGTTAATTTCCAATCCATCAGTCCAAGAACGAAGTCCCTAGCTCTTCTGGGGGCTTGGGAAAGCAGCTTTCACGTACGGACAGACGGACATCAAAAAGAAATCGTTTAAAGAAATTTTCACTGTTTAACATATGAAGCCTTTTGACATCCTCGATACAAGTAACTTGCAAACTTATGCTGCTGTTTTTTAAGAAACGTAGATTTTTTTTTTGTGAAATAAAACTCTCCTTTAAGCGTCCTTAATGTGGAGTACTACGCTCCTATTTCTGCTGCATTTAATTTCATATAAAACTGGCACACAAAATAGTTGCTTAAATACAATTCCATTACGAGTATTTTTTTAAATAATTATTTTATTGCATTTGACAAGCCTCAAAACTTTTGTAAAGTTCTTCCTTAAAGCCATTTAGCTGAGAATACCATCCCTTCAGTATATCCTTTTATGTCTTTTCTTCCCTTTCTTTATTATATATTTGCAAATTTTTCTTTAATTTCCTCTACGTTAAATGGATAAAAAGAAAAACTCGGAAGTGAGCAATTAATTTGTAATGTATTAAAAAAAAGGGCAGAAGCAACAGCAAAACAAGCACAAAACATATATTAAAAAGATTTTGTAGTAGCGAACAAAAAAGACATTAGCATAATGTCTCGTAACACCAAGATGACAGTTTCTGGCTTTATAAGCCATAACGAGAAACAGCATTTCTCTTTTGCTTTGTTTTCCAAGACTTCTTTTTTTTTTTTTTTTTTTTTTGTTGCCCCTACAGCATACAGTATAAGCTGTTGACATTGGCTTAGAGACTAGGAAACAATTGCTGGGGTACATTTAAGAACAAATTAGATTAAATTTAAAATAAAGGATAATTTGTTTTATGTATTATCCTCGTTTATAAGAAATAAATTTAATTTCTATTTAAATAAAAAAGGACCTGACAAATTTACATATAAGCAAAAAACATTAGTTCTCTATGCTCTCATAGACTGTGAAAAGTTTGATTGTGTTAAATATGTGCACACTTGTACAATAACATACGACAAAAGTATTTTAAAAAAACTGTCAACTTATAATAAAATATAAAAGAAATTTAATAAAATAAAAAAAAAAAAATTGTAATATGTAGCAAAAAATAATTATATAAACAAATCCCTTAAGACCATGCCATAGGCGGCATTAGCTTTTGTCGAGTACCGAAACAACAGAAAAAAAAATTAACTTTAAAAGCCATTAAAAAAAAAGAAAAAAGGATGTCAAAACAAACTTTTCAACAAAAAAAAGTTTTCAGTCCTTATTATCCCTAAAAGCATGCTACATGTTTGTATGTCACTGTTAAAGTCATTAAAATATTACAAAATAATGGAATATTTTCCAAAAAAAATATACATATTGAAAATGATAATTAAAGAACTGGTTAGCATATTATTGTTTGGCACGGAGGCTGTTGTTTTTTGGTTAAAGATAATAAATTCAGTTTTTTGCATTGCGTAGAAAAATTGCCTTTTTTTATTGCCATTGTAGTGGTGAGAAATTACGCACAGCAAATGAGAGATTGCTTTAGGCTTCAGAAGCAGCGCCATATTAATTTCGAATTTACTGTTTCCCGTATTTATACTGATTCCATTCCGCTGATATTAAGGAAATTGTGCCCAAAAGGCGATTAGGACCCTTACAATTGTTGCTGAGGTTACAGTGAACCGGCCAAGTATTACAGAGAGCATTCTTTATACAGCGGGACGACCCGTAAGTGGAATACACTTGCTACAGAGGACTCTCCTACTACTTTCAACTGGAGGAAGATCAAATCGAATGGTCATAAGCCCTACTCTGTTCCCCCTACAACAACCAATTTTTCTAGTGCTGGAATAATGTATCGTACATATACAAGTCATCTTTCGAGTGCTGGTTCAGGAGCAAAAAATAAATAAAGTTAGACAAATTTTAATTTTCGACTTTTTATACCCTCCAAAAAAAAATTGTAGGGTATATTCACTTTGTCATTCCATTTGTAACGCATCGAAATATCCATCTCAGACCCCATAAAGTATATATATTCTTGATCAGTGATGAAAACTAAGACGAACTGAGCATGTCCGTCCGTCCGTCTGTGGAAATCACGATTCAGTCCAAACGAAAAGAGCTAGACTCTTGAAATTTGGCACAAATATATTTTGAAGCTTAGAGCAGGTTAAGTAAGATGGGCTAAATCGGGCAAGAGGGGAAAAAGTTCCCCTAAGAAGAACTAAACCAACCCAGAAAAAACAACATAATTTTTAAAGTTTTTTGGTTATTTTGTTAAGCAATTTGTATTTGTATGTCAAATACGGTCCAAAGCCTTAAACTTGGAGTCATTAAATAAAATAAAAATATTTTTGACCCCGCCCATTTAAGTGGGCGTTATTATAAGAAAAAATAGCATAAAAATTTAACAAATTAATTTACTTAAGCCTTCATTCCTTAAAAATAACATTTTTAAGCTTTAATGACGAAGCTGAGACGAAACCTGGTACTTCTCTGCCCTACCCCCTCCTTCCCCTTCGCCGCCTAAATGACCCTACCAAAAAAAAAAAAAATTAATTTTGTATATAATCATCCTAAGCAATTATCTCTAGAGTTTTATGACTGCCTGTTGCTGCCCTACCCCCTCCTCCCCCTTTGCCCGCTAAATGACCCTATTAAAAATAAATAAATTTTTTTTTAATTTTGTGTATAATCATCCCAAGCATTTATTTTTAAAGTTTTATGTCTACCTGTTTCTGCCCTATCCCCCTCCTCCCTTTTTGCCCTATAAATGACCCTATAAAAAAAAAGAAATTTTAATTTTGTATATAATTATCCCAAGCATTTATTTTTAGAGTTTTATGACAAAGGTGAAATGTTTCCCCCACAGCCCTTGCCAGAGCGACCACGCCAAAATACAGTTTTTATACCCTCCGAAGAGAATTGGACCCTATAAAGTAAATATGTATATTCTTGATTAGTGATGACGGTCTAGCAATGCCCATACGTTCGTCTGTGGAAAACATGATATTGTATATTTTTTGAACCCCGCCCCCTTTAATGGGCGTTGACGTACGATATTATATAAAGGAACTCTGTTCCACCAAGTTAAACATTTTAAATTCACTTACTAAATATTTGGAGGGTATTTAAGATTCGACCCGGTCGAATGTAACGTTTTTACTTGTTAATCTTCTGTCGTTTAGTATCGTCCATAAGTCCTTAGTCTTTCTTCGGTAGAGAGTTCTCTTATGCACAACTTTATTTCATTAATTTCCCCTTTTTTTCAACAATTACTAAATATTCTTCAATAGCTGATACCAACAATATATTACCCGTAATACTATTGTACACATTAGGGATATTTTTTTGAAATTCTTCTTCGTATGCTATAATATCGCACCTTATTTTGTATTACCCTACTGCATCAAAGAACAAAAGAGAGCAGTCTTTATAATTACATAAATTTCCAGCAAGTAAAAATTGCTGAATAAAAACATGGATATTAATACCTTTTTGCAACTATTTTGCTTTTACAAATAAATCCCATCATTTGAAAACGCTATTCACTTAAATTTCCATAAAAGAAAATAATTCCCAAAAAAGAAAACACAAAAGAAATTTAATATGTTTTTTAAACGAATACTTCAGCAGTTTATCGAATTTTTATTTTCATAGAAATTTTCCATGAAATTGTAAAGTTTAACGTCTGAAATAAAAAAATAAAAAGCGAAAGCTGCTTTACTAAAACAGCACACTGTGCACTATTCACAGAATAGAAAAAGTTTTAAACTTAAAAGCACATAATTTCATTAGAAACATTTAAGTCTCGAAAATATTGCACAAAGAAAAAAAAAAAAAACATTTGGAGACAAGCAACAAGCAGGATGGATGACAACATACACATACAAAGAGTGCTACACTGAAGCTGGTCACCGAATTGTAAAGGATCTTTCATAGAGGTCATTTTATTTTTATATTTAAATAAAACAAAACTTATTTTTAAATTTAAATAAAACCATTTAAATTTTCACTCACTTCAAAGGCGTATTTTGTGTTGAATATTGCATTGTTCAAATATCTAATACGGCTTCTCTGAACTATCCAATTTTTCATGACTCTGGAGCATGAATCAGGCTAAATTTTGAGCATTTTTGTGGAATATATTGACTTTGAAGATTTCAGTGGCTTGTGGTTCATTCGCATGCACCTGCGACTAGAAAATTCCACAAAAGAAAAAGTCCCACAGAATCAAATTTCACAACCTCGTTGGTCAGCTCATAATACCCCCACGTGAGGTGACCATGCCTTAAAAATTGTATATTTTTATACCCTCCAAAAAAGAATATATTCGCTTTGTCATTCCGTTTGTAACGCAGCGAAATATCCATCTGAGACCCCATAAAGTATATATATTCTTGATCAGTGATGAAATCTAAGACGATCAGAGCATGGCCGTCCGCCCGTCCGTCCGTCCGTAGGTGGAAATCACGATTCAGTCCAAACGAAAAGAGCTAGATTCTTGAAATTTGGTATAAATATATCTTGAAGGATAGCACAAGTAAAGTTCGGAGATGGGCTAAATCGGGAAAGAGGGAAAAAAGTTCCCTTAAGAAGAACTAAAGTAACCTCTAAAAAACAACATAATTTTTTAAGTTTTTTTGTAATTTTGTTAAGCAAATGCGATATTTTTATGTCAAAGAAGGTCCAACGCGTTAAACTTGGAGCCATAAAATAAAAAATATAAAAAAAAATTTTGGACCCCGCCCCTTTTAGTAGGCGTTATTATATGCAAAAATAGTGTAAAACTTTAACAAATTGTTTTACTTAAGCCCACATTCCTTGTAAATAATATTTTTAAGCTTTAATGACGAGGCTAAGACGTAGCCTGGTACTGCTCTGCCCTACCCCTTCCTCCCCCTTTGCCCCTTAAATGACCCTATAAAAAAAATATTTTTAAATTTTGTATATAATTATCCCAAACATTTATTTGTAGAGTTTTATGACAAAGGTGAAATGTCTCCCCCACAGCCCTTGCCAGAGCGACCCCGCCAAAATACACTTTTTATACCCACCCAAAAGAATTGGACCCCATAAAGTATATATGTATATTCTTGATCAGTGATGAAGTCTAAGTCGGTCTAGCAATGCCCATACGTTCGTCTGTGGAAAACATGATATAGTCTATTTTTGCACCCCGCCCCCTTTAGTGGGCGTTGAAGTTACATATTATATGAAAAAATTTTGTAAATATTTAACAATTTGTATTCCTTAAGCCTACATGCCTTAAAATCAAATTTTTAAGCTTTTATGACGAATCTGAGGCGTAACCTGATCCTCCTCTACCCTACCCCCCACCACCCCCTTTACACTTCGTTATCCCAAAAATTTATTTTTAGTATTTTATGGCAAAGGGGAAATGTCTCCCCCACGACCCTTGTGCCCCTACAGAAGACAGTTTTAATACTCTCCAAAAAGAATTGGGCCCATAAGGTATATATATTCTTGATCAGTGATGAAGTCTAAGACCCTATATGTCCGTTTGTGGAATACACGATATAGTCTATTTTTGCAACCCGCCCCCTTTAGTGAGCGTTAAAGTTACATATTATATAAAAAAAATTTTGTAAATATTTAACAAATTGTATTCCTTAAGCCTACATTCCTTAAAAATTCCATTTATAAGCTTTTACGACGAAGGTAATATATTCTCTGATCTTCCCCTGCCCTATCCCTCCACCGCCCCCTTTGCCTCATAAATGACCTTATCAAAAAAGAACTTCACTACACTTAACTACCCCTAAAATTTAGGTGAGATATCTTCCCCATGGCCTTTCTCGGGCTGACCCTGTATAGAGTTTTAAAATTGGGCCCGGAAATGTCTTAAAGGATGTGTGCCCCGGCAAGTCAAAAATTTTTAACTCAATTCAGTACTATTTTTGCATGTTGATATAAAATATTAATACGTAAGTTTTTATGCTGATGGAAACGTGTCTCATTCAGACTGCTCCCAACACATTGGAAACGAGTGTTTTAAAATAAATTATATTCTTGTTTACTGAAGACAAATACAGTCGACTCTTGATAATTTGAAACTCGTTAATTTGAATCTCGCGGTAATTTGAACTGTTTTCCAAGTCCCTTGAAAAACACTCATAAATTGAAAAATATCTTTGTAATTTGGTCCCCTCAATAATTTGAAATTATTTGAATGGCATTTTGATCGCCGACTCGCTATAATTTGATTTGATGGCTCTACGCACTATAATTTGAATTATTTTTATTGCTGTGTTCTATGCAAAATATAAAATAAATAAAACAACCATTTATTTTAGTTTTTTGCGATGTGCTACAAAGAGAATTTAACCCCATAACGTATATATATTCTTGATCAATGATGATATAGTGTAGTTTTGAACCCCGCCCCTCTTTAGTGGGCGTTGACGTACAAAAATAGTGTAAATATTGAACAACTTGTATTCCTTAAGCCTATAAGATGAGATGTTCTCTGATCTTGCACGGCCCTTTCGGGAACGACTCTCTCAAAATAGAGAATTAGAATTGGGTAGAGAAATGTCCTAAAGGAACTCTGTCGCACCAAGTTAAAAATTTTAAATTTACTTACTAAATATTTAGAGGGTATTTAAAATTCGACCCGGTCGAATATAACGTTTTTACTTGTTTTTCTTTAACTCGAACTCAGCACTCAGGGGATGACTTCTACATATGCAGTGCATTGTGCCGGAACTAGAAACGAGGGGATGATATTGAAAGGATAGATGAAGAAAGATGAGAAGATAGAGAATTTTTATTTTGTAGCTTTTACTACGCCGGCTAATTAGTCGTGAAGAATATGCAATGTGGCATGAGCTGTTGTCTTATTGAAATGTTATATCGTTGGCGTGCAGGTCATTTAATGCACGCTAAAAGAAGTTGGTAATCAATGACCTATAGCGCTCGTCATTTGCTGTTATAGCCTCTGCAGTGTCATTCTCAAAAAAATATGGATCGAAATTCTCACCAAAGATTAACTCTTACGGAATGCAATGAACACTTTTGAATCTCAGGCGGATTGGTAAAGGCCCGAATTCTTCACTTTTGTTTGTGCACGTGCCCATTTATCCAGAAATAGAAGCAATCACTGAAACTGATTTTTCAATGAAAATTGTTGCCCCAAGATGAAAAAAAAATTTTTGATGAAAAAAAAAAATTATTTGGGGTATTCACACGGTGTGCTATTTAGTCATATTGTCATAAAGTCATAATATTTTAGACCAGTTTAAAAAAGTTGTTGTTGTCCTGCATACAAAAAAGATATAAAATAATAGCACTCTTTCAGGTATGCATGTTTTTGTTTTGTCATAAAATAGCTCTAGAGATCTGAGTCGAACGGCTGAAAATCTTTAGGCGAGACGGCGACAGTATATGTTTGCCGCCGTTACTTATATATGATTCACGACTAAGAAACGGCTAAAAAATTATTAGTCTGTACATTAAATCACATTTTATAACATAAAAAAAATTAAAAGAGAACTAAATCGAAAAAAATATATATATACAAGGGAAAAATATTTCTCGTTTAACTTACGGAGCTGGCAGCCATTGAACGTTTTTCCGTATGCCGCCGCAAAAAAAAAGAATGTATTCAGCTCATATCAAGGCAGCAGCTGATCGATATTTGAAATAGCTTACTAAGTTATGACGGGTTGTTCGCACTAGTCATATATTTCGTGCTATTATTTTATGACTTATGACTTTATGACTACAGTGTGAATACCCCAATTATGTATGAATTTCTATTTTAATAGTGAACCTTTATTTATGTAAATTGTATTAGAGGATGTTAAAGTTCAAATCTGCGAAACAGCAAATTATTTTTTATTATTATTTTAATAAATGAACGTGATTACATTCTATTTATTTTTGAGATATTGAGATATTAAGAATATTTTTCATAGTCATTAAACCAGCAGAACGGCTCAGTACTGATTTCGAGGCCGCTACGCCATCTCATCAGCGTTCAAGTGCAGCTGAATTCTATGCCTGTCAAGTCTACAACATCCCAATTGAAAAACCCGTTATATTTTTAAAACTGTTCATGTTCTTAACTTTACTAGGTGCATATCTATTGATTTTCAAATGTTAGTACATGAAACATGACACGTAACTGTTTTTAAAGTCCTTATAAATTTACTCAGAGCAAATAGGACTACTCTATCGGTTGCCGCTCTCAAGAGTTGGTATCCAATTGATAACTTAGAAATTACAAGAAAAAAGTTTCGTAAAATCTTCATACAGATACAACAAGACCGATTTTTAACACATCATGAGAACTCCATTAATACTCCTTCTAATCGTATCATATTTATATAGACTTTTACACTTATTTCATTCCAGAAAAATCTTCAAAATAAAAAAGTGGCTTAAATTTTATTTAAACAAGAAAGAAAAAACAATTTTACAAAAATCCTTATTTATCTGCAAGGCATGGCATACAAAGAGGAAGCGGTTACGTAGCGAACAAAAAAAAAACAAAAATAATTTAACAGCGTTAAAAAACTCCTAACAAAGATTTTGGCATTTATTTTTTAATATTATTTTAAAGACATGCTAAGAAAAACTTTTTTAAAGCCAACTTCTTGTTATTCTGGTGTGTCGAAATACTCTCATAAGTACGCGCGGCTCTGCAAGTAGTAACAAAAGAGCAAAACACACAGCGCATAAGAGTGAGATAGAGATAAGGACAGCGTGTAAGGAGAGACGGTCTGAGGCATCAATATACTGCAGTAACCTTGCACGTTTATTGTTGTAATTACGCCCAGCATAAAATGTTAAACTGTTTGTGCTGCGACGCCACATCATAGACACTCATATAAGACTGCGTATGTACATCATTATGAATGTGTGAATGTGTTTTGTACTTGGATTTAGTGGCAGTTGCTTTTGTTGCTTGCTTTTTGCAAGACTTTGTTTTCTTTCTGAGCAGTTTTCTTTTCTTTGCGCTGTATTAAGGCAAGATAAGCTCCTTTGGCTGCGTGGCACAAAAGATGGCAATGGCAAAAGACATTGAAAAGTTTTCTTTTTTAACTATTAAGGCAACGAGTTTTAATACAATTTTCTTGTTTGTCTTGCTTTTGTTAGCAGCAAAGTTGGCCAGAATATATTTAAGAAAATCACGTAAATAAGTTAAAATCAAGTTAATTCCTTTTTGCGGACCTTTTTTCCCCCTTGTTACTTTGATAATGATGACAATGATGATCAGTTAAATTACTTTCCCTGTTTATAAACTTTTTCTTTTTTGCTTTTTACTAAAAAAAAAAGGATACAAGCCACAGGTTCAATATTCCTTTTATGGAAATTTTATAAAAATTCTTTTTCTCCCCAATTTTATTATCCACCGTCTTTTCTTTGTTTTTGCGTTACTCTTGTTCTGCCTACTATTGAAATGAAATTATATGTAAATTTGTTTTATTGCTGTTAAATGAGTTTTATATTTGTTGATTTATTTAAAATATAATTTATATGGAACTTTGCTACGCCCAACAGTATGCTATAAAAATGCCATAAAAATGACAATTTAAAATGCTGTTAAATGACCGGTTTTTATTTCCTATTTATATTTTATTAACTTTTTTATAGCACTTGTGATTTTTCCACTGCACACATACTCCTACATATGTGTCCGTTTGAATTTTAATTAACATATAATCATCATACGCAATGGTGTTCTTCCATGAATTCTACATTAATCATACGCCCTGTAAGTAAATATAAAATACATTTTCTAGCTATTTGAATCTCATAGAATATTAAATTGAAAATTTATTGAAGCATGGCTTAGTTAATTCGTTTAACTTTTTAATTATTTTGCACAGTACAAAGCAGTATAATCAGATTAAAATTATATACACAGCATATGCATTGATAATTCGATTTAATATCCCATTTAGTAGTATCATAGATGTGGTTTTAGTTGTTCACAGTTGGCAACATCATAAAATATTAAAACTGCTTGTATAGATATGTAAAAAACTCTATATACATTTCCATCAAAAGATATGAAATATTGAAAGCTAAAGCGATTCGAAATAACGAAAGGTTGTAGAAAAAAAATTACTGCCAAACCTTTTATGCAATTTTCCATAGAAATATTGCAGATGAAAATACTAAACTTAAAGAGAACGAAGTTAAGGGCTCATGTAGCATTCAAATATCTTTAAATCTGACAGCTTAAAATCTTCTAGTATTTCTTTTGCAATCTAGTATAAATTTTTCTAACTACTAACGCATATTAAATTGTCCTTTTAACTTAATTTTGAGTACATCTGCATAATCAATATATTACAAACCACAAATTCATTCAGCATTTTATATTTTCAGTCCACCATAACATTCTTTAATTAATAAACAAATTCCAAAATACAAGTTATTTTCATTATCAGTTAGCCCCTAATTAGAAAAAATCTTAATTATTAATGGCCTAATTACAAGTTTTAACTAATATTTCTAGATGTATTTGGCATAGAAAATATTGTAAACTGACTACAAAAAAAAACTTTTTTTTTACTCAAATGATAGTATAAATAATATAAGAGGACGATTCAAATTATTATATTAGTTCTCAGTTTTTATTATTTATAATTCAGCTTTTATTATTTATATTTCAAAATTACTTCTTTGTAGGAATACATTAATAATAGTTCTAATGTTCTCAAAGAATTTTAATTAATCATACGGGATTTTCTACGACTACGCAAGTGTAAAGAGACACAAACATTCAACATGAAAGCACATACTATTTATTACCCAAAGAATAAACAGAAACGTGTGATAGCCATAGTTTATACGAGGAGTCATTTAAATTATGATGATCATAAAAAATAAAAATAAATAACAAAAAACTTATTACATGCCATTATTTTTTTCCAATGATTTATACGAATATTACTATTCCAATATATTTAGATTCAAAAACATTTCAAAAACCAAAAATATTTTTTTTATATATTTACCCAAAATATTTTATTATATTACGATTATTTGTAACAAACTAGTCAATTTTTGAAATAATATATATTCGAATATATTGTTCGAATATTTATTCGAATATAAAAATAAATTAATTAAAGAAGATATTCAAATATATAATTTCATTAATGCATACAAATATATTATTCGATTAATATATTCGAATAACATATTCGAATAATATATTCGAATAACATAATATTTAGAATAATAAAAAACGAATACTATAATCAATTAATAAACTCGAATAGTTATTCGAATAATTCGAATAATCGATTATATTATTCGAATATTTTTTTCCAATGATTTATAAGAATATTACTATTCCAATATATTTTTCTTATATATGCGATTAGATTCAAAAACTTTTCCAAAACCAAAAATGTTTTTTTATATTTTTAACCAAAATATTTTATTATATTATTTGTAACAAACTAATTAATTTTTAAAATAATAGATATTCGAATATATTGATCGAATATTTATTCGAATATACTATTTAAATAGATTTTAAAAATAAATTAATTAAAAAAGTTATTCAAATATATAATTTCATTAATGTATACAAATATATTATTCGATTAATGTATTCGAATAACATATTCGAATAATATATTCGAATAACATATTCCAATGATATATTCAAATAATATTTAGAATAATAAAAAGCGAATACTATATTCAAATAATAAACTCGAATTATTCGAGAAATATATTCGATTATAATATTCGAATATTTTTTTCCAATGATTTATACGAATATTACTATTCCAATATATTTAGATTCAAAAACTTTTCAAAAACCAAAAATATTTTTTTTATATACATATTTACCCAAAATATTTTATTATATTACGAGTATTTGTAACAAACTAGTAAATTTTTAAAATAATATATATTCGAATATATTGTTCGAATATTTATTCGAATATAAAAATAAATTAATTAAAAAAGTTATTCAAATATATAATTTCATTATTGTATACAAATATATTATTCGATTAATTTATTCGAATAACATATTCGAATAATATATTCGAATAACATATTCGAATAATATATTCGAATAACATATTCCAATGAGATATTCAAATAATATTTAGAATAATAAAACGCGAATACTATATTCAAATAATAAACTCGAATATTTATTCGAATAATATATTCGATTATATTATTCGAATATGTTTTTCCAATGATATATACGGATATTACTATTCCAATATATTTAGATTCAGAAACTTTTCAAAAACCAAATATATTTTTTTATATATTTACCCAAAATATTTTATTATATTACGAGTATTTGTAACAAACTGGTCAATTTTTAAAATAATATATATTCGAATATATTGTTCGCATATTTATTCGAATATAAAAATAAATTAATTAAAGAAGTTATTTAAATATATAATTTCATTAATGTATACAAATATATTATTCGATTAATATATTCGAATAACATATTCGAATAATATATTCGAATAACATATTCCAATGAGATATTCAAATAATATTTAGAATAATAAAAAGCGAATACTATAATCAATTAATAAACTCGAATAGTTATTCGAATAATATATTCGATTATATTATTCGAATATTTTTATCCAACGATTTATACGAATATTACCATTCCAATATATTTAGATTCAAAAACTTTTCCAAAACCAAAAATATGTTTTTTTATATTTTTACCCAAAATATTTTATTATATTATTTGTAACAAACTAATTAATTTTTAAAATAATATATATTGGAATATATTGATCGAATATTTATTCGAATATACCAATTTAATTGATTTTAAAAATAAATTAATTAAAGAAGTTATTCATATATATAATTTCATTAATGTATACAAATATATTATTCGATTAATGTATTCGAATAACATATTCGAATAATACATTCAAATAACATATTCCAATGAGATATTCAAATAATATTTAGAATAATAAAAAGCGAATACCATATTCAAATAATAAACTCGAATAGTTATTCGAATAACATATTTGAGTAATTATTCGAATAATATATTCGAGTAATTATTCGAATAATATATTCGAGTAATTATTCGAATAATATATTCGAATATATATTATTGTTCAATTCATTTTTAAAAATGTATTTTAATACTAATAACCAATTCGAATGTATTATAAGATATTAATCGAATATATTGTTCTACCATATTTTTAGCCATAGCCGCAAAAAATCATGCCGGTTATGTTTCAAAAATTGCTTTCAACGAAGTTTTACTATTTACGAAAATTTGGACAATCTGATTAAAGCCGTTTCAAGTACCTTCACGCAAAAGAAATTTTAGTTTTGTGCATTAAATATTTAATTTGTTACATATTTTTGTACCTCCCAACTGTTGATAATGAAACACATTTTGTTTTTTTCAAATAATGGTCTCGTTGTTCTCAGAGAAACGATTTTTCGCGATCTTTAATTGTGGAAGAAACTTTCAAAATATAAAGTTGATAACAGCTATTGAGCGTAATTAAGATCTTCTTCAAATTATTAAGAAAAGTTGAGAAAAACGTAAGTTAAAAAAATTACAAAGAAATAGTTAAAAAAAAATTCGTCAAAAACATGGCTTAAATAGTTGATATTGTTCTAATGACTAGTACCACCGACCGTGGAAAGTAACAAAAAGTTGAACCAACAACGGTTTGGAGGTGGCGCAGCGGCCTGAAATCAGTACTGATCCGTGATGTTAGTTTAATGATTATCAAAATGTTCTAAATATTCTACTCTTAATAAAATAATGTGAATTTAATAAATATTCTTTAAAAACTAATGTGTAGATTGCAGATTTGAACTTGAGTTGGAATAAAAAATTCTTATCTTAATAATACTTATACAATATTTTTAAGGATACTAAAATTATCTTTAAACTTTTTTTTTAAATTAACTAATTTTAGTGATATAAATATGTATATACCGCAAACAGCTATTGTCTTACAGGAAATTTATTTAAAATATTAATATGATATATGAAAGTCCACTACAATTCCATGTAGCCAACATAAACTTTACAACTTTACTGAAAGCCTCAACATTGACCCTCGTACTGAAATAGTTTTACTACAGGTATGCTGAGGAGCAACAACTTAATATATTTGTACAAATCTAGGCATGTAGGTTAATTAGGGTGGTGAACATTTCCAAAGTTCATCTTTTTTCTCTACTTTTATTTTCTATGGGACTTTAGGAATCTTTTGCACATGTTTGAATACTTATGCTCATTCAATACAAGACCATAATTAATTCTTAGACTTTATTTAGGATGGAAACAGTTAAAGCATAAGCAAAGGAACCCTAAGGAACTTACATTTTCAATAAAAAAAAAACTTTATATGTATTTACACATAATATTTACAACGTATTAACATTTAAACATTTATGACTTTGTTTGTGTTCTAATGAATGTCATTTGTATTATCTCTTCAACAGAGCACATACACACATACTACAACGTACAACTTGTGTGTAACATTCAAAACCCCTTTTGCTTATTTTATTTCCACAGAAGTAAAGAATTGTTTATGTCTTTTTTTTCATTTCTTCTTTTGTACGAACACAAACAAAATGTTAATGTTGCATTATTAACATTTTTCAATTTGTTTCCATGTGAATGATAATTTACATGAACTTGCCTATTTTGCAGTGACTTCAGCAACGAGTTGAGGATTTTCATTTATAAAATAGAACAGATGGTTAAATGTTTTGTACAGCCGTATGAGCAGTGAAAACTAGCATTTATTAATATGCATAAAATGCGTAGGCTTAAGAAATTATATGTGAACACGTAAATAGGATAGCTATTTATATGTTGTTACTGTTCTTTTCCGGAATTCATATAGTTAATATTCCACTGAGAGGAAATATTTGGGGAACAATAACACTGATCAGCAGCAAAATCCTCCTTTAAATAAAATTATGTGGACTATAGGGATTTTGATGCGCTAAACTCAAATCCGTTTTCGGTTTTTTTTTCAACAGGTCGAAATTTTTTTTATAGGCGTGGCAAATTTGTTCCTCTAAATTAGTCAGGTACGGACTTTTCAAGCATTTTTCAAGCATTTGAGGGCGTATTTCAGCAATGACACGTTGAATACTGGTTGCCAAAGCGTCAATCGTTGCTGGTTTATCCACGTAAACCAATGATTTCAGGTATCCCCACAAAAAATAATCGAGTGGCGTCAAATCACACGGCGGCGGAGACCAATTCACCGGTCCATTTCTCGAAATAATGTTGTCGTTGAAATGTTCTTTCAATAAGTCCATTGTTTCGCCCGCAGTATGACAAGTGGCACCATCCTGTTGAAACCACATTTCGTTTACATCCATATCTTGAAGTTTTGCCACCAAAAATTCATTGATCATGATTCTGTATTATCGATTTCCATTCACGGTAACGCGTCGTCCTTCCTCATTTTTAAAGAAATAAGGACCGATGATTCCACCAGCCCATAGACCAGCCCATGTACCAAACAGTACATTTATCGGGATGCATTGGTAATTCTTGAACGGCGTGTGGATTATCTTTGCTCCAAATACGGCAATTTTGCTTGTTGACATATCCATTCAACCAAAAATGCGCCTCATCACTGAAGAGAATTTTGCGTTAAAAAAGCGGATAAACATTTTTAATTGAACACTGTTTTTGAAAATAAATTTCCACGATTTGGAAGCGTTGTTCTGGAGTTAACCTGTTCATGATGATTCGCCAAACAATACTGAGTAGAGACGTCACTTTAAACTGTCGAAACAGCTGTCAGACAAAAAAACTTCATAAAAAAAATACCCTTTACATATGCAAAAAAGGCAATAAAAATATTCCCCGCAAAAAAATTTCAATACTAAAAGAGATTGACTAAAACTTTTCAGCACAAAAATGATATTATTAACCTCACATTTACCTAAGCAACAACAAAATGAAAGATATATTAAGACTAACATAAACAGCCAGCAAACAACAACAAAAAACATTAATAAAATAAAATAAATAAAAAGCAGAAGTCATATGGATTATGTTTATGACTTTTCTTATTAGTACCATAATTGTCATTAAGCAGGTGTGCTTGTGTTTGTGTGTATGTGTGTGTGTATGTTGATACAAATAAATAAACAAAATCAACTCAAAATCTTGCTTGTGCATGTTTAGTCACGCATGGTTTTTATTTCTTAACTTTTATAAACCTACACTTCTACCCGCATGACTGTGTGTTAAATGAATGTGTTCGTGTGCTTGTGTCAGTAAATTTCCATAATTTTATTTGTTTTTAAGTTAAGGTTAATTTATGTCTAATTTGTTGCTACTTTTTTATTCTCCTTTGCATTTATAGTCAATTAATTTTATGGTATTCTGTACAATCATTCTCATATGCATACATACGAACTTGTATGCGTGAATGTATGTTTTCTTTTCTGATTGTCGTTTATGACGTTAATGAGCTGAAGTATTCCAGGATGTTAACGTTTAACAAAAAAAAATTCGCTAATTACAAGGATTTTTATTGTCATTTCTGCGGTAAACGAAAGGAAGATAAACATTCAAGTGATTCTCATAATTAAGAAAGAGTTTTTCTTATGAAAGAAAAAAATGGTATTTTATAAAAACTTACAACAATTTTAAAATCGGCAAAGCGGTATTTTATTAAGTTAAAGTTCGTATGATATTAGTCCGGGAAAGAGGACATGCTGCATTATAGCCAAGAAAAGTATTAACGTTTTTAATAAAGCCATATAATGTCTTACACGGGATTTTTGATATTGTCTTCACGTTGACGTCTTCAAATAGTTACAGAGTCGAGAGAATAACATCCTGAACAAAACCTATTTTAATGAATGTTTTTATTTTTATATAATCTTCCCATAATTCTTTGCCACATTAGGAATTTAGTTACAATTAATTGTAGTCCCATGTTCAATCCAAATATACGAACACTTTTAATTATTACAATAGTATTTTTTTTTTTTTTTAGGAGTAGGACCAGCACTCAGGGGATGACCCCTATATATCCAATGCATTGCGCTGGAACTGAAAACGAGAGGATAGTATTGAGGGGACAGATTAGGAAAGATGAGAAGACAGACAGTTGTTTTTGCAGCTATTTAAACCTTTTACTTCGCCGGCTAATTTTTGCTACAGGGCCGACGAAGGTGGGTGCTGTTACTCTACTTTTTAGTACATGATAGTGTCAGTCGCTGCCAATTATGTTCAGTGACCAGTGCTGTGCCTTCATCATTGAAACAGGCTGGCAACAACTAACACAACCACGCACTATCGCTGATCAGAAGAATTCAACACAATATTTCATGACTCAGCGGGGGCTCGAACTCAGGACCCTCCGCTTCATAGGCTCGTGTTCTACTACTTCAGCCAACAGAGTTTTTCAACAAGAACTTTGTTTTTCAATTGTGGCAACATGTAAATTTTTTTTATTTTGTTTTAGAGAACAAAGTTCTTCTTGAAAAAACAGCCAATGATTATTGCTTAGCACCGTTTTATTTTTAGAAGTAATCTCTAGTCTTTTAGTTTTTTTAGAAATCCAAAAGAAAATCCAATAAACTACAGGGTCCGCCAAATAACTTTTTCTTTTGAAAATGCTATAAAAAAAATACTGAATATTGTATTTGTATTGTATTTGTATGTTGAAATACTTTACAAAGTAAATTTGCAAAGTATTTGGTGCACAGATGCCGACGGAGTGACTTAGACTATATGCCGGCGATGTTATTAACCCGTATTTTCTTCCGTTACTGTGACTGACTGTACACGACCTATGCCTTCACATAGGAAGTAGCAACGTAGTTAACAAGGCAGATTTACCAGGTACTCTCACTAGTACAACAAGTAACAACACCAACGGAATATTCCTCAGAAGAACTGTAAAACTATACAGTTATCTGAGGTGTTGAAATTAACTAGTGCGAGTGAGACGCAAAACTCTCGAAAGAGAGTAAACAATCAGTGGTCTGGCTGCACTTAAAAGATAATTGCCAACGAGGCTTGATGTTAACTGACTCAGAGCTGCTTTGCGACTGATACTGAATATATTTTCTCAAATTTCTTTTGTTATTTGAAAGTGCAATCCTTCCGGTTAATAATGGAAAATAATTTCATTCAAATGCCTGACTCGGCTGGTCATGCAATAGCCTTCATGATCGGTCCAATTTTTAAGCACATTATCGATTGTGTGCAGCTGTATTTCGCCAATGGCTTCACGAATATTGTCCTTTAAAGCGTCAATTGTCTCTGGCTTGTGGGCGTAACACTTATCTTTGACGGCACCCCACAAATAATAGTCCAACGGTGTCGAATCGCAGCTCCGAGGTGGCCAAACGACATCAGCTCTGCGGCTGATAATGTGATCTTCAAAAACAGGGCGCAAAACATCGAGTGTAGCCTCGGCTGTGTGGCTCGTAGCGCCGTCCTGTTGAAACCAAATGTTGCAAATATCCTCTTCTTCAATTTTTGTAAACAAAAATTCGTTCAACAAGGCCCGATAACGATCGCCATTGACTGTAACGGCCACTCCTTGCTCATTTTCAAAGAAAAATGGCCCAATTATGCCACTGCACCAAAATCCGCACCAAACAGTGACTCGTTTTGGTTGCGTCGGCTTTCCAATGTATGCGTGCGGGTTTTCTGTGCCCCAAATGCGACAATTTTGATGGTTTACATACCCGCCAAGATCAAAATGAGCTTCATCTGAAGAGATGATTTTTTGGCAAAATCAACATCTTCTGTAAGTCGATCGCAGGCCCATATTTCCCAGCATTGTTCAAGCGTATACACAACCATATTCGTTCAACGGAAGGGTAAAACTAATTATCTGTCAAATCAGACATGAGCTAAGTGTTACCATTCACGAAATAAGCACTAGTTAAAAAAAAAACGTTACATGGTGGACCCTTTACTTCTATACAACTACAGACAATTCCCCTTATTCTGTAATTCTCCTTATTCTGTAACTATTCAACGTCACGTCAAGACAATATCTAAAACAGGAGTCCTACATACTCCTTGTGAGCAGCAGTTAACTACAGTCTGACAGTCTGTGTCTATTCTCTATGGCGTCTTATATAGCAAGAGTTTATTAGAAATTGATAATTGTTGAAGAGAATGAGTCCAGAAGTATTCTAATTTTGATATTGTCTTGAAGTTACAGAATAAGGCGGAATATATTTAATACAAAAAATTGTTATCTTGCTAAAGCCTGTGGCATTTTTATTAAAATTTTATTTCCACAGTGGCACGACTTTAAATGGAATCTAGGTGATTGGATAAACTGAAAGATGCACTTTAATGCGTTTTAGATTTCATTTATAATTTTTGTACTAATTTATTGTCCCGTGGAATGGCACTATGGCGGCAACTAAAAATAAATACTTTATGGCATAAAATTTAAATGGCATTTCACTTAAAATGCCACTTGCAACATGCACCAAATAGTATTTATGTTATGTGACACACAACTTTTCGAAATGTTGTTTTAAATAAATAATTTTTTTTTTTTTTGGTTTTTTTGTTTTAATATTTAATCAAGTTTATTTATAGTATAAAATACAAATGAATAAAAATTTATATCCCACAGGCTTTGCAACCACAAACCAGAAATGAACACACACACACACACATAAATTTTTTAAATGTTATACAGGGTGATTTTTAAGCTTTGATTTTTGTGCTTGGGAAAGTATAGCAAATATTTAATGTCATGAGAAATAGTAACGAAATATAATAATTTAACGATTGTCTACATGTTATCGATTGTTTTTAAATATTAATCGATTGCACGATAACACTAACGACAGTCACAAAAGAAAATAACTATCAATAGTGTCATCGATAGTTTTCCACCGCTAGTTTTTATCGATATCGAGTGCTGTAATTATTTCTGCAGCAATTTAAAAATTTTTTTGGTCGATATTGAAAAGTGTCAACTTAGTCGTTTAAAAAATATCGATTGTTTTTAAATATTAATAGAGTGGAAAATAAAACTATCGATGGTAAGAAAAGACAACAACTATCGATAACGCTTTCGATAGTTTTTCATCTCTATGGCATAGTTTTAACTAAAAAATTGTTGTATAAGGAAAATAATCGTTATAAGGAAATTTTTATTATTGAATTAGTGTGAAAAATTTGAATCTATATAGATTTTATTATCTGCAGCATGCATGCAAGCAACAAATTGAATTTTTATTACTTATGGCGTTTTATTTTCTAGAAAACATGTAACATTTTTGATGTGTTAACATCTATACGCGCTCCTCTAGGGCAGTAAACTATCAGTTTCAATACATACGCAAGTGTAAGTGTAAGAGTTTGTTTGTTCGTTGCTTGGCAGTCGGTATTGAACGTGATTATTGGGCGATTTTCATATAATTTTCCCACGCGATTTTCTCCGGAAATTCATAGCCGATTAATTTTTGAATTGAAACGCTAGTGCGGGTTTCGACGAAGAGTTTAGGCCAAAAATTAAGGCGATCCGATATCGGCGAGCGGAGATTTAAGTGTTTTAATTCGGAGTATTAATTTGGAGTAATATTAAAAAAGTGTTTTATGTTGATCTTCGGTTTTGTCTTATGCATAGCAAAGAGAATAGTGACGTGGTTATACGTACATATCTAAAAATGAGATAGCAAGACAGCAACGTATGTAGCTTATGTACAAACATAACAATGTATGTATGTACATTTGTCTATTGCTTTACATTCTTTTTGTTTTTTGTGGGTTTAATATAAAATAAATAAAAAATACTTTATATTATATACGTGGCTGCCCGCTACACGCAAGCATTCAAGTAGGATCTCTGAGATCCCGTTTTGAAAATACTTTATATTAACTCTACCTCCGGGTTTGTGGGTCTTTGTTCATAGAAATCGAACAGGTACCGTGTAACAAAAAGGTGTTAACACATCGCCCGTGAGTTCGAACACTCATTGATTTTTTTCACTTCTAATTCAAATATTTGCATTTAAGCGGACTTTTAAAACAATAATATATTTGCCTAAGCCATGGTAGATTAATTTGTAATAGATTTATTATTTCGAAATGGCATGATGGTGCCGAAGTTTTCTTTTGTCCTTCAAGGTGCTGTTGGCTGAATTAGTTGAACACGATACTATGAAGCGGAGGGTCGTGAGTTCGAGCCCGCGCTGAGTCATGAAATATTGTGTTGAATTCTTCTGATCAGCGTTAGTGCGTGGTTGTGTTAGTTGTTGCCAGCCTGTTTCAATGATGAAGGCACTGGTCACTGGCACTGGCAGTGACTGACACTATCATCTACTAAAAAAGCAGAGTCGGCCCTGTAGCAAAAATCAAAAATTAGCCGGCGAAGTACAAAAAGGCTGAAATAGTTACAAAAAAAAATATAAAAAAAATTACTATCTTCTCATTTTTGCTAATCTGTCCCCTCAACACTATCCCCTCGTTTTCAGTTCCAGCGCAATGCATTGCATATATAGGGGTCATCCTCTGAGTGCTGGTCCAAGATAAAATTAAAAAAAAAGGAAGAACTAAGAGTTGTCCGAATATTTAGAATCCAGAATCAGGGATTATGTAAGTTTCGAACTAATTTTTCTACTATTAAAATAAGTCCTGTTCTCAAGTATTCCAAAAGTACAAATTACAACTCTCAAAATGGAAAAAGCCACACAGCAAAAACTCATCCTTTATTGGTGAAAATAGTAAAATGTTTTTTTCCTTTTTTTAATTACATATAAATTTTATAAATAAATTTACATATAAAAAAAAGAAGATAAGCATGTATGCATGCATTTATATAAATGAGTAAAAATCAGATATATTGTCACAGTTCACACTCATGTGCTAATTACTGGTTGACAATTTATTTTAAATAAGTAGTATATGGTGGTACAGTAAATTTAAATAAAAATAATAATATTTGGTTGTTATAAAACTCCGCAAAGGCTGGCGACAGAACAGACACACACGCGCGCACACACACCTACAATGACACACGAGTACAAGCAGCCAGGAAAAATAAATAGCATGTCATTTTGTAATTAGATATTATGACAATAAAAATAGTTGTTATATACACATGATATAAAAACAATTTTAATAAATCAATTTTACTAGAAAATTATCTCTTTTTTACATGATTTCTTTTTTTTACTAAATTTTATTTTAAATGAAGGAAAAAAATATGGTTTAATTATGGGTTTTTTTTTGTTGTTGTATGAAACGAAATGAACAATATAATAACTAAACATTTTAATTATTAATTATGTGTTTGATTGCCATAATAATTAAATTGGGATTAATTAATTTTAAGTATGTGTGGCGGTTATTACAGATTTAAATTGTAATTATTGCGGGAACTACAGCCGCACAAAATCAATCAATTCTAATGAATTTATAAGGTTTTGCTATTGTTGTTGTTTTTAATATAATAACCATTTTATATGTCGTTGGCTTCGACAGGAGATATTTTAAGGTCGTTTAAAATTTGAATTTATAAGGTTTTGCTATTGTTGTTGTTTTTAATATAATAACCATTTTATATGTCGTTGGCTTCGACAGGAGATATTCTAAGGTCGTTTAAAATTTTTCGACTGCTATGAAAATGTAACACTTAGGCTGCCTCCTTAAGATATTTAACGCTAAAGAAATATCTGGAAATCGGATTTGTATTGTATTATTTTTATTAAATATTTTTACAATTTGCAGGCGTTGCTCTGGTGTTGTAACACTTAAAAAAACACCATATATATTTTTTATTCGATTTTTTAATTTTTTTTTTTTGTATTAAAAGACATCTTTTTTAATCACATAAAAACTTAATTTTCATAGAAACTACGCTTAAAGGCTTTATTTATCCATAAAAAGTAGAACACAGTCAGTGAACTAAGTAACTCTAGGCTATTGGAGGCATGTAATAACTGTCGATGTCAAGTTGGAGCAGTTTTGCCATGCCATGAAATAATAATTCCTATTAATAGCAAATGATTTTTTTTAACTTGAATTTATTTTTTACAAAAACTCTTAAATATCATAATTCTTTGTATTTTTAAATTCTCGAAATATACAGATGGCAAATAACTGAAAATAGAAAATTCACATGAATTCCACGCTAGAGTTATTCAGTTACATTCACATTTATTCACAAAAAAAATGGTTTATCACATTTTATCCTGTGGACGAAAGATCTTCGAATTCCATTCACTTAAAAATACAGATTTCAGTCCTTCATTTGATTTTCTTTTTACCATTTTTACATTTTTTTTAATGGAACAATTCATTTCATTCGATTTTCTTCTTAAAACTGATAAATATCTGCTGTTAAGATGAATTAACTGTTTCAGTTGTTTAAAAGGAATTTCACATATTTTAATTTTAAATCTCATTTAAGTTTTTATTTTATTATATACTTCCCTTGTTTGTGTTGCCATGTTTACGTTTGTATTTATTTATTTATTCGTGTTGATATTTACAATTGCAACACACAATTGCTGGAAACGCATACAAGTTCATAATTATGGTGTGTTTTAAAGTTTTATTAACTTAGTTTTCCTATATAATTTTCATATATGAAATTCAAAGATAACATGATTCATTGTATATGGAGATCATCAGTAGTTCGCATTACCATTCACTACCCAGTGCTTTTGTACAGCTAATAAAGTAGTCCTATACCAAAGCGGGTTACATATAATAAATAAAGGTTTTTACTCCCAAATTAAAAAGTTTTTAGATCAAATTAAAATTTGTTAAATTCAAACTCAATTTTTTTCAAAACAAATTAAATTATTTTTAAAACAAATTAAAATTTTTGCATATCAAATTCAACATTTTTCATATTAAATTCACTTTTTTTAATATAAAATTAAGTATTTTCATTTTCAAATTCAATTGCTTTTAAAGTTTGTTTAATTGTTGTTTAAAACTAAGTTGGTTTATTTAAAATTTAAAATTTTTAAAAGTAACTAAATTTTTTTTTTTTTTTTTTTTTAGGAGTAGGACCAGCACTCAGGGGATGACCCCTATATATGCAATGCATTGTGCTGGAACTGAAAACGAGGGGATAGTATTGAGGGGACAGATTAGGAAAGATGAGAAGATAGACAGTTGTTTTTGTAGCTATTTCAACCTTTTACTTCGCCGGCTAATTTTTGCTACAGGGCCGACGAAGGTGGGTGCTGTTACTCTGCTTTTAGTACATGATAGTGTCATTTTTATACATTAACTCGCTTTTTTTGACTTCAAACTGATTTGTTTTTTAAATTAAGTTAATTTTTTTTATATTTTGTTTTCTTTAATATTGTTAAAAAAAATACAACTGCCTGTCCCACTGGAATATCTTCCAATTCTGTACAGTAAAGACTTTTGAATTACATTTACTACCAAATCTAAAAATTAAGTGCATTCGAATGTAATGAAATTTAAAGAAAAAGAAGAAACCTTAAAAATTAAGTTAATTTATATTTTTAATTTATATGACCACATAACAAACAAAAAGCACTAATTTAATTGAGACAATATGTCGAATAAACGATTTTAAAAACGTTTTGTGTAGATTTTGTTTTTCATTGTGCCTTTTTTATATACGTTTATTGTTTGCCAAAGGCAGACTAATTGTATGAAGTTTCCACCTTCAAAAAATAGATTTATAACGAATAAAATTTGTTTGTTGTGTTTTCTTTAATTTCAAATCCTATGGTTTTGCTTGTGTAATTCTCAATTCATTTTTGGGAGTTTATGTATAAGTTTGAGGGGTTTTTTTATTTTGGAATTGGGTTAAAGTCTACTGATGATTTGGTGTAAGAACCAATGAAATGCAGGCATATAGACATACTTGACCACATAACAAACAAAAAGCACTAAGTTAATTTATATTTTTATATTTATTCTATTAAAATTTAAAATTTAACACAAAGCTAGTTCATAGTAGTACTAACCGAAAAGTTTAAAAATTAAACTACGACCCATAGAAATCCGTCATATAAGAGCTTAATACACATAAATTATTTTTTATAAATAAGGCCTCTATTTTTTAAGCTTTTAATAGTGAATTAAAAAACAAATGAATTTGTATTTTAATAATTTGAATTTGAAAAGAATAACATTGAATTAGAAATGAAAAAAATTTAATTTGAAAAGGAAAATGTTTAACTTGCGTTGAAAATAATCCAAATTACTTTGAAAAAAAGTTAATTTGTTTTGAAAATAATTTAATTTAATTTGAAAAAAGTTCAATTTGTTCCGAAAATGTGTTAATTTGAGAGTAAAAACCTATATATTTATGTAATAATAAATTTTAATATAATAAATTTGGAGTATAAGTACAAAAACTATTTAGGAATATTTATTAAAAATAGCATTTTCTTTAGCTTAATATGAAAAATCGCATTAAATGTCGAAGGAAAAGCCATGAGTTGCAAAGTCTTGGGAACACCCAAATACCTGCAAAATTTTGTTATATGCATGACTTTTTGAAGTGTACCTCTTGCAGCAAATTCATGATTTTAAAACTTTGATGTTTTCCTATTTATATTTCAAAAAATCTTCTAAAACGTTCCTGCACATGATTTTAATGTAATGCGTGTTTTTTTGTAAAGTAAAATTTCTTAGAACAATAATAAAGACTTTTTCAACAAAAGCTTTGTTCTCTAAAAGAACATAAAATCAAAAAATTTAAATGAAGATGATTTAAATTTTTATTGTATTACAAAGAGAAAAGTTCGGCAATTACGAATGAAGAACAATATCTGACAATTGTCCACCATGTCAATGATATCTACGTCATCAATAACAGGCCAAAATTGACTTGTTAACATCACGCAATAACGTGATCCATTGATCGTTACCGCATATGTCCAGCCTCATCCTCAAAAAAATGGCCCAACCACGCCTCCAGACCTCTTAGCGTACCATAAAGTGACACATTGAGCATGCAAAGGCTACTCAATAATCGCTCTAGGATTTTCAGAAGCACGAATGCGGAAATTTTTCTTATTGAAAGAAGGTGTCAAAAGGACGTTTATGTTGTCCGAAAATATCGCGATTTTTATGAAATGTAACTTTCACAGAACCACCATTTTCATAGTGGATTTTAATTATTTCAATGCGATTTTTAAGCGAAATGGAATTCATTGCAACAATTTCCAATGCATCTACTACGAAGAGGTTAAAAAACTAAATGCCAAAACTATCATGTTGTTGGTGTTGCCACAATTGAAAAACAAAGTTCTTGTTGAAAAATAAGTGTATTAAGGAATTTGTTAGTGAGATCGGCCGGCTATATGTTGGAAAGAGTATCTATGCCAGACTATGAACCATTTGAGGTGTAGCAGCGTCAATATCTACATGAAGTCATCCTTAAATTTAATTGAATTACTTTTCAACAAGAATGTGCTATCGACTCAAATAAAGATATTGTACCTTTCCCAATATTTTATGTGTTTTTTAACATAAAATTCGAAATCTCTTTAAAAAACACCCTTATGAGCGTGTAATTGATATAAAAAACTTTTTTGAATAGAAAAATTTCGACATATTGTCTCAATTAAATTAGTGCTTCTTGTTTGTTATGTGATCAAGTCTGTTTATATACCATCTTTTTTTTTTTGGTGTAAGAACCAATGAAATGCAGGCATAAAGACATACTTGAAGAGAAAAATTTTTATAAAATAACTTGATAAATATAAATAATTACCCCGGTATTCATAAAATTTAAAATGAGTTTGAAGTGTATTTTAATCAAATTTTTTCATACAAAATTTTCTTAAAACAGATTTCAAATACGTTTTATTTTTTATTCATATGGGAGTTAATAATTACTTCTAAGGCAGTAGACGACTTTTCGTTACTCCATAAACGTAACAAGAAATTAGTTTCTTTAAAATAAAAAAAAAATCAAATTGGATTTGGATACACTGAAAAGTTGTCAAAAAGTGAAATTCTTGCAAAGACCACCAATAATTAAAAATCATCAGCAATGAAGCAAATTTGCTCTACTGCCGGTTTACAAGATCAGAAGCTTTTTATACGCTCCTAAAAAAAGAATATGGAGGATATATTCACTTTGTCATTCCGTTTGTAACGCAGCCAAATATCCATCTGAGACCCACCCCATAAACTACATATTATTGATCAGTGATGAAATCTAAGACGATCTGACCATGTCCGTCCGCCTGTGGAAATCATGATTCAGTCCAAACGATAAGAGCTAGACTCTTGATATATGGTATATATATATATATATATATATATATATATATATATATATCTTGAAGAATAGCACAGGATGAGTTCGGAGATGGGCTAAATCGGGCAAGAGGGAAAAAAGTTCCCCTAAGAATAACTAAACCAACCTCCAAAAAACAACATAATTTTTAAAGTTTTTTTTTTGAAATTTTGTTAAGCAAATGATATATTTTTATGTCAAAGAAGGTCCAAAGTGTTGAACATGGAGCCAGAGAATCAGAATAATACATTTTTGAAACACACCCCCATAGTGGGCGTTGAAGTCTCTTATTACATAAAAAAATATTGTTAATATTTAGTAAATTTAATTCCTTAAGTCTCCATCCTTCAAAATAAAATTTTTAAGCATCTACGATGAAGGTAAGATGTTCAATGTGAATGAAGATACATATGCCAAGTTAAGCATGTTTTGACGTAAACAGTTACGAAACGACGTATTTAGTTGTGAAGTGAAATATGTTATGACGTAACGATATGGCAAACAGTACAGTTTTTTTTATGAAAATCCATATTTAATAAATTTTTTTCAGTATTTTGTGAAAATATTTACAGGCCACGAAAAGGTCAATTTACAGACCATGAGAGTGTGTGTAATCTTGGAGGGATTTTGCCCTTAGTTGCCAAATAAAAAGTGGGCATGCATTGCCAGTGTATAAAAAATGATGTATGGGATAGAAGACACTCCCATAATCATTTTGTATATAAATATGGATTTTCATATTTTTTGCCATTTCGTTACGTCATAACATATTTAACTTCACAGCTAAATACGTTGTTTCGTAACTGCTTACGTCAAAACATGTTTAACTCGGCATAGTTATTTTAACTCACATAATACATTTTACATTTAATTATCCCAAATATTTATTTTTAAAGGCTTATGGCAAAGGTGAAATGTTTCCCCCACGGCACTTGCCAGAGAGACCTCAAAACATACAGATTTAATGACCTCCAAAAAGAGTTAGACGACATAAATTATATATATTCCTGATCACTGATGAAGTCTATGACGGTCTAGCAATGACCATACGTTCGTCTGTAGAAAACATGATGTAGTCTATTTTTCGAGTCCGCCACCTTCAGTGGGCGTTGACGTACGTAAAGGAACTCTGTCCCGCCAAGTTAAACATTTTAAATTTACTTACTAAACATTTGGAGAGTATTTAAGATTCGACCAGTTCGAATATAACATTTTTACTTGTTTTTTTCTTGTGAAGTACGATTTTTCCGGTTAGAGATGAATGGTCATGCGGCTTGAATTTTTAAACCAATTAAACTTTATTAGGCGTCATGCTCAAACACGAAATTTTGTGACAGAATAGAATGATGCCTGATTTGAGATAATTTTTTAGTGATTAATGGCAAAGGTGATATGTGTCCCCCCCAGAGTCTTTCACGGAGAGGTCCTCTCAAAATATAGTTTTAAAATTGAGCAGAAAAATGTCTTAAAGCAACTCTGACTTAGCAGTTTAAACATTTTCAATTTATTTACAAAATATTTGCAGGGTATTCAAGATTCGACCAGTTCGAATATAATGTTCTGACCTGTTTTTTAGTGGACTATATTATAAATAATTATTCTACCAAAAAAAAAACTTTCTTCAACATTTGACAATATTTCGGCTTCTTTCTTATAGCAAAATTATTTCAAGTCAAAATATATCTTACCTTTCTATTTATTTAAAATTACGCCGAATTAATGCCGGCAAAAAAATTTTTTTTTTTTTTTTTTTTTTTTTGAAGATTCTTGGATTTTTTTTACATTATTTTTTTCTAATTTTATTGAACTATTTTACACATTTCCATTATTGATATAAAATATTTTTGTTGAACAAAATTTTATTTATTACACTTTTTAATATATATTTCCGGAATTTCTTTTATTTATTTATTTACAACTTTTTTTTATAAAATTTATCACTTTTTTTACATAAATGAAACAATCACTTTTTTATATGGAAAACATTTAAAGTTTTCATTTAACAAATTTATTTAAAACAAAATTGGCATGTAGATTATTTTGATTGTAAATGAACAACAATTTGAGTGAAAACTATTTATTAATAATAAATAAAAAATTCCAATCTATGTAAATTAGAGGTAAGGAAAGCTTATAATATTAATTCATGTGGTTTTAATTTTTTATTAAATTTTTGTTGATATGGAACTTTTTTTTATAAAACTTTTTTTTTTTGTTTTTGGGGAAATGGGAAGTATTTGCACGTTATTAGTGGTTGATCATTCCCACATATTTATATTTTCGCTTTTGCTTTAAAAATTCTTTTATTATTTTGTGTCACTATTTACTGGCAGGTAGCACAAAAAAAAAAGTTGTGTTTTTCCGTTTCAGTGGCATGATATGCTTTCAAATTTTGATAAACATTTTTGATATGAATATTTTGTGATCTGATATCATCATCAGTTTCGTTTTGCTGTATTTATTTTTGTTATCTATTGTCTTGTGTTTTTATTCCCGACTGTGGAAATTTTTAAGAAAATTATTGTATTAATTACACTCTGCATTAGATATTTACAAGCTTAACAGATTCGATATATAAAAATTTCAGTAGCATTAAAAATGCCTGTAAAAGGTTTTATAATTTCGTGGAAGTTCTTTTAAATAATTTTCTACAAAACTGTCAATAAATTCGTATATGAATATTTTGACTCCGTTTAAGTATTCAAACAAAAATTGCAAAATTGTTTCATCCTCAAAAAAATAAATAAATAAATTGCTCGTAGTACAGCAGAAACCTTGAAATGATTTTTAGCGAGAAAACGATTTTTTTGTGTAACAAATGTGGTAAACGTATAGTGTTTTATATACTTATTCAATTAAAAAAATAAAATATCTTCACTTGAATGGTAACAACAACAAAAAAATTAAAAATATTGTTCTTGCTTAATTTCTCTTGAACAGAACTTTTTAATTTTATAAATAATTAATGATTATAATCTAATGCAGATGTAGGTCATATATTTAACCATCTTCCGCTTGCCTGTGGAACTAATTTTTTTTTCTTTTTTTTTTAGCTTGGACTAGGGGATGACCCCTACATATGCAATGCACTATGCCGGAACTAGAAAGGAGAGGACAGATGTGAAGAAAGATAAGAGGTTAGAGAATTTTGTGTAGCTATTTCAACCTTTTTACTTCGCCAGCTAATTTTTGATGTGTTAACATCTATTCGCGCCTCTAGGGCAGTAAACTATCAGTTTCAATACATACGCAAGTGTAAGTGTAAGACTTTGCTTGTTTGTTGTTGTTGCTTGGCAGTCGGTATTGAAAGTGATTATTGGGCGATTTTCATATAATTTTCCCACGCGATTTTCTCCAGAAATTCATAGCCGATTTTATTAATTTTTGGATTAAAACGCTAGTGCGGGTTTCGACGAAGAGTTAAGGCAAAAAATTAAGGCGATCCGATATCGACGAGCGGAGATTTAAGTGTTTTAATTCGGAGTATTAATTTGGAGTAATATTAAAAAAGTGTTTTATGTTGATCTTCGGTTTTGTCTTATGCATAGCAAAGAGAATAGTGACGTGGTTATACGTACATATATAAAAATGAGATAGCAAGACAGCAACGTATGTAGCTTATGTACAAACATAACAATGTATGTATGTACATTTGTCTGTTGCTTTGCATTCTCTTTGTTTTTTGTGGGTTTAATATAAAATAAATAAACAAAAAGGTGTTAACACATCGCCCGTGAGTTGGAACACTCATTGATTTTTTGCTACAGGACCGACGAAGGAGGGTGCTACTCTGCTTTTAGTACATGATAATGTCAGTATGGGAAAGAAACACTTACTGACATTTATTTTACACCATCCATAAACGATGCACATTTCTTCTTTAATTAGTTTTGCTCACTAGTGTTTAAAAAGGTTGCTCGATACTTTAATTTATTTCCACAAATTCAAATACTTATTATTATGCTTTTCATTTCTTCCTAATTATTTTTTATTATTTCACTACAATTATTAAGCTCTAGATGGATGTTTTATAGAACCAAAGCAAAAGTTTTATTTATATTCAACAGTTCGCTAACAGTTTATAAACATCAACAGAAAGTAGTAATAGGTATTGAATTTTTCAATACATTATTTTGAAATCAAATATAACATGATGAGTCCCACTACCAATTTCATATTAATTCATATTGAATGTGAAGCACATTAATTCCCTTTGAAGTGCTGTCCAGAGAGCCTTACAGTTACTGAATTATTAATTTTATAAATTAGGAAAACTTTAAATAAGGCAAATATATTTAAGAGGCAATATATTCTCTTTTGCATAATCGTATTACTCAATGCGGATTTTATTTTTAATAATTTATTCAATACTAAAGTAAATTTGTTTAACTTTTAGAAAACAAATAATTGAAGCCAAATAAAGAGCTTAAGATTAACAAAAGTTAAAGAACTTGCACAGCATTATTAAGTTTTCTGAGTATTAAAGATATTTTCAAACAGCCGAATTAAAAAAGAAAAAAACACAAAAAATAAATAAAATTACGATGTGTAGATGTTATCCTTTCACAAAATATATGTGTGGAAAATATTTCTGAAAACTAAATATAATGGTTTTTTTTTCAAAAGACTTAAAAATGGGTAAATGTACAGACATGCTAGAACCATAGATGAGAATGCAATAAAAATATATAAAAACAGACAGAAAATATTTTTTTTTTATAAAAAACACAAGATCTCTGTATGGTAAAACAGACGCACGGATATACATTTCGATGGCCGGAAGCACATTCATAATAAATAGCTTAAGCAAAGATACTAATCTAACCATCAATATATCCTTCTAAATAAAACGGTAACAAATCAGTTTTCAAATGAAGGAGCTCTGGCGTAGCTGAAAATAAGAAAACACTAACACTAAAAACACTAATCAAAGAAGATTTTCAAACTGATTCATATTTCGTATGATTATGATTAAAATCTGTAATGAGTCCTATATTGTTTCGTCAATAAAAGATTTTTGCTTTCGTGAATTTTTATGTTCATTTTTCTAAGAGATTTGACAATTTAAGAATATTTGATATTTTTCATTTATAGAACTAAATATTAAAAAATAGTTCGAATAATAAAAATCAAATTCATGTTTAACTATCCGGCGTAAAATCGTGAAAGAAAGATTGCAAAAAAAAGTGATTTGTTTTTATAAACTCCGAAATGATATATGTATCTGATATCAATTAGTCCCCGCGATTCTTCTATATGTTTCCAAAAACTAAATAAATTACAATTCTTAGCTCGCGTTGTTTTCTTTATCTCTTACACCTAGAGAATAGAGTTGGCAAAAAAGGTTGCCAATTTTATAAGAATACGTAAGAAAATCAAAAAAGGATGTAAGTGATTATTGAGTTTTTGTTTTAAATTTGATATTTGCTTAAACTTCTCATTCAATTGAGTCGAAGTTTAAAATACTATCTTTAGTTATTCTAGGAAATGTTGACTAAAGGTTCCCTAATAATCTGCATTAGCTCCAGTGAAATACGCATAGAAACTAGTTAAAAGTACTTAGTAATCAATTTTGAACTTTTTTTTGTAAATTTGGGAAAGAAAAATCAGCACGAATAATATAACAAATTTTGTGTTAAAACAACAAATTTCTAATATATAAATTTAAATAAGTAACGTGGCAATCGATTGATTTATTCGAAATTTATAGCATTTTGAATATGAAAATGATAGTGTTTTATTAAACTCTTATTAGACTTTTGAGCTCGAAGCCATAGAAAAGCACAACACAACACTTTTCAATTAGGAGGAAGTTTTGCCGTTGGAGCCAATCTGTTAACCAAAGTTTTTCTTTTAAGGATTTAGTGCATTTAATTTGGTTGTACAGTAAATGAACCTACTGTTTCAATGTACATAATTCCAAAATAAGAGTACTTTTTGTCTTATGAACAAACATTTAAAAACCATTTGAGAATTACACAAGTAAAAATAAAAATTTTTAAGAAAACACAAGAAATACATTTAATTCGATATCAATCTATTTGATTTTTTTAACATTATGCAACAGCACTGTTCATAATCTTGGGCAAATGGTGTTTGATTTTTGAATTTGTAAATTGAGAGAGTATGTGAGAGCATAATCAATGGCGATATTCAGTGCTCGGAGCAAACGGTCTTGCGTAAGTGCAAATGCAAATTGTAATAGTATTTGAGAGAATTTTGTTCATGTAGCAATACCGTTTGCACCGAACACTGAATACCGCCAATATATTTTGTTGGTGTAGAGTACAATTATTTTGCAAATGCAATGATGCTAGACCACTTGCAAAAGATTTTGAATGGGACTTATTAGGCAAAATGAAAAATAAAATTTATATTAAAACTTTATTATTGGAACGGAGTTCCTTATGGTTCGATGCGGAGGGGTACCCTAACCGGGATAAAATGTCCGTAACGTAAGACGTTTTGTTTCTAAATCAATGCTTAAGACGTATGAGTAATACGATTCCATATTAATCATACGCAGCCGTGTCGTGACAAAATTCAATTTCGTTTGGGAACAAAATTGATTCTGTATTTTCGTTGATCGGCGAAAAAAAATCATAATAAAAACTGTATACCTGAATAATTATTTTCTTTATACCTCGAATAGAACTTAAAATTAATAATTTTATAATAAAGAACTTCATTCCTATCCGGTGTCCCATGACACCACACATCTTTTTGTTATAAAAAAAAAACAAGATTTCTGTATGATAAAACAGACACACGGATGTATATGTCGACGGCCGGATGGATGCACATTCATAATAAATAACCTAAGCAAAGATACTAATCTAACCGTCAATATATCCTTCTAAATAAAAAGATAATACATCAGTTTTCAAATGAAGGTGCTCTGGCGTCGATAAAAATAAGAAAACATAAACAACGTGATATCTGCCTCACGTGGAGACAGTTAAAGAATCTATAATATTTGTGAAGTTTCCAATCGCTTATAAGTGTTTAATATAAAATTCTTGCAATTTCCCTTAATATTTTTTAATTTTCCATTGTGCATTTTCTTTGTCAATGTTACGTCAAGAGAATATAAAAAATTGGACAATTAACTACTAGACAACGCTGTCTAGTAGGTTATACAATTACCATGTAGACAATGCTGATCGAATCATGGCAGCCTGTGAACACTCTCTAGGGCCTTAAATATACCAAGAGGTTGTTAGAAATTGTCAATTAACGAAGCAAAGGAGTACATAAATGTCCTATTGTCTTGGCGTAACGTGCACCACTACATACAGAATAATAAAAATTGTTTCATTAACAGTTATTTATTATACATATTAATTATTTTTTTTAATATTTTTTTATTCATTTAAAATATTTTTGATTTTAATGCATTTTTATTTTTATAGCTACAGCTTTCTTTCTTTCATGTCAGCAATTTAATTTAAAAATATTTATGTACATATTTTATTTTTACACGTGTAGCTATTATAAAAAAATTAGAACAACAACAACTACAACACCATGTTAACAAAGCCAACTATTAATATATTAAGTACTTAAACTGCGTGAAATTTATGCATGAAAATATATTTTTGCTCGCATTTTTCCAACACTCTTTGTTATACTACGTACGACTACGTTCAATGGTCATTACATTTGTTTTGTTTCTTTTATTTTTATTTTTTTTCTTGTTTTTCACGAGTACTTTAAAAAATCATCATACAATTTCATAGAAAATTATTAAAGCACGTTAGTACATATGCGTGTTTGGCATTATGTTTAATTAACTAGCAAAAGAGCACGCGACAAGCAGCTACGAAAAAATATAAATATTTATATTTCAACAGGCAGTTTTAAATTATGACAATTATTAAGCAAAAAAAAAAAAAAGAACAGAGATACACAGAACTTTTAATGTAACAGATTAAATTTGATTGCAGGAATTTTTAATTTCTATAATAAAACCTTTTAAATTTTTGCTTGTTCATTCATGTACCTGAATTGAGAGTGTAATTAATTTTGTATATGAATGTGTGTTTCACACCACAGGCAAACACACGTACACACACTAGAACAGCATGACGTATGAGTGTTATTTATTGTAATACTTTTGCTAAACACTTGTAATTTTTATGAGCATATCTTAAGGGTTGCATTTGTATTTGAATTTGAATTTGCAAATTTCTGCTGATGTGTATATTTATGTGTTGCTTGATTACTTTCATGTTGATATGTAATAATTTTGTTACTTTTATTTGCATGCACGAGCATGATGTTTGCATAATTTTGCATGTTAATATGCATTTTTGTTTTTTAATATTTACATATTTTTTTTCTCTTATTACATTATTTTAGTATAGAATACTTTAAGGTGTAGCACGAGTATAAAGATGAAAGAATGCACAAACAATTTGAAAAACCGCGCGCGTCTAAAATCCACTCATTAAGAAAAAACAAACCGTTTAAGTACACGTGAATGAACTTAGAAGTAATTGCACGGAGCAGGCAAATTACATGGAGAGTTTTAATGCCATATTAAAACGTTTATTTATATATGCTAACAAAAAAAAAAAATCGTTATTTAATTTAATGCACTAATATTTTATTTAAAAAGAGTCAAACAAAATAAATTTTTCTTTCAATGCAATTTTTTTTTTTCAAAAATATTTATTTTTTTTTTTAATTTTTTAACCGTAATATTTAACAAACGTGCTGTGCTAAAATTATAACAAATCACATTATTGCCGTTTCAATACATCATTACCGGTTAAGATATAAAACACGACTGAGGTAAATGTACTCGTTGTAGGAACTTTTTTTCTTTAAACATTTTCTTTGTAGGCAACAACAAAAAAAAAACATACAACCAAATAACCTTTCACATACATAAATATACAGCAAAATCATTCAACAAGACATGCAAAAACGAAGGAACACCAAACTAGGAGCATACAAGTAAAAATCTCACAACAATTGAACAAAACTCTCGCCGAGAGCAAAAGCAAAAAAAAAAAATTAACCTTAAATGGTACAAGCCTGAAAAACCAACATTCCTTTACATAAAATATGGAAAAGCTTTAGAAGAAAATCTATATTCAGCTCTCTCAAATTTTTTCGGAAATATTTTCGTATAATATAAAAAAAATGCTTGAGCAACATTTTTCCACCAAACAACTTTCACAATTTCGCAACAACGAATAAAATGTGATACTTAAACTCCTTCTCCTGTTAAAAAAATATATGTTCAGCTTTAACTCAAATGTCCTTTGCTCTCTTTTTGGCAAAGAGAGAACTCCAAATAGACGAAGCTAGCTGACACTCTCTCGTGTTATTATTTCTTAGCATAGGTCAGTTACAGAAATGCCTACACATTTCAATTTATGTATGTATGTACGACAGTGTGCGTGTGCTCGTAAAAGCTATTTTATTAAGGGTGTATTTTCTCTTAAACTTGGTGAAAGTTCAGAGAGAAATTTAGAACCATAAAAATGTAGAAGAGCCCCCACCATGATGAAAGAATAGTAAAAAATTTTCGCAACTGTTTTTCAAAAGCGCTGTTTACAGTTAATTTTCAAGTTTATTTCGATTTCAATTATAGCACAAAAAGCTCTTTTATGCGATTGTTATTTATAACAGTTAGACGAGTTTTTACTTTAATGTTATTTAACAGTCATTTGAAACTGTTGGTTATAAACTGTTATACATTATGAAACTAAATATGAGCTAGGAAAAAAATTAATGGAAATAATTTATTTAGGCATATATTTATAAATCAAATTCGAAGAATTGGAATTGGAAAAAAATATATAGATGAAAATTACAATTAAAGCTTAGATAAGTTAATATTGTGTGACGTGCATAAACAATTAAAAATATGTTGTTTAAATAAACCTAGAAGATACCGCAAAAATATTATATTTAAAACATTTAATTATAAATTGTTATTAACTTTTTGACCTTTATTTTTGTAATTTATTTTATTATTTATTACGCTCAAAGTCGTTTTTCACATAAAATTACTTCAATTTTATTTTATTATTCCATAATAAATTATTTCAATTTTAAATTCTTCTGGTCTCTTGACCTCTTATTAATTATTATTATATTCTGATATTTTTAAGCTTAAGGTCTCTTTATTTTAATTTTATTCTTAATTTCAATATTTCGTCACTCCTTTGTGTGACTTCTTCATTAATTAATTATTTAAAAAAAAATAAAATAATTAACTTCCTGAAGAAGTCACACAAAGGAGTGACGAAATATTGAAATTAAGAATAAAATTAAAATAAAGAGACCTTAAGCTTCAAAATATCAGAATATAATATTATTTCAATTTTATTTTATTATTGAATAACAAAATAAAATTGAAATAATTTTATATAAAAAACGACCTCGACTTAATAAGAAAAAAAGATGTGTGGTGTCGTGGCACACCGGATAGGAACGAAGTTCTTTATTATAAAAATACTAATTTTAAGTTCTATTCGAGGTATAAAGAAAATAATTATTCAGGTATACAGTTTTTATTATGATTTTTTTTTTTGCCGATTAACGAAAATACAGAATCAATTTTGTTCCCAAACGAAATTGAATTCTGTCACGGCACGGCTGCGTATGATTAATATTTGTTTGTATGGAATGGTATTACTCATACGTCCTAAACATTGATTTAGAAACAAAACGTCTTACGTTACGGACGTTTTTTCCCGATTAGGGTACCCCTCCGCATGGACCCATAAGGAGCTTCGTTCCAATAATAAAATAAGTTTTAATATAAATTTTACTTTTCATTTTGCTCTAATAAGCCCCCTTCCAAATCTTTTGCAAGTGGTCTAGCATCATTGCATTTGCAAAATAATTGTACTCTACACCAACAAAATATATTGGCGGTATTCAGTGTTCGGTGCAAACGGTATTGCAATATAAACAAAATTCTCTCAAATACTATTACAATTTGCATTTGCACTTACGTAAGACCGTTTGCTCCGAGCACTAAATATTGCCATAGATAATGCTCTCACATACTCTCTCAATTTACAAATTCAAAAATCAAAGACCGCCCAAGATTATGAACAGTGCTGTTGCATAATGTTAAAAAAATCAAAGAGAATGATAGCGAATAAAATTTATTTTTTGTGTTTTCTTAAAAATTTTTATTTTTACTTGTGTAATTCTCAAATGGTTTTCAAATGTTTGTTCATAAGACAAAAAGTCGTCTTATTTTGGAACTATGTACATTGAAACAGTAGGTTCATTTACTGTACAACTAAATTAAATGCACTAAAGCCCTAAAAGAAAAACTTTGGTAAACAGATTTGGCTCCAACGGCAAAACTTCCTCCTAATTGAAAAGTGTTGTGTTGTGCTTTTCTATGCCTTCGAGCTCAAAAGTCTAATAAGAGTTTAATAAAACACTATCATTTTCATTTTTAAATTAAAATAAATCCATCGATTGCCACTTTATTTATTTAAACTTATATATTAGAAATTTCTTGTTTTAACACAAAATTTGTTATATTATTCGTGCTGATTTTTCTTTCCCAAATTTACAAAAAAAAAATTTCAAAATTGATTACTAACTACTTTTAACTAGTTTCTATGCGTATTTCACTGGAGCTAATGCAGATTATTAGGGAACCTTTAATCAACATTTCCTAGAATAACTAAAGATAGTATTTTAAACTTCGACTCAATTAAATGAGAAGTTTAAGCAAATATCAAATTTAAAACCAGAACTCAATAATCACATACATCCCTTTTTTGATTTTCTTACGTATTCTTATAAAATTGGCAAGCTCTTTGCCAACTCTATTCTCTAGGTGTAAAAGATAAAGAAAACAACGGGAGCTAATAATTGTAATTTATTTAGTTTTTGGAAACCTATAGAAGAATCGAGGGGACTAATTGATATCAGATATTTAATTTCAGAGTTTATAAATACAAATCACTTTTTTTGCAATCTTTCTTTCACGATTTTACGCCGGATAGTTAAACATGAATTTGATTTTTATTATTCGAACTATTTTTTAATATTTAGTTCAATAAATGAAAAATATCAAATATTCTTAAACGGTCAAATCTCTTAGAAGAATGAACATAAAAATTCACGAAAGGAAAAATCTTTTATTGACGAAACACTATAGGACTAATTACAGATTTTAATCATAATCATACGAAATATGAATCAGTTTGAAAATCTTCTTTGATTCAAAATTAAGGATGATAAAAATTATAAGTGAATTCAATCATTCTGTACAGCACTTTCAATTACTTTCATTTAAGTACACTTTTCGTGTATTTCCTATTATAATTTGTTAAAAAAATATATATATATTTTTTTTCAAATGCTGCATAAAAAGCTCGATTGTGGTATAAAAAATATATATTGTCTTATCAAAATTTAATGGGAAGAACGAAAATTGTTCGAAAAGGATACAGTAACTAAATCTTTGATGGCTTCAAACACAGGCAGTTAAACTGTTTTTGTAAATAGTATAAAAAATTTCGTTTTGGGGGTTTTTTTATTGAAGACAGCAACAAATTTAAGCTTTTATACAGCAGATGCAATATAAATTTTCAACCAAAAACTTTTATTTTATTTGCAGAAACAGGCAGTTAAATATGTTCATATATTTTTAATAATTCTGACAATAAAATTTCTTTTATTAAAATTGCTAATACACGTAAATAACATTTCTACATAAATATGACGCAACTAAATTTTTTATTTATCAAAGAGATGAAACTTTTCATAAACCACATGCCCGATATTATGCATAAACTTTTGCCCAACAATCTTATCTACTTTTGACCAAAACAAATTTCAAAAAGAGTTCAAATAATTCTATTGAACTTTAAATGCATAATTTCAATTAAATTCTTTAAAAGCCATCTATCATTTTGGGTTTGGTTTTTCATTAGAAATTAAGTACAATAGGATAATAAAAATATTCAATAACAATTAGAAAGCAGAGCACTTACCTCAAAATTACCACCCATCTTAGCGCCAGCTTGTGCCAAGTACAAAGTGGACGATGATGCAAACACTAATTCCATGGGATCTCTTGTTATCGGCGTAGTCTCGGTCTCTTCGCAATTATAATAGTACACCACTTTATCACTTAACACTTTGAAAGCCAATGTAACCCATTTCTTGGGCTCATATGGCAACTGATAACTGACCAGCCTCTTGCTCACTGGACTAACACTGGCATCTGTATAGATTAACGACACATTCCAGCAGTCCTTGATAACGGGCGAGAAATGCAAACCAAACTGCACAACCGTATCCAAGGGATCAACAACACTAAACAAATAGCCGCCTTTGGCTGAAATGGGCTGCAGTGTTGTTTGCAGAGCAAAATCGTTTAGTTTCTCGGGCAAAATCATACGATATGGTGATTTTATATCGGCAATTTGTAATATTTTATAGGCAGGAAATCCATCCTCGGCATAATCGAATTCAATGCCATTTAAGTTTTCATTTATCATGGCCAGCATATCGTACTCGGCAATGGCGTCTGGAAAGATTGTAAAAGTGGAAGGGTGTATGTCATTCAGCTTTACAGTTTATTTGCTTATATTTATTAGAAATTAAAAAAGTAAAAAAGGTGTAGCTTAAGCTCAAGACTAGAATCAATAGAAGCTAAATAAAACACACAAAAAGCTTTGACTTCATTAAACCTTCTATTTCAGTACAATTCTTGTTAGTTTCCATTAAGAACGAAATACAATGCAAATTTAACTGACCGCCTCCAGATTAGCTACAACAATCAATCCTTTTAAGAGTGTCATCGAAATATAATTGTTTTCAGGGATTACTTTTAAGTTCATAAAATAACTGTTAAGGAATTTTTGTATATCGACAACTACTACTTGAGGTCCTTCGTAGCCATTATTTTCACAAAATAAATTATACTTTAGCTGACAAACATTTAACATCTGACAGACTTTCAAGACCGGCGACTATTGGTTGCTGGGAATATATAGAACTTTTTTCTGAATTTTTTATTAAAAATTTTACACCACAAATTTTTGTTTAATTTAATATATAGAAAAATATATCTAATTTAAACCCGTTAATATATTTTGATTCCTTATTACAAATGAACAATTTAAGTTATTTAATAAACTTTATGCAAAATGCTTTTGAGGGACCCAATTGGCAGAATTCAGCTACAGCAAAAGCTTTACTCTAATAAGTCCGCGATTGCAGTCGCCGTATGATACGTAATGTCATTTAGATGAAGCCACATCTAGCCCGATCAATGCTTTTCATATTTACAAACAAAAGTTCTTTGATCATGATGTGGTGGTCATGCCATGGTGATATTTAAAAAAATACTAAAGGGTGTTTTTTATAAAGGTATAGAACTTTGAAATTGACTAAACCAAAGACGAATTTTTTTAATTGACATTAAATTTACTTTATTCGAAAGATAGTCTTCTGGAATTATAAATTAAATATAACTTCTGGCATATAACCGCCAAGACTGGCTCCGACGTACGCTATATATGTATTAGTATATTTAGAATAAAATACTGTAGATAATATATTCGTTGATTTTTTCCAACATTTCTGGTCATACATCGCCAATAACCCGGCGAATGTTGTCCTCTTGGAGTTCATTTGTCCCAAACGTAAACCTACGCGCAAGTCATCGCAAAAAATGCAAGTCATTAAAATAAGTTCAAATCATTAATAAAAGTGCAAGTCATTGTAAAAAGTGCAAGTCATGATAAAAAGCGTAAGTCATTGCAAAGGCGCAAGTCACTATGAAAAGTGCAAGTCACTATGAAAAGTGCAAGTCATTATAAAAAGTGCAAGTTATCATAAAAAGTGAAAGTCATGATATAAAGCGCAAGTCATTGCAAAGGCGCAAGTCACTATGAAAAGTGCATTATAAAAAGTGCAAGTTATCATAAAAAGTGCAAGTCATTATAAAAAGTGCAAGTCATTGCAAAAAATTCAAGTTATCATAAAAGGTGCAAGTAATCATAAAATTTGCAGGTCATTATAAAAAGTTCAAATCATTAAGAAAAGTGCAAGTCATTGTAAAAAGTGCAAGTCTTTGTAAAAAGTGCAAATCATTATAAAAAGTGCAAGTCATTGCAAAAAGTGCAAGTCAAGATAAAAAGCGCAAGTCATTGCATAGGCGCAAGTCACTATGAAAAGTGCAAGTCATTATAAAAAGTGCAAGTTATCATAAAAAGTGAAAGTCATGATAAAAAGCGCAAGTCATTGCAAAGGCGCAAGTCACTATGAAAAGTGCATTATAAAAATTGCAAGTTATCATAAAAAGTGCAAGTCATTATAAAAAGTGCAAGTCATTGCAAAGGCGCTAGTCACTATGAAAAGTGCAAGTCATTATAAAATGTGAAAGTCATTGTAAAAAGTGCAAGTCATGGTAAAATGTGCAAGTCATTGTAAAAAGTGCAAGTTATTGTAAAAAGTGCAAGTCATTATAAAAAGTTCAAATCGTTAAGAAAACTGCAAGTCATTGTAAAAAGTGCAAGTCATCATAAAAAGTGGAAGTCATCATAAAAAGTGCAAGTCATCATAAAATTTGCAGGTCATTAAGAAAAGTGCAAGTCATTGCAAAAAGTGCAAGTCATGATAAGAAGCTCAAGTAATTGCAAAGGCGCAAGTCACTATGAAAAGTGCAAGTCATTATAAAAAGTGCAATGTATCATAAAAAGTGCAAGTCATTATGAAAAGTGCAAGTCATTGTAAAAAGTGCAAGTCATTATATAAAGTGCACGTCATTGTAAAAAGTGCAAGTCATTGTAAAAAGTGCAAGTCATTATAAAAAGTGCAAGTCGTTGTAAAAATTGCAAGTTATTATGAAAAGTGCAAGTTAATATAAAAAGTGCAAGGTCATTATAAAAATTGCAAGTCATTATAAAAATTGCAAGTCATTATAAAAAGTGCAAGTCATTAAAAAAGTGCAAGTCATTGCAAAAAGTGCAAGTCGTTATAAAAAGTGCAAGTCATCATAAAAAGTGCAAGTCATTATAAAAACTGCAAGTTATTATGAAAAGTGCAAGTCATCATAAAAAGTGCAAGTCGTCATAAAAAATTATAAAGTGCAAGTTATAATATGACACTTCAGCTAATGTGTATGTTATATCAGTGATGTGTTTTATTTTTACTGTATCAGAGTTTAAAATGTTCTTAGTTATCAGTTTCATAATTTCACATATCCCTAGAAATTTTAGACCACCCTTGGCCCTCCATAAAGTCATTGCTAAAAATAAGTATATTGTTAAGTCAACTGTTTCAGAGTTGGAAATGTTCGTAGTACTCAGTTTAACAATTTGATATATCCATAAAAATGTTCAACCACCCTTTACCACTAAATAGGATCATTTCTAAAAACAGGAACCACCTTATATTATTCCTCGGATCTTAAAATATCTCTATCCCAAATTGTATCTAAATCGGCAGACAGACAGAGAGCGCTACTGTCATATTTATTATATTAGTAAGGATAAGGATTAGTAAGGATTGCCTGAAATGTTATTATTAGTTTTTAAGTTAATAGAAACATTTCCAGCCATGGTTTTGCTGTAAATTTCCACAAAATTCACAATTACTCGAATCAATTTCTGAGTTCAAGGATGATCACCGCATAAGAATTAGGTTAAGCAAATTAATTTCCAGTGCTAGCGAATTTTTAATACATTTTTAATTTATTTGATCAATTCACTATATTTTGAATAATATAATTGGAGACACTCAATTTATATCCAAACGCCTTCAAAAAGAAATTCTATTTATAATCAACTAAGTTTTATTTGTACAATTTGCATCTAAACAATAAAACTGATAAGCCCACAGCCCATTTTAATACATTTAAAGCAATTTAACTTGGAAACCCAAAGAGTTCTGTGTGAATTGTTCAACACCACAATTCAATTTAAACTCCTAAAAGAATGCTGCATATTTATATTGCATCAGTTTAGTATTGCATACGGCATACGATAGGAGATTTAACCAATAAATGTGCAATAGGCACTTACCTTTTATGCCTTGACCCGTCAATTCGATGGATTGTGAACGTCCAATGGCGAACAGAAAGGCCAGTGTTAGCAGCATTTTTCTCCATGAACTGAAAAGGAAAAGGAAGAGAAAACAAAACATGAGTACAATGTGAAATTAAACAACAACAACAAATTTAATATCATATAAACAACAGCAACACTATTAAAGTATATAACAAGGCAGAGAGGGCAATTCATTCTCAACAAGAAGCGTTAATAAGGCGAAAACACACATTCATAGACTCTACGGAAGTAGAGAAAATGATGGTTACCCAAAAGCGACTTCAAATATTTTTCACTGAAAACTTGAAGTGCAAAAACTTTTAATTTTAAGAATATAAAATCATTTGAAGTTATGGAATATACGAATTGAATTCAGGCCAGGAGATGCTGACGTCATGAAAACAACTCTTGGTATCATTTTTATTAAAGTCCTTCCCAGCATTTTATAACCTCACACAACTGCACTAAACCTTGTAGCGAAAGTCTAACATTTTAATGCCGAAGGTAAAGTGTTAAATTTAATAAACAACATCAATTATTCATAAAATTTCACTGTGTAAAATGCTCTTAAAAACACATTTCCGATTGTGCCAATATTAGCACTCAACATAATATCCGGCGCAGCGCTACTTCCAAAAATACATATTTACCAATACAAATGCAATAAGCTGTGAACGAAACAGCAAACAAGTCGATATTGAAATTTCACACAATACAAATAAAACTTCATTAAAAATGTTTTTATATGTCTGTACATACTTTAATTTATTTAAACTTGTTATAACTTGAGATTTAATATTTGCGGTTTAAAAGCATTATTGTAATTAAAAGACATATTTGTTTTTAAGCGAAAATTGACAGGCACTAACCTTAGCCCCACTAAAACAGCTAACTGCTACAATAGAACATGAAATATCATAGCAAATTCAAGAAAAATTAATTAAAATAATTTAACAATTAAATTTACAGCAATCTTTAAAAGCATATAAATTTATATTTGACGCAATACGTTGTGGCCAAATGTATAAAACAAGTGTTAAACCGTAATAAACACCAAATGATTTAACTTTTAAACCGAAATAAAACTACAACTCGAAAAGGGGATACAAACTTTTGCTCCCCTAAATTTGTTTCTGCGGTGACTTAACTTCTCAATGAACCACACACTGCACCGCATAACGTACATAAAGCAAAAACAAAAAGCAAGTCACAACAAAAAAAAATATGGTTAACAAAATGTATAGAGACAAATAAATAAAAGAAATAACAAGTTAAAGTACAGGCATAATTAAATGCCATGTAATATTATAGCCGTAAAGTATACTACACAAAAATGTACGAGTATGTGATAAACACACAGTCATACAGTAGACGGGTGTGTGTGTGTCACTGACGTAGTACAAATTATGGATTCGATACAAAAAAAAAATATTACCACACAAAAATCCAAATCCTTGTAAATGAAAACAACTGCAAAATATTACACCCTCAAAGAACATTTTTTTTAGGCTTTCATTAATAACAGCGTTTGTGTGTCTGTGAAACTAAAAGCAAAACTAAGTAAATCCTTCCGGAATATCGCCAAGCACTTGTGTATCTGTGAAAGTGAAAAACTCCACACAACAATATTTCTAATTAGACGGAGACGGGGAGTTTTTTTTTGTAATGATTTACGGATTTTTTGAAACCACATAATAAATATAATTTGTGGTCGGTCTTACATTAACGTCTATAGGGTAGTTAATGCCCTACAACAATATGCAATATATTGGTTTTTATGTATTACGAGGCCAGGTCAATAAGTCTTTACAAAAATTTCATTTGAAAAAATGTTTAATATCTACTGGAAATAAAACCTTTTTTGGCGTTACAAAGCAGCCCTAGGCAAAATTAGTGACTTCTTTAAAAATATATACCCGATTTCTATATTCAATTGAATTAAGATTGATGGGCTAATTTATCTAAAATTTGTGTTCAATTCACAGAGACATGAAAAATATTCCAAGACACAAAAAAAAGTCAACATCAGCATCATCAACATCACTTTTTAAATATTCAGCTTACACAGAAGAGCACAACGCCTGTTTTCGAAGGCCGCTACACTTTCACTTTCATCAGTACTCATGCTTATTTTTGTTTCTCACCACTTATTAGGTGGCTCAGTTGAATATGATAACAGTTTTTATACCCAGCAAAAAAGAATATGGAGGGTATATTCACTTCGTCATTCCATTTGTAACGCAGCGAAATATCCATCTCAGACCCCATAAACTATATATATTCTTGATCAGTGATGAAATCTAAGACGAACTGAGCATGTCCGTCCGTCCGTCCGTCTGTGGAAATCACGATTCAGTCCAAACGAAAAGAGCTAGACTCTTGAAATTTGGCATAAATATATTTTAAAACTTAGAGCAGGTTAAGTTTGAAGATGGGCTAAATCGGGCAAGAGGGAAAAAAGTTCCCCTAAGAAGAACTAAACCAACCCAGAAAAAACAACATAATTTTAAAAGTTTTTTTGGTTATTTTGTTAAGCAAATGATATATTTTTATGTCAAATACGGTCCAACGCCTTAAAATTGGAGCCATAAAATAAAATAAAAATATTATTTGACTCCGCCCACTTTAGTGGGCGTTATTATAGGCAAAAATAGTATACAAATTTAACAAATTGTTTTACTTAAGCCTACATTCGTTAAAAAAACATTTTTAAGCTTTAGCGACGAAGCTGAGACGAAACCTGGTACTACTCTGCCCTACCCCCTCCTTCGCCTTCACCCCCTAAATGACCCTACCAAAAAAAAAAATTTTTTTTTTTAATTTTGTATATAATCATCCCAACCATTTATCTTTAGAGTTTTATGACTGCCGATTTCTGCCCTACCCCCTCCTCTTCCTTTGCCCCCCCAAATGACCCTACCAAAAAAAAAATTTTTATTTTTAATTTTGTATATCATCATCCCAAGCATTTATCTTTAGAGTTTTATGACTGTCTGTTGCTGCCCTACCCCCTCCTCCCCCTTTGCCCGCTAAATGACCCTATTAAAAATAAATAAAAAATTTTTTTAATGTTGTGTATAATCATCCCAAGCATTTATTTTTAGAGTTTTATGTCTACCTGTTTCTGCCCTACCCCTTTGCCCTCTAAATGACCCTATCAAAAAAAAGAAATTTTAATTTTGTATATAATTATCCCAAGCATTTATTTTTAGAGTTTTATGACAAAGGTGAAATATTTCCCCCACAGCCCTTGCCAGAGCGACCCCGCCAAAATACAGTTTTTATACCCTCCAAAGAGAATTGGACCCTATAAAGTAAATATTTATATTTTTGATTAGTGATGAAGTTTAAGACGGTCTAGCAATGCCCATACGTTCGTCTGGGGAAAACATGATATAGTCTATATTTGGACCACGCGCCCTTCAGTGGGCGTTGACGTACGATATTATATAAAGGAAAGTTAAGCATTTTAAATTCACTTACTAAATATTTGGAGGGTATTTAAGATTCTACCCGGTCAAATATAACGTTTTTACTTGTGTTTTTTTTTTCTTTTTGGGTTTTTTCGTAACCGAAAGTGTACAGCAATAATCCCACAACAGTTCAAGAGCTTAAAACCAACATTATCGAGGAGATATAAACCTTTGACAACAGTTTATTGAAAAAGTGATTAACAATATTGATAAAAGATTGGAAACCTGGCGAGCCAATAGACTGGGTCACTTGGCCGACATAATTATTCAGTTTTAATCGGAAGCGAGTTCTAATATAATAAAAGAAGTATTTTTAGTCTATGAAAAAAATTTATTTTTTTATTAAAATTAAAATGTAAGGTATTATTCTCTGGATCTGGGTAACCCTTATTAAACTAAGTATTATTATTCAGGCTCAAGTTCAAATATAACTAACTACAACAAAAATTTAAATAAAAATGTACGGGTATTCAAAGAAACGAAATCGTCTAAATATTTTTATTTGTTTTTACCTGTAATTATTTGTTTGGTGACCAAAAAATATATAAATCTGGCCAAGGAGTGTAACCTTGAATAGTTGCACCATTTTTGCTTTAAATATAATTCTTTTGATAACCTCCCCCTCCAACCTAAGATTTTATTCCAACGCTTTTAAAACCATATCTAAAACTTTCCGACCAAACCACTTTTAAATTTAATTAACAATCAATACTTTTGCATGCAGCTAAAGCCAGATAATTGCAAAGTGCTTGCATTTGTGTCTGCTAGAAAAACGTATAAAACCCCATTCGATTTAATGCCACATAAATTATATAAAATATTTTTTTTTTTATATTCCAAACACTAAAACACAACTTAATGGTCAATTTATGGCAGTTTTATTATTTTTTCTATGCATTTTCCTATTTGCAGGTTGTTTATTGAACATTTTTAATTCGTAAATTGTGTGTGATTCTCTGTTAAAGTGTTAGGCACACTGAAAAAATCTGTGAGCTAAAATTTAAATTAACTGCACTTAATTTGCCTCAAAATAGGTTGCCCTCAAAACTCGGTTTTATTTAAACTCATTTTATTTATCTTTAATTTCACAGAGCAAACTTGCAGCCCATTTTTAAAATCTAAAAATATTTTCTATTTTATTTCCAATAAAAAAAGTTCCAAAATTTCACTGCAATCGAACTAGTATCAAATTAGTATTGCACTAGTACAAAAATCACCAGTAGTAGTTCCCAACTGTGAACTTTCCTATACCATGTTAATGCTCAAATTAACATTGAGTGTGTTTGGAAAATTACTAGTGCCGTTGGTACTAGATGGAAACTAGGGGGATACTAGTACTATTAGTACTAGATGAGTACTAGTATAATTTCTTCTAGTCGGATGCTGGTACAATCAGTTCTGCATTAGGAATTGGTTTATATATAAAAAAAATCCCTAAATTTATTAGTTTTTTAAGACCAATAAAATTTGTTAAGGCTTTGTCTTAACAAGCAATTTTTGGTTCATCAATTCTTAGTATATAAGAGGGAATTGAAAGTTCCTTCAGGGCACACTCAATCCGCTAGCACCTTTAACTTGGTACTCCACCATATACCAAACACCAATGAACATACAATACATATATCAGTTTTTATTATTTTAAAACAGAGCTGATGCCCAACGTTGCTAGTGCTCTCTAATTAGATTTAATCTTGGAATTATATTCGTAAAGATTAAAGAAATAAATAATAATAATTATATTATTTTAAAACAGATCGCTGATTTTACATATGAACATATATATTAATAAAAAAACACGTTAAAAAAATTTTTAAATTAGCTTTTAATTTTATTTATTTTTTAAAATGTCACTTTTTTAACACACAAGAAAACTGTGACTTACTTTCATAAATTATCGAATAAATAAACTGATATGCAGGTGGCAAAGTCTTCTAATACTATTCTTTGTTTCAAATTTGACTTTGTTTAAAAATTGTAACAATTAAAAATAAAATAAATGAAAATGCGAATTAGCAATTCGCTTTAAAACATGATCAGAAAGTAATATGAAATTCTACAAGTCAAATCAATCTACAAATGAACTAGTTGAAGTACTAGTACTTTTCTGTATATGTTCAATCACCTTTTGAACTAGTGCTTGCTATACTAGTAATCGTACCAGTAGCTCAAAGACAATTAACGCTTATCCTCCTGCTGGGTTATTTTTGTTATCTAATATAAACACATTATTTAATTTATAAAAATTTAGGTCTAAGCAGCTTTTAGGTCGACAGCTGGATCAAGCAATAGTGTATTTTAATATCACTTAATATTTATTAAAATTTTAATGATATCATTAAAAATCATCTGGCATTTAGGGTCTGCAACTTCAAATTTTAACCTCAAGCTGTTTTCCATGTGATTATCGGTAATTGATGCAGTTTTTCGAGTCCCGTATCGCGATCAGAAACACAAATTCGGAGCTTTTTATATAAATAATTTTTTAAATTATGTATGAATTTTTATTAGACGAACTTTTCTTATGTAAATTGTTAATTTTTTCAACGGGCTTAAGTTCGAATCTGCATGACTGCAAATGATTTTTTATTGTTTTTATTAATAAATGAATTTGTTCAAATTCTATTTATTATTTTTTTTATATTAAGATTGGAATATTAAGAATATTTTCAATAATCATCAAACCAGCAGCAAACGGATCAGTACTGATTTCGAGGCCGCTACGCCATCTCATCAGTGTTCTTTGTTCAATTTTTTTTAGTAGGAATATCAACTATTTAACCAATATTTTAACGAAAATTGAATATGAGAACTTCCCACATTCATATTTTTAAGTTATTGCCTTTTTGGTTAGTACGAAATTCCCCAACCCTGACGATTAATATTCCCAATATTCACATACATATATCTTTTTCGCAGAATGGATCAGTACTGATTTCGAGGCCGCTACGCCATCTCATTTGCAGTCATGCAGATGCGAACTTAAGCCCGTTGAAAAAATTAACTAAATAATTTTTTTCGAATTTTTTGACTACCGATTTCTAATAAACGCATCACAACCTATTTTGACTCGGTTAGAGGCGATCAACGTGGTTTTTAAATGTTCAAACGAAAACGCATTTGAAAAAAAAATGTTCTTACTTTTTCTCGAATTTCTCTACGTCTAAGGTCGAAATAAAATTGAACTCTTAGAAACACCACTAGCCTGCTTCGATTCCGTCCAACCGTTCCAATATTATAAGCAGTTTACATACTTACATGCACACATACATACAAAAAGATATGGTGACACCGTTTCAGAAGTATTTAGTCATAGTTCCTTTCCAGGAACTCAGAACGTCGAGATCTGCTGAAAGCCCCATTTTTTCTAAAAACGGGTAGAACCATCCCGATTTTTTGGAAAATTTTCCATTTTCTCAGCGGAGAGTTAGATATTAAATGTGCTTTCATAAGATTTCCAAGCTCCACACACACACACACATAAAAAAAAATTTACTACTAGTCGTGATCAGTTTCCTTTAATCTAAAATATATCTTTAAAAGATCTGTAGTGTTCAATCGATTAAAAACAGATACAATAACTTTTAATCAAAATTGTAAGAAAAAAAAATATTGCATACACATAAATAGATGTATGTGTTCTGGCTTTAATCAAATGTTACGTCAAGTTATCAAGATTTTTTTTTAATTTTTTGGAGTGTACTTTTTTTAAACTCTTTTTACGGCCAATACATAAGCGATGGTAAATTTTATTTATTTTTGTTATGTGCTGCAAAATATTTTTTTAATCTACAAAAAGATTTTAACTTGCAAACAAATTTATTGCAAAATGGTCGATATGTTTAAGTGTGTTTTTATGCTCTGCTTTACTTTACAAAACCCGTAGTTTTCCCTTAGTGGACTTTGCCTGACTCACAACCTGCCATTAGGAAATATCAAATGACACATTTGGCTTCTAAAAATCGAATAGCAAATACCGATCTATTTCTAATAGTTAATATGTGGCAAACGTATGAAAATCAGGGTACAATTGTAATTTCTGTTTCAGTTGTTACGTCTTGCCTTAAATCTTTATATGTCAGTTTATGATTTATTTGCCTTGAAGCCACTCTAATTCTTTTCACACTCTTGAATCGAAGATTATGTACAGAACAATCTTGATTGATACTGTTGCCGCAATGCAACTAGATTATTGTTTATATTTTCTCCCAAGGCCTCATCTACAATGTCATCATATCACTATAAAAATTACTTCATTTTTTTTTGAAGTTCTCAAGGATTTTAAGGCATTTACTAGGGAACTTATTACTCCCCAGGGACTATCCACACAAATGACTTCAAATTGCACTCTAGTATTATTTCTTTTATGACTTCAAATTTCCCTAGGGACAAATTTTGCTAGTATATGGCGTTCATTGTGGACTGTAAGAGAATGTATTGTTAAAGTGCAGTGCAATAAAATAATTCATTTCCTGAAGAAGTCACATAAAGGAGTGACGAAATATTGAAATTAAAAATTAAATTAAAATAAAGAGACCTTAAGCTTAAAAATATCAGAATACAATAATAAGTAAAAAGAGGTCAAGAAACCAGAAGAATTTATTATAAAAATTAAAAAATTTTGTAAGAACATGTCTCTAGTTATTGAATAGGGGGAGAATAGATATGCTCGGAAAAAATTATTGAGAAGAAATAATGCTAAGGGGTCAGTTATACATTTAACTTCTCTAGGGAAAAATTTTGTTAGTATATGGCGTTCGTTGTGGACTGTAAGGGAATGTATTCTTAAAGTCCTACTTCAATAGTAAAATATTTCCATTCATAAAAATATGGTGACAAAAATATTGTGGGGGCTGGTAAAATATTTTTTTTTTAGTTCGGACAAGCACTCAAGGGATGACCCCTAAGCAGTGCATTGCGCCTGAACTAGAAAGGAGGGGATAGTATAGAGAGAACAGATGAAGAAAGATGAAGAGATATAGATTTTTTGGCGCTATTTGAACTTTTTACCTTTTTTTCCTATTTATTACACGAATATAGTTCTTTCTGAAGTGTAAAATAGGTTTAGTTCACTGAGAAAACTAAATTAGGAATTTATATGGTTATTTTTATCTAACAAACATATTTCGATTTTCGAACCCTGGAACAGAATTTTTAATTTTATTTATTTATTATACGAATATAATTCTTGCTGAAGTTTAAAATAGGTTTAATTCACTGAAAAAAGCAAAACTAGGAACTTATATGGCTATTTTTATATAACAAACATATTCCGATTTTCAAACCCTGGGATAGAATATTTAATTTTATTTATTTATTATACGAATATAATTCTTGCTGAAGTCTAAAATAGATATAATTCACTGAAAAAAGCAAAACTAGGAACGTATATGGCTATTTTTATACAACAAACATATTTCGATTTTCAAACCCTGGAATAGAATTTTTAATTTTATTTGTTTATTACACAAATATAATTCTTGAGGAAGCATAAAATAGGTTTAATTCATTGAAAACCCCAAAATTAGGAACTTATATGGCTGCTTTTATGTACTAAAAAAAATTTAAATTTCCGAACCCTGTAAATTTTAATTTTTTTTACCAATGCAACTCTTAATGAGGTATAAAGTAGTTTTATTTAAGAAGAACCTAAAATTTTTAGCCATTTTGGCCACTTTCATGTACTACAAAATATTGCATGTACCAAAAAAAAATTACAATTTCCCATCCCTGAAAAAATTTTTTTTTTTAGTATTTAATACACATTTGAGGCTTCCAAAGTATGAAATAGGTTTAATTTACAAACAAACAAATAATTGGTTTTGGATAGTTAAGCTTCCCAGCTCTGAAACCATAATTCGGTATTTCAATACCACTATATTTAAATTCATTTCCAATCCATCAGTCCAACAACGAAATCTCTAATTCTTCTGGGGGCTTGGGAAACCCGATACAGACAGACGGACATTGCTCATTCCTCATTGCTATTCATAAGGATCCACAATAAATATACTTTATGGCATCCCATGTTAAGATCGAGGAAATTACAAATGAAAGGACAAACCTGTTTCCCTTTTTTTTGAAGGGTATAAAAATTGCACTATTATGATATAAAAAGTACAATTTGTTTTCTTGGTTGTTACAAAATTAATAAAGCCCCTATCCTTCCCTGATGTAGCAAAGAATTAATAAAATTATTCTAATCAATTTCGAAAATAGTTTTCCAAGAATTTATTTTTTTTTTATTTTTTGTTATGGTACATATATTCCATGAGATGAGATAATATCGAAAGCTTTTCTGTTAAGTTTGTAGCAAAATGTATCAATAGCACTTTGAAATTTCCGACAAACTGTGACTCCCAAGTATTCGGCATGACTAACGCAAGAGTACATGTACACACGTATTCGCTTGTATGTTTGTATTCATATTTAATGAAATGCTTATCGATCGTTTTCAATTAAATTACGGTTGCCCTTTTTTTTCCAACGAGCTCACATCTGCGTGCAAATATAATTTTTAATAAAATCAACTGAATTGTATTTGATTACGACAGCAAAACAAAAGCATCCAAATATTTCTTTTCTATTCTGCTGTTTTAAAGCCGTTCTGCTTCGGTACATACACGCAATATAAAGTGTGAAATTTAAAACAATTTAAAACGCTTCAACGAACAATAAGCAGCATAAAAAAAGGGTACCCAAAGCAAAAAAGGAAATAAATAAATAAAAAATCTAAATATTTTTATAATTTATGAATTATTTAAATTCGTATAACAAAAATGTTTTCCTACACATTTCTTGCTAAATATTATAGATTTACTTTTTTAAGTGATATGGGTTCAAATAAAGGAGTGCTGCTCCTTAAAAAATATTTTTACAAAAGCCTGAGGAATTTTAAGAAAAACGTCAGCATTTTATAAGAAACAGTTGTATAAAATATTTCTAGGAAATTTATTTTTAAACTTTATTTAATATGTCATCAACATGTGGCTAACAGAATAGAACAGAACAGAACAGAACACAGTAAGATTGCTGAAGTTGTAACTAAAATAAGTTTAACAGTTCCAGTGGAATCCTTGCTCAAATTGAACTAGTTTTTAAATTGAATTACGATTTATAGGCAAATTGTTGGAAATTTTTTGTTTTAAATTCAGACAGACATGATACATATTCCAAAGCACAAAGTAAATTCAACATAAGTTTTTAGTTATTCAACTTACACAGCAGAGCAGAACAGCTGTTTTCGAAAGCCGCAACGCTCTCATCATCAGTACTCATGTGTATTGTGTTTGTCACCAAATATTAGGTGGATGAGTTGAATATGATATTCACTTTGTCATTCCATTTGTAACGCATCGAAATATCCATCTCAGACCCCATAAAGTATATATATTATTGATCAGTGATGAAATCTAAGACTAAGTGAGCATGTCCGTCCGTCCGTCTGTGGAAATCACGATTCAGTCCAAACGAAAAGAGCTAGACTCTTGAAATTTGGCAGAAATATATTTTAAAGCATAGAGCAGGTTAAGTTCGAAGATGGGCTAAATCGGGCAAGAGGGAAAAAAGTTCCCTTAAGAAGAACTAAACCAACCCAGAAAAAACAACATAATTTTTAAAGTTTTTTGGTTATTTTGTTAATCAAATGATATATTTTTATGTCAAATACGGTCCAACGCCTTAAACTGAAGCCATAAAATAAAAATATATTATTTGTGGACCCCGCCCGCGTTATTATATGCAAAAATAGCATAAACATTTAACAAATTGTTCTACTTAAGCCTACATTCCTTAGAAATAAAATTTGTAAGCTTTAATGACGAAGCTGAGACGATACCTGGTACTCCTCTGCCCTACCCCCTCCTCCCCCTTCACCCCCTAAATGACCTTACCCAAAAACAAACAATGTTTTTTAATTTTGTATGTAACCATCCCAAGCATTTATTTTTATGACTGCCTATTTCTGCCCTACCCCTTTTTCCCGTAAATGACCCTATAAAAAAAATAAAAAATTTTATTTTGTATATAATTATCCCAAGCATTTATTTTTAGAGTTTTATGACAAAGGTGAAATATTTCCCCCACAGCCCTTGCCAGAGCGACCCCGCTAAAATACAGTTTTTATACCCTCCAAAGAGAATTGTTCCCTATAAAGTAAATATGTATATTCTTGATTAGCGATGAAGTTTAAGTCGGTCTGGCAATGCCCATACGTTCGCCTGTGGAAAACATGATATTGTCTATTTTTGAACCCCGCCCCCTTTAGTGGGCGTTGACGTACGATATTACATAAAGGAGCTCTGTCCCACCAAGTTAAACATTTTAAATTCACTTACTAAATATTTAGAGGGCATTTAAGATTCGACCCGGTCGAATATAACGTTTTTACTTGTTTGTAATTGATTTTTTATTTTTTATTTTTTGTACAAGCTGGTATTTAATATAATCTTTGACACTAGAGTTGTAGGATGTAATAAAAAGGAATTCAGAGTCATACAGAATTCAAGAATACAGAAAATTGTCGAAACAAATTATCGCAGGAAATTCCGCTGACAATTGGCCCATGCGATTTAATTGCGTGCAGTTTTTTCCTTAAGATTTTGTGAAATCTCGGACATATGCAAATAACCTAGAAACAATTCCTGAGTTCAATTCTGACATCCAATGAGTCATCGGTGAGATACACCCACATCTATGTGAAAAAATTCATATAAATTTTTATGGAAATAGTGATGGCCTGTCTTCGGAACCGTGGGCCCATTTGGCGAATATTTTATTGCTTCTTGACAAACCAAAGCAAATTCACAACTAGTATTTTCATTTTAAAACAGAAAATTTTATTCGTATTTTTTTATTTATATATTATTTATTTCTTTTTTTCAAACTTGATGAAAGGTACGTGAAATTCGGCATAGCCAAATAAATTTACATTCTCTACAATTTCTTACAAGAAAAAGTTACATTCATTTTATAATCTCACACGACACGGATGTCAACATGTTGTCTGCGCCTGCTGATGTTCCCCTTCAGTTAGCGAACAGTTAACATGTGTGTTAACATGAAACCAATAATTATTTCGAAATTAATTTGACAAGTTAATTAGTTTGGAAAAACATTATGGAAACACATTTTGACAAATGTTCAATTTATGCAAATACTTTTTAGAAGTTTACTTTTTTTTTATTGCACAAAAACAACATGAACGCGCGCCGCACCAAAGACAAACTTTTCCAAGGCGCGTAAGTAATTTTTGAGTAAATGACTGAATGATGTTTAATGACAGGAACGTCAAAGAATTTTTAAATATTTAAATTCAATTGTGTTTCTCACCAAATACAAGTTAGTGACGACAATAACAATAGCGAGTGTGAAAACATGTTTTTTTTTTGTCTTTCATGTAAAAAAAAGAGCCGGCATTTATTTGGCTACTTGAAAGTCATATTATGACACATACCAGCAAAGAGTTTTAATAAATCAATTCCATTGAAGCGAAATACATACAATTAAAGTTATGCATATAAATTAGGCTGAGTTAATATAACTGCCACTATATATATTATTATTATTATTTTTAGAAAATTTCCTAAAGTACCACAATTTTCAATTGTAGAGAAATTCAAGCAAAATGTTTCTCAAATTTTATTCATTTAAAAAAAATATCAAGTAAAAACGTTATATTCGTCCGGATCGAATCTTATATACCCTCCAAGTATTTAATAGGTAAATATAAAATGTTTTTCTTGGAGGGTCAAAATTCCTTTATATAATATCGTACGCCACCGCCCACTGAAGGGGGCGGGGTCTAAAGATAGACCCCGTTCATGTTTTCCCACACGAACGTATGGGCATTGCTAGACCGTCTTAAACTTCATCACTAATCAAGAATATACATATTTACTTTATAGGGTCCAACTCTCTTTGGAGGGTATAAAAACTGTATTTTAGCGGGGTCGCTCTGGCAAGGGCTGTGGGGGAAATATTTCACCTTTGTCATAAAACTCTAAAAATAAATACTTGGGATAATTATATACAAAATTAAAATTTCTTTTTTTGATAGGGTCATTTAGAGGGCAAAGGGGGAGAGGGGGTAAGGCAGAAACAGGTAGACATAAAACTCTAATAATAAATGATGATGATTATATACAAAATTTAAAAAAAAAAATTTTTTGTAGGGTCCTTTAGGGGGCGAAGGGGAAGGAGGGGGTAGGGCAGAGTAGTACCAGGTTTCGTCTCAGCTTCGTCATTAAAGCTTGAAAATTTTATTTTCAAGGAATGTAGGCTTAAGTAAAACAATTTGTTAAATTTGTACACTATTTTTGCATATAATAACGCCCAATAAAGGGGCGGGGTCCAAAAATAAATTTTTGGGCCTTCTTTGACATAAAAATATATCATTTAAAAAATTAAAAAAAAACTTTAAAAATGATGTTGTTTTTTGAAGGTTGACTTAGTTCTTCTTAGGGGAACTTTTTTTCCCCTAAGCCGATACAGCCCATTTACGAACTTGACCTGTTTATCCTTCAAGATATATTTATACCGAATTTCAAGAGTGTAACTCTTTTCGTTTAAACTGAGTCGTGATTTCCGTAAACGGACGGGCGGACGGACGGACATTGTCAGATCGTCTTAGATTTCATTACTGATCAATAATATATATAATTTATGGGGTCTCAGGTGGATATTTCGCTGCGTTACAAACGGAATGACAAAGTGAAAATACCCTCCATATTCTTTTTTGGAGGGTATAAAAATAGTAAGTTAAAGGGGTGCTGTTGACTGAAGTAGTAGAACACGGGACTATGAAGTGGAGGGTCCTGAGTTCAACCCCGCGCAGAGTCATGAAATATTGTGTTAAATTCTTCTGATCAGTATTGTAGTGATGTACTATAGCATTTCCTTTCCTATATTATTGACCTGAATATGCTACAGAATTATCGACCTGCCCTCGTATACAATGAGGTTATTTTGAAAAACTTTGCCAACTGTCAATTCGAAACAATTTTTTTCGCTGGGATATTAGCAACTATTAGTTCAGCAACAAATTGCAATACATTAGCCAAGAAACGGCAAGAGACATGACCATAAAAAAGATTTACAACTGTTTGCTTGATGTCTTGAAAATAATTGTGTGTACGTGGAAGTCATTGATAAACAGCAACATTAAAAGCATTAAGCAGACTCGGTCAGTCGTACTCGTGTATTAATTTACATAGATTAAGTTATAAAAACAAATATTAATTTATTTTTTATTTTTTGTCAATTGCTTTTTAAAGAATACGTATTTGTCACCAGCGTTGAAGGAAAAAAAATTATTGATAAAAAAAACTGTTGGCAGAAAAGTGGCCAATGAATACTTTTTATAGTTGAATGTTTACATACGAGGATGTGTTGTGTATGAGGGTGTGCCGCACTTAGTTTACTCAAAAAGAATCTAAAAATTAATAACGGTGTAAGTACCATCATATTGCGTAACTGTTGTAAAGTGACATCAATTAATTTTTGCTGAAAACTTTTAGGTTTTTCATCTTTTTATACGCTCCAAAAAAGAGTTTGAAGGGTATATCCACTTTGTCATTCCGTTTGTAACGCATCGAAATATCCATCTCAGACCCCATAAAGTATTTTTATTCTTGATCCGTGATGAAATCTAAGACAATATGAGTATATCCGTCCGTCCGTCCGTCTGTGGAAATCACGATTCAGTCCAAACGGAAAGAGCTAGACTCTTGGAATTTTATATAAATATATTTTGAAGCTTACAGCAGGTTAAGTTTGGAGATGGGCTAAATCGGGCAAGAGGGAAAAAAGTTCCCCTAAGAAGAACTAAACCAACTCAGAAAAAACAACATAATTTTTAAATTTTTTTGGTGATTTTGTTAAGCAAATGATAAATTTTTATGTCAAATACGGTCCAACGCCTTAAACTTGGCCCCATAAAATAAAATAAATATACTTTTGGACTCCGCCCACTTTAGTGGGCGTTATTATAGGCAAAAATAGCATAAAAATTTACCAAATTGTTTTACTTAAGCCTACATTCCTTAAAAATAAAATTTTTAAGCTTTAATGACGAAGCTGAGACGAAACCTGGTACTACTCTGCCCTACCCCCTCCTCCCCCTTTACTCCCTAAATGACCCTACCAAAAATTTATTATAAACAAATTTTAAATTTGTTTACAATTATCCCAAGCATTTATATTTAGAGTTTTATGATTGCCTGTTACCGCCCTACCCCCTCCTCCCCCTTGCCCCGTAAAAGACCCTATCAAAAAAAATTAAAAATTTTATTTTATACATAATTATCGCAAGCATTTATTTTAGAGTTTTATGACAAAGGTGAAATGAGTCCCCCACAGATCTTGCCAGAGCGACCCCGCCAAAATACCGTTTTAATACCCTCCAAAGAGAATTGGACCCTATAAAGTAAATATGTATATTCTTGATCAGTGGTGAAGTCTAAGACGGTCTAGCAATGCCCATACGTTCGTCTGTGGAAAACATGATATTGTCTATTTTTGAACCCCGCCCCCTTTAGTAGGCGTTGACGTACGATATTATATAAAGGAACTCCGTCCCACCAAGTTAAACATTTTAAATTCACTTACTAAATATTTGGAGGGTATTTAAGATTCGACCCGGTCGAATGTAACGTTTTTACTTGTTTAAATTTTCAAATGGTTGCAATATCATCTTTATTAATTTTTAAGTTATTCCCAAAAAAATTTTACTTTATCGATCTTTTTTTATCTTGGACCAGCACTCAGGGGATGACCTCTGCAGTGCATTGCGCCGGAACTTGAAAGAATGGGATAGTATTGAGGAGGACAGATGAAGAAAGATGAGAAGTTAGAGAATTTTTTGTAGCTATTTCAACCTTTTTCGCTGCAGCGAGGATAGCACATAGCCGAAACCGGTCAGTTTACAAACCAAATTTGTTGTAGGATGATCGGAAAACGTTGGCAATTTTATTAATCAGCAAATAATATTGCCACCATCAAAATACAAAAGCGAAATAAATTTATTGCTTAATTAAAATCATGGTAACGCTTTTAACGAAACTATAAAGTATTTTGCTCAACTAAAAGTGTAAAGTGGCGGAGTCACCCATGCATTCATAAGAAAATTTTATTTCAGGCAAATTTTTTTTCATATGAAGTTTGAAGTCTCTCTCAGAGAGGGAGATAAATTATTTTTTCTGTAGAACTCTCAAACTGAATTGGTTTAATTTTATATTTATTCCGAACAAACTTGATATGTGAAACCTGAGATGCCAATAAACTAAATAAAAGTTGAATTGAGTTGCCCCATCTTAAAATTTACATACTCATTTTGTGCTATGACGTTGTAAAATGGTTCTGAGCGACAATTTCCTATATAAAATAAATAATAAATATGAAGGAATATATTTTAAAATGAAGAACAATGAATATATCGCCAGAAAAAAGCAAAAATAAAACCAGGAGCCAAATTACCGCATTCGATATCGATTGAAATTTCAATACAATTTATATCGAAATTTCGATCTTTATCGAATACCATAATTTGGCACCAGTTCTGCCACTTTTTAAAACGAATACATTTTGTTTACATACTGCTGCTTTCATTTTCTAGATAACATTTTTGAAATGAGTGAATTGTTCGCTAGAAGACTCTCATTAAAAATATTATTGTCCGGAAAATAAGTTTCTTTAGAATCAGTGGTTGAATCCGCCTTAAAAACTTCCACACGGGAAATATTGTACGAATTGTCCTGGACGTACCTGCCAAGAATGATAACGTAAAGATTACACCTACAAGCTGAAATAAAAATACTTTTCTGCGCATGATAGAACTCTGACGTCACTCAACATGTATTCTGATTAGCTAATAAAATTCAGCTGGAGAACTATTATGTTATTGTAAAAACAGGACAGTGGGGCAAATTGCGATTTTACAAATTAAATTTATTTGATAATGAACAATTTTAAAAGATTATATTATTTTCCACTTTTTTTTATTTGAAATTGTTAATTTATAGTTATTTTATATAAATACTGAACCCAAGTGCTAATGTTTTTTCTTTTTTCCTCATTCAAAACAAATTTTTTTGCTTGCAAAATATCAGCTATAACTTCCTTTGAGCTTCATCTCTTGGAAAACTATAAAATGACACAGCTTTTTGAAAACAAACTAAATTTGTATAACAATCTTAAATTTTAACACAATTATCTCTCACTTGTTTTTTTGCTGTCACTTTGTTTGCGATTGCCCACTGCACATTTCATGCTTGCTCTTTTTGTTCTCTTTTCTCTTTAATTTAGGTTTTTTGTTTACTGTTTATGAGCTTTAAATATCAAGTTTTAATAAGTTTTTTACACTTTAAATTATGTAATAATTATTTTAATATATTTATTTTAAAATGTAACACAATTTAATATAAAATATAACACAAAACTTGCACTTTCATAAATCCGATTTAATTTGTTTGTTGGAAATCTCTCTGAGTAAATTGGAAATTTCTCTGAGTAAATTGTGTGAAGAGTTGCCAAGTTTAGCATAAAATATTAATTTTGTACGTGAAAGTATTAGTTTTGCATATAATAAACATTTGGGAATCTCTTCGAGGGAACAAATACGTCATCAAACGGTAAATCATGCGCAAGGCGTAATCTTTATTTTATCGTTCTTGGTATCTGCCCTGTAGAGGCTGAAAATGGGAACGGTACAAAATGATCCTAAGTCGAAACTTGCGAAAAGAGCACAAATCACAAAAGTAGACTAAAACTGATTAGAAAAATCCCTCACTCTGCATAACATGGAAATATTTATATTTAATTTTTGTAAGTCTTTCGGAAGAAAATATTTTTAAAAATTTACTTTTCTATATTTCTTTAATTTACAGTCACATTTTATTAAAATAATAATAATTTATAACAGACTTTAAGCAACTATTCAGTTAACTCTAAGATATTTCTATAGCCAGCTTTTATAACAACACAACTGGGACTCGAACTGGTACTTAGGATACCAGAATAATACTAGTACATAAAGGTTAGGCCCAGAACCTATCACCGAGTATCTTAACGTCAAATGACCACCTGCAATGATAATGCTATGTAAATGTTGCCAGTAACTCTCATATAAATTTCCTGAACTCGAGCCCACTGATAGACCCTGAGAACCAGTCGCGTGATCTGCCCTATGGCAGCTTCTTTTATCTCTAGGGATATTATTATAAATATTTATGCAGAACTCCATATATTTTTTTATACAAGCATGTACTTGAATTTTTAAACATTTACTAATATTATTATTAAATAGTTTTACTTTAGTTCTTTGCTCTTTTTGCACTTGTCTATTTCTCCAACATTTCAATAAAAATCGTATTAGAAGAAATTTATTTGGCATTTATTTTAAATTTAATACAAACAGTTTTATTGTCAGTTGCATTATTGTCAATGCAGTCGTACTCCTGACTCAAATGACAACATTTACAACATAAGTTGGACTACTTAGGCAGTGTACGCTTCAATATTTTGAAAGATTTATTCATTTTGTACAAGTATTTTGTAACTAAATCATGTACAATTTTTGCATGCGACAGCTAGACACAGACATGGGCAAATTTAAGGTTTGCATTGTTGTTGTTTTTGGTTTTTTTGTTGTTGTTGTTTGGTATTTAGTGCAATTACAAAGTAACTTAATTTCTGTATTGCTTTTAAGCCAGAATACAATTTGAAAATTAAACTATAAAAGTGACAAAGAAGACATTAAAGTGGCATAATTGTTTGGGATTTAAAGTATTTAAATCACAAGTGTTTTGAGAAAATAAAACATATTGAAATGTGGAAGAAAATCATTAGGGGCGCATGCAAGAAGAAAACTCGAAATAGAGTCAGCATGACTGATGTGTTATTCCAAACATATTGACATATAGTCAAAAGTTGTTGTATGGGGTCAAGAGTCACATAATCGTACTTTAGTCATATTCATTATAAAATAATGTAAAACGAAGGATATTATTTAATTCCATAAGATTTAAATTTAATAATACATACATGAATTGCCTCAAAAAAAAATAGTTTCAGGGAGCAAATTACGGCATTCGATGTAGATCGAAATTTTGTATATAAAAAATATTGAAATTTCGATTCATATCGAATGCCGACATTTGGCTCCAGAAAGATTAAAATCCTTTTGTTGGATATTCAAAGTTAGGTTAATTTTTTTGTTTTGCAATTCTCAATTGGTTTATGAAAGTGCATGAACAAGAAGAGGGAGAGAGAGAGAGAGATAGAGAGAGATTCCAGAGCAGTGTTGCCAGATAATTTTTTTTCTTCCCCCCAAAAAAATTCAGAAACCCCCTAGATTCTACACTTTTTCTTAAAAAAAACCCCTAAGCAGAAAAGTTTAAGTAGTAATTTGGTTTCATCATTCTTATCTCTATTAAATTTGAATTGAGGTACTATCATTCTTACGCGAAAAGCACGAAAACACCCAACATTTTTATTTTATTTTTTTTTATAAAAAGCCCCCAAAAAAATATATCTGCAATCTGTCTTTCTTTTGTAAGAGACGGCTTGAGGAAGTTTGTTACGGGTACATGTACTTCTTTTGTTTGGGATGCAAATCCAACATGTTTTTTCGTATTCTGTTGTGCAATAAGGTCTCCTGTTAGCCACCATAATGCTTTTACAATATTTGCATAAAGCTTTGTAGTTGTCTCCCTGCACAGGGGCTAACCAATCTGAATTTTAATTTTGCATTTATTGTGTTTAAAATTTTATTTAAAGGTATTTAAACTGCTGATCTGCTTCCCACTCCTTTTTATATATTTGTTTATATATGTTATCCTTTTTTGGCATATTGGTAATAAATTGTAAAGATGAACAACTTTTTAAAATTTATATTTTGCAGTTCAAGGAAAACCAACAAAATAAATTTAACGAGAAAAATGTTTTAATGTTTGTATTTGCGGGATTACATTTCGATACAATATCTTCGACATGCTCAGTGGTTAAATTATGTACAATTATGTACCAAACTATAAATTCGAAAATCCCCTAAAAATCCCCTAAATAAAATTTTTTTACCAACAAATTTCCCCCTAAAGAATATTAACCCCTAAATCTGCCCCTAAATAGAAAAAAAAACACTAAATCTAGGGGGAAACCCCTAATCTGACAACACTGTTCCAGAGGTTTTGTTATTTTGGAAATTGAAGCCCATTAATGATTTAGGGTAAAAACCAATGAAACGCAGGCATATAGACTAAGTGCGTCTACCACAAAACAAATGTTTACTATCATAAAAATATTCTTATGCTGTAAGAATTTAAGTTTTTTATTCCAGATCCAACCACATAATTTTTATATACTTTTGTGTATTTTATTTTTTGATGTTACTTTATTTTTTTTGTGATATTTTTTTTTAATAATTATTATTATTATTATACACATAAATTCGGTTATAACCGAATTTATGTGTATGGCAAATATTTAACTTCAGTTTGACATTATTTAATATATTATTTATTGGTCATCATTAGAAATGCAATCTAGTGCCTGACAAATGTTAAAGCGATTGCTGTTGAGCTCGTTTACTTTTTACAACTTAAGATTGGATTTTTTTTGTAGCTCTTAACATACATACAATATAAATACTATACATCAAATCAAATAAACTCTTTTAAAAAGCACGCATGACTAGAAAATATAGTACATATAATATAAAAAAAAAATCAATAAATCTGGTGAAAAACGCTCTTCCATATAAAGAGCCCATTGAACAATGAAAAAGCAACACATCTATGCAATCCATTCCTGATTAAATTTTACCTCCAGGAAATGTTTAAAATATATTTTCAAAACTCATTGAAAAAAAATTAAAAATAATGCTTGATAATCGAAATTAAAGACTGGTTAAATTTGAGGTTAGGTAGTAAACTAGCTGTCAAATTATGAAATGTCAAAAATGGAGCTGCCATATTTTCGCATTTATTTAATAAACAGTTGGGAAAATTTGATAATGGAACATTATACTCTTCAACAAAGAATTTTAATTTGTGCATTGGCTGTTTGGAAAACTGAACGAAAACAGCGAATTTTTCAACAAATCATCTATAGTGACTAGGTCCATTTTCAATTAGGCGATTATGTAAACAAACAAAATGCTTGCATATGGGGCTCCCAAAATCCACAAACTCGAAAAACTATTACATTCAAATAAAATTACCGTATGGGGCGATCAGACAGCGTCACCAGCCCGTATTTTTTCGAAAACGAGCAAGGAATCGCCATGGACTTTTTGAGCTACCAAACCATTTTAACCGATTTTTTGTCACCACAATTGGCTAATGTTGACATCACTGTGGCCTTTGGTTTCAGCAAGACGGCGCCGCAAGCCACATAACCGGACAAACAGTTCAGCTATTGCATGAGAATTTTCCGGGTTGTGTACTTTCTCCATTTCGCGATGTCAATTAACTACTTCGTTCTTGTGATTTAACGCAAAATATGCTTAAAATTTGTTTAATTAATTGGTTGCGTAATTTCTCGATTTCGCGAAGTCAATTAGCTACTTCGTTCTTGTGATTTAACGCAAAATGTGCTTCAAAATTTTTTAATCGAAAGGACGTCTGCGGAAATGCTAGAGGTGGATCATCATATTCCATTATTACTATAACTTTTCTGATATAATTCTCAAATGGTTTATGAAAGTTTGTGAATAAGCTAACAAGTTTTAATTTTGTGTAAGAGTCATTGAAATGAAGGCATGTCTAACACTATATATATTTTTTTTATCTTGGAACAGCACTCAGGGGATGACCCCTACATATGCAGTGCATTGTCCCGGAACTAGAAAGGAGGGGATAGTATTAAGGGGACAGATGAAGGAAGATGAAAAGTTAGAGAATCTTTTGTAGCTATTTCAAACTTTTTACTTCGCCGGCAAATTTTTTGCTACAGCACCGACGAGGGGGGGTGCTGTTAATCTGCTTTTTTAGTACATGATAGTGTCAGTCACTGTCAGTGCCAGTGCTATGCCTTCATCATTGAAAACAGGCTGGCAACAACTAACACAACCATGCACTAATGCTGATCAGAAGAATTCAACACATTTCATTTCATGAGTCAGCACGGGGTTGAACCCAGGGCCGTCCGCTTCATAGTCTCGTGTTCTACTACTTCAGCCAACAGCACCCACAATTACAATTTAACGAGAAGTTCAAGCACTAATTATATTTATTTTTATATCCTCCAAAAAAAAATTGGAGGGTATATTCACTTTGTCATTTCGTGTGTAACGCAATGAAATATCCCTCTAAGACCCCATAAAGTATATATTCTTGATCAGTGATGAAATCTAAGACCATTCGTCCGTTTATGCAAATCACGATTCAGTCCAAGTGATAAGAGCCCGAGCCTTGAAACTTTGTACAAATACATGTTGAAGGATAGTACAGGTGTAGTTTGTAAATAGGCTGAATAGGTCTACAAGGAAAAAAGTTCCCCTAAGAAGAACTAAACCAACCTTTAAACCCTAACATAGTTTTTAGTGTTTTTTTATCTAGTTTTGAAGGTCCAAAGCGTTAAACTTGCAGCCAAAAACTCAGAAAAAATCAATTTTTGGACCTCGCCCCCTTTAGTGGGCGTTGCAGTAACATATTACATGGAAAAATAGTGTAGATGTCAATACAAATTGTATTCCTGAAGCAAACAGTCCTTAAAAATTAAATTTTAAAGCTTTTTATGACGAAACTGAGATGTTCTCTGATATGCCCTAAAATGTGCAAAAAAAAAATTTTTTTTTGCACTTAATAACACCCAAAAATTTACTTTTTAGTGTTTTACAGCAAAGGTGAGATGTCTCTCTCCCACCCGAACCCCTCTCGCAGTGAACCCGACAAAATAGAGCTTTTATTTACTAAATATTTTGGAGGGCATTTAAGATCCATCCCGGCCTAGTATAACGTTCTTACTTGCTATTGCAAATGCACTGCATTTCGCTAGAACTGGATAGTAGGGGACAGTTTTGAGAAGAAAGAAAAATAATTTCTTGAAGCTATTATAGCCTTTTACTTTGCCGGCTACTACTAACACAAACATGCACTAATGCTGATGAGAAGAATTTGACACCATATTTACGACTGAGCTCGGAATCGAACTCAGAACTTACGGCTTCATAGTCTCGTGTAAACTACTGCAGACAACATCACCGACTTATTATTAAACATATAAAATATTAGCACACCGTTCGTTTGGCAAAGACACATAAACACATTGAATTTACTCATTCATTTAGTAAATTTTGTAAAAAAATAACTTTAATTAAATCTTTTTCTAATCATCTGCCTTCGATTGAAAACATCTGGCTTTAGTTTAATTAATTTTTAGAAGATAAACTTTTAAACAACAAAAGGAAATTAAAGTTTGGAAAAAAACACAATTATTATTATTGATGTTCCTTTGTAGTGTCTTAAAATTTGCAGATTGGTGTGTTAAATGAAAAGAAAAGAAAAACATTATGACTCTGCTGTTTGCTTTAAATAGAAAACAACTAGAAACAAACAAACTTTCCAATATGGGCCACATTGAGTGATTTGTTGCTTGCAAGTTTACTTATCTTGCTGTACCCATCTAATACATTGGAAATGCTTTGCTGAATAAAGCGAGAACTAACAAAATATGTTGGGAATATAAAAGAAATTTTGTGCTCCAAAAGTTATATTAATAAAGGGATTATAGGTACCCGAACATTCTGCCATTAACGCGTAAAAGCAAAAAAGATACACTAGTATTATTCTTATAACATAATATATTACATTAGAGGCCATGTATAAAGTCTTAGGTGTCTCATATTAACTTATTAAGTAAAAAACAATAACTCATCATTTTATTGTTTAACATTAAACATTTTTATTTGTTTTTTAGTTGTAGCGAAACGTGATTTGTTTTGAAAATTTTGTATTCTAATGCCTATAAGTTTTACAGCATGATTTTTTTACAGTGGGTAAGAAAATATGATCTAATGTAATATATTATATCATATAAATAAAAAGAGTAAGAACGTTATATTCGAGCGGGTCGAATGTTAAATACTTTCTGAAGATGTAGTAAATAAAAACTATATTTTGTCGGGGTAACTCTGGCCTCTCTTTGATATAAAACACTAAAAAGTAAATTTTTGTGGTTATTAAGTGCAAAAAAAAAATTTATAGGGTCTTTTAAGGGGCATTTAAGAGGAACGGCAGGGCAGATCGGAGAACATCTCAGCTTCGTCAGAAAATGTTTAATATGAAATTTTTAAGGAATGTAGGCTTAAGTAATACAATTTGTTGAATATGTAAACTATTTTTGCACATAATATCTTACGTCAATGCCCAATAAAGGGGGCGGGGTGCAAAAACTGTAGTGATCCGACTTTTCTGGTTTTAATTTCAATGCCTTAGACCTTCTTTGGCATAAAAATATATCATTCGTTTAACAAAATTACAAAAAAATTAACTCTAAAAACTATGTGGTTTTTTAGATGTTGGTTTAGTTCTGCTTAGGAGAACTTTTTTCCCTCAGGCCCTATTCAGTCCATTTAAAAAGTTTACCTGTTATATCCTTCATAATTTATTTATACCAAATTTCAAGGGTCTGGCTCCTTTTTTTTTTTTTTGGACTGTATCGTGATTTCCACGGACGGACGGACATACTGACGAACGGACAGAGCTAGATCAAAAATATATGCTCTATGGGGTCTAAAGTAAATATTCTTTTTCGGAGGGTATAAAAATATTAGAAAATAAAAAGAAACTCCTAGACTTCTTAGCTTTAATATTCTATTATATCTTTAAATGATCTGCTTCGATAGCTGAAGTTTTCATAATTTAAAGCCAGAACTGGGAAGGACCGAATAGTATTTAGAGAACAGATGAAAATAGATGAGAATATGTTTTAGGTAAAATTGTATATCAAGAAAATAAATTGGATTTTTCCAAGGGGGTACGCTTTCCAAAAAAATTATTAAAAAAAATTTTTTTTCAATGCAGACGACTTAAGGTTTTTCAGAAGCTTCTTTACTTTCAAACTCCTTTCAATATAAATTTATTCGATTCATATGAATTTATTAGAAATAAAGACGTTTTGGGTAAAATTATGACTCAACCAAATAACTAAATTTTTGCAAAAAATTTAATTTTTGCAAAAAATTGAACTTTTGCAAAAATTGAATTTTTACAAAAAATTTAATTTTTGCAAAAAATTTAATTTTTGCAAAAAATTTAATTTTTCAAAATATTGCAAAATAAAAATTATTAAAAAATTTTTTTTTTAAATGCAGGCGACTTAAGGTTTTTCAGAAGCTTCTTTACTTTTGAAACTCCTTTCAATTGAACTTTTGCAAAAAATTGAATTTTTACAAAAAATTTAATTTTTGCAAAAAATTTAATATTTGCAAAAAATTTAATTTTTGCAAAAAATTTAACTTTTGCAAAAAATTGAATTTTTACAATAAATTTAATTTTTGAAACTCCTTTCAATTGAACTTTTGCAAAAAATTGAATTTTTACAAAAAATTTAATTTTTGCAAAAAATTGAACTTTTGCAAAACATTGAATTTTTGCAAAAAATTGAATTTTTGCAAAAAATTGAATTTTTGCAAAAAATTGAATTTTTCAAAAAAAATTGCAAAATAAAAATTATTAAAAAAAAATTTTTTTTTAAATGCAGGCGACTTAAGGATTTTCAGAAGCTTCTTTACTTTTGAAACTCCTTTCAATTGAACTTTTGCAAAAAATTTAATTTTTACAAAAAATTTAATTTATGCAAAAAAAATTGAATTTTTGCAAAAAAATTGAATTTTTCAAAAAATTGAATTTTGCAAAAAATTCCAAAATAAAAATTAGTAAAAATTTTTTTTTTAAATGCAGGCGACTTAAGATTTTTCAGAAGCTTCTTTACCTTTACCACCGAAACCTCAGCATGTTTACTAATTCTATTCTATGAATAATTTTGATATTATTGATTTATTCCATCAACTCATTTAGTGATATTTATTTGATAAATTTTCTCTTGCAGTCTATTAATGATTTAATGCAAGAAGCAATTATTTGCTCAGTCCGACAACAAATAAAGCAATTTTATTTTAATAACTTATTGATTTATTTTTGCTTGATACCACCATAATTTCGTTACACTGTAAAATACTCGCTGTCACCTTGACACTATAAAAAATATAATTTTTTTTTCTCTCCAGCTCATGTTTCGGTGAAACCCAAAAAAACTTTGTTTCACCAATTTAAACTGAATTTGAATGCTCTATGATTCATTATAGAAAAAAAATTTCATTCATTGCTAGAATCTTGATTCGTTTAAATTTAATCTAATTTCATTCTAATGCGATTAGTAATATGGAAATAGCAAATAATCTTAAGGATGCTCGTATTACAAATATGCTTTCGAGTTTATGAGAAATTTAAATGCAGTTTTATAAATAAAAATTGAATAAAACACAAAATTATTATTCACTATATGGTTTACAAGAGGAGCAGAAGGTGTTTGATTCAATATTATAAGTTCCATCGTTTTGAATAGATTTCACACATTCATCATGTGCAGGTTATAAAACGCACAATAAAACACGAGGTTTTTTCATACCCTCCAAAAAAGAATATGGAGGGTATATTCACTTTGTCATTCCGTTTGTAACGCAGCGAAATATCAATCTGAGACCCCATAAAGTATTTAAATTCTTGATCAGTGATGAAATCTAAGACGATCTGAGCATGTCCGTCCGTCCGTCTGTGGAAATCACGTTTCAGTCCAAAGGAAAAGAGCCAGACTCTTGAAATTCAGTATAAATATATCTTGAAGGATAACACAGGCTAAGATCGGAGGTGGGCTAAATCGGGCAAGAGGGAAAAAAGTTCCCCTAAGAAGAATAAAACCGACCTCTAAAAAAACAACATAATTTTTAAAGCTTTTTTGTAATTTGTTAATTTTATCAACGGGTTTAAGTTCGAATCTGCAAGACTGCAAACCATTTTTTATTATTTTATTAATAAATGAATTTGTTCAAATTCTATTTTTATTAATTTATATTAAGATTGGAATATTAAGAATATTTTTCAATAATCATCAAACCAGCAGAACGGATCAGTACTGATTTCGAGGCCGCTACGCCATCTCATCAGCGTTCATTTGTTAAGCAAATGATATATTTTTATGTCAAAGAAGGTTCAACGTGTTAAACTTGGAGCCATAAAATAAAAATAAAATCATTTTTGAACCCCGCCTCCTTTAGTGGGCGTTATTATATGCAAAAATAGTGTAAAACTTTAAAAAAATTGTTTTACTTAAGCCTACATTTCTTAAAAATAACATTTTTAAGCTTTAATGACGAAGCTGAGACGAAACCTGGTACTACTCTGCCCTACCCCCTCCTCCCCCTTTGCCATCTAAATGACCCTATCAAAAAAAAAATTTTTTTAATTTTGTATATAATTATCCCAATCATTTATTTTCAAGAGTTTTATGACATAGGTGAAATGTCTCCCCCACAGCCCTTGCCAGAGGGACCCCGCCAAAATTCAGTTTTAATGCCCTCCAAAAAGAGTTAGACGACATAATTTATATACATATATTCCTGATCAGTGATGAAGTCTGAGACAATCTAGCAATGCCCATACGTTCGTCTGTGGAAAACATGTTATAGTCTATTTTTGGACCCCGCCCCTTTTAGTGGGCGTTGACGTATGATATGATATTCAAAAATTAGTGCTAATATTGAACAATTTTTATTCCTTAAGCCTATAAGAAGCTGAGATGTTCTCTGATCTTGTAGAGGTGAAACGTTTCCCCCACGGCCCTTGCCGGAATGGCTCTGTCTAAATAGAGATTTAAAATTGGGCACAGAGATGTCTTAAAGGAACTCTGTCGCACCCAGTTAAACATTTTAATTTTACTTACTAAATATTTGGAGGGTATTTAAGATTCTACCCGGTCGAATATAACGTTTTTATTTATTTTAAGTTCTCGTGATTATTATTTTCCTAAGTCACTAATAAAGCAATGATATGCCACAGCAAATATATCATAAAATTACATAGACGACAATTTATATTATAATTAAACAAAATATTTCGACAGAATTTAGTGCAATAGAATAATCAAAATCAAAAATGTCTTCATTAATAATAAATCGTTTCAAAACTGTAAAAGCCTTTTTGGTTATGGCTTATATCATATTCTTCTATTTAACGAATGTTATCCCTCAAGAGGATTGAAGACTTTCATTAAACTCTTCAAATCATTTTGCTGCACCCTCAATATTGCAGATTTAAAATCACTCATATTAGTGAGTGATTTAATTAAGCAAACGATACAATAAAAATACATATATTAAAGTCGCTCAAAAGAAAAAATTCTTAAATAATTCACAATTTTATTTCCCTTTTCCCCCTGATAATATCACCGTATTCTCCCGTGAATAAATAACAGGTAATCTCTATTTCTTAAACTCCCATTTCTGAAACATATACCACAACATACGCACATGAACAACATGCGCAGTTTGTTTTCAATATCTCTAACATAATCAGCCCATGAAAAATGTTGTAACAAAAGCTACAGATTATCGTGTAAATCATGCGTGTAACGAAGAAATCACGTAGACGTCACTTTCAGTTATCTGACGGCATTAACTTGTGTTGATCATAATATTTTTCATTTATCGCAAATCTGTAAAAACCACATACTTACGAGCGTTATGTAAGTGCAGATACATTTCTGTTAAATAAAATATTTTTAGGCGACCTTATTTTGTGTTGGAAAAATATCAAAATTTAAAATAAACAAACAAACAAATTATTTTCAAATGTTGCCCGCAATGTTGTAACAATTGTAATGAATGTATGTAAATGTGATAATGACTGGCGTAGAAAGGGCGTAGTACAAATTTTAAATGGTAAATGGCTAATGATGTGACTACTGCTATAAAAGAAGGCTAATAAAATGTATTTGCTCAGTGTCATAAGGTAAAATTTTATCTTAAAGTTTTTTGAAATATTTTTATAAATGAATGTAAATTTTTATTTTGTCGAACTTCTGAATTTTATTAATGAGATAAGAATTCCTCTATTGGACTCAAGTTCAAATCTGTAGGTTATTTCTCTATGAATTTTTTATTAAATTCAAGTTATTTTTATTAAGAGTGGAATATCATAAGACTTTAAATTCGCTTCCAGGGTTGGGAAACTGCAATTTTTTTGGCACATTAAAATAGTCATATAACTTTCTAATTATGGATTTTTTTTTAGTAAATTAAACTAGGAAGAGTTACATTCATATGCAAAATTCAAAAAATCAAAAATGCGATTCCAGGGTTGGAAAACCTATATATTTGTGGTACATATATGTAGCCATATTTTGGTATTTTTAGTTAATTAAACCTATTTTACTGCTTCCCGAAGAATGAAATTAATATTAGAAACCAAAAAAAAAAGAAAAACTTCCATTGCAGGGTTGGAAAATCAAAATTTTTTTTTACATAAAAGTAGCCATAGAAGTTCCTTGTTTTAGTTTTCTAATGAATTAAATCTATTTTATACTTCAGGAAGAATGAAATGGGTATTAAAAACAAAACAAAAAAGAAAAACTTCCATTCCAGGGCTGGAAAATCAAAATTTTTTTCACATAAAAGTAGCCATAGAAGTTCCTTCCTTGGGTTTTTTAATGAATTAAATCTATTTTATACTTCAGGAAGAATGAAGTGGGTATTAAAAACAAAACAAAATTAAAAACTCGGTTCCAGGGTTGGAAAATCCAAAATTTTTTTTTACATAAAAGTAGCCATATAAGTTCCTTATTTTGGTTTTTTTAGTGAAATAAATCTATTTTATATTTCAGGAAGAATGAAGTGGGTATTAACAACAAATCAAATAAGAAAAACTTCGAGTCCAGGGTTGGAAAATCAAAATTTTTTTTTACATAAAAGTAGCCATAGAAGTTCCTTTTTTTAGTTTTCTAATGAATTAAATCTATTTTATACTTCAGGAAGAATGAAGTGGGTATTAAAAACAAAACAAAATTAAAAACTCGGTTCCAGGGTTGGAAAATTGAAATTTTTTGATGCATAAAAGTAACCAAATAAGTTCCCAATTTTGTTTTATTGGTTAGTTAAAATTTTGTTATACTTCAGGAAAAGCTAAATTCGTGTAAAAACTCATTAAATTGAAAATTCTTTCGCAGGGTTGGAAAACCTAAATTATTTTGCTTCATAAAAGTAGCCATATAAGTTCCTAATTTTTTTTAATGAATTAAATCTATTTTATATTTTAGGAAAAATGAAATGCGCATTAAAAACAAAAAAAAAAACTTGAAAATTTTGTGGTATAAAAAATTTTGTGGTATCGAAATTCTAACAAAAAATGGTTTCCAGGGTTGGACCATTGAAAACTTTTTGATATAAAATATTAACCAAAATATTTTGGCTTTTTCTGTGATTTAAATTAATTTTATATATCAGGCCGAATAGAATTGGTATTGAAAATTCAAAAAAGTCAAAAAGACCATTTCAGGGTTGGACAATCAGAACATTTTATTTTACATAAAAACAGCAAACTCAAACGAATATTTTCTTTATGTTTGTAAATTAAACATTTTTAATATTTTTCAAAGACGTTCATTGGTATTAGAAATAAGAAAAGCAAAAAATACAGATTCCGAGCTTTTTCTTAAATATGAAAGTAACTGAATAACAAAATTTTGTTAAATTTTGTTTTTTTGGTAATTAACCCTATTTTCTGTTTTAGACAGAAATTAGAAATACATCTGTGAGGGGTATTTAAGATTCGGCACAGCCGAATATAGCACTATTACTTGTTTTTTATTAAATTCCAGCTCTCCTCCTTCCTTCCAATACCTTCGGATCTTTTCTATAGTTTCTAACAATACATTGCATGAGTAGGAACTATCCCGAGTGCTGGACGCAATAAGTTTTTCTGTATACAAACATATTTATATAGGTCGCAGCTTCCCTCGAATAGACTGAGTTTTTTACGTAGAACTTAAATAATTTCCCTGTAACTAAAGCTTCAAGATTCCTTTTATCTATAACTGAAGCTTAAAGCTTGTGTCTTTAATATTAAGATTCTAAATCTAAATGCAATAATGAGATGCGCATAACTTATTTGAATAAGTTGTTGATATTTTTTACAAATTGTACAAAAATATATAAATTGAAATCGAATTCTGAGAACAATCAGCAATAAAAGCAAAATTTGCATGTTTGAAGGCAAACAGACAGCGAACTGAATCAACATGAAAATTTCTTTTTAATAAAAAAAAAAACGAAAACAGAAATTGTCGAGGATGGAAGACAGCAACAATATGAGAATTTGAATATGAGGAGATAATTGCACACACTTCAGTTGAAAATTAAATATGTGGGTGAGTAATATTTTATTATATTTTTATTATTGTCACAGTCTGACAATATTTGAATTGTCAAAACAAGAGCTACTTCTGTTCCGATCAAGAAGTTTGCATCAAGTTGACTTTTTCCAAAGCATTAATAATAATATTTTATATTGAAATCCTATTCTAACATCAATTTTCTGCATATTCTTAAAAGATTGAAAAGATCTTTGCCGCTGTGGCTGATCGAAAGCTATGCTAGCCTATTAGTATAGAGGTGGTGGGTTCGATTCCCGCCAAAGACTTTGATGGTTATGGCGTACACAATGGGACCTACTGCAACCCAAATGGTCTGGATTTCTTATTCAATACTGGCAGCCTGTTCCGAACCGAAGACGTCTTTCGCTTTTTGCAAACCATTATTGACGTTAAAGTTCCAGCAACAACTTCCAAAAAAGGACTCCAAAGAAGCACATGAATGAAGCATAAAATGCCAAAGTATCTATATATGCCAATGTCAGATTTACTCAGTCTACGAGTATATACAGAATTTATTTGTTCGTATAGCGTACCACAGATGAAAAAATCCACACGCCTTAGCTAGAAGCAACAACTGGATTAGCTAAGCCAATTGACAATGAAATTGTTAAGCAAATTTGTTCGACATTTTGTTGTCACTCAACAAATATTTAAATACAAAAAGAAAACATGCCACAATCACAGAAAAGAGGAAAAGTATGAAAACTTTTTTTTTTCCCTTTCCTACAATTACAAATACTTTGCTGTAGTTACACTGGCTTCAGTTTGACTGTGTGAATGTAAAAAGTGTGATCGAAAGCATATGAACATACTCAAATTGTCCGGGGTTGGACAATTGGAACTTTTTGTGGTTCATTTGTATTAGAAATAAGAAAAGCGAAAAAATACAGTTTCCGAGCTGAAAATTTTAAATGTAAACACGTGTATTCTGTTTACAAAAATAAAAATTAAACAACTTTTCTGAACGAAATAATTTTTAATTTATGATATTAAATTCAATCAAGATTTATAGGCCACTATTTGGAAAATTTATTTAAATTCAGAAATACACTATAAATATTTCAAGGCACAATAACTCAACATAAGTTTTTTTGAATATTCAACTTACACAGCAGAGCAGAATAGCTTTTTTACTAAAGTAGCTACACTTTCATCATCAGTACTCGTGTGCATTTTGTTTATCACCACTTATTAGGTGTCTTAGTTGACTATGATATACAAGTTTTATTGAGAAATTAAAAATGGTTTCATTCCGAACACATGTTTCCTTTCCAGACCTAATTTCAGACGTTCTTTATCGTCTCCTGACGTTATTTATCGTCTCCAGACGTTATTTATCGTTTCCAGACGTTATTTATCGTTTCCAGGTGTTATTTATCGTCTCCAGACGTTATTTATCGTCTCCAGACGTTAGTTATCGTCTCCACACGTTATTTATCGTTTCCAGATGCTATTTATCGTCTCCAGACGTTATTTATCGTTTCCAGACGTTATTTATCGTCTCCAGACGTTATTTATCGTCTTCAGACGTTATTTATCGCCTCCAGATATTATTTATCGTCTCCAGACGTTATTTATCGTCTCCAGACGTTATTAATCGTCCCCAGACGTTATTTATCGTCTCCAGACGTTATTTATCGCCTCCAGATGTTATTTATCGCCTCCAGGTGTTATTTATCTTTTCCAGACGTTAGTTATCGTTTCCACACGTTATTTATCGTTTCCAGATGCTATTTATCGTCTCCAGACGTTATTTATCGTTTCGAGACGTTGTTTATCGTCTCCAGACGTTATTTATCGTTTCCAGACGTTGTTTATCGTCTCCAGACGTTATTTATCGTCTTCAGACGTTATTTATCGCCTCCAGATATTATTTCTCTTCTCCAGACGTTATTTATCTTCTCCAGACGTTATTTATCGTCTCCAGACGTTATTTATCGTCTCCAGACGTTATTTATCGTCTCCGGACGTTATTTATCTTCTCCAGACGTTATTTATCGTCTCCAGACTTAGTTATCGTTCCCAGACGTTATTTATCGTCTTCAGACGTTATTTATCGCCTCCAGATGTTATTTATCGTCTCCAGACGTTATTTATCGTCTCCAGACGTTATTAATCGTCCCCAGACGTTATTTATCGTCTCCAGACGTTATTTATCGCCTCCAGATGTTATTTATCTTTTCCAGATGTTATTTATCGTCTCCAGACGTTATTTATCGTTAACGTCATAAAAAAATCTGTTACAAACTTTCATAGATCTCACTCCTCCTTCTCATGTTTATGGGTGTAAAGAGACTTGTAACTGCGTGCATGTTTCTGTATAAAGTGTCTGATTTTCTTTGAGCAAACAAAAAATAAATAAATATTGGAATTTTTTTTCTTACAACACAAATTTCCATATAACGTTATTTTAATTTGCATAAATAGAACACAAACATAGAACACTGAGAAATGACGACTACAAACAAATTCTACCTACAACAAGAACGAAAAAGCAAAAGTAAACAAATGATTTGTGGCTTAAAGTTAAGAAAGTAATTTTGAATTCTTTGAAAATGTGTTCACAGTTTTTTTTTTTATTTTTATTTTTAGCATAAAGCAGAAATAAACGATTGAACGCGTATTCGCATGCAGCCGGCATAACATACAACAAACTACACCGAGAAACACTTGTTTCTTAAAAATGAGCCAAAAAGAGACACATGTTGCAACTGGATTTATTTTACTTATTCTTTTTTTCCATTCCATTCGCTTTAGGCGATATTGGAAACAATTTGCGTTTTTTGGTGGCTGCTGCTGTCGCTGTCAATAATGATGCTGATGATGATGAGGGTAAAATGTTGTTCTTCTTGTGTATTTATATTTATTTTTTCGCAGCAACGCCAACATTTTCTGCATCATTGGCGGCATGAATTTTATTGGGATATATTTGTGGATGAGATTATTAACCTTTTGATGCTAATGCGTAAAGTCATTCATCCAAATCGATAAGCCAATGTCAATTTCAGCATAAAAATGCCTATAACACGTTTTACTGAAGAAAACCAAACGGGATGAGTTCCTGGTGTCAAGGACCGCCTGTACCCGCGTAGTTGTTTGTCCACGCAAAAAAAAGTTTTTCAAAGAACCACAAAATCTCACTGACGATCACAAATCAATTTCTTTTATCTCCCTCGCTAATATAAAGTTGTTGCAAAACACACATGTGTGTCTGGGCAAAAAAATTGCTGCTTGAATTAGAAAAACCATCCTTTTGATGTTATTTAACAATTTTTTAATATGCATTTATCTATTTATACATCTTTGTTTATAGGTCATGCTGTCCATAAATTACGAATATTTTTAAATTGCAACGAAATAACGATGTAAAATTTACTTAAAAAGCTTTTTTATGTTTCCTTACGAGCAGAGCCAAACTGTAATAGGTTTTTTTCTATATTTAAAAGAAAACTTTAGCGCATCAGAAACGGCAAATAAAAAGCGTTAATAGAAGAAAAATGTCTCATAAAACTAATAAGAACATGAATTTACTTTTACGAAATATGTATTAATAAATCTATTTTCGTTTAGACACTAATGCTGATCTTCCAGTGTCAGCAAAATGTTACCCGCACTTAAAACAAAATTTATTTAAGTCATATAAAAGGCTTTACATTTACATTTCTTTTAGTAAAACTGTTTTTCAATTAAGACCGATAAACTAATAGTCCACAACGTGTTTTTAATTCAAAAATACATAATTACATTCCAGGGCACAAGGAAAAGTCAGCATACATATACATAATAATGCAACTTTCTCAGAAGAGCAGAATAGCTGATTTCGAAGGTCGCCACACTTTCATCGTCAGTAATCATGTGAATTTTTGGTTTAGTTCAAAAATGTATAATAAACATTCCAAGGCACAAGGGAAAGCCGACATAGATTTAATAATGCAACTTTTTCAGAAGAACAGAACAGCTGTTTTCGAAGGTCACTACACTTTTATCGTTAGTAATCATGTGAATTTTTGGTTTAGTTCCAAAATATATAGTAAACATTCGAAGGCACAAGAAGAAGTCAGCATATATTTAATAATGCCATTTACTCCGCAGAGCAGAAAAGCTGTTTTCGAAGGTCGCTACAATTGTATCATCAGTACTCATTTAAATTTTTTCCTTAGTTCAAAAATATATATAAAACATTCTAAGGCACAAGGGAATGTAAACAAAGATTTAATAATGCAATTTACTCCGCAGAGCAGAAAATTTGTTTTCGAAGGTCGCTACAATTGTATCATCAGTACTCATGTGAATTTTTGCCTTAATTCAAATATATATAAAAAACAGTCCAAGGCACAAGGCAAAGTCAACAAAGATTTCATAATGCAATTTACTCCGCAGACCAGAAAAGCTGTTTTCAAAGGCCGCTACACTTTTGGTTTAGTTCAAAAATATATAATAAACATTCTAAAGCACAATAAAAAGTCGATATAAATTTAATGATAAAACCTTCTCAAAAGAGCAGAACAGCTGTTTTCGAAGATCGCTACACTTGTATCCTCCGTACTCATGTAAATTTTTGGTTTAGCTCAAAAATATATAAGAAACATTCCAAGGCACAAGGGAAAGTCAACAAAGATTTCATAATGCAATTTACTCCGCAGACCCAAAAAGCTGTTTTCAAAGGCCGCTACACTTTTGGTTTAGTTCAAAAATATATAATAAACATTCTAAAGCACAATAAAAAGTCGATATAAATTTAATGATAAAACCTTCTCAAAAGAGCAGAACAGCTGTTTTCGAAGATCGCTACACTTGTATCCTCCGTACTCATGTAAATTTTTGGTTTAGCTCAAAAATATATAAGAAACATTCCAAGGCACAAGGAAAAGTCAGCATAGATTTAATAATGCCATTTACTCCGCAGAGCCGAAAAGCTGTTTTCAAATGTCGCTACACTTTTATCAACCGTAGTCATATGAATATTTGGTTTAGTTCAAAAATATAGAATAAACATTCCAAGGCACAAGGAAAAGTCAGCATAGATTTAAATGCCATTTACTCCGCAGAGCCGAAAAGCTGTTTTCAAAGGTCGCTACACTTTTATCATCCGTAGTCACATGAATTTTTGGTTTAATTGAATGTAATAATAGTTTTACTTAAACAAATTATAGATTTTGCTTTCCCTTACCAAGTTCTTTCAATATTAAACATTAAATTTTTGCTACCCAAACAACATCTTAATCATGGCAATAATATTTTTACAACTTCAATTAAAACCAACTGCATGAACAGGCCACTGCGTCTATTCGCTTTTGTTTCTCAGTTTCTTGTTAATTTGACAACTCCAGACCACAAACAAGTAAAAATTTACTAAAATATTGCATATCATTAATTTTGTGATTCAGCAGATTTTTCTGTATGAAAATATTTCAAATATTTGTTTTATCTCGTTTGTTGGAAAACGTATTTTCCAAGTAGGTCAGAGCTACCGGATTTCATTGGCAATTTTGTATAAGAAATTACAGCATATTTTCAACAAATTTACATTCTACTTGATTTGAATGAAATTTTTTAACATTTTTAAGTTTAACGCTTTTATATGTAAACATTTTATATTAAATCACCACGACTGTAACAAAATGATAGAAAAGAATTTAATTTTTTTGAAAACAAACATTGTAACCTTAACATGTTGCATACATAAAAACATGCTCGTGCGTACGAATATTTTTCTTCACAATGAAAATATTTATTACGAGGCATTTCATACAATTAAAATTTATAAATAATTGCAACGATTAAGTATGTGGTAATGAAATATTCTAATATGATGAATGTCGTTTACAAAGATGATCTATTATTAAAAAACGAAGAAATTATAAAAAATAATTATATATTATGTTTTCAAAAAGTGCTTTCAGTTTTATTACATTACACCAGCTGTACAAGCCATATGGTCGGTCGGAATGAATTATTGATGAGCTGCAAGTGTATAAGTAAATATTTTTCTAATGGATATTAAACAAATTCATTTCATTTATAAAGTAAATTCAACAGTAAATCTATTTTCTTATTTCAAGCACGAAACATTGAAAACGTCATAATGTTCTGCTCTAAAGCCTTAACAACTAGGTAAATATTTTGTAACGAATTTTTCATTTTTGATTTAAATTCAGAAAAACATAGTAAATATGTCAAGGCAAAAAGGAAAGTCAACATCAGCTTTTTAATTATTAAACTTACATAGCAGAGCAGAACAGATGTTTTCGAAGGCCGCTGCACTTTCATCATCAGTAATCATGTGTATTTATTGTTTGTCACCACTCATAAGGTGGCTAAGTTGAATATGTTGACAATTTTTATATTTAAATACTAATTTATTTTATTACTCATTAAGTTCGAAGTCGTTTTTTTTTATTTTATAAAATTATTACAATATTATTTTATCAATATTTCACAAAGGAAAGTCAACATATTCAACTTAGCAGAGCAGAACAGCTGTTTTCGAAGGCCGCTGCACTTTCATCATTAGTACTCATGTTTATTTATTTAATTTTTTTGTCGCCACTTATTAAGTGCCTTAATTGAATACGATGAAAATTTTAATTTATAAAAATATATTTTATTATAATATATTAAGCTCGAAGTCGTTTTTTTATTATATAAAATTTTTACAATTTTATTTCATTGATCAATATTTCGTCAACAATTTTTTAACATCATCAGGAATAAATAATAGGTTATTATGCCTGATGCTGTTAACAAATTGTTGACGAAATATTGAATAATAAAATACAATTGCAATAATTTTAATTTTAAAATTAAACGAACTCGACCTTAATAAATAACAAAACAAAGTAAGTTAATAACAATTATTTATAAAAATTTGATTAGGAAATTGCATACGAGAAGTGTATCGAACCGATGCAAAGTGTATTCCATCGCGATGCTAACACACTTTTAATCTCTGTGTTGCCGTTTGGTAATTTTCTTCATGTCCCATTTTCTGAATTTTTCGTAGTGTAGCGGCTTGCGAAAACAGCTGTTCTGCTCTATTGTTGTAATTTAGATAATTTAAAACTGAAGTTGATTTTCCTGTATGCCTTGGAATATTGATGATGTTTTTTTTCTTGTTTTAATAAAGACAGCCCGCAAAGTGATTTGCTTGTCTGCGGAAAACACCCAGAGTCTACGGCGGGAGTCGAACCCACGATCATTGGACTGATTGGGATGAGCCCCAAAGCCACCCAATTTTTTATTTTTATTTATTTTTTTTTTTTATTTCCTATCAATCTTAATTGAATTTAATAAAGCAACAAGAACTTCTATACAAAAATATTTAAATATAAAGAAATCTGTTCATACGTTAACGGTCAGCATACCGAAGGTCATTTCATCTATCAAATTGAGTTTGATAGATTCGAGAGGCAAATATTACTCCCCACGATTGTACTTTTCAAGGAAATTTAAATTACATTTTTCCGTATTTTCAATTTCAGTCAGTTGAAAAGTTTCAACGAAGTAGACATTTCCTTTTGTCATGCGATAGTCCACCTCTCAAGTATTGAACCCCATTTACAAAAATAATACTTCTAAAGACACTCTTCTGCTCCTCATTTTCGAAAAGAAATGGCGAAACCACATTAATAAATTTCTAGTTTTACTTTAACAACTCCCGCTTTAGTTTTTCTTTATTCTAAAATGTAAAAAAGGTGTGTCTAACCCATATGAACTATATCACACTATTTCATCGGATCGATAAATCACCATCAGTCTAGTGAAGTTCTGCACAACCCATTCTACTCTTTATTCTATTAATTTATTTTATGTGATTCATATTATGATGACGCTAACATGCCACAAATTTTTCAAATTGGTCATACAATAATATTTTCCATTTAGAGGATTTCAACAAATTACAAAAATATGTTTCTTCTTAAAAATTAAAAAAACAAGAAAATTCTTAAAGCTTTTAATTTTTATGGAGTGTTAAATATGCTTTAGTCAACAGATACTCGTAAATCATAATTTAAAATCCCTATCTAAAGCTAAGCAAAACCACAACTAAATACTCCGAATACAAAGTATCGAACAAGAAAAATAAAATCTTAAACATGTGTTGCATTACGCTCCAGCCTCATCATCACTGCGATCATGCATCATGGATGTTTTAAAATAAACTATGACGACAACAAAACTAAAGCAAACAACATAAATTAGCTGAAAATAAGCAGTAAATGCAACACATAGCAAACGAGCACACTCACACACAATAACACGCATACACACACACACACACACAAGCCAGATACAGCAGGAATTCCCCTCTGTAATATGAAATATTCAAATTAAAATGCAAGTGCATGACTGGACTGGAAGCTACAAAGTCACGATGATTACTCAATGACTTAATGTAGTAAGAGGCAATATTCATACAGCAACAACAGCAACAACAATAATATCAGCAGCACAATCCGCAACTACGAGACATCAATATATATTCCAAACTTAAATGCACATGCCAGACATCAACATAAAATAGTTGAAATAACGTGCACGCGTTTCTAGAGGAGGCAATTAAACCGGCACCAACAACAAACAACAACATAAACTGCAACAAAACTTTTAAACTAATGTGCAACTTTAACTACACACACACACACACACATACACCTAATATTTGAACAAGACTAAATTTACATGCGGGCATACATTTTCATAAATCACATACACATTTCCATTCCGAAGTGTGCACGAGTATGTGTCAATAAAGAGTAAATAAGTTGTGCCTTGGCACAGTGGGGACGATTGCAATATGTATGGTCATGTGAATAGTGCAAGTCCAAATTTGACTTGAGTCAATCATCAATTGTAAATTAATTAATATTCAGACTCCACTGCAGCTGAAGAAATTAGAAACAACATTTTTGCATAATAATTAAAAATAATAATTAACTTGTTGTATGAATCAATTCGTATCAGTGTTAAAGTCACGGTGAGTTGGAGATTTTTGCAGCCAAGTAGAAAAATCCTTTTTGAGGAAAAGCAATAAATTTTTAAATATTAAGTATATTTATGCTTAAAATGAAAAACAAGAAAAATATTCGGATGTGCCGAATATTATATACCATTTACTGGCATTCACCTGGTTTATATATAGTAGGTTTATACTCTCAAATTAACACATTTTCAGAACAAATTCCACTTTTTTCAAATTAAATTAAATTATTTTCAAAACAAATTAACTTTTTTATACCCTCCAAAAAAGAATTTGGAGGGTATATTCACTGTGTCATTCCGTTTGAAACGCATCGAAATATCCATTTCAGACCCCATAAAGTATATATTTTCTTGATTAATAATGAAATCTAAGACGATCTTAGCATGTCCGTCCGTCCGTCCGTTTTCAGTCCAAACGAAAAGAGCTAGACTCTTGAAATTTGGCATAAATATATTTTAAAACTTAGAGCAGGTTAAGTTCGAAGATGGGCTAAATCGGGCAAGAGGGAAAAAAGTTCCCCTAAGAAGAACTAAACCAACCCAGAAAAAACAACAATTTTTAAAGTTTTTTGGTTATTTTGTTAAGCAAATGATATATTTTTATGTCAAATACGGTCCAACGCCTTTAACTTGGAGCCATTAAATAAAATAAAAATATTTTTTGACCCTGCCCACTTTAGTGGGCGTTATTATAGGCAAAAATAGCATAAAAATTTAACAAATTGTTTTACTTAAGCCTACATTCCTTAAAAATAAAATTTTTAAGCTTTAATGACGAAGCTGAGACGAAACCTGGTACTTCTCTGCCCTACCCCCTCCTCCCCCTTCGCCCACTAAATGACCCTACCAAAAAAAAAAATTTTTTTTAAATTTTGTATATCATCATCCCAAGCATTTATCTTTAGAGTTTTATGACTGCCGATTTTAAATTTGATATGCAAAAATTTTAATTTATTTTAAAAATAATTTAACTTGTTTTGAAAAAAATTGAGTTTGAATTTAAAAAATTTTAATTTGATTTTAAAAATTGTTAATTTCTAAAATCCTATAAATACATTCATTCCAATTCTGGAACCATATTTTTGATCATTCTGATTTTCAATACTAATCTATTTACTTCTAATATATTTAATTACTTTAATATTCTATTTATTTAATTACTTTAATATTCTATAAAAAATTTTTTTTAATTTTCCATCACTGCAGCTCTTTCAGAGACGTTTAATTTATAGAAGAAGAAAAAGACTTCTTTTAAATCGATACGTTTATGTACCAAAAAAAGTTGTTATTCTCCAACCCTGAAATCAAGTTTTATGATTTAGGCTGATTTTCAATACCAAATTTTTTTAATTGGGACCAGCAAACAGGAGAAGACCTCTATGCAGTGCATTAAGCCGGAATTATAAAGGAAGGAATAGCTTTTAGAGGAAAGATGAAGAAATATGAGAAGATGAGAAATTTTTTTTCTGCATCTTTTTTAAACTTTTACTTCACCGGCTAATTTTTTACTACAGGGCCGAGAGGAAGGAGAATGCTGTTCCTCTGCTCTGCACAATCATGCAATAATGCTGATCAGAAGAATCCAACACAATATTCATGACTGAGCGCCGAGTCGAACTCTGGACCCTCTGCTTGATAGTGTCGTGTTGACTACTTCAGACCACAATTCAATTTTTTACAATTTAATATTTTAAATTATGTATGAATTTTTATTAGTCGAACTTTCTTATGTAAATTGTTAATTTTATCATGGTGCTAGTTAGAAGGAATATCAACTATTTAACCAATATTTTAACGAAAATTGAATATGAGAAGTTATCACATTCATATTTTTAAGTTATTACATTTTTGGGAATATTAATCGTCAGGGTTGGGGAATTTCGTACTAACCAAAAATGTAACCAAAAATGTAAATGTGGTCCGAAAACGATCTATTGTTCTTCGAATTACCGACACCTACGTTTGGGTAAAAAAGAAACCGAAGTCGATAGAAAGTTTATAGAACTTCCATTGGTTTGACTTTCGAGGCTTTACCAGTAGTTGGAACTGATACCACGGGATCCAGTACAAGCCTCGCAGTTTACTGCGGCTGGATATTGGTGAGGGAGTACACGTGGTGGTGGAAGTTTTGTCAGATAAGGATTGATGTTAAATCATTGTGGTTGAACTTCGGTCCGGCTGATAGTAGCAAAATCTATGTGTTGTTGTGAATCAACAAATAAAAGATCATCTAGATAGGATCGGCACTCTAGCAAGGTGTTAGATCACGGGGCTTACTAAATCAAGTTCTAGAAATTGTCACCTGGGCGACCCGAGGTCGCCTTCGTGTGGTCTCTTGGGTGCTAAGAGGGGTGCTGGTAACACTCACTTTCACCCGATGTTAAGAGCATCGTCAGGTTAGGCCGCGAGGCAGGAACTGACGTAAATCAAAGACATATTTGTTCTTCGAATTAGCCGCTCTGAAGGACAATTATTTTATTTATTTTATTTTATTTTATTTAGGCCATAAAATGCAAGAAGTGCACGATGAGTTTGACGAATAGAACAATTATTTTGATTAAAAACTTCAACAATTTGCGACACTCTAAAAAACGAAGTTTATATCGGAAGTACAAGGAAAACTGGAAACATTCAGAGGAGCTAAGAGAGAGTGTACTTTAGATTTCAGCAGCATAAAAGAGTTTGGAAAATATTTAGTTTCACCCAATAACTTTCTGCAATGTTTCAAAGCGGTTACAAGTTACTTTTGTACACAAGAATATTGTTGCACCAGACGTAAATTAATTTTAATATTCGCCAAAATAATTTCTGCGTTGCAGCATTTTTTTTTATTGTTATCTTGTCATTATTTAATTCGCTTTTTTTTATTTTGTAATTTTTTAAATCTCTTTTTTGTATTTTCCTTGCCATTTATTTTTCAAAGCCATAATTTATTAACACCAGTAACGCTATGAATAAGTGTGTTGTTTGTATGTCTGTCTAGTGCTGTGCAAATTCACTGCACACTGCATCCACTACGAATGATGGACAGATGCCTTCAAACAATCACTTTGTTTGCTGCACATTATTTCTGGTGATTTCTCCACAAAAAAAAGGGAGACATAATGACAATTTAATGGTTTTCTGTGGAATAACTTAAAGATTTTCTTTAAAGATATATGGACTTTGAACGTGTTTCACCATATTTATGGAAAAAAACAGTGTTTAATTGTAGGCTGCATTTGCAGGATGACTTGAGCAAAATCCAGCTGAAAATTAATAAACACATTTTAAACATTAGCTTCATCAATTATTTTTGAATGCCGTAAATCTTGTCAAAATCTAGCTGTAAACAGTTAGATGGCAGCAGGCTACCAACTACAACCTGTCACAAAGAGAATAATTGTATTTGAATATGGGAATGATTGTTTCCATGGCAACGAAGCAGGTTCTTGTCTGTGCTTCCTTAGTGTTTGTAGTCAAATTAAATTAATTTTTATTCTTTAGAGCAAGAATGGGAGAATGCAATGTTATCTATGCATGGAAAATATATAAAGGAAATGTGACCTTGAAAATATTTCATTTTCTTTGACAAAAAATTTATTAAATTAATTTATATATATTTAATTTTTAATTTAAATATATTTTGATAAAATAATACCATTTTTATACCCTCCAAAAAAATATTGGAGTGTATATTCACTTTGTCATGCCGTGTGTAACACAGCGGAATATTCCTCTAAGACCCCATAAAGTATATATGTTCTTGATCAGTGATGAAATCTAAGACGGACTAGCCATATCCGTCCGTCTGTGGAAATCACAATTCAGTCCAAACGAAAAGGGATACACTCTTGAAATTTGGTATAAATACATCTTGAAGGATAACACAGGTTAACTTCGGAGATGGGCTAAATCAGGCAAGAGGGAAAGAAGTTCCCCTAAGAAGAACAAAACCAACCAAAAACCACATAATTTTTAAAGTTTTCTTGTAATTTTGTTAAACAAATGATATATTTTTATGTCAAAGAAGGTCCAACGCGTTAAACTTGGAGCCATAAAATGAAAAAAAAATTATTTTTGGACCCCACCCATTTAGTGGGCGTTATTATATGCAGAAAATGTGTAAAACTTTAACAAATTGTTTTACTTAAGCCTACATTCCTTAAAAATAACATTTTTAATCTTTAATGACGAAGCTAAGACGTAACCTGGTACTACTCTGCCCTACCCCCTCCTCCCCCTTTGCCACCTAAATGACCCTATTCATTCCAATCAAAAAGAGCTAGACCGCTGAAATTTGGTATAGATAAATTTTGTAGGATAACACAGTTCAAGTTTGTAAATGGGCTAAATCGGATCCCTAAGAACAACTATACCACCCTCTAAAAAAAACAACATAATTTTTAAATGTTGTTGTATTGACCTTATCGTTTTTTATAAAATTTTATTTCCTGAAGAAGTCATACAAAGGAGTGACGAAATATTGATATTAAAAATTAAATTAAAATAAAGAGACCTTAACCTTAAAAATATCAGAATACAATAAATTTTATTTCGTCTAATTTTTATCAAGGACCGGAAATAAGAGTTATTTTTAAATTTTTGAAGAAATAAATCATACATAAATGAACATCGTAGAAAACTTTTAATTACACCATCATGATTTTTAGGCGAAATGCATCCAACATATTGCATGATTTTTAAATTTTTGATTTTTATTTTAAAAATCAAAAGTAAGAGTTATTTTTGATATTTATTTTTTTTAAATGAAAAATAAGAGTTATTTTTGATTTTTATTTCTTTAAATGAAAAATAAGAGTTATTTTTATTTTTATTATTTTAATTGAAAAATAAGGGTTATTCTTGATTTTTATATTTTTAAATGAAAAATAAGAGTTATTTTTGATTTTTATTTCTTTAAATGAAAAATAAGAGTTATATTTGATTTTTATTTCTTTAAATGAAAAATAAGAGTTATTTTTGATTTTTATTTCTTTAAATGAAAAATAAGAGTTATTTTTGATTTGTATTTTTTTAAATGAAATATGAGAGTTATTTTTGATTTTTATATTTTTAAATGAAAAATAAAAGTTATTTTTGATTTTTATATTTTTATATCAATAATAAAAATCAATAAAAAACTCTTATTTATTTGTTGCTGCCGTATGTATTATAATATGCTGCTTCATTCAAATATCTATATGAATATAATATATTATGTGACTTATCCATTATCAGCTATAAAAACATGAATGCATAGAAATAGCTTCTAAGTTTTGGCTGCCATTCAAGTCAGTGTTAAGAGGTCGTTTTCAGGTGTTCAATTTTACCATCATAATTAATTTTGAATGTTCCTCAGATAAATTATATCTCAAATCTCACAATATTAATCTGAGTGCTGAAAATGACCTTTCTACACTGACTTGAGTGGCAGGTACAGAATGAAGAATTAAAGCTAATTTTCGAAGCCATGGAAACACAAACATATTACCTACGTCACGAATTTTGAATTGATTTTTATTATTGATATAAAAATATAAAAATCGAAAATAACTTTTATTTTTCATTTAAAAAAATAAAATTCAAAAATAACTCTTATTTTTCATTTAAAAAAAAAATTCAAAAATAACTCTTATTTTTCATTTAAAAAAATAAAAATCAAAAATAACTTTTATTTTTCATTTAAAATAATAAATTTAAAAAGTAACTCTTATTTTCTAACTAAAAATATCAAAATCAAAAATAACTCTTATATCTTGATTTTTTTTATAAAAGTCATAAGAGTTACGGTCCCTGATTTTTATACAATATTTCGTTGAAAAATTTTTTATATGTTATTTTATTTGAAAAACAAATATTTTGAATAATTTTTTTATGTCATATTTCAAAACCATTTTTCTATAAAATATTTTAATAATTTTTATTTCCTGAAGATGTTAACAAGCTGTTAACGAACTATTGAATATAAATCTTGAGGCACACTTATTTTGTAAAATTATATAAATTACAATGCAGCCAAAATGTCATCTGACAAAACACCCCATTTCATTAAGTTCTGTTCGTTATATATGAAAAATTATCCCTTTTAATTACAAATTACCTGTTCAAATCTTTTTGAACAAAAACTGACATCAAATTTAAAAAATTACCTTGGCTTACAAAAGTCTTTCCTTATTTATGTTCTCAATATAAAGAGCTGACATTTCCGGTAATCAATTAAAAATGCTAAATTACGGTTATTTAATGAACTATTAATCAAATAAAAAAAAAAACTGCCCACGCCAATAAAGCCTTCACTGTATCGTGCCATGGAAGTAAATAAATAAATATTTCAAATGTAAACTCGCATGTATGTATGTGCGAGTGTTTGAAAAGTAAAAAAAAAACATTAAGCGCACGCGCAAATGGTTGCCTTGAATGCAATTTGACACTACGAGTACAGACGACAAGTCTTTAAAGTTGTTAATTAAAATTAAAAAAACATATTAAAAACTAACAGGCAAACACCATTTTTTTGGCTGCTTAATAGTTGCGAAATATAATTAAATTTCAAATTGCTGCTGTTGCACTGCAGCGCAAGTAAAATGGCTAAATAAAATATTGCCATGAAATTGTTGTACACTTTGAAATTTTTTAATTTTACAGATTAAATTTCCTTGTAAAATTTGAATTTATAAGAGATTAAAATTAACATATTTTTCCTTAAAAAAGCGAAAGGAAATTTTTTTCCTAATAAACTTCAGCATAAATGCACTAAAAATTAATAGATTTATTGAGCGTTGGAAAATCAACAAACCACTGATGTTTAGCAATCTAATAGCTCTTTTTCTGGTACAATTAAAGCTTTAAAAGTACCAAAGTGGGTGTTAACAAGAGACTAGGAAGCGTAGGCTTCTGACTTCGACCCCGCGCTCAGTCATGAATATTGTGTCGAATTCTTCTGAGCAGCATTAGTGCATGGTTGTGTCTGCTGTTGTCAGCCTATTTCAGTGATGAAGGCGTAGCACTCTGGTCACTCAACTTTAACGGCAGCGATTGACACTGTATCATGTATTGCAGAGCAGAGGAACAGCACCCTCCTTCGTCGCCCCTGTAGCAAAATATTAGCCGGCGAATTAAAAATGTAAATAGCCCAAAAAAAGTTCTCTATCTTCTCATCTTTCTTCAGCTGTCCTCTCAATACCATCCCCTCCTTTCTAGTTGCGGCGCATATGTGTTGGTCATGCCCTGAGTGCTGGCCCGAGTTTAAAAAAAGTAATACTTTGAATAGTACAGGTGTGGCTTGTTGCTTCAGGTCTGAGGCAAAGAAAATTTGTGATGCAACCATTCTTGTGACAGGGCATCCTGGATCACGACGCCAATGATATACGACTAATTGTTGAGTTTCTTTCTGGCCAATTAAGACTGCATCATTGTTTGTAAAGGACTAACAGCTTTTGGCTGCAGTAGTTAACAGGAGACTAAAGAGGGGGGAATCCGGGTTCATGACTAAGTGCGGGGGAATTCCGCACTTAGTCATGAATATAGTTGCGTTAGTTGTTGGCGTGCCCTGAGTCATGCCCTGAGTGCTGATCCTACTAAAAAAAATAAATAGATAAATAACAAGTAAAAACGATATATTCGCCCCGGTCGAAACTTAAATATCCTCCAAATATTTAGTAAGTAAATTTAAAATGTTCAACCTGGTGGGACAGAGTTCCTTTAAGACATCTCTGTACCCAATTTTAAATCTCTATTTTGACAGAATCATTCCGTCAAGGGCCGTGGGAGAGACATTTCACCTCTGCAAGATCAGAAAACATCTCAGCTTCTCATTACATTTTACACTATTTTTTTATTTAATATCGTACATCAACACCCACTAAACGGGGGGGTCCAAAAATAGACAATATCATGTCTTCCACAGACGAATACATGAGCATTGCTAGACCGTCATAGATTTCATCACTGATCAAGAATACGTCGTGTACATTATGGGGTACAATTCACTTTGGACGGTATTAAAATTTGGCAGGGTTGCTCTGGCAAGGGCTGTGGGGGAGACATTTCACCTTTGTCATAAAACTATAAAAACAAACGTTTGGGATAATTTAACAAAAAAAAAATTTTATTTTTTTTTATAGGGTCATTTAGGGGACAAAGGGGGTCGAGGGGGTAGGGCAGAGTAGTACCAGGCTATGTCTCAGCTTCGTCATTAAAGCTTAAAAATTTTATTTTTAACGAATGTAGGCTTAAGTAAAACAATTTGTTAAATTTTTATATTATTTTTGCATACAATAACGCCCACTAAAGGGAGTGGGATCCAAAAATAATTTTTTTTTTATTTTATGGCTGCAAGTTTAACGCGTTGGACCTTCTTTGACATAAAAATATATCATTTGCTTAACAAAATTACAAAAAAAAAACTTTAAAAATTATACGATTTTAAGAACGTTTTGTGTTTAATTGTGCTGGTCGCAAGTAAAATAGAAAAGACAATATCTTTTTACAACAAAAAAAAAACCAAATTGGAGGCAATCAATTTCTAAAGAACTTCTTACACGGATTAAGAAATTTCTTATTAATGAAATTAAGTATGGAATGAGATAATAAATATGATAGAAGCCGGAACACGGCAAAGAATGAATCAATTGAGAACTCTATTTCTCAACTCAATGCTCTTATGTTATTGTAAGGAATGTTGTCAGGTAAAAGTTTATAATGTAATAAAAAGTGTGACTGTTCTCAGAATCATTATAGTCATAGTGTAGGATTATTTCAAGGCCCTACAGAATGCAGGACTCCATGCCACCGACATGCGTTCCTTCTAAAAGCAAAAAATTTTTCAAAAATCACATATATGTGAGTCGCTTTAAAACTTTTCTGACTTTTCTGTTCCATTTATGTTGGGAAAAAGGAACCTGACTGCGCGTAAATAATATTTCAGTGCATGGCATGAGTGCTGATCCAAGCAAAAGCAAAACGATAAATTGATTGCTAAACTATGCTGGCTTTTTAATAACCAAGATTTGTGAAATGTGTTATCACTGAAAACAATGTTGTCAACTAAATGCTCGCTGAATTCTATATGTAGCTGGTTTTAATGTCTCTATAGAGAAATTATTGAACGGTAGGCGAACTATGGCTCTGCATTTCGATGTCCTTTACGCTAAACTTTGTAATCTTTCCAATAAAACATTCTATTTAATTAAAATGATAGACTTATTGTTCGAAAATGTGTTGTTTAAATTCAGAAATAATTTATAATATTCCAAAGTGCAAGGAAAAACCAACAGCAGTTTTAATTATACTATTTACACCGCAGAGCAGAATAAGTGTTTTCGAAGGTCGCTGCACTTTCATTAACAGTACTCTAGTGTATTTATGTTTCTCAGTACTTATTCGGTGGCTTCGTTGAATGTGATAAGAAATTTTATTTTTACCAAATTTTATATACTTTTATTGTTTGCCAACGGCAGACTAATTGTATGAAGGTGGAAAAACAAAATAGATTTATATCGAATAAAATTTGTTTGTTGTGTTTTCTTGAATTTCAAATCCTATGGTTTTGCTTGTGTAATTCTCAATTCATTTTTGGTAGTTTATGTATAAGCTAAGAGGTTTTGTTATTTTGGAATTAGGTTAAGGTCTACTGATGATTTGGTGTAAGAACCAATGAAATGCAGGCATATAGACATACTTGACCACATAACAAACAAAAAGCACTACTTTAAACATTATGTTGCTTTTTAGAGGTTGGTTTAGTTCTTCTTAGGGGAACTTTTTTCCCTCTTGCCCGATTTAGCCCATCTCCGAACTTAACCTGTGCTATACTTCAAGATATATTTATCCCCAATTTCAAGAGCCTAGCTCTTTTCGTTTGGACTGAATTGTGATTTCCACAGACGGATAGACGGACGGACATGCTCAGATCGTCTTAGATTTCATCACTGATCAAGAATATATATACTTTATGGGGTCTCAGATGTATATTTCTCTGCGTTACAAACGGAATGACAAAGTGAATATACCCTCCATATTCTTTTTTGGAGGGTATAAAAACAACGTTACGCATTCTCTGTGAATGTAATATTTAATATAATAAAAAAATACATGTTTTTATATCTGAAGGATTTCTCCTTGCTCAGTGTGGACTTGCATTAGAGATCTAGAAAACCAAAGATCCGCTAGCTATCCCGATGCAACTTCTTATCCAATTCAAATCTACTCACATGAGTTTCATTTAAAAAGTATTTAAACATTTTCCCATTGCATTGGCTTTAATTTTTAAAGTATTATTTAATTCATACACACCATTACGACAACCTTTATTTTATAAATTTCCAATAACAAATAAAGTTTGCCCATCCCAGTGTACCCACAATTATTAAACTGCAACATTTTGTTGAATTTTTTTTCTTCCAGCCAACATTTACAAAACAACATCTCAGCCAATTGTTTGTTGGAAGGAAAAAAAAAACAACTGCAGCAAGTATTTATATTTTAACAGCAACTCCTACAACAGTGTGCTAAAAATGACTGCGTTGTTTATTTTTTATTCGCTGTTTGTGTCTCTGGCACAATAATATGCGGGCGATAAGAGACATGCAACCAAAAACTGCAGATAAAATAAAAAGTAAAACTATAACAATGATCGACAAAATAAGAAATAAATAAAAATAAAAAAAGTGGAATAATATAATAATGAAATTAAAATGCATTCCCACAACTTCTGCTGCACTGCAGAGTCAATGGCTCAGGCAGAAGTCATAAGAAATCTTGAAAAGGCAGAAAATGAAACCAACGCGCGCAAAAGGTTTTGAACTTGAGTTAAAGCGATTCGGATTTAAAACCAATTTTGTAAAATAATCAAGATGGGATGCGAAGACTTGGCGTTCGTTTTGAATCTTTTCAGCATTTCATAAATTAAATTATACAGAATTTGTAAAAAGGCGCAAACATTGAAACAAATACATAAATTGCTTAGCACTGAGATCAATGCTGAATTAAGATTTTCATGGCAATTCTTTTTTATGGCTTAATATTCTTTTTTTGAGATAAATGATTATACACATGCATTGTCAAACTAAATTTAATTAAATTTTTGCATTGCGGAAGATACAAGAGTACGAGTAAAAAGTAATATAATGAATTATTTATGCATAAATTTTAGTTTTACAGAAATAAAGCTAGCAAACAATTCACACGATGATTTAAAACCTTGGTATTTTGTAGTTTGTTAATATTATTTAAAAGTAGATAAAGAATAAAATCTAATAACAAAAATAAAAATATATTAAATTGAATTAAGATTTTATAGGCTAATTGTTCGAAATCTTAATTTTTTTTTTTGTTATCTTGGACCAGCACTCAGGGGATGACCCCTATATATGCAATGCATTGTGCCGGAACTGAAAACGTGAGGACAGAAAGACATGATAAATATTCCAAGGCACAAAGGTAAGTCAACATCAGTTTTTGTTATTCAACTTACACAGCAGAGCAGAACAGCTGTTTTCGAAAGACGCAACCCTTTCATCATCAGTGCTCATGTGTATTGTGTTTGTCACCACTTATTAGGTGGCTTAGTTGAATGTGATAACAGTTCCTATTTACACAAATTTTATTGTGAAAAAGGATACGAGAACTGTATCAACCTGATGTTAACATGTTATTGTTATAATACCCGTGTTACCGTTTGATTATTTTTCTTCATGTCCCATTTCGAACAATTAGCCTATAAAATCTTAATTCAATTTAATGTAGCAATATAAAATGTTCGTTAAAATTCTTACTTACATAAAAATAAAAATAATTTTAAGGCTGATCGTTAGTAAAAAAAAAGTCATGACATTTAGTCACCGTGTGAATCGTGTGTCAGATATAAAAGAGGAAACGGCTTATAAGTTCGTGTATATTTATAAAGCTAAAATATAGTTGCATAGAGATAGAAGAATGCTATATCCGGCCGTGCCGAATCTTATATATCGCACGCTAAATCATAAACAGTCTCAACTTAAAATTAAAAAAATTTTTAGAAATATAATTTCTAATGCCCATAAAAGTTTCTTTGACTCAAACTTTCAGTTGCATTAACTAACATCTATGCGATACATTTTATTAAAGTATTTTGACTAACGAAACTAAAAAATTATGTGAGGAAATTATTTTTAAGTGCATGAGCATTAAATTTCTAAAAACCGTTTATATATTGAGTTGTGACTGCTTATGATTTATTGTGCGATGTATTTCTTTATTTATTATTTTTCTTTTTATTTATGTCTATGGATCAAAAATTCTTACAAATCCTTACAACATATAAAAAATGAGATATATATCTTATATATCACATATTTATTTCCTTCTAAAATATAAAATATTTTTAATTACCAAAGAAAAGCATTAGTTTCATGTAGTTACTTTAATATTTCAAAAAAGCGTTTAATTTTTCAGCTCTGAGGCTCCCTTTTTGGTTTTTTTAACTCTAATACCCATGAATTTCTGTGTAAGTATTTAATAAAAATAAAATGTTTACATCTACTTAAGTTTAACAAAAATAAAACCAGAAAAAATAGGCTTAATTTCAGTGGAACACAAAATTGAGAAAATGGGGCATGAAGAAAACAATCAAACGGCAACACGGGATTTGAAAGCCTGTTACCATCTGTTGGATACAACTCTCGTATTCAATTTCCTAAGAAATTAACTTTCAGTGTGCAGACACGAGTGAAATTTTAAAAGAGAATTTCAGAAATTTCATGAAATAAAATTTCATAGTGCGAACCGAGACTAATCAATTTGGTATAAATAAAATTTCTTATCACATTCAACGAAACCATCGAATAAGTAGTGAGAAACAAAAATACACAAGGGTACTGTTAATGAAAGTGCAGCGGCCTTCGAAAACACTTCTTCTGCTCTGCGGTGTAAATAGTATAATTACAACTGCTGTTGGTTTTTCCATTATAAATTATTTCTGAATTTAAACAACACATTTTCGAACAATAAGTCTATCATTTTAATTAAATAGAATGTTTTATTGGAAAGACCACAAAGTTTAGCGTAAAGGACATCGAAATGCAGAGCCATAGTTCGCCTACCGTTCAATAATTTCTCTATAGAGACATTAAAACCAGCTACATATAGAATTCAGCGAGCATTTAGTTGACAACATTGTTTTCAGTGATAACACATTTCACAAATATTGCTTATTAAAAAGCCAGCATAGTTTAGCAATCAATTTATCTTTTTGCTTTTGCTTGGATCAGCACTCATGCCATGCATTGAAATATTATTTACGCGCAGTCAGGTTCCTTTTTCCCAACATAAATGGAACAGAAAAGTCAGAAAAGTGTTAAAGCGACATATATGTGATTTTTGAAAAATTTGTTGCTTTTATAAAGAACGCATGTCGGTGGCATGGAGTCTTGCATCTTGTGGGGCCTTGAAAAAATTCTAGACTATGACTATAATTATACTGAGAATAGGCACTCTTTTTATTATATTATAAACTTTCACCTGATAATATTCATTCAAATATTATAAGAGCCTTGAATAGAGTTCTCATTTGTTTCATTCTTTGCCGTATTCCGGCTGCAACAATATTTATTATCTCATTCCATACTTAATTTCATTAATAAGAAATTTCTTAATCTGTATAAGAAGTTCTTTAGAAATTGATTGCCTCCAATTTGTTTTTTTTTTTTTATTATAAAAAGATATATTCTTTTCTATTTTACTTGCGACCAGCTTGTGCTTCAGTTATACACTTTTCCCATGAGTATTTAAAGCAGTTGTCTGTTGTTATTTTTTTCTCCTTTTTTCAGCACTTGGTTTGATATCAATTTCAGATACATTCAAACAACAATGAAGCAAGTGCTCCAAAGAAGGAACAAAAAAAGAAAGGAAACAAAACTCATTTCGCTGCAGGCTAGACTTAGTAGGGGTTCCGATAAAGAAAAATCTGGCAAATATCTTTTTTTTTGTGATATTATTTTCCTATAAAGAAAACGTTTTTTCATAGTACAATTACTTGTAAACCAAAAACAGCTCTGTCCTCTAAGGTCGGGTTTTTAAGAGGTGGTTTAAATTTAAACCTAGTTTAACGAAGTCTGAAACTCTGATCTTTCCAACAAACTGCGATTTGTTTTTTTTTTTTATTATTTCATTAAGGACACACATTTTAAGCAAAGCTAAGCTGTTCCGTCAAAATTTTGTATAAAAAGTTGATAACAGCGGCAAAAATCTATTTTCAGATTAACTAAACCTAGTTTAACTGGGATCCCAAAAATCCAGCCTAAGTGTTAAGAGCACTAGACGGCAGCAGGCTACCGACTACAATCTGTCAGTAGTGAATTACATGTGTTTATATGGGCAGGTTGTTGTCCGTACTGGTCTTCCGGTTGTAGTCAAGTTAAACTAATTTCTATTTTTAAGGGCGACAATATATAAACGAAAAAATAGTTCATTTGAAAAATCTTTTCAAAATAACTCAGTGGCTGACTACATGATGATAATTGAAGATTAAACAAATCCACGTATACCGAAATTATTGCCTGAGAACTGAACCCATTCTGTGATACGAGTAATTTGCGAACGACGATACTCGTACGTGCAACAGCGAAACCCCTAAACCAAATCAATGTATAAATACCATGTTTGTGCTGGTATCTTTGGGATTAAAAAAAATTCTGTAGAATTTCTTTAGCAAAATACGTTCGAGCAGTTCCATTTTGCGCAATTTTTAGTTTAATTTCAGTTTTTGTGATCACACAACCGTTTGCCAGAATACACAAAGGAGATTTAACAGACTGTAAAAAATAACAAGTGTTATTTTAAATTATTTAGGTTAGTTAAATATTTAAATTCGATGAGAGAAACAGGATGAAAATAGAAAATAAAAGGTTAATGAATATTTTATGGCACTGTATTTTTATTTTGCATAGAAAACAGTAATTGAACTGTAATTGTATGCTCTAGTGTGAAGCAGGAAATGTTATATGAATTCAAAATGTGGTACATGAACTAGAAAAGACTCTAGACAATTGAACGCTTGCAACAAAGTAGGTAAGAATTGTGGCATGACTTTTTGTATTAAAGGAAAAGGAAGTTTCATTTTGGTTTTAAAGTCATTCAATTACAGGGGAATTTTTCAGACCATTCTGAAAAGAATAATAATAAAGTCCTTTGCATGTAAGCATATTTCTGCCAATTTAAACTGCTAAAAGAAATTTAACTAAAAAATTTAGGACTTTTAAAGTAGAGAATATTGTAAATTATAAATTAGAATAAACAGTCATTTATCTTATAATTTGTAGCATTTGATTATTAGATTTCTTTTAAGGGCATGAAATTTTTTTTGAATTTCTATATAAAATGTTTAAAGTTTTTCTGCACCTGCTTTAATATTCAACTATTCAGCATTCTTCAGTCCACATTCAAGGGGCTATTTAAAAATGGACATTATTTTCATTCATCAAGAATATATGGCAAGAAAACAAATGATTTATTTAGAGATTAATACGCACATTTGGGCCACTACCTCCACCAGTTTGACCATATGATGATTGCCTACTTTACTTTCCCAGCAAACACAATTACTTGTTATTATAAAAAATTATTTGTTATATAATTTTATCTTTAAAATATATATCTGAAAACCTCGTTGTAAGTTTGTTATCAAAGTGAAAGAAGGTTGAACAGTTCTTCAAACATTATTTTAAAAACTTAATCGTACATGAACACCGTATTGTTCAGACATGCACCTTAATTGAGCTTATTGCAATTAATGCCATTATTGAGCTTAATTAGCTATATAAATTTTTAATTAAGTGATTGCTCAATTAACACTTAATTGTTATAACGTTTAGTAGAATTACAAATGCAGCACTGCTAAAAAAAGTGTGTTTAGTGAGCAAAGCATAACTCACTGAACAAAGTTACTTAAGACTTGCCACCTAAAATGTGGAAAAGTAAAAAACCAATAAACACATTATATCGAGCCATGTTGAAGATAAGTTATTGGTATTTAATTTATTATACTGCTGGCTTTTACCAACGACTTTGTTTGCGAAGGATATGTGAAACTTCAGCTAATGTGTATGTTATATGACTGATGTGTCGTATTTTTACTGTATCAAAGTTTAAAACGTTCTAAATTATCAGTTTTATAATTCATACATCCCCAGAAACCTTAGAGCACCTTTGACCCCTTATAAAGTCATTGCCAAAAATAAGTATATTGTTAAGTCAGCTGTCATATTTCCATAAACATTTTCGGCTACCCTTAAGCACGTAATAGGATCATTTCCAAAAACAAAAACCACCCTACGTTTTTCTTCAGATCTCAATATATGCCAAATTTCATCTAAAAGACGGACAGCGTTACTTTCATATATCATATTATATTAGTAAGTAAAAAAGTGCAAGTAATCATAAAAAGTGCAAGTCATTATAAAAAGTGCAAGTCATCATAAGAAGTGAAAGTCATCATAAGAAGTGCAAGTCATCATAAATAGTGCAAGTCTTCATAAAAAGTGCAGGTTATTATAAAAAGTGCAAGTATTATAAGAAGTGAAAGTCATCATAAGAAGTGCAAGTCATCATAAAAGGTGCAAGTCATCATAAAAAGTGCAAGTCATCATAAAAAGTTCAAGTAATCATGAAAAGTGCTAGTCATCATAGAGGGTGCAAATCATCGTAAGAAGTGCAAGTCATTATAGAAAGTGTAAGTCCTCATAAAAAGTGCAAGTCACCACAAAAAGGGCAAGTCATCATAAATAGTGCAAGTCATTATAAAAAGTGCTGGTTATTATAAAAAGTGCAAGTAATCATAAAAAGTGCAAGTCATCATAGAGAGTGCAAGTCATCATAAGAAGTGCAAGTCATTATAGAAAGTGCAAGTGATCATAAAAAGTGCAAGTCACCACAAAGAGTGCAAGTCATCATAAAAGAAGCAAGTCATTTTGAAAAGTGCAAGTCATTATAAAAAGTGCAAGTCATCATAAAAAATTCAAGTCATCATAAAAAAGCAAGTCATTTTGAAAAGTGCAAGTCACCACAAAAAGTGCAGGTCATCATAAAAAGTGCAGGTCTTCATAAAAAGTGCAAGTAATCATAAAAAGTGCAAGTCATCATAAAAATTGCAAGTCATCATAGAAAGTGAAAGTCATCATAAAAAGTGCAAGTCATCATAAAAAGGGCAAGTCATCATAAATAGTGCAAATCATTATAAAAAGTGCTGGTTAATATAAAAAGTGCAAGTCATCATAAAAAGTGCAAGTAATCATAAAAAGTGCAAGTCATCATGGAGAGTGCATGTCGTTATAGAAAGTGCAAGTCATCATAAAAAATGCAAGTCATCATAAAAAATGCAAGTCATCATAAAAAAAGCAAGTCATTTTGAAAAGTGCAAGTCATTATAAAAAGTGCAAGTCATCATAAAAAATGCAAGTCATCATAAAAAAAGCAAGTCATTTTGAAAAGTGCAAGTCATTATAAAAAGTGCAAGTCATTATGAAAAGTGCAATTCATTATAAAAAGTGCAACTCAGTATAAAAAGCGGAAGCTATCGCTGCTATGAGCGTGATAAATGTAATTTGGAAAAAAACACTATGAGAATATAGCCTCTGTTCAAGTTTGAAAAACTGTTTAATATATAATTTGTTGTAATATAATAATAAAACTATCAAACGTTTAACTGAGTGTTTACTGGGTTTTTGAATTTACCTAACAAACAAACTCACTTAATCACCAATGCTCCAACTTTAACTTTCCAATAGTAGATTAGAAAAAACTTCCGCAAACTACATACGGACCATAAAAAGTGCAAACTATTTAGCTGCAGCATATTTTTTTCCAGACACCAAACAGAAGATGTTCTAACGCAAACACCAGCAGCAAAAACAAGAAAGAAAAAAAACAAAACAACGGAACGTAAGAAACTTGCAATAAAATATGATGTGACCATGTAAGCTGAAGTGAAAGAAATGATTGGCAATAACAATACCATCAATGTGACAGGAACTTGACTGTTTTGCTCCATTGGGCGCCGGACAGACACTTAAAACCAGCCGTCATACACAAACATTCTTAACTTGAATAAATATGAAGAGCAGAAAAAACAGTAAATAGTACAGGCACAGAAAATGGAAAGCCGGCGTAAACAGAAGGAACAACGAAAGCATTTTCCATTTCTATTCTATGCAACTTTACAATTTCCATCACACTTTATTGCCAACTTTTACTACGAGCTGTTGGAGTGCAGACGTCATTGTGAGTGCTAAAGCAGGCATATTAACTACTACCATTACAAAGTCACTCAGCCAGATAACATTTTTTTCTTTCCTTTTTTTTTGTTTTTTTTTTGCTGTACAACATCGTATTATTATGGAGATTCTTCTGGGCCATTCATGCATATTATTGGCTTCGAGACAATTTAAAGTGGTCAATAGAGAACGAGAGACCAAAGAAAGAAAAAATCGTGTAGAATAACAGCTCGTAGTGAAAAAATTCAAATAGAAATGCAAGAACTGTTAAGAAAACCATAATCGTTAGAATGAAAATTGCATAATAGTTGTTTGAAATGGAAAAATATAAAAATACAAGTTTTTGTATGAATAGAAAAGTGCTAATTTCAGTTGAGAGGAGAAAAAAAGTGCTTTTAAAAGTGAAATTTATTTAGTGAAATAATTTGTGGCCAATTTGAATAAAACATGAGTTGGGGCAGCAGGATATATATAAGATATCTGCATTTATTTTTCTAAATGTAAAATCGATTAGCTTAGGTTGACTTTTTCAAGTCATTTTTGTCGCAAAAAATTTTTTAAATTAATGTAAATTTTAATCTTTTCTATTTAATTAGGAATTGCAACCTCGAACAACAAGACAAGGTATCTTGTAAATGATAATGATAGTGATTACACAGGCGGATAGATTACACTCTTATATAAAAATATTAATATGTAATTTAAAGCAAAAGCAAAGAACAAAAATAAACACAAAATTAAAACAATTTTGTCAATAACAGAAAAAATGGTAAAGAGGCCCCTTGTACAAAAAAAAATTAATTAATGATATAAAACAAGTAAAAACGTAATATTCGACAGGGTCGAATCTTAAATCCCTCCAAATATTTAGTAAATAAAAATATATTTTTATTCTTATTAAAATTTACTTTTTTAGGGTATTTGGCTTAAGTAAACAAGAAAAAAAAGTTATTTTAATACGGCCATTTTCAATGTGTTGGTAGGAGCATGACTGAGACACCGTTCCGTCAGCATAAAAACTTACATATTAATATTTTATATCAAAGTGCAAAATGGGACTGAGATAAATTAAAAATGTTTAACCTGCTGGGCCACAGTTTCTTTAAGACATTTCTGTGCTCAATTTTAAAACTCTATACAGGGTCACCCCGAGAAAGACACCTGTGGGGGAGACTTCTCACCTAACTCGCAAAAACTAATTTTTCGGGGTAGTGAAGTGGAGAAAAAAAAATTTTTTTTATAAGGTCATTTAGAGAGCAAAGGGGGTGGAGGGGTAGGGCATAGGAAGATCTTACCTCAGCCCTGAAAGCTTACAAATAAAATTTTCAAGGAATGTAGGCCTAAGGAATACATTTTGTTAAATTTTTATACCATTTTTTCATATAATATATAACTTCAAGGCCCACTAAAGGGGCGGGGTCAAAAAATAGACTATATCGTGTTTTCCATAGACGAACGTATGGGCATTGCTATATCGTCTTAGACTTCATCACCGATCAGGAATATATATGCTTTATGGTGTCCAATTCTTTTTGTAGGGTATTAAAACTAAATTTTGTAAGAGTGGCTTTGGCAAGGGCCATGGGGGAGACATTTCACCTTTGCCATAAAACACTAAAAATTATTTCTTGGGATAATTATATGCAAAATTAAAAACAAAAAATTTTTTTGATAGGGTCATTTAGGGGGCAAAGGGGGCGGAGGGCTTCGTCATAAAATCTTAAAAATGTTATTTTTAAGGAATATAGGCTTAAGTAATACGATTTGTACTATTTTTGCATATAATAACGCCCAATAAAGAGGGCGGGATCCAAAAAATTATTTTTTTATATATTATGGTTCCAAGTTTAATTTCTTTTGATATGAAAATATATCATTTGCTTGACAAAATTGCAAAAAAATAAACTTTGAAAATTATGTTGTTTATTTTAGAGGTCGGCTTAGTTCTCCTTAGGGGAACTTTTTTGCCTCTCGCCTGATTAGCACCATTTACGAAGTTGACCTGTTCTATACTTCAAAATGTATCTATACCAAATTTCAAGATTCTGACTCTTTTCGTTTGAATCATGATTTCCACAAACGAACTGACGAAGGGACTGACATATCTAGATCGTCTTATATTTCATCACTGATCAAGAATTTATATACTTTATTGGGACTATATCCCTCTATATTTCGCTGCGCTACACACCGAAGGACAAGCTGAATATACTCTCCAACTTTTTTATGAAGGGTATAATTAGGGTGCTACTGACGCCATTAAGAAGAAAAAAACCGACACAGTCCAAAATATAAAAATTTTTCTTTTCTAGGCCTGTTTAATACATTAAACCAGGGACCGGAAATAAGAGTTATTTTTCAATTTTTGAAGAAATAAATCATACATAAATGAACATCGTAGAAAACTTTTAATTACACCATCATGATTTTTAGGCGAAATGCATCCAACATATTGCATGATTTTTAAATTTTAGATTTTTATTTTAACAATCAAAAGTAAGAGTTATTTTTGTTATTTATTTTTTTAAATGAAATATAAGAGTTATTTTTTATTTTTATTTTTTTATATGAAAAATAAGAGTTATTTTTGATATTTATTTTTTTAAATGAAAAATAAAAGCTATTTTTGATTTTTATATTATATACAAAGAGAAAAGAGAACAAAAAGAGCAAGCATGAAATGTGCAGTGGGCAATTGCAAACAAAGTAACAGCAAAAAAAAAACAAGTGAGAAATAATTGTGTAAAAATGTAATATTGTTACCAAAATTTTTTTTGTTTTCAAAAAGCTGTGTCATTTTATAGTTTTCCAAGAGATGAAGCTCAAAGGAACCTATGGCTGATATTTTGCAAGCAAAAACATTTGTTTTGCATGGGGAAAAAAGAAATATAATTAGCACTTGGGTTCAATATTTATATAAAATAACTATAAATTATCAATTTCAAATAAAAAAAGTGGAAAATAAAATAATTTTTTAAAATTGTTTATTATCAAACAAATTTAATTTGAAAAATCGCAATTTGCCCCACTGTCCTGTTTTTACAATAACATAATAGTTCTCCATCTGAATTTTATTAGCCAATCAGAACACATGTTGAGTGACGTCAGAGTTCCATCATGCGCAGAAAAGTATTTTTATTTCAGCTTGTTGGCGTAATCTTTATTTTATCATTCTTGACTACAACCACAAAAGTAGCACGGACAACAACCTGCCGTGTAGCCTTGAAAATAATTATTCCCATATAAGCACATTTATTCTATTTCTGACAGGTTTTGTTATACTTTTATGCAACATTTTTTTTCAATTCTTACAATTCAATTTGTACTCTCTGATTTTATATTTCCCTAAATATTTAAATAAGTAACTAAACAAAAGGGTAACAGCAGTGAACTTTTAACACCACACTAAAGAATCTTTAATATTCAAAATAATTTTATTTTTGCTTAAATGGCTCTTTCTAAAGTACTAAGAACAGTTTCTTGAGTATTTATCCAGCCAGAAAGATGTTACAAAGTACATTCCATATCCAGCACACAAAAAAAAAGTACAACTCTTTCAATATTTTTCATCATATTGCCCAACAGTATTTGATTTATCGAATATAATTTCGAGTACATTAATTATTTCAACAACAAAAATTATGAATATCATTTTCGAAGTGCATTAATCAAGCGACTGCACTGGCCGCACCAAATGAATATGTGCCATTTTAAAGGCATAAAAATAAATAAATCGACACCGTAGTAAATGTTCCAACTCTCTAAACTGAGTCACTAGTTTATAAATCTTAAAATAAATTTGTGTTAATGTTTCATTTTTTTTTCTTTCTTCCTTTCTTCAGTTCACTTGAATTTGGCGGCACCCACCAACTCAGCCATGTTGCAACATAAAGCTTGCTTATGTGCTGCAAAAGCCAAAATAAACAGTAAGTCGTCATCATCATCATCATGAGCGTTATGCAAACACTTTGCCATAAGATTGTTTTCCACAGATACTTTTAATACGAGCAAAAAAGAAAAGCCAATGAAAATAGAAATAATAAAAATAAAACTGCACAAGTGCATATAAAATGAAACACTTTCCATGCTGCTACTTCAAAATACACTCATATGGAAAGCAGTTCTCTTCATTAAACAGGCCTTTCATGAGTTGTACCTCCGCTGGCAAAATAAATTATGACAACTCAAAACCGTTCAGCAATAAAATCGACAGTGGGATGGAAGTTTAAGCCCTCAAATGGAAATGAAAATAATAGTGACTTTCTTGTCTGCCACGACTCCCGTCATTTAGGAGGAGGAGTAGTTTTTGAAAATTTTTAAGTTCATGCCACATGTCTTCAAACTTCATCTGTTTTGTTTTTATTGCCATTAATATCTTGTTATGACTTTCATATATGGAATTTTTCTGTTGCCATGGGAGTCTTGCTGCAAATCTTTGCACAATAAACTTCGACGACACATTATGCTTCATTAGTCAACGCTGGAGCAACCATGACAACATGTTTTATACGCATTTTTTTTTCCTTTTATTTTATTACTTTCCTTCTTTTTATTTCTATTTCTATTTGATGGAGACAAGCATGTCTTGGTTAATAGAAAAATTTCAAGTATTTTAACTTAAGTGTGATTGGAACTTAACTTTTATTACAGAACTTAAGGACATTAATCAGCTACATTTTCTAGGCACTGTTTCTTCGGCAGATACATATTTAAGGTATGAGTCTAAATGATATATATGCTGACCTTGTTGAAATACCAGCTGGAGTTGCACAGGGCTCGGTTTTAGGACCATTGCTCTACAATTTGTACTGTTCCGATATGCCGCAACCCAGGGGAGTAGAATGCGCAGCATATGCAGATGATACTTGTTTATATGCATCTCACCGGTATGGGATAAATATTGTTATAGACGTACAACTAGCTTTAGATCAGCTTATGGCTTATTTTCACAAATGGAAAATTAAAATTAATGCAAGCAAAACTAATGCAATATTTTTCACTCGCAGAAGAAATTTATGCTTTTACCCAACAAATCAACTCAAAGTCAATGGCATCAATGTGCAATGGAGTTAACGTAACTCCATAACGTTAAATATTTGGGTGTCTTACTAGAAAAAAAATTAATATTTGAACTCCATATCAAGAAACAGATTGAAAAATTCAATTTAGCAAAAGCAATGTTATATCCTCTAATCGGGCGTAAATCATTTTTAAGTCGTGATCAGTGTTGCCAGGAGATTTTTTTAAAAATCCCTACACTTATGAAAAAAAAATCCCTTTTTTTCCCTACAACTTAAAAAAATATTCCCTACAAATTTCCCTACGACAGTTAAATTTAAAATAATGCGTGAAGTTTGTTTTTTTTAAGGAAATTTTATTTTTTAAGTCATATAATTCTACCGCGTACTTAAAACGAACAACAAAATTGCACAAACACAACCCAACGTTCACAAGCACAATGTCATACATAGTCAGCTGTTTTACATCTCATAAACAGCTAATCCTTTTTAATTAGATAAACCCCCGTCTCCACGTAACATAAAGTGTATTAACATCTAAGCCTTTTGCATTAGTGTAGGGGAGACAAAATTGTGTGTGTGTCTCGCTCATACGGTATGAGTCATACTTATCTATAAGGCCTATATGTTCAAGTTTCTTGATGTCAGTTGTAGACCTAGGTTAATAAGTGAGTGCAAAAAGCAAAGCGTATGTGTATATTCCGTTGTATACATTTTGTTTGCTGCATAATAATGTTGCCATATGCTAAAAATTTTTTTAGTTGCCATATCACCAGATTTGTTTTGCTTTTTTTGTGTTACACTGAAAGGAAATTATCTTTTTTCAACTTTTTGTACTGAAAATTTTTCTTAAATCAAATGTTATTTTGAATAACCAATAAATATCCCTACAATATGTCCAACATCAAGAAATCTGTCCTTTTTTTCCTACACGTGGAATTTAAAAAAAAAATCCCTACGAAAAGGGAAAAATCCCTACTCATCACTGGTCGTGATAATAAAATAATCCTGTCTAAAGTAATTTTTCAATCTATAATTTTGTATGCTTGTCCACTTTGGGGCGTTTGCGCAAAATCCCATATTAAAAAAATCCAAATCTGTCAAAATAAGCTATTGAAGATGATGCTTAATTTACCATGGCATTTCTCCACCAACGATCTCCACGAAGAAAATTATATAAAACTAATTATTGAAAAAATTAACTTTTTAACTGAACGCTTTAAGACTTCTTGTAGCATGTCTATGTAGTAACCCACTAATTTCTGGCCTTTGTTAAAGGACACCAGTTTATTTATTTAATTATAGCACCATACATACATATGTGTATTACGTATATACTTAAATGCGTATATATGACTAATAAATATATATATATATATATATATATATATATATATATATGTATGAGTGTATATGTAATTCATCTCAAATATTAAATCAGAGGTTTTTATAATAATACCATTTTCCTCTGATATAATATATTTGTTATAAAAATCCTCTTATAAACTGAATATGATTTTATAGATGAAAAGTTAGTGTAATGACTAAAACTCTGTAAATTGTGTGATAACTGTAGGTTAAGTGACAAAAAAAATTTAGTTAAATCAATACAAAAAAAAATAAAATTTTTAATATCTACTCTGAAAAAATATATATTTAAGATGATACCATGAGCATGCACGAACAAGATCATGCACGACCACCTGCTTAGCAAAGTTCTACTTTTTCGATTCGAAATAATTCATTCCTTATTATAATCAAAGCTTTATATCCGACTGGGTCGAACCTTCCAAATATTTAGTAAATAACAACTCTATTTTGCCGACGTCACTCCGGGAGACATCTCACCTTTGCTATAAAACACTAAATAGTAAATTTTTGGAGTTATTAAGTGTAAAAAAAAATTTGTTTTTGATAGGACCATTTAGGGAGCGAAGGGGGGAGCGAAGGGCAGACCAGAGACCATCTCAACTTCGTCCTAAAAGCTTTAAAATTTAAATTATGTATGAATTTCTATTTTGATAGTGAACCTTTATTTATGTAAATTGTATTAGAGGATGTTAATTTTCTCAACAGGCCACAAGTTCAAATCTGCGAAACTGCAAATTATCATCAGCGTTCTTTGTTCAATTTTTGCACTGTTTCAAGTGGTGCTAGTTAGTAGCTTTAAAATTTATTTTTTAAGGAATGTACGCTTAAATTATACTATTTGTATTTACATTTACAATATTTTTCCATGTAATATGTTGCTTTAACGCCCATTAAAGGGGGGGGGTCCAAAAATGTATTTTTATGATTTTTTGGATGGAAGTTCAACGCTTTGGAACTTTTTGGACATAAATATATATAAATTATGCTTTGAAATATTACAAAAAAAAAAACTGAAAAAGCGAAAGAGATACATGGAATATTGGGAATATTAATCGTCAGCGTTGGGGAATTTCGTACTAACCAAAAAGGTAATAACTTGAAAATATGAATGTGGGAACTTCTCATATTCAATTTTCGTTAAAATATTGGTTAAATAGTTGATATTCCTTCTAACTAGCACCAACTTGCAAAAAGTGGAAAAATTGAACAAAGAACGCTGATGAGATGGCGTAGCGGCCTCGAAATCAGTACTGATCCGTTCTGCTGGTTTAATGACTATGAAAAATATTCTTAATATTCCACACTCAAAAATAATAAATAGAATGTAATCACGTTCATTTATTAAAATAAAAATAAATAAAAAATAATTTGCAGTTTCGCAGATTTGAACCTATAGCCTGTTGAGAAAATTAACATCCTGTAATACAAAAAACTGATGTTGTCTTTTAGAGGTTGGCTTAGTACTTCTTAGAGGAACTTTTTCCTTTCTGGCCCGACTCAGCCCATTTACGAACTTGACCTGTGCCATCCTTCAAGATGTATCTCTACTAAGTTTCAAGTGTCTGGCTCTTTTCGTTTTAACTGTAACGTGATTTCCACAGACTAACGGACAAACATGGCTAAATCGTCTTAGATTTCATCACTGATCAAGAATATATATACTTTATGGGGTCCTAGGGGGATATTTCGCTGCATTGCACATGGAATGACAAAGGGTATTAAAATATATATTGGACATGTGCACGATTGTTTAATTTAGTTTTATTTTATTAAATTAAAAAGCAAGTGAAAATTTTCACCTCTTTGTTGTACACTTTTACACCCCACTGTCCATGGGAACACTAGAATATGTATCAATTAAAAAAATTTTACATTTCACCCCGCAATTCAGTTGATGAAAATTTTCCGATTTGTAAAAAATGTTTTCACTTACATATATCAATAAAATTAACAAAAACAGTAACAAGAAGCGAACATACTTGCATGTAAGTACTTGCAGAGATGGAATTGAATTGGTGTACAATACGCTGAAATTGTATTGGAAAAAGACGACAGCAACACAAAAAAGCACGAGTGTGTAAATAGTTCTAGTTGGCAGAATACCAACTCATTAAATGAAATGTTAAGAAAATAACGATAATATTAATGAAATAAAAAAGTGTCATTTTCATATATTGAAAGTTTTTGAAAAAAAAAACATTTTTTAATATTAGAGATTTAACCAGGCACAGGAAATGGTATTAGCTTATGGTGGCATATGCAACAATTGCAAAAATTTACCTCTACGAAAGCGGATGCAATGGAAAATTTCTGAAGAAATCAGACTATAAAGTCTTGGGCAAGATTTCTGCATTGGTGTGTGGTTGTGTTAATTGTTGTCGGCCTGTTTCAATGACGAAAGCATAGTGCTGGTCACTGGACAATACCAACAGAGCTTGACACTGTCATATACTAAAAAGCATATCTGTTTGAGCGTATAGTAGTAAGAAATCGCCGGCGAAGTAGAGATTAAAGAGGCTGTAGCAAATTATTTTGTTCCTATCTTTCAGCGTCTGCCTTTTCAATACCAACTTTTAGTTTTCATAGTTGCACACAATGCATTGCATGAGTAGGGGTAATCCCCCGAATACCGAAAGTAAGTCTGTGTTCACACGTGTCATGTCTTATTGACAAGATTCTTACTTCTTCTTAGTTGTATTCAAGAATGATAAAATAAAGATTATGCCTTGCGCATGATTTACCGTTTGATGACGTATTTGTTCCCTCGAAGAGATTCCCAAATGTTTATTATATGCAAAACTAATACTTTCTCGTACAAAATTAATATTTTATTTTATATTTGGCAACTCTTCACACAATCTACTCAGAGAGATTTCCAATTTACTCAGAGAGATTTCCAACAAGCAAATTAAATCGGATTTATGAAAGTGCAAGTTTTGTGTTATATTTTATAATAAATTGTGTTACATTTTAAAATAAATATATTAAAATAATTATTAAATAACTAAAAGTGTAAAAAACTTATTAAAACTTGATTTTTAAAGCTCATAAACTGTAAACAAAAAAACCTAAATTAAAGAGAAAAGAGAACAAAAAGAGCAAGCATGAAATGTGCAGTGGGCAATTGCAAACAAAGTAACTGCAAAAAAAAAAACAAGTGAGAAATAATTGTGTTAAAATGTAATATTGTTATCAAAATTTTTTTTGTTTTCAAAAAGCTGTGTCATTTTATAGTTTTCCAAGAGATGAAGCTCAAAGGAAGTTATGGCTGATATATTGCAAGCAAAAAAATTTGTTTTGAATGGGGAAAAAAGAAAAATAATTAGCAATTGGGTTCAATATTTATATAAAATAACTATAAATTAACAATTTCAAATAAAAGAACGCGGCAAATAAGATAATTTTTTAAAATTGTTTATTATCAAACAAATTTAATTTGAAAAATCGCAATTTGCCCCACTGTCCTGTTTTTACAATAACATAATAGTTCTCCATCTGAATTTTATTAGCCAATCAGAACACATGTTGAGTGACGTCAGAGTTCCATCATGAGCAGAAAAGTATTTTCATTTCAGCTTGTTGGCGTAATCTTTATTTTATCATTCTTGGTTGTATTCATGTACATATAGTTGTGTGCTTTACGAATGAGAAAGCAAAACGTACTGACAGTACATGCGCATGAGTACTCGTTACTTTTCCCTTCTCCCCTCTCGCCTACAAAGTCGCAATCATGTCAGTAAAACATGACTCGTATGAACACACACTAAATAAAAAAAAATTTGGCTGCTATTTTTCATTTATGGGGGGGTAATTTTCATTGTTTTATTTAAATTTGCTATTTCATATTTTGGATCTATTTTTCACATATAATTTAAGGTTTTAAATTTTAATGAAAAAAAAACTAAAAGAATAGGAAAATTGGCTTAATGTTATGACAACGTGAACCCAAAAATGTTTGAACTTTTTTTTTTTGTAAAAATAAAATTAAGCTAAAGCATTAAAAAAGGTCCCAAGCTGAAGAATGAAAATTTTATTAAAAACTATTTGTTATTGAAAGCAATGAAATATTGTAGAAACTTCGCGCCAAGCTCAACCTCAAAAAAATTCATACATTTCTCAATCAGTTGTTATTTTTTGAAAATCTTATATTAGACAGGCTTTTCCTGAAATTTTACGGAGTTTCTACAAAATATGCTTTCACATAATGCTGACAATCCTGGATATCTCTCGAACCACTTTTAAAGGGTGTTTTTTATAAAGTGGCACAAGCTTTAATCATAGTGAAATAATTAAATATTTTTTTAATATCAATGAAACGGGCTTTATTGAAAAGAAAATTTTACAAAATGAATGTTTAAATATGATTTCTGTCATGTGGCCGCCACGGCTGGCGCGTAGAAGGTGCAACCTGGAACACCAATTTTCAACAACTAAAAAAATCTTCCATAAAGTGGCAGGACACAACCCCAGCTTGCTAAAAACTGCGACAAATTGATTGATTAGGATCATCCTTAATGCTTTCCTGTACAGCGGCTGCAGCTTTTTCTATGCGCACTCTTCGGCGTCTCACGGCATGCACATTATCAGTCACATCAGTAAATGCGGTCCAAAAAAGATATATTGTTCTTCGAACTGAGAGCATCGTCAGGTTAGGCCGCAAGGCAGGAACTGACGTAAATCAAAGACATATTTGTTCTTCGAACTAGACGCTCTGAAGGACGATTATGTACGCCTTGAAATGGAAGAAATGAACGATGAGTTTGACGAATAGAACAATTAATTTAATTAATAATTTCAGTAATTTGCACGCGTTTCTCTGGTGTTATGAAACTAAAAAAACACGCTTTACTACCCAAAAAAAAACAATTTGACAAGAACTTTTACACACATGAATCGCATTTGCTTTAAATTTTCGTCAACAATAAAAATGATGTCGACCGCAAAAAATTTAATTAAAAATTATCTACAGTCGTCGTTATTTTTAAATTTTGAGACACAATATTTTTTATGATTCTAGAATTTTTATATTCGAAGTTTTTAAAATTTACCGAATCGAATCGATACTATAACTCATGATACCCAAATGAGGTTAATGTGTTTAGGATGTCGCCAATATAATTAAATCGTTAATATTCTTCATAAACACACACACACACACATAGTACACGTTGCCTTGACCTCAAAATAAATTTTACAATATCGGAATGAAATCATTTACTTCCTATTTCTGATAGCGGAAAATTAAAAAATTTTTGGGACTATTTTCCTATTTTCGAGAAATTTGTTTTATTTGCTGTCTTATCATTTTTCATGTACGTCACAATTATTCATTGAGGGCAATTTTTCGGAAGCTTGAAAATTTATTATAAATTTTGTTAAAATTTCTAATATCTGTTGTACAGACAATAGCAACATAAATTAAATTAAAAGTTACAAAAATACAGAAAACTTTTCATTACTGAGCTTTATTTAAAGTTTTATTCTAGAAAAGAAAAATTAAATTCTACCACATATTTTATTGGTTTCAAATTAAAGAAATTTATGTAAATACACACTAGGCCGATATGTAAACACTTTTCCCCCAAAACACTGTAAAACAACGCCGCAAAGAATTTTCTTAAATTTGGCTCCGTTCACTTCCTCCAAATGAAATAAATCATTTAATTTATGCATGAAATGAAATAAATTCTTTATGCAATAAATAAATCTTTATTAAATGCTTATAAAATTTTTCGAATGCCATTAATGACTTCCCCTCCCACATTTGTTTTACTTATAAATTAATTGAAAACCGCCCAAAAAATATGATATTTAAAATTTCATAAAATTTTGTTTTTAAATTCCCTAAAATTGTTTACATACATGAAATTTTTGCAATAAATTTCCCTGTTTCAACTTTAATCCGGTCAATGCTCCTTAAAATTTCGTAATAAAAAATTTTTCAAAATTAAACTCACTCCAGCCGAATGCATGAACAAGAAACATCCTTTAGAGAGAAAAAAACCCACCGCCTACATGTGTGCGTTTTAAACAAACGGCTAAGTTTGTACTTTTGACTTTTCATGAGAGTTTTTCTTTTTCGTTTACCATCAAAAATAAATTTATTTTCGCCACAAAGTTTTTTGTTCCGCCACATGTTGTACGAAAAAAAAACAAAAACTGAATTGTTTTACGTTGCTTTTGTATTATTTATTTTGTATACTCGTACTTTAATATATGTAAACTAACAAACAACAAGTGTAATAATTTTCAATTTAAAAGTTGAAAGATACACTCACGCGCCCATATTCATTGTCATTTAACACTCAACACATTATTGTAGTGAATTGATAGACCAGCAAACAACACAAGCATGAATTCGTTTAAATTATATATTGTATGCCTGAATAGGCTACAGATAAGTCTTTACTACAAAAAAATGTTACAACTCTCAGTATATTTTTAAAGACAACGAAATATCAACCAAATTTCAGATAAAAATTTTTTTTTATACCCTTCACAAAAAAGTGAACGAAATATCAAAAAAATTTCAGATAAAAATTTTTTTATACCCTTCTCGAAAAAGTGAAAGGGCATATATAGGTTTGTCATTCCGTGTGTAATTTCATAAAATATATATATATATATATATATATATATATATATATATATATAAAGTATATATATTCTGGATCATTATAAATAGCAATGACGAATGAGAGATGTCCGTCTGTCTGTACATGAAATCGACTTTTCCCAAGCCCTCAGAAGAGCTAGAGGCTTTAATAAAAATGAAATTCCAGGGTTTGGAAATTCGAAATTTTTTGGTACCCAAAAGTAACCAAATGAGACTTTTTGGTGAATTAAACCTATTTTGTATATTAGAAAGAAAGAAGAAATACACCCACTAATGGTATTTAAGAATCGGCACAGTTGAATGTATCATTCTTACTTGTTTAAATAGGACCAGCACTCAAGAGATGACCCCTTTATATGGAATGCACTGTGCCGGATCTAAAGCAGGGGATAGTATTGAGCAGACCGATCACGAAATATGAGAAGATAGAGATTTTATTTAGCTATTTTAATATTTTACTTCGCTGGCTAATTTTTTGCTACGGGGCTGACGAAGGAGGGTGCTGTCACTCTGCTCTTAGTACATGATCTCCTCCATCGAAGCCAGTTATATGCAGTGAGCAGTTGCCTTCATCACAGAAACGCACCGACAACAATTAATATACCCAAGCACTAAAACTGATCAGAAAAATTCTGCAATATATTAATGACTGAGTGCTGAATCGAACTCGGGACTTTCCGCTTTACAAACATATACTGATATTAAGGATCTAAATGTGTTAACGAAGGAATTGTATGAAAAACCTTAATAAATTCTTATCTATTATGAAATTTGGATTTTGCTGTCCCTAAAGAGGCTACAGTAGTGCTCTCTTTAGTGCCGTCAGTGACGACGCCTTACGCCTTCATCATTGAAACAATCTTGTACAAACAGCCTGTCACACTGACAGGGTCTTAATACATTCTGGTTTCAGCGTTAAAGCCAACTGTTAAAACCTGGTCTTAAATACCATACAAAATGATTTTTTTTAAACCAACTTGAAGCAAATTTGGAATTGCTTTTATGAACCAATTTTATGAAATGCAACCTTTTTGATGCCGGTTCTTGGCTGGGCTAAGTTGAGTGCTGCCAAGTTATATATTGGAAACAACTGGTATTGTTCCTCTCAGAATCCGCTTATGTTTTCATAGCCACCAAAAAGTGAATATAGAGGGTATGTTCACTTTGTCATTCCGTTTGTAACGCAGCGAAATATCCATCTGAAACCCCGTAAAGTATATATATTCTTGATCAGTGATGAAATCTAAGACGATCTGAGCACGTGCGTCCGTCCGTCTGTGGAAATCACGATTCAGTCCAAACGAACACAGCTATACTCTTGAACTCTGGTATAAATATATCTTGAGGAATAACACAGGTTAAGTTCGGAGATGGGCTAAATCGGGCAAGAGGGAAAAAAGTTCCGCTAAGAAGAACTAAGCCAACCTCTAAAAAACAACATGATTTTTAAAGATTTTTTGTAATTTTGTTAAGCAAATGCTTTATTTTTATATTGAAAAAGGTCCAACGCGTTAAACTTGGAGCCATAAAATAAAATTTAATACTTTTTGGACCCCGCCGCCTTTAGTGGGCGATATTATATGCAAAAATGGCATAAAAATTTAACAAATTGTTTTACTTAAGCCTACATTCCTTAGAAATAAAATTTTTGAGCTTTAATAACGAAGCTGAGACGTAACCTGGTACTACTCTGCCCTACCCCTCCTCCCCCTTTGCCCCCTAAATGACCCTATAAAATTTTTTTTTTTTAAATTGTGTATATAATTATCCCGAACATTTATTTTTAGAGTTTTATGACAAAGGTGAAAGGTCTCCTCCACAGCCCTTGCCGGAACGACCCCACCGAAATACAGTTTTCATATCCTCCAAAGAGAACTGGACCCCATAAAGTATATTTATTCTTGATCAGTGATGAAGTCTAAGACGGTCTAGCAATGCCCATACGTTCGTCTTTGGAAAACATGATATTGTCTATTTTTGAACCCCGCCCCCTTTAGTGGTTGTTGACGTACGATATTATATAAAGGAACTCTGTCCCACCACCGGTCGAATATAACGTTTTTACTTGTGTATCTATAACAACTTGATTTCTAAGAAGTTCTTCACTTTGTTTAAGTAGTTCCATAATTTTAAAATATTCATTTACAAAATGTAAAATAATTTTTATTTTAGAAAGCATTTTAAAACTTCTTCTTTTTTCCTTCATATTAAAACTTTTGTTGTACATGTTGTCAATTAAGTGTTGTAAAAATAGAGAACAAGTACAGCAACAAACTTATACATTTCTATCAGCGATTTAATTTATATTGAACAAATTTATTACACAGCCTGTATATTAAAACCACAATTCGCAGTGGTGTGAATGCAAAATCAGCTGTTTATGGCATTAACTTTCAGTTCAAAAACACTATTACAACACCTAAAACTGTTATACAATAAATGAAAATCAAAAAAATTAAGTATTTATGAGGAAATAATCTACTTCATTCCAATGATATTGAATTATCATTTTGTATTTTTAAGCAGATTAAAAAAAAAACATCCATTATAAATAATAATTCTACTGGCTTCACTTCCATTAATACTGAATTGTAAAAGCAGGCATAGCCATATAAGAATACTGAATATATACGAATAAATTATGAAAGACAATATATTAATGTTTGCTGGGAGATGCCGTTTATTGCGTATATGGCTTTCTTCACGCACTTTGTTTTTAATTAACCTGAATATTTTTCACTGCATGGAGTATTTCCTTAAAGAAAACTTATTTATAAGAGCGTTTTTATTTTATGCCAAATCTAATATAAATTCATATATTCTCTTTTTTGTTCAGCGAAAATAATTTAAATGTTTTATTGTGTGTCAAATGGGCAGTGCAAAACAACTTTAAGTATTTTTTTTTTAAATATTATTATTTATTTAAGCGATTTATTTGCTTTTATTTAAAATTGTTTATTCCAATATTTTACCATTTCCCTATGGTGTGGCTTTTTTAGGAAGATGCAAAATTGTGTGATAGGAAATATATTTTTGTAGTTTCACAATTTGCTTAAAAAATTATATATATTAAATGTAATTCAACTAAGATTGATAGACTAATTGTTTGACAATTTTTTTTTAAATCCAGAGAGAAGTGATAAACTTTCCGAGGCACAAAGAAAAATCAACACCAGTTTTTTTTAATTATTCAACTTCCACAGCAGAGCAAAACAGCTGTGTTCAAAAACCGCTACACTTTCATCATCAGTACTCATGTGTATTTTTATTAGTCACCACTTATTGGCTTAGTTGAATATTATAAAATTTTTTATTTATAAATAATTTATTAGGAAATTGCATACGAGAATTGTAACACACTTTTATTTAATATTCATATTGCCATTTGATTATTTTATTCATGTACCATTTTTCTGAATTTTTTTGTTTCAAATTCTTTTATAAAGGGTGTTTTTTTATGAAATTTTTTTTTATACGAATCAATCTGTTGTCTGACAGCTGTTTTGACAGTTTAAAGTGACGTCTCTACTCAGTATTGTTTGGCAAATCTTGATGAACAGGTTAACTCCAGAACAACGCTTCCAAATCGTGGAAATTTATTTTCAAAAACAGTGTTTAATTAAAAATGTTTATCCGCTTTTTTACCGCAAAATTCTCTTCAGTGATGAGGCGCATTTTTGGTTGAATGAATATGTCAACAACCAAAATTGCCTTATTTGGAGCAAAGATAATCCACACGCCGTTCAAGAATTACTAATGCATCCCGATAAATGTACTGTTTGGTGCGGTCTATGGGCTGGTGGAATCATCGGTCCTTATTTCTTTAAAAATGAGGAAGGACGACGCGTTACCGTGAATGGAAATCGATACAGAATCATGATCAATGAATTTTTGGTCCCAAAACTTCAAGATATGGACGTAAACGAAATGTGGTTTCAACAGGATGGTGCCACTTGTCATACTGCGGGCGAAACAATGGACTTATTGAAAGAACATTTCAACGACAACATTATTTCGAGAAATGGACCGGTGAATTGGCCTCCGCGTTCGTGTGATTTGACGCCACTCGATTATTTTTTGTGGGGATACCTGAAATCATTGGTTTACGTGGATAAACCAGCAACGATTGACGCTTTGGAAACCAGTATTCAACGTGTCATTGCTGAAATACGCCCGCAAATGCTTGAAAAGGTGGTCGAAAATTGGACCTCCAGAATGACTTTTGTGCAAAATAGTCGTGGTGGCCATATGCCCGAAATTATATTTAAATGTTAAATGACAAGAAATTATCTGTCAAATAAAAAATTTGTTTTGGCCATTTCATAATTTGGCATGTGTTTTATTTAGATTTCAAATCAGCAAGCTCTAATAAAAACACCCTTTACTTAAGTATATTTGAAAGTGTCGTTTGTGTCTTGGAATATTTATCATGCCTTTTTGAATTTAAGCAAATTTTCAAACAATTAGCCTATTAATCTTAATTGAATTTATTATAAGAAATTATTACTAAAACAATTTTATGTTCTTTATTAATACAACTTGTTTAAAAAAAAAATTATTTTTACTTTTAATACTAGTAAGTATTAGTTTCGTTCTTAGACTAATAAGTCGGCAATGAAGGAATGACAAGATCACTAGTACAGAACAGGAGCCTAAATTCCATTTGGGCCTTGAGAAAATTCAGAGTTAAAAAATCTATAAAAGATCTGTAATTTCCAATCTTAAGAAAACCTTCGAAGAAACTCTTCTAACAAGAAAAACTGGCTTTGAACGAATCGACTATTCGACTTAGTGTGTTTTTCACCTTATAAATAGTTTTCAATTATTCCCAGATAAGAACTCTACTACTGTTTTTATACAGACAAACTTAAAAACTATTTTCTGTTTAGAAACATTAAATTCATATAGAATATTTCTATGCTAAAATAAACAGTCTGATGGAAATGTTATTCTATTGTTGTTAACAATTTGTCACTTACCACATTATTTGTGCTCTAAACGCCAAATCCACTTGCTGAGTCAACAGCAGTCAAGGGGGTCTGCGATAAATTTAGATAACTTTAAATTTATTTGGGTATAATATTTTTTTGGGGGAATTATTGAACCTGTAAATAGAATAAATGAATATAAAATATTATGAATGTTTAACAACAATTTAAAAAACAATATCAGTTTTATGTGGGTTGGCTTTAAGCATTTCTGTGTGGGTTAAGGAAATCATATTTAAGAAAAGTTAACGAAATCTTAATTTATGGCATATTTTGCTATAATTTCATTAAGAAATAGTTAACAAATTCACAAGTTATGAGTTACGAGTTTTAAAGTTGTATTTGAAAAGGCATTTGAAAAAAATACGGCAAAGCAAATATGTTTTACAAGCAATCTGCTAATTTTTTGGGAAAAGAAATTTAATTGTCTTTCTAAGAACAGCTTTAAGGCTTGTGAATTGATAAAATATATTTTAGAAAAAAATGAAATGTATAGCGTCTTAATAACTTAAGCACGTGGATGTGAGTAGCTTACACATCATTTTTCTTAAATAGATATATTTAAAAAAGTCTAGTATAATTAAAAGTATCCATATGCCTGTTCTTTAACGCTATTAAATATTATATTTAAAAAGTAAAAGTGCTGTATTCGTCTGTGCCGAATCTTAAGTATCCTTCACCTTTCTCCTTTTTTTCTAAAACAGAAACTAGATGTTATGCACCAAAATAAACAATATAAGGAACTTATTTGGTTATATTTTTTTACCAAAAATTTTCGATTTTCCAACCCTGGAACCAAATTTTTAATTTTTTTGAAATTTTTTACACGAATGTAATTCTTCCTGAAGTATAAAAAAAGTTTAATTCAACAAAAAAATTAAATAAATAAAAATAAAAATTAGGAACGTACCAAACAAATTTTAATTTTCCAACCCTGGAATTCAATTTTCAATATTTTTGGTTTTTAATACCAATAGGCTAAATCTGCAAAATATTGCTATATTTATGTACCAAAAATACTTCGATTTTCCAACCCTGGAATAAAATTTAAAATTGTTTTGGTTTTTAATACAAATTTAATTCTGACTTTAGCGTAAAAAAAGCTTAATGCACTAAAAAAATACCAAAAGTAGTGAGTCACTACTATTTTTGATTATTTTATTTTTAAAATTACCGTTCTCGAACCCTGGAATCGAGTATCTAATATTTTTTTAATGTCAATTTAATCCTTCCTGGAGTATAAAATATGTTTACTCATCTAAAAAAAACTAAATTAGGAACTTATATGGCTATTTTTATTATAGCAATTATATTTCGATTTTCGAACCCTGGAACAGAATTTTTAATTTTATTTATTTATTATACGAATATAATTCTTGCTGAAGTCTAAAATAGTTCACTGAAAAAAGCAAAACTAGGAACTTTTGTGGCTATTTTTATATAACAAACATATTTCGATTTTCGAACCCTGGAACAGAATTTTTAATTTTATTTATTTATTATACGAATATAACTCTTGCTGAAGTATAAAATAGGTTTAATTCACTGAAAAAAGCAAAACTAGGAACTTGCATATATGGCTATTTTTATATAACATATTTCGGTTCTCAAACACTGGAACAGAATTTCTAATTTTATTTATTTATTACACAAATATAATTCTTGAGGAAGCATAAAATATGTTTAATTCATTGAAAAACCCAAAATTAGGAACTTATATGGCTGCTTTTATGTACTAAAAATATTTCAATTTCCGAACCCTGGAAGCGAAATTTTAATTTTCTTGTTTTATTTTTACTATTTAACTATTTTGGGCACTTTCATGTACTACAAAATATTGCATGTACCAAAAAAAAACGAAAAAAAAATTGCAATTTCCCATCCCTGGAAAACTAATTTTATTTCTTTTAGCTTTTCATACAAATTTTATGCTTCCCAGACTATGAAATAGGTTTAAATTACGAACAAACAAAAAATAATAATTGGCCTTTGCCAGTTAATTTTTCGTCTAGGAATAGGTGCAAGCTTCCCAACTCTGGAACCGTATTTCGAATTTTTCTTATTTAAAATACCACTCTATTTAAATTCATTTCAAAGCCATCAGTCCAAGAATGAAGTCTCTAGCTATTCTAGGGGCTTGGACTTCAACGCATGTCTTTGAAAAACTAATTTACCATCCCTGGAATGGCTTATGCCACTGCACAGATTTTTCAAAATATAATCTTTGAGTGGGTGATTTGAACAAAAAAAAAAAAAATGTCATCATAAAACTTGACCGTTGTACAATCCTTATTGTTATTGATTTATGGACAAATTAAATAAACAATTCCAGTATTTCATTTTTCGTGTGTGTGTATTTCTACACTAGCACACACACACACCGTAATCATTTTCTGTAATGGTGTGTTTTTATTATGTGGTAGAACACATAATTTACATTATCTGTCACATAACACTCATTTGAACCCCAGACCAACCCAAAGACAGACAAACGCATGCACGATAAAGACAAACACACACACACATTGTTATTATAAACAAGGATACTTTTGTGTTTAATATTATTAACCAGATAGCCAGCAATCCTGCGAACAAGCCAAAATTACCAACACTTAATGGTTCAACCGAAGCATTTACGGCAAATGAATTAAAAACTACTCGCACGTACTTATCGCACACACTGTACTACTATTCACAGATAAAGCACATTTTTTCTAAGCAACAATTTTCATTATTTTTATTGTAAAAACATACACAAGGAATAAAAATCTGCAATTGTCTACATTTTAGGGAGAAAAAAATATAATCAATAGTTTTCTAAAGATATCGGGATATTACATAGAAGTTAAAATATGTATAATTGGTGATATAATATTTTAGCCAATTCCATGCATTCAATCAAGAAACTTCAAATAAAACAAGTAAAAATATTATATTCGACCGGGTCGAATCTTAAATACCCTCCAAATATTTAGTTAGTAAATTTAAAATGTTTAACTTGGTGCCACAGAGTTGCTTTATATAATAGCATACGTCAACGCCCACTAAATGGGCGGGGTTCAAAAATAGACAATATCATGTTTTTCACAGACGAACATATGGGCATTGCTAGACCGTCTTAGACTTCATCACTGATCAAGAATTTATATATACTTTATGGGGTCCAATTCTCTTTGGAGGGTATTAAACCCGTATTTTGGCGGGGACGCTCTGGCAAGGGCTGTGGGGGAGACATTTCACCCTTGTCATAAAGCTCTAAAAATAAATGCTTGAAATGATTATATACAAAATCAAAAAATTTTTTATAGGGTCATTTAGGGGGTGAAGGGGAGGAGGGGAGTAGGGCAGAAACAGCCAGTCATAAAACTCTAAAAATAAATGCTTGGGATGATTATATACAAAATCTAATTTTTTTTTTTATAGGGTCATTTTGGTGGTGAAGGGGGAGGAAAGGGTAGGGCAGAGTGTTACCAGGTTACGTCTCAGCTTCGTCATTAAAGCTTAAAAATTTTATTTTTAAGGAATGTAGGATTAAGTAAAGCAATTTGTTAAATTTTTATGCCATTTTTGCATATAATAACGCCTACTAAAGGGGGCGGGGTCCAAAAAAAAATTTATTTTTTTATTTTATGGCTCCAAGTCGAACACGTTGGACCTTCTTTGACATAAAAATATATCATTTGCTTAACAAAATAAAAAAAAAAACTTTAAAAATCATGTTGTTTTTTAGACGTTGGCTTAGTTCTTCTTAGGGGAACTTTTTTCCCTCTTGCCCTATTTAGCCCATCTCCGAACTTAACCTGTGCTATCCTTCAAGATATATTTATACCAGATTTCAAGAGTCTGGCTCTTTTCGTTTGGACTGAATCGCGATTGCCACAGACAGATGGACGGACATGCTAAGATCATCTTATATTTCCTCACTGATCAAGAATATATATACTTTATGGGGTCTCAGATGGACATTTCGCTGCGTTACAAACGGAATGACAATTTGAATATACCTTCCATATTCATTTTTTGAGGGTATAAAAATCATTCACAAGACATAAATATTGCTTTTATTTATCGAACCTACACAACAGAATAAAGCAACTATTTTCGAAAGTCGCTGCATTTTCATCATCAGTACTCATGTGTATTTTGTTAGTCACCACGTATCTGGCAGATTAGTTAAAACAATATCTAAAAGTTATTTAAGACTACTAGCAGTTATTATGAACTATGCACCTAACATTTTTCCACTTGGCTTTAATATGAATAAATTTCTATCTAAGAAAAAAAAAAAGAAATAAACAAATAGGAAGAAAAGGTTGCAAAAATGCTTTCATTTCAATATCCTTTAAATGTGTTTCGTTAAGCCGTCGTGTTATGACTTTATTTACCTGACTTATCATGACATCAACATGGTTGGTTTACTACAAAAATACTTCCGTTTCCGTTTTAATAAAATCGTTGATACAATATAATGAACACACAAATACAAACAATAACATCAATGGTTGTCGATTCATTCAGGAGGGGGGAAAAAGTTAGCTAAAAGGCATTTGCAGTTAAAACAACAAAACAGAAGAAAAGGTACGCTGGAGAAAAACTACGTGTGCTCGGCAACAATTTTACGGCTGATGCTGATGATGACGATGATGATGATGATGATGTTGTTGTGTTCTTTATTATCTTCCTTTAGCATTTCTTTCTTTCTTATTAAATTTTTTTTTTTGCTTTCTTTCCGAATATGTATCTTTAAGTATCATCAAGTTTATATGTACTATTCCTTTTTTTTTTCTTTTTATGTTATATTTTTTCCTTATAATACTTAACCTTTCAAGATGTTTGATGTATAGGGTTTGAGAAGGAACAACAACGGCAACAACAATGTGTCATTTCAACTTTATACTGGCCATATATTTGCATGTTAAGGTTCAAATTGTTGTCGATGTTGTTTGGTAAACTATTACCTTTTAAATGCTGACAATATTTGTGTTGACTCAAAGAGCCAAGAGAAATAATATGGTGTGTGTGTGTGTGTGTGTATTGTATGTAAGAAGCAACTGCCTAATAGATTCGTCCCTTGAGGGATACTGCTAGCACGTGTTTCCGTATTATTGTTTTCATTATTTCTACAAAGATGGTGTGTCATAAGATAAGGTTTCTGAAGTGTATATGTGCAGATATTACTATTTGATATTTCTGCCCTTTGCTACGGGCCATAAAAAAATCACTTACTGAAATGAAAACGGTCAGGGAAATAGTTCTTATACTACAAGTAAATTGTAAATCGTTCGATGACTTAATTCCTTCTACTATATTTACAAAAATGGAAAAAAATTATAATAATGAAATTGATAACACACTTTGGAAACATTTTATTTTTATGGAAAATAAACTTTTCGTACGAATTGAATATGATTATGGTGCTTTACTCTGTTAATAAAATATCTGCTATGAGTCACTCAGTCTAAGGGGACAGTGGAGCGCATTAAATACAAAAACACTACAGAAGGCTGCCAACTACAACCTGTAAGAAATAGAATGATTATTTTCATTTACATTTGTCCTGCCGGTTGTAGTGGTTATGCTTTTTGGGTGAATATTTTAAAAGTGTAAGTGTAACTTATTTTGTCAAATATTTAATAGACGTGAAATTAGCTTTATGTTATTTGCGACAAATTTCATTTGTATATCTCATTTTCGAAATGTCATAAGGCAAGAAATTAATCGATAACATCTATCCAGAGTCTACCAAGTTAAAGTTTGGAAGACGTTGAATAAAACTGCATACGATCTGAAGTATCTTTGCTTCGTGCCCTTCTTAAAATAATTGTATTTTTACATGAAAAATCTGATAAAAAGTTTTTCATGTCACTCTCAACAGATTAAACGATTTTAAAAATTTATATACCAAGAGAAAGCCACTTCACATCACCCTGAAATGATACCCATATCGTTTATAAGAGATTTTGAGACTCGTAAGTCCGGAAGCAAGAGAGGTCGCATACTTTTGGAAAGGACTCAAACAGTATTTATTTTCAACAATTCTCATATTCTTGAACAGAAAAAAATATTTTGAAACATTCAAATTTTTCTTTGTTTTGACAGCAGTAATTTGTTTATTGTCGCCTATGAAAATATAAATTAGTTTGATTTGACTACAACCACAAAAGTAGCACGGACATCAACCTGCGGTGTAGCCGTGACAATAAACTTTTAAGGTATAGAGGCTTAAAAAATAAAATTTTTTAAATGTTTACACTTTTTTGGCATATCATATCTTACGTCAACGCCCACTTAAGGGGGCGGGGTCCAAAAATAGACTATATCATGTTTTCCACAGACGATTATTACTGATCAAGAATATAAAGACTTTATGGGGCCCAATTTTTTTTGGAGGGCACTAAAACTGTATTTTGGCGGGGTCGCTCTGGCAAGGGCTGTGGGGGATATATTTCACCTTTGTCATAAAACTCTAAAAATAAATACTTGGGATAATTTGTATATACAAAATTAAAATTTCTTTTTTTGATAGGGTCATTTAGAGGGCAAAGGGGGAGAGGGGGTAGGGCAGAAACAGGTAGATATAAAACTCTAAAAATAAATGCTTGGGATGATTATACACAATATTAAAAAAAATTTTTATTTATTTTTAATAGGGTCATTTAGCGGGCAAAGGGGGAGGAGGGGGTAGGGCAGCAACAGGCAGTCATAAAACTCTAAAGATAAATGCTTGGGATGATTATATACAAAATTTAAAAAAAAATTTATTTTTTTTGGTAGGGTCATTTGGGGGGCAAAGGAAGAGGAGGGGGTAGGGCAGAAATCGCCAGTCATAAAACTCTAAAGATAAATGGTTGGGATGATTATATACAAAATTTAAAAAAAAAAATTTTTTTGGTAGGGTCATTCAGGGGGCAAAGGGCTGGAGGGGTAGTGCAGAATAGTACCAAGTTACGTGTCAGCTTCGTCATTAAGGATTAAACATGTTATTTTTAAGGAACGTAGGCTTAAGTAAAACAATTTCTTAAATTTGTATACTATTTTTGCATATAATAACGCCCACTAAAGTGGGCGAGGTCCAAAAATAATTTTTTTTATGGCCCCAAGTTTAACGCGTTGAACCTTCTTTGACATAACAATATATCATTTGCTTAACAAAATTACAAAAAAACGTTAAAAATTATTTTATTTTTTAGACGTTGGTTTAGTTCTTCTAAGGGGAACTTTTTTTCCTCTTTTTTTTAGGAGTAGGACCAGTACTCAGGGGATGACCCCTACATATGCAATGCTTTGTGCCGGAACTGAAAACGAGGGGATAGTATTGAGGGAAGAGATTAGGAAAGATGAGAGGATAGACAGTTTTTTTGTAGCTATTTCAACCTTTTTACTTCGCCGGCTAACTTTTGCTACAGGGTCGACGAAGTTGGGTGCTGTTACTCTGCATTTAGTACAAAATAGTGTCAGTCGCCGCCAATTATGTTCAATGATCAGTGACCAGTGCCTTCATCATTGAAACAGGCTGGCAACAACTAACACAACCACGCACTAATGCTGTTCAGAAGAATTCAACACAATATTTCATGACTCAGCGCGGGCTCGAACTCAGGACCCTCCGCTTTATAGTCTCGTGTTTTACTACTTCAGCCAACAGTACATCTGGTCCGATTTAGCCCATTTACGATATTGGCTTGTGCTATATTGTACTTCAAAATGTATTTATACCAAATTTCAAGGGTCTGGTTTGGACGGAATCGTGATTTCCATAGACGGACGGACAGACCAAGAATATATATACTTTATGGGGTCTTAGAGGGATATTTTGCTACTTTACACACAGAATGACAGGGTGAATACACCACTAATTTTTTTTTTTTTTTTTTTGAGGGTATGAAAATATAAATTTAAAGAAAAAAGTTTTCAGTGACCAAATTATCACATTCGACATCGATCGAAATCTCAAAACAATTTAATTTCGATCGATATGGAATTCCGTAATTTGCCCCAGCACTTCTACTGATATTTCCAGAGTGTAATAATTTTTAGCTGCGCCAACAACAGTCACTTCATGAACACGATGATCATGTCATTAAGTAAAAGAATGTAACAAAAACAACTGAACGCCCTGGATTCGCTAAAAGATTGTTTAAATATTTTCACTTTCTCCAAGTTATTTTCTCCGTTTTAAACAGGGACCGGAAATAAGAGTTATTTTTAAATTTTTGAAGAAATAAATCATACATAAATGAACATCGTAGAAAACTTTTAATTACACCATCATGATTTTTAGGCGAAATGTATCCAACATATTGCATGATTTTTAACATTATGATTTTTATTTTAACAATCAAAAGTAAGAGTTATTTTTGATATTAATTTTTTTAAATGAAAAATAAGAGTTATATTTGATTTTTATTTTTTTAAATGAAAAATAAGAGTTCTTTTTGATATTTATTTTTTTAAAATGAAAAATAAGAGCTATTTTTGATTTTAATTTTTTTAAATGAAAAATAAGATTTATTTTTGATTTTTTATTTTTTTAAATGAAAAATAAGAGTTATTTTTGATTTTTATATTTTTAAATGAAATATAAGAGTTATTTTTGATTTTTATTTTAACAATCAAAAGTAAGAGTTATTTTTGATATTTATTTTTTTAAAATGAAAAATAAGAGTTATTTTTGATTTTTATTTTTTTAAATGAAAAATAAGAGTTATTTTTGATTTTTATTTTTTTAAATGAAATATAAGAGTTATTTTTGATTTTTATTTTTTTAAATAATAAATAAGAGTTCTTTTTGATATTTATTTTTTTTAAATGAAAAATAAGAGTTATTTTTGATTTTTATTTTTTTAAATGAAAAATAAGAGTTATTTTTGATTTTTATTTTTTTAAATGAAAAATAAGAGTTATTTTTGATTTTTATATTTTTAAATGAAATATAAGAGTTATTTTTGATTTTTATTTTAAGAATCAAAAGTAAGAGTTATTTTTGATATTTATTTTTTTAAAATGAAAAATAAGAGTTATATATGATTTTTTTTTTTTTTTGAATGAAAAATAAGAGATATTTTTGATTTTTATTTTTTTAAATGAAAAATAAAAGTTATTTTTGATTTTTATATTTTTAAATGAAAAATAAAAGTTATTTTTGATTTTTATATCAATAATAAAAATCAATTCAAAACTCTTATTTGTTTGTTGATGCCGTATGTATTATAATATGCTGCTTCATACAAATTTCTATATGAATATAATATATTATGTGACTTATCCATTATCAGCTGTAAAAACATGAATGCATAGAAATAGCTTCTAAGTTTTGGCTGCCATTCAAGTCAGTGTTAAGAGGTCGTTTTCAGGTGTTCAATTTTACCATCATAATTGATTTTGAATGTTCCTCAGATAAATTATATTTCAAATCTCCCAATATTAATCTGAGTGCTGAAAATGACCTTTCTACACTGACTTGAGTGGCAGGTACAGAACGAACAATTAAAGCTAATTTTCGAAGCCATGGAAACACAAACATATTACATATGTCACGAATTTTGAAATGATTTTTATTATTGATATAAATATATAAAAATCAATAATAACTTTTATTATTAATATAAAAATATAAAAATCGAAAATAACTTTAATTTTTCATTTAAAAATATAAAAATCAAAAATAACTTTTATTTTTCATTTAAAAATATAAAAATCAAAAATAACTTTTATTTTTCATTTAAAATAATATATATCAAAAATAACTTTTATTTATCATTTAAACATATAAAAATCAAAAATAACTTTTATTTTTCGTTTAAAAATATAAAAATCAAAAATAACTTTTATTTATCATTTAAAAATATAAAAATCAAATATAACTTTTATTTTTCATTTAAAAATATAAAAATCAAAAATAACTCTTATATCTTGATTTTTTGATTAAAGTCATAACAGTTACGGTCCCTGGTTTCAAAAGCCTCATACAAATTAATGCTTAAATAAACTAAAAATTCTCCATTGTAATTATGAACAAGTGAAAGGCATCAGTTTTCTTAGGATTGATAAAACCTCTGCCTACATGGCCACATGCCTCTCACTCTCACTGCTCATTATTACGATGACTATACGTCATCATTATTATTAAAACACTTTAAGAAATATATTATTACAATAAAATGTTCTGTTTGAAATATAATCAGCTGCATGTTGTTAAATGTCAGCGTGTAATTAATTTAAAGTGTTCAAATATGAATTTAAATCAATTATCAAAAAGCAATTGTGTATTTAGAAAGCAAAAAAAAAATATATGTGAAAATGAAAATCCATTTATTAAATTGCCGGACCAAATGGCGCTATTTTGTTCTAATTTTAATATGCACATGGAAAACAGCAGCCAGAGTATTTTTTAAATAAAATGATTAATACGTTACAGTCTTATCGACAATCTGTGATGAATTAATTAAGTATTTTGCTATAGTGTTTAAGTGTGTAATTCGAAGAAATATAAATAATTGCCACAAACTGAAATGTTGCTCGTATTACAATAAAAAACACACACACACGACGACAACATCCCTTTAGGAAATAAAATAATCGGTTTATAAAAACAGTAATTATAAATTAAGTATTTTGTAACTGACAACAAATTGATTTAAATCTAATGCAGACATCAACCAAACAAAAAAAAACTTAATATATTTAATTTAACTTTTATTTTAAGTCATGAAATGTGCTTGAATTTTTATTTAAAATCAGTATCAACGTTGTAAAAAGATATCTTTTTTATTATTTTTTTAATAAAAAATTGATTTGAAACTTAAATATTTATAAATGAATTAATAAAAAAGTGTTTTAAATAATTTAAATTAAACTGACTACAAATTGGTTGAAAAATAAGTAGTTAATAATCAATTAAAAAGTCATGCAGAGATGGCCAATTGACTATCGGCTATGACATGCATATAAGTTAATATAATGTTAATATAAAAGTCACTTAATACACTAGTTGTGCTTATTTAACAACCAGTTTTAAGTTACTTAAAAATGTGTTTGACTTTCTACAGGGATGTTTTCTGTCTTATCAATTGAATTGTCGAATAAATTTTTATTGTTAAAATTAATTTAAATAAAGAATAAAAATATAAATTACTTACATCGTTTACAGTGAAGGTAGAGAAAGAGGAAAGGAATTTTCAATCAAGAATTTATTACGTTATTGTCTTGTAAATTTGGCAATGAACCCACATGCTGAAGACAACAGCAATTACATATTCAATGTGTCTATTAAAGAAGTTAATTTTATTACAAACTATGTCAATATTTATCAACAACAACTAAAACAACAACAACAAGTAATAATCATCATTCCAAAGTGTTTGTGTGTGAAAAATATTATAAACTTTTAAAATATTGATGTCTTAGACATGTTCTTGCATAAAGAAGTGTTATATATTTCAAATCTATTATACTTTCAAAGACGTTTTACATAATTTTGAAAATTTTTATAGGATTATTTTGATAATAAAAATCTTTTAAATTATATATGAACTTTTATTAGTCGAACTTTCTTATGTAAATTGTTAATTTTTTCAACGGGCTTAAATTCGAATCTGCATGACTGCAAATGATTTTTATTATTTTATTAATAAATGAATTTGTTCAAAATCTATTTATTATTTTTTATATTAAGAGTAGAATATTAAGAATATTTTTCACAGTCATTAAACCAGCAGAACGGATCAGTACTGATTTCGAGGTCGCTACGCCATCTCATCAGCGTTCTTTGTTCAATTTTTTCCACTTTTGCAAGTGGTGCTAGTTAGATTCGAACTTAAGCCCGTTGAAAAAATTAATAAGATAATAAAAATCTGTAATATTTAAGACAATTACAATTACTAATGCTCATTTTGAGAACCTTAAGATTTCATTCTTGCAGCAAATAAAAAGTCTTCACATGTCATAAGTGGTGACAAACACAATACACATGAGCACTGATGATGAAAGTGTTGAGGCTTTCGAAAACAGCTGTTCTGTTCTGCTGTGTAAGTTGAATAACTAAAAACTGATGTTGAGTTTGATTTGTGCCTTGGAATATTTATCATGTCTTTCTGAATTTAAAACCATAAATTTCAAACAGTTAGCCTATAAATCTTAATTCAATTTAAAAGTCTTCACTTTTTGTACCCTCCAAAAAAGAATTTGTCATTCTGTGTGTAACGCCGTAAAATATCCCTCTAAGACCCCATAAAGTATATATATATTCTTGATCAGGATTGAAATCTAAGACGATTTAGAAATGTCCGTGAGTTGTGTGGAAATCACAATTCAGTCCAAACCAAAAGAGTCAGACCGTTAAAATATGCTATAGGAAAATTTTTAAGGTCAGCACAGGTCAAATTCGTAAATGGGCTGAATCGGGGCAGAGCAAACACCACATAATTTTTTTTTTGTAACTTTGTTAAGAAAATAACATGTCCAAAGCGTAGAACTTAGAACCAGAAAATCATAAAATTACTAGTTTGTACCCCGCCCCCTTTAGTGGGCGTTGACTTAAGACATTATATGCAAAAATAGTGTAAATATTTAAGAAATTTTATTCCTTCAGCCTTTATTCTTTAAAAATTAAATTTCTAAGCTTTTAGCATGTAGGCAATATGTTGTCTGATCTTCCCCTGACCTACTCCTGCATAACCTTTGCCACCTATAAAAATTAGTTTTCTACACTTAATTACTCCTAAACATTTACTTATTAAGTTTTTACTCACGACTCTTCTCGGAGTGAGTGACCCTGTCAAAATAGAGTCTTAAAATTGGGCTGAAAAATATCTTAAAGGAACTCTGATTCAGCACTTTCGTTGGCCCTGTAGCAAAGAATTAGCCGGCGATGTAAAGGGTTGAAATAGCTACAAAAAATACTCTATCTAACACCCAATTCACACGATGACTTTTATGATGTCCAATTTTCCACGTCATATTTGGTTTGAAAGGGAATTAATAAAATTAGACGTCATAAAATTCATCGTGTGAATTGGGTGTTAAATACTTGCCTCGACCAACATTTTTTGAGTTCTTTACTAAAAAACAAGTAAAAACGTTATATTCGACCGGGTCGAATCTTAAATACCCTCCAAATATTTAGTAAGTGAATTTAAAATGTTTAATTTGGTGGCACAGAGTTCCTTTATATAATATCGTACGTCAACGCCCACTAAAGTGGGCGGGGTTCAAAAGTATACAATGTCATGTTTTCCACAGACGAACGTATGGGCATTGCTAGACCGTCTTAGGCTTCATCTCTAATCAAGAATATACATATTTACTTTATAGGGTCCAATTCTCTTTGAAGGGTATAAAAACAGTATTTTGGCGGGGTCGCTCTGGCAAGGGCTGTGGGGGAAATATATCACCTTTGTCATAAAACTCTAAAAATAAATGCTTAGGATAATGATATACAAAATTAAAAATTCTTTTTTTGATAGGGTCATTTAGAGGGCAAAGGGAGAGAGGGGGTAGGGCAGAAACAGGTAGACATAAAACTCTAAAAACAAATGGTTGGGATGATTATATACAAAATTTAAAAAAAAATTTTTTTTTTTTTTGGTGGGGTCATTTAGGTGGGGAAGGGGAAGGAGGGGGTAGGGCAGAGTAGTACCAGGTTTCGTCGCAGCTTCGTCATTAAAGCTTAAAAATTTTATTTTTAAGGAATGTAGGCTTAAGTAAAACAATTTGTTAAATTTTTATGCTATTTTTGCCTATAATAACGCCCACTAAAGTGGGCGTGGTCAAAAAATATTTTTATTTTATTTTATGGCTCCAATTTTAAGGCGTTAGGCCGTATTTGACATAAAAATATATTATTTGCTTAACAAAATAACCAAAAAACTTTAAAAATTATGTTGTTTTTTCTGGGTTGGTTTAGTTCTTCTTAGGGGAACTTTTTTCCCTCTTGCCCGATTTAGCCCATCTTCGAACTTAACCTGCTCTAAGCTTCAAAATACATTTATGCCAAATTTCAAGAGACTAGCTCTTTTCGTTTGGACTGAATCGTGATTTCCACAGACGGACGGACGGACGGACATGCTCAGATCGTCTAAGATTTCATTACTGATAGAGAATATATATACTTTATGGGGTCTGAAATGGATATTTCGATGCGTTACAAACGGAATGACAAAGTGAATATACCCTCCAAATTCTTTTTTGGAGGGTATAAAAAAAAATATTTCACACATCTTTTCCGAACACCTTGTATATTTCGCCTTCAATTCAAAATCCCGTCATAAGTCATCATTTAAATGTATTATTTTTTATTTATTTACTTTTTTATTTCATATATTTTTTATTTTTTTTTCATTCATTTCTCTTGCAGTCTTCTTGTCCATAAGTTCGTGCACTTTAAAGGCTTCTTCGACGTCCCAGTTAGATTATTGTCTTGCAAATCAACAAACCACACACACACACACATACACACACACAACTGCTTCTATTATAAAATAATTGACTGCTATTAAGGAAAACAGAATTAAACAGCAATAAATAAATCTTTTAAAAATGGACAGAAATTTTCTAATATTATTGATTATTATGGTTATTTATTGTTATCAGTTCACCAGATGAAAAGAAAAGAAGAATCGACATGTTAGGAGATTTAAAAGGAAAGGCATTTAGTTGCCATTGTAGATGACAGTTATCGGTTAAAAGAAAAAATACATAAGGAATCAAATAAAATATCACAAAAAAAACTAAACAGCTCAATTTGTATTAAACACACACACATACAAATATATATTATTCATGTTCATTTATACAAACATATTTATTTTTAGAAGAAAAAAAGTTTATGGCAAAAGACATAAATCTATTTTACGGAAGTAAATAAATTACAATAGATTTAAACTTTTGAATAATAATAATTTTTTAGCAATTAATTATTAAAAGTTTTGTAAGAAAAGCTTCCTTGAGATGTCTTGGCTTAACGAATTTCATAATATTTTGTTTTAAATTTTTAATTTTTTTTTCATATTTTCATTTCTCGAGCTAAGGTCAAGAATTTTTCAAATGAATTCCAATGAACTCACAAAAATCTATTTATTTCATTGTTTTTAAAAAAGGTTTTATTTGAAGCTGCTCAGACTGAAACCTTAAAGAAAAAACACTTAATCTTAATTATCAATTTTAGGTCCTTTCTAAACTGACCCAACGGCGCACAACATCTATTAACTAGGAAATATATTTAAATGTTATTTAATGTGTAATTGTAAAAATGGTCGAATTCTATTTATAACTTATTTATTTGGATTGTTTTTAAAGAATCTGCTGATTGCGTTGTTCAGTTATAAATCATCATGATATTTATTGAAATGATTTATTTTTCATGCCCTACAAAATGCCAAAAAATATACAAAAAATATATAAAATATTAATCCAAAACATATTTTATTACAAAAATCAATACTTCCTATTAGGAATTACACATTATCACGGGCATATGGCTACCGAGAGTACTTTTAAGAATTCTTCAGGTTAAGAACGTTTTATTCAACTGGGTGGAATTTTTAATACCCTTCAAATATTTAGCAAATATATTAAAAATGTTTAACCTGTCGTCGGAGTTCCTTTAAGATATTTCTGTGGCCAATTTTAAAACTCTATATTGACAGGTTTACTGCAGGAAGGGCTGTGGGGTGATAGGTCACCCTTGTCGTAAAAGCACAATTAAAAAGAAAATTTTGAAGATAATTCAGTGAAAACAAAAAATTTTTTTTTATTTTTGCAAAAGTGGGTATAGGGCAGGGGAAGATCAGACAACATCTTACCTTTACCGAAAAAGTTTAGATATTAAATTTTTATGGAATGACGGCTTAAGGAATACAATTTGTAAAATATTTACACATTCTCATTATATGTTACTTCAACGCCCACTAAGGGGGCGTGGTCCAAACATGTAATTTTCTGATTTTCCGGCTCCAAGTGTTTGATTTGGATCATCTTTAATACAAAAATATATAATTTGTTTAGCAAAATTACAAAAAAAACAAGTAAAAACGTTATATTCGACCAGGTCGAATCTTATATACCCTCCAAATATAAAGGAATAAAAATTGTTCACTATTCTTGCATATCATATCGTACGTAAACGCCCACTAAAGAGGGCGGGGTCCAAATATAGACTGTGCCATGCTTTCCACAGACGAACGTATGGGGATTGCCAGACCAGACCGTCTCAGACTTCATCAGTGATCAAGAATATGTAAACTTTATGTGGTCCAATTCTCTTTGGGGGATATTAAAACTGTATTTTGGCGGGGTCGCTCTGGCAAGGGCTGTGGGGGAGACAGTTCTCCTTTGTTATAAAGCTCTAAAAATAAATATTTGGGATAATTAAATACAAAAATTAAAAAAAAAAAGTTTATAGGGTCATTTAGGGGGCAAAGTGGGAGGAGGGGGTAGGGCAGAGTAGTACCAGGTTACGTCTCAGCTTCGTCATTAAAGCTTAAAAATGTTTTTTTAACGAATGTAGGCTTAATTTGTTAAATTTTTACAAATTTTTTGTATATAATAACGCCCACTAAAGGGAGCGGGATTCAAAAATAATTTTTTTTTTATTTTATGTCTCCAAGTTTAACGTTTTACATCTTCTTCGACATGAAAATATATCATTTGCTTAACGAAATTACAAATCAAAAAATCAATGGGTGTTCGAACTCACGGGCGATGTGTTAACACCTTTTTGTTTATTTATTTTATATTAAACCCACAAAAAACAGACAAATGTACATACATACATTGTTATGTTTGTACATAAGCTACATACGTTGCTGTCTTGCTATCTCATTTTTGTATATGTACGTATAACCACGTCACTATTCTCTTTGCTATGCATAAGACAAAACCGAAGATCAACATAAAACACTTTTTTAATATTACTCCAAATTAATACTCCGAATTAAAACACTTAAATCTCCGCTCGCCGATATCGGATCGCCTTAATTTTTGGCCTAAACTCTTCGCCGAAACCCGCACTAGCGTTTTAATCCAAAAATTAATAAAATCGGCTATAAATTTCCGGAGAAAATCGCGTGGGAAAAATAATCACTTTCAATACCGACTGCCAAGCAACGAACAAACAAACTCTTACACTTACACTTGCGTATGTATTGAAACTGATAGTTTACTGCCCTAGAGGCGCGCGTATAGATGTTAACACATGAAAAATTTAAAAATTAAGTTGTTTTTCAGAGGTTGATTTAATTCTTCTTAGAGGAACTTTTTTCCCTCTGGTCCGATTCAGCCCATTTACGAACTTGACCTGTGCTATTCTTCAGAATTGTTCAATACCAAATTTCAAGGGTGTGGCTCTTTGCGTTTCGACTGTACGGACTGACGGACATGGCTAGATCGTCTTAGTTGTCATCACTGATCAATATTATCTATACATTATGGGGTCTTAGAGGGATATTTCTTTGCGTTACACACGGAATGACAGAGTGGTTACAGACTGCAATTCTTTTTTGAAGGCTAGCCAGCAGTTAAAGAATAATAGATTTCTTTTTCAGCTATTAATTAAATACCAATTTTTCAAGTTGTTAAATTGCCTTCTTTTGTCAATAAATATTAAAAATTTCGTCCCTTGGATTCTTTTCTGAAGTATTTCCATATTCGCTTCCTACACGCAGAAATAAATAGAACTTTTCTTTTCATTTGAAACTTATAAATGTTTGTTTGAAAACTATAAAAAATATATTGTTCTTGAGACATTTTGATATAAAGATATTTTAAAATATAGATCAGCATTTCAGGAAACTTTTTATTTTCAGACAAATTATGATGGCTTCATAATTCATTTAATTCATGCCGTACATCAGCCATCGTTTGGTAGACTTTTATTCTATTTTTAAGTCATTTTCATGTTGTCCACTATCAGATGAGAGATACCTGCTTTTAGACAGAATGAAAAAAAAATTCTGTTTTATTTCATCTTGCCAAGCAGAGTCAAATGCAATTGTGCAACCATCATCTATAAAATAATATGAACATTTTTATTTGACTGCAGACAGAAAACTTTTATCTTTTTCTAAAATTTAATAAGTTTTTTTTTTTCTTTTTTGGGTTAAATGAAATGAGTTTTTATAGCTTAAATGAAAGAAGATTTGGTCTTTTGTAAGAAATTAAATTTCCGAATACCAATGAGCCCTAAATTAGAAAATAATGGTACAGAAGGGAAAAGATCTCAATTGCAATTGATTTGTACAGAAAAATGATAGCAAGATATAGAAATAAAACCACTATAATCACTGTATTGTTTAAATAAACACCGACGTTTTGTGACTTTTTTATACCCTTCAAAAAAATAGGTGAATGTACCCACCCATTTTGCCATGTCGTCTATAACGCAGCGAAATATCCCTGTAAGACTCTCGATCAATTAAAACATCTAAGACGATCAATCCATGCCCGCCCGTCTGTGGCAATCCCGATTTAGTGCAATCAAAAAGAGCCAGGCTCTTGTAATTTGCTACAGATATATTTTGAAGGGTAGCACAGGTCAAGTTCGTAAATGCACTGAATCGGGCTAGAGGGAAAAAAATCCCCTAAGGAGAACTAAACCAACCTCCAAAAAACACCACAATTTTTTAAGTTCTTTTTGTAATTTTGTTAAGCAAATGATATATTTTTATGTCAAAGAAGGTCCAAAGTGTTGAATTTGGAGCCTGAGAATCAGGAAAATACATTTTTGAACCAACGCCCCCTTAGTGGGCGTTGAAGTCACATATTACATGAAGAAATATTGTGAATATTTAGTACATTTTATTCCTTAAGCCTCCCCCCATCCTTCAAAATAAAATTTTTAAGCATCTACGCTGAAGGTAAGATGTTCAATGTGAATGAAGATAAATATGCCGAGTTAAACATGTTTTGACGTAAGCAGTTACGAAACAACGTATTTAGCTGTGAAGTTAAATATGTTATGACTTAACGAAATGGCAAACAGTAAAGTTTTTTTTTATGAAAATCTATATTTAATAAATTTTTTTCAGCATTTTGTGAAAATATTTACAGGCCATGAAAGGTCAATTTACAGGCCATGAGAGTGTGAGTGATCTTGCAGGGATTTTGCCCCCATTGGCCAAATAAGGAGTGGGCATGCATTGCCAGTATATACAAAATGATGTATGGGATAGAAGACACTCCCATAATCATTTTGTATATAAATATGGATTTTCATAAAAAAAAAAACTTCACTGTTTGCCATTTCGTTACGTCATAATATATTTAACTTCACAGCTAAATACGTTGTTTCGTAACTGCTTACGTCAAAACATGTTTAACTCGGCATATTTATCTTCACTCACATAATACATTTTACATTTAATTATCCTAAACATTTATTTTTAGAGTCTTATGGCAAACGTGAAATGTCTCCCGCCCCCTGCCCTTGCCAGAGAGACCCCAAAAAAATACAGATATATTGCTTACCACAAATAACACTGTACAACACAAAAAAAATTGCAAGGTCATAGGTCGGACCTTGTAATTTTTTTACTTTATGTGATCTAATTACACTGTACAACAAAATAACATTTTTTCCAAAATTACAAGGTCCGACCTATAAACTTTGATAGAGGAGACAAAAAAAAGACACGTGTATCGGCGTTTTGAAAGTTTACATCTGAATTTCATTTGAGGGGGCATTAAAGGTTCCCAGCTCTGGCACATTCCAAATTTGCTATCGAAGGTAAAATAATAGAGATATTAGTGATTTTTAGTTAAATGTGCTCTTTTTTAAACGAAGGACAAAAAAGACCCACACTTTGAGGAGTTAGAGGGTTAAAATATTCTACAAAAATATTCTCCGTAACATTTTACATAAATATGCTGAACTCATTTTATACCTAAAATGTAAGGATCACATGGATTCTTACGCCGATTAACAATACGAATGTGCCAGAGCTGGGAAACTTTAATGCACCCTCAAATGAAATTCAGATGTAAACTTTCAAAACGCCGATACACGTGTCTTTTTTTTTTTGTCTCCTCTATCAAAATTTTTAGGTCGGTCCTTGTAATTTTGGAAAAAATTTGATTTTGTTGTACAGTGTTGACCACATAAAGTATACATATTCTTGATCAGTGTTCAAGTCTAAGACAGTCTAGCAATGCCCATACGTTCGTCCGTGGAAAACATGATGTAGTGTATTTTTGGATTCCGCCCCCTTCAGTGGGCGTTGACGTACGTAAAGGAACTCTGTCCCACCAAGTTAAACATTTTAAATTTACTTACTAAACATTTGGAGAGTATTTAAGATTCGACCCGTTCGAATATAACATTTTTACTTGTTTTTTTCTTGTGAAGTACGATTGTTCCGGTTAGAGATGAACCATGCCATGCGGCTACGAAATCGGTGGTAACCCAATAGATGGACTACCCTATAGCTGAAGCCTGATTTGAGATAATTTTGCTATTTGAAACACAAACTATTTGCATTACAATTTCAAGTCACATGTATATAGAATTTCAAAAATTATGTTAAACCCTATTATCAACAAGCTGCTTTATTTATTTCCTTTTAATACAAATAACTTAAAGATCATTGAATAAAATTAATCGCCACACTTAAAGACTACCGACCATTTGTTTTCAAAAATTTTGCAATAAAGTAAACAAGAAAATCTAAAAGTACTCGTACATGTTAAAATTATAAAATTATGGTCAATATATATTCTCACATGGCCAACATATTGTTGGCCAAATAAATTCCAGTGTTTATTTATGGTACCAGCAGCAGCAGCAGTTTTACCATGAACACATCAAGCATATTTTTATTATTTTTTTTTATCTTGCACTTGCTGTTTAGGCAAATATATCACATCAACAAAAAATATATTAAAGATTTATTTATGTGATAATTATTTATTGTTTAAATGATTTAATTCTCCGCATACGATTTTGATTTGAAGTGCTTAATTAATGGTCTCCCTGTTCATATGCATCTGGATAATATTGCGATGACTTTTAGCTTTATTAGCAAACACCATTTCTAATTTACTGACGTCAAGTGATGGTAAAAAATTAAGAAAGTGGGAAAAGAAATATTCAGGCATGTCACAGAATACAATAGCATTCGGCAACGGAATTCATTCTTTTATTTGATTCCTGACAAAACGATATATAAAATAATTCTTTTGAATCATTTAATTTCATTCCGAAAAAAAATTTTTTTTTTCTTAAATAGAATTGAGATTTATAGGCTAATTGTTCGAAATTTATGGTTTTAAATTCAGAAAGACATGATAAATATTCCAAGGCACACAAAGAAAAGTCAACTTCAGTTTTTAGTTATTCACCTACACAGCAGAGCAGAACAGCTGTTTTCGAAAGCCACAACGCTTTTTTCATCATCAGTGCTTATGTGTATTGTGTTTGTCACCACTTATTACGTGGCTTAGTTGAATGTGATAGCATCTCTTATCTCAACAGCTTTTATTAGGAAATTGCATACGAGAACTGTATCAAGCTGATGTTAACACATTATTGTTTTACTTTGTTGTTTTCTAAGGAATAAAAATAAAAGAATTAATTCCGTTTGCGAACACAATCCAATTCTGTGACATGTCCAAGGATATGATATGTTATTCATATGCATTAATTATAACGTAGAAAGTTTTTTGTGTCTGACCTACACAATACTTTGAATATTACCTCACTCAAACTGAAAATATGTCTATAAATTGTTTCACTAACCAATCGAAAGATTTACTAAGTCGCAATCACACGGTCTTGACATAAACCTCAGTGTCTGCCACAGCATTTACTATAAAAGGAATACCGAACATCTGCTCCCAATTAAAGTTTTATTAATTTCTTTCTCCTCCAAAATAAATTACAAACATATAAGAGTCAAGTAAGATCCCAATACCAGAAGAATATGTTATTTTAATTAAAATTTAAAAAGACCAACCAACAGCATTTAAGACAAATTGTTGCAATTTCTATTCTGCCACAAAAACATTCATGCACATTCACTAGTTTGTTTCTCCATTCAATTTAACTGCGGTTGGTTTATCTCAACCAAACAGTTTAGCGTAAAACAAGGCACCTGAATAAAAAAAGGAAAACTAAAAAAAAACGCTGAAACACCTGAACTCTATTTGATTTAAGTTTTACTGGTTGTGTGTGTTTTATAAAGCACACACACATACACACACACACACTTGTGTAGTTGCTTGTCGTCTATCTATGAATGAAAAATAAACTTAGTGAATCAACCATTAATTCCAGCGAGTGCTAACCCATACTTGCAGACAAAGAAATAAATGGCATTACAACCACTACCACACCACGCAAAGTATTGAGAAGAGAAAAAATAAAGCAAAATGCAAATAAACTTGTATGAATTTTTTTTTGTAATATAATGATGCATCTAGTAAAAATATGAACGTAAATTAAGTTTTTATCATAAAAATAATCGAACATTAAAATTAATCATATGCATTTGCTAATGAAAGCAATTAAAAACTAAATAGAAATTGATTAACCCTTTCAGCTACTTTTTTTCTGTCACAATACCTTTCAACAGGGCTATTTTTATTCAGCGGTCTAATGGACTCTTTTAAAGAGTTTGTTCCACACAAAAAATTTATTATATTAAATTCAATTAAGATTAAATATTAAAATGGACTAATTGATCGAGAATTTGTTTTTATAGCCTCCAAAAAAAGAATTGGAGGGTATATTCACTTTGTCATTCCGTTTGTAACGCATCGAAATATCCATCTCAGACCCCATAAAGTATTTAAATTCGTGATCAGTGATGAAATCTAAGACGATCTGAGCATGTCCGTCCGTCCGTCTGTGGAAATCACGATTCAGTCCAAACGAAAAGAGCTAGACCCTTCAAATTTGGTATAAATATATTTTGAAGATGGGCTAAATCGGGCAAGAGGGAAAAAGTTCCCCTAAGAAGAACTAATCCAACCCAGAAAAAACAACAATTTTTAAAGTTTTTTGGGTATTTTGTTAAGCAAATGATATATTTTTATGTCAAATACGGTCCAACGCCTTAAACTTAGAGCCATAAAATAAAAATAAAAAAGTTTTGGACCCCGCCCACTTTAGTGGGCGTTATTATATGCAAAAATAGCATAAAAATTTAACAAATTGTTTTAGTTAAGCCTACATTCTTTAAAAATAACATTTTTAAGGCTTAATGACGAAGCTAAGACGTAACCTGGTACTACTCTGCCCTACCCCTTCCTCCCCCTTTACCCCCTAAATGACCCTACCAAAAAAAAAAATTAATTTTGTATACAATTATCCCAAGCATTTATTTTTAGAGTTTTATGACTGCCTGTTTCTGCCCTACCCCCTGCTCCCCCTTTGCCCGCTAAAACACCCTATAAAAAGAATTTTTTTTTAATTTTGTATATAATCATCCCAAGCGTTTATTTTTAGAGTTTTATGACAACCTGTATCTGCCCTACCCCCTCCTCCCCCTTTGCCCCCTAAATGACCTTATAAAAAAAAAAAATTCATTTTGTATATAATCATCCCAAGAATTTATTTCTAGAGTTTTATGACCAAGGTGAAATGTTTTCCCACAGCCCTTGCCAGAACGACCCCGCCGAAATACAGTTTTTATACCCTCCAAAGAGAATTGGACCCTATAAGGTAAATATGTATATTCTTGATTAGTGATGAAGTCTAAGACGGTCTAGCAATGCCCATACGTTCGTCTGTGGAAAACATGATATTGCCTATTTTTGAACCCCGCCTCCTTTAGTGGGCGTTGACGTACGATATTATATAAAGGAACTCTGTCCCACCAAGTTAAACATTTTAAATTCACTTACTAAATATTTGGAGGGTATTTAAGATTCGACCCGGTCGAATATAACGTTTTTACTTGTTAATATATTAATATTGGCTAACGGCCTGTTGGCGGGAGCAGTGTTGCCAATTCAATTAAGAAGCGGGAAATTCAAAAAGACACTTGTTGGCCCGCCTTGGTATCCAGCGGTATGCTAGAGATCGCTTAACCTATTCTAATAAAGATTTAAATCAGGGACCGGAAATAAGAGTTATTTTTCAATTTTTGAAGAAATAAATCATACATAAATGAACATCGTAGAAAACTTTTAATTACACCATCATGATTTTTACCCGAAATGCATCCAACATATTGCATGATTTTTAAATTTTTGATTTTTATTTTAACAATCAAAACTAAGAGTTATTTTTGATATTTATTTTTTTAAATGAAATATAAGAGTTATTTTTGATATATATTTTTTTTTAATGAAAAATAAGAGTTATTTTTGATTTTTATATTTTTAGTTAGAAAATAAGAGTTATTTTTTATATTTATTATTTTAAATGAAAAATAAAAGTTATTTTTGATTTTTATATTTTTAAATGAAAAATAAGAATTATTTTTGATTTTTATATATTTATATCAATAATAAAAATCAATAACAAACTCTTATTGATTTGTTGATGCCGTATGTATTATAATATGCTGCTGCATTCAAATTTCTATATGAATATAATATATTATGTGACTTATCCATTATCAGATATAAAAACATGAATGCATAGAAATAGCTTCTAAGTTTTGGCTGCCATTCAAGTCAGTGTTAAGAGGTCGTTTTCAGGTGTTCAATTTTACCATCATAATTGATTTTGAATGTTCCTCAGATAAATTATATCTCAAATCTCCCAATATTAATCCGAGTGCTGAAAATGACCTTTCTACACTGACTTGAGTGGCAGGTACAGAATGAACAATTAAAGCTAATTATCGAAGCCAAAAAAAACACAAACATATTACATATGTCACGAATTTTGAATTGATTTTTATTATTGATATAAAAATATAAAAATCAAAAATAACTTTTATTATTGATATAAAAAAAATAAAAATCAAATATAACTTTTATTTTTCATTTAAAATAATAAATATCAAAAATAATTCTTATTTTCTATCTATAAATATAAAAATCAAAAATAACTCTAATTTTTTGATTTTTTTGATAAAAGTCATAACAGTTATGGTCCCTGATTTAAATACAATATCTTAAACGATCTATAAGAATATGTTATCTTTGGCCGGATGACAATAAACCAATTTTGTTGGCTTTTGCCTAAAGGATGATTTTAATGCTCGTACGTTATGTAAGTGCCTTTTAAAGCAAAATACTGTGTGTGCCGCGGCCATATAGATAAATTTTCCACCTGTTTTATAATATTTCTCCTTTACATAAATTTTACACTAACAGTGAGTTAAACAAAAAAAAAAAAGACAATCATTCATGTAATTTTTGTTTAACATGTCGATGTCCTAACGTTTGCCTACACAACCGCTTATCTGTGTAAAATTCAAAAGCCTACAAATTCATTAACAACGTAGAATATCCCATACAAGTTGATGCATAATTTATTATGCTTATCAAGTTACTTGCCATAAAATTCACTGTGCATAATTCATGGTTTGACAATATCCATTCATATATTGCACCACCATCAATTCATCATAAACATGGACTAACAAGTAGTCGATATGATAGTGGAGTTCAAAGAAAAAGCCCCTAAACAGAAACACTATAATTAACTGAAGTATCGACATTTAGTGCTACACAAACAGCAGATCAAACTTTCGGCTATTTTGTGCAATTAGCTGCTGTTTGGCTCGCCAACGACACTCTGCACAACATTTAAGTCACAATTTTAGCAACACTTTTCATATTTTAATTACACAATGTTCCGAAGCGTAGAAGGCGGATACACAATCAGTGCGCTTCTCACCAGCCAGCCAGTCAATCTCGGCAAATGACCAGCCGCCCCATAAGTGTGTGCCTCTGTGCCTGCTATCCATCCATACAGCCGGCTGGCCAGTTATTATTTTATGACTTTACTACTCATTTATTAAATAGTTTCGAATAGTTCATTAAGCAAGTACTCATGAATATTCTCAAGCGCTCGTAAACATATTTTAAAACTGCCTGACGGTGTGTGTGTGTGTTTGTTGAACACAACAAACAGCCAGCAGTTGCAGCGAGTGTGCACCCAGCCACCGACACCAACAGCTAAATAGCAACTAATAAATTGTTGTAACTGTAGTCGTTGTTGTCATTGTTGTTGTTGTTGTTGCTGTTGTTGTTCAAACATGGTCTGAATTTAAGCGCCAGTCTGCAGTGCTATTGCATGGATATAAATTTATTGTTTTGCATATTTATTCAATACCCGTAGTGTGGCTGCGATTTTTTTCCAATAGATTATGCAAATTGCATTACAGCGGTTTAGATTGTAATACTGAAAATAAATGTTTAATTTTAATTTTATCATGTTTTAATTTAAAAAAAACAACAACTCACAAAAATCTTTAGCATTTTGCGATTGGAAAATACCCTGCAATAATTTAATTTTGTGTGCAAATCAAACAGACAGTTACAGAAATAATTCCTGACAGTCTTTGGACTACAATAGGGCTATTAATTATTATTGATTTAAAATGCATTGATTTTAAAAGATTTAAAGTGCTCTAAATATCTGGTATTCGGCTGGCTGTGGCACACTGCATGACATGAGCTAAAATATGTATTAAATATTTCTTACCAGCATAAAATATTTGCAAGATACTTTTATTCGCTTGTAAAGTATCAATATGTGCTGGGTTATTCCATTATCGCGGGTGCAACATTTAGACACCTATTTTAGTTTAACCTAATTAAACAAAAACCATTTTCAATTAAATTAGTCTTTAAACGACTACATTTTAACATGTTTACTTTATATTAATTCGCAAACATTTTCATATGATATTTTTAAAGCCAAGAGGAAGGTTCAAATTGTCATCGCGGGTGCAACAAATTTGGTCCAACTTTTGTGAAGTATCAGTAAGTGCTGGTTTTCGACTTCGTAGGAGTTTATGTTACGAGTATTAAAATCCACTTTAATTAGAAAAAGCTTGTTATATTTTCATAGACGTTTCCAGTTAACATATATATTCAATACGTTATTTATAGATTCTGTCGATTGCTAAACTTACATATGTAATTTAAATGAAATGAATATTTCCAACTTATCCTCAAAAAGAAAACTATTCGAATATGCAAATTGTTAGAAAAGGGTTTTAAATTAAATTCAGGTGCCGTGCTTTGCACACCCTAATTAATATGAATAAAATATTTTCGTAGCAATTAAAACGGTTTGTATGAGCAAATAATTAATTGAAGTTAAAAACAAGTAAAAACGTTACATTCGACCGGGTCGAATCTTAAATACCCTCCAAATATTTAGTAAGTGAATTTAAAATGTTTAACTTGGTGGGACAGAGTTCCTTTATATAATATCGTACGTCAACGCCTACTGAAGGAGGCGGGTTTAAAAATAGACAATATCATGTTTTCCACAGACGAACGTATGGGCATTGCTAGACCGTCTTAAACTTCATCACTAATCAAGAATATACATATTTATTTTATAGGGTCCAATTCTCTTTGGAGGGTATAAAAACTGTATTTTGGCGGGGTCGCTCTGGCAAGGGCTGTGGGGAAAACATTTCACTTTTGTCATAAAACTCTAAAAATAAATGCTTGGGATAATTATATACAAAATTAAAATTTCTTTTTTTTGATAGGGTCATTTAGAGGGCAAAGGGGGAGAGGGGCTAGGGCAGAAACAGGTAGACATAAAACTCTAAAAATAAATGATTGGGATGATTATACACAAAATTAAAAAAAAAATTTATTTATTTTTAATAGGGTCATTTAGCGGGCAATGGGGGAGGAGAGGGTAGGGCAGCAACAGGCAGTCATAAAACTCTAAAGATAAATGCTTGGGATGATTATAAACAAAATTTAACAAAAAAAAAATTTTTTTTGGTAGGGTCATTTGGGGGGCAAAGGAAGAGGGGTGGGAGTAGTGCAGAAATCGGCAGTCATAAAACTCTAAAGATAAATGCTTGGGATGATTATATACAAAATTTAAAAAAAAATTTTTTTTTTTTGGTAGGGTCATTTAGGGGGCGAAGGGGAAGGAGGGGATAGGGCAGAGTAGTACCAGGTTTCGTCTCAGCTTCGTCATTAAAGCTTAAAAATGTTATTTTTAAGGAATGTAGGCTTAAGTAAATTAATTTGTTAAATTTTTATGCTATTTTTGCCTATAATAACGCCCAATAAAGTGGGCGGGGTCAAAAAATATTTTTATTTTATTTAATGGCTCCAAGTTTAAGGCGTTGGACCGTATTTGACATAAAAATATATCATTTGCTTAACAAAATAACCAAAAAACTATAATAATTATGTTGTTTTTTCTGGGTTGGTTTAGTTCATCTTAGGGGAACTTTTTTCCCTCTTGCCCGATTAAGCCCATTTTCGAACTTAGCCTGCTCTAAGCTTTAAAATATATTTATGCCAAATTTCAAGAGTCTAGCTCTTTTCGTTTGGACTGAATCGTGATTTCCACAGACGGACGGACGGACGGACCGACATGCTCAGTTCGTCTTAGATTTCATCACTGATCAAGAATATATATACTTTATGGGGTCTGAGATGGATATTTCGATGCGTTACAAACGGAATGACAAAGTGAGAATATACCCTCCAAGTTCTTTTTTGGAGGGTATAATAAAAATGTCTATCAGGAAATAACGACTTATGATGAACGATTGAACTACAAAAAAAATCAAACCAAAAATAAAATTAGTTTGGCTATTTTCAACAAGCTCTCCTTTTAACAAAATACACTATTGAATTTTTTTTTCTTTTCTGCTTCCCTTTTTAACTTAAAAACACTTCTAACGTATTTAACACATTTTAGTTTTTGCCAATTTTAAAACACAAACCAATATTGCTGCGACCATTTGTAGAGTGTAAATGAAAAGTAGTTGAATATATAAACGTCCCGACAAAAAAAGAGTTGAGCAACCAATACCGATTGTGTGAATACAATGGAAATCTGATAAAGATACTTTTTTTTTGCATGCAGCATGAAGTTGTATAAAGTGTCACATTTTGTTTGAGGCTAAATTAATAAAATGCTTTAATTTATTTATGTTGGCAGTACTTACAAATGTGTGTATGAGTGTGTTTGTGTGTGTTAAATAGTTATGTGTATGTATAAGTGTATACATTTCTGTAAGAATGTAGGTGAGCCTTTCGCAGACGTGCCTGCACTCACACATTCCTTTTGAGTAAATACATTCATATTTGTTTGTAGTACTAGGAAATTTCATTCAAAAATGTTAAAATATGTAGTATCTATGATATCGTAAGTGCACGAATAGTTATGGACTTCTAAGCTACATACGGCTCTGTGGCGCTGTGGGAATTTCTCTTGTGGACTGAACAACTATTTGCTAGTAGAAATATTTCTTATGACGTCTGTTATGTGTGTGTGTGTGTGTGTTTTTTTTGTTTATCGGTAGCTGTAAGTAATGCCATAAATTTATTAAAAATAGTTGCTATTATTATTTAATATCCGCTGAACTGATTATATTTAAGTAAAAGTTAAATTGTTTTCAAATGAATAACCATAAGTGGGTGGGTGGGTGTGTGTGTTTTTATTTTTGCTGATGAAATATAAATAATCTGTGAATTCCACATGTTTTGGATGAGGAATTTAAAAATGCCCTATAAATCTTTTTTTCGTTATCTAAAGGCAGTTTAGTCAATTATGAGTTTAATTTTGGAAAGAAATAGATAAGGAGCTGTAATATTGTGCACATGACTGATTTATAGGTTGAACCAAAAGTGTCAATCATTTTGCGCATGAGTGTGACCATATCAAAAAAATATTATTTTGTAAACATTTCTTATGCAGAAGTGATAATTTCCTTATAATTTTTATTAATTGTATTGAAAAATACTATAAAAATATTTATATGCCTGGGGGACTTTTCAAATTAAATGGCTAAAAGTGTAGTAAAAATCAGTCAAGTAGATACACAAACTTTATTGAAACACTAGTTTCTGTTAATAAAATAGAAAAATTGTTAATTTTATCAACGGGCTTAAGTTCGAATCTGCAAGACTGCAAACCATTTTTTATTATTTTATTAATAAATGAATTTGTTCAAATTCTATTTTATTAATTTATATTAAGATAGGAATATTAAGAATATTTTTCAATAATCATCAAACCAGCAGAACGGATCAGTACTGATTTCGAGGCCGCTACGCCATCTCATCAGCGTTCTGTGTTCAATTTTTCCACTTTTTGCAAGTGGTGCTTGTTAGAAGAAATATCTACTATTTAACCAATATTTTAACGAAAATTGAATATGAGAAGTTATCACATTCATATTTTTAAGTTATTACATTTTTGGTTAGTACGAAATTCCCCAACCCTGACGATTAATATTCCCAATATTCCATGTATCTCTTTCGCTTTTTCCAGAGCCATCGGCTGCTGATAACTAAAACTTCTTTGTTATTTATGTTCAAGTAATTGAATTTAGATGTTAATTTACAATGATCCGTTCTGCTGGTTTGATGATTATTGAAAAATATTCTTAATATTCCAATCTTAATATAAATTAATAAAATAGAATTTGAACAAATTCATTTATTAATAAAATAATAAAAAATGGTTTGCAGTCTTGCAGATTCGAACTTAAGTCCGTTGATAAAATTAACAATTTACATAAGAAAGTTCGACTAATAAAAATTCATACATAATTTAAAATAGAAAAATTTTATATTTACTTTTTATTTCTTTAATTTAAATGAAAATATAGTTTTCATCATCATCTTTTATTCAACCTGTTCTATTTTTATAATTTTTATCATCAAATCATTTACAATATATTGTATTATTTTATATAGTTGATTCAGAGGAAAAGACAAAAAGTAAAATATATACAACAATTGTTAATAAAAGATACAAAAACTGTCATAATAAATTTATTTTGCCAACAAATTGCCATATGGAACAATTTATGCATGTCCATGCATGTAAATCACTTTCAAGTTAACAGAATTAAACTAGACAGAACAAAAACTTATTTACATGGAAGGAAATAAGAACAACAAGAACAACAAAAGAGGGAAATGTCTAAACTGTATGACAGTCGACAAAACATTTGGTTTTAATAAACATCATGGCATTTACAAACAAAGACTGGAGTGTTAATGAGAAAAAGAATCCATAGTAGTCGAATATTTATGATTGCCACTAAGAAAAAAAAATTTAAAAAGATTATCATTAATTCCATCTCAACTTTTATATGAGGGTGCTGCGCTGCTGTAGTTAACTACGAGCAGCGTGACTACGAAACCTTGAATACCGTCCTCAAGTCCGCACTCAGTCCTCAATATGGTATCGAATTTTTGTATCTGTATTAGTGCAAGGATGCATTTGTTGTTGTGGGCCTATCTCAAAGGCGAGGTTATAGCCCCAGTTGCTGATCATCACCGACAGAGTGCGACACTACGAGTATGATGTAAAGAGTGGGCAAATTTGAGGTTAGGAAGTAAATTGGCTGTCAAATAATGAAATTTGCAGACTTAAACTGTCATCTTTTGACACTTAGTTAATGCAAAGCTGGGAAATTTTAACCCAGGAAATAACACTGTTGAACATAGAATTTTTATTGAGAAAATTTACTATGTATTTAAAAAATTTAATGAAAACAACTTAAACGACAACACGGGTATTAAAAAACAAGTAAAAACGTTATATTCGACCGGGTCGAATCTTAAATACCCTCCAAATATTTAGTAAGTGAATTTAAAATGTTTAACTTGGTGGGACAGAGTTCCTTTATATAATATCGTACGTCAACGTCCACTAAAGGGGCGGGGCTCAAAAATGGACTACATCATGTTTTCCACAGACGAACGTATGGGCATTGCTAGACCGTCTTAGACTTCATCACTGATCAAGAATATATTTACTTTATGGGGTCCAATTCTCTTTGGAGGGTATAAAAACTGGAATTTGGCGGAGTCGCTCTGGCAAGGGCTGTGGGGGAAACATTTCACCTTTGTCATAAAACTCTAAAAATAAATGCTTGGGATAATTATATACAAAATTTAAAAATTTTTTTTGTTGTAGGGTCATTTAGGGGGCAAAGGAAGGGGGGGGGGGGGGGGGGGTAGGGCAGTCATAAAACTCTAAATATAAATGCTTGGGATGATTATATACAAAATTGAAAAAAAAAAAATTTCTGGTAGGGTCATTTAGGGGGCGAAGGGGAAGGAGGGGGTAGGGCAGAGAAGTACCAGGTTTCGTCTCAGCTTCGTCATTAAAGCTTAAAAATGTTATTTTCAAGGAATGCTATGCTATTTTTGCCTATAATAATGCCCACTAAAGTGGGCGGGGTCAAAAATATTTTTATTTTATTTAATGGCTCCAAGTTTAAGGCGTTGGACCGTATTTGACATAAAAATATATCATTTGCTTAACAATATAACCAAAAAACTTTAAAAATTATGTTGTTTTTTCTGGGTTGGTTTAGTTCTTCTTAGGGGAACTTTTTTCCCTCTTGCCCGATTTAGCCCATCTTCGAACTTAACCTGCTCTAAGCTTCAAAATATATTTATGCCAAATTTAAAGAGTCTAGCTCTTGTCGTTTGCACTGAATCGTGATTTCCCCAGACGGACGGACGGGCAGACGGACATGCTCAGATCGTCTTAGATTTCATCACTGATCAAGAATATATACTTTATGGGGTCTGAGATGGATATTTCGATGCGTTGCAAACGGAATGACAAAGTGAATGTACCCTCCAAATTCTTTTTTGGAGAGTATAACAATAATGTGTTAACATCAGGTTGATACAGTTCTCGTATGCAATTTCCTAAAAAAAATTTTATAAATAAAAACTGTTATCATATTCAACTAAGTCAGCTACAAAGTGGTGACAAACATAATACACATGAGCACAGATGATAAAAGTGTAGCGTCCTTCGAAAACAGCTGTTCTGCTGTGCTGTGTAAGTTGAATAACTAAAAACGTATGTTGACTTTCCTTAGAATATTCATCATGACTTTCTGAATTTAAAACAAAAATTTCAAACAATTAGCCTATAAAATCTTAACTCGAAAACAACTAATTTTTCAACAAAATTATCTTTAGTGATGGAGACCATTTTCAATTAGCCAGCAAAATTGTGGCATATAGGGCTCATAAATTCCACGAATAGTCCTCGAAAAACTATTGCATCCAAAATGACTGTGTGGTGCGGTTTGTGATCAGGCGGCAATATCAGTACGTATTTTTTGCGAAAATGGGCTAGGAAATGGCGTCACCGTGCTTTCACTATGAGGTAGACATTTCCCCTATATTTCACACTTTATTATTATTTCCCAAATTTCGACTTTACACTGGTACAAATAAAACTGAGTTTTCCAAAAATAAAAGTGTGATTTTAAGCCAATTTACTTCCTAACCTTAAATTTGCCCACCCCTTACCAAAGAACACCCTTCTTCGTCGGTGCTATAGCGAAAATTATTAAAATATATACAATGAATTCTCTAACTTCTCTTTATCCTTCAACCTTCTTCTCAACACTATTCCCTTCTTTCTAGTCCCGGCGCAAAGCATTGCGTATGTAGACGTCATCCCCTAAGTTGGAGTCCTACTAAAAAAAATATTCCGTGTCAAAGATGATATATTAGATTGATATATATATGATGATATTATTACACAGCAAACGGTAATACGTTCTCAACATTAAATTATGGTAAGAAAACAGTCAATATCAAATTTTTCACTACTATTTTAATTAAAATTTTATATAAACATATGACGAAAACTACTCACAGCCTTATATTAAAATTTCTATTAATCTCAAAATAACGACCTATTGATCCACTGCACGATATTTATATACACATACCAACACACACACACAGAAAAAAACATCGTTTACAAAAATAAACAAAATACCATTAAAAGTTCATGCAGCAAAAGCAAATCCTGTAACTAAACAAAACCACATGCATTGTAAATCAATTAAAACTCCAAAACATGAAAAATCAACTAGAAATAAGTCTACGAGTAACCACTACTGCCCTCCCTGCCCTCTGGCACCATAACTAGCCCTGCGTGCAGGCATTAACTGCATATTTACTTAAACGAAAAATAAAATATAGAAAAAAAAAAGATGTATGCAGACGAGCACGAACTGGACAAGAATTTTAATTAAAAAAGTGTTGAAACCGGCAGCAGTAGTAGTAACAGATACAGCAACAGCAACGCAAAATTCGTTTGTAAATAGAGACACTTTTTTGCAAAAAAAAAAAAATTTATTACCAACAAAAAAAAAGCGTCCGTACAAAGATAATTAAAAACGTATGGATTTGTATGCCAGTGTTTTTGTAAAAGAGAAAACATTTAGATTAACAATATGACAGCTTTAATTACACAATAGCATGGTTAGTGTGAACAGTGTCGGGCATAAGTTAAGAATTCTTTTTTTTTTTTGCAAAATAACAAGAAGCCAAGTCACAGAAACAACATCAGTGATGCCAATAGATGTAGAAAATCGTGTCATGCTACTTTATAGCTTTGCCATACAAATTAACTTTAGGTAGAAATTAGAGAAAACACAACACTGTTTTTTGGTTTGACTTCTCTGTAAATTTCTACTTGACAAGTCATACCACTACTTATTTTATAATTGAAAATCGCATTATTTATGAGATGATTTTTATCAACTGCTACGCAACATAGTGATGCGGTGCTATTAACTCTTTTAGAACAAACTTGCCATTCACTATGGTTGTGATTCAGGTAGTACCAGTTTCAACATCATCGATGATTTTAACGCGAGATGATCTTAAAACTCATGTAACAGGAACAAAACAGAGGTGTATATGTTATGAGAAGTGTAAGCTATTATCAAGCATGGAACAATGGATTTTTAGGTGGACCAGCACTCAGGGGATGTTTTCTACATATTCAGTGCATTGCGCCGGAATTAGAAAGAAGTAGATAACATTAAGAGTACAAATAAAGAAAAATGAGATGATGGAGAATTTGTTGTTGATATTTTCATCTTTACTTCCATGGCAAATTTTTGCTTACATCCGACGAAGGAGTTTGCTGTCTTGACGTGACGTGGACGAATAGTTACAGAATAAGCTGGATCCCAAAAAAAAATGTTTATATAAGTATTTTGTAACGAACTTTTTAATTGCTATATTAAATTTAATTAAGAAAGATAGGACAATTTTTCAAAAATTTTATTTAAGTCCACAACGACATAAGAAATATTCTAAGGCAAGAAGAAAAGTCAATATCAGTTTTTTATACCCTCCAAAAAAGAATTTGGAGGGTATATTCACTTCGTCATTCCGTTTGTAACGCATCGAAATATCCATCTCAGACCCCATAAAGTATATATATTCTTGATCAGTGATGAAATCTAAGACGATCTGAGCAAGTCCGTCCGTCCGTCCGTATGTGAAAATCACGATTCAGTCCAACACGAAAAAAGCTAGACTCTTGAAATTTGGTATAAATATATTTCAAAGCTTAGAGCAGGTGAAGTTCGGAGATGGGCTAAATCGGGCAAGAGGGAAACAAGTTCCCCTAAGAAGAACTAAACCAACCCAGAAAAAACAACATAATTTTTAAAGTTTTTTGGTTATTTTGTTAAGCAAATGATATATTTTTATGTCAAATACGGTCCAACGCCTTAAACTGGAGCCATAAAATAAAAAAAAATTATTTGTGGACCCCGCCCACTTTAGTGGGCGTTATTATATGCAAAAATAGCATAAAAATTTAACAAATTGTTTTACTTAAGCCTACATTCCTTAAAAATAACATTTTTAAGCCTTCATAACGAAGCTGAGACGTAACCTGGTACTCCTCTGCCCTACCCCCTCCTCCCCCTGACCACACCAAAAAAAAAAAAAAATTTAGTTTTGTATGTAATCATCCCAAGCATTTATTTTTCGAGTTTTATGACTGCCTGTTTCTGCCCTACCCCCTTTTCCTTGTAAATGACCCTATAAAATAAAATAATAAATTTTATTTTGTATATAATTATACATTTATTTCTAGAGTTTTATGACAAAGGTGAAATGTTTCCCCCACAGCCCTTGCCAGAGCGACCCCGACAAAATACGGTTTTTATACCCTCCAAAGAGAGATGGACCCTATAAAGTAAATATGTATATTCTTGATTAGTGATGAAGTTTAAGACGGTCTAGCAATGCCCATACGTTCTTCTGTGGAAAACATGATATTGTCTATTTAGAACCCCGCCCCCTTTAGTGGGCGTTGACGTACGATATTATATAAAGAACCTCAGTCCCACCAAGTTAAACATTTTAAATATAACATTCGACCCGGTCGAATATAACGTTTTCACTTATTTTATTATTTTTTTAATTATTGCTATTTCTTTCAATTATCCAACTTTTTATTTTAGGAGTCGGACCAGCGCTCAGTGGATAACCTCAACATATGCAATGCACTGCGCCAGAACTGGAAAGGAGGGGATAGTATTGAGGGAAAAGATGAGAAAAGATGAGAAGATTGAGAATTTTTTGTAGCAATTTGAACCTTTTTAGTCCGCAGGCTAAGTTTTTGCTACAAGACCGACGAAGGAGAGTGCTGTTCCTCTGCTCTTTATTGCCTTCATCACTGAAACAGGCTGACAACAACTAACACAACCATACACTAATGCCGATCAGAAGAATTCGACACAATATACATGGCAGAGCTCGGAGTCGAACTCAGGACCCTCCGCTTCATAGAGTTGTATTAACTACGTCAGTCAACAGCACCCTTTCAACTTACATAGTAGAGCGGAACAGCTGTTTTCGAATGCCGCTACACTTTCATAAGTACTCATGTGTATTTTGCTTATCACCTTTTATTAGGTGGCTTAGTTGGATATGATGACAGTTTTTATTTATAAAAATTTTGTTAGGAAATTGCATATGAGAATTGTATCAAATTGATGGTAACATACTTTTAATTACTACCCGTGTTGTCGTTTCATTATTTTCTTCATGCCCCATTTTCTGCCTTTTCAAATTTTTTTTCTTTTGCTTGTGAGCAAAATACAGAAGCTATTATGCCAAAATTTTTGAGTTTTTTTTTGCGAAATAAAATACTTTTAACTATTATCTTTTACATGCATAGCATACCGGAATATATTACAATCGATATATGGCACCGAAGGACTGAAGCCTCTTCAGCTACCTTAAAAACTCGTAAATATTCAGGTAAAATACTCAGCAACGTAGTGAATATGAAATATATTTTCCATTTGGATCGACTGTCCAAAAGTTGTGTTTTCTTACTGTCAAACAAACAATTACAATTGACTATTACACATTATTTAGGAAATTTCTGGACAGTCTTCATAGATGCCACAATCACTTTCACTATTTTATAAAGGTTTTATAGAACAGTTCTTGTATGAAAATCTGGTTTATAAACTCTTTATAAAAACAAAAATATATTTTATGAATAAGACATCTAATTTATAAAAAAAAATCTGATTTATAACAGGTTAATAAGAAAAATGTTCATACAAAAAATTTGCGTTACCAGCCATTAATAAAAAATTTTAATAAATTAAGTTGTAAATATGAAGTCAAATAATAAATATTATGCCAACGTTTAAGCAAAACCTAAGCCCCTGGAAAGCTTAAAAAGTGCCTTGCGTCACTCTATGCTGCTACTATTGCAATCGCCCTCTGCCACTTGTCAAAGTTATGTTAGACACTGTACATACTAAATAGTACATACTAACTGGAATAAAATATATGTTCTCTGTTTTTCCTTTTTACACAATTTATGTATTTATTAATATTTTTGTCATAAAAACTAGATAAAGGACAAATTTATTTATGTTGAAAAGCTAACGAAACGTACAAAAAGTAAAAGAAAAACAAAAAGAAACAAACATCAAGCCATGCTGATGTTGTTGACAGCGTGTTAAATCTGATGTGTCAGTAATGTGTCAGCAAATAAATATGACATGTTTCCTAGTATTTAACTGAACACGACCACATACATACATACCTTCAACTGGCACAAGCAGAATACTTCAAGGAATTTTAGTTGCATGTTACTGTGAATTTAAAATAAACCGCCTAAAGTTCCAGAAAGGCATGCAGAAAATATACAGGGAATTTGCGTATGTGCTTAATTCTCTGATTATGGCCATTAATTAGCAAGCTAGTTATTATTCAAGGGGTCAGGAATGAACACCTGAGACTTGTTTTACGGTATTCAGTTCATTTTGAGTAATTGATATGCAAGCATGACAAATGTATGATATCAACCTTATGTAAAATGTATAATGAGCTCTGCTACAGGTAGCCAAAATACATGAGAATTTTTTAGAGAAAGTCTTTAACTATTATCCGTTTGCAACTCAATCAGGAAGACCCGATATTCTTTGGGAAATATAGCTTGTTGTTCATAATTGTCCTTATCGTAATTAAAGACAATTTTTATTTTTTAATTAAGATATAAACTACTACTTGTAAATAGATATCATGTTAACATAATTATAGTAGCAAAAATTAGCCGGCGAAGTAAAAGGTTGAAATAGCTACAAAAAAAACTGTCTATCTTCTCATCTTTCCTAATCTGTACCCTCAATACTATCCCCCCGTTTTCAGTTCTGGTGCAATGCATTGCATATATAGGCGCTGAGCGCTGGTCCTACTTCTAAAAAAAAAAAAAATACCCAGAACAAAACCTAAGGAATTTTGGTAATGGGCAGTAACTTTACAGGTTATAAAATAATTATATAATTATCCTTTTTTTAAAATCGTATAAAATGTTGGAAGCTGTTTCATCATATTGTTGTGATGTATTAAGAAAACAAACATGGAAACTTTATTTCCTATTTTTGATATGTCAAATAATAAACCATTAAAGAGTTGATCACGTGGCTGTTTGATAACTCCATGATTATTTAAAAAATATATATTTTTTTACGACTCCTGTCAAGAGACAGCTGTCAGTAGACTCCTGTCAAGAGACAGCTGTCAGTTGGCTGCTGTCAAAAGACAGCTGTCAGTTGACTCCAGTCAAGAGCCAGCTGTCAGTTGATTCCTGTCAAAAGACAGCTGTCAGTTGTCTCCTGTCAAAAGACAGCCGTCAGTTGACTCCTGTTAAGAGACAGCTGTCAGTTAACTCCAGTCAAGAGACAGCTGTCTGTTGACTCCTCTCAGTTCATTCCTGTCAAGAGACAACTGTCAGTTGGCTCCTGTCAAGAACCAGCTGTCAGTTGACTCCTGTCAAAAGACAGCTGTCAGCTGACTCCTGTCAAGAGACAACTGTCAGTTCATTCCTCTCAGTTCATTCCTGTCAACTTACAGCTATCAGTTGGCTCCTGTCAAGAGACAGCTGTCAGTTAACTCCTGTCAAGAAACAGCTGTCAGTTCATTCCTCTCAGTTTATTCCTGTCAAGTTACAGCTGTCAGTTGTCTAGTCTCAAGAGACAGCTGTCAGTTAACTCCTGTCAAGAAACAGCTGTCAGTTGATTCCTGTCAGTTGACTCCTGTCAAGAGACAGCTATCAGTTGACTCCTGTCAAGAGACAGCTGTCGGTTGACTCTTGTCAAGAGACATCTGTCAGTTGAATCCTGTCACTTGATTTCTGTTCAGAGACAGCTGTCGGTTGACTCCTGTCAAGAGCCAGCTGTCAGTTGATTCCTGTCAAAAGACAGCTGTCAGTTGTCTCCTGTCAAAAGACAGCCGTCAGTTGTCTCCTGTCAAAAGACAGCCGTCAGTTAACTCCTGTCAAGAGACAGCTGTCTGTTGACCCCTGTCAAGAGGCATTTGTCACTTGACTCCTGTCAAGAGACAGTTATCACTTGACCCCTGTCAAGAAGCCGCTGTCAAGAGACAGCTGTCAGATGACTCCTGTCAGTTGACTCCTGTCAAGAGATAGTTGTCAGTTGACTCCTGTCAAGAGAATGCTGTCAAATAGCGGAAACATTACACTAAGTGTATGATAATAAAATAAGTTTTTATATAAAAACCTGTGTACCCTATATTCTGCGATCGTCCTTGAATTTTATCAACGATTTCCGGCTTGATTACCTCCTTTAAGTGGACTCAACGTAGGCGTCACTAGTGCTAGCAAAAACACAATAGAACTCAGTAAGACATTCACAGTATTTATCAAGTCTTTGTTTGGGTTCTGCAATTCACACCAAATTTACTTTTTTCATTTATTTTAATTCATGGCGTTATTCCCTTCTGATGGCTGTCAAACTCAAACTGAATGAAGCAGTTTGCCCAAAATGTGTCATTTAAATTGACTACATCGGAAATTCCAAATAATCAAAGAATTATCAAACTAGGCTCAGATGCCAGAAAAAATTTTATAAATAAATATATATCGAGATTATAAAAATTATTTTTAAAGTGCAAAATTGCCTGCATATTTTTTCATCAACATATTTTTGGCTGCAAGGAAGTAAAATAGTAACTACTTAAATGCAGTTAAACTGTAAGTACATTTATAAGGGGTTGTGCTTATTTCATGAATTTCTCACACAAAAATAATTAATAATTTTTTGATCTGCAGCCTTAAGTAGTTGTATTTTTATTATTATTATTATTTGTTTTTGCATATTTGTCAGCAACGCATTTTTGGTTATGAAATAATATCCCATGAAAACTGATTAAAACAGAGTAAAGAGTATCGACAACTTTCAATTCTTAAAAAACATATCTCGTCATATTTACTGACTTAAAACAGAACATCATCGTTAAAATCGTGTTTATCTTAAAATATTTTACAAGAATTTCTGGTGCTTTTTCAGCCAGCCTGTCACTTTTTATTTGCATCATTATGCTGGTGATATGAATGCATGTGTGTGTCTGTGGTGTTGCTGTTTGCACCATGTCTCTGTTAATGTTGACAACATGTTAATGTCGCTACTTATTGCTTTTGCCAGTTAAAGAAGGACGGGCGTATATGGTAAGAGCGTCACAGCTACGGCAGCAATGAGTCTACCAGTATAACTGCAATGTTCAAATATCACTGGTACGGCTTGTAGTTGTTCCTTTTTGATGTACTTGTCTGAAACAAGAAGAATGCATGTAGCACTGGGAAAATACTTTTAAATGTATGAAATCACTGTTTGCTATTTATGGCGGCTGCTTATTTAAAAATATCTGTGTAGGATTAGCAATTTCTGAAATTTATATCAGATATTTGCTGTGATGATTTGGTGTTAAAAGCCAATGAAATGCAGGCATGTAGACTTTTGATTTTATTAATATCTCTATACTTTTTTGGGTAAGTAAATAGAAGTTATGATTTTTAGTTTTTCCTTATAGGTTTTTTACTGCCTGTTTTTTGTAAATAAAATTAATTCTTCTGGTTTCTTGACCTCTTTTTAATTATTATTATATTCTGATATATTTAAGCTTAAGGTCTCTGTATTTTCATTTTATTTCTTAATTTCAATATTTCGTCACTACTTTGTGTGACTTCTTCAGGAAATTAATTATTATGACATAATTAAAATAATTAATTTCCTGAAGAAGTCACACCACGGATGGAAAACATGATACAATTGTACTTTTTTTGGCACAATTAGACTTTGTTGGTACCGTGGTACTACCACGACTAATTTGGTACAATTTAAATATCTCAATCAAAAGCTTACACCTAGTTCATAAAAACGTTTTATGCTTACAAATTTTTGTTAATTTCTCAGTGTATCAGCTAATAAACATAAAATATTTCTGTGAATTATACGGTTACATAATCAAAGATTTTGTGTCAACTTTTTATTACATACAGTATTCCAGTCAGCACTTCATGAAATTTTCGGATCGTTCCTTACTGCTCTGCTTGTTCTATATATTTATTTTGTCGTTTCTTTTTGAAAATGATTGTTCTTTCGAGAGAAAGCGGTTCTTTAGACCCGAATCTTTCAAAATAGTGTCTTATGTCTCATATTTCTGCAAAATTAGGGCTCATTTAAGTAACGGACTTACAATTATTTGCTATAATTTTTCGCAACAGAAACATTTTCCACCGTTAGGCTGCCTTATATTTGATTCAGAAACAATCACGTTGGAAAAGGGTATAATAATTGATTTCCAAATACCGAAAAAGTTTTCAATCAATGTCTCGTTGCCTCAATTTTATTGTCTTAAATTGTATGACTTTTTGAATAAAATTTAAACAACTGATTCCTAGATTTTTATGTATAGAATATTTTTTTTTGTTGTATACTTGTGTAGAGAAGTTGTTGAATTTCTATTTATAGAAATATAAAAAATACAAAAAAATGGTACCGTCATGGTATGAAAAGTACATTTTATTTAGTTAATTGGTACAAAATCAAAATAGCCCTTTTCCATCCCTGAGTCACACAAAGGAGAGACGAAATATTGAAATTAAGAAATGAAACTAAAATAATAAATAAAATTAAAAAAATTTCGTTTGAAAGTTTATACTGAAAAAAAATATTAAAAAAATCATTATATATTATTATATTAGTTTCAATATCAAATCCCAACCAATATTTTTATTTTATTTGCAAGAACAGGCCCTAAGGCAGAAGAATTCACTATTTGCATTCTCTGTGTTATGCAACTATTGTTTTTGGCAAATACCACATATCAGAAATTTGATGTAAAGTTGTTTTATTTCTTACAGCACGAAATTTTCATGTTTTTTTTTGCACGCTATAAAAAATGTAGGCCTTTATCACTTCTACTTTCATTTTGCAACAAAAAGCAGCAGGAACGTAGACTAAACAAACAGCATGTAAACTAAAAGGCAAAACATAGTCGTGATGATAACAACTAATATATTATTTTTAAGAATAAAATATTGTAAAAGAGCGTGCTATTGTGAATTATAAGAGATACACAGGGGATGGCGTCTACTCATGCAATAAATTGTGGCGCAACTTTAGAATGAAGGGAATAACGTCAGGAGTATAAATGGTGAAACTTCAGAACAGAGAATTCGTGCTAGTGGTTTTATTTAATGTTTCACTTAGCAGGTAACTTTATTTCATGATCCGGCATTGAAGGGATCACCCTCACTCGTGCATTGCACTGTACAGGAACTATGAAATGAGGGGATGGCATTGAAAGGACAGATAAAACGGTGAGATAATAGAGAATTGCAGCAGTCAGTTTTAATTTTTACTTTGCCGGTGAGTTTTTTTGCTACAGTACCGATGGAGAAGGGTTCAGCGATCAGTGCTATGCCTTCGTCATTGAAACAGGTCGACAACAACTAACACAACCATGCACGAGTGTAGATTAGAAAAATTCGACGCTATATGCAGGACTAAGTGTAGAATCGAACTCGGGATTTTCGGCTTCTCAGTGTCGCGTTAAATAATTCAGCCAACAGCACCTTCACTAAATAGTGTACCAATTTATTTTGTGTAAATAAATTTTTTATAACAATTTTATTTTCTAGATATAATAAAAATATTTCTTATAACTAAACTTATAAATGAGGAAAATAACGAAACGGCAACACGGGAAATAAAAGTGTGTTACCATCTGTTTGCAACTGATCTCGTATGCAATTTCCTAATAAAATTTTTATAAATAAAAACTTGCTGGGTGCTGTTGGCTGAAGTAGTAGAACACGAGACTATGAAGCGGAGGGTCGTGAGTTCGAGCCCGCACTGAGTCATGAAATATTGTGTTGAATTCTTCTGATCAGCAATAGCGCATGATTGTGTTAGTTGTTGGCAGCCTGTTTCAATGATGAAGTCACTGGTCACTGAACATAATTGGCAGCGATTGACACGATCATGTACTAAAAGCAGATTAACAGCACCCACCTTCGTCGGCCCTGTAGCAAAAATTAGCCGGCGAAGTAAAAGGTTGAAATAGCTACAAAAAAAACTGTCTATCTTTTCATCTTTCCTAATCTGTCCCCTCAATACTATCCCCCCGTTTTCAGTTCCGGCACAATGCATTGTATACATAGGGGTCATCCCCTGAGTGCTGGTCCAAGATAAAAATAAATAAAAACTGTCATCATATTCAACTAGACCACCTAATAAGTGGTGACAAACAGTACTGATGATAAAAGTGTAGCGTCCTTCGAAAACAGCTGTTCCGCTCTGCTATGAAAGTTGAATGATGTTGACATTACTTTGCGTCTTGGAATATTTATCATGTGTTTCTAAATTTAAAAAACTAATTTTCAACCAATTTTAATACTTTTTTTCGTTTTTTTTTCAAAGAGGAGAAACATTCAGCCGATAACTTCTACATAAACAGCACATGGAGGGAACAGTATTGGGGATACAAATAAAGAAAGATGAGAAGATAACGCATTTTTGTTTCAAACCTTCCAAAAAAAATTAGAGGGTGTAATCAGTTTGACATTCCGTGTGTAACGCAGCGGAGTATCCCTCCAACACCCCATAAACTATATATATTCTTGATCAGTGATGAAATCTAAGACGATCTAGACATGTCCTTCTGTCTGTCCATCCGTCCGTCTGTGGAAATTATGATTCCATCCAAACGAAAAGAACCAGACCCTTGAAATTTGGTATAGATAAATTTTGAAGAATGTCACAGGTCAAGTTCGCAAATGGGCTGAATCGGACCAGAGAGAAAAAGTTTTTCCTAAGAAAAACTAAACCAACCTATAGATAACAACATAATTTCGTTAATCACATGATAAATTTTTAATCTCAAAGAAGGTCCAAAGTGTTGAACTTGAAGCCAGAACATCAGAAAAAATTTACTTTTTCACCCCGGCCCCTTTAGTGGGCGTTGAAATAACATATCACATGGAAAAATGGTGTAAATATTTAACAAATTGTATAATTTAAGCCTATATTCCTTAAAAATTAATTTTTTAAAGCTTTTACGATGAATCTGAAATGTTCTCTGATCTTCTTCTGCCCTCAGCCCGCCCCCATTGCCCCCTTTGCCTCATACATGACCCTATGGTAAAAAAAAATTCGCTCTTAATAACCCAAAAAAAAATTACTTTTTAGTGTTTTATGGAAAAGATGAGATGTCTCTCCCATGGCCCCTCCCGTAGTGACCCCTACAAAATAGAGTTTTTATTTACTAAATATTTGGAGGATATTTAAGATTCGAATAGAACGTTCTTAGTTGTTCCAACCCTGGAACCGAATTTTTAATACCAAATAAATTCTTCCTGAAGTATAAAATAGGTTTAATTCACTACAAAAACAAAATTTGGAATTTATGTGGGTACTTTTATGTACCAGAAATATTTAGATTTTCCAACTCTGGAAGCGAATTTTTATTTTTTTACTTTTTGGTCACTTTTTAAACTTTTTGGTCACTTTCATGTACCATAAAATATTTTAATAATAAAGTTCATGCAACTCTTAATAATGAGGTTTATTTAAGAAAAACTTAAAATTTGTAACCATTTTGGCCACTTTCATGTACTGCAAAATATTGCACTTGTCCAACCCTGGATTCGAAATTTTGATTTTTTTTTTTTTGTCAATGCAAATCTTCATGACGTATAAAGAGGTTTTGTTAAAGAAAAACTTGAAATTTTTAACAATTTTAGTTACTACATGTACTACAAAATACGGAATGGGCCGAAAAAAAATTTTTATTTCCCATCCCTGGAAAAACAGTTTTAATTTTTTTTAGGTTTTAATAGACCATTGAGGCTTCCCAAAGCACGAAATACATAGGTTTAATTTACAAACATTAAAAAAAATTAATTTTTGGTATAAATTTTGCGTCGAGAAATAGGTGTAAGCTTCCCAGGTCACTTTACGGGATCCCATGAGCACATCGAAGAACTTATACACGGAATTACAAACCCATAATATATACCCTTTCACTTTTTTGTGAAGGGTATAATAACATTTAGTTGATATCAACAGTATTTGCTGTCATTATGATAATTCTCGTAAAATGTTACTGTCACAATAATAAAAAATGTATGTATGTATGTATGTGTCATAAAGATGACACACGAAAATACATGAACACACTTTCATTCGACTGCTGGAAATATATGACAATAATAAGACAAGTTTTGGGTGTTGGCATAATTTTCTATTTATGCAAATAGAATTTTTTATTCTATGAATCCGAGTGACGAATGCACTTACAAAATTATGGAACTCGTATGTAAAGAGAGCATGTATTAAATTAAGTTGTCAATAGCTTTGTCGTTAGCCGCTCGTCTTACCAGTTGTAAATTATTAAAGGTCTTCATGATTTACTATGAATAAAACGTTTTTTTTTTTCAATTTAATTTTTTTTTTGTAATTCGTTCACGAATATTACAAATCAATGCATTCTCTAAGCCATTCGACTATAATTAAAACCGTGATTTAATTTCACTTAATTAGGTTATCATGTAAAGTGAATAATTATTAAACTGAAACAATGGGAGCATTAAAAACAACAACTGCAGCAACACATTTTTTCTTTTTTTCTTTTTTTTATTAGTCAGATTTTAGTTATTAAACTGTTGACGCATGTTCGTTCTTCCTTTGTGTGTGTTTTCTTTTTCGTTTCAATTGTTTTACATTTCGTTTTATATGTAAGATAACTCCTTGTTTGGTTCGAACGAATGTTCAACATCAGCAATTTGCATATATTTAGTGCATTATTTGAATATTAATTTGGTAACGTTAGAAGAATGTTGTTGTAACATTAGGCGGCTACAAAAAGCTATTTGAGCATGATTTGGAAACATGACTTTTGAGCATGATTCTGTTGAAGGTTGGACTTCTGTATGTACGGCAGTGTTTATTATGTGCAATACATTTTGTTAATTACAAATCTAGAATAATTAAGGAGTGAAAACAAAAGCAACTGTTCGAATTATTATGTAATTGCTATCGTTTGCCAATTTAAGTCTATTTACAGTAGTTTTTTTTTTTTGCATATTTTAGTTTTAAAATGTTGTGAAATATATTATTAAATAATTCCTAATTTTTTGGCTTGTGAAAATAAAGGGTGTAAATTTTTACAATAAAAATTTAATTGTTCAAGAGTGTAACATTTCACTGTTAAAATTTTCCAGCTAAATAAATATTAAAAGAAGGCAGCTCAATTCTTGACATTTCTTAATTCGACAGCCAATTTACTTCCTAACCTCAAATTTTCCCACCCTGTATTGAAAGCTACTGTGGGAAATATTCAAAAAGTCACGGTGCTACCAAACACCCCTTGTAATTTCAATATTTTTTTAAGTTTCAATAGCTTTGATTGCTTACCAAATTATTGTTCATTAGTATTGTATATACACTTGTAAGCGCTAATATTTGAAATAAAATCTAAAAATATACAATTTCAAGTTTTCATAATTGCTTTCTTTTTTTAAGACATAAATATGACCCAATTACTAACAAATTTAGTTCACTTTTTAAATCAACTCCATAAACATTTCTGCTTAATCAAATACACATTGGCTAGGAGTAATATTACACTCAATCGATTTAATGATACACTGAAAAAATTTTCATGCTTAATTTTACCAAACGGAAAATTCCTTAATATTAAATTTTTTTACGCAAAAAAAAATCAACACAATTTTTTTTTCTAATGATGCCTGCAAGCAAAACTCGTATACAAATTTTAATTAAAAGTACTTTTATAATGTAAGTATTTTGCCTGGAACTTTTTTATTGCTGTATTAAATGCAATTGAGATTTACTGGGTAATTGTTCGAAATTTTTGTTTTAAATTCTGAAAGGCATGATAAATATTCCAAGGCGCAAAGAAAAGTCAACATCAGTTTGTAATTATTCAATTTACACAGCAGAGCAGAACAGCTGTTTTCGAAAGCCGCTACAGGTTTATCATTAGTACTTATGTGTATTTGCGTTTGTTACCACTTTTTAGGTGCCTTAGTTGGATATGATGATAATTTTTGTTTACGGATTTTTTCGACGGGCTTAAGTTCGAATCTGCATGACTGCAAATAAATTTTTATTATTTTTATTAATAAATGAATTTGTTCAAATTCTATTTATTATTTTATATTAAGATTGGAATATTAAGAATATTTTCAATAATTATCAAACCAGCAGAACGGATCATTGTAAATTGACAACTAAATTCAATACATAAATAACAAAGAAGCTTTTGCTATCAGCAGCCGATGGCTCTGGAAAAAGCGAAAGAGATAGGTTGGGAATTTCGTACTAACCAAAAAGGTAATAACTTAAAAATATGAATGTGGGAACTTCTCATATTCAATTTTCGTTAAAATATTGGTTAAATAGTTGATATTCCTACTAACTAGCACCACTTGCAAAAGTGGAAAAATTGAACACAGAACGCTGATGAGATGGCGTAGCGGCCTCAAAATCAGTACTGATCCTTTCTGCTGGTTTGATGATTATTGAAAATATTCTTAATATTTCAATCTTAATATAAAAAATAATAAATACAATTTGAAAAAATTCATTTATTAATAAAATTATAAAAAATCATTTGCAGTCATGCATATTCGAACTTAAGCCCGTTGAAAAAATTAACAATTTCCATAAAAAAGTTCGACTAATAAAAATGCATACATAATTTAATTTTTGTTTATACAAATTTTATTAGGAAATTGCATACACTTTTATTTCCCGTGTTGCCGTTTAATTATTTTCTTTATGTCCCATTTTTTTACATATTTTCATTGACATAATTTCCATTGTAATTGTATAAAATAATTTTTTGTCAATAATTAAATATATTAATAAAAGAATTATTTAGTGACCAGTGTAATTAGTTCGTAATCCAGTTGAAATTAACTTATTTTAAACCGGAATGTAATTTCTTTAGAACTTATTAATTTTATTATTAAGATAAGAATTTCTTATTCAGACTCAAGTTCATATCTACAACTAGCAAATTATTTTTTTTTTGAATTGTTATCAAACTCAATATATTTTATTAAGAGTGGAATATTTAGAACATTTTTATGATCATCAATTTTGCCGAAAGGATCAGTACCGATTTCGTGACCGCTACGCCATCTCATCATTGTTCAGCTTTTTCCACTTTCCACGGTGGTTCTAGTCATTAGATATATCAACTCCCCCTTATTCTGTACAAATTTGTCGTCAACATCAACACGATATCAAAAACGGGATACCGAAATATTCATTGAATACTGCTGACGTCTTTAGAATTTTCTCTAAGAAAACAGCAAGCAGGAGGCTGTTAAGAATACACAATCGATGAAGAAACAAGTAAAAACGTTACATTCGACCGGGTCGAATCTTAAATACCCTCCAAATATTTAGTAAGTGAATTTAAAATGTTTAACTTGGTGGGACAGAGTTCCTTTATATAATATCGTACGTCAACGCCCACTAAAGGGGGCGGGGTTCAAAAATAGACAATATCATGTTTTCCACAGACGAACGTATGGGCATGGCTAGACCGTCTTAGACTTCATCACTGATCAAGAATATATATACTATATGGGGTCAAACTCTCTTTGGAGGGTATAAAAACTGTATTTTGGCGGGGTCGTCCTGGCAAGGGCTGTGGGGGAAACATTTCACCTTTATCATAAAACTCTAAAAATAAATGCTTGGGATGATTATATACAAAATTAACAAAAAAAAATTTATTTATTTTTTATAGGGTCATTTAGCGGGCAAAGGGGGAGGAGAAGGTAGGGCAGTCATAGGCAGTCTTAAAAATCTAAAAATAAATACTTGGGATAATTGTATACAAATTTAAAATTTTTTTTTTTTTTTTTTGGTAGGGTCATTTAGGGAGTGAAGGGGGAGGAGGGGGTAGGGCAGAGTAGTACCAGGTTTCGTCTCAGTTTCGTCATTAAAGCTTAAAAATTTTATTTTCAAGGAATGATTAAGTAAAACAATTTGTTAAATTTTTACACTATTTTTGCATGTAATAACGCCAACTGAAGTGGGCGGGGTCCAAAAAAAAAAAATTATTTTATGGCTCCAAGTTTAAGGCGTTGGACCGTATTTGACATAAAAATATATCATTTGCTTAACAAAATAACCAAAAAACTTTAAAAATTATGTTGTTTTTTCTTGGTCGGTTTAGTTCTTCTTAGTGGAACTTTTTCCCTCTTGCCCGATTTAGCCCATCTTCGGGCTTAACCTGCTATATATATGTATATATTTATACCAAATTTTAAGGATCTAGCTCTTTTCGTTTGGACTGAATCGTGATTTCCCCAGACAGACGGAAGGATGGACGGACATACTCAGATCGTCTTAGATTTCATCACTGATCAAGAATATATATACTTTATGGGGTCTCAGATGGATATTTCGATGCGTTACAAAGTGAATATGTACCCTCCAAGTTCTTTTTTGGAGGGTATTAAAAGTAGAAATAATTGACCTACTTTTTATATAATATTGACGTTGACGTCGACAAATACTTACGGAATAAGGGGGAATGATTTTAATAAAATAGAATATGAGAACTTTTTATATTCATAATCATTGTTTTAAGTTAAATCACTTTTAGTTAGCATGAAATTTCCCAACTCTGACGATTATTATTTCAAATATTCGATTATCTTTTTGTTAAGTTTTTTTTGGAAATATCTCTTTGTATTTTAAAAATATATATATATATATTCTTATTGCGGTCGCAAAGCATCTCTGAGTCAAGTCACATCAAGCCTCGTTGGCAATTGTTTTTTAAGTGCCGCCCGTCCTCTATGATCTCTCTCTCTCTCTTTCGAGAGTTTTGCGTCCCACTCGCACTAGTTCATTTCAACACCTCAGATAATTTTATGGATTTAGGGTTCTACTGAGGCATTATTCCGCGATTAACTACGTTGCTAATTTCTATGTAAAGCAGACATAGGCATTGTGGGTGAGCGCGGTTCACATATATATAAATTAGCTCTTGAGAGTCACACGTATTTTTAGTTACTCACAAATCACAAAAATTGTGAATTACAATTCAGTCTATCACAAGCTTCCAATCAAGACGGTTGTTTGGCCGCTTGTTGAAAAAAGTTATTTAAGGGTGGGGAGAATGCTCGTTTGTTTGTAAAATTTCTCTCACACACACAAACTCAAAATGTTGATGTGTTTGTGCCTATGTCTGATGTAAAGGCATAGATCGTGTACAGTCAGTCACAGTAGTGGTTAAAAATATGGGTTAATAACATAGCCGAGATATGGACCGAGTCAGCCGTTGGCATCTGCGCCCCCATACTTTGCAAATTGATTCTGTAATATATTTTTCAACTGAATACAAATTTCTATTGCGAAATAAACATAAATTTAATAACATGCATTTAATGTTTTTCACTTGTGCTATATTTTTTTCAGTGCAGCATTTTATTAAATTTTTTATTGAATTTTTTTTTTTTGTGCTGTACAAACAATTCAATAAACTAGAGAAATGAAATAACCAAATTTTCTAATTAGTCTTATGGAAATATTTTAGCATTGAACATAAAATGAAAAATGCATTTGCCTATAGATTTCAGTGCTTATAAACGATTAAGGCAGCAAATATGATCTTTGTAGAAATTAGATTAATGAATTTCCAAACGAAATGGGCTAAAAGAAACAATAGGAATTGATAGACACAATTGTAAAGGCAGGGTATTGTATTTCCTTACAACAAATTTGGCCAAATTTATGCCAAATTTATGCCAAATTAATGAAGTTGTTATTCAAAATGATTACGTTTTGAAAGTAAAGAATATAACAGTCGGAAATTACAAATTGGACCTAAAAGAAAACTATTATTAAGTTAAAAAGAAATATGAAGATGATGAAACAGCTTTAAGCTTAACTTTTTAGAATAAACCCTTATGACAAAGAGGTCAGAGATGAAACTATAAAACACAATAAATAGTCAAATGATTGTTGTATGTACTTCAGCTACGACCTTTAGCCGAGCACTGGATTCAACTTGAATATCTCTACATTCAAACTACACCAATAAAGTTGTTCTTCATCTATCAATGTCTTAATTTAGCACAAACATTTAAGTTCTATTTTAGTTTACATCTGCTGCCTTAAATTCTTTCTAAACTCCGGAATATTTGAAATAATATTTTTTAGTTCATTTCAGTTTAATTACTGCAGCAGCAGCAATTAAATTTTTACAACCGTACAAGGCACTCAACAATTCAAATCCTTCATTCGTTTAGCAAGAGGGCTTTGTTCAAATTTGCTTTAAGTCTTGACAATTATAATTAATTTACAACAATTCCAGAAAGAATTGGAGAAAAATGCTAATAAAATCAAGAGTGTAAAAGTAAAGGCAACTACATAAATTTCTGCAGCCACTTCATGGTTTTGAATTTAATATCTTAAAGCTTTTCTTTCTTTTTTTTTGGTTTTTGTTTTTGTCTTGTAGTCAATTAAAAATAAATAAATTATTATATTTTAATACTCTTCAATTCAAACAATGCGTGTTTATTCATACATTCATGTACTTGTAATGAAAAGACATTCTGCCACAGCACATTTTATGTTCATGGTCGCTTTTATGTTGAAATAAAGGCAAATATTGCTGAGCATACGTTTCGTATGGAGTCTGTTTATGTTGTTCGCAAACAAACAGAAAAGATAAAATTCATCAATTTCCTTTGGAGAATTTCAAAGCGAAATAATAAATTGCATATGGGAATTTTAATAATTCAGTAAATAGGACTACGAAGGCTTGTCTGCTGGATTGTGTTTTAAAAACATTCAGTGTCGCTAAGCGTGAGATAAAAGTTCGCAGAACTCAAACGTTAATTACACATACGCCACCTAAATATTCGTTGATATTTCTTTTCGTTCCTTCCCGTTATGCGCTCTTGTCGGCATAGACGGCATCAGTGCCAAAAATTAATGCAGAAAAAATTATTTCAATTATTGGATTTCTTAAGTTTAACTAGTCAATATATCTTTATAACAACGATTTAGCGGTTTTAAATCCATCCGTCTGGCAAGGCTATCAGCTGTTAAATATCCCACATGTGAAGTGTCATGTAATCAGCTAAAGTTTTTGCCATTTATCAACAGAAGAAGGAGAAACAAGTCAAAACGTTAAACGTTGGGCCGGGTCGAATCTTAAATACCCTCCAAATATTTAGTAAATAAATCCTCTATTTTTATTCTTATTAAAATTTACATTTTTGAGTTAAAAAGAAAAAAATTTATTTTAATACTTTCGTTTCCAATGTTTTGGGAGGATCCGCCAGCATAAGAACTTGCATATTAATATTTTATATCAACGTGCAAACAAGGGAATGGGACAAGTTGAAAATGTTTGACCTGCTGGGTCACAGTTCCTTTAAGACATTTCTGTGCCCAACTTTAAAACTCGATACAGTTTCACTCCGAGAAAGGCCATGGGAGAGACATCTCACTTAAATCGTAGAAGCTTAGAACCTAAATTTCCGGGGTAGTTAAGTGTAGAAAAAAAGTTTATTTTATAAAGTCATTTAGAGAGCAAAGGGGGGTGGAGAGTCAGGGCAGGGGAAGATCAGAGAACATATTACCTTCAACGTAAAAGCTTACAAATTAAATGTTTAAGGACTATAGGCTTAAGGAATACAATTTGTTAAATATTTACCCTATTTTTTCATATAATATGTAACTTCAACGCCCACTAAAGAGGGTGGGGTCCAAAAATAGACTCTTACTATGTATTTTCTGCCTTCACTTTGCGTCGTCTTTGATATAAAAATATATTGTTTGCTTAACAATATTATAAGAAAATTTTAAAAATTAAGTAGTTTCTAAGAGGTTGATTGAGTTCTTCTTAGGGGAACTATTTTTCCTCTTGCCCGATTTAGCCCATCTTCGAAATTAACCTGCTCTATATATATTTATACCAAATTTTAAGGGTGTAGCTCTTTTCGTAATTTCCACAGACGGACGGATGGACGGACGGACATGCTCAGATCAGAAGAACTAAACAAACCCAGAAAAAACAACATAATTTTTTAAGTTTTTTGGTTATTTTGTTAGGCAAATGATATATTTTTATGTCAAATACAGTCCAACGCCTTACACTTGGAGCCATAAAATTTAAAAAAAAAAATTGGACCCCGCCCACTTTAGTGGGCGTTATTATATGCAAAAATGGTGTAAAAATTTAACAAATTGTTTTACTTAAGCCAACATTCCTTAAAAATAAAATTTTTAAGCTTTACTGACGAAACTGAGACGAAACCTGGTACTACTCTGCAATACCCCCTCCTCCCCCTTCACACCCTAAATGACCCTACCAAAAAAAAAAAAATTAAATTTGTATGAAATAATCCCAAGTATTTATTTTTAGAGTTTTAAGACTGCCGATGACTGCCCTACCTTCTCCTCCCCCTTTGACCCCTAAATGAACCTATAAAAAAAAATTTTTTTTAATTTTGTATATAATCATCCCAAGCATTTATCTTTCGAGTTTTATGACTGCCTGCTTCTGCCCTACCCCCTTCTCCCCCTATGACCCCTAGATGACCCTACCAAAAAAATTAAATTTTAATTTTGTATATAATCATCCCAAGCATATATTTTTAGAATTTTATGACTGCCTGTTTCTGCCCTAACCCCTCCTCCCCCTTTGCCCGCTAAATGACCCTATCAAAAAAAAGAAGTTTTAATTTTGTATATAATTATCCCAAGCATTTATTTTTAGAGTTTTATGACAAAGGTGAAATATTTCCCCCACAGCCCTTGCCAGAGCGACCCAGCCAAAATACAGTTTTTATACCCTCCAAAGAGAATTGGACAATATAAGGTAAGTATGTATATTCTTGATCAGTGATAAAGACGGTCTAGCAATGACCATACGTTCGCCTGTGGAAAACATGATATTGTCTATTTTTGAACCCCGCCCCCTTTAGTGAGCGTTGACGTACGATATTATATAAAGGAACTCTGTTCCACCAAGTTAAACATTTTAAATTCACTTACTAAATATTTGGAGGGTATTTAAGATTCGACCCGGTCGAATATAACGTTTTTACTTGTTTATTAACATATATTCTTTTTTTTCCTTTAAGATCGAATCAAGTTATAAAGTGCCCCTGATAATTTTATTTTACCTGTAGGTAATGAAGTGTTTCATTTTCAAGTTGCAAAGATCTCCCTAATATTCCTGAGCACGCCCGGCAATTAAGTAGCAAATGCACTTGAAGTAGAACTTAATGCTATCGCTCGTTACAAAGCATTGTGTGACACTCTTGGCACTATGGGCCATTTTGGAAATACCTAAATTCCCATTGCGGAAACTCTTGCTAAATTAATCATTAAAAAATTGTATTTTTAGCTAAATTTTCTTTTAAATAAAAAAAATATTTTTAATACCACAAAATTGATTTGTTTTGTTCAATGACAGCCTTAAATAGGATAAACACAGTGACAGCGCACAATTGTTTTTAGTTTGTTAATCGTATGGCGAACTCGTCGACCTTTAGCTTTTCTCATTTTTTTGCGAAACAATATAAATGCTTGCGATTAAAATAACTGCCAGCCGAAAAAAATATATTTAATTCTATTTGAATATATTTAACATGTTAATTAATCCCCAAAAAGCGTTGCATAGATTATGCCTGTTATTTTTTTTATAAAAAGTCACCCACATTGTGAACAAAACAGTTAAATAAAAATGTTTAAGCCAATTTAATTAAACGAGATGTCACAGAGCAAATAAAATCAGTAAAACAATAGAACAGCTTCAGCAATTAGATTGACGTAGACGATTAATATGTGCACTCTACCAGCGATAACTGCCAAATGAAATACGCAAACGTGTTAGCGAAGAAAGAATTAATTTATTTTTAAATTAATTTCCATAGAAACTAGAGACTTTTGAAATATTAATAATAAGAAGATATTTTGGTCCTAATTTAAAAACATAAAGTATTTGTATGCCAAAAACAATCGTAGATCCAGGGGGCAAATTACGGCATTCGATATGGATCGAAATTTGTATTTAAATTATATGTAAATTTCGCTCGATATTGAATGCATAATTTGCCCCCCAGGTGTATGAAGGTTGTAAGGCTCTGGCAGCAATTTAAGTTGACCTCTTAAGTATCATAAATTTTGTGATTTTATGTAATCATTAAAGGGAAAGAGTTAGAATTTTTATATCAAAGGAAAAAATAATTAATATTTATTTCTTACAGTTGGCTTCCCTTTTCTTGTTATTTAAAATAAAAGAAAACAATTTTTTTTTGTCAAAAATGTTAGTAGCAACCAGGCCGGCTTTTAAATAATCTTAGAATTTGTAAGCTTGGGCCACCATTCCCAGTCAAAGTCGACCGTTTTCGACTGTGAGACATATTTTTCGTGATGTTTAATACACAGGGTGGCTCAGAAAGACCGAAGTATTACTTTTATATTATAAATTTTTTTATACAATTTTTTTATTATAATTTTTTTTTCTTTTCAGTATTTTCCCTGCAGGAGGTCGAACTAGTATCAAATTAGTATTGCACTAGTACAAAAATCACCAGTACAAGTTCCCAACTGTGAATTTTCCCATACCATGTTAATGCTCAAATTAACATTGAGTGTGTTTGGAAAATTACTAGTACCATTGGTACTAGATGGAAACTAGGGGGATACTAGTACTATATGAATACTAGTATAATTTCTTCTAGTCATATACTAGTACAATCAGTTCTGCATTAAGAACTGGTTTATATATAAAAAAAATCCCTAAATTTATTGGTTTTTTAAATGCAATGAAATTTGTTAAGTCTTTGTATTCACAAGCAATTTTTGGTTCATCAATTCTTTATTTATAAGAGGAAATTGAAAGTTCCTTCAGGACACACTCAATCCACTAGCACCGTGTACAACTTGAGTTAAGTTTGGTACTCCACTATATACCAAACACTAATGAACATACAAAGCATGTATCAGTTTTTATTATTTTAAAAAAGATCGCTGATTTTACATATGAACATAAATATTAACAAAAAAAACATGTTTAAAAAATTTTAAAATTAGCTTTTAATTTTATTTATTTTTTGAAAATGTCAATTTTTTAACTCACAAGAAAACTGCGGCTTACTTACATAAATTATCGAATACTATTCTTTGTTTCAAATTTGAATTTGTTTAAAAATTGTAACAATTAAAAGTAAAATAAATGAAAATGCGAATTAGCAATTCGCTTTAAAACATGATCAAAAAGTAATATGAAATTCTACAAGTCAAATCAATCTACAAATGAACTACTTGAAGTACTAGTACTTTTCTGTATATGTTCAAACACCTTTTGAACTAGTCCTTGCTATACTAGTAATCGTACCAGTAGCTTAAAGACAATTAACGCTTATCCTCCTGCAGGTTTGTAAAGAAGACTTGGACAATTTATAATGGAGCAATACACAACTGAACAACGTGCCCAAATGGTTGAACTTTACTTTTCAAATCAACGGTCCATTGTGTTGACTCAGCGTGCATACCGTCGTTTCGAGTAGAAGCAATTTTAATTGCCCTCCGCGTTCCTCGGATTTAACCGCTCCAGACTGTTTCTTTTGGGGTTATTTAAAAGGAAAAGTTTATGTTAATAAGCCTAGGAATTAAAAACCAATATTCGAGACGAAATTAACAACAAAACACCGGAAGTTTTGCAAAAGGTCATGGAAAATGTGTTGGAAAGAGCACATTTGTGCGAAGCAGAAAATGGCCACCACTTGCGTGATATCATTTTTAATAACTAATCTAAAAATATTCCCTATAAATTTACTGTATTTAAAAAACAAAAAATTAAAAAAATATATGTCTTAAATAAAAAGTTATAAGGAATTCACACCACTTCGGTCTTTCTGAGCCACCCTGTAGAAATCAAATAATTACTTTGATTTTTTTTCTTAAGTGAATGCATCATATTTTCTTAAAATTGGTCGAATAAATTTTTTGGCAATAACCAACAAACACGTTTTTTGCAGAAAGCCCAAACACACACTTGTTTAAGAAAAAATTTAAATAACATCATTTTTGTGTTTCCCGTATCCAAATTTGTTTACAAAACATTTTTTAGGTATTAACAAAAATAAATTTAAAAAAATTTAAATTAGTATAATTTATATTGACGATGTTTCGTTAATTACCTGCTGTAAATATTTCATATGCATGAAATTACTGATAAAATATTGTGTATTTATTTGCTGTCTGTTGATGAGAGCCAAAGTTTCAATCAAAAAGTCACTATTGACAAATATTTCAATCACTGCTTTCAAATAGTTACCTTTTTACTCTGTGCTACTTTTGTTTGTATCTATGCAAACGTAAATTAATTATATATTCAAATTTATAAATGGATAATAACAGCAAAACGTTTAAAACAACATAAACGAACGAGTTGTCTACAATAAGAATTCGAATGCCGGCAAAAGTGAATACGAACTAATTGAACATTTTGTGCAAAACTTATAAATAAATAGCAGAAGAAAATACTGACCAAAAAGCAAATCAAATTTATGTTTAAAATAATTTTTTTTTTTTTTTTGTTTTTAACATATGCAGAAACAGAATTAGTTTAAATCTAAAAACCAAACTAAACGTATACCAATCAAAGCAATTATTTAAATTTTTTAAAAGTATACAGTGATCATTTTAGCTATTGGTTTTTGAAATAGACAAAAGTTTAACGATTGTGCGGATTTATTTTAGGAGTCCAAGTGCAAAAAAAAAACAATTAGCACACTTCTCTGCTTTTATTCTTGAATCAGGGCAGGCAAAAGTAGGTTTTAAATATTATGGAATTATTATATTACACAGAGCACGAGTAAGTACACAGAAAGAAATACTTGTACCAGATATAATTCTAAGTTATTTTGAGAACGTGTTGTAAAAATTTAAATACGAATATCATTAATATATATACTTCAAGCAAGAGAAAATGGGAAAACGTGAAAAAATTAATCTTGAAGTTTTTAAAAATAAATTGTTAATTTTTTTTTTTTAATTTTTAAAATATAAGTATAAAATGCTTATATCAAGTAAAACAAGAAAAAACGATATATTTGACCGGGTCGAATCTTAAATACCCTCCAAATATTTAGTAAGTGAATTTGAAATGTTTAACTTGGTGGGACAGAGTTCCTTTATATAATAGGGGGCAGAAATCGGCAGTCATAAAACTCTAAAGATAAATGCTTGGGATGATTGTATACAAAATTTAAAAAAAAAATTTTTTTTTGGTAGGGTCATTTAGGGGGCAAAGGAAGAGGTGGGGGGGGAGGTAGGGCAGAAATCGGCAGTCATAATACTCTAAAGATAAATGCTTGGAATGATTATATACAAAATTTAAAATATTTTTTTTTTGTTAGGGTCATTTAGGGGGCGAAGAGGAAGGAGGGGGTAGGGCAGAGTAGTACCAGGTTTCGTCTCAGCTTCGTCATTAAAGCTTAAAAGTGTTATTTTTAAGGAATGTAGGCTTAAGTAAAACAATTTGTTAAATTTTTATGCTATTTTTGCCTATAATAACGCCCACTGAAGTGGGCGGAGTCAAAAAATATTTTTATTTTATTTAATGGCTCCAGTTTAAGGCGTTGGACCGTATTTGACATAAAAATATATCATTTGCTTAACAAAATAACCAAAAAACCTTAAAAATTATGTTTTTTCTGGGTTGGTTTAGTTCTTCTTAGGGGAACTTTTTTTCCCCTTGCCCGATTTAGCCCATCTTCGAACTTAACCTGCTCTAAGCTTTAAAATATATTTATACCAAATTTCAAGAGTCTAGCTCTTTTCGTTTGGAGTGAATCGTAATTTCCACAGACGGACGGATGGGCGGACGGACATGCTCAGATCGTCTTAGATTTCATCACTGATCAAGAATATATATACTTTATGGGGTCTGAGATGGATATTTCGATGCGTTACAAACGGAATGACGAAGTGAATATACCCTCCAAATTCTTTTTTGGAGGGTATAAAGAACAAGAAAAGAAAAGAAAGAAAGAAAGAAAGAACAAAAGTTCTTTGTCAACAATATCAATAACGATTTGGAATTGAACCTGGCTCATATTATGCTAGGAACACAACTGCGACGAACGACGAATTTTTGGTCGCGAATATTCGTCCCCAAAATTAAAACACATTGTTGATATGAAAATGCACACAATCGTGGCGTTGGTCGAAATTCGTCATACTCAGCGAAAGTTGAAAAAGACTTATTTCTAATTGTTTCGTCAACGAACGACGAACAAATCAATATGAGGTGGCCAGGTTTCATATACTCAAACTGGTTTTTTGTGGGAAAACATAGTTCACTACTGTATTGTTGCATGTAGCACTAAAATTTTCAGTACATACTAAAAATGCATTCACCAATTCACAAAAATGTATCATTCGACGACTTTTTATTAATTTTGAACACTTTTTATAATATAGTTTTTCTTTCTATTTCTCACTTTTTCAGATGGTCACCCCATCAGCTGTTAAATGAAAATAATAATTTATTTACAGACATAAAATTTTTCAGAAAATAATTACAAAAAGGAATTTGTTCTGAAAAAAAAATGGACAACACCGGGATAATTATTGAGTGTCTAAACAATCTGGCTGGCATCAGAGGATTACATTGATTTAAAAAACAAATATTAAAATTTTGTTTGCTTATTATTTTAATTTAATCGTCGTTATTGTGTTTCATACGACGAATTTATAGAGCGATTTTTTACCAACGAATTCGTCGTACTAAGCGAAATTCGTCGTTCATCCCAGTTGTGTTCCTAGCATTAAGTATTTGGTACTTAAAGTATCCGTACTTAAATCAATCTTTCTGTACTCGGTTTAAAAAATACCGGTGCCTAGAATACCTTTGGCACCGATTGGCATTGATTTAAGTACTTTTTAACTAAGTTTTATTTTCGGTGTATATAATTGTATAACAATCATACATCATATATAGATATTCGTATACGAATATTCTGTGCCGGCTGTTTTTCCGCCTCATAAATATGAATTAAATTTTCACATGAACACAAACAATTGTAATCAATGTATAATCCTGGCATTGAATTCAAACCAATAATATTTTTTTTTTTGTACTCGAATTAATATTTCCATTTTATCATTTCAAATAATTCATTCCATAGCATAAATTTCCATGTGGCTGTATTGAGAATAGTTATAAGAGAATTAGGTCAGTCACCTGTCGCATCAGGCACTTAAAAATATAGTTGGCCTGCTCGTCTGATTGTTTCTGGGAAAATTCATTATTTGTATAACATTATAACATATGCTGGCACAACTATTCAGCAACATTTAATCAATATCCAAATTACTTATACATATTTACATGCCTATTTATTACTTATTATCTTTTATGGTGTAGTATCGTATATATAAATCAAGTAGAATTTGTAAAACAAAAGAATAACTTTAATTAAGAGTCTATAAAATAAAATAAATCGAACAAGTGGTCTTATTAAATTTATAATAATCGAACTATAACATTAATAATGTTATAAGGGAATTCATTCATACAGTTTAGCAGATACAGTAGATCATCGATAAAAGAAACTGATGATAAGAGCAACTGTTTTACATATATTCATTGAAAAGTAATAGGCTAATTCTTCTTCAAAAGCTTGGTTTAAATTTTGAAAGACATGATAAATATTTCCAGGAGCAAAGGAAAGTGAACATCAGTTTTTAGTTATTCAACTTATACAGTAGAGCAGAACACCTGTTTTCGAAAGCCGCTACACTTTCATCGTCAGTACTCATGTGCGTTTTTGTGTGTCACCTTTTATTAGGTGGCTTAGTAGAAAAGTTTTTATTTATAAAAATTTTATTAGGAAATTGCATACGGGAACTGTTTAAGCCGATGGTAACACAATTTTAATATATATATATATATATATATATATATATATATATATATATATATATATATATATATATATATATATATATATACATATATATATTTTAAATCGACATATTGTCTCAATTGAATTAGTGCTTTTTGTTTGTAATTCTCAATTAATTTTTGGGAGTTTATGTATAAGCTGAGAGGTTTTGTTATTTTGGAATTAGGTTAAAGTCTACTGATGATTTGGTGTAAGAACCAATGAAATGCTTGAATCGGTAAAACAAAAATAGTTATTTGCCTAGCAACCCATCTCTGTATTTATACCAAAATTATTGTGAACTATTTTCCAAAACAATTTTGTAATTATAAGTTTAAATCATTCTATCATCAACACCGAAAAGGAAAAGAGCTCCCAAACGGTGATTCATTTAAAAGTCTTAAAATAAAAAATGTAAGTTGTGTTCTGAACTGATCTGATCACATTTTCTTTCCTACTAAGATCTAAATTCTCAAGTTTAAGTAGCTAAATCCCTCCTTTACTTTACAATAGAAGATTGTCTAGCAGATTGAAGAACTCAAATAATTGTTTAGTATTGAAGAAAGATAAGGAGATAGAGAATATTTTTTTGTACTAATTTTTCAACCTTTTACTTCGCCGGCTAACTTTTTGACTACATGACCGACGAAAGAGGGTGCTGTGCCTCTGCTTTTTGTGCACGACAGTGTCAATCGCTGGCAGCTATGCCAGCCTTCATCATTGAAAACAGGCCGGCAACAACTAGCACAACCATGCACTAGTGCTGATCAGAAGAATTCAACACAATATTCATGACTGAGCGCGGGGTTCAACTCAGGACCCTCCGACTCATAGTCTCGTGTTAACTACTTCAGCCAACAGCATTTTAATTTAATGCAGATTTTTTGTTTGCTGTGATATTGCAATACAATATGGACTTATTTAAAATGAATAAAAATGATTTATTGTGATATAAAAAGTGCATTTTGTTTAAAAGATTAAAAATTGAAAATGTATTTTATTTATTTCATTGATAATATACATTTCTATTGCCAGCACACTATACAAGTATGCGAAAAAAACAAAATTTGCCATCTAGCACAACAGCTGTTTTCCAGAGTTGCCATATACATATACATATACTAGTGTAATTGGTTCTAACTTGCGTCAATTAAACTGATTTAAATGAAGATAATCAGGTGGCTGCTGAGAATTTGATTGGGACAATCTCTGCATTGTCTCCAAATACAACAAAATAAAAATTGTCTAAAATAGCGCATATTGGCTAAAATAGACCACATGTTAAGTACTAAAGTGAAGGTTACGATTTCGTTCCCGCACTCAGCCTAGTCATAAAATATAATTTTTCTGATGTGCCTTAGTTTACTTCCATGCTTTGCAAAAAAAAACAAGGGTATAAAATTGGTTACTCGGAGGGAAATGTTAACAAGCGAAATACGACTCTGATTATGTTACACATACAAATAAAAGTATCCCGGAAAAGTATCGAGTAGCAGTCAACTGCCCTGTGAGCAGTGCCGAATAGTGTCAACTAACTTAAAAAGCAATAGCAGAAATCAGCAACTCTCTTTTCAGGTCGAAAGATATAACAAATAAGAAAATAAGAGACAAAAAAATATTTTTGCAAAAATGCTCTAGAGTGCGTCCAAATAAAAATTTTATTAAAAAAAAGTTTTGTTTGTTTTTTTTCCTCAATTTATAAATTAATTAACCGTTTACCGAAATTTTGAACTTAAACTAGAGATGCGAAAATTTATCCCCTTTTGCACATTTTCATTTAAAATAATTACCTTTTGTTAAGCACTGCAGTTAACACAAAATTTATTTATGGGCTTTTGTTAAATTAATTTCCATACAAAATTTTCTTACTATTTTTTCTTTATTTATTTCTTCTTTTTAATATATATTTTTTGTGCACTTCTTTTAGTATTCAAATTTTTTTCTTTTACTTTGTCGTTGTAGTTTATTTATTTAATAAATTTTTTATTTTGTATATACTCGTATACATTTTTTTTTTTTAAATGGTAATACATTGTTTTGGCAACAACTGGTGCACAACATCTAAATAAAATATGCCAAAAACAATATTCATTTTGCTTATATTTTTGTGTTACTTTTGTAGCCTATGGATTGTTGAAGTTTTGCTATTAACTTTTATAAGATTTATACATTTCACAAAATTTTTATTTAATATTTTCTGAAATAAGAAACAAAACTTTTGATTTTCTTCACAACAAAAAGTTGTAAAAATAAAATACGATTGCGCCTTTTTAGCTTCATTAATGAAAACATAATAAAATATTATGTTATTTATTTCATAAAAACAAAATATCGGTATTTTTAGCGTATACGTTTTGGAGCTATAAGAACAACAACAACAAGAAATAAAAAAACACTATAGACACAACAACAGAAATTGAAACACAAGAATGGAAAAGCGCACGTTTTATTATTAACATACGAAAAAAATCGTATATCCACGCCTGCACAATGTATGCTTCTGTGAACGCCAAACGACAAACTGAAGCAGGCTTTTTGCTTTTAGAACGATGATACCCTCCAAACAAACATCAACATACACAGGCAGTTTTCATTCAAACACAGAACAACATTAAAAAATCACACAGCCAACCAAGCAGGCATATACATGCACACAGCTACACACACAACACCAAAAACACAGCACGAAATCCAAATGAGAAGGAGGCCGACACACAGATACAAGTAGTACACTCCACACTCTGACAGAAATAAAGGCAAGCAAAATCAAATCAAGTTTGTGCAGCAGCAGAGCTGTCCACTTGGAAGTAAACGTAGCAGTCACAGCCAACAACAAGTCAGGCAGGGAGCCACACAAAAAAGAAGAAAAGCATAAAAAACCTAGAAGAAAAGAAACCCCAATGCCAACTAAAAAGCAATGATCCAGAAAAAAATCAACAACACACACACCGCCACACACTCATGCATGAACACACAAAAGTTAAGTAGTAAAAGTTACAACCAACAAAACCAGTCAACAACAAACAACACCAAAAACAAATTGCATGAAATGTAAAAACGATTTTTGTTAAAAGAAAAGGCAAAAAATCAGAGAGAATCCCAACAGTAGCAACTTGTGCGATTACGTTAACAGCAGCGTCGGGTGCTATCGGAGGAAAAAAACGTGTGAATACAAACCGATAAAATATCACGAAAAAAAACCCGGCATTATGTTTGCGTAAATAAACGGAAACTTGTTATAACCACTGGAGCTATTGAGAATTCCATCAGACTGTTTGTTGTCTGTTCTTCTGTCTGCTTCTACAATAAATTTGTAACTCATTACATTACAATGCACTATTGCACACACACACACACACACACACACTCACATATCGTACTATTGGGACCAGCAGCATCTTCATTATTAATATTATTATCATTTGTTGTTGTTTTTATTGTACTATTATCACCGTCATTGTTATCTGCAACATTCGCCTACTTTTCAAGTCGGCATCATTTGTTTGACAGTGGGTCAAAGTGATAAGATAAAGCCAGCTTTACAGAAGACCATACACCGCAAGGTTTGCATTGTAATGTAATTCGGAAATTCGGGCCTACAGCTTTCAAATTTACATCCTTGGGGGGGTTAACTGTAATACGATGAGAATGGAAACTGAACCACGCATTTGTATGCTATTTACATTTCCTTTTAATCTATCTGAATACTATCCCCTCCTGTGTAGTACCGGCATAGCACTGCATATGTAGGACTCATCCCCTGAGTGCCGATCCCACTAAAAAATATATTTTCACTTAACCGAGTACGACTGTATACGAATATGTTAGAAAATCGATTTGAAACTTGTTGTTGTTTAGGACTAAATATATTTCCAAAATTTCGAGTTTCCAACCCTGAAATCTAATTTTGACTTTTTTTAATTTTTTACACAAATGTGATTCTTCCTTAAGTATAAAAAACTTTTAATTCAACAAAAAAAATTTAAATTACGAAATTATTTGGTCACTTTTACGTACCAAAATATTTTGGTTTTCCAACCCTGGAATTGGATTTTCCATATTTATGGTTTTTAATACCAATTTAATTCTTCGTGAAGTATAAAATAGGCTTATTTCATTGAAAACCCCAAAATTATTAACTTATATGGCGACTTTTATGTACCAAAAAATATCAATTGCCCATCCCTGGAAAAAAAATTTTTTTATTTTAATTTAATACAAATTTTATTCTTCCGAAAGAAGTTTAATTTACAAACAAACTAAAATATAATTACGTTTTGCTAGTTAATTTTGCGTCCACAAATTGGTGTAAGCTTCCCAGCTCTGGAACCGTATTTCGGATTTTTCTGAATTTCAATATCACTCTATTTAAGTTTAAGCTAGAGACTTCATTCCTGGACTAATGGATTGGAAATTAACTTAAATAGAGTGGTATTGAAATTCAGAAAAATCAAAAATACGGTTCCAGAGCTGGGAAGCTTACACCAATTTGTGGACGTAAAATTAACTAGCAAAAATCATATATCTTTCGTTGTTTTTTGTTAATTAAACTTTTTTGATATTTTGGAAGGAATGAAATTTGTATTAAAAACTAAACAAATAAAAAATGTTATTCCAGGGATGGGAAATTGAAAAAACAAAAATTGTTTGGTATCATAAAAAAAATTTTTTTTTGTTTTTGCTAACTAAAACTATTTTAAAAATTAAAAAAAATAAAATTGGTATTAGAATTATTAAAAAAATCTAAATTTCCATTCCAGGGTTAGGAAATTTAAATATTTCTGGGTCGTTGAAAATCTTATAAAAGCTTACAAACTTCAATTTTTTGTTAGGTAAAACAATTTTATACTTCACTAAGAACTGAATTGCTATTAAAAATCAAAAAAAAATTGAATCCACGGTTGGAGAACGGAAATTTTTTGGCACATAAAATAATCAAAAAAATCATTACTTTTGGTTTTTTTTTTCGAAAATTAAACCTTTTTCATACTACAGCAAGACTTAAATTGATATTCAAAACCAAAAAAATTAAGTATTCGTTTCCAGGGTTGGAAAATCAAATTTTTTTTTTGGTACATAAAAATGGGCATGTAAGTTTCTAATTTTGTTTTTTTAGTGAATAAAACATATTTTATATCTAGCGAAGAATTAAGTTGGTATTGAAAATTAGAAATTCGATGCCAGGGTTAGAAAATCAACATATTTTTGGTACATAGAAGTAACCAAATAAGTTCCTAGTTTTGTTTCTTTTTTTTTTGGTGAACTAAACCTTTTTTATACTTCAGGTAGAATTACATTCGTGTAAAAAATCCAAAAAATTAAAAATTCTTTTCCAGGATTAAAAAATCAAAACTTTTCTCAATATTGTTTTTGGTTAAGTGTTTCCTCTCTTAATATTTTTGTGTTGTTAGTAAAATCATCAAGAAGTCTTAAATGCAATTTCTTTTCAGGAGCTCCATATTGACTTTTTATTTGATTTGGAGCCTGGACCGTTCCCCGATGACTCTGAAAAGTAGGCCTGTATTTGTGGGAAGACGACTAATTTTCGGCCTCTATGATAGTCCATTTTTTTTTTGTCTCGGACCAGCACTCTGGAGATGACCCATACATATACGATACATTGTGCCGAAACTAGGAAAATTGGTTATGGGAAGGAGAATAGAGGGAGTGGTGTTTGTCGACGTTCGGCTTTAAACTACCCAAGTTAAAACTGGCACGCCAACAAGAATCTATCAAAATAATAAACTGGTGTTTAGAGACGAACCTTTTTTTTTTTTTTTGTTAGAAATAAATTCTATAGTTCAACTTTAAGTCTGTTTTCACATATATTTTAGCAACATACGTCTACAGAGTAGCACACATAGGCATTCGTTTGCGTTTATGTAAAAATTATTCAACGAAATTACACAACTTGTTTTGGACTTTCACTGCAGTTTCCAAACTTACAAACAGTCATAAGACAAATATTTCTGCTACGGGCATCTGAAATAAGGAAACACATATTTAAAGAATTTGCTTTCCAAGAAGCTTTTCTTATCTCATATGACATCAAAAATCTATTTTACCAAACTACGAATATTAAATAACAGACTAATTTTTCCGCTGTTCATAAGGACATTTCCTTCAATTAAAAAGACCAGTTGTAGTAATAACTTTCCAATTTTTGGTGACATTCAATAATTGCCGCCATCCTAATAATTTATTCCATATCAGATTGTTTGCACAAAATGCATAAACCTTGTATGTGTATGTATGCGTGTGTGTGTGATATTTTCTACTCTTCTTGCGCACTGTAGACGACATCAGTCGACTGTTAAGCCAACATGCTGACAGGCTACTTTACGATTATAAATAAATGATGTTTCTTTCCGAAGTTGTTTTTACACAATATTTGCGCCTACAACAAGTTTATGATGTTTTAAGATGTCTACAACTGATGTTCGCTTGCTACTTCGTTAACTTGTTTCATTCATATAAATTGCATTCTGTAGTCGAGTTTTTCTTTGGTACTATTTTCAGCATTAAAAGGAATGGAACTTTTCGAAGCAGTAGCTGATTGTGGGCTGTTCAAGTGCAATAATGTGTTATTACATACGAAATGCAGAGAACAATTTTTGTTATGAATGAGGTTTAATGCATGAAACGACACTTGTAAAGCCTTCTTTTGTTGCACTTTTGTCACTGCGTTTGTAGCTTTTGCTATAACACTGTGGAGTCCTCATGATTTAATTGCAAGACACTTATATATTCATCAAGTCTGATACATATGCCATGAAGATTAATGCGAAAACGGTTCATTTCATTTTATTATGTGAACAGATTGCCAAAAAAAAATTGTATCAGTTTAGCAGATTTGGGAATTTTTATGTCATGCTACATTTTTTGTAGTGTTAAAAATTAAGATATTAATTCTGAATTGTTAATTTTTTCAACGGGCTTAAGTTCGAATCTGCATGACTGCAAATGATTTTTTATTATTTTTATTAATAAATGAATTTGTTCAAATTCTATTTATTATTCTTTATATTAAGATTGGAATATTAAGAATATTTTTCAATAATCATCAAACCAGCAGAACGGATCAGTACTGATTTCGAGGCCGCTACGCCCTCTCATCAGCGTTCTTTGTTCAATTTTTCCACTTTTGCAAGTGGTGGCAGTTAGTAGGAATATCAACTATTTAACCAATATTTTAACGAAAATTGAATATGAGAAGTTCCCACATTCATATTTTTAAGTTATTACCTTTTTGGTTAGTACGAAAGATTCGAACTTAAGCCCGTTGAAAAAATTAACAATTTACATAAGAAAGTTCGACTGATAAAAATATGATATTTTATGATATTTTAAAAAATTATTATCTTAATAATAAAAATGTTATTTAAAAACAACGAAAATTGCTTTATTCCATTCTGATTATCAATAATGATTTATTTCTTTCTAAAATATAAAATATGTTTGACTGCCAAAGAAAAAAATTAGATTTACTTAACTGCTTTAGGTCACATTCTTATGAAAGAAATTGAATTTTTTTTCCATAGTTCGATATCCTCTGGATATCTTCTTCAGTCTAATAATTATAATTAAATATATTTTAACAATATATTCTTTTAGAAAAATTTCTTCTATAAAATTTTTAAAAATATTGTGAAATTAACTGTAATTATAATTAATGCCCTGACATCGATATATTGTAGCAAAATTTAGCCGGCGAAGTAAAAAAACGTTGAAATAGCTACAAAAAAACTGTCTATCTTCTCATCTTTCCTAATCTCCCCTCAATGCATTGCATATGTAGGGGTCATCCCCTGAATGCTGGTCCAAGATAAAAAAAAATTGAATTTCTTTTATACAAAAATGTCTCAAAGCTTGTTAATTAAACATATAATTTAAATGCTTTTTTATTTAAAAAAAAAATATTATTAAATAAATTTTCCAGCTCTGAAGCCTGAAGCCATATTATCGCATTTGATATCGATCGAAATTTCAATTTAAATAAAAATTTCGCTCGATATCGAATGCGATAATTTGCCCTCTGGCTAAAATTTCTAATAATAATGAATTTTTTTTCAAAAACATAAATTTTTTTTTAATATTTAAAAATTATGTATGAATTTTTATTAGTCGAACTTTCTTATGTAAATTGTTAATTTTTTCAGCAGGCTTAAGTTCGAATCTCATGACTGCAAATGTTTTTTAATTTTTATTTTTTTTTTTTAAATCATTTGCAGTCATGCAGATTCGAACTTAAGCCCGTTGAAAAATTTAACAATTTTAATAAAAAAAAAAAAAAATAAAAAATTTGTTTCTGTTGTTTTATGTGCCAAAGAAAAGTTTCAGTTGTCCAGCTCTGGAATCGTGTTTTTGATTTTGTTTGATTTTTAATATCAATTCAATTCTTCTTGAAGTACGAAATCGGTTAATTATCAAAAAGACAAAAATTACTATTAGCTAGTCTCTTTTATCAACAGGCCTATGAGGCCTAAGTGTAATCCAGGACGGATTGGGATGCTTTTTCAAACTAACCTAACCTAACCTAGTCTCTTTTATATAACAAAAATTGAGTTTAAGTTTTCCAGCTCTGGATCGGTATTATGAATTTTGCTGATTTTCAGCACCAATATATTTAAGACAATTTGCAATACAATAATTCCAGATCGTTCTTGGGGGCAGAAAAGGTCTTATATATTAAATAATTTTAGAATTCGAATAATATCAATTTAAAAAAAAAATTTAAATTGATAAATTCTTCTGGTTTCTTCACCTCTTTTTAATTATTATTTTATTCTGATATTTTAAATTAAAATAAAGAGACCTTAAGCTTAAAAATATCAGAATAAAATAATATTTTAAATTGATATACAAATTTTAATTGATATAATTCAAATTCCAAAATTATTTCAGTTATAAACTTTTTCTGCTCTATAAAGGACTCTCTGGGCCACCATTTGTGTATAGTGGCGTACGTGTACCCATCCCCGTTTTTTCATAATGGCCACTAGTCCTCTCAAGCCAAGTTGTGAAACATTTTTTTTTAATTGATATTACATATTCGAATTCCAAAATTATTTCAGATATAAGTATTTTTCTGCAATATAAAGGACTTTCTGGGCCACCATTTGTACATAGTGGCATATATGTACCCATCTCCATTTTCCCACAATGACCGAAAACCTCTCCAGGTAAATATTTCTTTTACTATATTTTATATTATCAGTACATCCCTTAATTATATATATAAAGGGTGTTTTTTTATGAAGTTTTTTTTTCTATACGAATCACTCTGTTGTCTGACAGATGTTTTGACAGTTTGAAGTGATGATTTGCCAAACAATACTGAGTAGAGGTATTGTTTGGCAAATCATCATGAACAGGTTAACTCCAGAACAACGCTTCCAAATCGTGGAAATTTATTTTCAAAAACAGTGTTCAATTAAAAATTTTTATCCGCTTTTTTACCGCAAAATTCCCTTCAGTGATGAGGCGCATTTTTGGTTGAATGGATATGTCAACAAGCAAAATTGACGTATTTGGAGCAAAGATAATCCACACGCCGTTCAAGAATTTCCAATGCATCCCGATAAATGTACTGTTTGGTGCGGTCTATGGGCTGGTGGCATCATCGGTCCTTATTTCTTTAAAAATGAGGAAGGACGACGCGTTACCGTGAATGGAAATCGATACAGAATCATGATCAATGAATTTTTGGTGCCAAAACTTCAAGATATGGATGTAAACGAAATGTGGTTGGTGCCACTTGTCATACTGCGGGCGAAACAATGGACTTATTGAAAGAACATTTCAACGACAACATTATTTCGAGAAATGGACCGGTGAATTGGCCTCCGCGTTCGTGTGATTTGACGCCACTCGATTATTTTTTGTGGGGATACCTGAAATCATTGGTTTACGTGGATAAACCAGCAACGATTGACGCTTTGAAAACCAGTATTCAACGTGTCATTGCTGAAATACGGCCTCAAATGCTTGAAAAGGTGGTCGAAAATTGGACCTCCAGAATGACTTTTGTGCAAAATAGTCGTGGTGGCCATATGCGAGAAATTATATTTAAATGTTAAATGACAAGAAATTATCTACCAAATAATAAATTTTTTTTGGCCATTTCATAATTTGGCGTGTGTTTTATTTAAATTTCAAATCAGCAAGCTCTTATAAGAACACTCTTTATTAAGAAATTCTTGGGCCATAATTTCTATACACTAGGTTGGGCAGAACTGGCTCCAGCTGCTAGATTTTGGCTTCCAAATGAAATTAATCATATTTTACTCCAAATGTTAAGTGATTAACTGTAGACTTGGGTCCAACTAGCTCATTCGCTCAGTTTTGACAAGAACCTCTGATCAAACCTATGTAATTTAAATGGGTTTGATCAGAGGTTCTTGTCAAAACTGAGCAAATGAGCTAGTTGGACCCAAGTCTAATTAACAGAGCTGAGTTAACTGCGGAATGGATTTTATACAACTTTCGGTTTGCGTCTTCGCTAATATAAATTTATCTTCACACACATCGTATAAATAAACGAATCTGAAGGTCACAACAACTTGCATATTATTATTTGTATAATATTCGCCTATCTTATTTATTTATTTTTCCTTTTCCAGTTATTTACAATGATACTTGCTGATATTAAACAATTTTCTTTATTGCAATATATTTCAGTAATTATAATATGAAATCTTCTCTGAATTTAAAATGAAACTTGATTTCTTATCACCGCCTCACCATAATTACAATATTCAACGGACACATGAAATGTCTCTTCATTTTAAAGAATTTTTTTTTTTTGAAAGAAGCAATAAAATAAATTGTTATATGGAACCAGCAAAATAAAGGAAAGACAATATTTATATCCTTATGCACTAATTACAGGCACTTTCTTTGCAGCAGTTATTTTTCATGTTAAATTATACGGAATTAAATTGAAGAGCAAGAATTTGTATCGTGTTATTCTGCTCAGGTTATAATATTATTTGGCCAAAAAATTTAAATGCATTCGCAACAAAAAAAATCTCCTTCGATTGACTAGCAAAAAAAAAGTTAAAGAACATTTTTCCATGTCAGACTTGATTTAGTCGAACAAAAAGTATTTACGGGTGGCTATGGAAAGAGGCAGCAAGTCAGATATTGTTGTTGTTTAGTCAGCATGTATGTCACATGCGAAAGTGTGATACACCACAATGCAACATGTTGGCCTAAAAACAAAAAGACACATAAAACTTTCATAATGTGCGAATATTTCTGGATTATAAATGGAAACGCCTCCATTGCCAGGTCGGCAAAAATTTTATGAAATTTACTAAAAAGATACAGAATTATTTTACGAGTATCAAAAATGTAAGAACTTGTTTTGCATTCACAGATGAACCCTGTGAAGAAAGTAGACAAGGCAGCCGGTTTTTATTTTAAATTAGAAAATCTTTTAAATATTAAAAAGTAACGAAATATCCAGTAAAATGTATTGTCAATTACGAATATGTTTTGTTGTAGACCTTTTTTATAATATGTTTGTTGGTTAGCTGTTTTTCGGCTTGAGGTCTTTTTAATAGTAAATGAAATTAAAGGGTTTCCTTTTTCATTTTACATTTATTTTGTTTCAATATTTCGACCAACTCTGTTGGTCATCTTCAGGGAATTACAATTTTATTTTCTTGTCACTTGTTTATACTTGTAAACTTTGTCGCCTTTGTCAATTACTTAAAACAATGAGTTCATTTTTCTATTAAAAAAAGTATGGCTGCAACTGATTCCAAAAATAAGTGCAAAACAAATCTCTACATTTTCTTTTTCAATGTTACGTTTTTGTTAAATCTTGCTAGTTCAAAGGCGTTCTAAGACGATCTAGCGAAGTCCGTACGTCCATCTGTGGAAATGACGATTCAGACCAAACTAACAGAGCCAGACCCTTGAAACTTTTTACAAATGTATCTTGAAGAATATCACAGGTCAAGTTCGGAAATGGGCTGGATCGGACAAGAGGACAAAAAGTTCCCCTTAGGAGAAGAGAACTAAACCAACCTCTAAAAAAACAACATAATTTTTAAAAGTTTTTGCAACTTTGTTAAGTGAATGATGTATTTTTATGTCAAAGAAGTCCCAAAGCCTTGAAATTGGAGCCAGAATATCATAAAAATCAATTTTTGGACCCCGCCCCCTTTAGTAAAGGGTGTTTTTATAAGAGCTTGCTGATTTGAAATTTAAATAAAACACATGCCAAATTATGAAATGGCCAAAAAAATTTTTTATTTGGTAGATAATTTCTTGTCATTTAACATTTAAATATAATTTCGGGCATATGGCCACCGCGACTATTTTGCACAAAGGTCATTCTGGAGGTCCAATTTTCGACCACCTTTTCAAGCATTTGAGGGCGTATTTCAGCAATGACACGTTGAATACTGGTTTCCAAAGCGTCAATCGTTGCTGGTTTATCCACGTAAACCAATGATTTCAGGTATCCCCACAAAAAATAATCGAGTGGCGTCAAATCACACGAACGCGGCGGCCAATTCACCGGTCCATTTCTCGAAATAATGTGGTCGTTGAAATGTTCTTTCAATAAGTCCATTGTTTCGCCCGCAGTATGACAAGTGCCACCATCCTGTTGAAGCCACATTTCGTTTACATCCATATCTTGAAGTTTTGGCATCAAAAATTCATTGATCATGATTCTGTATCGATTTCCATTCACGGTAACGCGTCGTCCTTCCTCATTTTTAAAGAAATAAGGACCGATGATTCCACCAGCCCATAGACCGCACCAAACAGTACATTCTTTCATTCTTTTCGGTGGCTTGGCATCCAAAAGAGTGAATGTAGACCGAAATTTGGCAATTACGTTCATTATGGTGGTCTCAGACGGACAATTATGTGCACCATAAAATTCACGAAGTGCTCTATAAACCTTTTTAATTGAACACTGTTTTTGAAAATAAATTTCCACGATTTGGAAGCGTTGTTCTGGAGTTAACCTGTTCATGATGATTTGCCAAACAATACTGAGTAGAGACGTCACTTTAAACTATCACAACAGCTGTCAGACAACAGAGTGATTCGTATAAAAAAAAACTTCATAAAAAAACACCCTTTACATGCAAAACTAAAAAAAAATTACGAATTTTGCACGAAAAAAAATTTTTTTTCTTCATTAATTTCTGAATAATTCCAAAACGATAAGAGGTAGAGAAAAATTATATGCGACTAAAATAAATACAATTTTGTTACACATCTTCTGGTGTTTTACTTTTGAAAATAGAATAACTCGTTCTCGAGTTAGGGTGAAATATGTCCCCGTACCTGACTAATTTAGGGGGGAAAATTTGCCACGCCTATAAAAAAAATGCCGACCTGATGGAAAAAAAACGAAAACGGATTTGAGTTTAGCGCATCAAAATCCATATAGTCCACATTGTTTTATTTAAAGGAGAGACAAAAAATGATTTTTTGCTGAGCAGTGTAACCAACCATCGAAATATGTGTCATCTAATCGAGAGATATAAAGTTCCACTTGTATAGACATATACATATATGACTAATTCTAAAAAATATTTGAGCGATAGAAGTAAGACGTTTTCAATTAATGTGAGACATCTTCTCGGAAGGTTTTTTCCAAATTTTCAGAAACACAAAATTATTTACATGCATTTCTATGGAAAAATTTTTATTATTGTACAAAATGAGTTAGACATTTTGTAACCGTGTGCAAAGTCCTTGGCACATTCCTTCCATATGTGTGTATTTGGTTGGCTACAAGTGCATTAGCACTCCATAATATTATGACGAGTTATTGCTTTACTAAAAGGAAAATCCGTACATTTTCCTTTAAATTTATGTTGAGTTTCTTGTTTCCTGTTAAAGCAATAAATTATGTAAAAGTGTAAGTTTAGCACATTGTAAAAGCACAGTGGTAAAGGAAGGCGAAACAGGTGGCAGGCTTTATATTAAATTTTTGGTACATTAAATTGCACAGGAATCTAATGAGAAAGAAAAAATATTCAAGGAGTTTAAGGGCCATTATTACAACTTAAAGTTAGTTAAAAGTAGGATTTTATCAGACGTATAAAAAGCTTTCCATTATTGGAAATTGGATTTAACTTATCAGGTAGGATAAACTTATTTATAATTTATCGCTCACTTTAGGTTAAAGTAAAATTTTAAAATTTTGCAAATGACTAAGTTTTTATACGTCCGATAAAATCCTACTTTTAACTAACTTTAAGTTGCAATAATGGCCCTTAATGTATTTAAAAATTACATACGAAAACTGCTGTTTGCGTTTTTCTTTCGACGTAATTTATTTGATGATTTGATGTCATCGTACTTGATATTTGGTTTGTAAGTAGACCGGTTTCGGCTACGTGCTATCTTCGGTGTTCAGAACAATATCATGTTTGTCTTTATATTAAACAAAAATTGCTATAGCAAAATTTGTCAGGTATTTTCTAGTCGATGACCGATTACAAATTTTGGTTTTCTATTACTGCGATGATAAATTAAAAATGCCATTTCGTTGATTGTTATTTGTAGTGCTTTTCCGAATTCAAATTTGCTCTATTATGGAACTTTGACCCAAAAACATACATTTACACAAAAATATGTTTTAAAAATTTAATTAATGCTAGGAACATAACTGCGACGAACGACGAATTTTTGGTCGCGAATATTCGTCCCCAAAATTAAAACACATTGTTGTATATGAAAATGCACACAATCGTGGCGTTGGTCGGAGTTCGTCATACTCAGCGAAAGTTGAAATACATTTATTTCTAATTGTTTCGTCAACGAACGACGAACAAATCAATATAAAGTGACCAGGTTTCATATACTAAAACTAGTTTTTTGTGGAAAAACATAGTTCACTACTGTATTGTTGCATGTAGCACTAAAATTTTCAGTACATACTAAAAATGCATTCACTAATTCACAAAAATGTATCATTCGGACGACTTTTTATTAATTTTGAACACTTTTTATGATATAGTTTTTCTTTCTATTTCTCACTTTTTCAGATGGTCACCCCATCAGCTGTTAAATGAAAATAATAATTTATTTACAGACAAAAAATTTTTCAGAAAATAATTACAAAAAGGAATTTGTTCTGAAAAAAAATTTACAACACCGGGATAATTTTTGAGTGTCTAAACAATCTGGCTGGCATCAGATGATTACAATGATTTAAAAAACAAATATTAACATTTTGTTTGCTTATTATTTTAATTTATTCGTCGTTATTGTGTTTCATACGACGAATTTATAGAGCGATTTTTTACCAACGAATTCGTCGTACTAAGCGAAATTCGTCATTCGTCCCAGTTGTGTTCCTAGCATAAGAAATCTACAATCACCCCTATCGAGAATAATAAGTTGCATTTTTGTTCAAGTGAAATTTTTATTCCACTCGAAGAGAAAAATGGTATAGCGAATCTCGCATGAGAAATTATTCCCGCTAGCAGTTCTCAGTGAATGATGAAAAGAGAAGAAGCTGAAAACAACATGAAAAATCAAAGAAATTTGTGTTGCAAAAATTTACATTAATGTAAGAAGTTTTAAAAATTTAAAAAAAAGTATGGCTAAATATTTAATAGTAAAATAATTTAGATACAATTTGGAAACCGAACAAAACAAATTAAAAATATGCTTAATGCTAGGAACACAACTGGGACGAACGACGAATTTCGCTTAGTACGACGAATTCGTTGGTAAAAAATCGCTCTATAAATTCGTCGTATGAAACTCAATAACGACGAATAAATTAAAATAATAAGCAAACAAAATGTTAATATTTGTTTTTTAAATCATTGTAATCCTCTGATGCCAGTCAGATTGTTTAGACACTCAATAATTATCCCGGTGTTGTCCATTTTTTTCAGAACAAATTCCTTTTTGTAATTATTTTCTGAAAAATTTTTTGTCTGTAAATAAATTATTATTTTCATTTAACAGCTGATGGGGTGACCATCTGAAAAAGTGAGAAATAGAAAGAAAAACTATATCATAAAAAGTGTTCAAAATTAATAAAAAGTCGTCCGAATGATACATTTTTGTGAATTAGTGAATGCATTTTTAGTATGTACTGAAAATTTTAGTGCTACATGCAACAATACAGTAGTGAACTATGTTTTTCCACAAAAAACTAGTTTTAGTATATAAAACCTGGTCACTTTATATTGATTTGTTCGTCGTTCGTTGACGAAACAATTAGAAATAAATGTATTTCAACTTTCGCTGAGTATGACGAACTTCGACCAACGCCACGATTGTGTGCATTTTCATACACAACAATGTGTTTTAATTTTGGGGACGAATATTCGCGACCAAAAATTCGTCGTTCGTCGCAGTTGTGTTCCTAGCATAAGGTTTAGAATTGGAGCAACAAGCTTGACAAAGACGCAGGCAATCGATTTGTTGCAAAAATATCAGTTTGTGTCTTATTAATGGATCCTGCCCTTAAAATAAAATTTGTAAACTCTAATATTCGAATTAAAATAGAAAATACTTACATTTTCTACTTTTTTTCCCCCACTAAATGAATAAATTAAAGGGAAAAGTTAAAAAACTCATGGGAAAAAAATCATTCACGATAAAGGGAACTTAATTTTAGTATGAAATCATTCACGGGGAATTTTTTCATGATTGCAATTTAGGAGAAAAGGGAAAAATTTCGAGGGAATATCTTTTGTTTTAATTTTTTTGTCACCATGAATAAATTAAAAGGAAAAGTGAAAAAACTCGTGGGAAAAAAATCATTCACGATAAAGGGAATTTAATTTTAGTATGAAATCATTCACGGGGAATTTTTTCATGATTGCAATTTAACAGAAAAGGCAAAAATTTTGAGGGAATATCTTTTGTTTTAATTTTTTTGCCACAATATTTTTCGTACTTCTACAACAATTTATTTGATATTTTTGTAGTTTTTCTAAATTATTTAAAAAAATTTTGTTTGAATATTTATATTGAAACAACAATAAAAAACTCAAATTTGTTATTTGTTTCAATATTTACCAAAACAGACGCTTTGTTATTTTCACACAAGTCCTATTGTATTATATTTTTTAAGAAAAAAGTGCTTTCTGTTTAACTCAGTACAACTTTTCTTGTTTTCTGTACTATTCCATGCTACACTTTACACCCTGAAATAAAACAAAACATAACAAAATAATATTGATTCTCTATTGCACAATAGTTGTATGTGAACTCAAGTATTTCTTATGTAGATACATTCATTTACATACTATTTATGTAGGCACGTACATAATCATATGTACACTTTATTCTATGTGCACATATAGCCACCAGAAATTTGAAGGGTCACTCTCAACTAACAATAATTGAAAATAATCTTTTCGATTGATTATGATGTATGCAAGCATTAATTTATTAAGGAAATTCCATAAATGCAACTTCAATAATTTCGTAAAGCACAAAACTTAAGATCCCAAAACTTTTAACTAAATTATTTTCAATTGTATTCTAATATTTTTAAGCTTAAGGTCTCTTTATTTTAATTTAATTTTTAATTTCAATATTTCGTCACTCCTTTGTGTGACTTCTTCAGGAAATTAATTATTTTATTAATTATTATTAATTTCCTGAAATAGTCACACAAAGGAGTGACGAAATATTGAAATTAAAAATTAAACTAAAATAAAGAGACCTTAAGCTTAAAAATATCAGAATACAATAATAATTAAAAAGAGGTCAAGAAACCAGAAGAATGTAAATTATTTTCTTCATTTATTTCCCTACTAAGACACATATATTTTTGTTTTGGCGTTCTTTTTGGTGCGCTCTATCAATTTAATAACTTCTACTTATGGCCAAACAGATAGTTATTTGCCCCAGCTACTTATATTATTTTGCATACAATCGCCTTTAGCGATATTTTTTCCCAAAAAAGTACCTCAAATTTTTAAAATTATAAAAATATATAAAATTACCATTTCGACTAAAAGCGACAATAGATTATCATCGACATTTTGAATTTTATTTAACGATATGTATTTCAGTCTGTGTTGCCAATTTAGTGCTTTTGTTGGTATTTTCAAAACAATATGATATTTTGAATAGGAAATTGTATATGAATAATAATAATTGAGTAGAAAGTTTATGCAATAACTATCGCCACCTCCACTAACGAGTTTCAGAGGAACGAATTCTACAGGGTCCGCCAAATACCTTTTTTATTTTTTTTAATGCTATAAAAAAGAACTACTGCATATTTTCTCAAATTTCTTTTTTTATTTGAAAGTACAATCCTTCCGGTTAATAATGGCAAATAATTTCATTCAAATGGCTGCCTCGGCTGGCCATGCAGTAGCCTACACGATCGGTCCAATTTTTAAGCACATTATCGATTGTGTGCAGCTGTATTTCACCAATGGCTTCACGAATATTGTCCTTTAAAGCGTCAATTGTCTCTGGCTTGTCGGCGTAACACTTATCTTTGACGGCACCCCACAAATAATAGTCCAACGGTGTCAAATCGCAGCTTCGAGGTGGTCATACGACATCAGCTATGCGGCTGATAATGCGATCTTCAAATATAGGGCGCAAAACATCGAGTGTAGGTTCGGCTGTGTGGCACGTAGCGCCGTCCTGTTGAAACTAAATGTTGCCAATATCCTCCTCTTCTATTTTTGTGAACAAAAATTCGTTCAACATGGCCCGAAAACGATCGCCATTGACTGTAACGGCCACTCCTTGCTCATTTTCGAAGAAAAATGGCCCAATTATGCCTCTGGACCAAAATCCGCAACAAACAGTGACTCGTTTTGGGTGCGTCGGGTTTTCAATGTATGCGTGCGGGTTTTCTGTGCCCCAAATGCGACAATTTTGCTTGTTTACATACCCGCCAAAATCAAAATGAGCTTTATCTGAAAAGATGATTTTTTTTTTGGCAAAATCGGCATCTTCTGTAAGTCGATCGCAGGCCCACTTAGCGAAGCGTTGTTCAAGCGTATACACAACCATATTCGTTCAGCGGAAGGATAAAACTAATTATCTGTCAAATGAGACCTGAGCTAAGTGTTACCATTCACGAAATGAGCACTAGTTGAAAAAGAACGTTAAATGGCGGACCCTTTAGATCTATTTTATGACAAAACAATAAACATGCCTCAGAACATCTCATACTTTTATGACCTTTCTTAAAGCCGTTCTAAAATAACATGACTTTATGACAATATGACTAAATTATGTGAGTGAAGCTAAATGTGCCGAGCTAAACATGTTTTGACGTAATCAGTTACGAAACAACGTATTTAGCTGTGAAGTTAAATATGTTATGACGTAACGAAATGGCAAACAGTGAAGTTTTTTTTATGAAAATCCATATTTAATAAATTTTTGGAGCATTTTGTGAAAATATTTATAGGCCATGAGAGTGGGTGTGATCTTGGAGGGATTTTGCCCCCAGTGGCCAAATAAGGAGTAGGCATGCATTGCCAGTATATACAAAATGATGTATGGGATCTCGAAATCTACTGGTATGAGTCGGTTCCAGTTCACAAGAAATCGAAGTTTGAAAGAAAGCTTTGAAACGTGACTAGCTTGGTTCGAACACTATTTGATCCGATATATAATATCAGAGTTTTCTTTAAGAACAAAACGTTCTTGGAATTTTTTCGTTCACGCAATTTCGCTACCAATTTTGTCAAGAGCTGATTAGTTTTTTGGAATCGATTGGCAAAGCCAATCTGGGGTAACCTCAATTTTTTTCCAAAACGGGGTACAGCCAGTAACTTGCAATTTTTTTGAAAATTTTTAATATTCCTTGGGGGATTTTTTTTTAAGGAGTAGAACCAGCTCTCAGGAGATGGCCCCTAGATATGCAATGCATTACGCCGGCACTAGGAAGGTGCGGGTAGTCTTAAGGGGACAGATTAGGAAAGATGAGAAGATAGAAATTTTTTTTGATGTGTTAACATCTATACGCGCGCCTCTAGGGCAGTAAACTATCAGTTTCAATACATACGCAAGTGTAAGTGTAAGAGTTTGTTTGTTCGTTGCTTGGCAGTCGGTATTGAAAGTGATTATTGGGCGATTTTCATATGTATAATTTTTCCACGCGATTTTCTCCGGAAATTCATAGCCGATTTTATTAATTTTTGGATTAAAACGCTAGTGCGGGTTTCGACGAAGAGTGAAGGCCAAAAATTAAGGCGATCCGATATCGGCCAGCGGAGATTTAAGTGTTTTAATTCGGAGTATTAATTTGGAGTAATATTAAAAAAGTGTTTTATGTTGATCTTCGGTTTTGTCTTATGCATAGCAAAGAGAATAGTGACGTGATTATACGTACATATATAAAAATGAGATAGCAAGACAGCAACGTATGTAGCTTATGTACAAACATAACAATGTATGTATGTACATTTGTCTGTTGCTTTGCATTCTCTTTGTTTTTTGTGGGTTTAATATAAAATAAATAAACAAAAAGGTGTTAACACATCGCCCGTGAGTTCGAACACTCATTGATTTTTTTTTAGCAATTTGAACCTTGAAAAAAATAGCGTGGAAATTTTAAAAGAGACGTTTTTAATTTTATGTTCACTGTATTGAAAATAGAAGTTTCAAACACTTTTCAACTCCACAATTAGATTTTATTGTTCAATTTTCTGTCGTTTTTTTTTTTGTCCTAAAGTCGGCACCACTGATATGAGTAGTTTGTATTGCTGTATGTATATCAGATTATGTATTTGCTTCGTGCCGGCAGTTCACAATCTAACAAGTTGTTGTGCGTAAAAATCTAACAACAGAAAAAAAATGTGCAAATACAACAAGCCATGAGATACGACAAAGTACGTAAAACAACAAAACGTGATTGGAGCTTCAGCAAGAAAAATGTAAACAAACCAAATAAGTGTGAGCACATGCAAACATGAAATGCGAGAGAATATGTGAGTGTGTGTGTGTGCAAGTCTGCTCGTGTTTCTGAGAGAGTTTATAAAACGCTGGCGTCTAACGAACGCCAGCGGAAACGTCGACTTCAACGGAAACTTAGATAGTAACTGCAAGAGCATAGAAATTATTATTTGTATTTATATTCCCACAATTTTTTTTTCTCTTAATGTTTGCTACGGATTTACCATTAGGCTTGCAGTAGGTACATATGTATGTATGTGTGTAGATATGCATGCATGTATGTGTATTTGTAGGTGCACACAATCATCTACAATTTCCAAACATTTAACCAAACATGCCTGTTTGAGAATGTGTATCATCATCAACATCGTTATCAAACGATTAGAATTGTATTATCACAAAGTTGAAGAGGAGGTGCTCCACCAAAGCGAAATATTAACTGAGGCATAATATATGTACTCGTATGTATATGTGTATGTATATATGTATGTATGCAGTCCTTTATGCGTGTAGGTGCAAGTTCATGCATGCCTTCTTACCCATGCCTCCTTGCACTTACGTATACAGGAGTTTATGCAGATGATGATACAAGAGTGATGCAAAATTTTCAAGTGTAACATTTAACATACACGTGCATTAGTTTGCACACATTCTCGCACATTGCAAGTACGTATACGTCCTGTATCTGTATTTGAGATAATAGCAGGCGAACAATGCAATCAGCATTGTGTCGTTTGGTTTGTCTGTTTTCCTTTCTTTCCAAAGGCTGTGCTTTCTGTTAGCATGCAATAATAAGTTAGTGTAGGCAGACCAAAAAGGAAGTTGAAGTGTTTTCATGTTTACTGCGACAATCGGTATATGGCGTGTTACTTTTATAATTTGTTTATCAAACTTTGATATGCTGGTAAGTGTATATAAACGTTTGTAAGTGCCAAAACTCGTAAAATGGTTAAAGTTAGAATAGTTAGTTGGTCAGTGCCGGACATACTGTAGCCTTACATACTATTTATTTTGTGGGACATACAAAACTTTAAATGGCATGGCAGCTTATTGACTTCGGTGTCGCGGACAATTTTTATTGATTGCATTCTACGAACTATTGCTATTAAGATCCAAATGAAATAGTTCCCTACTGCTTCTTATAATTTGAATTCGTAATCAGTTTCCAATTTTGAGCCACTTAAATAGAGTAGCGTGTCTGATATGTATAGAGATAATAAAATTTAAAAGTCTATTAACACTTTATTAGTGAGGCTTCATTTGAATAATATGCATTTTTTAATTATATTGATTTTTTATTGTCGTCATTGCACAATATCCTTCTTAAGTAGGGTTGCCATCCGTCCTCTTTCCCCCGGACGCCGTCCTCTTTTTTAGATCGTCGGGGTCCGTCCTCCTACTTTTTTACAAGCGTCTGGGGTTGTCCTACTTTTTGCTGCTTTTACATTTTCAAAATATCAAAACTGCTACATTTTCGCTCATAAGTAGCCAAGCTAAATTTTTAAAAACAAAACACCCAAAATAATTTACAAATAACACAGATTTCGTACGAATCAATTTTCGTTTGAAATTGTGAAACAGCCAGTAAAAATCACTATTTGGAACAAAAAAAGGCTATATCTGATGCGTTAGGGACTGCGTTGGCATCGCTTTATGAATATTTGGAAAAATAGATAGACATGTATTGAAATGAATATACATTTTTTAAATAAAAATAAGTAATTTTGTATATTTTGTTGAGTTTTTTTATTTTTATATTTGAATTTTAGGCAAAAAAAAGTCCTCTTTTTTGAGTAAAATGTCCTCCTTTTTTAAAGTCGTTGTCCTCCTTTTCTAAAATTGGAAATGGCAATCCTATTCTTAAGCAAGAAGTAAAGGAAAAAAGAAACAAAAGGTATTTTTAAAACTTCACACGATATTTTTAAAACTTTAAACGCTCACGCTTGTGAAATTTTCGCCAAAAAAGAAAAGCCACTACATACACTGACACTCTTTTACTTAATATCTATATACGCATCTGTATCAAAATATATGGCCAGTGGGAAGGAACCTCAAGGAGAGTAGGTGCTATTAAACGCAGATAATATTGCACTTACAATAAACCGCAGTAGGATGGAATATTTAGTATAGCGTATTTTTTTTTGGAGTGTCACAACACCAGAGCAACGTGTACAAATTGAAGATGATCCTACTCAATCAATTCGTCGCCGTTCTCAGCAACTGGGGTTATCCCCTACCACGTTATGGAAGATATTTTTAGTTGTTGAAACACAATACACATGAGCACTGCTAATGAAAGCGTTGCGGCTTTCGAAAACAGCTGTTCTGCTCTGCTGTGTAAATTGAATAACTAAAAACTGATGTTGACTTTTCTTTGTGCCTTGGAATATTTATCGGAATAATTTCTGAATTTAAAACCATAAATTTCGAACAATTGGATCTATAGGCCAATTGAATTTAATATAGAATATTCGATTAAAAAAATACTTAAATACTAATTTTATATAATTTTCTTTTTTTTTTTTTAATTTTATATTAGAACAATTTTTTAATTATCCTTGATTTAAATAGAAGTAGAGTCTTAATATTGACTACTTAGGATTGTAGTGTATTAAATAAATTTCCTATAAAACAGCGCATATTTGTGAAGGTATTTTAAAATAGTCTAGAGTTCATTAAAAATCAGTCAATTTAATCAGACTATTTGAAAACCAAAAATAATTATAACAATATGATTTTTGACCGTTTCATTGACATCTTTGCAATTTTGACACAAGTTTTACTCTATTAACCCAATTTGAATTTTAGCAGTTACAAAAAAATAAAACAAATTAAAAATTCAAGAGTTAAATAAATTTTTTCTTTTATAAAATGTAGTTTTTTTCTTTTATAAAATTAAATGGAACATGAACTCGAAGTAAAAAAAATTTAGATGCCGTATAGATTACTTACCTGAATATTTTACTCAGCAGTTTTAGCTAAAATTAAAAAATAAATCTATTTATTTAATTCTGTCTTCAATTCAAGTTATCTTAAACTTTTTTCATTGTATCGGCAAATTACACATCGATATTTCCTTCTGTTTCGTAATGTATGAATTATTATAAGAAATAATGGAATACTAATTGTAACGATTTTCCCTCATTTCAAATTAAATTTTGGTTTATTCGGTTTCGGCTACATGTCATCTTCAGCGATTATTTTCTAAATGAAAATGGCACAAAGCCGAAATCCTATACTCTAAGCAACAAGTTTGTAGTGGGACGTCAAATACAAAATAATTTCAGAAGGGGAGGATATTAAATATATTTTGAAAATAACTAAAAGTAACGTTTTTTTTAATAATAAATTGATTTATATCTTTAATTTAATTCGAAAACATTCGGAACCTTTAATTTTTCAAATGCTTTCTTTACATGCATTCATGGAAAATGCATTTTTGTGTTATATGTATATCTTGTTTTCGTTTTCATAAAAAATTGTTTTAGTTTAATTAAAATTATTTTTTTTTTCTAAACATTCATATAAATTTTATTTGTCGAACTTAGTAATTTTATTATTAAAATAAGAATTTTTTATTTGGACTCAAGTTCAAATCTGCAATCTGGAAATTACTATTTTTAACGAATTTTTATTAAAATCAAGTTATTTTTATTAATATTCCACTCTTCATAAAAATAACTTGAATTTAATAAAAATTCATAAAAGAATAATTTACAAATTGCAGACCTGAAATTGAGTAAAAAAAAATCTTATCTTAATAATATTTGAATTGTTAATTTTTTCAACGGGCTTAAGTTCGAATCTGCATGACTGCAAATGATTTTTTATTATTTTATTAATAAATGAATTTGTTCAAATTCTATTTATTATTTTTTATATTAAGATTGGAATATTAAGAATATTTTCAATAATCATCAAACCAGCAGAACGGATCAGTACTGATGAGATGGCGTAGCGGCCTCGAAATCATAATTACATAAGAAAGTTCGACTAATAAAAATTCATACATAATTTAATAATATTTGTTTTGCACCTTAAAAGGGGTTGCAACCCAAGAATAACATTCTAGCTACGCTTAGATCGTCTAACATTTTGCCGTTTAAATTAATTTTTAAAATAATATTCTGCACGTAATCATTTTATATATTTTATAATAGATATAAAACTATTTATATATAAATATTTCATAATATTTTCGAAAGCTTGATTTTAAACATACCTGTTCACTATTCTGCATCATGTTTATAATTAATTACTTTATATTTTATAACAGGCCATAGTGTAAAAATTACACTTTCAATTATGATTTTTATACACACACTTTTTCACATTATTTAACGATTTTGTCGAACACACATTAACACGAAGAACCCGCGACAACACTCACACATTTCTATTTTGATGACAAAATATTGCGCAATATACGGCCGCAATTATGGCACTAGTTTAGATTTTGAAATATATACAGATTTATATAAATCTCTTAATTCTTACGAATGCCTCTAAATTTAAAAAATTTTCAACTAAAACCTAACATCTATTGTTTTATTAATTCTATCATGCTGAATATCAATTTTATGCTCTTCTTTAACTTGGACCAGTCTTCAGGTGATGACTTCTACACAGGGATGAAGAAATTATATTATTTCACCTCTAGCTGCATGGCAAAAGTACAATCACAAGTTGGGACTATTTCAAAAAGTTCCTTATTATATTGCATTGGGCTAATATTAGAAATATAGATTGCAATTTTATATATAAAGAGATCAAAGTTATAATTTAAAATATATTTTGGTAAGGAACTATAAAATTTAATTATAATATTTGGTATGAGCATCATGATCCACGTTTTTTTATTACAGTTTGCTTCGACTTGGCGCAATTTAATCCAGACTTAGAATATGCTGAATTCATCTAATCTCTCCTGCTACAATCTAAATATTACTAACAGTTTGTTAGCAAGATATGTATGGCAAATAATATTTTAGTAATAGTCTTTTGAAATCAAAAATCGACTCACAAATACTTGTACATTCAACGCTTTTTGTCAGTTTAAATTCTTCTTTAAGAAAAATTAAAGAAAATGGTACAATTAGACAGCAAAATGTATTCTTTTCTTTAAAATTAGTACAATTCGTATAATTATGCATCCCCAAATTACAATACCAACAAACCAAAATAAACATATTATACTCCCAAAATAAGGGCTACTTCTTATTCTCATTTTCCCTTTCCTACCATATTAACTTTTGCCCACCAAAGAGCAGTACGCAGCAACATACTTATATTTTATTTCCAACTCATACACATATATTCAACTAAATGACTAAACGACCAACCGACTAACAATACAACTCGCACATTGCTTAACCCAACTGCAACACACTAACGTACCGACATCTATTAAACATACGGAGCCGACAGCAGATCAGTTTCTTATTTGCAAAATTTTCCAATGCAATTTTAACTATGAAAAACCAAATTTCTTGCAAACATTTTGTCATCAACTTATAGAATAACAATTAAATAACATTTATTTAACAAAAGAATTGCATTTACTTAACTTCTTACCAAATATTTAATTAATACACACGACAACCTTCCAAAGCAATACGCGCACTACGAAAATTTCTAGAAACTAAACGTTTCGGAAAGGGAAATTTGTTTTAAGCTTTTCATAACCTGTTGTTCACAAGAAAGAAAGAGACAAATAGCTTGATTATAACTAAGGAAATTAGGAATAGAGTAGAAGGTTTATGCAGCGACAAATGCAAGAACAATGACGTCGGTTATTCTTGTCAAATTCTATACAAATAAATGCACTACGCATTTTGACATATTGAATGTTACAACAAGTACGCAAATTAACTTGTTGTCGATGCAACCAGCAAAATCATTTGTCTTGAAAGGAAATTAGCAACAGGTTACAACAGAGATGGAAAATGGCTTTTTTGATTTTGTATAAAAAAGCAAAGAAAAGGAACTTTTCATATCGTTTTTTTTCAAAGTATTTTTTTCTATATTTGAAATACTACCAAATATTGATGGTTTGTGTTGCCCAAAGATTTTCTTTTATAGCGAAATGTGTTACTTGTCGTAGAACAATAAAGCCTTAAGCAATTTCGATAAAATCTATATGATATTCTGCGCTTTGCATATTAAAAAGTTTTCAAAACATTTATAATTTAATTTAAAGAAAACGGTATTTACCTACACTTGACGAATATTTGTAAAATATTTTTAGCAAAACACGTATTGAAACACAAACAGAAAAATTTAATGTTTTAACTTTAAACTTTAAAATAAAATTCAGTGAAAATTAGATAAAATAATGTTGCACTATGGTACCAATAAGGGCGAAAATGTGCAAAATATTACAGAACTATAAAAATATCAATATATATTTGTGTTTGTTACATGACAGAGATTGTTACATGGCGTGCTATATACATGTGAGTACCATGTATCCAAAAATTAGCGATTTGTAATGTTTGCTTTCATGCTTAAATGTGTTATTAAATCTGTCATGACCTGATGTGTTTCGACTGCGCACAGTAATCCAAACAGAGGATATTTTAAAATCATTTGCATAACTTATAAAGCTAGAATTAAAAAATTACCTGGAGTTTGTAAGCAAGAACTATATTAAAAAGGCCCCTAAATATTTAGATCTCTGCAATTAATAGTCTTTTGAAATCAAAAATTGATTCCGAAATATTTGTACAATGATCTTTTATGCTCGTTTTATATGCAGGTTTTCTAAAAACTATAAAAACTTGGTACAATTACACTGGCATATGAATTCTTTTTCTTGAAAATATTTGCAATTCGTATAATTTTACATCCCTGAATTACTACATTAAATCAACGCCAAAATAATATGCTTTCTTGTTCTTCTTAATCTCATTTTCTCTTTACTACTATATAAACTTTTGCCTACTTCTAAATGGTACGTAAACACATACATATATTTTATTTCCAACTCATACACACATATTCAACTAACTGACTAAACGACCAACCGACTAACAACACAACTCGCACATTGCAACTGCAACACACTAACGTACCGACATCTATTAAACATACGGAGCCGACAGCAGATCAGTTTCTTATTTGCAAAATTTTACAATGCAATTTTAACTATGAAAAACCAAATTTTATGCAAACATTTTGTCATCAACTTATAGAATAACAATTAAATAACATTTATTTAACAAAAGAATTGAATTTACTTAACTTCTTACCAATTATTTAATTAATACACACGAAAACCTTCCAAAGCAATACGCGCACTACAAAAATTTATAGAAACTAAACGTTTCGGAAAGGGAAATTTGTTTTAAGCTTTTCATAATCTGCTGTTCACAAGAAAGAAAGGGACAAAGAGCTTCTGTTTAACTAAGGGAATTATAAGTGGTGAAGAAGGTGTATGCAGCGACACGTTCAATGAAACTTATGCCAGTTAGTGTTGTCAAATTCAATACAAATATACAAATTGTGCATTTTTACATAACGAATGCGACAACCAGTAAACAAATTAACTTGCTGTCGATGCAACCAGCAAATTCATTTGTTTGAAAGGAAATTCGCAACATGTTACAACAGGGATGGAAAATGACTTCTTTTACTATTGTATAAACTAGAAAAGAAAATGAGCTGGATATATATAGTTTTGCCACCATTTATAAATATTTGTTTTGAATATAATTTGTTCAGTGAACATATTATTTTCGTTACGGAATAATATTTATTACTGATCAACTGAAAATAAACTATAAAAATTAATAAATAAAAAATTATGCTGATGTTGATTGGTATATCAACTATAAACTATGCTATTGCATTAATAGGCTTACTTGGACAAGCACGGAGCTCTATTCCTTTAAATTTTAGTCATCTTCTGGCATATATTATTCCTGGCTTAATGTACAGGAAGCTGTCTCTAATAACAAAAGTGGTTTAAACGTTTTATACAATAATATCAATAGTATTCATAGGTGCACATACATATGTATATGGATTAAAAAACCATGGTCCAGTTTTTCCTCAAAAATATATGGGCTTCCGTTTAACAACTTAAATGATCTGTTGAATTATATACTCTTCGATTAATTGCAATTGTCACATTCTGTAGCATGAGTTCGATTCTGTTGTAGCCATACACTTGTTATTTGTGCGTGTGGATTTCGTTATTCCAAGCACACTGCAGATATGCATACAACAGCAACCTCAGCTTTAAGATGATGCAATTGTTCTTCTTATATTAAAAAAAAAATCATTGAATAGTATTAAAATATCTACCCCGGTATTCATAACATTTAAAAAGAGTGTGAAATGTATTTTAATGAAATTTTTTCATACAAAATTTTTTTTAAAACATATTTCAAATACGTTTTATTTTTTTATTAATAAGGGGGCTAATATCTAGTTTTAAATAATATTCAGTAACTTAAAATAAAATACAATAATTGCATTAACGAATAACATACGTAAATACCTACATACATCCATCCCTGGACAACAGATAACTGTATATCAATATCTCATTACATCTCTATGACTTGATTTATTTACTCTTTCAAAGCAATTCTACGGGGTGCATGCATTCCTAAATTCAAGGGAAATTTACCTCTTCGTTGATTGCCAAATTCCATATCAAAAGAAAACACTACCTTTTTTTGCATTGATTTTGATACTAAATTAGAACGGGACTTTGTTGTGAATGCACTGCAGTCATCACATTAATAAGGCTTAGTATTTGATCCTGATGTTAGTCTATTTATCTCTTTCTATCTTATGCGTAAATGTATAATATATAAAAAGCTACTCCGAAAATACTTTTTGCTATTTGTTTGAGTAAAAAAGTTTGTAATGCGTACAGAGGACAAGTCCGACAGAGAAATGTTGGCGGCGGCTAAACATAGAATATACAGGCGGCGGCTGCAGAAGAAGAAATATACAAATAATTATCAAAACAATTTACGGTAATATTTAATAGCAAATAACTTCTTGTTTTAATACGTATTTAATTGACTGAATTTAAAGATAGTCGATTTTTAATAATGCACTTAATAAGGTACACATTACATAGTTTCTACTCTATTCAATATAACACTGCATACATGAAATATTAAGAATATTAAATACATTACCTATAAAAATACAGTTTCTTATAAAAGACAACAAACAGGTCGGCAGCAGAATCGTTTTTTTATCACACTAAAAAGCTCTTTATAACTTCCAAAAGAGAATTGGAGAAATATCTGTCTAAGACCCTATATATATTCGTGATCAATGATAAAATCTAAGACGATCTAGCCATGTTCATCCGTCTGTGAAAGTCACGGTTCAGTTCAAACGAAAAGAGCCTTGAATTTTAGTATATGTATATAAATTTTGAAGGATAGTACAGGTCAAGTTCTTAAATGGGCTAAATAGGGAGAGAGAGAGAAAAACAGTTCCACTATGAACAGCTAAAACCGACCTCTAAAAAACAACATTATTTTAAAAGCTTTTTTGTAATTTTTTTAAGCAAATTATATATTTTTAAATTGTATTACAGGATGTTAATTTCCCAACAGGCTATAGGTTCAAATCTGCGAAACTGCAAATTATTTTTTATTTATTTTTATTTTTAATAAATGAACGTGATTGCATTCTATTTATTAATTTTTTTTGAGAGTGGAATATTAAGAATATTTTTCATAGTCATTAAACCAATTTTTCCACTTTTGCAAGTGGTGCTAGTTAGTAGTAATATCAACTATTTAACCAATATTTTAACGAAAAATTTTATGTCAAAGAAAGTCCAAAGCGTTGAACTTGGAGCCATTTTTGGACCGACTCCCGCCGTCTTTAATAAGCGCTGAGGTAACATACTATATGGAAAAATAGCGTATATACATATATATAACAAATTGTATTTCTTACCCAAATTCCTTAAAAATTGTATTTTTAAGCTCTTACAACGACAGCAAAATTATGCTCTAACCCTCCCTCCACCCAACTTTTCTTCTAAGTGACCCTATCAAAAAATAAATTATTTTATACTTATTAATCCCAAAAATTTACTTTTTAATGTTTTATGGTGAAGGGAAGATGCCGCCCCCCACCGACCCTTCCGGAGTGCCCCGTCAAAATAGAGTTTCAAAATTGCCCCCCGAAATCTCTTAAAGAAGCTCCGACCTAGCAGATTAAACGTTTTTAATTTATTTACTAAATATTTGGAGGGTGTTTAAGATTCGACCCGGTCGAATATAATGTTTTTACTTGTTTTTATTATTATTTACTTTACTACAATTAAAATAACAATAAACAAAAGAGCAGAAATCACCAGCAATAATTGACTATTCGATTAAATTTAAAATACACATAAGCCCAGTTCACAATCTCGAGCAAGTAGTCTAGCATCGTAGCATGAGCAAAATAATTGTACTCTACACCAACAAAATACATTGAAAATGCTCTCAAATACTCTCTCAATTTGCAAATGCTATAATGCAAGACCATTTGCACAGGATTGTGAATTGGGCTATAGTATTTTGCTAGTTTTGCAATTTACTTTAAGCTTTTGTTACACTACACACAAAGTCGCTTATTTTATGTTTAGCCGCCGCCAACATTTCTCTGTCGGACTTGTCCTCTGTACGCATTACAAACTTTTTTACTCAAACAAATAGCAAAAAGTATTTTCGGAGTAGCTTTTTATATATTATACATTTACGCATAAGATAGAAAGAGACAAATAGACTAACATCAGGATCAAATACTAAGCCTTATTAATGTGATGACTGCAGTGCATTCACAACAAAGTCCCGTTCTAATTTAGTATCAAAATCAATGCAAAAAAAGGTAGTGTTTTCTTTTGACATGGAATTTGGCAATCAACGAAGAGGTAAATTTCCCTTGAATTTAGGAATGCATGCACCCCGTAGAATTGCTTTGAAAGAGCAAATAAATCAAGTCATAGAGATGTAATGAGATATTGATATACAGTTATCTGATGTCCAGGGATGGATGTATGTAGGTATTTACGTATGTATGTTATTCGTTAATGCAATTATTGAATTTTATTTTAAGTTACTGAATAAAACGTATTTGAAATATGTTTTAAAAAAATTTTGTATGAAAAAATTTCATTAAAATACATTTCACACTCATTTTAAATGTTATGAATACCGGGGTAGATATTTTAATACTATTCAATGATTTTTTTTTTAATATAAGAAGAACAATTGCATCATCTTAAAGCTGAGGTTGCTGTTGTATGCATATCTGCAGTGTGCTTGGAATAACGAAATCCACACGCACAAATAACAAGTGTATGGCTACAACAGAATCGAACTTATGCTACAGAATGTGACAATTGCAATTAATCGAAGAGTATATAATTCAACAGATCATTTAAGTTGTTAAACGGAAGCCCTATATTTTTGAAGAAAAACTGGACCATGGTTTTTTAATCCATATACATACATATGTATGTGCACCTATGAATACTATTGATATTATTGTATAAAACGTTTAAAACACTTTTGTTATTAGAGACAGCTTCCTGTACATTAAGCCAGGAATAAGGTATACCAGAAGATGTCTAAAATTTAAAGGAATAGAGCTCGGTGCTTGTCCAAGTAAGCCTATTAATGCAATAGCATAGTTTATGGTATATAAAGACATCAACATCAGCATAATATGTTATTTATTACTTTTTTATAGTTTATTTTTAGTTGATCAGTAATAAATATTATTCCGTAACGAAAATAATATGTTCACTGAACAAATTATATTCAAAACAAATATTTATAAATGGTGGCAAAACTATATATATCCAGCTCATTTTCTTTTCTACTTTATTCAATATTAAAAGAACCCATTTTCCATCCCTGCTGTAACCTGTTGCGAATTTCCTTTCAAACAAATGAATTTGCTGGTTGCATCGACAGCAAGTTAATTTGTTAGCTGGTTGTCGCATTCGCTATGTAAAAATGCACAATTTGTATATTTGTATTGCATTTGACAACACTAACTGGCATAAGTGTCATTGAACGTGTCGCTGCATACACCTTCTTCACCACTTATAATTCCCTTAGTTAAACAGAAGCTCTTTGTCCCTTTCTTTCTTGTGAACAGCAGATTATGAAAAGCTTAAAACAAATTTCCCTTTCCGAAACGTTTAGTTTCTAGAAATTTTTGTAGTGCGCGTATTGCTTTGGAAGGTTTTCGTGTGTATTAATTAAATAATTGGTAAGAAGTTAAGTAAATTCAATTCTTTTGTTAAATAAATGTTATTTAATTGCTATTCTATAAGTTGATGACAAAATGTTTGCAAGAAATTTGGTTTTTCATAGTTAAAATTGCATTGTAAAATTTTGCAAATAAGAAACTGATCTGCTGTCGGCTCCGTATGTTTAATAAATGCCGGTACGTTAGTGTGTTGCAGTTGGGTTAAGCAATGTGCGAGTTATGTTGTTAGTCGTTTAGTCGTGTAGTCAGTTAGTTGAATATATGTGTATGAGTTGGAAATAAAATATATGTATGTGGGTACGTACCACTTAGAAGTAGGCAAAAGTTTATATAGTAGTAAAGAGAAAATGAAATGAAAATGAAAATTAAGAAGAACAAGAGAGTATATTATTTTGGTTTTGATTTAATGTAGTAATTCAGGGATGTAAAATTATACGAATTGCAAATATTTTCAAGAAAAAGGGTTCATATGTCAGTGTAATTGTACAAACTTATTATAGTTTTTAGAAAACCTGCATATAAAACGAGCATAAAAGATCATTGTACAAATATTTCGGAATCAATTTTTTATTTCAACAGACTATTAATTGCAGAGATCTAAATATTTAGGGGCCTTTTTAATATATCTCTTGCTTACAAACTCCAGGTAATTTTTTAATTCTAGCTTTATAAGTTATGCAAATAATTTTAGAATATCCTCTGTTTGGATTACACTGTGCGCAGTCGAAACACATCAGGTCATAACAGATTTAATAACACATTTAAGCATGAAAGCAAACATTATAAATCGCTAATTTTTGGATACCTGGTACTCACATGTATATAGCACGCCATGTAACAATCTCTGTCATGTAACAAACACAAATATATATTGATATTTTTATAGTTCTGTAATATTTGGCACATTCTCGCCCTTATTGGTACCGTAGTGCAACATTATCTTCTATCTAATTTTCACTGAATTTTATTTTATAGTTTAAAGTTAAAACATTAAATTTTTCTGTTTGTGTGTCAATACGTGTTTTGCTAAAAATATTTTACAAATATTCGTCAAGTGCAGGTAAATACCGTTTCCTTTAAATTAAATTATAAATGTTTTGAAAACTTTTTAATATGCAAAGCGCAGAATATCATATAGATTTTATCGAAATTGCTTAAGGCTTTATTGTTCTACGACAAGTAACACATTTCGCTATAAAAGAAAATTTTTGGGCAAAACAAACCATCAATATTTGGTAGTATTTCACATATAGAAAAAAATACTTTGAAAAAAAAACGATATCAAAAGTTTCTTTTGTTTGCTTTTTTATACAAAATCATAAAAGCCATTTTCCTTCTCTGTTGTAACCTGTTGCTAATTTCCTTTCAAGACAAATGATTTTGCTGGTTGCATCGACAACAAGTTAATTTGCGTACTTGTTGTAACATTCAATATGTCAAAATGCGTAGTGCATTTATTTGTATAGAATTTGACAAGAATAACCGACGTCATTGTTCTTGCATTTGTCGCTGCATAAACCTTCTACTCTATTCCTAATTTCCTTAGTTATAATCAAGCTATTTGTCTCTTTCTTTCTTGTGAACAATAGGTTATGAAAAGCTTAAAACAAATTTCCCTTTCCGAAACATTTAGTTTCTAGAAATCTTCGTAGTGCGCGTATTGCTTTGGAAGGTTTTCGTGTGTATTAATTAAATATTTGGTAAGAAGTTAAGTAAATTCAATTCTTTTGTTAAATAAATGTTATTTAATTGTTATTCTATAAGTTGATGACAAAATGTTTGCAAGAAATTTGGTTTTTCATAGTTAAAATTGCATTGGAAAATTTTGCAAATAAGAAACTCATCTGCTGTCGGCTCCGTATGTTTAATAAATGCCGGTACGTTAGTGTGTTGCAGTTGGGTTAAGCAATGTGCGAGTTATGTTGTTAGTCGTTTAGTCGTGTAGTCAGTTAGTTGAATATATGTGTATGAGTTGGAAATCAAATATATGTATGTGGGTACGTACCATTTAGAAGTAGGCAAAAGTTTATATAGTAGTAAAGAGAAAATGAAATGAAAATGAATATTAAGAAGAACAAGAGAGTATATTATTTTGGTTTTGATTTAATGTAGTAATTCAGGGATGTAAAATTATACGAATTGCAAATATTTTCAAGAAAAATAATTCATATGCCAGTGTAATTGTACCAAGTTTTTATAGTTTTTAGAAAACCTGCATATAAAACGAGTATAAAAGTTCATTGTACAAATACTTCGGAATCAATTTTTGATTTCAAAAGACTATTAATTGCAGAGATCTAAATATTTAGGGGCCTTTTTAATATAGTTCTTGCTTACAAACTCCAGGTAATTTTTTAATTCTAGCTTTATAAGTTATGCAAATGATTTTAAAATAACCTCTGTTTGGATTACACTGTGCGCAGTCGAAACACATGAGGTCATAACAGATTTAATAACACATTTAAGCATGAAAGCAAACATTACAAATCGCTAATTTTTGGATACCTGGTACTCACATGTATATAGCACGCCATGTAACAATTTCTGTCATGTAACAAACACAAATGTATATTGATATTTTTATAGTTCTGTAATATTTGGCACATTTTCGCCCTTATTGGTACCGTAGTGCAACATTATCTTATCTAATTTTCACTGAATTTTATTTTAAAGTTTAAAGTTAAAACATTAAATTTTTCTGTTTGTGTTTCAATACGTGTTTTGCTAAAAATATTTTACAAATATTCGTCAAGTGTAGGTAAATACCGTTTCCTTTAAATTAAATTATAAATGTTTTGAAAACTTTTTAATATGCAAAGCGCAGAATATCATATAGATTTTATCGAAATTGCTTAAGGCTTTATTGTTCTACGACAAGTAACACATTTCGCTATAAAAGAAAATTTTTGGGCAAAACAAACCATCAATATTTGGTGGTATTTCAAATATAGAAGAAAATACTTTGAAAAAAAAAATAATGCGTAAATTAATGACACTACAACGATATGAAAAGTTCCTTTTGTTTGCTTTTTTATACAAAATCAAAAAAGCCATTTTCCATCTCTGTTGTAACCTGTTGCTAATTTCCTTTCAAGACAAATGATTTTGCTGGTTGCATCGACAACAAGTTAATTTGCGTACTTGTTGTAACATTCAATATGTCAAAATGCGTAGTGCATTTATTTGTATAGAATTTGACAAGAATAGCCGACGTCATTGTTCTTGCATTTGTCGCTGCATAAACCTTCTGCTCTATTCCTAATTTCATAGTTATAATCAAGCTATTTGTCTCTTTCTTTCTTGTGAACAACAGGTTATGAAAAGCTTAAAACAAATTTCCCTTTCCGAAACGTTTAGTTTCTAGAAATTTTCGTAGTGCGCGTATTGCTTTGGAAGGTTTTCTTGTGTGTTAATTAAATAATTGGTAAGAAGTTAAGAAAATTCAATTGTTTTGTTAAATAAATGTTATTTAATTGTTATTCTATAAGTTGATGACAAAATGTTTGCATAAAATTTGGTTTTTCATAGTTAAAATTGCATTGGAAAATTTTGCAAATAAGAAACTGATCTGCTGTCGGCTCCGCATGTTTGATAGACATCGCTGCTATAGTGTGTTGTAGTTGTCTCAAGCAACTCGCACATGTTGTGTTGTTAGTCGTTTAGTCATTTAGTTGAATATGTGTGTATGAGTTGGAAATAAAATATAAGTATGTTGCTGCGTACTGGTTTTTATTAGGCGAAATTTAATATGGTAGGAAACAGAAAATGAGAGTAAGAAGTAGTTCTATTTTGGTTTTGGTTTGATATTGTAATTTGGGGATGCATAATTATACGAATTGTTCTAATTTAAAGAAAAGAATACATTTTGCTGTCTAATTGTACCATTTTCTTTAACTTTTCTTAAAGAAGAATTTACAAGTGACAAAAAACGCTCATTGTACAAGTATTTGTGAGTCGATTTTCGATTTCAAAAGGAACTGTTAGTAATATTTAGATTGTAGCAGGAGAGATTACATGACTTCAGCATTTTCTAAGTCTGGATTAAATTGCGCCAAGTCGATGCAAGCAATAATAAAAAAAAACGTGGCTCATGCTCATACCCAATATTATAATTAAATTTTATAATTTCCTACCAAAATATATTTTACATTATAAATTTGATCTATTTATAAGAAAGATAGATTGCAATATTTCTAATAAGCCACCCAAAAAATAAGCTACACATTAGTCCAATGCAATATAAAAAGGAACTTTCTGAAATAGTCCCAACTTGTGATTGTACTTTTGCCATGCAGCTAGAGGTGAAATAATATAATTTCTTCATCCCTGTGTAGAAGTCATCACCTGAAGACTGGTCCAAGTTAAAGAAGAGCATAAAATTGATATTCAGCATGATAGAATTAATAAAACAATAGATGTAAGGTTTTAGTTGAAAATTTTTTATATTTAGAGACAGGGTTTTGCATTCGTAAGAATTAAGAGATTTAGATAAATTTGTATATATTTCAAAATCTAAATTAGTGCCATAATTGCGGCCGTATATTACGCAATATTTTGTCATCAAAATAGAAATGTGTGAGTGTTGTCGCGGGTTCTTCGTGTTAATGTATGTTCGATAAAATCGTTAAATAATGTGAAAAAGTGTGTGTATAAAAATCATAATTGAAAGTGTAATTTTTACACTATGGCCTGTTATAAAATATAAAGTAATTAATTATAAGCACGATGCAGAATAGTGAACAGGTATGTTTAAAATCAAGCTTTCTAAAATATTATGAAATATTTATATATAAATAGTTTTATATCTATTATAAAATATATAAAATGATTACGTGCAGAATATTATTTTAAAAATTAATTTAAACGGCAAAATGTTAGACGATCTAAGCGTAGCTAGAATGTTATTCTTGGGTTGCAACCCCTTTTAAGGTGCAAAACAAATATTATTAAATTGTATATGAATTTTTATTAGTCGAACTTTCTTATGTAAATTGTTAATTTTTTCAAAGGGCTTAAGTTCGAATCTGCATGACTGCAAAAGATTTTTTATTATTTTATTAATAAATGAATTTGTTCAATTTCTATTTATTATTTTTTATATTAAGATTGGAATATTAAGAATATTTTCCATAATCATCAAACCAGCAGAACGGATCAGTACTGATTTCGAGGCCGCTACGCCATCTCATCAGTACTGATCCGTTCTGCTGGTTTGATGATTATTGAAAATATTCTTAATATTCCAATCTTAATATAAAAAAGTAATAAATAGAATTTGAACAAATTCATTTATTAATAAAATAATAAAAAATCATTTGCAGTCATGCAGATTCGAACTTAAGCCCGTTGAAAAAATTAACAATTCAAATATTATTAAGATAAGATTTTTTTTTTTACTCAAGTTCAGGTCTGCAATTTGTAAATTATTCTTATATGAATTTTTATTAAATTCAAGTTATTTTTATGAAGAGTGGAATATTAATAAAAATAACTTGATTTTAATAAAAATTCGTTAAAAATAGTATTTTGCAGATTGCAGATTCGAACTTGAGTCCAACTAAAAAATTCTTATTTTAATAATAAAATTACTAAGTTCGACAAATAAAATTTATATTAATGTTTAAAAAAAAATACTTTTAATTAAACTAAAACAATTTTTTATGAAAACAAAAAGAAGATATACATATAACACAAAAATGCAATTTGCCATGAATGCATGTAAAGAAAGCATTTGAAAAATTAAAGCTTCCGAATGTTTTCGAATTAAATTAAAGATATATATAATAATTATATTAAAATCAATTTATTATTAAAAAAAACGTTACTTTTAGTTATTTTCAAAATATATTTAATATCCACCCCTTCTGAAATTATTTTGTATTTGACTGTATCACTTTTAATATTTAAAACTGGTAAATTTAGAAAATCGTCCATGAAGCATTGCACTGCGTAACAGTGAAAAGTTTCTTTCACAAATGGCAGAACTAATAGAAACTCTTATTGGCACTTGCAAAAGTTTAGGTAGATATTCTTGTTAATTCTGAATTTAGGCATATGAATGTATTAAGAAAAATTAAATCGGCTATTAAAAGAATCAATACACTCACAAAAATTTCAATTCAAAATAGCAATTAGATAAAGGAAAAATGTCTGTGGTGGACAGAAGCCAATCCCTGCCTTTTACTGCTTGCCCATTCTTGCATCCCCTCACGAAGACAATGATCCTGCACTTAAATACAATTGTTGCTCTTTCCTAGTGTTGCAAATTGTATTGTTTTAGTGCAAAATATAAAATGAAAGAAAAGGGGGACAATCAAAGTTGTGTGTAGCGTATGCCCTGGCACTAAAAATATGACAGTGAACGTGTTGCTGTATTTTTTGTTTAGCTTTATTTTGCCATTGTATTTTAGTGTGATAGTGGCCGTGTTGGAGTGCACATGTGTTAGTGTGTGTGTGTATGTGCATGGATTAGTTTAAATTAAAGTTTGTATGCGTAATTTATATGTTGCTGTTAGCTGCCGGCTACATTTTTTATTTGCTTTTTTTATATCCTGCTCTTTTTCCACACAACACATTCCGTTGTTATTCTTTGATATTGTTCGTGTTCATGCTACATGTTGCAGATTCCAGTCAATGCGTTTAATGGCTAAAATACTTGATTGCACATGTATGCCTCGATATGCATGCGATAGAGTTTGGCAAAAATAATTTGATTTCGTGTTGTTAAAAATGCATACACCCACCTACAAGTCTCACACACACATGCCTGCCCACTTTTGCTGTGTTAAATCTGTGCAGTATTTATGCAAACACCCTTAGCTTTTTTCATATGAAAATTTCCCCCTGTTAGTTGCATATCTACACTGCATTCTGAATAGACAAAATTCTTGCCACTTACTTTTGCATATAGTTTTGTATCTTTGTTTTTATCAGGCATTAAGGCGGCTTAAAGGCCGCTCAGTTGCCACAAGGCTTGTAAACTTTTTAATGGAACTTTAACACTGATATTATATCTGAAGTTTTGTTTTCACTGTTTTGTATTTCATTTCTAGTGTTTTCAGAAAATTTTTATCTGACCACAATTAATATAAAGCTGATATATACATATATTATTCACGATGAAATCTAAAGCACTCTTTCTTTACCATTTCTCCCATATCGAATAACCATTGGTGGCAATCTCTACTGCAATCCCTAAGCTTATTTACATGCTTCAAAATGGAAATTCTATGAGAGTTCTAAGAAATCTGATATTGGATTATCAAACATGCTTTTGCTATGATTAAATTGAATTAGGACTAGTTGTTAAAAAAAATTTTTTTAAATCTCAGAAAGACATGATAAATATTCCAAGGCACAAACGTAAGTCAACATCAATTTTTGTTATTCAACTTACACAGCAGAGCAGAACAGCAGTTTTCGAATGTCGCATCCCCTTTCATCATCAGTGCTCAAGTGTACTGTGTTTGTCAGCACTTACTAGGTGGCTTAGTTGAATATGATAACAGTTCTTATTTAAAAAAATTTTGTTAGGAAATTGCATACGAGAACTGTATCAACGTGATGGTAACAAATTATTGTTTTAATATCAAATAAAATTTGTATGTTGTGTTTACAAAAAATTTCAAAACCTATGGTTTTAAAGCGGATTCACATTTTTTCCGAAGAAAATTTTTGTCCGGACCAAATTTTCTTTACTGAGAGTTTTCTGCAGCACGATTCACTCATTGAGAAAAATTTTTTTAGAAAAACAAAGCTGCCATACATATAAAAAAAATTAGTTTTACAAAATGGTAGTACTGCGGCGATTTTTTATGTTTTGCTTTGTTTTCTTGATATTTTGGATATATATTTGGATATTACATATTTTAAATTATTTTTGCAGAATTTGTGATAATAATAATGGACGAAAAAAGAAAATTGATTTTCCTTATGGCCTTATGCATAATGCATTAGCCCAATGCACAATCCTGTGCAAATGGACTTGCATTATAGCATTTGCAAATTGAGCGAGTATTTGAGAGTATTTTCAATGTATTTTGTTGGTGTAGAGTACAATTATTTTGCAAATGCAATGATGCAGGACCATTTGCACATGATTGTGAATAGGGCTATTGTTTATAGCAAAATACATATATGTATAAGAAATAAACAAATAGAAAATCGGCCATGTAATGGAAATCGCATATCGCATGAAATAAAGCATTTTCGATTCGAAGTCACAAAATTGGTGTGCTGGAGTTCGCAATAGCTCAAAATCGTTCAAAAGAATTGGCGCATGAGATTCGACAATCGTGCGATTTACAGCACATACATGAATATTATTTCTCATAATTACACAATTTAATATATCAAACACAAAATAACACTTCAACTTTGTGTGAAAAAGTTTAACCTATTGACAACTCAGTTCAATTTTGTCTGGACAAAATATAAAATTAAACCAATTCAAGTTGAGAGGTCTTCGTGCAAAATATGTTTTCTCTCTTAAGAAGAGAGACGTCAAACCAAGAATGATAACATAAAGATTACGCCTTGCGCATGATTTACCGTTTGATGACGTATTTGTTCCCTCGAAGAGATTGCCAAATGTTTATTATATGCAAAACTAATACTTTCTCGTACAAAATTAACATTTTATGTTATATTTGGCAACTCTTCACACAATTTACTCAGAGGGATTTCCAATTTACTCAGAAAGATTTCCAACAAGCAAATTAAATCGGATTTATGAAAGTGCAAGTTTTGTGTTAAATTTTATAATAAATTGTGTTATATTTTAAAATAAATATATTAAAATAATTATTAAATAACTTAAAGTGTAAAAAACTTATTAAAACTTGATTGTTAAACCTCATAAACCATAAACAAAAAACCTACATTAAAGAGAAAAGAGAACAAAAAGAGCAAGCATGAAATGTGCAGTGGGCAATTGGAAAAAAAGTAACAGCAAAAAAACAACTGAGAAATAATTGTGTTAAAATATAATATTGTTATCAATTTTTTTTTTTTTTTCAAAAAGCTGTGTCATTTTATAGTTTTTCAAGAGATGAAGCTCAAAGGAAGCTATGGCTGATATTTTGCAAGCAAAAACATTTGTTTTGCATGGGGAAAAAAGAAATATAATTAGCACTTGGGTTCAATATTTATATAAAATAACTATAAATTAACCATTTCAAATAAAAAAAAAGTGGAAAGTAAAATAATTTTTTTAAATTGTTTATTATCAAACAAATTTAATTTTAAAAATCGCAATTTGCCCCACTGTCCTGTTTTTACAATAACATAATAGAGTTCTCCAGCTGAATTTTATTAGCCAATCAGAAGACATGTTGAGTGACGTCAGAGTTCCATCATGCGCAGAAAAGTATTTTTATTTCAGCTTGTTGGCGTAATCTTTATTTTATCATTCTTGCGTCAAACTACATATCAAAAAAATTTTTGTTCGAACAAAATTTTTGAATCCGCCTTTACTTTTGTAATTCTCAATTAATTTTTGGGAGTTTTAGTACAAGTTGAGTGGTTTCGTTAATTTTGGAATAAAATTAAAGTCTACTGTTAATTTGGTGTAAGAACCAATGAAATGCAGGCATATAGACATACATCTATTACATACATTATGTACTTGAGTACATAAAAAACAAAAAGCATTAATATTTTTTAAGTATGGACCGGCACTCAACTATGAACCCTGTTTATGTAGGAAGGACATTTCGAGGACAGATGAAGAAAGATAGCAAGATCGAGAATTTTTAAAATGGAGAGTGTGCTTTTCAGTTCTCACACGGCTAAACCACACCAAACGCATATATTTATATAAAAACAAATTGTTGTTAGCTTTAGTACCCACTAGTGCCTTCCTGATAGAAAGATTTCACTGCCATCGAATCTGCAGGGTACAATTATATTGCAGAAATTCCAATGGTATTTTTTTCAGTTTTTTTTTTTTTTTATCTTTCTCATATTCAATACTTTGCAAATGTTATGAGAGGGTTATACATATTTTTTTTGGCAAAGCAGAGATTTTCATTTTCCCAATGTCTGTGTTAAATCGAGATGAAATAATGTTTGAAAAATAATTTTCCCCAGCTAACTTAGCAGATGTGTGCGTTTGCCTGTAAACAAGTGCTTGCATTTCTTTTTTATTTTGGTCATACAATTACTACTAATTGTTATTTAATGGCTAGAAGGAGCAAAAAATATGTTTATATGCCAAAATCAACGAATTTTTACTCGTAAATTACCAGTTTGATTTTCACATTTAACAAGAAGAAAAAAATACCTGTTGCCATAACGATAATGATGTTGACTGTTCACTGGGATTTAATATGTTACATATGATGGTGAAAAAAAAGGTATGGTACACATATCAAAAATATGTTAAATGAACTTTAATTAAAATACATATATGTATGTAGAAATTTTTTTAAATAATAAAAAAAACTTGCAGATTCCATAATCGAAATTATATTAAATGTGTACACAATAGTGCTGCTGTTTAACCATGAAATTGGCCTTCCGCTTTTAAAAATTTTTTAAATACTTTGTTTTGTAAAGAATTTGAGATTTCAATATAATTTATTTGACATGTTGTCTCAGTTAAATGAAGTATGTTTTTAATGAATTTAAGATTTATTAATGAGTTTCATTGGCTGTCAGGCAAAGTGACATTTGATAAAAAAAATTAAAATATTTTACCACACATGATGACCGCCAGGCATTATAATGAATAAAGCCAGCATCTAATGCTGATGTTTGAATATTTTATATTATTTATTTAAATCTCAACAACAATAATACCACTTAAATAATACAAGCAAATAATAAAGCATTAAGATGAAAACATTAAAAAAAATAGCTCATGTGTCTAGCCAGATATTTTATTTATTTATTTATATTTTTCGGATTAAAATAAAATAAATACTATAAACAGGTGCATGGATTTTCTCAAAAAAAAAAACAAAATGTATGTACGAGTATGTGCGTATATCACTGACCTTGCAAACAAGAACAATAACGCACAAAGAACAACAATTTAAATGTTTATGGCAATAAGCTGTTTCTGAACTTGTTGATTGAAGCAATGAAAAAACAATTACATTTTTCTTTTATTGTTTTAATTAAGAAAATACATGACAAGTTTAATGCAAAATTTTAAATTACATATATTATATCCTCCAAACAAGAACTGGAGGGTATATTCACTTTGTCATTCCGTCTGTATCACAGCGAAATATCCCATAAAGTATATATATTCTTGATCAGTGATGAAATCTAAGACGATCTAGTCATGTTCATCCGTGTGTCTGTGGAAATCACGATGCAGTCCAAAAGAAACGATACAGACCCTTGAAATTTGGTATAGATAAGTTTTGAAAGATAGCACAGGTCGGATTTGTAAGTGGGATGAATCGGGCCAGAATAAAAAAAGTTCCCCTAAGAGCAACTAAATCAGCCTCTAAACAACAACATGAGTTTTTGGACAGCGCCTCCTTTAGTGGGCGTTGAAGTAACATATTACATGGAAGAATAGTGTAAATATTTATCAAATTGTACAATTTAAGCCAACATTCCTTAAAAATTAAATACTGTAAAATCTCACAAATTCGGACCATCACAAATTCGAACCATCCAGAAATTAGAACCGGCCATTTAAATGTATTGGACCCTTTAAAATTAGAACCTATGGTTCTCATTTCCGGAAGTGTTTTTTTGTTTGTTTGTTTTTATTTCCACTAGAAAATATTTAGTTTTTCAATGATTTTGAACTACATTGGACTCCGCTTTATTGGAAATAACCAAAAACCAAATATATTTTCAGTTATCCGATTTTTTCCTCTAAAACGTAGTTTGGATTAGTGAAATTTGTTACAGTTAAACGTACTGCTTAAAATCAGTTAAACAATATTTTTTATATCAAATCTATATCAAATCTGTTTTTACATTAATTTCACGTAAAAATTTTATTTAAAAAAAATTATTCATTTTGTTGTTGAAATTTTTCACGAATACCTCGAAAATGTCCAGCCACTTGCATTGACAATATAATAGAAAAATACAATAGAATACGTAAGAGCGAAAAGGAGAAATACATTTTGCCATTTAATTTTTTAACGGACAAAACATGCACAATTTTTTCAGCCTTAAGCTATGAAATCGATTTCTAATAAATAAATTTCTCATTGTTTATTTTTTCACTAAAGCGAAGTAAGTTTTATACAAAACGTAGCTGTGGGCTTGCTTTTGGATTTCAGTAATACGATATTTTCAGTAAAGCGATGTTTCGCTAAAGCGAAGTGAATGAAACTAGCTGCGCTTAAAATCAGTGCGGATATTTAGATTGCTTTCAGTAATCCGATTTTTTCAGTAAAGCGTGTTGCGCTAAAGCGGATTCGTAAAAAGGCGAAAACCAAATTAAACGCTCTAAAATTAGAATATCTGGAAGTTTTTTTCGCATTTTCATTACAAATTATTTTGTTTTTCGCTCATTGAAGTAAAAATGAAACGGGGAATCACCGAGTTATTTGTCGTATGTGTGTGAAGTTCAAAGTGTTCACACGTGTGAAAGTTAAAAAAATTACAAACAAACTTAAATAACTAGTCTGTAAAAAAAATTTCCCGAAATTCGAACTGCCCGGTGCACAAAATGGTTCTAAATTGTGAGATCCTACTGATCTTCCTCTGCCCTACCCTCCCTCCACCTTTGCCCTCTAAATAACACTACCAAAAAAACAATATTTTTTTTACATTTAACCCCAAAAATGTACTTTTTAGTATTTTATGGCGAAGATGAGATGTCTCCCCAATGGCCCCTCCCGGAGTGACCCCTACAAAATAAATTTTTTATTTACTAAATATTTGGAGGGTATTTAAGATTCAACCTGGTCGAATATAACGTTCTTACTTGTTTTTATTTTAGCAAAAATCTAAAATCTTTAGCTCAAAATTAAAATAATTTAATAAAATTGTTGCGACCCACTACAGCATGTAAACATCAGCTGTTATGTTGTTTGTGTGATTTCAAACAAAAATTGCAATTCTGTGTTAAAATAAAAACAATACAATGCCATTGTTTAAAAACACTGAGAACATATTAATTAAATTTGTTGCAAATCCGAAAGTCATTCTTATTTCTTAACACTTCATCCAATAGGGTATAGAAGGGAAGTTTTAAATAAAGCTGCTTTCCACTATTTTCTAATAACAATTTCTGCCATAATCCATTTTTTCAGTGTTTATTGGAAGAATTCAATTTCAATTAAAACTCTTAAGGCATTTGTGTTGTTTAGCAATAGCAAAAACTAGACGCCAACAATTACTTGTATAAAAATGTTGTAAGTAAATTGATTTTTTAACAACCACATAAATGAGTTACACCTGAAAATTTTTTTTATTTTTAATTCACAGAATGGCAATTCTCTTTTTGCATTAAAATATGGAGTTGTTTGTATGAATTTATATACGTTCATATAAAAACTCTATATAAAAACGCATTGAAGCTTAACGCAATGCAATGAAAATAATCAAATATATTATTCAACCTCATTAATCTTCTGAGGGAAAATTTAAAAATAATTATGTAAGAAGAAAAAAAGTATCACACATATTCGAATAAAATTGCAATAACAAACTGATGACAAGTTGCAAAAGTAGTGCAAATATTGTGGCCACTTGTAAATGTGAGCTATTTCTTTCAGCAATTTAAAGTTATCAAGAACATATTTAACTAGTTCGCAGACTTTTGTGTTTGAGATTTTTCTCTTTAAACCAACAATAGCAGTCACGTGCATTCAAAGTCATCACATAATAAGACATTCACAGGAGAACAGTTTTATTGCCATTAAACCTTTTATAAGCATCATGCCTGCCAGGCAACTTATTTGAAAACTTTACAAGTCAAGAATTCAATTTTACGTCAATAGGTATTTAATAATAGAGAATAATAGAAAACTATTACTTCTTGCACACAACAAATATGAATGTATTTACTTCCTCTGCTCCTATAACATCCTTTTTAATATCCTTGGCTAGACATTTTACTATTTGAGTTTGCCATACTAGTTGTTGGTATAAGTATAAACTGCAAATATGGACTTAAATGCTTATAAGTTGATAGTTTGCTTATAGACACATTAGGGTATTCAAACCATGAATTGTTAGCCAATGAATTCTACTGATTTTTAATTAATTAACTTTTCAATTGATTTAAAATTCTGTGTTTCTGATTAACAAATAAGCTGGATAGTTACCATCGGAGTAACCGATTGATGAAAATATTTTTTGGAAAGTATATTTCGAAAGAATATTTATGCTTATTGAAATATTGTCTACTTTATGATCTCTAGCAGACTAAAGTTCAAATCTGCAGATTATTTTTTCTATGTATTACAGTCTTAATCAAAACAATTTGAGTTTAAAACAAATTCTTAAAAAAAAATATTGCAGATAGCAGATTTGAACTTGAGCCTAGTTTGAATACCAGAAGTGAGACACAACTTAAAAACCTGAATCTAATAATTTTTATTGAGGCTCAAGTTCAAATATGCTATCTGCAAATTACTTGTTTAAGATTTTGTATTGAATTCACATTATTTTGATTAATACTGTAATACATAAATTATTTTTTATGATCATTCTACTCTTAATAAAATAATTTGAAATTACTACCAATTAAAAAAAAAGACTTGCAGATTTGAACTTGAGCCTCAATAAAAATTATTACATTCAGGTTTTTAAGTTGTGTCTCACTTCTGGTATTCAAAATAGGCTCAAGTTTAAATCTGCTATCTGCAATTTTTTTTTAACTTTTTTAAACTTGAGCCTCAATAAAAATTATTATCTTAATAATTAAAAAAAATCGTATTATTTTTAAGACCCAAATCTCCTTTGCAATACAATTTTTTGTAAAGCTCCGAATGTCCCCATTTTAAGTTGAATAACAGGAGTGAGATATAACTCAAATATCTGAATACATACGAAATTAAACCATAAAATATGATCACATATACTTAAGAACAACATTCAGTCCCAAAGGCTTTGACTGAAGTATTACGCAACAAAAATGAAGGAAATAGGACATGACGAAAGTAAGAACCGGTAGCATGGGGATTTGATTTTTAGTGCAGCCTTCATATGATACTTTGAAATAAAATTTTTATAAATTCGAATAAGGTGCACCTGAGTACTGAGCGGCTATTGTGTAATTATATTAGAAAGATAATCCCCCTTATTCCGTAAGTATTAGTCGACGTCAACGTCAATATTATATAAAAAATAGGACAATTATTAACACTTTTTCTTCATCAATTGTGTATTCTTAAAAGCCTCTTGCTACTTTCTAGCCTTTAGAGAAAAGTCTAAGGACGCCAGCAGTATTCAATTGATCGCCACAACGAGTTTTTCGGTATCCCATTTTTGATAACGTCTTGACGTTGACGTCGGCAAATAATTACAGAATAAGGGGGAAAGTTTTTGTTAAGAGCATAAAATTTTTAACAATTTTCTTTTTGGATTCAATTACAGAGTGTAGCGTTTCTCGAAAACAGCTGTTCCGTTCTACTGTGTAAGTTGGGTAATTAAATTGATGTTGATCTTCCTTTACTTCTTCAAATATTTTCCATGTCTTTCTGATTAAAACACGTTTTGAAGACTACCCTATGAATTTAAAATAAATTTAATAGAAATCATTTTAGTTCGGATTTATTTCTGTCATTTAAATATTGTACTTTCGTGTATTTAATAAGAAAAGTTATTATATTTTTGTAATGCATTTTAGGTTCCATTCCATTCTTTTCGATTAGCTTCACATCGAGTTAAATTAATTCTATTTATACGTTAAAAATAAATAAACTTTAGAAACCAGATTGTTTTAAAAAATCAGATTATAAAGCGATTAAAGGAGAAACTCGAATACCCTAACAGAGTTGTATTTTCTTGTCGTTTATGTTTATTACAACGTTTTTGCAATTTAACAAGGAACAAAAAAATAATTTATATGTAAATCTTAAAATAAACTATCAAATACGAGCACACAACAGAAAAGAGTTTAAAGATATATTTATTTACACACCTAAGATTTTATGCATGTAGTATTTATTACATATTATTCATTCATATTCATGGTTTTTGCTGCTACATATATTCGAAATACGAGCATGTGTGTGTGTCTGTGGAAAAACTGTATTTACGCAAATATGAAGTGGGGATTATGTCAAGTTCTTACAAAAGTATATTGCATATAAAATAGCTTGCGAATCCTTAGAAGTTGTAAAGGAAGGCAAAACATTTTCATTCTTATAAAACTTATGCATAAATTTATAGAAAAATACACTTTGATTTAGCCTCACAGGCTTTTTATATTGATTCATATACAAAAATAAATGTTATTTTTTATGTATATGAATCGTTTTTATTTAGTTGAAACTTTTTATTTGATATTTTCATTTTAATTCATGTTGACTTTATGTGTCAAGTACACAAACTGCAATGTGACCGCAAAAAAATCAGGAGATCAGAAATTCATTTATAAAGCAAAATTGCCTCAATTCCAATCTTTTAAAACTTGTGGAAAGGCGATTGAAAATTTTAAATATATGGCTGAAACTCAGAACAAATACCCATTTTTAGAACCAGAAAAATATTTACAAGATATTGGAATTAGTTAAATATCACTTAAACTCTGAAGAAAAATAAAAGAATTATTTATTGAGAAAATGCACAAAATAGCCTCAAATTTCCAAAATCCTACTGATCATGGTTCAACATATTCTAAACAAATTAAGGCTTAGCACAAAACATAAAAAAATCGCAAAAACCTAAAATCCGAGAAGCCCGATAAACTTGTTGCAGTTCAAAAACTATTTTCAAAAATTCTGAAAATTTATCAATCTTTCAGCTGAACAATAATTTCACCTTTATATCGTGTATTCTTGGAATAAAATTTAATATTAGAAGATTTCTTATTCTTTGTTTGTTTTAAAATTTAAATCATCAATAGAGTTTAACACAACAAAATAGCACAACCTCTTAGGTTATGCATAGACTTTCAAAAACTAAATGAGAATTACACAAGCAAAAAGGCTTTAAAATTTTAAAAAACTATATCTTTGCTCACTTTTTCCACTCATGAGATGGCGTAGTGGCTTCGATGATTATAAAAAATTTTAGACTATAGACTTTCAAAAACCAATTGAGAATTACAAAACCAAAAACATAGTAGCCTTTAAAATTTTTACAAACAATACCTGAAAAAAATTACAATCAAATTGGAAGAGCTCGTTGTTCACTTTTTCCACTGATGAGATGACGTAGGGGCTTCGATAATTATAAAAAATTTAGACTATTGACTTTCAAAAACCGATTGAGAATTACAGAACCAAAAACATAGTAGGCTTTAAAATGTATATAAACAAAATCTGAATCAAATTGGAAGGATTCTTTGTACAGTTGTTCCACCGATGAGATGACATAGTGGCCTCGATGATTATAAGAAATTATAGAGTATAGACTTTCAAAAACCAATTGAGAATTACAAAACCAAAAACATAGTAGACTTTGAAATTTTTAAAAGCAATATCTGAAAGAAATTATGATCAGGGGGCAAATTGCGGCATTCGATATCGATCGAAATTTCCACTTAAATTGTGTAGCAATTTCGACCGATATCGAATGTGGTAATTTTTGCCCAGATTGGAAGTATTCTTTGCTCACTTTATCCACTAATGAGATGGCACCAATTGGAACTGTTCTTTGTTCACTTTTTCCACTGATGAGATGACGAGTGGCCTCGATGATTATAAAAACTTATAGACTATAGACTTTCAAAAACCAATTGAGAATTACAAGGCCAAAAACATAGTAGACTTTGAAATTTTTATAAACAATATTTGAAACAAATTACATTCAAATTGGAAGTGTTCTTTGTGCACTTTTTCCACTGATGAGATGACGTAGTGACTTCGATAATTATAAAAAATTATATAGACTTTCAAAAACTAATTGAGAATTACACAAGCAAAAACATAGTGGAGTTTGAAATTTTTATAAACAATATCTGAAAATAATTACAATCAAATAGGAAATGGTCTTTGTTTACTTTTTCCACTAACGACGTGGCGTACTGGCCACGATGATTATAAAAAATATTCTAAATACTGCACTCTTAATAAAATAATTTCAATTTAATACAAATTCTAAAAAAAAAAATTATAATTTGTAGAATGCAGATTTGAACTTGAGCCTAAGTAAAAATTATTAGCTTCATAATTAAATTAGTCCTATAGTTCGAATAATGTTAATTGAAAAAAAACTTATTAAATATTACAAAACTTTAATAACGAGTAAACCTCTTATTGTCCTCTCCGTTTTCAACTGCATGGTACTGAATAAACTGCTGTGAACTAATTCCTCTAAAAGTCATAACGAAAGACTCATCAATTATATGCATGTCCGCAGACACATCCCAGTTTCATGCACATGGCCCGTGACTAAATGGGACTAAATATAAATTTCAATGTTTACCAAATGTCAAAATGTAAATGAATGCTATTGAACTTAGAAATGCATAAAAAAGATATTTAACTGGAGAAAAAAAACTTGCAAAAACATCGTTATTGAATATCGCTCATACCCCCCCACTTACCTTATGAATTGCAAAGCCAAATAAACAGACGAACAAACAGACAAACAAACAAACACACAACGTAAAGTGAGTCATTGGAATACAACAGCAGAAAGAAACGTCAAAATTTTTAAGGCATCAAGACAATCAACGTTAAATGCATTTAAAATTTTGTTTTCTTTCTTTTTTGCATCCACATACTATTCAGTCAGTCATTCACCACCACTCATTTGCTCATTTATGAAGCAAGACACACCTAAAGGCAGGGATTTCTAATGGAAAAATTGAAAAAAGTTCAATATTTTAGCAAAAAAAAAACAAATATTTTTAATATAATAAAAGAATGTCAATTGTATTGAGACACTTCGATTTTGCATTTAAGACAACAAAAAATAACAATGTAATCAATTGAAAGCAAACATTTAATTTCATTACTAACACGTTGTGGGTATAAATTATTGACAGAATAAAAAAGCACTTCATCAATTCATGTGTTGGGAAATTTTGTTGTAAGATTTGTGACCAGTAGGAAATATTTTAGAGTTTCAAGAGGATACATGCATTTTTTTTTTTTTGGTTTAATTGGGGTTAACCGCCTCCCACGAAAATTAATAGTTAGTATTTAGAGTTACACATTCAAGAACTTTTTTACCTTGGACCAGCACTCAACATACGAAATGCATTGTACCAGAACTAGGAAAATTATTTGTGATTCGTTTTCAACTTCCTCAAGTTTAAAGGGACGGGAAAGGCTTTATTCCACATACGAATTGATAGTGTGACGTAGGTTTCCAGTAAATTAGTAATAGATTTTCTTTTCAAGATTTATCACTATTTTTGTAACTTTTATTCAGTTTTGATTTGTGGCAGAGCACATTTTCGAAAGAAAGTCCCAGTTTACAAGGGCAATTTTTGCGGCAGCAATTCTTGAGTATTTAGTGAGGAAGAGCAAGAAAGGAATACAAAGGGTATATACAGTAGCCGCTCGGTTATATGCACATCCAGAATAGTGAACATCCAGAATAGTGAACAACAAAATTTAAACACATGGGGTTCTAAAGAGTGAACACAGCCTATCTCTATTATGTGAACAGCTTTCAACCGTTAATTTTTTTTAAATGTTTGTCTTATTGGAAGTATGTTCTTCCCCGAAATAAGTGAAAAACCTCAAACTGTTGATTTTGTTAATGTTTTGAGTGCTGAGTTGTTGAGTGATTATCTTACATATTAAAAATCGGTTCTTCCCCGAGATAAGCGTGTGCGTACGAATACAAAAAAGCTTTTTGAAGTCTTTATTGTTTGTTACATAGTGCATCGAAGATGAAGCGCAAGGTGTTAACGTTATCTGAAAAAAGTGACATTTTGGATAAAGGTGCAAGCGTTACTTCTCTTGCACACAGATATGAAGTGGCCAAGTCAACAATTTGTGCTAATAAGAAAAATAAAAATCCGATTTTGGAAGTGACTGCAAAAAGTAAAGAAAAAGTTAAAAGGAGAATATTGAGAGAAGCTGAAATGTCGTTGGAGGAGGCGAAGCTATATCATTGGTTCAATCAACAAAAGCAAAATATTTAAACGACCAATTGAAAGAAAAAAGTTCTATTACTGCAAGGGAGGGTGGCTGCAGAAATTTAAGCGACGATTTGGTATACGGTTTTTATAGATATCCGGTGAAAAATTATCGTCCAATCCGGAGTTTGTAGAACCTTTTAAAAAAGAACTCCATTCTTTAATAGTAGAACACAATTTAATGCATGATGAAATTTACAAAGAGGGCGAAACTGCCCTATTTTGGAAACTGCTTCCAGACAAAACATACGTTTTAAGATGTGAAAAAAAGCACCTAGAAGAAAAACCGAAAAAGCACGTCTTACATTCCTGTCCTGTACAAATGCTTCTGGTGATAGGGAAGGCAAAACGGAGGCAATCGAAGCATTCAAAAAAGTTATTGCTTGGAGTGAAAGTATTATATCTGATATTAATGATATTTTGGTATTGCGCAAATGCAGGGACAAGGCAAAATCTCTTGAAGCAAAAAAAGTACAAAAAAATATAACCGACTTCTTTCATGTTCCTTAATTATTAAAAAACATTAAAAATAAAAACTTAATTTAATTAAAGTCATATGAATTACTTATTTTTTATTCTCTCGATTTAGTGAACTTCTCCATTTAGTGAACAGGCTCTGTTTGAATTAGTTCATATAACCGAGCGACTACTGTATTCCTATTTCAGCACTCTCATACAAAATAATAATTGCTGCATCAAAAGTTTCATTGTGTAAACCGGGGCAAGCACAAAAATTCATTTACAGCAGCTGCAGCCGTATTCCGTAACTCGCTAAAACTAAAACTCCATCGCCAAAAATCGAAAATGTATTTTTAGTCGAATCCCTAAAAATATGCAAATGTTTCTTACAACTATAGGGTGTTTTTTTTATAGAGTGTCACAAGTTTAAATTATAATAAAACAGGGATATATATTTTTAATATCAATGAAAATGGGGTTTTTTGGAAAGAATATTTTATGAGAAGTTAATGTTGATATATGATTTCTGCCATGTGGGTGCCACTGATGGCTCTTAGAAAGCGTAATCTGGAACACCAATTTTCAACAACCAAAAAAAAATCGTCAATAACGTGGATGGATACAATCCCAGTTGCTGAGAACGGCGATGAATTGACTGATTAGGATAATCGTTAATGTTTTCCTTTGCAGCGACTACAGCTTCTTCAGTGCGCACTGTTCGGAGTCTTATGGGATGCACATTATCAGTAACAGTAAATGTGCTTCGCAACGAGCTATTGTTCTTCGAATTAGCTGCTCTGAAGTACGATTATGTACGCAAGAAATTGGAAGAAAGGCACCATAAGTTTGACGAATAGGAAAATTATTTTAAATTATGTATGAATTGTTATTAGTCGAAAAATTTTGAAAAATTATTTTGATTAAAAATTTCAACAGTTTGCACGCGTTGCTCTGGTGTTGAGGCATTCTAAAAAAATCGATTAAGCTTTAGCTTCAGCGATCTACGAAATATGGCTGCTGTTTACTTTGAAAAAAAAAATTACTCAGAAATTGCAAGCAAATTGAAGTCAAGTTGATAGTCAATTTCCTCAATGGGAGAGGTAGTCAATTCCTATGTATGTGATATGTCTGTGATAACACTTTAAAAAATAAATTGCCTTCAAGTTGCGCGTACATCACAGCTGTCAACTCAAACGAATTTTTGGTGAGAAATATGTGTGAAAAATTTGAAAGCAAAATTTGAACGTGTAACTGCAAAGTAAACTAGAGCTGAATACTTATTTATATTTGACACACATGCATATGTGTATCGTTTTTGGCCTATAATTTATTATGCTTAGTTTTAATTTGTAACCGCAAATAAAAAAAAATGGCAATAAAAAGTACTTAAGAAAATTTGCAAATATAAACACACCTTTAAAATCCAAACACTTATTGAACAATCAAATGAAAGAATACGTTGCAGAAAAACTTCTTGTTAAACTCAATGTCTGTATTAAAACGTTTAACAAAGTTTAAAATTTCAAAACTGGGTCAAAGTGTAAGCAAGTGTTTTGATTAAAATAATTTGGCATTAACTTTTTTGTTGTTTTTGTTTCCTTTCAATGATCATTAAGAAACTCTACTATTAGCAGAAATTTATTGAACATGTTTTAAACGTTGACAAACATTTGCATAATAATCTAGTTTTCGATTTTACCCTATTCATATTTTTTTATTTTTTTCTGTTATAAAAACGACAAGTTTGCTTAATAGCGAAATATTCAAAACTGTCTCAGGCATGTGCTAATTAGGCAAGAATAAATTAGCTGGGAATTGATTTTAAAATTACCAAATATATATAAAAATATGTGAACAAGGGCTGGTCGACAAAATTGTTGATTGACGTTGTGCAAATAGCATGAAATAAGAAATATTTTTGAATTGAATATGTTTGATGCCTATATATCATTTCAAATATTGAGAATTAATTATTTTATGAAATATTGCACTATTGTAAATGTATTTATGTAGTGAGTATTTTCACGAACATTTATGTTGCTACTCGTATATTAAATTGAATTAAGATTCATAGGCTAATTGTTCGAAATTTGTTTTTAAATCTCAGAAAGACATGATAAATATTCCAAGGAACAAAGGAAAGTCAACATCAGTTTTATTCAACTTACACAGCAGAGCAGAACAGCTGTTTTCGAAAGTCGCAACACCTTCATCATCATAAGTGGTGATAAACACAATACACATGAGCACTGATGATGAAGGTGCCTTGGAATCTTTATCACGTCTTTCTGAGATTTAAAAACAAATTTCGAACAATTAGTCTATGAATCTTAATTAAATGTATTTAAATTTTTTTTATATATAAAACTTATTTGCATGTGTTGTAAATCTAAAAGAATTTTCAAGCAAAAACATTCATGGTGAAAATGTTATAACATTTAATTTCAATTCTTTAGATATTGTATGCATTCATTCGTGTAAAAAGCCTTTTTTCGGTGTTAGCAAAAAGTTATCAATTTGCAACTTTAAAAAATTGTATTTTCATTCCTTTCGTGCTACGCAAATATTTTAAATATTTTAAACACCATACGCTGTTAATAATAAAAACTTCAAACAAGCCCGAAGTAATTGTATCGCTACTGTAGCTATTATTTTAGCCTCGGGTGTTTTTAAGAATACAATTCATATTTTTATTTTATGTAAAAATTGTTTGTCAGCTTTAACATCCGTAATACTGTATTTTCATATTAAAAGTACAATATTACAGTGAAACTTCGATGTAACGAATTTCAAGAGGAACCGAATATACTTTGTTATAGCCATTACTTCGCTGTAACCATAATCAGCAAAGCCTTGATATAACGAAATTCTAAGAAATACGAAAAAGTTCATTATAACTACAGTTTTCTTTAGTCAAATTCTATTCAACATGAGAATGCTAATAAAAGCTTTTGCACGCACATTAAGAATTCGTTCTTTTCTTAGTTGCCAAATGTGCAGATTTATCTGCATTTGGCGGTTTTTCTAAGCATTGAGCAGTTTTGCAGTTTTTTTCTTTAAAAACCAGTTTTTCTGTAAATTGTGCAGATTTTGCAGTTTTTACATTTTACTTTTTTACTCTTAATTTTGTTATTTTAATTCCAATTTCTGAAACCATTATTTTACCCCATTTGCTTAATATAACAGTGGCAATGTTTAACTATACTTTTTTATACGAGTATGTAATTATCACATACATCCTTTGCACCCCTGACCACAAAGCAAGTTGAATTTTACCAAGGTGTATATTGCATTGGGGAGCACGAGCTCACTTGCCTAACCTGATAAAACGTTTTGCAACTGTTAAGGTAGTTTCTACAATAACCCCCATATTCATAAAAAATAAAACGGATTTGAAATCTGTTTTAAGAAAATTTTGTATGAAAAAATTTGATTAAAATACATTTCAAACTCATTTTAAATTTTATGAATTTAAAACCATTACATACAACCATTTCTATTTTTGTAGAAATGGTTGTACCTGTTAGATAGATATGCCTTGTGTTTTTCTATGTACATACAAACAAATTTAAATTTTTAATTATTGGTTTCAATATAAATATGAGAACGACATCGACTTGTCGAGATTCTGGAACAGGCAGTATTATATCTGAATAAAAATGAACTCTTTTTGTTTATTTGTACCTACATATATATTTTTTATTAAAATGAATTGCTTTGTTATATGTAGATGTACATATATCATATTTAATTTGTTGTGTTATGTCTGCTTTTACACACATCAGTTTTTCTTGAAGCAGTTCTCTACAGTTCTCTTTTAAAACTGCCCGTTTGTTTACACACAGACAGTCTGTGTTCAATTTCTTAATATGACGCCATTAATGAGAATAAAATAACAACAGAGAATTGAAGTAACTTTCTGGTACAATCAAGTATGTACCCCTCTTCTTGCTTCTTTCCTCTCTCTCCCATAAACTCAGACTTGCTTCAAGAAAAACTGATGTGTGTAAAAGCAGACTAAGTTTTTGTTTTAATAAAAAAATATGAAAAAAAACTATATATTTTTGTGAATTTTTATGTGCAGTTTTTTACGTGAAAACCAGTTTTTTTTCTAAAGTTGCAGTTTTTTTTTTAAAAGTTATGGCAACGCTGATTGAGACTTCTCTGTTTTTATAACGGGACTTTACCGCTTAGGATTTATTCTGATTTCGTTATATTGATGCATTTGAAGGAATATTTCGCTATATAGGGGCTTTTTTGGTCGGAATTTGTTGGTTATAGCTATAGTGCATTTTTTGTATGAAAAACTTTGCAATGAAAAGGTTTTCTCAAGGGACTTGATAAAACATATGTCATATTAAGTTTTTCGTTATAACGAAGTTCATTATATCGAAGTTTCACTGTAGTATGTTTTATATGCACTTCATTTTAAATATTCGATATAACATGCGGATGTAGGGAAACACTTGAAAACACGATCTATGTGAAACATGTAAATTTCATTTTTCATTTCTTTAAAATTTATTGTAATTTTCTATCCTGTATACTTAAACATACTTATTCAATGCGTTCACCTTTTTATAAAAAAGTGAAAGGGTATATCATTCCGTATGTCATTCCGTGTGCAATTTCTTCGATATGCATAAAGTATATATATTCTGCATCCTTATGAATAGCGATGACGATTGAGCGATGTTCGTATGTCCGTCCGTCTGTACGTGAGATCGGTTTTCCTAAGCCCCCAGAAGAACTAGAGACTTCGTTCTTGGACCGTTGGATTGGAAATGAACTTAAATAGGCTGCTATTTAAATTCAGAAAGATCCGAAGTATGGTTCCAGCGGTGGGAAGCTTACACCTATTTCTCGGCGCATAATTTATACCAAAAATCAATTATATTTTTTTATGTTCGTAAATTAAACCTATTTCGTGCTTTGGGGAGCCTCAATGGTCTATTAAAAACGTCATGAAGATTTGCATTGGCCAAAAAAAAAAAAATTTTTAAATTCAAATTTTGCTTCCAGGGGTGGGAAATTGAATTGTTTTTATACATGAAAGTAGTCAAACAGGCAACTAATGTTGTTTTTTTTTTGCTAACTAAAACTGTCTTATAATTTAGGAAGAACAAAATTGGTATCAAAAATTCAAACATAAAAAATAAAATTTCGAATCCAGGGATGGACAAGTGCAATATACATGAAAGTTACCAAAATGGTAAAAAATTTGCAATTTTTCTTAAATAAAACTACTTTATACCTCACGAAGCGTTGCACTGATAAAAAACAAAAAAAAAATTTAAATATCGTTTCCAGGGTTGGAAAAATTAATTTTTTTTTTGGTATATGCAATATTTTGTAGTACATGTAATAACCAAAATGGTTTCAAAATTCGAGTTTTTCTTAAACAAAACTACTTTGACCTTCATGAAGATTTGCATTGAAAAAGAAAATTTTTAAAAATTTAAATTTCGCTTCCAGGGTTGGGAAATTGAAATTTTTTTTATACATGAAAGTAACCAAAAAGGCAATTGACGTTGTTTTTTTTTAATAATTAAAACTATTTTTTAGTTCAGGAAAAACAAAATTGGTATCAAAAATTAAAAAAAAATAAAAATTTTGATTCCTGAGTTGGATAACTGCAATATTTTGTGGTACATAAAAATTACCTAAATGGTTACAAATATTAAGTTTTTCTTAAATAAAACTATTTCACGCCTCTTTAAAGGTTGTATTGGTAAAATAATTTAGTTTCTTTTTGCTAATTAAAGCTGTTTTATAGTTCAGGAAGAACAAAATTGGTATTAAAATCCTAAAAAATCAAAATTTCGACCTCAGGGTTGGACAAATGAAATATTTTATGGTACATGAAAGTGACCAAAAAGTTTAAAAATTAATTTAATGAACAAAACGTAACAAAAAGAATATTGATGTGAAGAGAAATATGAAAAAAAAGTCATTTTCGCTATGTAACAAAAAATGACGTCGAAATTTGGAAGTCATAAAATTCATCGTGTGAATGGGGTGTTAGATAACTTCCTAACCATATCACTGGCATTCCATACAAACGAAAAAACCATTGATGTACATTTAAAATATGAAGGCAAAACTTCTGCATTCTTCAACGGCTTTAATTTTATTTCCAACAAATTCGTTAATGCTTTTCGTTTAATGCGTTCTGTTGATGGTGATAATGTGTTCGATACGGCTGCAACTGCTGGCATTGCACACACCAATGAACTTGCATATATGCCTTTAGTGCAGTTTTAGTCAAACCCATGGTATAGCAAAACCGCGAATATCGTTGCATTCAATGCCTGATAACATTGTGGACAACATTTGCAGCAACTGGAAATCAGAATCATGTTAAAATTTCTATCATGCAGGGTGTTAAATGGCAGCCGTTATAACCAAAAGACAGTGACTCATTTATATGTTTAAATATTTGCTGATAATTTGAAATCTATTGATTAACGTGAAATAACAATTCGCTTTGCTACGGCAGCGTGCAAAAATTAAGAGCATTCATACGGGATCGTTATGGGCCACAGCATAGCTGAAATTTCTTGCTTTTTCTTAGCCAGATTTTTTAGAATAAATAATTGTTATTGTTGCACTGTTAGTTACATTGCAGTGGTGAATGAGTAGGACCACTTTCATAAATCTGCCTTTTTCTAGGGGATCTAGAATTTATGCAAGTGCCAACTTCACGATGACATATAACTGAAGCTTAAAGAACTTTGCTTAATCGCCTGAAATAGAATTTGTAGTCCTACGTTCGTAACATCATCTTATTAATATTTTCTTTAAATATGATATTAAATTAAGATTTATAGGCTAATTGTTCGAAATTTTTTGTTTTAAATTCAGAAAGACAGATAAATATTCCAAAGCACACAAAGGAAAGTCAACATCAGTTTTTAGTTACTCAACTTACACAGCAGAGCAGAACAGCTGTTTTCGAAGGACACTACACTTTTATCATCGGTAGTCATGTGTATTGTGTTTGTCATCACTTGTTTAAACAAATTTTATTAGGAAATTGAATACGAGAACTGTATCAACCTGACGTTAACACGAGACTATGAAGCGGAGGGTCGTGAGTTCGAGCCCGCGCTAAGTCATGAAATATTGTGCTGAATTCTTCTGAACAGCATTAGTGCGTGGTTGTGTTAGTTGTTGCCAGCCTGTTTCAATGATTAAGGCATATTCACTGATCACTGAACATAATTGGCAGCGACTGACACTATCATGTACTAAAAGCAGAGTAACCCACCTTCGTCGGCCCTGTAGCAAAAATTAGCCGGCGAAGTAAAAGGTTGAAATAGCTACAAAAACAACTGTCTATCTTCTCATCTTTCCTAACCTCTCCCCTCAATACTATCCCCTCGTTTTCAGTTCCGGCGCAATGCATTGCATGCAATACATTGGACCAGCGCTCAGGGGTCATCCCCTGAGTGCTGGTCCAAGATTTAAAAAAAAATTATTCTTTTAATACACGTGTTACCGTTTGATTATTTTCTTTATGTTTCATTTTCTGAATTTTTTGTGAAATTAAATTAATTAAAACCCGCATAAAAACAACTCTTTGTATATATTTTTTGCTCTGCATTAAACATTAAAATGGAAAAAATAACAACAAGTATTTAGTATAATTTATTTTAACTTTAAGAACAAATAGTTTGAAACTGCAAACGTCAGCCATAACAGATGCCAAGGAGATCAGCCTGTCAAAACATATCGAAAATGTGTTGTCAGGATAGTGACGTTATAAATGCGCGTTTATAATTTATTTTTTTTTTAACATAAAAATCTCTTTTAATTTAATCTAGATTTTCTGTTGTTCAAATAAACGAGTAACATTCATGGAATGTTTGCGTATGTAGCACATACAAAAATTAGTAAAACTTGTTTAAATATATAATTGTCGGTCGGTCGGTCGGATTTGTGAATTAAGACATAAATCATTAAAATGAGTCAAAATACTGTTTGCTGTTTGTACATAAACGACTTATTTAATAACATACATACTTTTAATTGACATTAAAGCTTTAATTTTAACATACAAAGTGGAATTAAAATGATAAAATAATATGCTTACATTAGATTAAATAATACTAACAGACAATTAATATGCAGTTTGAAGTTTAAATAATTTAAACATCGAAAAACTGGTAGCATGTAAGAAGAAATGAAAAGCCTGTTATCTGATAAAAATGTCTTACCTAAAAAGCAATTCTCACATAAATATAATTAAAATCGATTTAAATTTAATAGAATATATTAACAAGTAAAAACGTTATATTCGACCGGGTCGAATCTTAAATACCCTCCAAATATTTAGTAAGTGAATTTAAAATGTTTAACTTGGTGGAACAGAGTTACTTTATATAATATCGTACGTCAACCCCCACTAAAGGGGGCGGGGTTCAAAAATAGACAATACCATGTTTTCCACAGACGAACGTATGGGCATTGCTAGACCGTCATCAATAATCAAGAATATAGATATTTACTTTATAGGGTCCAATTCTCTTTGGAGGGTATAAAAACTGTATTTTGGCGGGGTCGTTCTGGCAAGGACTGTGGGGGAAACATTTCACCTTTGTCATAAAACTCTAAAAATAAATGCTTGGGATAATTATATACAAAATAAAATTTTATATATTTTTTTATAGGGTCATTTACGGGGCAAAGGAGGGGAAGGGAGTAGGACAGAAACAAGCAGTCATAAAACTCTAAAAATAAATGCCTGGGATGATTATATACAAAATTTAAAAAAATTATTATTTTTATAGGATCATTAATGGGCAAAGGGGTAGGAGGGGGTAGGGCAGGAATCGGCAGTCATAAAGCTCTAAAGATAAATGCTTGGGATAATTATATACAAAATTTAAAATTTTTATTTTTTTTGGTAGGGTCATTTAGAGCAGGGAAAGGCAACCTATACTATTACATTTTGCGATTGTATTACCTATTACTCTCTGCGCTCTCACCACGAATCGGTATTGCCAATCAACTTTCGTCACTTCTCTCCAATTAAAACTTTAAAATCTCCAAAAACTAACTTGATTTTATTATGGGTATTTGCAATATATTAGAAAATTACTATCGGCATGGCATTGGGGCAAAATTATGTTTGTGGCTCTGTATGCAGTGATGGTGTGTAAATAAGAAGGTTTTGTAGGACATTTGACAAAGAGTAATGTAAATACACATATGTACGTACATATATATTTTTCATTGCATTATTCACCAACAGGCATTATTTGCAAAAAGTTTGAATGTAATGAACACAATGAATTGTGGTTCAAATTGTTAACAAAACACCAGGTGGTCATAAGGGAATGTCATGCATAATTTTCCGCATCTCTTCATACTTTTCGCCAAAGCATTTGCCTTTCCCTGTACTAGAATCAGCAAACATTTTTTTCATAAAGATTTCTCAACTGTGGTCGGACTCACATTGCTTTCTGGCAACGCTGATTCTTAAAGTATGCGATAAACACAACCTGCCTGTTTGAATGCTGAAACTAGACTGATTAAAGTTGTTTACAGCTCTACAATGCGTGTACACACGTACGTAACAGAAGAGTAAATGAAAAGGCGCCGCGCCCTGCATTTGCCTTTCCCTGATTTAGAGGGTGAAGGGGGAGGAGGGGTAGGGCAGAGCAGTACCAGGTTACGTCTCAGCTTCGTCATTAAGGCTTAAAAATGTTATTTTTAAAGAATGTAGGCTTAAGTAAATCAATTTGTTAAATCTTTCTGCACACTAAAGTGGGCGGGTCCAAAATTTTTTTTTATTTTATAGCTCCAAGTTTAAGGCGTTGGACCGTATTTGACATAAAAATATATCATTTGCTTAACAGATTTACAAAAAAAAAACTTTAAAAATTATGTTGTTTTTTCTGGGTTGGTTTAGTTCTTCTTAGGGGAACTTTTTCCCCTCTTGCCCGATTTAGCCCATCTTCGAACTTAACCTGCTCTAAGCTTCAAAATATATTTATACTAAATTTTAAGGGTCTAGCTCTTTTCGTTGGGACTGAATCGTTATTTCCACAGACGGACGGACGGACGGACATGCTCAGATCGTCTTAGATTTCATCACTGATCAAGAATATATATACTTTATGGGGTCTGAGATGGATATTTCGATGCGTTACAAACGGAATGACAAAGTGAATATACCCTCCAAATTCTTTTTTGGAGGATATAAAAACACTAAATGAGTTTAAAGTAACATTTTGCAGAGCACAGAGCTATTATTTCAAAGAATGTACGAGTACAAGCAAAGAAATTGAATAATCAGCAAGATTTAATGAACAAATTAAGAAACAAATCTACAGATGCAACGATAGAAGTTAAATTGATTAAGAATAAATTATTAACTTGTCTAAAATAAAAATAGCATATTATTGAATTTTAATTGACTGCAAATACATTTTTTTATGGTACAAAAGTATACCAGTAATATAATTTGAAGTTATTCCTAACAAATTACATATTTCATACGTCTACCGGGTGTTTCATTAAGCGCTTGCTACTTTTCAATTTTAATAAAAAATTTATATAGTATGTGTGAAATGTCGTCTATGTAGTGATATGATAACCCGTAGGAAATATCCAATTTTTAATTTTTCTGGTGCATAAATTTGGCTGACTATCGCATAAGCATTGCACACTTCCTCTGCCTCTGTGCTGCTCTGGAGGACAAGCGCCTACAGTCTGTGGCCAAAACTCGTTTTAGAGACATTTCGGAGATATCAGGTATAGAACTGAAAACCCTGAGTCTCTTTATTAGGAGCAGCGACTGGTTAGGCAGTTGACGCCCCTGAGGCGTGCGTGCACGACCAAAATTCTTGTCTATATACGTATCCCATTTTCTTACTATCCTTGCTACCTAAGCTCTGACTACCCGTTCCTTCTGCTTCACATCTCACCTATATAGCCTCCTTTCCTATACAGGTTTCACAAAGGGATTAAATTAACTGGACCCAAGTGGGCTGGACTCTACTTTTCCTTGTACCAGCAACCTGTTAACCAAATCTAACCTAACCTATCGCATAACTGAGCTGTTATGGGAAGATTTTAGAAAACAAATTCCTTTATTGTGGAATTTAGACTGACAATTGCAATATTTATTATCGAATAACTCCGATTTTTGAAGAGACCCTGAAGATATAGTGTAAGAAAATTCGGTCTGACTCGCAGAATATGCTACAAGGCAGCAGTATTTTTTTTTTTTTTTTTTTTTTAGGAACCACTTGTAATAGCAATTAAAAACTGAAACTATTGTATGCAGTGTGCCTCACTTTCTCTGTTTTATTGTCTCCTTAGAAAAATAATTTTCTGGAAAAAAAGTTAAAGCGATTTAAAATTAATTGTCTTATGGGAAATTATTTTTTACTTTTCGTGTATGTAATTAAACTATGTTTTTTAATTTGTATGTCTTTATTTTATATATAAATTATATTCACTTTTACTTTCAATATTTCCTCAACTTCTTCAAGAAATATTTTTAATATTTTCATTTCTTTGCTTCCAAAGTATATCAATATCAAGTAGTCGCAAGAGTACAAAAACAAAATCCACCGTACATTTTGTTTGTGTAAAATTAATATCTTATGTCAGAAATTTTCTTTTATTTTATTTTGTTTTGTTCACAATTATTTCCAAAAATTTAAATACTTTTCGCATAGAACTTTTTTAAAACAATTTCTTTTTGTTACTTTTCTTAAACAATACACTTTTTCATAAAAATCTTTTCCACAACAATTCTTTTTTGCTACTTTTGTTGAATTAATAATGTTTTTCACAATTTTACAAAATTATTTTTTCAACGAATAAACAAATATGGCTCGCTACAAAAGTAAACAAATTTTGACATACGTTCATGTAAAAACTGAAAAAAATTTTAGTCAGCTGGGCTCTTGCATATACTTGATATAGATATACTTTGTTTGCTTCCAATCAAAATATTTTAGTTTGAAAGAAAAAAAAAAGAAAATATAAAATACCCTGAAGAAGTTAAAAAAAGTGTGTAATTATTACCCCGGTATTCATAAAATTTAAAGTGAGTTTGAACTGTATTTTAATTAAATTTTTCATACAAAATTTTCTTAGATCAAATACGTTTTATTTTTTATGAATATGGGGGTTAGTCTTTAATTATATTAAATTGAAAACTTTAATTTTCTTACATGTCTCATTTTGCTCTTGTTATTTGTCTATTGTGAATTACTGTGTGGTTCGTGCCCAGGATATCCTAAATTGTAGACTAGGGAAACAGTCGTTTTAGATAAATAACTGGGAAATTAAGAAGAAAAGTACCCTTTCGAACTCGATTGCTGCAGTTGGCAATTTACTATGAAATTTGGTGGATTTTCTTTTTCGAATGACAAATGAAATTAAAATATTCGGAAATAAATAAAATATATATAAAAAAAAACTTAATGCTTAAGCAAAGCAATAGTTGTATTACACAGTTTGATGACATCTTTCAGAAGCTATTTGATCCTTCCGTCTTTTCAGATCCTTATTAATATATTCCATCCAAATAAGGATTTCCCATATAATTAAGTTCATTAAAACAAAAGCATAGAAGTGCACTGATCGCTTCTTCTTTGCAATGGATACCACTTTAATTGAAATGCCTTGTATATAGATATTTTATGTTGCATAGATATTTGATTGGCTGATTTGTTAAAAGCACAAAATGTCTTATGCCTTCGCTATCTCCTTCCTCTATATCTCGGTTAATATAAAAGGCAGCATTTTCTTCCAATCTAACGAGCTAATTAGATTTTTACTATATGATTTAAACAGTCCGGTTATTTACAGAACAGTTAGGTCGCATTTAAAATACGAACTAATAGAAAAACAATCACATATTATTTATATATACTTATACATAATAAATAAAAATCAGTGTAATAAATATATAAATTGTATTGCATTGCCATCAATAACATATTAAAATTGTTATTCTGGCAACGCCAATTAAAGGTTCAGATCTGTACTAAATATAAGTTGTAGACTTAAATGTACAGAAACATTGATGACAAATCTGTACGCAATGTTAATACAAGGAAGGTCTGTATAAATATGCACTTAAACAACGGCCTCGTATGGGGTTCCATGGTGTAATGGTTAGCACTCTGGACTCTGAATCCAGCGATCCGAGTTCAAATCTCGGTGGAACCTGTGAAATTATTTATTTTTCTCAATAAATTTAAATCATATTATTATTACATAAAATATATTTCATAACTTTTTATATAGCAAAGGCCTGGTTTATAAATTTTTTTTCCACTTTATAACATTTTAATAGGACAAATTTTCATACAAAAATTTGTTTTACAATCAATAATATATTTTATAAATTATCTGCTGTATTCACAAAAATTAATGCGTACTTCAAGTGTGCTTTAAAGTAAAAATTTCATAGAGAATTTATTTTAAAGTGTTGATCAAGTCTACTTTATTTTTTTGTGAATACTGCTGTATGTCTTTAAAGGGGCCTAGACACGGTCAAAATGCTTGCTGTCATTTTCGTGTATGTGTGCTTGCTGGCTTGAAACACTCTGACTTGTTAACTAGGCAATCATTCAATTCTGATTTGATTTTGTGGTGTTCTTATGAAATATTAAAATATTAAAACTAACGAAAATTTTAAGAAAAATGTCTCTAAATAAAGAAATATTAATGGCTATAATGGCAGCGTGTTTGCAAAAAAAAAAATCAATGAGTGTTCGAACTCACGGGCGATGTGTTAACACCTCTTTGTTTATTTATTTTATATTAAACCCACAAAAAAACAAAGAGAATGCAAAGCAACAGACAAATGTACATACATACATTGTTATGTTTGTACATAAGCTACATACGTTGCTGTCTTGCTATCTCATTTTTATATATGTACGTATAACCACGTCACTATTCTCTTTGCTATGCATAAGACAAAACCGAAGATCAACATAAAACACTTTTTTAATATTACTCCAAATTAATACTCCGAATTAAAACACTTAAATCTCCGCTCGCCGATATCAGATCGCCTTAATTTTTAGCATAAACTCTTCGTCGAAACCCGCACTAGCGTTTTAATCCAAAAATTAATAAAATCGGCTATGAATTTCCGGAGAAAATCGCGTGGGAAAATTATATGAAAATCGCCCAATAATCACTTTCAATACCGACTGCCAAGCAACAACAACAAACAAGCAAAGTCTTACACTTACACTTGCGTATGTATTGAAACTGATAGTTTACTGCCCTAGAGGCGTATAGATGTTAACACATCAAAAAGAAAAGCAAAACAGAAAAAGTTTAACAAAAAAACGCATATGGATCACACATGTTTTAATTTTTATTCCGCTTTTTTTACACTTTCTCACTATGAAAAATTACATGAAAATTAAAATTTGTTCGTGCTTGAGATAATACTACAATACATTCACAAGCATGTGACAGCAAGCATGATAAAAATCTAACTATTTTGATTTTTCTTCAAGCATCGTCGGTGTCACACATACTAACAAATTTTAACTCATACTATAAAAATGCTTGCCATGGGTTTTTGACCGTGTCTAATCCCCTTAAAGCTCGAACAAAAGTTATTGAAAAAAGCAACCAGGTTCCACCGAGATTTGAACTCGGATCGCTGGATTCAGAGTCCAGAGTGCTAACCATTACACCATGGAACCATATAACGGCATTGTGCATAATGCAATTAATGAGCCAATCAAGTTTGTAATGCGCATGTGGGCAAATGTAAACCACATTTATACATATTTACATTACACCAGCTTCGCAAGGCGTGCTACTAACAATGAATAAATGCAACCAACCACCACCTGCAGCACGAACTTGGATTAAATTCACGTGCTGGCGTGTAATGTAACTCCTCTTAATTTACTGGTTGTCTGTCTGTCGGCACACCTTCCTTTCTTTTCTTTCTTCCTTTTTGTTCTTATTTTGGTAAATGGATTTAATTAAAATATTCTTAAATAGAGATTTTTCATCAAGGTTCTACCGAGATTTGAACTCGGATCGCTGGATTCAAAGTCCAGAGTGCTAACCATTACACCATAGAACCGCTTGAAAAAATATCTGTCAATCAGAAGTTTTGTATATATCCATTCCCTGAAGAAATTTAGTTCAATATGAATTATACAGGGATCGAAATTATTAATTAACGTTTAGAACAACAAATATGATACAATTGTATACAGACAACTTTTTAACAGGATAAGACTTTCATTCAATTCACTTATATGTACATATGTGTGTTATGTTTGTTGTATTGAAAATGCACTAAATGAAATTTTCCGTACTTAATATTTTTCAAAACACAGCATTTTACTTCTTGTAATCTAAAAAGCATTTTCATCAATATGTATATAAAATTTACACATCTAAATTTATTAAAGTTTTTATCAGACACGTTGGTATTAATCGGCTAAAATAAATATGTTGAACTCCTTTTAAATTATGTATGAATTTTTATTAGTCGAACTTTCTTATGTAAATTGTTAATTTTATCAACGGGCTTAAGTTCGAATCTGCATGACTGCTAACCATTTTTTATTATTTTATTAATAAATGAATTTGTTCAAATTCTATTTTTTATTAATTTATATTAAGATTGGAATATTAAGAATATTTTTCAATAATCATCAAACTGATCCGTTCTGCTGGTTTGATGATTATTGAAAAATATTCTTAATATTCCAATCTTAATATAAATTAATAAAAAATAGAATTTGAACAAATTCATTTATTAATAAAATAATAAAAAATGGTTTGCAGTCTTGCAGATTCGAACTTAAGCCCGTTGATAAAATTAACAATTTTGAACTCCTATTAAATGATATGCTTCCGGAACGGTATTGTGCTGCTTATTCTAAAGCCAGAATACGCCATTTCAGTTATTCGATAACATAATAGAAAACCATTGGGTCACCATATTCATCAAAAAGTTATATAAGTTTGAAATCTAGTATTTTAAGAAAACTTTGACTGAAACAAACTCGTTTTAAATGTTGTGAATAAGGGGATCAGAATATATGCTTTAATATGTATCGATTGAATACTTTAATATTCGTGCTTATTACTGTGTGCTTATTACGACTCAACAGTTTGTAATAGATTAAATCATAATATGAAACTGTACACTAATCAAGTACAAAGTCTCTACTCGATTCGACAGCTGTAATTAGAGGCATTGCGTTTATGACACTTGGTACAATTACAATTTTTGTGGTACGTAAACATTCAATATTTACGCTTCCTTTTAAAATAAATAAGCAACTAAACAAGAATACAATTTAAGCAAGCAAAAAGCAAGTAAACACCCTCCAAATATATAGTAAATAATATGATTCTTGTGTCTAATTTTTTTTAACCTTTTCTCTTTTAATAGTTAATAGATTTGTTTGAGTTTTGAGGTTAGTTTATATTAATATTTGTTATTCTTCGATATTTCGCTAACCATCGATTAGCTTTTTCAGGAACCTTCTTTGGCAAAAAATAAATCAGTTGCTTTTCCTGAAGAAGCTAACCGATGGTTAGCGAAATATAGAAGAATAACAAATATTAATAGTATAAACTAACCTCAAGACTCAAACAAATCTATTAACCATTATATAGTAAATAAAAATTCTATTTTATAGGTGTCACTCCGGGAGGGGCCGTGGGGGAGACATATCACCTTTGTTATAAAACACTAAAAAGTCAATTTTCGGAGTTATTAAGGGTAAAAAAAAATTTTATTTTTTGATAGGGTCATTTAGGGGCCAAAGGTGGGGGAGGGTAGGTCAGAGGAAGATCAGAGAACACTTCAGATTCGTTATAAAGGCTTTAAAATATTATTTTTAGGGAATGTAGGCTTAAATTATGAAATTTGTTAAATGTTTTTCCATGTAATGTTACTTTAACGCCCACTAAAAGGGGCGTGGTACACAAAAAATGGATTTTTCTGATTTTCTGGCTGGATTTCGAACCTTCTCGTAAAAATATAACATATGCTTAACAAAATTCCAAAAAAAAACTTTAAAACCTTGTATTTTTTTTAGAGGGTGGTTTAGTTCTTCTTAGGGAAACTTTTTTCCCTCTAACTCGATTCAGTCCATTTACGAACTTGACCTATGCTATCCTTCAAAATATTTTTATACCAAATTTTAAGGATCTGGCTCTCTTCGTTTGGACTGATTCGTAAAGTACACAGCTTAACGGACGGACATAGCTATATCGTCTTAGATTTCATCACTGACCAAGAATATATATAATTTATGGGGTCTTAAAGAGATATTTCGCTGCGTTACACACAGAATGACAAAGTGAATCCAATTTGTTTTTTGGAGGCTATAAAAAACATTGTGCATATAATTTAATCTATTTCTCTGAAGGAAAATTCCGAGCACATATTTAAGCTCAAGTTATCCAACTATATAAAGTGGAAAAAAAGATAGGTCTTAGGTCCCACCGAGATTTGAACTCGGATCGCTGGATTCAGAGTCCAGAGTGCTAACCATTACACCATGGAACCCGTTAAGGATATGCCATTGCAACCAATAACAAAAAGGATACTTTTTTATAATGCACAAATACATACGCGCTTACAAACACCAGCACAAAGCCATACAACGCCCACAGACACTGCACCGCCAATGCGCATTTCAAACAATTTGATAAAGCAAAACTATATTCATGAACAACAAGAAAGGATATTCATCGTCCTTAACAAAACTTTCAAACACACAAAAGATTGTTCTTAATAAAAAATACACACATATTTTAGAGATTTTAAAAGAAAATAAAGAGCTTTATTTGAAAAAAAAATGGACTACAAAGTATTTCAGAGTTGTAATAATTCTGCATATAAATTAATTTGCTGGATTAAGTAAGCCAATTAGTTAAAGGAAGAATAAGCTTAAGCGGATCTTAAAAAATGTAAAAAAGGAAATTTTATACAAGTTTTTATTATATTATTAATTATATTTTTAATTCAAAGCTGTAGATGTCAATACAGCTACACCGCGTTCATAGAAGCTGTGAGGATCTTGTCCAGCGGCCACAGCTAAATCCACTGTAAACAACAACTCCGTACGTGTTGAATTTAAATAAACGGGCAAAGTCAATTTGCTGACACGGTGCTCGGTGGTCAATCTAATAAAAAAAATAATAAATGTTTCAATTAATTTATAGTACTTTTACATATAAAAATAAATTCTACATACTTGACCCATTTCAAAACGGTTACTGGCAGGTCCATCATAATTGTTGAAGCCAATAGCAATTCATTGTTTTTGCACTGTGCTCCCTGTAGTTTCAAGCCAGTAACGCCAAAGCTGCTGTCCTTCGACTCGGCGTTTGCATCTGTTTCAGTGATGGTGACCTCCAAAGCCAACTCCTCCAAAGACCAGCTATTGGCCTGTGCTACACACTGCCTAGTGGCTGTAATATAAGCTTCAGGATTCAGAAGTCCGCCCAGCCATACATGAAAACCTTGCAATTCCTTGGCGCCAGCTTGTGACACCAATTTAGAAACTTTTTGCAATTGCTTAATGCGATTACTGAAATCGGTAATCCACTGAATGACGGTACATCCGGCTGGTACGGTATAAAGTTTCCAGCCCTTAGGTATAATGCCACGCACCAGTTCAGAGAGCATGAAGCGGTGATGATTGGTTTGTTTCTTCTCGCCTTGGCAAATAAGGACGACATCTTGCAAATCGGAAATAACTGTTTGCAGCAGTTTGGCGCCCATGGTGACTTCACGTTCAAAGTAGCGGTACAAAGGATCCTTTATATTCTCAACAGTTCGCTTAAGAGTGAGCAAACTCTTGGGCAATAGCTCCAACCATGCTGTAGCAGAGTTATGCAATACCTTCATCCACGAAGGTCTGCCATCCTCTTGACGTTGAGTGGCTGCAGCAGCAGCCTGTTCACTGGACTCTTCGATGGTATAGGCTAATTCTTCGTCATCTTCAAGCTGTTGCATTTTCAACAGCTTGCTAACCAAATTAGTGCCTCGGGTAGTCAACAATACCTTTTCGGCATTATTGGGCAGACCCAGCCAGGAAGGCGTTTGTCGATCGGTTAGATTTTCGATCCATTTAAGGAAGTGATCTCTTCGGGTACCATCGGGCATGGTAATATGTCGTTGGCCACCACTGGCTCCATCTACGTTAGCGACCAAAGCAAAGTCGGCTTCAAACGATCTTGCGGTAAAGAGTTTCTTTAAGAACGACGTCAACAAACGTTGATCAAAATCGTTGTCTATTTTACCGCCATAGATCGACTGCGATAGTAGAGTAACTAAAGCATCCCATGGAACCTTTTCTGGTGGCAAATTAGTCCTGCCCATGGCTGTGGTATCAATCCAGGTGTCCAAAGTATCACACGCCACTCTTAAGTCGCTTTCATTGAATTCGTATTTCTTGGCCCAACCCAGTGGCACATAACGTAAACGCTCTTGTACGATGGCATGGAACCAAGCCAACAAGAAATACAATCTGGCTCTCTCGCTAGGTGTTTTCATCATACGGCCTGGTGGCACGGTATTGAAGGTTCTTAACAAGTTGGCTCGTATACCTGGTGGTGGTTCAAAGACAAAGATTCTGCCGGCTCTCAGCAAATTAACTGGAACTTTGGGATTAATTTCCATAGTTAAGAAGAGGCGGAATCCTGAATGAGGTTGCAAAGAGTGCAATTTCTTTTCAAGCTGCACCAGCCACTGGGGTGCCAAGTGAACGTTCTTTAATAGCACCCAACGACCAGTCTTGCACGCCATGTTAATGGCACTCTCTGCCTGATTGAAACCTTCAGCTGAACCAATGGCGATGCTTGAAATCTGCTTGTTCAATTCCGCAGCCAAATCATCAACACGTCCCGAAGCATCAAAACCAGGCACAGAGCACAGTAAAGCTGGTGTATTGGCATTCAATTGCTTGTCTACTACGGCTGCAAAGTCCAATTCATCCTCGGCCTTTTGCATAAAGTCCTCGCCTAAAACAGCATTTACTACATTATGGGCAGCCGCAATAACGCGATCTGGCCTAAAAGCCTGTATCAACAACATCTGATGCACTGCAGTGGCAATTGGATTTAAGGCAACCGATTCGTCCCATAGCTGCGGCACACATTGCTCGGGAGAGCTTTGCTGCAACCAGGCTCCCAGCTCTGGCATAGAACATAGTTTGTCTATTAGTTTCCGGAACATGGGAAGTCTTAACTGCAAACGATTAACCCCATCGATTTGATCGAAAGTCAGACCATCTACCGGCGTAGGATTGGCTAAAAGGCCTTCCTTACCTCTCAAGAAGAAGTTAAACTCAGCATCCAAATAATTCTCCAAAGTTCCCTTCATGTGAATCTTGCACATCAACAAGGCAAACGTTAAACGGTCGTTATGCAACATGCCACGGGCTATGCGATCATAACACACTTGGTACAGATCTCGTGTGATAACACCCAAACGTTCGGTGTTGTCGGTCTTGCCCTCCAAATTCTTATTATTGTAGAGAACAGTGGAGAATATATCCAAGAACATTTTCAGTGAATATTGATACAGGAAGTGAACTTGATTCAAGCTGTCCATGGTAAAGTAGATGTTACTGCAGGCCACGGATAAGGAGAAGTATTGCTGCGATACGGTTTCTATTTCTCCTATAACTTTATCGGTTTCATCCACCTTCTGGTTGATGTCATATGCCTCTTTCTTCAACGTCTCCAAAGTGGCTATGACAGAATCATCGTCCAAAATCTTACCCTTGGCATCATTCAGGGCCTGCAACAGACTCTTTTCCAATTGACGCAAACGCAAACGGAATTCGCCTTGCAACTTCAACAAATCTGAACGCTTTTCGTCTATGTCGGGTCTCTCGGCCTTTAATACTTGATTCAAACACTGAGATTGCAATGAGCTTCTGGTCACAGTGAAGTTAACAAACGTTACACGGGAACAAATGTCGGGTGGAAATTCGACAGTGGGGTCACGTGTAGACAAAAAGATAACAAATGAGGGTGACAAATCGATATCTTGGTCACCCAATGTTATCAAAACTCTGCCGCCACTTCTTCTCAATTCACGATTCAATACCGGATTCAAAATTGGATCGTAATTTTCAACATCTTGCACCAAGAGAGGATTACCGAAACGCAAGGCTGACTCCAAGTTCTTGCGGAAGGAATCATCCAGGAAACTGGTTTTGGTAATCTTTTTGCCAGCGTATTCATTTAACAAGAAAGTGGTTGCCTGACCAGAAGGATCAATGATCAATGGATATCTGTTGAATCTCTTCAACATTATAGCATTCTCAGTGCATAGATCGTCAGAGGGCAAAGCATTGGCCTGCCATCTAAGACGTTCATCTGGATTGGACAGATACTCAGTGCGTGCAATATCCGCTCTATATTGTATATTGGCCGATTGTAAATGTTGCGCCCATGTCGAGAATAAATTAAGACGATAATGTTGATCGAAGTAACCGCCGTACGCTATAAAAGCAGCTGACAACAGCACATCTCCAATAATGGTGGACATTTGAGATTTGAACGTTTCGCTTGTACATTCCCAACGCTCACGTTCAATATTCAAACTCTTTAGCAGAGCAATCGAACGATCGACCTTTGCCTGAACGTTCTCCAAATCAGTTTTGATTGCTTGAGCTTGAGATATTAATTGTGCATATTCTTCTTTATAGGCGGATATACTTTGCTCCAATTGCTCTACCAGAGACTTGGTTTCATCAGCATTCGTCTTATTAACTTCGGCTTGATCTTCCAGAGAACGGAGTTCATCACGTAGGGGTTCCACACGTTTTAACATATCAGCATATTCAATCTATATCAGTAGTGAGGAGAGATGTAGAGAGAGAGAGAGAAATACAGAGAGGATATTTGTTAATATTAAGGTTACAGAAAAATGTTCTCAAGTTTAAGGAGGATAATATGAAAGTAAGGAAATATTTGCTGTTGGGAACAACTTAAATTTCAACAACATAAACAAATTCTTTACTGTAATTTTGCCAATGAGATGTATAATAATATTTGAAGGTTCTACCGGGACACTGGAACTTTCGGACCCATGCAAAAAGAATGGGTCTATTATATAACGATTACTGCTGAAGTTTCAACGATAAAGAGGAGTATGCAATTTTCTGCTAGACTTGAACTGTGTGGCGAATATAGAGCTTACAAAACTTTCATCCTTCTTAAAAACCGCAGGATGGTTTGATAAGGCGGAGGATAACCATTAGTGATGAGGTCTAAGACGATCCGTCCGTCTGTGGAACTCACTATACAGTCCCAACGAAAAAAACTAGACCCTTGAAATTTGCTTTAGATAAATTTTGAAGGATAGCACAGGTCAAATTCGTAAATGGGCTGAATCGGGCCAGAGGGGAAAAAGTTCCCATAATATAATATAATCTCTAAAAGAACAACATAATTTTTTAATTTTGTTTTTGTAATTTTGTTAAGCAAATGAGTTAAACTTGCAGTCTGAAAATCAGAAAAATTCCATTTTGGACCGCGCCCCTTTAGTGGGCGTTGAAGTTACATATTACATGGAGAAACATTGTAAATATTTAACCAATTCTATAATAAAAATTTAATTTTAAAGTTTTTATAACGAAGCTGAGATGTTCCTTGATCTGGCATACCCTCCTGCACCTTTGCCCCCTAAATGACCCTTTAAAAAAAATTTTTTTATAACCCCAAATATATACTTTTTAGTGTTTAGTGTTTAACAGGAAAGGTTAGATGTGTCCTCCACGGCCCCTCCCGGGCTGACCCCGACAAAATAGTTTTTATTTACTAAATATTTGGAGGGTATTTAAGATTCGACCCGGTCGAATATAAAGTTCTTATTTGTTTTATTTTAAATTTTGTTCCCAAAAGAGTTCTCTACAATCCATTTCTCTTACAAATAAGTTTAAAGTCAATCCCCCTTATTCTGTAATTATTTGTCATCGTCACGTCCAGACAATATTAAAAATAGTACAGAAGTACACATTTCCTCCGGCAACTGACTATTTTTAACAGTCTCTTGCTATATTTAAGACCTTAGGCAGTAGTAGCAGGCTGTCAGAAGTAATTGATTGTTGCCCTTGTCTTGTCGTCGCGTTGACAATTATTTACAGAATAACGATAAATATCTAATAAAAAAGATATTGAAAATAAATTACAATTATTGAAAATTAAGTTTCATTTTCAATAATTGAAAACTTTCCATTTCATATTTACCTGAGCAATAGCCCATTTCACCATGGGACCGCAAGCCAATGACGCACGATTGACTTTTTCAAAGTTATAATCAGGATTGCTTAAGTATTTCGACTTCATTTTTTCACGCACTTCGTCGCTGTTTAAAAAATCATATTAAAAACGATCAATATAAAAGAGATCAATAATGATGTTAAAAATTGATTAAAATCGATTAAAAAAGCAAGTGAATGAAATGCAATTAAAAGCAAAAGCAACATTACCAGAAGCCATTAAAAAATTACAAAAGAAAAATAATTCAAATAAAACATAAATCATACAAAACAAATGTTAATTAAATGTGTACGTGTCAGACTGCCCAGATATTTATTTGTATAGTCTTAATTAGTTTAAGCAAATATTCTTTGAATGAAAAGAGAGCCTGTTACAAATGAATACAAGATAGCAGTAGCCTTACATTAATTCACTTCACTTTACTGTGCGTAAGCCACATAAGATTAACATTATGGCAATGTTTATTTTGTTAAATATTTGCCCAGTCTGACCATGTCTTGGAAAAGTGTTAATTCAACAAAAATATATGGTGTTAATAAAACTAAATTACATAAACAAGTTAGAAAAATCATAAAAAAATAAAAAAACAGCATTTAATTAAAAAAATCAAATATGTAACAACATTACTGGAAATTCAACGAATCAAAACTACAACAACTGAAAATTATAATTAAAAGAGGAATTGAATTCAGAAATTTGAATTAAAAAAAAAAGAAACATGAACAAAATGTATGTTTTTCTTTTCTTTGTAAAGAATCTTTATAAACATGCTTACTTTATCATTTCAGTACTGAAGTTAGATACAATTGAATTTATAAAATTTTCACGCATTATAACAGCACGAATCGATTTCCAATCGTTGGCATTTTCACCCAGTAACAAACAGATCGATTCAAGTGCCAATTTCACCACGGAGGGTGGATTTGCCATTGTTCTCACTTCAACAAGTTGTTGTTTGCGTATCGATTTTACAGCTGAGAAGGAGGGGGATGATTTATATTTTCGTTCCAGAAATTTTGTATTTTTTTTTTGATAAGTAAAATTAATAAGTATATTTAGAGATTTTTGTTTTTTGTTTTTGTTATTTAATATCATACGAGTACAAACAAAACTTATTAGACAAAACTTGTTAAATTATGAACTATATTCATTCTACCTGTTACTTCATTAGACAAAAATTTCTGCTCTGCACTAAACAACAATTTGATTTCTTCATTATTATAAATTAGTTATGCTTTCATTAGGTGATTTTAATTTAGTTAGTGAATATTTAATTATTTCGTTAAAAAAGTTTAGGACATGATGCTAAATTAATTTTCTTTGGAAATTTCTCAAGGAGTTTAAACTGTTTGCTTTGAAATTTTTGCTTGAAGATATAAACAAAGGTTTCCTTCCCTATTTCAAACATATGATTAGACGGCCTCCAAATAGATCGATAGCTGAGAATTGCGTTAGAATTTTTGAAATAGATATTTATGCATTCACATTTTGAAAACTCACTGAAAAGGCAACAAATTTTTCATTACAATTTTGTGACGGGGTGAAAATGTTGCATATTTTTTTTTTTCAATATTAGACAAACATGCTAAGAACACAAAAGACTGTTATATTTATCAAAATTTGGAAAAATATGCCTCATACTCAGGAGAGAGAATAACGTTAATGAATGTTGAATAATTATCAATACATTCTCTATGGGTTTTCACCTTTTTTTTGCGGCATATATCTTGAGCAAATTTGTATAAACTTTAATAAATTTAATCAAAAGTTTATTATCTACTTTTTACTGCACATCTGCACTAACAGTCTCTTGATGTAAATAACTAAATAATATAATCTGTTTGTATGTATTTGCTTGTGTACTATGTAGCAAAAATCCGCATTAAATGTGTAATTGTTTTTCTGTGGGTGACTTGTTTGTCTGTCTGTTTTTGTTTTAAAGAATGCTCAATAACATGCAAGTAGTTATTATATATCGTTTTAAAAATCAGCATTGAAAAATTTTAAATGTTTCACATTTTTATCATAAAATAACGCCTTGAAAAGTTTGTACATTTTTATTCCACCATTTCCGGTTAAGACAAGTTTTTGGTAAATCTCTTTCATTATAGTGCAACAAAATTATGGACACATTTTGTGTACACAACTAATCTTTATAAATTCGAAATTATTTTCTTTCGATTCGAATTATAGATTCAACCCCTAATGCAACTGATATGATGTTTTAAATTAAAGAAAATCTTGAAATAAATCACTAATTCAGTTCTTATTAAGATATGTATATCAAGTAAATAGGTTTAGAACTCCTTTAATAATCATTCCTACCGCGAATAACAAGTGGAATTTTTATTCCACTCGAAGGGAAAAATGGTATCATGAATCTCCCGTGAAAAGTTATTCCCACTATCAGTTCTCAGTGAATGTTCAAAAGAGAAGAAGCTGAAAACAACATGAAAAATCAAAGAAATTTGTGTTGAAAAATTTACATTTATGTCATAATTTAAAAAAAGTATGGCTAAATATTTAGTATTAAACTAATTTGGGTACATTAATGTTTAGAATTATAGCAACAAGTTTTACAAAGACGCAGGCAATCGATTTGTTGCAAAAATATCAGTTTGTGTCTTATTAACGGATCTTGCCCCTAAAATAACATTTGTAAACTCTAATATTCGAATTATAACAGAAAATACTAACATTTTCTACTCTATTCCCCACCAAAAACTAAATGAATAATTTAAAGAAAAGTGAAAAAACTCGCGGGGAAAAAACATTTACGATATGGAAAATTTAATTTTAGCATAAAAATCATTCATGGGGAATTTTTCATGATTGCAGTTTTAGGGAAAAGGGAAAAATTTCGAGGGAAAAATTATTCCTGATACAGTTGATTGACCTCCATAATTACTAAGAATATTTTAAAATTTCTTGAAAATTTAATATGAAAAAAAAAACTACAAGATTAGAATGTGAGTTTTTGTTATATATAATTAACATATTTATGTATATAGGTACGGTGACCATAATATTCAACGAAAACAGATGGACATTAAGAAATTTAATGCAAATTACTTAACGAAAGCGGGAATAATTTCTCACGGGAGATTCACGATACCATTTTTCCCTTCGAGTGGAATAAAATTTTCACGTGAACAAAAATTTCACTTGTTCTTCACGATAGATCTGAATGTCAGTCAATTCGACTGTTTTTCTACTAAAAATTCAAACGTTTCGGCAACAATTATTGTCATATTGAAGTGAAAAAATTGCAAATGAAAAATAAATAAAACAATTTCGAAACCAAGGCGTCAGTGATAGATGTACAATGAAAAATTGGTAAAATTAAATATGCCATCACTTCCCTAAAATTTTACATTAACTAATTGCCGCACTATGCACATTTAGCACGCATCTACATCTTGGCGTGAGTTGTACTCGTAATATTAAATTGTGTGACAGTTGAGTTGAAAAGAGTCTCTTTAAACGAGTGTGGTGAACATCACCGTTATATTATTATGACAACAAAATGTGAATGCAAATAAATTGAAAAGATTATTTAGTTTTTAGAGGCGTGGCATTATTCACACTTTTTAATTATGGCGTAGTGATTACCTCCTACGATCTGGCGGGCTGCTTTTAGCCGACATCAGTTGTAATTTTTAATTTGTAAATTGCGATTAAGCACCATTTTCTATAAAACTAAACCCAGAGTGCAATGTATTAAATTTGCATCGCTAAGACGTCTAGACCTCATAAATAGTGTGGGAATTTGGGGTTTTCAAAATGGTTTCTATGTAAAGTTTTAGCAAACAGTTAGTTATTGGTGGTGTGTCTGGGAGTATAAACGGAAAAGTAACCAGCTATTCTAGGAAGTATTTGCTTACGATAAATTGTTAAATTGTATATTAAAACTGATTTAATTATTAAAAAATAAACTTAAGCTTAAATTTTGTTTGGAAAAAGAAAACTCATCTAAAAACATAATTAATTAATACGTAAATCTTAATAAATTAAAATAGTTTTCAGAGTGCGCGGCATTTTGCTTATGGTGGTGGGTTGATGGTTGTTTGGTGGGTATTTATTTGTTGACGAAAAGATAAGGGGAAAGTAGTTGTGAAACTGGCTCGAAAAATTTTTATTATTTCCAATAAGTTTCAGTTAATAATATACAAAAAAAAATTAGCCAAAAAGAAGATAAATAAATAAATATTTATATACACAAGCCCTAATATTAATTTAATAATTTAGAATTTTGGAAATCAGTTAAAACACATATTTCTTCTCTATGAAAAAAATTATTGATTTTGGCATGGTTTTAGCAAATGAATTTGAGTGTATGAATTCTTCGGAAAATAAATAAAAATAATGAAATTAGAACAACTATTGTTTTAGAATATTTATGTATATAAACATATATGAGAAAGATGGATAAGATTAGGACAATAGTAAGGAGGTATAGTAGTTATTATGCATGTAAAACGATGGATTATATGTATATATATATATTTTGTATATATTGTATATATAAAAAAAATATAAATTAGGTCGTACGTGATCATTTCTGTTTGGAAGTTAACAATGGACGATATAAATGTGTCTTTGACAATGATGCCACGCATTGCCTTCCAGTCGGGGGCACTCTCACTGAGTAGCTCACACACCGATTCCAAAGCCAATTTAACTGGTGGCGGTGGATTTGCCATAGTACGTATTTCAGCCAATTGTTTCTTTTTAATGCCGCTTACAGCTAAAGATTTCATATTTTTAAGGGTTTTAACATTTTTCATTAAACTTATTCTTAAGGTTTTGATTATCGTTTCTTTTCTTTTTCAAAAACAACTTAAAATTATCTTAATTTGTTTAAATAATAGCTTTGAAAAGTAATTGAGTTTCCAGGACTTACCTTGTTGTGCTTCAATAACGGCCGGTTCTACTTGAGCCAAATCAGCCATGACATATTTACGTTTCTCTTCAATCTTGACAGTTTGTTCAGCCAGCTTGTTTTGCAATTCTTGGGATTGGATCTTTTTAATTTCGGCCTCTTGTTGATCCTTAAACATTTGCTTTAGTTTGGCATTGGCCGCCTCGTTCTTCGCTTGCAGTTCTTGTTTCTTAACAGCCAAAGATTTCTGCATTTCTTCTACCTGTTCCACAGTTTCGGCAATTTTATTAAGACCCACATTCAAATGCAATTGCTGTTCTTCCAAATCACTACGCTTTTCATTGTAAAGCTTAACAAAGTGGTGAATGAAATCGAGATAGTGGCGTGGTGTAACAGCCATGGTGCGTCCACCACGTTTAGCCAAACGAGCATTGGCCTGATGCAAAGTTTGATGTACATACACACAACTGTTAATGACAGCATCACGATGCGTGGGCTGAGGCGGTACCAGAGGGCATACCGAAGGGAAGAAATCGGGTGATGTCCATGCCGGTTTTTCCAAATCTACGCGAGTAGTAAATTCTTTGCCCACTTGGAACAGAGCAGAATCAGACCAATCACCAAACCAGTTAAGGACACAACGATTAAACAAGGCTGGCGAAGTGGCAGCACGATCTTTCAGTCCGTCAGTAGAAGGATTCATGGTGAACACTACGTGCAAATTGCGCATGACCTGCTGGGTAAACCTGAAAATGTCATATTATTAAATGAAATGTTCATCTTCATCTTCACCAGATATTAAAGACATCAATTATTTACCATTTATAAAGTTCATCGCTGGAATCCAGCATAAGTCCTTCGCGTTGGGCTCCCTCCTTACACTGAGTCATCAGAGTAGTATATTCGTCGCCCTCAAATAAACCGGGTACTTCACCGTTGGCCAACAAAGTGTTCATCCGTTCCAAGAAGCCGGAATCCAAGACATTCGATTCATCCAAAAGGAAGGCAATTTTTTCATCTCTACAACCAGAGCGACGCAATACGGAACGCAAATCTTCATCGAAGTCTTCACTCGTATATTTATTGTGCACTTTAATTTGGAATATCGATAGGCCATTCATCCAGGCCACAAAACGTGACAGGGTAGTTTTACCAGCACCCGAAACACCAATCAGCAGCAAATGGCCCTGCGGCTGACGGAAGATACGATCGATACGTAAGACATGTTCCAATACCTCATCGAACAGTACTAGAGGTACATCCAATTCTTCCTCGTAGAACACCTTGAGACGAGCACGTACATAATCACGTAATTCTTCGCGATTGACTGGCATATAGTCCTTAGATAGCCAGTTGCTATACAATATGGGACGAACCAAAGCATCATCGGAATTGATGCCGGGGAAGTGTTTCAAAGCCACTATATCGATATTCTCATTGGTCCATCTGCGTTCGGTATCGTCCACCAAACGATCCTGGAATAGACGCAGAGCTTCGTGAGCCCAAATACGCACCAAGCCTTCCACTGGTAGAGAGTCCAGGGGTCGTATGGCTTCACATATACCACGCACCCAGCGTGTCATTTCACGAGGTGAGTAGACATAATGCGGCTGCATATCTTGCGTGAAACGGTCTTGCGATGCTAAATAGAATTCTACCATAGCGTTTGTCAAGGGCTCAGCATAGCCGCGCAAAGCGGGCATTAGACGCAACATGGCCCTTGAGAAGGTGCCATAAATTTGTTTCAACGAAGTCTCTCCAGGATAATCGACATATATGATGGGCACATGCCTTAAGAAACGATGTGACAAGGGCTTACGACCCGGATCTGTGGGTGGATTACAGGCACCCACAAATTGTATACGTTCCAGGGATACCCAAGCCTGATCACTGGCTCTATAGAAGCCTTTGTGTTCGACCAGTTGACGCAAAAAGGATATGACACGTTGCGTTCCATAAGAATCCATATCCGGTAAATTGATTTCGTCACAGAATAAAACCAGCCATTTGCCAATTTGCACGGGTGACAAGACAACGCCATTGGGTGTTTTGCGGTACTCGCAATAATGATCGAAAGTTTTAAGTAAAAGTTCTGGTGTAGTTGCCGAAGAGAAATTCAAGCCTACTACTTCCATATCGGGTAGAGCTCTCAATGCTGAGAACAAGGTCATGGTCTTACCCGAGCCAGGGGGACCGCACAAAACTGAAATAAAAGTTTTACATATAATTTTCCTACGTTTGCTTTATATTTTCTATTACCCAAGGGTTTGTGCTCGGCCAGCCAGGTGTATAGCAAAGATTCATGTCTGACGGTGTCCAATGTGGGCACCACAATATCTGGCGAAGCCACTTTATGAGTTTCCACCTCAATAACCGGCACCTTGTTAGACCAAGGCATCCATTCACCATTCATGCTGACTTCAAAATCAATAATTGGCACTCCGACCGATCCCGGTAGAGGAATGGTCGTTACACTTCTTACAAAGTCACCCAAGTCAGTGCGTACCTTAAGTTTAGCGTCGCCGGCAAAGGACCAAAGCACCGAGTACACAAGAGCTTTGGGTATATATTGCTCCAGTTGATCTGTCGAGCAGGGGAAATCGGGATGTGTGGAATTGTAATTCAATACATTTCTGCAGAATGAAATTTTCAAGTAAAACCCTTACTCGCAGATCCTTTTATAAAATTTACATACCTAGCAGCTTGATTTAACATTGAAAACAACGAACTCAGTGCCCGCAGACGTGTAAAGTCCATGATGTGCTCTTGATCCATGGCATATTCCAAACTGCGCACTACAATGCCATCACCCGAAAAGAACGGTTGCAATAGCAGGGCAATATCTCGTTGCACTTGCAACGACGGCGACACTTCGTCTTCTTTATCCTTAACCGTCTTTACTATACCCACAAAGTCGTCATCATTATCCTCCAATGGTATAGAGCGCAAACGCGATAGATAATTTTCAAAGATCATTTCAGTGGAGAGAACATCTTCAGAGAACCACACCATGCCACAACGCGATACGGTAGCCAAAGTAGCATATTTCAAATCTTGAACCTCGAACATTATGCGTACATTTGGAGGCAAAGACAAACGTTCACCATTGGGCAGAGTCAACAGTTTATTGTCATCCAAAACGGAATTCAAATTCTCCACCCATTCAGGATCGACATCACCATCGAAAATGATCCATTGACGTTTGTTGATTTCACCACGGACATTATCAATTATTTTACGCAAAACATGAGTGAACAAACCGTCCGTCCACTCACGTGTATTCGGATCCATAACACCGTAAAGGGCCTCTTTCGAAATAGCTTTGGGATCAATAACATGAGCCACACCCTCGACGCCTTCGAAACGTTCAAGAGCCTTAAGCAAAGTACGCCAGGCAGTAGATTTTCCCGAACCGGAAGGGCCGACCATCATAAGACCGTGATTGAGCCGGGAAATTTGATAAAGTTGTAAAACCTATTTAACAAACGGGGAATTCGAAAGTAAATTACCTTAAAAAAATCCAAAAATCTGAAACTCTTGTATTAAAAATTAACAGCGTGCGAAACAAGTTTAAGAATGTACTCTTGCTTTTCAAATCGTGCTTAAACTTGTCTCTGTGGAAGTGAAAAGCAAAATCTTAGAAAATTTCTTACTTTATCAACCCAAGTTTCACCAAATCCCTGTTCATATTTACAAACAATTTAGTTAATAAATTTCACAGGATTTCATTTAGTTTTGTGTTAGTTTGTATTTGTTTCAATAATTTAAGAGAAATTTGAAATGAATAAGGAAGAAATTTAATAAAAAAAAAAAACAAATTGTTGATATTGAAAATGTGATTTACAGTGAAATTAAATGCTGATAGAACCACTTGACGTTTTAGTGAACTTACTTTTTCCATCCAAGCGGCTCCCTGTTCGTCGCCCTCTCCGCATACCAAATAATCTTCTTGACAGACTTTGCGAATTTCTTCCTTCAAACCCTTCATTTCTGCCCTAGTGTAACCTACGTTGGGGAACACGTCACTCAAGAGAGAGAACAATAACGGTATATCCTCGGCCACCAGTTTGGGCACCATTGTCTCACACACAGACTGTATGAGAATTTCTTGTTCTGGCAAATTTTCAGCTACCTGAGCTTCATCAATATTTTGTTCGCCGCGTGCTTTCAGCGTCTCTTTTATTTTCTGTATACGATCACGTTTGACGTTACCGGCCGAAATGAGCACAGATTTTAAAGCACGTAGGCCAAAATCGTAATGTGATTGATTGGACAATTGTTCGTCGCACAACTTGAAGAACGGCACAATCTTGCAGGCCAACTTTTCAGCCGAACGGAAGCCTTGAGAGAACAACATAACCTCAGCAATGAGTTGGCGATCTGGTTTGGTCATGGCCAAAGAACGGAACAGTTTCTTCAAGTTATCGGGCAAATTGGAACGGCCAGCATATCCCGGATTCATTGTAATAAATATAGCCATATCGGGTGACACGCGCACTTGTTTACCCACTAATTCCACAGTGATACTCTCCTTATTGGTATCCATTTCGTATTTCAAGGCTTCTTGTATGGTTTGAATTTGCTGGGAACAGGCGGAAAGCATGCGTTCCTCCAAACGATTGAATTCATCGAAGCAACCCCAAGCGCCTACTTGACACAGACCTACAAAAATACGACCCATTGCCTGGAAATCAAATGTCTCGTCACAATTGAAGACCAACACAAAACGACCCAACTGATTTCCCAGCGCTTTCACGGACTCTGTTTTACCCGTACCAGCCGGACCGAAGGGAGAACCACCCAGACGTGATTCCAAGGCTTGTGTCATTGTCAAATAGCAACGGTCGGTTAAAGGTGTTTGGACTAAACGGTCCTGCACGCCCAGATACTCGAAGCCATAGAAGAACCGAGCATTGGCCATGTGTATTGTCAGTTGTTGCAAGACCTTGAACAAAATTTACAAGCCAAATTAAGCATAGACTATATATCAGTTTCACAACAAACTACATATACCTCTGTTTGTCTGGGATCAAAATAGAATCTCATTTCACACAACCATTGGAAGGATTTGGGGCTCGTAACTCCGTTAGTTATTAAACGTCTCGTCACTGTACGTTTATGGACAAACTCATTGATCTGGAAAACACAGTCAAAGATCGATAACTTCCCTAAAAATCATTTTAATTTTACAACAAGATTTACCAAATGCTCTAATTTCTTTCGGCGCAAAGCTGGTTGCTCTTGCAATACAGAATCGGCTAAGACATTAAGTGTAGATTCGACTGTACCCAAAACGCGTTGCAAAGGTTTGGTGCTATTCGATTCCGAGGCCTGTTGTAAGGCAGCTTCCACATCTTCAGACCATAGAATTTGAGCCGCCAACACAACAATTTGGGCTTGATATTTATCACACCATTCCATATATTTCTGGGGTTCAATTTGTCCCTCCCGGAATTGCTTAATGTCTTGGACAGCTTGAGCCAAAAGTGAAGCCAATGTGAAACGCATTTGCTTCTCCACCAACGACAGCCATTCATTTATTTTGGGATGTTCCACCGTGGATACGGCATTCATGAATTTGACTTCTTCTCCTTCTCGTGAAGAAATACCCAAAATTACCGTGTTGTCTTCATTCAATAGAATGGCAGCAATACCGGCAAACATTTTCTTGAAATGTTTTTGTAGACGAGCAATATTTTTACTGTTGCCAATTATTTCCAAGAGATCTTCGTCGCCCACAAAATAGAAACGTGGGAAAGATGTACGTTCACGTTCCAAATATTCGCCCAAGGCCTTTTGAATTTTACCCAAGAGATCGGCCAAACGTTCCAGAGATCTCTGCACCGCCGGTATATTCAAAACATCCATGACTTTTGGCGACTTGGCTACCTTCTTCATGAGGCCCAAAAATTCAGAGCTAATACTTTGGAATCTTGAAGTTTCTTGAGGCAATAAGGACTTTATGTCAGCACTGCCTGAAAAAATGCCCTCCAAATAAACCCATCTGCGTTGCACATCAATCCATACATCAAACAGAGCATTAATGCGATTCAATTTCTCTTCCCACGTGATAGTTTCCTCTTCAAAGACCTTGTAGAAAGGTGACAGCTTCATGGCAGCCACTGAATTGATATGCTCCTTGACTTTATTGAATAAATCATCCCATCCACGTATGATGCGGCATTTGTTTTGATAATTTATCAAATCCAATTCATAGCTTTGCCAAGTGTCTCTGACTTGTTTTAAGAACTCTTCCAATGCCATTTCACCTTGTGCTACACGCATTATATCCTTGACAATATTTTCATTCTTTTGCAAATTGACATCCCACACTTGTCCGAGAGTCAGATCTGAAATTACCCAGTTAACACGCAGCTCTTTGGTTAATTGTTTCCAGTGACGTTCTTTCAGAGCATCCGATTTCAGTTCCACAATCAGCATATTAACTTTGATATAACTCTGAATCAATTTCTTTACATATTCATAGGACTCGTACATGCGCAAACGTGCCGGCAGCTCTTTGAGTTGAGACATTAAAGCCTCCAGCTGTTGACGCAATTTGCGTGGTTGGACGGATAGCCAAGGTTTTTCACTAAATAAAATATAATAATAATGGGCATTTTTCAGGAATTTGTGACTAACTAAATAAATAAAATTTTGCAGGTGAAAATTTTTTGGCTACAACTTTATTGTAATATTAATCAAGCTTGCGGTCGTTTTTTATCATATATTATTCTCACAATTCTTTTTCAATATTTCGTTAACAGCTTGTTAACGACAGTCTTCAGGAGATAAAAATTATAAACTTATAAAGTCAATAAAAATAAATCAACATTCCTACAACTTTCAAAAAGAATAAGTCAAAACCCCTCCGCAAAAGTGATTAAAGTTTTAAAGAAATCATGGCACTGGTTCGGGGGTGCTTTCCGAGGATCTCGACCTTTCGGTATCGCTCAGGCTACCCGATACCTCGACAGTTTTCCAGGTGGAGATTTATGCCATTACCGAGGCAGCATTGAGGATTGATGGGCTCAGTTTGGAGGCAAGAATTATTGACATTTGTGTAGATAGTCCCCCTAGACTCGGGGACAGTGAGGTCGAAGTGTGTGCTGGCATGCATTCAAGCTCTGGCTCGACTTGAAGGGCATGACGTCAGAATAGTTTGGGTTCTAGGGCATGAAAGCATTGAGGGGAATGAGATGCCGGACGAATGCGCTAGAGCGGGTTCGGCCTTGGATGAGGCAGCCTCACGTAGGGATATTGGCGTTCCCTCAGTTGAGCTGCTGAACAAGATTCAGGAGTGGGCAGAGAGGAAGGTGATACGATTCCTGCGAGATCTGGACTGCCTCAGGGATGCACAGCTGGCTGCACTGGTGGGCTTTGTGAGAAATTCTGGGTGGTTCATAGGAACCACTACTTCGTTTTGAAGTAATTGTGTAGGGTGTAGTCCTCTGGGCATCACAATGGGCCTTTGTGGCCTCCGAGTGTTTTTCTCGCTTATGGCGGGCAGCCCTTCTAACTTAGCCGAACCTTTAAAAAATTCATAACCTCAGCCAAAAAATTTGAAGCCGTAAAATCTTTTATTTTAGATATGGATATTTTAATTTACTGCCTGCCTAAAAATTTATTAAAGATATAAAATATTGCTGAAATCGTAAAAAAACTTGAAAACTCCTTCGGTTTTCAACAAATTTTTTGAAAGAGGGACACTTCATTCCTGTTGGTTTTCAAGAATTAAATTTTTGACCACACTGAGATGTTCTCTGATCTTCCCTACCCTCCCCCACTTTTACCCCCTAAATGACCCTATGGAAAAAAATGTACGCTTAATAACCTCAAAAATTTATTTTTTAGTGTTTTATGTCAAAGGTGAAATGTCTCCCCTAGGGCCCCTCCAGGAGTGACCGCGAGAGTTTTTATTTACTAAATATTTGCAGGGTATTTAAGATTCGACCCGGTCTTACTTGTTTATTGTTCGTAATTTTCTTAAGCAAGCCCGAAGCGTTGAACTTGGAGCCCGAAAATCAGAAAAATCAATTTTTGGACCCCGCCTTCTTTAATAAGCGTGGACATAAGATATTATATGCAAAAATAGTGTAGATATTTAACAATTTGTATTACTTGAGCCTAAATTCCTTAAAATTAAAATTTTGTTTAGTTTTTATGACAAAGATGAGATGTTCTCCGATCTTCCTGAACCAACAAAATTATCCAGATCCGAAAATAAATATTTCTTATATTTTTAGTCAGTCCCTGTTCTTGCAGTTTTATTTATTTTTTTTAGCTTTTTTTTGTTAGCAACCAAAAGCTGAAGAATGTACAAAGAATAGCACATGAATCGCCGTCAAAGCAACTACCCAAGTGCGCTGAAAATAGATCTGGGAGCTATCACACATTTTATTAATGCCACGAATTTTTAGAACTAAAATCAGTCATGTTCCTAGATGTGTGCCAATTCTCTTGCGTGATTAGAAATTAATAGCGCAACTGTTTTCTATTCCTATTTCAAGCACAAAAATAATTGTTATAAAAAAACTTACCGCGTTTCATCAATCTGCGTCCAAACTTTAGACAATTCGCTCCAGACACCGCGTAGATCTTGCAATTCTTCCAAAGCCACATTCATGCGCTCCGAACTGTTATTGGGCACTGCCGATTCTTGAAGTTCTAAAGCTTCCTTAGCCTTAGCCACATTATCACGTTCCTCCTTCAAACGAGAATATTTACTTTCGAACATTTGCAATTGTTGCAGAGCATCATCGGGACGTATTTTGCCACCAGTTGGCTTGTTATCTTCCCAATCTTTGAGAAAATCGATGGTACGCGTTTCCACTGCCTTGTCTTCGGCCACAATTTTCGCTTGTAAGCTGGCAACTTGAGTTTGTATGGCGGTGTCTTTGCGTTTAATGATCTCATTGAAGGCAGACCATTCACCTTCGATGTTGTCAACATGCAACCAGTTGTTGGGAAATTGGAAACGTTGACGTTCCAAAATACGTTGAGCCTCACGGAACACTTCGACTTGTTTGTCCCAGACCAACATTTCCTTCTTAAGGGATTGCACGTAGGTGATGAAACTAACGGCATCGGTGGTGCTGGCGGCCTCTGGCGTAAAAAAAAATTTCGAAATAAGTTTTACTGCTAAATAAGATGACAAACGAAAACTTACCAATACTTTGCATTTCCAAGTCAGTTCTGGATTTGGACACCTTCGAGTGGAATGTGGACATCTCATTGCCCAACAGTGTGCCGAATTTACCCAAAGCCTCCTTATGCCAGGAGTCATATTTTAAGGTCACTTTCGCCTGTACCTTGGCATAATCAATAATAATAGGCCCGTAGGCTCTTCGGGTATCAGAGGTGTCAAAAGTAGTTCTGGACTTTTTAATATCATTCAAACATTTTATCCACAAGTTGACATCTTCGCCCAAACGGCCGTATAACGTATCGGCTTGTAGATCCCACAATGACTGATAACGCAACCATTCATCGACGTAGTTACGCACCTCACCAATTTTACTTTCAATGGCATCGTAGGCATTTTCCAAAATTTTATTTTCCGGCAATTTGGTCAAGAGATTGCGGTAAGTTTGTGATACGGGCTTATCCAAACCCACCTGATAACGCGAACTTTGCAGACGTACTTGGGACGTAACAATCGCCTGCCAAGCAAACAATTGTTGCATTATTTGGAATCTTGCCTCTTCAATGGAAGGATACAAATACATTTGCTGATTGGTGATACGTATTTCATGGACAGCATTTTGTATTTGTGGCTCCCCGCCCAGCTTGTGTGTGGGCTGAGCCGGTGCATCGGTATCCATAGAAAGATCGACTTCCTTTTTATTGCCCGTTAAGGCCTCTGTCCAAGCCTGTATGCCAGCCTGTAAACGCATGGCCAGCTTTTTCTCCACTTCTTCATCTAGACGTGATACCCAAACACTCAAGTTGGAATATTGGCGTAGAGATAAGTCATCCACTGCATGTTGTATTTTAGAGAGAATCTCTACAAAAGTTGCTGCACTATAGGGGCAGGTTTCCAAAGAGCGCACATCTACATCCAGTTGTTCTTCCACAACCAAGAGATCTTCCACCTGATGGAAATGAAAAATTTCAAAAAGTGTTTTGTGCATTTTTTTTCTCCCAAAATCTACCTTTTCTTGGAACTGGGTAACACATTCCGATAAACGCAAGACATAAGGATCCAATTTATAAGACTCCCAAACCAAGGCAATGCCTTCGGAAACCAAGTTCAACACATCCTTGCGCAAGCCAGCCACCAAAGGCACTATGCTGGCGCGATCTTCAATCTGATTGAATAGAAATAAATACAAATAAAAATACAAAAGTTTCAGTAAATTATATAACAATTATATTAGTTGGGTAGTGCTTTCAGTAAGAAGCATGCTTTTAATGGTTTTTTTTAATACAATCTACATTTCTACTTTATATAAAAATTTAGTTTTTGATAATTTAACAAAAATCATGACATTAAACAACTTTTTTTTTTTCTTCTACTTTTTCAGTTACTACCTTGAAGACAGAGTTTTGTGCTAAACTCCTATTATTTAGCTGCATGTAAGTAAAAAAGGATAATGATAGTTGTTTGTAGGTTGTTGTAGGTGAATGACAAGGATAAACTTATGTGTGAATGCAAATAGTATTTTGAACAAAAAAGGAAGTGTTTTTGTGGCTATACGATAAAATATGAAAATATGTTTGTAATATTAATAAAGCAGTTTATGTTGCTGACCTTAAGATAAAGGTGCATGCGTGTTAGAAGGTGAAACATATATTAAGAAAAATCGTATAAAAATAAGTTGGTGTACAAACAGAAATCAAACTGTGTGTTATTGTTAATAAAATTAAATAAGTATAGCTTTTAACTGAAAGAAACTTATGGTTATAATGTTACGAGGTATCAAAAGTTTAAATCAAATGTAATGAATTGCAGAAACAAATATTAAGCAAATATGTAGCGTATGGGCTAAACGAATTTAATAATGAGCAGCTTAACAATTCGTCATTTTAGATTATAGTCTGAGATTAGAATTTGAATTTTTACAACACCGGTGTTCAGCTCCGATTGGTCTATACCACGATCCGAGCTATTATAGTTCCTATAAATTAGAATTGGCGTTTTTCGTAGTAGATCTTTTTTTTTAATCTTGTACAAAAAATGTTTAAACGCCAACGCCTTTCACAATCAGGCTGAATGTAATTTATATAAGTATTATTCCCATATACAACAGTAAAGATCGAAGGTTTATTTAATGTTATTGTTATTAAATTTGTTTTTTGCTAATTTTTTCGACCTATTTTTTATATAATAATACAATATTTTTCAAGCTTAAGGTCTTTATGATATATATATTTATTTTTCAATATTTCGTTAACCTTTGGTTAACTTCTTCAGGAAATTGTTATTATTTTTTATGTTTTCTTTCAATGAAAACATTAAAAATTTTTTCAATGAAAGAAAACATAAAAAATAACAATTTCCTGAAGAAGTTAACCAAAGGTTAACGAAATATTGAAAATATATATATATATATATATATATATATATATATATATATATATATATATATATATATATATATATATATATATATATATATATATATATCATAAAGACCTCAAGCTTGAAAAATATTGTATTATTGTTATTAAATATTCCGCTCTTAATAAAAATAACTTGAATTTAATAATAAAAAAATCGTAAAAAAAATAATTTGCAGATTACAGATTTGAACTTGAATAATAAAATTAATAACCTTGAATAATAACAAGTAAGATTGTTATATTCGACCGGGTCGAATCTTAAATACCCTCCAAATGTTTATTAAATAAAACTCTATTTTGTAGGGGCCAATCCGAGTGGGCCCCTGGGTTTGATATCTCACCTTTGCTATAAAACACTAAAAAGTAAATTTTTGGTTTTATTAAGTGACAAAAAAAATTTTGTTTGTAGGTTCATTTTGTGGCAAAGGTGGGGAAGGGCAGGGCAGATGAAAGAACATTTCAGCTTCGTTATAAAAGCTTTACAATACATTTTTTTAAGGAATGTAGGCTTAAATTTTACAATTTGTTAAATATTTACAAAATTTTTCCATGTAATATGTAACTTGAACGCCCCCTAAAAGGGGCGGGGTTCAAAAATTTATTTTTCTGATTTCTTGGCTGCATCTTCAACGCTTTCGACCTTCTTTAGCATAAAAATATATCATAATTACAAACAAAAAACTTTAAAAATTTTAAAATATATCATTTCCTTGACAATATTAAAAACAGAACTGAAAATTATATTGTTTTTTTAGAGGTTATTTTAGTTCTTCTTAGGGAAACTTTTTTCCCTCTGGTCCGATTCAGCCCATTTACGAACTTGACCTGTTCTATCTTTCAATCTTTATTTATAGCAAATTTTAAGGGTCTGAATAGTGATTTCCACTGACGGACGGACGAACATGGCTGATTCAGAATATAAATAATATATGGGGTCTCAGAGGGATATTTCGCTGCGTTATTCACGGAATAAAAATATTTTAAATATTTCTTTCTTAATAAAAAAAAATTTGAATTTTTCCCAGGTGAAAAAATAACTTGTAAATTCGCCGATATGAACTTGAGCCTGAATAATAATTCTTAGCTTAATAATTAAATTATTGCAAATAATTTATTAAAAATTAAATTAATGCTCTACATACTGCGAGAATTTACTTCGGATTTACACAAATTTTTTCGGAAAAAAATTGGCATTGATAACAACATATTAACGTCTCCAATTTGCTTAAGCTTTGTTTCTGATAGCGTAAATTGCAATTCTTAAAAAATATAAGAACTAAAACTTACCTTTTCCAAAGTCCGTTCATAAGTGCGCACACTTTCAATCAAAGAAATGGCATAGGGATAAATTTGATTGGCCTGATGAGCCTTGTTAACAATCGTCAAGGGAACCCTTAGAATACGAAATAAACCATAAATTAGGAGAAAAAAAAACGAAAACCAATTCGAATCAACTCACCTAAAACTCAAATTTTTTATATTGCGCACTTCCTTGGACAATGTTATGATTTCGGGCAAAAAATTTACCCTCAATTTCAATATATTGCCTTTGCCCGAACGTGAACGGGCAGAATCAATTGTGAATATGCGGCCAGTGCTGCCAAAGTGACGTTCTTGTACTTTTCGTGCCCACTCCTGGAACACTTCGTCAATGTTGAGTTTAGCACGGAAACTGTCGCCATCGGCCTTAAGTTTTTGACCTTCGATGTGCGATTCCCAACCTTTGCCCAAAACATCTTCGACACGTTTCAAGTACATGGTAAGTTGGTTGTTGATTTGTCGAGCCCAGATAATGGAACCGGCTACCGGCGGTAGATCGCGTACTGTTGACAAACGGCAGCTTTTCGATTGAGGATATTGGACCTACAGAAATGTCTTTGATATCACATATATATTTATTAAATTAAATAGATTTGATGTACCTTAAATTTCTCATGCAAAGCCTCAATATCATCTTTGACTCTTTGTATAAGTTGCGTTTGGTATTCTCGAATTGCTCCACGTATATGAGGTCTCACGAACAAAGCATTGAATCTCGAAAATATGCGAAACATTTCATTGGCATTCTTTGCTGTGCCAAGTTGATCACGCAAATGGGCAGTGATGCGCGTTTCTACACGATCAATACGTTCCTCATAACGCTTAACGGCAGCTTCCCAGGCCTCAGAGCCCTCCTTGGTTATATCCAAACAATCAACCTCCTTTACGTTTTCGTAAGCCAAATTGACTTCTTCGACGGCATTGGCATCATCAGCTTCCAAGCTGTAGGGCTGCTTAGTTTCAATAGCATTATTTTCGATTTGTTGTTGTTGTTTAGTAGGACGCAAGACACGCAAAATAACCGTACGCAGCTGTTCATGTTGTCGTCTGAACTTGCGCATATGTTCCATGCGTGTTTGCAACTTTTTATGGGCGGGCGAGACACGCCAGACCATTTTTATATGTTCGTCACGCTTCTTCTTAACAATATCGCGCAAGAGACCCTGCAGTTTATCGTACTCATCATCCCAGCAGCTAAAAATTTCGAAACACTGATTCATGACACGCTCGAATTCATCAAATGGGATGTGCATTAGACGACGAGTGCCCAAGACTTTCAACAATTGCTGAGACAAGTCACGAGAAATGGCCTCAATAAGTTTGAGGCAACGTTGTATGGGATACTTGGTGTTGCGAACTTTACGTAAATGGGAGAAAATCTGCTGAACGGCGGGCCTAATTTTCTCCAATTCTGTAGCCGAGAGTAAGTCATTGATGGGAAAATCCTTCATTAAGGGATTGTAGTCAGCCACAATGGCCAATGCTTGCTTAAGGCCCGTGTCGGTGTCAAACGAAACAGTGGCATGGAAACGTTTGCCATGCTTTAAAATATCCAAAGTCAACGCCACCTCAGGACTCTCACGTTTTTCCTGGATGCGATAGAGAGCCCTTTCTAAATTCAGCCAAAAGGAAATTTCCTAATAGCAAAAAAATTAAATTAAAAAAATTTTATTTCAATTAAAAATTTCGTTTCAAAGAAATTATTACTCACTTGCAGGGCAGTGCCTGATGATGGTTCACGATCCAATTTTGTAACCTTTTTGATTTCCTTGATCCAACGATTAACACCATTTTGTAGTTGATTCAAAAACGAAGAATCTTCTACTTTATCACCAAAATCGGCCACTTTGGCCTTACGATTCTCGTCGGAACACTTGCGTATTACGGCATTAACCAAGGGATGAGCAGTTAAAGTTATTTCGGGTATATCGATGTTTTGTTGCAAATGCAATAGACCCATTTCAAGTTCTGCCAATTTTTTCTCAACTGAAGGAGCCATTTTGTCTCCGTCACGGTCTGCTCTACCAGACTCTTTGACATAGGACTTAAAATAGGGTGCCAATGATTTGCTAATGAAAGCGTGTAAAGTTTCATATGGTGAACCGTCCGAAAAGTTAATTAGACGTAATTGGGAATGAATAGATTTGTCAGCTTCGATGACGGTGCCTCTTTTGATGCAGGCCAACGAAGCCATGCGACTGTTTGTGAAATGAACATCATTGCTGATTTGATAGTTGACGAGTTCTTTTTCTTCCTCGCCCTCGGCTGGTTGTTCATTTTCATCTTCTGAAACAAACACATAAATAAATCAATCATTTTGTAAAATTGAGCGAAAATCTTTAGTTTATAAAAATCAAGTCGTAAAAATTTTATAATACGCAAATATATAAAAAACTATCTCTTCCAAAACTTTTTTTTCATTCATTTCATTTCTAATTTCATCTTTATTTACATTTACTTTTTAACATATTTACAATTTTGCGAGATTTATCTATATAGATAGATATTACAACGAATAAAATAATGAACATAAAAATTTAAAACTTAGAAATTATTCTTTGAATAAAAAAATATTTTGGAGAAAAAATTAATTTTTTCTATAAATTTTAATTTATTAATTATATATAATTACTATTAAATTTTTGACCTTTATTTTGGTAATATATTTTATTATTTATTAAGCTCGAGGTCTTTTTATATAAAATATATGGTTGGTGTGTTACTCCCCCTTCCGATGTACAGATTCGCTAAAAAAGGGATTTTTCGAAATTCGATTGCAAAGGGGCAAAAAAGGGTAAAATTGGTAGTTCTATATCTCGGAAACTACCATAGATACACTCAAAATTTCCAAAGCATACAAATAATGCCCAAAAATAATTTGACACGTATTTGGTACTTTTTTAATATTTGTATCTATGTACTTTTAGCAGGTAAAAAGGGTTAAAAATTAAGTTTGGTACTTTTTTGCACTCCATACATCTTCTAAACTATAGTACATAGCCCAAAGTTTTCTAACTCGTTTTATTCTTCCAAAAAAGGTCGCGAATATATTTTGGCACTATTTTCAAATTCGCAGTAATAAGGGGTAAAATCGTACCCGTTTTCGGCAGTTTTTCTTAAATAATAAAGTACATGTGTACACACATCTAAAAATAATATTGAATCTAAAAATAATTTTGACTCAAAATATTTTTGGAAATTCGATTGCGAAGGGGGTAAAAAGGAACAGAAGAGACTAAGATTGGTAATTCTATATCTCGGAAACTACGATAGATGGCTTCAAATTTCGAAAAGCATACAAATAAAGCTTAAAAGTTATTTGATAAGTGTTTGGTACTTTTTTACATATGTACTTTTGGGGGATAATAATAACATTCGGTACTTTTTTGTACTCCATGCATCTGCTAAACTATAGTACATTGCTCAACGATATTTAACGCATTTTGTTCTTTAAAAAAAGATCGCGAATACATTTTGGTACTTTTTCAAAATTCGCCAGTAATAAATGGCAGACCTTTTCGGTACTTTTTTGTCAATAACAAGACTAGGGTTTCTTATAAACTAACGAATTAGCGGATAATATGCTACTTATTAATATTAATGTAAAATTAATGTTATTTTTTAACTATGCCAAACTTGTCTCCTTAAGCCATACATGATACGAGTCACCTTATTTGTTAACAGAATTATATTGTATTAATAATAAATAATGCATTTGTAGTAGTATAAGTGAAACCGATTATGGCCTTTTGGCTAGGTTTTTCGTTTTTTGGATGAATAAATAAATAAATAAAAAAATAAAATAATAATTATTGTATTCTGATATTTTTAAGCTTAAGGTCTCTTTATTTTAGTTTAATTTTTAATTTCAATATTTCGTCACTCCTTTGTGTGACTTCTTCAGGAAATTAATTATTTTATTAATTATTATAAAATAATTAATTTCCTGAAGAAGTCACACAAAGGAGTGACGAAATATTGAAATTAAAAATTAAACTAAAATAAAGAGACCTTAAGCTTAAAAATATCAGAATACAATAATAATTAAAAAGAGGTCAAGAAAGCAGAAGAATTTAAAAATAAAATAAATAAATATATAAAAATATCAAAATATATATATATAAATGATTTTATTCATGTCTATATAAATATTTGTGTATGAAAATAGACCTCAGAAAAGGAACACGAAAGCAATATGTTGTTCTGTTCTGCTTTAGTGCTGTCAGAATTAATTAGCTCTATCATAGAATAAGCAGGAAAGTGCAGTTCCGATTTCAACAAAAACTTTATGTGTGTGTGCTTCACAACCGAAAATATTTACGTATTTAAAAAAAATAAAAAACTCGGTAGAAAATATTTGCAGGAACACATAAAAATAAATTTATAATAATTATATAAATTAGTTAATTCTACTTCTTCCTGAACATTATAAAAATTCCACTTATACATGCACACAAGTATTTACATACTAGTACGTATAAATATATGATTTTATAAATTCAATATAATTTATTATAAAGTGCCAACACACACATACATATTAATCATCATGTCCTCGAATACAACCTTCATTATAAAATAAATCACACATTTGACTCGTTTAGCCAAGGTTTCTATTACCTTGACAATGAAGGTAATTTCAGTACGTTACTCCCTACGATATTCCAACCTTCACATTGAATTTGATGGCATTGAATTGCAAACGACAACCTTCAATTCAATGTCACGTTCATTGTCATTAGTTTGAGCGAAAATCTACTGAACAAAGTATAATTATTATCCAAGGTCGTTGTAGATTTTATTTCAAATGCAAACCGAAAACGTTTTAAAAGCTCTCAAAAAGAGCTTTTTTCTAGATGGATGTATATAAACCCACAAAAGTTTCATATAGAATATTCTGTTAATGTCGTACTATTAACAACAACTGGGTGATATGTGTGAGCACTTCGAACTGCTAGTGGTCAGTTATGTTATTCATATAATAAAAGTTTACGCTAATATATTTAATTGATTTGCTTTTTATATAAAACCATGCAGAATAATACTATACAAGCGACATTCTACAATCATTTGCTTTTCATTATTATAAAATAATAAAAAATAATTATTATGAAATATTAAAAAATAGCTATTACATTATAATAAAAAATTAACAAACAACTTCAGTGATACAAATGCATTTTTTTTAAATTGTATAAATTGATTGTTGTATCGATTTTTAGGGTATTTTGTAAACTTTTTAGAACTTCAAACTGTAAAGAACAATACTTAATAATTAACTGCATGAACAGGAAGTATATTTTAATATAAAAATTTTCTATTATAGAGATCAATGGATTAGAATTTGATAACATTGATTTCAGTAATCACCATATTTTCAAACAAAAAATTGTTTTTTTATTAAGGCCCAATAATGTGTATTCGGTATTAAATGTTGTATTTTCCTGGACATAGTGAAGTCTGAAGGGTATTATTTTCGTTCCCAATGCGGCAGTTGTTTTTTTTTATCGCAAATATTATTAGTAGGAAAGTATAATTTCCCAGATGCAGACGAGGTGACTTAGAGCCTATGCCGACGATATTACTAACACATATTCTTATCAGTTTCTGTGGCTGAATATACACGACCTATGCATTTAAGTAGTCGTTAATAACAGAATAATTCCTCAGAAGAACCGTAAACCTATACAGTTTTCTTAGGTGTTGAAATTAACTAGTGCGAGTGAGACGCAAAACTCTCGAAAGGCAGTGAACAATCACTCATCTGGTTGTACTTAAAATATAATTGACGACCGAGTTTCATGTTGACCGATACGGAACTGTTTTCTGACTGTGAATTTAATTTTTATTGTCCGCTTTGTAATTTCTGTTTTCATATTGGCTTATTGTGGACGTTAAGTTCATAGCCAAATACATATTTTTGTCGCTCCTAAAAATATGCATAGCTTTTTTTAATGAAAAATACGTTGGAAACTCAATAATTCACACAATTTTAATTTTAATATTAAATTATGCTAATTAGTTGAGCTCATGAAATTTTTACTTACTAAACTTTTTGGCAACAAATCATAAAGCTTTGCGAAACAATTTCGTGTATGACAAAAAAAAAAGTTTTTTCTAATTTTTTAAGAAACCTTTAGTTTTTCTTATAAAAAAATTAATGTGGATTATTATACATATATAATTTTGATAAAATTGTGACCATTATTGATATCCCTTAATAATTTAAATTTTAAAAGTAATCAGGTATCACTGGAAATTTTTTATGACCTTGATTGTTTGTTTACAAAACCTGTAGCAAAAGTATTGTAATAGAATGCATAGAAATATTCTTATTGTTTATAAACAACAAACATCTGATTATTGTTTATACCGGTTCACTCTCTCCAAGATTGTAATAGACCAATATCAACACTATATAGTAATAGATGAATATGAATCAGCACAATGAGTGACGTCATCATCTCAGCTTATTAAAATGTTTTTACATATGAAATATTAAAAAAATAAATTAATGACAAAATAAATTTATATAATTCACAACAATACTTTGCGTGATTTCACACAATTTTAACTGTGGCGAGTTTAATATGGACGCCATTTTACATGAATTTTGTCAGACAAGGGCGTCACCTCTACTGACGTTTGCAGTTAGATATGTGCATACATGACTGCATATACATATACATGTGTACAAACCTTTTAAGCAATTTCTTTGTATGTACAAAGCCTGCACTTGCGGATCCGATAAAAATTTTTTTATTTTATCCTGATTATCTAGATCCTCTAGGGCCAAGTTCAATGCCGGTGGTACGACATCTTCTTCCGGCAATAGAATGGTAACAGCTTTGCGAATGTAATTAGCGAAAGCTCCATATTCCACAATGGTGACATTTTGTACTGCCTCCACCGACGTGTCAGTATTTTCCAAAGAATCACCCATAGGAAAACACTTCTACTTTTATATTATTTAGTAACAATTAGTTAGCAATTCGATAAATTTTGCAAAATTTTCACAGAGAATCGATTGATTACGTCCACACTATGTGAGAAAATTCAATCGACAGTGAAAAATTTAAGTTTGTGGATGCCACCTTGATTATGGTGAAATTATATGGGAGTACGCAGAATATTATTATTAATAGCTTCTATATATTTTATAACAAAAAGCAATATCTAGTAACTTTTTCATGAATTAAACATGAGCTGAAATCAAGTTGTTTGTCTATTTTGCAGTCAATGTTATAAATAATTGATGTGAACTTAAGATAAATTGTATTTTTAAGTTGTGCCTTAATAGTCCCGGTTTTACAAATAACTAAAATGAATGTGTGGCAGCACATTATATTTTATACGGAACAGGGTTGCATAAATTTGTAAAAGATTAACGGAATTATTTTAGCAAGTGGGTACAGTACGAATGAGTTTAGGTAATCAGTTTGTATAAAAAGTTAAACTGAAAGGATAACTGTATTACATCTATAAGGCCCTAATTCATTATATATATGTTTGTTTATGAACCGCTTATTTGCCAATTTCTTAAATTATTAAGCAATAAAGTTAGAGTAAGCGCGGTAATGTGGTATAGCAGCTTTATTCTTAAAATGACAATATAAGAATAACGGAAACATGCTTAATAGTTTGTTGCTCTCAGAGTATTAAGAGAGCAACGATCTGTTTTATATATGTATGCAACTCATTATTGGAATCAGTTAAAAAAATCAATTTGGAGTGCGGTCGACTTTTTTTCGGTTGGAGTTAAAAAATAAGTTTCTGTTTTAAAGGCGTATATTAAAGTTTTTAAGTGAAAGAATAAAATTATTGGTAAGTACTAAATAAGCAAATAATGAACGCAATTGTTCTTCTTACATATATAAAAATCTACAGTAAACACAAGTGCAGGTATTATGGTATACTTTGAGTCACCTACATAATTTGGTTAGTATACCACATTACTTTTCAAAAAGATCAGAATGCCGAAAAAAGGTGAAATAAAAATATGGGCAGCAGGAGACATGAAAAAAGCTAGACATGCTGTCCGAGATGGTGAAATCGGTATTATTTTGGCTTCAAAAATATTTGGCGTACCCCCTACAACTTTTGGTACACTATACCACTTTACCAGCATATGTTGTACCACATTACCAGCAAATTTTTTAAAATCGCCTTTAATGGGATTTGAACTATTTTCTTAAGTATCTCTGAAATTGTTTATTTAGTGTTTTTCTCAAATATATTCCGGAATGCACAACATCGTAGTTTAATCGAACAACAAATACAAATTTGTTAATCAAAAAACAAATACGTATACCATATTACCCGCACTTACTCTACTTTTTATACAAAGTTATTGAATTATTGTTTAATTTTTCGAAAATAAAACAGTAATTTAACAATTTCGTATAAAAACTGAGCTTATTGCTTAATAATTTAAGAAATACATAAAAAGAAATTTAAAAAAGGTGCGAATAACATATTTATTATAAAATAAGTCATAAAACATTTTAAACATGAATGTATAAGAGGTTCATAAACATAAAACATATATGTGGTTGTAGTCCACTGATGATCTGGGGCTTCAACTATTAATATTTTGTATATGTAATATATGGAAAACATTTGTGTTACCTATTTCTGACGAATATGGAATACTTCCATACCACCTCTATATACGTGAAAGTCAAGTACTTTATTTGCTTATTACTAAAATGTTATACAAATAAGTGGATATTTTTTCGCAACTGAATTATAGAATATATAGTAGGTTTATAAATTGCTAATTTTACAACATTTTTTTAGAAATTTGCCATATAAGAAAGTTATAATAATAAATGCTTTTTTGCGAGTCACTCCTATAGAATTTAAGAACTTTTGTGTTCACAAACAAATTTCTTTTACAATGAATAGTAAATATTGGATAAGCATGTCATTTAACAAAATTCCCATTATCTCAAAGACATGGCAGCCTTGTAATTTGTTGTTGTAAAACCAAAAACACAGCTGGATGGAAGAGAAAGTAACATCTGTTGGAATTTGTTGAAAACGTTGGTGTTAGATATTTTATGGAAGGAAAAAATAGTTGTTTTATTTGAATTCATAAATTAAAGTGGAATAAAATGCTTATTTTTCTCAAGTCACGTTGGTTAAAACAAGTTAGAGATGTCAGCCAAAGAAGATGGTTGACACAATGTTGCACAGTAGTCCAGGTAAATATGCACATCAGTTAAGAGTAGGTGATGCAACGTTAATAATACACTTGATTTACTTTCTCCATAGGATGGTGAGTTAACTAATGAAATGAAACATAAAATTGAAAGACATTGGAGTAATACACTGAATGCGGGAAAATTTGATTACAATAAGATTGATAAAAAGTTTTATGTTTTGTCCATGTTTCCCTATCCGTCAGGGAATTTGCACATGGGCCATGTGAGAGTGTATACAATAAGTGATACAGTGTCACGTTTTCAGCGAATGTGTGGTCTTAACGTTTTCCAACCTATAGGCTGGGATTCATTTGGCCTGCCGGCAGAAAATGCAGCCATTCAAAGGGGTGTAGCACCCCAGAATTGGACTGAAGGGAATATACAACAAATGAAGAAACAATTAAAGGATTTAGGCTGTTCATTTGATTGGCAACATGAACTATCTACTTGTAGCCCCTCATATTACAAATGGACTCAAAAATTGTTTCTAATGTTGCATAAAGAAGGTCTTGCGTATCAAAATAAGGCTCTAGTGAATTGGGATCCTGTTGATAAAACAGTTTTGGCCGACGAGCAAGTCGATGCCAACGGGTTTTCTTGGCGTTCGGGTGCCAAAGTAGAAAAGAAATTACTGAAACAATGGTTTATTAAAACCACAGAATTTGCTCAGCAGTTGCTAGATGGCTTGGACGATCCCACTTTAAGGGATTGGCGAGATATTATAAATTTACAAAGACACTGGATAGGAGATTGTGATGGTTATGGCTTCCAGCTGCTTACTTCCGATGCAAGCTCACTGAGAATATGGACTGAACACCCAGAACATCTTAAGGATCCTAATGCTTTTGTGGTGCTAAAGACGAATCACTACTTGTGCAAAGATAAGGAAAATTCGTTGGAAATGACTGTGGAAAATCCCTTTACCGGTACCATAATGCCAGTAATATTTAGTGATGTGCCAGCATTTGCCGAAAAATGTGATGTTTATTTGGCTGCACCCAATTTTAAAGAAGAGGATAGATTGCTGCAAGATTCTCTAGGCCTTTCGTTTTTCGTCGATGACGAATTTAATAACATCGATCAAAATAATGATTTTTTAAGGAGAGAGGTTTTGGAAGCTGCCCAAAGGCTAAAAATTGGAGGACACAAGGTATCTTCCAAATTGCAAGACTGGTTAATATCACGGCAAAGATATTGGGGAACTCCAATACCAATAATATATTGCGAAAAATGTGGTGTAGTGCCAGTACCAGATGAACAACTTCCCATCATATTGCCCGATAAGATGTTGTTTGACAACAACCGTGAGGATTCTTTAAAATGCCATTGTCCAAAGTGCAACAATGCTAATGCTGTTCGAGAATCAGATACAATGGACACTTTTGTTGATAGCTCTTGGTATTATTTGCGTTATTTGGATCCCGGCAACTCTAAAGAGATCTTTAATAAAAATATTATAGGCCATTCTATGCCAGTTGATTTGTATATTGGCGGCAAGGAACATGCTGTGCTGCATTTATATTATGCCCGATTCATGAACCATTTTCTTCATTCTCAAGGTTTAGTTCCAAGCTCGGAGCCATTTTCTCGTTTGCTAGTCCAAGGCATGGTTATGGGTAGATCCTTCCGTGTTAAAGGTACCGGTCTTTATGTGCAAGAACATGAAGTAGATATTGTAAATGCAAAAAAGAATCAGGCAGTACTTAAGGAAACTAAAGAACCGGTCGTAATGAGTTGGGAGAAAATGTCTAAATCTAAATTGAATGGTGTAGATCCGGAGGATATGTTTAAGGAATATGGTACTGATACCACAAGACTGATAATATTGGCTGATGTAGCCCCAACATCCCATAGAAATTGGTCAAGTGCAAGTAAGTATTTATTACTCTACATTCAAGAGTGTACAGTGCCGATAATTATGTTCTGTGTTTGTGCAGCATTCCCCGGCATTCTCAATTGGCAGAAACGTTTATGGCTGACAGTGACTCAATTTTGTGAACTGCGTTCATCTGTGAACGATTCCGAAATTGATGTCAACTCTAGCGAATTTCAAGCTGAAGAGGAAAGACTTTTTGATGCCAGAAATTACTATATTAAAGGAACAACATTTAACTATAGACACTCGCATCAACTTAGTGTTGCGATTTCTAAAATGCAGGGACTAACGAATTCATTAAGAGTAAGAAATTTCCATAGTTTTAAAATTATTTTAAAACATTTTATCTCTAAATTAACACACAGCGAACTCCCAAAGAGGTAATACGCTACGGCAAACAGTATGAGCAAACTTTAGCCACACAAATTATTATGCTGGCACCCATGGCACCACATTTTGCATCCGAATTATGGTCTAAATTTGCCTCGGCTCCAAACCAGCTCAACATAGACCATCCTGAACTGCAATGGAATAAAGATGTCCTGTCACAAATGTGGCCAGAAATTGATCAAAGCTATCAATTAGATTTAGCCATTAAAGTGAATGGCTTTGAAAATTGTTGCATTAAAATACCACGAAGTCATATTGACAGAGTAACACATAACGATGCATTGGATCTAGCCTTTAATACCGATTCGGTAACATCCTATTTAATTGATAAGAAAATACGGACGACTACTTTTGTATTGTATCCTGGCATAGAAGCGATTCTAAATATTTATGTTGATAAAGTTAAGCAGGAAAAACAAACAACTACTCTAAACTCCAATAATGAAGAACTTATGCATTAAGTTTAGCTATTTTGTTTAATTTATTTGTGTGACATTGTATTGCATAACGTTGTTTAATAATTGGACTAATTATTTTTATTTTTTAAGTTCTTGATAATATAAGTAGAAGTAAGATATCTGTAAAGAAGATATTTCTTTTGTAAGAAAGTGAAGAAAATATAGTAAAATCTTATTATTTAACAGCTGCATTTTTATTACTTTATATGATCCATAAGAAGATAATTCTATGATTAAATTTACTCAGCTGGAAAATTTATAACATTTCATATATAATTCGTGTGTAGTTAAATTTTTAGTTTACAGAGTTTAATAAGGCTTTAGATTTTAATGGAATTTTTCAATATTTACACTCTATTTTTCTTCGTCATATACATATATATTTTTAAATTGTATTACAGGATGTTAATTTTGTCAACGGGCTTAAGTTCAAATCTGCGAAACTGCAAATCATTATTTTTTTTTATTTTTTATTAATAAATGAATTTGTTCAAATTCTATTTATTTATATTAAGATTGGAATATTAAGAATATTTTCCATAATCATTAAACCAGCAGAACGGATCAGTACTGATTTTTATATATTTTTAATTTTATTTTAATTTATATTGAGCTTGAGGCTTATTTTTATAAATTGTTTATTTTATAATTAAATCAATATTTCGATATCCTCTGGATATCTTCTTCAGGATAACAATTCAAAAATTATTTATAATAATTTAACAATAACAAAATTTTTAAATTATGTAAAGTTAAATATTTTTGTTGTTTTTTGTTTTTATATAAAATTGAAAATTAATGAACAACAAAAAAACTATATTCATATCGAATATACTTTGTTGGTTTAGTTTTGTATGAGTTTCAAGGCCTACTATTCTTATTCTGTTGTTATTTTTGAAAATAATTTGTAATTTACAAGTTGTGAATTCTCAGATGGTTTTCGGAAGTATATGCATAAGATAAGAGGTTTTTAACTTTTCAAAACTGTGGTTAAAGTCTACTGATGATTTGGTAAAGCACCAATGAAATGCATATAGACATTGCTTAACCACCAACAAATAAATTTCATTTATATTAATTATTATATTCATTTCCTCATTTTTCAAATTTAAATTTTCATAATGTACACAGGAAAGAAAAAAGTTTCAATTTTGAAATGTTTTTAATATGTATGAAAAAATTTTTCATTAATTTTCAATTTTATATAAAAACAAAAAAACAACAAAAATATTTAACTTTATATAATTTAAAAATTTTGTTATTGTTAAATTATTATAAATAATTTTTGAATTGTTATCCTGAAGAAGATATCCAGAGGATATCGAAATATTGATTTAATTATAAAATAAACAGTTTATAAAAATAAGCCTCAAGCTCAATATAATTTAAAATAAAATAATCAAAGGCTGAAAAAATAGAACAATATATATATTTTTAAGATATTTAATAGTACATTAGATCTTAAAATTTTATATTTTATCTATTATTTTATATTCCGCTTATTTTGGACAGATAATTCTCTACAAATAATTTTTTGTCGGACTTGTTTACAACAACATGAAGCTGTAAACTTCTTTGCACCGTTTTATTAGTGTGATATCTTCAACTATTTAATAGACTCTAAGAATTTAAATTCTTTATGGGCCTAGTCAAAATTTACGCCTACCCAATTCTACTATTTTGAGAAGTTAACAAATAGATTATTTAAAAATGATGGTTCATGTCTCTGCTAATAAATTATGAACTTATGTTCACAAACTTGCAAATGCAATAACATTTAATTACACATTTTTGTGTAATACCAACCCATACGACGAAACAAGTAAAAACGTTATATTCGACCGGGTCGTACCTTAAATGCCCCCCAAATATTTAGTAAATAAAAACTCAATTTTTATTCTTATTAAAATTACATTTCTATGGTATTTGGCTTAAGTAGAAAAACTTATTTTAATTGTTTCGTTTCCAATGTTTGGGGAGGATCATGACTGAGACACCTTTCCGTCAGCATAAAACAATTTACGTATTGATATTTTATATCAACGTGCAAAAAAGGGACTGAGATAAGTTAAAAATGTTTGAAGTGGTGGGTCACAGTGCCTTTAAGATATTTCTGTGCCAAATTTTGAAACTATTTTGACAGGGTCATTCCGCGAAAGGCCATGGGGGGAGACATCCTACTTAAAAACTAAATTTTCGGGATAGTTAAGTGTAGAAAAAAAAAGTTTTTTTTGATAAGGTCATTTAGAGGAGATGGAGGGGTAGGGCAGGGGAAGATCAGAGAACATCTTACCTTCGCCGTAATATCTTATAAATACAATTTTTAAGGAACGTAGGCTTAACCCATTTCGTCCCAGTGTTCGATTTTTCGAACAGTAAATTTTAAGCATTTTAAATTTTTTTTCTCCGTTTGGGAAAAACTAGAACATATATTTTTTAAAGAAAATTTAAAAAAAAATTTTGAAAAAATTACGTTTATAACTACGAAGTTTTATAAACGTATTCGAAAAAAAATATCTCTGGGACGATATGGGTTAAGGAATACTATTTGTTAAGTTTTTACACTATTTTTTCGTATAATATGTTACTTCAACGCCCACTAAAGGGGGTGGGGTCCAAAATTAGACTATATCGTGTTTTCCACAGACGAACGCATAAGCATTGCTAGATCGTCTTAGACTTAATCACTGATCAAGAATATATATATTTAATGGGGTCCAATTCTTTGTGGAGGGTATTGAAAGAGTATTTTGTCGGGGTCGCTGTGAGAAGAGCCGTGGATGAGCCATTTCACTTTTAGCATAAAACACTAAAAATACATTTTTGGAATAATTAAGTGTAAACAAATTTTTTTTACAGGGTCATTTGGGGGGCAAAGGGGGAGGAGAGAGGTATGTCTCAGCTTTGTCTTGAAAGTTTAAAAATTTTATTTTTAAGGAAAGTAGACTTAAATAAAACAATTTGTTAACTTTTTACACTATTTTTGCTTATAATATTCGCCACTAAAGGGGGCGGGGTTGAAATATTAACTTTTTTGATTTTATGGCTCCAAGTTTAACGCGTTGGACCTTCTTTGATAAAGGGTGTTTTTTTATGAAGTTTTTTTTTTATACGAATCACTCTGTTGTCTGACAGCTGTTTTGACAGTTTCAAGTGACGTCTCTACTCAGTATTGTTTGGCAAATCATCATGAACAGGTTAACTCCAGAACAACGCTTCCAAATCGTGGAATTTTACTTTCAAAAACAGTGTTCAATTAAAAATGTTTATCCGCTTTTTTACCGCAAAATTCTCTTCAGTGATGAGGCGCATTATTGGTTGAATGAAAAATTGCCGTATTTGGAGCAAAGATAATCCACACGCCGTTCAAGAATTACCAATGCATCCCGATAAATGTACTTCTTGGTGCGGTCTATGGGCTGGTGGCATCATCGGTCCTTATTTCTTTAAAAATGAGGAAGGACGACGCGTTACCGTGAATGGAAAACGATACAGAATCATGATCAATGAATTTTTGGTGCTAAAAATTCAAGATATGGATGTAAACGAAATGTGGTTTCAACAGGATGGTGCCACTTGTCATACTGCAGGCGAAACAATGGACTTATTGACAGAACATTTCAACGACCACATTATTTCGAGAAATGGACCGGTGAATTGGCCTCCGCGTTCGTGTGATTTGACGCCACACGATTATTTTTTGTGGGGATACCTGAAATCGTTGGTTTACGTGGATAAACCAGCAACGTTTGACGCTTTGGAAACCAGTATTCAACGTGTCATTGCTGAAATGCGCCCTCAAATGCTTGAAAAGGTGGTCGAAAATTGGACCTCCAAAATGACCTTTGGGCAAAATAGTCGTGGTGGCCATATGCCCGAAATTATATTTAAATGTTAAGTGACAAGAAATTATCTACCAAATAAAAATTTTTTTTTGGCCATTTCATAATTTGGCATGTGTTTTATTTAAATTTCAAATCAGCAAGCTCTTATAAAAACACCCTTTATAAAATTTACAAAAAAAATCCTGCAAATTATGTTCTTATTTGGAGGTTGCTTTAGATCTTCTTAGGGGAACTTTTTTCCCTCTGGCCCAATTCAGCCTATTTACGAACCTGTGACGTGTGTTATCCTTCAATATACAGTTGAGCCTCGCTTATCCGGGCCTCTATTAACCGGCATGCCACACGCTTGGTTTTAGAGCCTCTATTATCCGTACTTTTAACTCTATTATCCGTGTTTCGTTTTTCTACCTCTATTATCCGTGCTATACTTCTATTATCCGTGCAATAACTTTTTTCCACTTAATTATTTAGATACAAAATTCAAAGTCGGTGATTCCCATATTTCGTTACGTACTCATGTCTTCTTATCTTGGTTATATATTTTCATTACTCAACCAAAAATTGATTAGATAACATCTTATAACTCGTATTTTCTGTTATGGTTTGTTACCATTTTTACGACCTCTATTAACCGTGTTTTTCGATTATTCGTGCTAAGCCTGGTCCCGTGAGAGCCGGATAATCGAGGTTCAACTGTATCATTTATATTTTATAAATTAATTTATTAGATATTTTGTAAATAAATAAATAAATATATTTATATCAAATTTCAAGAGTCTGCCTCTTTTCGTTTGGATTGAATCGTGATTTCCACAGACGGACGGACATGCTCAGATCGTCTTAGATTTCATCACTGATCAAGAATATATATACTTTAGGGGGTCTTAGAGGGATACTTCGCTGCGTTACTCACGAAATAATAAAGTGAAAATACCCTCCAATATTTTTTTTTGGAGGGTATAAAAACTTTAAAAATTATGTTGTTTTTTTTAGAGGTTGGTTTAGTTATTTTTGGGGGAACTTTTTCCCTCTGGCCCAATTCAGCCCATTTACGAACTTGACCTGTGCTATCTTTCAAGCTTTATTTATACCAAATTTCAAGGGTCTGGCTGTTTGGACTGTATTGTGATTTCCACAGACTGACGGAAGGACGATCAAGAATATATATACTTTAAGGGGTCTTAGAAGGGATATTTCGCTGCGTTACATACGGTATGACAAACTGTATATACCCTCCAATTCTTGTTGTGGGGGGTATAAAAATAAAACAGATTGTTTTATATTTTATTTTCAAAAATCTTTCTAAATTTATTTTTTCTAAAAATGTGTATAAGAACGACTAGGAAAGTAAATATTTATGTATTTAACTGCTCTATAAATAAAAGGTTTATACGTACAATTGGTCTATAATCTTAGTTTAAGGTTTAAATTGTTTGTTCTCTTCCCTCCACAACGCACCACATGAACGAACACTTTGTTCTGCTGCATGCCACCGATATGAGGACACACTAGTAAGATGCTACAAATCAAATGATTTAAATATGTAATAGTAAGGAGCAGGCAAACTCCAGAGCTGCACTGCAGAGCTAATAAATAATTAAAAGTACTTTTTTTTCGTATTACACCAACTTTAATAAAAGTTTTGCTGCTCCTCGCAGCCAATTTAATTTGCACTCTGAAATGCTAACAAACATTGTGTGCGGCCTAAGTCTCAGCGAAAATAAAAGGATGCCAGTTAATGCCACGTAAATGTTTCAATTCTCTTAAATCTCGCGCACCAGCCGGCGCTATGATGCTGATTTAATGTCACTTCATTACTTCCGCCATTAAATTACGCACGTAGACATCCAATTGCGAATAGTCTAATAGGGTGTTGCGTACAATGCTCTGCAGCATGTTGGGCCATATTTGTTCCAATTTGTGCAGCTTCTCAACCGCATTACATGTATTTTCCATCATTAAGGTAAAATGTATTTTACCGCGTTCACGTGTCGTTAAGGCAGCCTTGGGAAGTATCAAGGCTGTGGAGGGGGATGAGCACATGGCTGCTGAGGATGTTGCAGTTTGATTAAAGTGTGTGCTTGGGGTGTCGTCACTATTATAATATTGATGTTGTAGCTGGCGGATTTGTTGGGGTGTTGGCAGTTTGAGACACTCGGAACTATTTGATTTCTTCCACTGTAGAGCTTCTTTGCCGACCACCAAACGCAGGGATTTGTTATCCGGCTTGCGCAGCCATTGTTTGGGCCTTAATTTGCTGGCAGTACACGATTCATCTAGACGCAGGCGTGCCAGCAAAGGCTGCAGCATGGCCTCTGGCATGGACCACAGTATCAGATCCGACAGACCCGCATAGATGGCATTGGCCTTTTCAATTTCTTGCATGGTCACCTCCATGTTGTTAAGCATTTTCAGGCCCCAGTGCGATAGACGATATATGGCGTATTCACGCCACAAGGGTTTGCTGGTTATGGGATTGCCTTCGTCGTCGATGCTGAGCGAGCTGATGCCCTGCAGCTCAGCCAGGGCATTCAGTTGGCCCAGGCAATTGATATTCGTTTCGCGGAACACGAAATTCTCGGCATAAATAAATCGAACCTTAATGCGCGCCAAAATGTAGGCAATGCTATTGAAATTTATGTAACTGAAATTTAAGGTTTGCACGTCATTAGCTTTTGTGGGATTCCATTGTTTGTCGATGAAACGTAAAGCCCCCTGGCCGTAAATGTTTAAATAACGACCACAAATTTCGATCAAATAATCGCCACCCTGCTCGCGTTCCCTTTCAATGGCTGTTAATTTTGCTGAGGAGGCTCCACAGGGGGCCGTTGCCAGTGCAGTTGCCGTATGTGCTGCCATGCCTGCAACACTATGAGAGGCTCCTGCCACCGAAGTCTTATTGGTATTCGATGTTGAGCTGGCATTGCTGCTGTTCATAGATGATGCCATTAAGTTATTGTTAGCTATTTCACCAGCAATAGAATTACCTGTTGTCGCCGTCGTCTGTCTCGTTGTTATCTTTGTCATTGGCATTGGCATTGTTGCTGTTGCTGTTGTCGTTGTTATTGTTTGCTGAAGTGTGGTTATTCCAGCTGTTAGAGTGGTCGCATTAGGGTTCATTTTACTTTGGCAGCGTATGTTGTTCGCTGTTGCAACGTTGCTGGGCTGAACCGTATATCCGTATGTGCAACCTCCGCCATTGCCACTGAAACCAACAGCAACACTATCTGCACCTGTTACTGTGCCCACAATTGTTTGAGATCTCATTAAACTACCCATCACATAGCGTTTAGTTAATGTTACCGATGCTGGCGAAACAACGGCTGCCATAGAAGATGATACTGTTCGAGTCGCAACTGTTTGTGTTGAGGATATTGAAGATGATACGGATGTTGTCGTTGATGTGACTGCTTGAATTTGTTGGTTAGCTGACACTTTGTTAGTTTCCATAGGAAATTGTAAATTTAATGTTGGTGCACAGTTGCCAGCTACTGATGATGCTGGTGGGACGATTGCTTCTATCGTTGTTGAATTATTGCACTGAAAGAAAATGTTGCGAGAGAAAGTATAAAAAAAAAGCTTAAGGAAAATTTTCAATATTATTTAGTTTAAATTAAAAGGGCTTTGCGCAAACTATAGAGAATATTCGGGGGCGATAAGGCCCATTATTATGACTGGAGGATTACACCCTGTACGTTCCTACGAAGCACTCGTACGCCAGTTCTTGAGAATCCCCTAGGAATTTCCAAAAAATCCCAGTAGGGCGGTCAGTAGAGACAACCTAGAAGTTTAAATCTGGCAGGGCCCGGCAGTCAAAGAGAAGTTGTTGTACTGACTCCCCACTTTCGTCGACGAAACACCTCCTGCTACGGTCATCTTAGAAAAAAAACTTAGACGTTCCGAAATATGCCCGATGGAATGGTTCCCCGTGCTGGCTTCAACCAGAACTGCTAGTGAATTTTCTCCAGGTCTTGATCCTAACAAATTAAGTTAAATAAACCATTTTTTTTAAAGTAGGACCGGCTCTCAGGGGATGACCGCTACATATGCAGTGCATTGTGTCCGAACTAGATAGGAGGATGGTATTAAGAACACAAATGAGATTTTTTTAAAGCTATTTGAAACTTTTACTTCGCGGGCAAATTTTTTGCTACAGGGCCGACGAAGGAGGATGCTCTTTAGTACATAATGGTGTCAGTACTGTCCCTGCGTCACTGAAACAGATCGTCAAGAATTAACGCAATCAACCAACCCAACACTAATACGGATCAGACGAATTTGACAATTTTCATGGCTGAGCACGGACTCGATATCGGGAATTTCTGCTTCATAGTCCCCTATTGGAATTTATTTATTTTTTTATCTTGGACCAGCACTCAGGAGATGACCCCTATATATGCAATGCATTGCGCCGGAACTGAAAACGAGGGGATAGTATTGAGGGGACAGATTAGAAAAAATGAGAAGATAGACAGTTTTTTTGAAGCTATTTCAACCTCTTACTTCGCCGGCTAATTTTTGCTACAGGACCGACGAAGGTGGGTGCTGTTACTCTGCTTTTAGTACATGACAGTGTCAGCCGCTGTCAGTGACCAGTGCTATGCCTTCATCTTTGAAACAGGCTGGCAACAACTAACACAACCACGCACTCATGCTGATCAGAAGAATTCAACACAATATATCATGACTCAGCGCGGGATCGAACTCAGGACCTTCCGCTTCATAGTCTCGTGTTCTACTACTTCAGCCAACAGCACCCACTTACAGATCTTTCTTGGATTTGTTGTTGCATAAGTTTTTTTTTTTCGGATTGAATTAGTTTTGAATTCAAATTTAAGAGAAAAGTTAACGTTAAGCGATTCCAATGTCCACGAAAGGATGGTTTTCTTCAATAAAAAATTTTCAGATTTAATGAAATATATTTTTGAAAATTCAATAAAAAAAATTAGTTGCAATATTTTTCGTACAACAAATAAAACATATTTAAATCAAACAAACATCATCATGTTTTAAAATCGCATTTCACTTAATTGCCATTTTAATGATGTGTTCTTTTCTAGAAAATATTGCAAAATTTGTTGCACTTTTTAATGGAAAATTTGCATTTTTCCATTATGCCAGTTCAAAATAGTGAATTTATTTTTATTGCTTATGAAAATATTTTGTTGTTGTTTTAAAACCCCACTTAGAGGCAACTTTTTTGATTAAAAGTGAAAAAATGTTGCATATTTTCTAGAAAAGAACACTCCATAATTTTGTCCATTGCTTACTTATGACCTTTTTTTGCTTATAGCATTTTTAAAGTCAATTTGGTAAAAAAGAACGCTGTATTTTAATTTAAAGAATATGTATTTGTTTATGTTCTATTGTTATAAAGGGAAAAATTTCAATGTGCACATACGAATAACAAATCGTGTGCTTTTAAAAGGCGTTTTGCGATTTTCAAACTATAAAAATTCTGCTAAGATAATCGAAGAGATTATTAGTATTATTATTATTAAGAAAATAATATTATTATTATTAAGGCCGAGACACATAGAATCCGTCATACGTTATACGTCGCCTTTTTCAACTGACATGAATGTACTGACGGAAAAGACTGGCACAATGAATACTTTGTTGACGGATATTAAATCAATTGTATGTTCCCCATTTTATTTATTTATGTTAAATTTATATATTTTATAAATTTTTTTTGTATCTTATTTAATTTTTCCTTAACACACAATACAAAAAATTTATTAAAACAATTTGAAAAACTCATCGATTTCTGTTAAAGTATTTAACGTACGTCAAAAGTTGACCAACGTACTTTGCTTTGACGCAGAAGTACTGAATGTGACAACTCACATAAGAAGGCATGTATTTCAACTCAGCTGTCAGTTGAAAAAGGCGTCGTATAACGTATGACGGATTCTATGTGTCTCGGCCTTTAGGATCGGTACACACATGCCGACGGGGTGACTTCGACTATATGCCGTTGATGTTGCCAACCGGTATTTTGATTCTATCCTGTGACTGACTGGACACAACATATGCCTTCACATGGGAAGCAGCAACTTAGTTAACCACGGAAAATTTGTTAGTTATCTGAAGTGTTTGAATCAACTAGTGTGAGTGAGATACAACATTTTCGAAAGAGAGCAAATTATCAGTTCTCTGGCTGCACCTAAAATAAAGTTGCTAACGAGGCTTCATGGTGACTGACTCAGACCTGCTTTGCAACTGAGAGCGAATATATATTTTTTTAAATTAAGGGTGTGCTGCATTCCATCGCTACCAAGAATGATAAAATAAAGATTACGCCTTGCCCATGATTTACCGTTTGATGACGTATTTGTTCCCTCGAAGAGATTGCCAAATGTTTCAGATATGCAAAACTAACTGCCTATTTCTCATTGTCGAATGAATTATTTCTTTCGTAGAAATATATTTAAAACAAAAACAAAATTTTATAAATTGTTTTTGTTTCAAATGTATTTATACGAAAGAAAGAACTCATTCGGCAATGAGAAATAGGCAGTTATACTTCCTCGTACAAAATTAATATTTTATGCTATATTTGGCAACTCTTCACACAATTTACTCAGAGAGATTTCCAATTTACTCAGAGAGATTTTCAACAAGCAAATCAAATCGGATTTATGAAAGTGCAAGTTTTGTGTTATATTTTATAATAAATTGTGTTATATTTTAAAATAAATATATTAAAATAATTATTAAATAACTAAAAGTGTAAAAAACTTATTAAAACTTGATTTTTAAAGCTCATAAACTGTAAACAAAAAAACCTAAATTAAAGAGAAAAGAGAACAAAAAGAGCAAGCATGAAGTGTGCAGTGGGCAATTGCAAACAAAGTAACAGGAAAAAAACAAGTGAGAAATAATTGTGTTAAAATATTGTTATCAATTTTTTTTTTTGTTTTCAAACAGCTGTGTCATTTTATAGTTTTCCAAAAGATGAAGCTCAAAGAAAATTATGGCTGATATATTGCAAGGAAAAATATTTGTTTTGAATGGGGAAAAAAGAAAAATAATTAGCACTTGGGTTCAATATTTATATTAAATAACTATAAATTAACAATTTCAAATAAAAAAACGTGAAAAATAAAATAATTTTTTAAAATTGTTTATTATCAAACAAATTTAATTTGAAAAATCGCAATTTGTCCCACTGTCCTGTTTTTACAATAACATAATAGTTCTCCAGCTGAATTTTATTAGCCAATGAGAACACATGTTGAGTGACGTCAGAGTTCCATCATGCGCAGAAAATAATTTTTATTTCAGCTTGTTGGCGTAATCTTTATTTTATCATTCTTGATCGCTAGTAATACCAACTCATAATGAAATATTTAATCCAAAAAATATCTATCAATGAGAATTACATTAACTAAATGGCACCACAACAATTAAACCAATTCAAAATTTACTCAATATGGACATTTTAAACAACAGAAGATTATTATGCTTCTCAGCTACTGATTTCAAATATACGAATCTACCAAAATATTTGTTGGAAGTAATTAGCAAAGTAATTGAATTAATTAATAAATACGTAATTGAAAATTTTTCTGGAGAAACGTGACAGATTGGAAAAATATTTAAATATTTTCACTCAGGCAAAATAATTGTATTATTTTAAAATAATATTGAGTTTGATGATATCAAAGCCTTTCCAACAATAAATAAATTGAGCTCGAATTCGTATCCATACAAAATCGACTACAGGGGGCAAATTAGAGCATGGTTAGGTTAGGTTAGAGGGCCGTTGTCCCTGGCGGGACAATCCACTTGGGTCCGTCGATATCGGTCCCTTTGTGATGCCCTTAAGCAGAGGATCTCCTAAGGGATGTCCTCCGCCGTTTCAAACCATCCTGTACCCCTGAAAAAGGATGATACCCCTGAAAGCTTCATGTTTGCCAGGCTGTCTAAGTCTGACAGGAATCGAGAGCCCAGCGCCACTGCCCTTGCATTTGCAAGGGCAGGACACTAACACAGAAGATGAAGGACAGTCTCCTCCTCCTCTTCATCATTGCAGCTTCTGCAATAGTCGTTGTATGTAAGACCCATCCTTCTCGCATGAGTCCCAAAGCTACAGTGTCCTGTCAGAACAGTCACCAGTTGACGCATGCGCGCCTTGTCAAACTTGAGAAGGTCGCGTGTTCTGCGCAAATCATAGTGGGGCCACGTGGCCCTTGCCACGAGACAGTTAGCCACGCTTTCCCACCTAAGTTGAGCTAGTTTGTATGATTCGCTTTCAATCAGAAACTTGCATCGCGATAATGGAATGCCAGTAAAGTGACTGATCATTGAACTGCTCAATTCAGTCCCCTGTCTGGCAATCTCATCCGCAGTATGATTGCCTGGACATCCAGAATGTCCCGGCACCCACCACTAATAGCAGAGATGGCTGCTTTGCTATCGGTAACAATGGAGATATTATTCGATATCCTATAGTACCTCAGCCATCTCGCTGCCCGAGTAATAGCAGAGATTTCGGCTTTCGGCTTGCAAGACAGTACAACCGTCTTGGAGCCGGAATGGCTCCGCCCGTTCTTGTTCCCCTTTTGGATCCGTCAGTGAAAACTCTAACTGAATCCTCGGGAAAGGAAAGTCTGTCCACCTGTTCCCTGTCAACGACAATGGAACGGAAAAGTCCACCAAAGAAGGGTCTTGGTACACAGTAGTCAATGTTGGCATGGATTTCCGAGTGCTCTCTTAAAATCCTAGCATGCCCATAGTCAGTCCTAGTCCATGGACATACCGTATTCAACCTGACCGCAGAGAATAGAGCCAATTGTCTGGCCAGAATGTCAACCGGGAGCCAATTTAGCATTGCAAAAATTGCTCCCGTTGGTGTAGATCGTAGTGCGCCTGTCATCAGTCTCGCTATGACCCGAAAGACTTTTTCAAAGGTCCTGCGAAGAGCCTTCTTGTCCATCGCATTCCACCATACCAACACCCCGTAAAAGAGTACTGGTTTAATAACAGCCTCAAGGATCCAATTGATCCCCTTAGGGTTGATACCCCATTTGAGGCCTACTGCCCTTTTGCATGTATAAATAGATAAATAGCCACTAAGGCCTTTTCCGCTCTCGCCTGTATGTTCTAAATTAGAGCATTCGATGTCAAATGAAATTTCCATTTAAATTGTATTGAAATTTCGATCGACTGCGGTAATTTGGCCCCAAGTCATTTTAACTATTTAAATTAGAATAATTTCAAAGTGTATTTCGAAGTAGATAAGCTTTTCTGACAGTGTTTCTTTCTAATCGTTATTTGCATGACTGACTCACCTTAGACAATGAATGAGAAGACTGATGCTGATGCGAATGCTTATTGTCAGTCGATGATGATGATGATGTATGATTTATAATGTTTTCCATTTGTTCTTTGGATTTCGTTGATGCTGATGATGGCTTATCAATGTTATTTGGTGGTTTTTTATTTGCTGTACTTGTTAACCGGGTGTCGTCCTCGTCTTGTGAACTATAGCAGCTGGATGATGAATTTACATTTGGTCCCAAACTGGAAGCGGAAATGGAACGTTCCTCAGTCTCTTTGTTGTGGGTCTCTTCATTGTGTTGTTGTTGCTGCATGTGGGCAATGGGTGGCAATTTTATAAATTCCTCATAATTGTTTTCATTGGCCTCTGTTGTTTTTTCCAAATCACTTGTCGCTTTATTTGCCGTCTTCGTCTGCTTTAAAGAACTCTGCAGCATTTGTTGTGACCGTAAGAGTTCCCAGTTCGTACGTGCATTCGATATGATTTCTTCGCGCCGTATTATATTGAATACTTCGCTATTGCTAAGGTTACTATTAGCCTCCGATAATTCTTTATTGGCACGCCAAGTCATAGCAGCTTTTCTCACCTGTTCGGTGATGGGCATTTGACTAAGTGTTTGTAATTTCGGCAAGTAACTTACCAAAAATGAAACACAATCGCCCGCCAGAGTTAAGGGATTATTTTCTATGGTTATTTCAATTAGACTTTGGGCCTTTGCTATTGTTGACATATCGTCCACCCTGTGCAAATCGTTGTGACACAACCATAAGCGCTCCAGTGCGAGGAGATGTTGAAAACCGTTGATACGCTTTAGTTTATTGCGTTTCAAATTCAACTCCTTGAGGTTGTGCAAACCCATAAAGTCGTTGTGATTAATTTGTCGTATTTGATTGCCAGCTAAATTAAGTGATTTCAATTCGATCAGGCAATTGATTTTATTGGAAATAGAGCACAATTTATTGCCATGCAGATCTAAAACACGCAGGGTAGACTTTAGAGATGAGAGGCCGGTGATGTCAGAAATGCGATTCTTGCCCAACAGCAGTACCGTGAGAGCTGATAGGCCGTCCAGATTGGAGATGCGTTCTATTTGATTATCGTACAGATCCAAAAATACCAGATTCTGAAAGATTTTACCATAATTTGCAATCAACTGTTTGTTCTTTATTAACAAATGGGAATACAGGGCAGCACGTTTGTCTTCTGCCTCCTCGTCTTCTGCGAAGACCTCATCTACTTCAGTTGTTAGCAGAGTGGATTGTGTGGAATCTGTTGTTATGTTGCTGGCCGAAGAATCGAAACTCTTCAAATTTCCCAAAACCTCGGCTCTTTTGAGCAAAGCGCTTCGGGGATTTTGCCTGGTACTTTTATTTTTTAAGTTCAATTGCAAGTTTAAGTTGCTGATAAAACTTTTAGATTTGCGCATGCCAAAACGTGATTGTGCCGGATGTGGCTGGTGGTTGTCTTTGCGGTTATTCGTTTGACAATTGTTCATATTAATAGATTTGTGCAGCAGCCTGTTACGCTGCAATATGTAACTACCAAAAGTGATGGAATTTTTAATGGGCTGTGCATTGAAAGGCAACTTCAGGTGGGCGGGTGGTGCAGGTACTTGTGGTTGCAACTGTTCTACAATTGGTTTGGCCACAGCCAAAGGTAATCGTTGTTTGTTGTTGTAAAAATGTTGATGAGTTTGGTTTGCTGAAATATTTTGTTCGGCATTTTTAGAAACAATATCATTAACTGTTTGTTCTTTGGTGTTGTTGGTTTCCTTTTCGGCTGGTTGTTCTTTTTGTTGTTGTTGCTTTTCATCTTCCTGCTGTAGTGGCTGCTGGTCCTTGGGTATGTGAAATGTATTTATGAGATTGTGTTGCAGGGATAACAATCTTAGATTTGTTTCATTTTCAAATATGGGTATCGCGGTCAGACCACGTTTATCGTAATTTATACGATCTGGTAATTTTTCTTGTTCTTTGGCATTGCGTTGTATACGACAGATGCCGTTTGCCTGTTGAACTACAATTGCAGAATATGGTGATGCACAAGGTGTTTCGCCAGGAGGAGGTGTTGCACTGACAATCACAGCCACTGTTGTTGGGTTGGGGCGATTCGAGTTGGAGTTTGAAGATGATGTTGATTTGGAACGTTGCCTGTGTATGGGCCCTCTTAAGGCTGGTCTTCTGCGCAGTATTGTTGGCTGCCTTAATACCTGGGGTAGACCGGTAATTAAATTATTTATACATTTACTATTATCAACTATTCTTCCGGCAGCTAGTGATTTTCCATTATATTGTATTTCCAGTTGATTAACTAAGTTTCTGTTTGCTTGTTGGCTGTGGAGTGTCTTAAATGTTGTATTCGATAAAGTGCTGTAAGAACGTCGTATAGTTTTTTGTGGTCGATTTGTAAGACTAGGAACAAATGGTTCTATTTTCAGCAAATTTGATTGAGGTATTAATGTTGTTGCTGTTGTTGCCGTTGTTGTCGATGTGGATGGTGATGATGTTACTGCAGCTGCTGCTCTATGTGCTGTTGGAAGATGAATAAGCTCTTTATTACTTAACAATTTCAACTTTGCATTAATATGATTTTAATAATGATAAAGTGTCCCAAGAGATGTGAAAAGTTGCACAAGTCTGGGATATTCTAAAATATGTACTTCAATAAAGTTTGACTATTTTAAGACTAATTTTTGGATAGCCAGCCTTTTGTATCACCCATCATAATGGGTTTCCAGGGACTACAGTTTTGTATCTTACACCCTCAAAAGAAAGCCCCATTATCAGTGAAAGCTATATTATTCAATCTTCAAAATACCCTAAAAAAAAATTTGCTGCATAAATCTAACGAAACAATTCATTATATTTTTTAAAAAAATTCCATGAAAATTTTGAGATTATTGCGAAATTATTGTGAAATGAAGTAATTTCAATGAATAAATGTAATTGCTTTGTTGTATTGATGATATTATTTTCTGGCATCATTAAAATTGTTTCATTAAATCCATGAAATTAGCTCGTACCATCAACGAAAACATTTCATTTGTTGGACGCAGTTTTAATTAAACTAATTTTGACGAAACTTGTTTCATTTATGCAAAGAAACTTGACGTTCATTGAATTTTAATGAAATATTTCATTGAATTTAATTTTAATGAAATTTTTTATTGAATTTAATTTTAATGAAAATTTTCATTGAATTTAATTTGAATGAAATTTTTTATTGAATTTAATTTTAATGAAATTTTTCAATAACTTTAATTTTAATGAAATTTTTCATTGAATTTAATTTTAATGAAATTTTTCATTGAATTTAATTTTAATGAAATTTTTCATTGAATTTAATTTGAATGAAATTTTTTATTGAATTTATTTTTAATTAAATTAAATTTTAATTAAATTAAATTAAATTCAATTTAATTTGAATGAACTTTTTCATTGAATTTAATTTTAATGAAACTTTTCATTGAATTTAATTATAATGAAATTTTTCATTGAATTTAATTTTATTGAAGCTTTTCGTTGAATTTAATATTAATGAAATTTTTCATTGAATTTAATTTTAATGAAATTTTTCATTGAATTTAATTTTAATGAAATTTTTCATTGAATTTAATTTTAATGAAATTTTTCATTGAATTTAATTTTAATGAAATTTTTTATTGAATTTAATTTTTCATTGAATTTAATTTGAATGAAATTTTTCATTGAATTTAATTTTAATGAAATTTTTCATTGAATTTTAATGAAATTTTTCATTGAAATTAATTTTAATGAAATTTTTCATTGAATTTAATTTGAATGAAATTTTTCATAAAATTTAATTTTAATGAAATTTTTCATTGAATTTAATTTTTCATTGAATTTAATTTGAATGAAATTTTTCATTGAATTTAATTTTAATGAAATTTTTTATTGAATTTAATTAAATTAAATTAAATTCAATTTAATTTGAATGAACTTTTTCATTGAATTTAATTTTAATGAAACTTTTCATTGAATTTAATTTTAATGAAATTTTTCATTGAATTTAATTTTATTGAAGCTTTTCGTTGAATTTAATATTAATGAAATTTTTCATTAACTTTAATTTTAATGAAATTTTTCATTGAATTTAATTTTAATGAAATTTTTCATTGAATTTAATTTTAATGAAATTTTTCATTGAATTTAATTTGAATGAAATTTTTTATTGAATTTATTTTTAATTAAATTAAATTTTAATTAAATTAAATTAAATTAAATTCAATTTAATTTGAATGAACTTTTTCATTGAATTTAATTTTAATGAAACTTTTCATTGAATTTAATTTTAATGAAATTTTTCATTGAATTTAATTTTATTGAAGCTTTTCGTTGAATTTAATATTAATGAAATTTTTCATTGAATTTAATTTTAATGAAATTTTTCATTGAATTTAATTTTAAAGAAATTTTTCATTGAATTTAATTTTAATTAAATTTTTCATTGAATTTAATTTGAATGAAATTTTTCATTGAATTTAATTTTCATGAAAATTTTGATTGAATTTAATTTTAATGAAATTTTTCATTGAATTTTAATGAAATTTTTCATTGAAATTAATTTTAATGAAATTTTTCAGTGAATGAAATTTTTCATTGAATTTAATTTTAATGAAATTTTTCATTGAATTTAATTTTTCATTGAATTTAATTTGAATGAAATTTTTCATTGAATTTAATTTTAATGAAATTTTTCATTGAAACTCATAGAATTTATGAAGGAAATTCTTTAAAAAAAACTATGTTTTTTTGATTATGATACCAAATTCCATTCTTTGGACCTTCCTTGACACAAAAATATATCAATTGCTTAGCAAAATTACAAAAAAAAAACTTTAAAAATTTTTGTTTTTTAGAGGTTGCTGTAGTTTTTCTTAGGCGAACTTTTTTTCCTCTAGCCCGACTCCACCCATTTATGAACAGGAGCTGTTCTATCCTTCAAGATATATTTATACAAAATTTCAAGGGTCTGGCTCTTTTCGTTTGGACTGAATCGTGATTTCCACAGATGTTCGGACGGACATGGCTAGATCGTTTCAGATTTTATCACTGATCAAGAATATATATACTTTATGGGGTCTCAGAGGGATATTTTGCTGCGTTACATACGGAATGACAATGTGAATATACTCTTCAATTCTCGTTTGGAGATTAAAAAAAGAAACAAATAGCACCCTATACCACAATATATCACCTTTAAGCATTTCGTAACAATTTCAAAATGAAATGGTGTAGTACTTGCAAATGTTGTTGCTTTTGTTGCTGTTGTGCTCAAAATGTTGTTTCTTTGCTTATTTGTTGCTGATGATGATAATGGAAGTATTTTCGCTTTATTTTGCTCATTAGCTTTGGCTGATCCTCGGGCAAATGAGGACGATAGTGATGCTTCAAATGTTGATAAGGTTGCAGCAGTTGTTGTATTGGTTGTTGTTCCCTTAAGTGGTAGTGCTGCTGCTGTTTTTGCTGTTCCCTTAGAAGTCTTGTCATTATGATGAAAGGTGGCCGATTTTACTCGTATTTTCGATATTGACATTTCATGTAAACATTTCCTTATGCTATTTTCTCTTCTTCAAATAAAGCACATATTTATTTCTTTCCTTTCCATATTTCATAATCCAATCTACTATTAGTTTACATTCATCATAGTAAAACTGTTGTCCATAAATTTCATTTTGTTTTATCTGCAAATATTTTGTTTTCATTTATTAGTGGCAGCTTTTCTATGTGTGTGTGTACATACCAAGTTTTCTTATCCTGGCACTTCTTACCTGTAAAGCTTTTTATCTCTGCCATTTCCTGTGTATGACTCTGGATACAAGTGACTAAATATATCAAATAATTATATTATTCTTTTTGAGTTGTTTGTTGCATTTGCTTAATTATATTGATATTTTAGAAAAAATAAAAATATTTGAACACATTTAATTTTAGTATTTGATTTCTTTAAAAATAATATCTGTTTTCCATTCCATTCGAAATGAAATGCCTTTATTTTGTATCTAATATTTTAAGAAGTTTGTTTATTCGAATTATATAGAGGCATACGGTTGCTATAGCTTAGCTAACAGTTTATTTAATGTATATGTTTGTTGTTGTTGTTTTTCTTTTAATTTCTAAGGAGCCTTTCCATTTGTATGTCGTTTCAAGTGAACAGTGTTGTGAAAAAGTTAGATGTCTCAACGATATGATTTAGTTTTTGTGTGCTATATCATACTTAGATTTTCTAATCTATTCTACTGTCCTGTAGACCACTCTACTCACTCTGTTTTGCTGTACTGAACTCTACTCTACACTGTATTCGAGGCTTTTCTAGAACATTGTACTCTAGTCAACCCTGTTCTGAAGTACCTCACTCTACGATATTTTTCATGAATCTATTCCGTTTGAACTTTAGAATTTGCTGCCTTAAATTGCTCTACTCTATACTACTTTACATTATCCTAATTTCCTCCACTCTTCTCAAATCTACTTTACTGTAATCTATTCTACTCTAGTTCATCCATCTTCCCACCGGCTAAAATATAGTTTTTTTTTTATCTTGGACCAGCACTCAGGGGATGACCCCTACATATGCAGTGCATTGCGCTGGAACTGGAAACGAAGGCATAGTATTGATGGGAATTAGGAAAGATGAGAAGATAGACAGTTTTTTTTGTAGCTATTTCAACCTTTTTTACTTCGCCGGCTAATTTTTGCTACAGGGCCGACGAATGTGGGTGCTGTTACTCTGCTTTTTAGTACATGATAGTGTCAGTCGCCGCCAATTATGTTCAGTGACCAGCGCCATGCCTTCATCATTGAAACAGGCTGGCAACAACTAACACAACCACGCACTAATGCTGTTCAGAAGAATTCAACACAATATTTCATGACTCAGTGCGGGCTCGAACTCAGGACCCTCCGCTTCATAGTCTCGTGTTCTACTACTTCAGCCAACAGCAGCCACAATACAGAATATGTGATGTGATATACACAAGTAAGACGGTAACGCACGCTATCTCATATACGAAGTTAGTACACCAGTTCCACACTTTGCGTCGTGGCTACCTTCCAAAAAAAAAAAACGCGACTCAAATTGAAACGACACAAAATGAATTATGATTTTTCATAGCAAAATATGTAAAGATCGAAGTTGGGTTCCAGGGTTACGAAAATTTTACTTTTTAAAGAGGAAATTGAACAAAATAGATATTTTAAAAACAACAAATTTTATTTCATGCATCCATACACAAAAAAATAAAACAACAAATTCAATTAAAACAAAATAAAATATTCAATTAATTTATAAAAAACAAAATGAAAATTATCACTGTCTGATGAGTCCATAGTGGCTGTTGTCGTAAGCCAGCTTTCTTTCACAAAAAATCGGTCCACTGTTTGCTGAACAGCTTTTTTATACCGTCCAAAAAAGAATTTGGAGGGTATATTCACTTTGTCATTCCGTTTGTAACGCATCGAAATATCCATCTCAGACCCCATAAAGTATATATATATTCTTGATCAGTGATGAAATCTAAGACGATCTGAGTATGTCCGTCCATCCATCCGTCTGTCTGGGGAAATCACGATTCAGTCCAAACGAAAAGAGCTAGACTCTTGAAATTTGGTATAAATATATCTTGAAGCTTAGAGCAGGTTAAGTTCGGAGATGGGCTAAATCGGGCAAGGGGGAAAAAAGTTCCCCTAAGAAGAACTAAACCAATCCAGAAAAAACAACATAATTTTTAAAGTTTTTTGGTTATTTTGTTAAGCAAATGATATATTTTTATGTCAAATACGGTCCAACGCCTTAAATTTGAAGGTATAAAATAATTATTTTTGGACCCCGCCCACTTTAGTTGGCGTTATTATATGCAAAAATAGCATAAAAATTTAACAAATTGTTTTACTTAAGCCTACATTCCTTAAAAATAAAATTTTTAAGCTTTAATGACGAAGCTGAGACGATACCTGGTACTCCTCTTCCCTACCGCTTCTCCCCCTTCACCCACTAAATGACCCTACAAAAAATTTTTTTTTTAATTTTGTATATAATCATCCCAAGCATTTATTTTTAGAGTTTTATGACTGCCTGTTTCTGCCCTACCCCCTCCTCTCCCTTTGCCCCCTAAATGACCCTATCAAAAAAAAGTTATTTCAATTTTGCATATAATCATCCCAAGCATTTATTTTTAGAGTTTTATGACAAAGGTGAAATGTTTCCCCCACAGCCCTTGCCAGAGCGACCCCGCCAAAATACAGTCTTAATACCCTCCAAAGAGAATTGGGCCCTATAAAGTAAATATGTATATTATTGATTAGTGATGAAGTCTAAGACGGTCTAGCAATGCCCATACGTTCGTCTGTGGAAAACATGATGTTGTCCATTTTTGAACCCCGCCCCCTTTAGTAGGGGTTGACGTACGATATTATATAAAGGAACTCTGTCCCACCAAGTTAAACATTTTAAATTCACTTACTAAATATTTGGAGGGTATTTAAGATTCGAGCCGGTCGAATATAACGTTTTTACTTGTTTTAATGTAAAATAAATTGCTTTGTAGCAATTTGAGTTCATAACTACCGCCTGGTACACTTTAAAACTCCTTCCGCTCTTAGGATCGTTTCTTAAAAAAATCGCCATAGTTTCGTCAATCAAATACGTCGCACAACACACTAGTTGAAACTGAACTCTAAAATTAGCAAAGCAAAGTGAAAATAAAACTCCATTAAAATTGCGTTGATTTTCAGTTAGAAAGGGAATCCCCGAGTTTTGATGGCATGGCGCAATTATTTAGAAACAAAAATCGTTTCCATCTTTTATAACAAAAAAGAAGAAAATTAACAAAAAAGAGAAATTAAAGACTGCAACTCACAACAATGCAACTTCGAAAATCTAGTAACAAAACTTTGAAAAAAAAAACGCAAAACGAAACGACGCAAAGCGAGTTATTGGTGTATACATTTTCCAATACCTTGCCGTATTTCTGCAGTGAAGAACTTCTGCTTTTAAACAAAGTGAACAATATAGGGATATTTTTTTAATTAGGACCAGCGCTCAGAGGATGACCCATACAATGCCTTACGCCGGAACTAGAAAGTAGGTGTTGTGTTAATCCAATAAACATAAAGCCTCACTACTATCTAACAGATATTGTAAGGTTGCATTAGGCATCTGTGACACAATGTCGCTTACTTTGTAACCAGTTAGAAGACACCTTGAACACTATTTCGCCTACACTGTAGGCTGTCTTTCATTGAACATAAAGTGTGGCACACATCACTGAAGATACATATGTAATGTGGTATGGAATGTTCGTCGCTGTGTCTGTTCTATTCTAGTCAACCTCTAAATATTTCTACCATTAAGGGTCATTATTACCACTTCATGTTAGTTAAAAGTACAATATATTTACAATACAATATTTTTACAGTAACTGATTGTCTTTTAAAATAATTTTTCTTATCAAAATTGTTTTCAGTTGATTATTATTAAGCTGGTTTTTATTTAGAGTGTTTATTTTTTATAGAGTGACACAAGTTTAACTCACAATAGAACAAGGAAATATATATTTAACATCAATGAAAGGGGCGTTATTGGAAAGAAAATTTTATGAAATCAATGTTTAAATATGATTTGTGCCATGTGGCCGCTACGGCTGGCGCGTACAAGGCTCAATCGGCAACAACAATTTCCAACAACAAAAAAAACTTTCTTAAAGTGGAAGAACACAACTCCCGTTGTTGAGAACGGCGACAAATTAATTGATTAGGAGTATCTTTAATGCCACACGAAATCCTACTTTTAACTTTTAACTAGGTAAGCATCCCAATCCGTCCTGGATTACACTTAGGCCTCATAGGCCTGTTGTGCGCTCTATAATAAGGAGTTCCCATTCTACTGTAGGGAGCCTCCACGGATACCATGGAAACCTCTGAGTGTGGTTACGTCAAGAACCTAGTTTCTTCAATGTACTTCCTTAAGTCTCTCCAATTAAAACCCCCAATAAATTCCATCTTCTGTATAATCTCCTGATTAAATGTTTGTCTTCTGACTTGGCTAAAAGCTGGACAGTAGCACAAGTAGTGCTCCAGTGTCTCGTCCTCTTCCTGGCAGGCCCTGCATGTTATATCGCCAACGATACCCATTCGTGCCAGGTGAGTCCTTAACTCTGTATGTCCTGTTATTAAATGAACCAACCTCCGTAGTGCTGGCCTACTCAATGTCAGGACCTCCTTTGTCCTACTACCATCTGGGTCCACCCATAGAATTCTAGTCACCCTACCTACGGTAGAGTGCTGCCAATCTCTTGTATGCAATTCTATAGCCCATTGCTTCAGTTCGTTCTTAAAAACCTGAAATGGCTTCGGACTATCTAGTGTGCTGTTCGCCATTAATGCTCCCATCTTTGCTAGCCTATCTGCCTCAACATTTCCAGGTATCCCCTGATGTCCTGGAATCCATATTATTTCTATGCCCCCCAAATTGCGTGTATGAGTTAATCTCATCCTTGCACTGTAGTACACACCCGGATTGAACCAAATGATTCCTCAGGGCCTCGATGACCTTCCTACTATCCGTGAATATACGAATCGGTAGTCTGTTATCGATTTCCTTCAACCATTTTACTTTTAACTAACAAGAAATTGTAATAATGGCCCTTAAAGATTTGTAGTGCATGCATGAAAATCCATAATAATTTTACATAATTTTGTACTTTATATAAGTAATATGTTGTTCAGACATGCATTTCTAATTTAGTCAATATTCACTTTATTGCCGTAATTATCTGCCTGTTTACATATACAAAATTTAGTCATTTTTATTAACGTATGACAACTAAAAGTAAACGATTTTCGTATTCATGGGACAAATCTGGAATAGTTTTCTTTTTATATATTTCCAAAAATTAATTGAAGGGTATATTCACTTTGTCATTCCGTGTGTAAGGCAGCGAAATATCCCTCTAAGATCCCGTAAAGCATATATATATTCTTGATCAGTGATGAATTCTAAGACGATCTAGTCATGTCCGGCCATCCGTTTGTAGAAATCACGATACAGTCCAAACGAATTGAAGGAGACCCTTGAAATTTGTTGTAGATAGATTTTGAATAGATGAATTTGATAGATTTTACAAGTAAAGCTCGTAAATGGGCTAAATCGGGCCAGAGGGAAAAAAGTTCCCCTAAGAAGAACTAATACCACCTCTAAAAAACAGCAGAAATTTCAAAGTTGTTTTTTTTTTGTAATTTTGTTAAGCAAATGATATATTTTTATGTCAAAAACAGGTTCAAAGCATTGAATTTGGAACCAGAAAATCAGAAAAATCCGGGCACAGCCCCGCCCACTAATAGGAGCGTTATCATAAGATATTATATGCTAAAATTGTGTAAATATTTGACATATTCCTTAAAAATTAAATTTGTAAACTTTTATGGCGAAGCTGAGATGTTCTCCGATCTTCATCTGTTCTACTTTTAACCCCTAAAAGGGCTATTAGACACGCATACTTGTCTGCAGACATGTGTGATGGCATACCAAATCTCACTGTCTAATAGCATGTATGTCGAGTACGTCCGACATGTATGTTGGTTTTCAAAAATTTTTGATTTTCTGATGTCTGTCGCATACCAACATACTCGTCTAATAGCGTGTCTGTCGTACTTCATATAAAAATTCAGTTCGCTTGTTGACGCTAATGTGTGCTAATCGGAAAGTTGTAAAAAAAATGCATTAAACAATATAAAAGCCTGCCGTAATTGTGGCAAATAAAATCATATTATAACACAATAAGCAATTAAAAATTATGGGATGCAATAAATTAAAATAAAAATTAATAAAAATAGATTGTAATAGTATTTCATTGATATCCATAGCCGTTAAACTTTCTGATTCATTGCCATGCTTTCGCTTTAAAAATTTCTTTGTACTGAAGTATGCCGTCAGTGTTCGATAGTGTAATAGCAAAACACAAAGTATGCCATCACACATGTCTGCAGACAAGTATACGTGTCTAATAGACTTGTGTCCAACTAGCTCATTCGCTCAGTTTTGACAAGAACCTCTGATCAAATCCATTTAAATTACATAGGTTTGATTAAAGGTTCTTGTCAAAACTGAGCGAATGAGCTAGTTGGACCCAAGGCTAGTGTCTAATAGCCCTTTAAATGACCCTACCAAAAAAAAAAAAAAAAAATTTTTTTTTTACAAAATTTACTTTTAATAATTTATGAAAAAAAAACAATTTCTTAAAGGAACAATTTTCAATTTAGCTCCGCGCTTTTTGTGCACTTTGATATAAAATGTCAACTGCAGAAATAACGTCAATTGATTTTATGCTGATGGAAAGGTTTTTACTTACTAAATATTTGTAGGATATTTAAGATTCGACCCGGTCCCCAGAATATAACGTTTTTACTTGCTTTTTTTTAATTTTAGAATTAATCATAAATTTAAGGCTCGATATATTTTGTTTATAGTTCTTTTTACTTTTTACACATTTTAGGTGCTAAGTCTCGACTAACTTTGTTCAGTGAGTTGTGTTTCGCTCACTAAACACACTTTTTAGCAGGGCTGTATTTCTAATGTTACTCAATATTATATTAAAAATTTATATTTATTGAACAATAATTAATTGAAATTTTATATAGATAATTGAGCTCACTTATTCTGTTTATTGGACTGAGTTCAATTTAGGCGTGCATCTGAACACGGTGCGAGTATAAAATAATTAAGAAAATTTTTTTATTAGATCAAAGTTTATGAAAATTTTTTACAAACTTCAGAGAAAGACTATTTCCTTATTTGAAGTTAAATTGGTTTAATTCAATGACATTTTATAAACAAAAACTAAATTTATGCTCAAATGAAATATAGTTTAAACCTTTTTTTTCGAATGTACACATTAACCGAGAATCAGGCAGAATGTGGCAAAATAGTTTGCAATATAAAGGTATAATTCACAAAAATATATTTTATTTTTTTGAACTGCTTATTTGACCTATTTTTATACCCTCCAAAAAAGAATTTGGAGGGTATATTCACTTTGTCAATCCGTTTGTAACGCAGCGACATATCCATCTGAGACCCCATAAAGTATATATATTCTTGATCAGTGATCAAATCTAAGACGAACTGAGCATGTCCGTACGTCCGTCCGCCTGTGGAAATGACGATTCAGTCCAAACTAAAAGAGCTAGAATCTTGAAATTTGGTATAAATATATCTTGAAGAATAGCACAGGTTAATTTCGGAGATGGGCTAAATCGGGTAAGAGGGAAAAAAGTTCCCCTAAGAAGAACTAAACCAACCTCTAAAAAACAACATACATAATTTTTAAATTTTTTTTTGTAATTTTGTAATTGTAAAAAAATAAAAAAAAATAAATAATTTTTGGACCCGGCCCCCTTTAGTGGGCGTTATTATATGCAAAAATAGTGTAAAAATTTAACAAATTGTTTTACTTAAGCCTACATTCCTTTTAAGCTTTAATGACGAAGCTTAGACGTAACCTGGTACTACTCTACCCTGTCCCCTCCTCCCCCTTTGCCCCTTAATGACCCTTTCAAAAAAAAAAAAAAATATTAAAAATAAATTTATGTGTGTGAAGATAAATACGCCGAGTTAAACAGGTCATTAAAGGTTAATTTACAGGCTATGAGAGTGTGTGTGATCTTGTAAGGATTTTGCACCTATTGGCCAAATAAGAAGTTGGCATGCATTGCGAGTATATACAAAATGTTATATGGGATATAAGACACTCCCATAATCCTTTTGTATGTAAATATGGATTTTCGTAAAAAAATTCACTGTTTGCCATTTCGTTACGTCATAACATATTTAACTTCACAGCTCAATACGTTGTTTCGTAACTACTTACGTCAAAACATGTTTAACTTGGCATATTTATCTTCCCTCACATAATAAATTTTACATTAAATTATCCCAAATATTTATTTTTAGAGTCTTATGGCAAAGGTGAAATGTCTCCCCCACGGTCCTTGCCAGAGAGCCCCAAAAAGTACAGATTTAATGCTCTCCAAAAAGAATTAGACCACATAAAGTATACATATTCTTGATCAGTGATGAAGTCTAAGACGGTCTAGCAATGCCCATACGTTCGTCTGTGGAAAACATGATGTAGTCTATTTTTGGACCCCGCCCCCTTTAGTAGGGGTTGACGTACGATATTATATAAAGGAACTCTGTGCCACCAAGTTAAACATTTTCAATTTACTTACTAAATATTTGCAGGGTATTTAAGATTCGACCCGGTCGAATATAACGTTTTTACTTGTTTTTTTTTATAGAAATATGTCAAACAAGAAGATTATAAGTATAAAATATTTTTTATTTAAGATACAAGGAACTGCATATCTTAAAGGGAAAAAATATTTGCATTGAGATATGTACGTATTTCAAAAAATATTACGACCAATTTGAATACTTCAATATAAAGACATAAAGATATGTACCACATATATATGTATGTATGTATGTATTGTAATATGAGAATAATTACTATTTATAGTCATTTGGTAAGCTCCTTAAAACTAAAAACCACCCATATATGCAATCGTTCTTTTCCCTTATTACAGTAAATTGCAAATTGCTTTCCATACATTAAAACTTTCTTGGAAAAAACAAATTAATTGAAATTGCCATCTTCGTAGGGAATAACATGTACTATATGTACAAGCATACACACACACACTCACATATGTATATTTTTAAATGTTGATAAATATTTATTTATATTGTTTTTACAATAATATTAATAATTAAAATGATTGTGAAGCAGTTATTGCTCGTACATCTCGAAATACATACTGCAGAAGCACATACAATTTACATAGATATGTGTGTGTGTTTATGTGTTTGTACATGAGTAGTGGTCATTGCAACTTACCATAAAACGTACAACATATTCATATTGTATAATTGTATTCATAAGATAATGAGACACTTTTCATGTTTTCTGATGGATGTTATTTAAATTGTGGTTTCATGTCTCTGTTCGTATTCAGCAAAAAAAAAAAAAAAATCCTCCAGAAAGTATACCAGCAGTTAATTGGTAACTGCTTACCATTTGATTGATAAACGGCTTAAATTTATTCCAGTAGTTCAAATAACACTTAAAACCGTATGGCAATAGAACTTTGAAAAAGGCCAAAGTATTTTATGTTATTCTACTTACTCCCAGCCTTAAAATATTTGAAGGAATGAAATACAATCGACTCGTGATAATTTGAAATAGAAGGAACCAGAGAAAAAGTACAAATAATCGAGTTTTCATTTTAACTAGACTTCAAAATATCGAAAGAGAGACAGACAAAATTCAAATTAACAAGAGTTTTTATAAAAAAAAGCAAAACCATATGCACGCACTAAATTCCGCAAAAGCAAAGCAAAGAAATTAATTTTTTTTATGTTAGCAACTAGACTTGTGTCCAATTAGCTCATTCGCTCAGTTTTGACAAGAACCTCTGATCAAACCCATTTAAATTACATAGGTTTGATTAAAGGTTCTTGTCAAAACTGAGCGAATGAGCTACTTGGACCCAAGGCTATTAGCAACTGTCGATGTAGTGGTGTATACTAAAATCGTGGCACAGAAACTAATGCAAACGATTTAAATTTCTTTCAAAAACAGAACCAAAATCACATTAGGAGTTCAAATGAAAGAGTGTAGAATAACCGAACTTCAAATTATAGAACGTTGGCGACCAAGATGTCATTTTTGTACCACATCGCAAAAAACTAAAATAAATGGTTGTTTTATTTATTTTATATTTTGCATAAAACACAGCAATTAAAATAATTCAAATTATATAGCGCGTCGGCGATCAAAATGCCATTCAAATAATTTCAAATTATTGAGGGACCAAATTGCATAGATATTTTTCAATTTATGGAGTGTTTTTCAAGGGACTTGGAAAACAGTTCAAATTACCGCGAGATTCAAATTAGCGAGTTTCAAATTATCAAGAGTCGACTGTAATTAAATTAAAAACGATTTGACCTTTAGGCTTTGAAGTCAAGTGAACTATTTATCGATTGAAATTATTTGATAATTTTTTTTTAAATAATATTACCTGCAGGCAAGCCAATTAGGTTTCTCAATGTCAATACATGGTAATAATTTGCATTTCATAAAATCAAATGAATAAATTAATTAATTAACATATTATAAAAATTTTTTAGAAATTATTAAAATTGGCTGAAGTAGTACAACACGAGCCTATGAAGCGGAGGGTTCTCAGTTCAACCCCGCGCTGAGTCATGAAATATTGTGTGTCACTGATCACTGCACATAATTGGCAGCGGCTGACACTGTCATGTACTAAAAGCAGAGTAACAGCACCCTCCTTCGTCGGCCCTGTAGCAAAAAATTTGCCGGCGAAGTAAAAAGGTTGAAATAGCTACAAAAAATTTTCTATCCTCTCATCTTTCTTCATCTGTCCCCTCAATATTATGCCCTCCTTTCTAGTTCCAGCGCAATGCACTGCATATGTAGAGGTCATCCCCTAAGTGCTGGTCCTGACATATTAGACAATAAGCCACTTTAGTGTGGTCCTTTCCGGGCTTAGGTATCATGTTAATCAAAGAAATCTTTCATTCCACGGGATAGTATTCTAGAAGAGATATCGTTGTGAAAAATTATATTACTAAATGTGTAATAATCAGAGCTCAGATTTACTCGATTTTACTCGCGAGTGACAAATACTCGCGAAGAAGAGTACTCGAAGATTACGAGTGTTACAAAAAGTTTACTCTCCACTCGTTTGTTTTAGGTGGGAGTACTCGCGAGTACTCCTTTTTAAAAAGTAAGAGTGGGAGTAAAAATCTTCGAAATAGAGTGAGAGTTTACTCTTAAGAGTAAAATCGAGTGAAAAAATAGAAACTGTTTCAGTGTTGTCAGATAATTTTTTTTCTTCCCCCCAAAAAAATTTAGAAACCCCCTAGATTCTACACTTTTTCTTAAAAAACCCCCTAAAGCAGAAAAGTTTAAGTAGTAATTTGGTTTCATCATTCTTATCTCTATTAAATTTGAATTGAGGTACCATCATTCTTACGCGAAAAGCGCGAAAACTCCCAAATTTTTATTTTATTTTTTTTATAAAAAGCCCCCAAAAATATATATCTGCAATCTTTCTTTCTTTTGTAAGAGACGGCTTGAGGAAGTTTGTTACGGGTACATGAACTTCTTTTGTTTGGAATGCAAATCCAATATGTTTTTTCGTATTTTGGTGTACAATAAGGTCTCCTGTTAGCCACCATAATGCTTTTACAAGATTTGCATAAAGCTTTGTAGTTGTATCCCTGAACATTGGCTAACCAATCTGAAATTTAATTTTGCATTTATTGTCTTTAAAATTTTATTTAAAAATACAATAGCCTTAAAGTGCTGATCTGCTTCCCACTCCTTTTTATATTTTTGTTTATATATTAAATTTTTCATTCATTTTAAAATTTTTTATATAAAAACAAAAAACAACAAAAATATTTAAGTTTATATAATTTATAAAGACTTTTGTTATTGTTAAATTATTATAAATAATTTTATCCTGAAGAAGATATCCAGAGGATATCGAAATATTGAAATAAATATAAAATAAATAGTTTTTATAAAAATAAGCCTCAAGCTCAATATAAATTAAAATAAAATAATCAAAGGCTAAAAAAAAAAAAAAAAAAAAAAAAAATAGAACAATATATATATATGTTATCCTTTTTTGGAACATTTTTAATAAATTGTAAAGATGAACAAGTTTTTAAAATTTATATTTTGCAGTTCAAGGAAAACCAACAAAATTGATTTAACGAGAAAAATGTTTTAATGTTTGTATTTGCGTGATTAGTTTCAAAATCGTCATTTCGATACATCTTCGACATGCTCAGTTGTTAAATTATATACTATTACGTACCAAACTATAAATTTGAAAATCCCCTAAAAATCCCCTAATTAAAATTTTCTTACCCCCAAATTTCCCCCTAAAGAATATTAACCCCTAAATCTGCCCCTAAATAGAAGAAAAATCCCTAAATCTAGGGGGAAACCCCCTAATCTGACAACACTGAACTGTTTGTCTTTGCTGACTTGTGTGTGCGTGCGGTTTTTGTGTACTCTTTCAGTCCTTCCATACAGTGCGCGTGTGCGGAGCAATTAGTTGGTTTTATAAAAAAAGTTTTATTATATTTTTAAAAGTTTACTTATATTTTCTATATTATAATGAACAATAAAGACATAAATAATGAAACGCGAAAATATTTTCGTTATGACTTTGAAGGAAACAACACAATTTGTGAAATTAACAATTGTGGAAAAAAATTAAGTGGAAATTTTTTTTTGTATAAGAAATACTGAAAGAGTACTCGGCAAGAGTACAATCTGCTCGATTTCGAGCGTATTTTACTCGCACTCGAAATCGAGCAAACCATATGCGCTCTTATTCGAGTGGCATAGAAAAATAGAGTACACTCGATATTCTTTTTTCACTCGCAGGAGTACTCGCGCTCGAATTCGAGCGAGTTTCACTCTCTACTCAAATTCGAGCGAGTTTGACTCTCTACTCGAATTCGAGCGAAGATTTCGGAGCTCTGGTAATAATCAAGTAACACCAGACTACTATTTTTAGTCACGAAAGTCTGAAGGTATAGAAAAATATAGACATTTTGGAACACTTTGTTTGGCCTTGAGCTCAGCTACATGGCTTACAAGATCAACCGCATTATAATTTTTTTTTTGATAAGCAACAGCTCATTATTATTTATACGGAAATGAGCAAAATAAGTAGTATTCAATATCCGGTAGCTCATGGAATAACTTCTTGCTAACCATAAGTGGTATGCCTACAATTTTTGCTGGGTATTTAAGTTGTATGCATGCCTGCGTATTTTTCTTCGTGTATTCTTTCTTTCACTTTGACATTGAATGACTCATTTTATTTATTTATAATCAGTAGCAGTATATAATTTTCCGGTAGATTCTTTTTCATCCTGTTGCTTGTTTTTAAATATTAAAGCGTTATTATGCTCGCCAACGGGATGGTATGGCATGAACAATCCTGGTTGATGTTATTGGTTGTTCAAGGTTCTTGCTACATTTTGAAAACTATTAGGAGATGCAAGTATATTTTTGAAAGAACACTATTTCATAAAAATAACGAATGAATGAAAATATAAATCGAATTGAAATGTACTCGCACATACACATGATTTTAGATTTAGATTTTGTACAAGATGTTACTAATTTCTATCATGCCAATATGGCGCTGGGGCGAATCATGTAAAATTGTTTATATTTTATAATAAAAATTTATTAAAAAAAAAATCAAACTTCTTTAAAATTCGATCAACGCTGACTGTTTTTTCCAGCACTACTCCTGTTTCCTTCTAATTCCTTCCCAACCGCGTAGATACTCAAAATATAATTTGCTAATAGTAAAATGAAAATATTTCAAAATCATGTCTAGGGGAAAGGTTTTCAATGTTCCTTATAAGGCGTCTGAAATGAATGAATGAATATGAAGGGTAAAATAAAAAATACTTGATAATTTCTTTAAATATAAGTAAATAATAACAATAATTAATATTCATATCAATATAGAGGAAAGAAAAAAGGGTATGAACGCACATAATAAAGAATGTAATAATAATTTCTTTAAATATGAAATGTGATGGAAAGCTTGTTCAACCATAATAAGCAATCAACAGAAGTACAGAAATATTTCATTCTTATCAAAAAGAATATGAGATATTGGGCATTCAGCAGAAGGTTAATGTAATCACACTTAATTACTTATGCGTACGGTGACCATTCATGATTGTTATGGAAATAACACTATTTCCGCCCACTAGACATTAAGGTTTTTTAAGACGCCATTTGTACACTAATTTGCAAGGGGTTATTTTTAAAAAAATTTCACTTCGTTTCTACGCTTAAAATCTGATATGTAAAAATATAAAATATATGAATAAATTCTGAAAGTGTTTTAAATTTCTTTTTTAAAAAATATATTGGTTCCATTGTAATGCCCAGATGAATACATCCAGCACAATCTTACGACGATCAGGTATTTCAGATCCTCAGAAGCGCCCACAACTCCTCACAACGTTTAATTTGCTAGTCAGTGCACAGGCCTGAGATGGTTCCGAATTTATGGTCTAAATGCCCAATTCTTTTGCGTTCTTTCAGGTATAGAACAAAATAAAACAATTAAGAACGTTTAATTCGACCGGATCGAATCTTAAATACCCATCAAATATTTAGTAAATAAAAACTATATTTTGTGGGGGTCACTCCGAGAGGGGCCTTAGGGGAGACATCGCCCAAAAAAATATATAATAAAAAAATTTTTTTTATAGAGTCATTTAGAGGGCAAAGGGGGAGGGCAGAAAGAAGGATCAGAGAACATATCACCTTCGTCATAAAAGCTTTAAAATTTAATTCTTAAGGAATGTAGACTTATATTATACAATTTGTTAAATAATTACACTCTTTTCTATGTCCACTAAAGGGGGCGAGGCCAAAAAATTGATTTTTCTGTTATTCTGCCTGCAAGTTCAACGGTTTGGAAATTACAAAAAAAAAAAAACAAGTAAAAACGTTATATTCGACCGGGTCGAATCGTAAATACCCTCCAAATATTTAGTAAGTGAATTTAAAATGTTTAACTTGGTGGGACAGAGTTCCTTTATATAATATCGTACGTCAACGCCCACTAAAGGGGGCGGGGTTCAAAAATATACAATATCATGTTTTCCACAGACGAACGTATGGGCATTGCTAGACCGTCTTAGACTTCATCCCAATTCTCTTTGGAGGGTATAAAAACTGTATTTTGGCGGGGTCGCTCTGGCAAGGGCTGTGGGGGAAACCTTTCACCTTTGTCATAAAACTCTAAAAATAAATGCTTGGAATAATTATATACAAAATTAAAATTTCTTTTTTTTGATAGGGTCATTTAGCGGGCAAAGGGGGAGGAGGGGTAGGGCAGCAACAGGCAGTCATAAAACTCTAAAGATAAATGCTTGGAATGATTATATACAAAATTTAAAAAATTTTTTTTTTTGGTAGGGTCATTTAGGGGCAAAGGAAGAGGGGGGGGGTAGGGCAGAAATCGGCAGTCATAAAACTCTAAAGATAAATGCTTGGGATGATTATAAAATTTAAAAAATTTTTTTTTTGGTAGGGTCATTTAGGGGGCAAAGGGGAAGGAGGGGGTAGGGCAGAGTAGTACCAGGTTTCGTCTCAGCTTCGTCATTAAAGCTTAAAAGTGTTATTTTTAAGGAATGTAGGCTTAAGTAAAACAATTTGTTAAATTTTTATGCTATTTTTGCCTATAATAACGCCCACTAAAGTGGGCGGGGTCAAAACATATTTTTATTTTATTTACTGGCTCCAAGTTTAAGGCGTTGGGCCGTATTTGACATAAAAATATATCATTTGCTTAACAAAATAGCAAAAAAACTTTAAAAATTATGTTGTTTTTTCTGGGTTGGTTTAGTTCTTCTTAGGGGAACTTTTTTCCCTCTTGCCCGATTTAGCCCATCTTCGAACTTAACCTGCTCTAAGCTTCAAAATATATTTATGCCAAATTTCAAGAGTCTAGCTCTTTTCGTTTGGACTGAATCGTGATTTCCACAGACGGACGGACGGACGGACGGACATGCTCAGTTCGTCTTAGATTTCATCACTGATCAAGAATATATATACTTTATGGGGTCTGAGATGGATATTTCGATGCGTTACAAACGGAATGACAAAGTGAATATACCCTCCAAATTCTTTTTTGGAGGGTATAAAAACTTTAAAATTTATCTATATGACCCGATTCAGCCCATTTACGAACTTTTGACCTGTGATGTCCATTAAAATATATCTGTACCAAATTTCAAGGGTCTAGCTCTTTTCGTTTGGACTGTAGTGGACAGGCGGACGGACTGATATGGCTAGATCGTTTTAGATTTTATCACTGATCAAGAAGATACATATATACTTTATAGGGTCTTAGCGAGATATTTCTCTGAGAAATATTGGATAATAAAAACTTTAATTTCTTGGATAAAAAAGTGACCTAAAGCTTGCTAAAAAATAGATAAAGCCGAAGAATCAGCAATCAACTATTATAAGGAAAATTACAAATTCAGAATATATGAGCACATACATTTAATATTGAGAATATAAAGTAATTTTAATCTCAACAAATGTACACTAATTTGAAATGAAATGAATGGTCACCGTACTTATGCATGAACTTTTTTATATTGAGCTTTTGTATAATGAAAAAAACAACAACGAATTATTAGCATAAGGCTTGATATGAATATGATGGGCTAATAATAAAAGTTAATGATATGAAATTCATAAAATTCCTAAAAAGAAATTTCATACATTCGAAGATTTCATATATTCGAACATGTTCGTAATGAGTAAATTCGATTGCATTCATTATGTTGTAGCAGACTTCCATTTTTAAATATGCATATTGTTGCAGTACCAATTTCAGCCATTTAAAATATTTGCTGAAATTGGATTTAATTAATTTTTGTTTTGATTTGAATTTATTTTATTTAATTTACTATTCCAACATCACAATTCGTTCATTTAAATTAGTTTGTAGCCGTCGTAGCGTGCGAATATTTAGATGGACAAAAAAATAGGGATGAGAACAAAATGCGTCAAATACAATTCGAGGGCGGTTAAAAAATCCTGACTGCCAAAAGTCCTTGCAAATTTAGCTATGTATATGACGTTTATATATTAATTAACATAAATAAAGTTGGCGCATATATTCTTATTTAGTTTAAAATTTTTTACTAAAAATATTTAAAAGTGTAGGTGAATAATCCTTAGCACTCCAACGATGAATTAATTTAAATTCCAAATTCCACATTTTTTTATTTCTTAATCTAGGATAGAAAGATTATATGAATATTGAAATCAAAGGCATATGCCGACTTTCGTAACAAGTCGGGAATATATTATTTGTTTTGCTATTTTTTAAAAATTGCTCAGTAACATTAATCTGACTAACATGAATCTAGATATTTATTTCAAACTATTTTCTTCATATAATAAATTCAATTAATATTGATAGATTAAGGCTCAGTTTGTTGGCAGCAATGAAAAGGTATCTTGCGTTAGATTACTGTTCTGATTAGTTCGGGGCAGTTTTCTCCCGTTACAGCTACATTCCGTTCCAGTCAGCTAACTGAGCCTTAAGATTTGAAACGCATTATATTTAAAAAGAATATAAATAAAAATAGAATATAAATATTAGAATATAAATCTTAGAATATAAATAAAAATTTCTATAATACATATTTTATTTCCAACTTGTAACTCTAATATTAACAACTTCCATGTAGTAAGAATTTTAACGAACATTTATATTGCTATATTAAATTGAATTAAGATTCATAGGCTAATTGTTCGAAATTTGTTTTTTAAATCTCAGAAAGACATGATAAATATTCCAAGGCACAAAGGCAAGTCAACATCAGTTTTTGTTATTCAACTTACACAGCAGAGCAGAACAGCTGTTTTCGAAGGACGCAACCCTTTCATCATCAGTGCTCATGTGTATTGTGTTTGTCACCACTTGTTAGGTGGCTTAGTTGAATGTGATAACAGTTCCTATTTACACAAATTTTATTGTGAAAAAGAATACGAGAACTGTATCAACCTGATGTTAACATGTTATTGTTATAATACCCGTGTTACCGTTTGATTATTTTTCTTAACTTCCGTCAGCCACAACATATTCATGTCAACATTTATTTGCTCACACCTTGTAGTCAACCATTTAGATTTTGTTTCCCACAAATATTCTATTCAAAGGCACGAATAAAAAACTTGGTAATTTTTTCAATAATAAATTAAATGAAATAATGTTGAGTTGTAGTTGCATATTTTTTTTTTCGTTCAAACTTTTTTTTTTTGCTTTGTTGTGAACTTAACCTAATCTATATCATGTTAACGCTTAGAACTTTTTAACCACAAACATCTGGTTTTTGTGTATGAACACCGAGTATATCAAAATATTTCAGTATGCATATGGAAGAAAATAAAAAATAATAATAAAAACTAAACTAAATTCTAAAAACTTTAATCTCAACTTTGGTGCTGGAAAATATCTCATCATAATGTTAAATTATTACATACTTACTTGTGCACTCGTATGTTCATACAAATAAATATTTGTTGGCTTCAACATTTTTCCATATACGAGTACGAACTTTTGCGAAAATGTAAAATGCGTAATATTAAATAAACATTTGTCTAACATAATTAAAAATAAAATAAAATAAATAAATAAAAAATAGAATAAGAGTTTTTTATTGTTTGTTTAGGAAAGAACTAATAAAATCCATTTATATATTTTAATAAAAATTACAAAAATAACAGTCCATTGCGTATCGAATACAATATCATATGAGTACATATGAACGAGTAAATATGTATGAAAAATCAATTGGGCAAATATTTACTATATAATAATAGATTCATATTTGTCATCATGATATTGATGATGATGTTAAAACTTCGTTGGCATTAAGGGATTGTGCTAAATCAGCTTCATCGATGGTGGCATGGCATACTAAAGGAAATGGCCATTCATGATATATGGTGGGACCGCTGTAGTCCCTTAAGGTCTCTATAAGATCATCTAGTCTTTTGGCTTCCATTAAGTCAGCGTTGAATTCTTTAACATCATCCAATAGCTGATTAACATTCGACTCCAGGACCTGGAAAAAAGCAAGAAAAATAGATTTAAAAAAAATTGTCCTTAATCTGAAGTAAAATTCGATTTGTAAAAAAGACGGTTTCGTTGATGTCCTGTCTAATTAGATAAGTCAAGTGAACTTAAAGCTTTAGCAAATGACCACACAATTGGTCATCTTATGGTCTACTTGAAAACCGTTTTAAGTAAAAAGTGTTTATGCTAAAAGTAATAATACCATATTATTCCTGGAAAATGTGAATTAAAAATTTGTTATTAATTTGAAAAATAAAAAAAACAATTCAAGTGCATATATCGGCGTGCTAAGAGCCTACGACTGTCATTTATTTAAGAGCGGGTCTTATGATGATGATTGAGAAACATATAGAATTAAATTATTTTGCTATAAAACTTTATACAACGACAATAAAAATTTTATAAAATTTTTTCGTGCTTTTTATAGCAAATTCTTGCACTTTTTACTCATCTTGCACTTTTCGAATGTGTTATTTGCTAAGTCATTTTTATAGCCTTCGCAAAAAAGTGAAATGGTGTATATAAGATTGTCATTGCGTATGCAATTTCCTCAATATTAACATGGGACCCCATAAAGTACATATAAAGTCGATTTCAGGGTTGGACAACTACAATATTTTGTAGTACTTGAGAGTGACCAAGATGTTTACAGATTTCAAGTTTTTCTTAAAGAAAACTATTTCATGCCTCATTAAGACTTGCATTGATAAAAAGAAAACAAAACAAAAAAAAAATAAAAATAAAATAAAATTTCGCTTTCAGGGTTCGGAAATTGAAATTTTTTTTAGTACATAAAAGCAGCCACATCAATTCCTAATTTTGGGGTTTTCAGTGAATTAAACCTATTTTATACTTCAGAAAGAATTATATTCGTGTAATAAATAAATAAAATTAAAAATTCTATTCCAGGGTTCGAAAATCGTAGTATGTTTGTTATATAAAAATAGCCATTTAAGTTCTTAATTTAGTTTTTTTTAGTAAACTAAAGCTATTTTATACCTCAAGAAGAATTAAATTGGTACTAATAACCAAAAAAGTTAGATATTCGATTCCAGGGTTGGAAAAATCGTTTTTTTTTTGGTATGTAAAAGTAGCCATATAAGTTCTTAATTTTAGTTTTTTAAGTGAATTATAAATATTTTATACTTTAGGAAGAATTAAATTGATATTAAAAACCAAAAAATTAAACATTAGATTCCAGGGTTGGAAAATCTAAATTTCTTGGTACATAAAAGTAACCAAATAAGTTCTAATTTTCTTTATTTTTTTAAATTAAACGTTTTTTATACTTCAAGAAGAATTACATTCGTGTGCTTTAAATATTAAATGTCTGTGTTATTCTGGGATTAATTGAAATTTGTGACGTTACGAAGCATTAAAAATTTGCATTCACCCATTCCAGTCATCTCAGTATATTGCATTACTGCAGCCAGTAATTGAAAACTTGCAAAGTGTTTCGTACAAAAATTTCGTTTCGGCATATTTAACGTATTCTGTGATTTGTGTTGTAGACTACTATTTCCTCATGCATATTAAAATTTTTTAAATGCTTTAACTTGATTATGTTGAAATATTGGTTTACCTTACATTTCAATTTTATTCGCTGACAGGTGCTTGTTTTTCGTTTCAAAAACACGTTTAATATATTTTCACTTTAAATGGCGGCTTTTTTCACAATGAATGGAAAGACGACTAAAGATGCAATTTCTTGGCAGGCGGCATTTCTGTCAAACAGTGTGAATCAAAAGTAATACAACAAAACTATTACACAAGGTGATAAAACTATTTAAAGAGCTAAATGAGTTATTTGCTCTGCGCTTCGCCACACATTCAGCTGCCGGAGACTATTTCCAGTATCCATGTTTTGTGTGCATGAAATCTATTGCGTTTAGTTAAGCTTTTATCTGCACTGTATGTGCATTAAGTATCATATTTCAAATCTATTTAGTTAGCGCTCATGTTGTTGACTTTTTTCTATATAAATTACCACATATCAACATATGACATTGACAGAGCGTTCTAGTTAGTAAAATTATCGTCATTATTACGTAGGCATTAGAAAATATGAGAGAATAGCAGGAAATGACAAAAGCTAATTAAGTTTACCACTATGCAGACAAGAATACATTTTGAGGAAAATTTTAGTGAAAATCAATCAATCAAAGAATGTAACATATTGATCGTTATAGCGTGTATATCGGTTAAAAGTTTGAGTAAAATAAACTAGAAATGTTGTTTTGTTGCTATTGATTAAAAAAATGACAATGAAATTCTGAATTTGTAAACTGAGTTTTGGGGGAAAATGTCTATAGACTTTTACATAGTTTTGCCATTGTAAGAGTATCTATGCCTTTACAGCAGATTTGGAATAATTTTCTGATCAATTTTAGGAATTACTTTCTCAAAATATTTAGGGGTGGTGCAGCAAGGACCGTTCATGAGATAGATGGAATTTTAATTGTGTTTCCAAGACATTTGTATAAATATAAGCATTTATATAAAATACTTTTTAAAATTAATTTCCAAAATATGAATGTAAATTATAATTTTTCGAACTTATGAATTTTATTATTAAGATATGAACTTTTTATTCAGACTCAAGTTCAAATCTGCAATCTGCAAAAAAAAAATAATAATAATAATAATAATAATAATAATAATAATAATGTGCAGATTGCAGATTTGAACTTGAATTGGAATAAAAAAAAATTCGTATCTTAATAATAAAATTAATAAGTTCGAAAAATAATAATGTTTTGGAAATTAATTTTAAAAATATTTTATATAACTGCTTGTATTCAACACAGTTTTATTATACACTTCACAAAAAATATTGGTTTGTCATTCCAATTGCAATTTCTACAATATTAATATGTGAGTCCATAGAGTATAAATATGTTGGGTCCTGATGAATAGAGAAATCGCACAACGGATAACTGTCTATCGGTCTGACTCTACATAAAATTGGTCCTCCGAAATATTCAGTAAAACTAGAGACTTTGGTGTTGGATTGATGTATTGGAAATTTTACTAAATATATTGCTATTAAAAATTAGCTAAACAAAAAAATACTGATTCAGAGCTGGAAAATTTAATTTTTTTAGTATACAAAAATAAATTTAAAATTAATTTTTGCCTTTTTTTTGTTATACGAGAACGAATAATTAAATTGGCATTAAAAATCAGCAAAGGCTAAAACACTGTTCCAGAGCTGGAAAATTTAAACCTGTTTTTGGAATGTAAAAGTAACCAGCTAAAAATATATATATTTTTTTGTTGTTGATTAAACTTACTCCATACTTCAGGAAAACTTAAATTGATATTAAAAATAAAACAAAATTTAAAATATGATTCCAGAGTTGGAGAATTGACATTTTTTTCGGTACATGAAAATTACCAAGTAACAGAAAATTTGCCTTTTTCTTTAAATGTAAAACATATTTGATATTTCTGATAGGAATTCATTGGTATTAGACATCAGAAAATCAGAACCAGAGCCGGAAAATTTAAACTTTTCTTGGGAAATTATAATAACTAAATAAAGCCAATGCTATTTTTTTGGTAATCAGATATAAAGGGTGTTTTTTATATAGTGACACAAGTTTATATCATATTAAAACAAAGAAATATATTTTTAATATCAATGAAACGGGCTTTATTGAAAAGAAAATTTTATGAAATTAATGTTTAAATATGATTTGCACCATCTGGAACACCAATTTTCAACAACTAAAAAAAAATCCACCATAAAGTGGAAGGACACAACCCCAGTTGCTGAGAACAGCTACGAATAGATTGATTTGGAACATCTTCAATGCTTTTCTGTACAGCGGCTACACTTTCTTCAGTGCGCACTGTTCGGCGTCTCATGGGATTCACATTATCAGTAACAGTAAATGTGGTCCGAAAACGATATATTGTTCTGCGAATCAGCTGCTCTGAAGGACGATTATGTACGCCATAAAATGGATGAGTTTGACGAACAGAACAATTATTTTAAATAAAAATTTGCACGCGTTAAAAAAACATTAAGAAAAAATTTAAAAAAATTACAAAAAATTACAAAAAATTAAAAAAAATTAAAAAAAAAAATTAAAAAATATTAAAAAAAAAATTTTTTGTTTAAAAATTGGCTTGAGGGACTAGTGGTCATTATGGAAAAATGGAGATGGGTACACATATGCCGCTATATACAAATAGTGGCCCAGGGAACCCTTTACACTGCAGAAAAAGTCTTATATCTGAAATAATTTTGAAATTCGAATATCAGTTAAAAAAAATTTTTTTCAAAAAATTTTCTTGTTTTTTTTTTTTCAAAAAATTGTCTGAAGCTCCTGAAATAAGATTGTGCTCGTTAATTGTGCTTATGGTGTTTAGTGGGATCCAGTAATTGGCGGAAAAAAATTTAGTTTTCTGTCATCTATTTTCCAACTTAGGTGAAGATCAGTTTTTAAAAAAAAAATTTTGAGGAAAACTTAAATACTTCAGCGACGTATTGGCATCCATGAAATATTTCGTGGTTCCAGATTTCAGATGACCTGGATGTTGTTCGTATTCAATTGTTTGCAAATTGAATCTTTGAAAGAAAATATGCGTGAATATTTAAAATTAATTCTTAATTTTTTTAATTTTGTTACTTCATCGAATGTAAATTTTGTTAGATGTAAAATTTGTTAATTAAAAGAGATATTTAAAAGCATTAAAACATAATTATGTTAATGTATGCTCACTTGTTTGTGTATGCACACTTAATTTATCTACATTATTTTAATGAATGCAGAAAGGAAAAATTAAAACAAAAAGCCTGCAAATTTTATATAAAATGCAAGAGCTAAAGCCGTATATTGTTTCATATGTGTATATATGTGTGTGATTTATATGTATGTATGTGTGCCTGCATGTATATTTACCAATATATCAATATGCAAATTAATTACACATTTCAATATTTGATGCACTCGATGTCGCAATTTTTCGATTGTTAATCGATGTCGCTGCACAATTGATGTTGTCGATGGTGATGATATTGATGTTGCTGATATTGTTGCTGTTCTCGTTTTTGTTGCTGATATTGCTTTCGATAGGCTTGGCACTGTTGCCGTTGCTGCCATTGTTGCTTTTGTTATAATATCTGGTGTCATTTTTAGTTATTGTTAATTTTTTTTTTGTTTTTTTTTTATGTTGTGTACTTTTTTTTGTCCGCTGTCATGCATGAGCATGTACTTGTTTAATTTTTCTTTTATATATTTTATAAATGCAAAAAAACAAGCCTTTTCAATATATTTTTTATTTTTCAAATTAAAAGCTTCATGTTTTATAGCATGCAGACAGTTGAAATATTTTTAAATATTTTTTCATAAAACAACAGTTTTATGGGGCAACATTTTGACACAAACTCACTTTTATTTTAAACGTATTTCAATTAAAATGTATGTGGAACAAGAAAAAAAATATTTCTTGTTTAATAAGAGGTTTATAAAACATTTTTTTTTGTTAATGAAAATTTGTTCTATTAACCTTTTATAAATAAATTTTTTTTTCAATTGAAGTGTTTGGGGAGTTTTATAAAAGACTTTTCTTTATGGAAATTTGTTCTATTAACCTTTTATAAATCAGATTTTTTGTGTATGTGGAATAATATTTTTTTTGTTTAATACGAGTTTTATACAAAAATTTTTTATGGAAATTTTGTTCTATTAACCTTTTATAAAGCAGATTTAGGATTTCAATTGAAGTGTATGTGGAACAAGCAAAAACATATTTTTTTTGTTTAATAAGAGATTTATAAAACAATTTTTGTTTGTTAATGAAAATTTGTTCTATTAACCTTTTATAAATAAACATTTTTTTTCAATTGAAGTGTTTGGGGAATAAGAAAAAAAATATATCTTTGTTTAATAAGACGTTTATAAAACATTTTTTTTATAAAATGTTTTTCTATTAAACTGTTATAAATTCTTATTCATAAAAATTATAAGGGTCTAATAACAGCGTAATAAAACAAAATTTCATATGAAATTTGCTCTATTACACTCTTATAAGCCTCTCATAATTTTTATATTAAGAGGGTAAAGGTCTTATTCATAAAAATTATTTTAGATTGTAAAATAGATTTCCTTATAAAATTTGTTTTACAAACCTTTTATAAAACAAAAATACTTTTTATGAATAAGGCAGTATTCATAAAAAATATGCAATAGAGTGCAATAGAGCAAATTTCATATGAAATATTCTGCATTTATAAAAGGTTTATATAACAGATTTCCATACAAAATTTGTTTAATAAACTCTTTATAAAACACAAATATTTTTGGTTTATAAGGCCGTAATTGTTTAATAAATTTTAGAGTAAATTACACTAGCAGACATGACGGACTAATTTAACAGTGATCGTAAGACCGTATAAATTGGAGTGCCCACCCCCAAGTGTATTCGTAAGCTCGGTTGGCAAGTTATCATGGCTGAACTCCCACAATCTATTAGGAATCTATTTAGGAGCACTTTGCCCATGTGTTTGGGCCTATTTGAAACTCTTACTATTTTCTATATATCGCCATATGTCGCCAGTAAGCGAGCAATAACCTACAAATGCAGACGAGTAAAATACTGTCTCTTGCGGCCTCAACTTTAAAGCACCACTTCCATTTATTTCGCAACAGCAAATAGGAATTGCTGCTATCGGTTAAATGGAAGTCCAGAATGCCACTAGCACTGCCTCACTCCAGCGTCAGCGTTACATACACACAGACCTGTGGCATCATGGTTGCTGGCGTACCTCACCAGTTTACCCTCTAGAAGGCATTTAATCTGTGGGGAATATCGGATCCCGTGGCACCAGTATCAGGTTCCTATTTTTTTTTTTAAATCTTGGACCAGCACTCAGGGGATGACCCCTATATATGCAATGCATTGCGCCGGAACTGAAAACGAGGGGATAGTATTGAGGGGACAGATTAGGAAAGATGAGAAGATACAGTTTTTTTTGTAGCTATTTCAACCTTTTTTACAGGGCCGACGAAGGTGGGTGGTGCTTTTAGTACATGATAGAGTCAGTCGTTGCCAATTATGTTCAGTGACCAGTGACTATGCCTTCACCATTGAAACAGGCTGGCAACAACTAACATAACCACGCATTAATGCTGATCAGAAGAATTCAATACAATATTTCATGACTAAGCGCGGGCTCGAACTCACGACCCTCCGCTTCATAGTCTCGTGTTCTACTACTTCAGCTAACAGCACTAACAAAGTGATGCGTCTTGTCAAATTGCCGTTGTGGTTGGCAACTCCGATGCTTGTATGTGCGATTCGCACCGGAGAGTCCGGTTTTTTTCGCAAGAAACTGAAATACTTCGCGGGTTGTGTTTTAATAAAAAAAAACAAAAGAATTCGTTGGACGAATTTTGAAACAAGAAACTTTGTCGACCATATTTTGCACTTAAAATGTAAGATTACAAAATGTCTTAGGACGATTTGCCCCTAAAAAGGGTCGTAGGCGACATTTTGCCAGGCCTGTAAGCTTTCATTTCTTTCTACAGAATTGTTGTTGCAAATTAAAAATTTTCTAAATACATTTTCGTATATATTCCATGCGTTATTATTTTATGATTTCTTTTTTTTTCTATTTAGAACAAAATTTTGTAACATTCATGTTAAAAACATAGAAAAGCCATAAAACACAACCAAAGAAACAAAAAAAAAACAATTTTGTTTTAAAAGAATAAAAACCAACAAACAAAAAACTAAAAAAAGAAGAAAAATTAATGTCGAATTAAAATCACAGCAAATGAAACCACCGTTCACGTAAAATTTGCTTGTTAAACTGAAATAAAGAATCTCAGTGCAAAATAATTTCAATTGCATTTATTCAGCCAGTCAGTGAGCCAGTCAGTATGTTTTGGGTTTCGGAAATATTCTTTGTACTCAGTTGTATAGAATTAAATTTTTTATTTGTGTTTAAGTCTCTCATTATCGTGGGTTTGTAGATAATTAGGGTTCCCCTTCAGCAAATACACAAAAAAAAGAATGCAACTATTAAAAATAAAATTAATTATGCGTTTATATTTCCCAGTTCTGCTAAAAGACAAAGTCAAGAATATCGCTGAATAAACACATACACATGTTTGCATCCAACATCCACTCAAATTATTGCGATAACCCTGTTTTATATATGGATGGGATTAAAAGCAAATAAAATACTGCATTTAATTTAAAAAAAAATTTAAAAATCTACTTGCTGCTTGTTTTACATTAAAACTAAAGATAATTCAATAAAAGCACGGTTATCTACTGGTCCGCATTGTTGTACTGGCTTCTTCAAGAATTTTTAATGAAAAATGTTTTTTTTTTAATTTTCGTGAATATCATGAGCGTATTTTTACGAGGGCGGTTTGGAAATTATTTAACGAATCTTAAATGCAGAATACTAGAGAAAATTATTTCAATTACAGCGACCCTCTTGTTTAGAAGTTCCTTTTGTTTAACAAAAGACAAAACTTGAATTAATCTGTTTATTCCATTTCATAATAAACCTGATGGACCTCAAGTTTATAGCCAAATCCTTTATGAAAAGAAAACTGTCCACATGAAAATAAAGCTGCCTTACGTCTATCCTGTAGCAGAAAATTAGTGGGCGAAGTAAAAGGTTAAAAATGGCTCACAGAAAACTCTCACCTTTTTTCATCTGTTTTCTCAACACTATCCTTTCCTTCCGGCGCAATGTCCTGCAAATGCAGAGGTCATCCCCTGAAAATTACAAAAATAAAAAATTAATAAAAAATTATAATAAAGCTGTTCAAAATTTAATCAGTTATAATCTAAAATTCACATGGTTTTAAATCACATGCGATTTTCAAAGAAAATAACGATATTTTTTTTACTGTTTTCTGTCAATTTTTCTCTTGTATAGAACATCAAATATCATTTCTAAGAGAAAATATTTGCATATGAATTTAAAAACCACTGCAGCACCAAATTAAATTTCTAAATCACATGTGATTTTTTGAATATTTCTGTACATGTACGGTTTTTCAACACAAGCGACCTTTAAAGTGACGGATTTAGGTTTGCTGACGCTCTAGGCCTTGTCTGGTGACTTGCTCATTTTAATTGAAAAGTTGTTCTTGTTTCAATATTATCATCTACGAGGTCTGTTCAAGAAATAAGATATATATATATTTTTATTTTTTTTAAACTATTTGTTTATTAAATTGAATTAAGATTCATAGGCTAATTGTTCGAAATTTGTTTTTAAATCTCAGAAAGACATGATAAATATTCCAAGGCACAAAGGCAAGTCAACTTCAGTTTTTGTATTCAACTTACTTAGCAGAGCAGAACAGCTGTTTTCGAAAGCCGCAACACCTTCATCATCAGTGCTCATGTGTATTGTGTTTGTCACCACTTATTAGGTGGCTTAGTTGAATTTGATAACAGTTCCTATTTACACAAATTTTATTGTGAAAAAGAATACGAGAACTGTATCAACCTGATGTTAACATGTTATTGTTATAATACCCGTGTTACCGTTTGATTATTTGTTTATTTATAATTTTTTATTTTGTCTGCTTTCAAAGTAATCCCACTTTTTTTCAATTATCGAAGCACTTGTTGTTTGCATTTTCAATTACTCAATTTACTCAGCAGAGCAGAACAGCAGTTTTCGAAAGCCGCCACACTTTCATCATCAGTACTCATGTGTATTTTATTTGTCACCGCTTATTAACTATTGCAGTCAATATCAACCGCCAATTCTTGATTTTAAAATGCCAAATAGAAATTATGACAGATAAGCACCAAAAAAAATTTTGCATTTTAAAGCCGCAGTACTACAGCAATCTGGCCACAAAACTTGATCCCCCTTATTCTGTAACTATCTGTCAACATCACGTCAAGACAATATCAAAAATAACACTATGCTGTACTCATTTAATTTAGAAATTAACAATTTCTAGCAGCCTCTTGCTATAAAAAGGTGTTTTTTTTTGACAGACACGAGTTTAAATCATAATAAAACAAAAAAATATATATTTTTAATATCAATGAAACGGTCTTTATTAGGGAGAAAATTTTATGAAATTAAAGTTTAAATATGATTTCGGCCATTTGGCTGCCACGACTGGCGCATAGAAGGCACAATCTGGAGCACAAATTTTCAACAACTAAGACAATCTTGCTTAAAGTGGAAGGGCAGAAACCCAGTTGTTGAAAACGACGAAGAATTGATTGATTAGGATCATCTTCAATGCTTTTCTGTACAGCTGCTACAGCATCTTCAGTGCGCACTGTTCGGCGTCTCACGGGATGCACATAATCAGTAAAAGTGGGTGCGGTTGGCTGAAGTAGTAGAACACGAGACTATGAAGCGGAGGGTCGCGAGTTCGAGCCCGCGCTGAGTCATGCAATATTGTGTTGAATTCTTCTGATCAGCATTAGTGCGTGGTTGTGTTAGTAATTGCTGGCCTGTTTCAATGATGAAGGCACTGGTCACTGAACATAATTGGCAACGACTGACACGATCATGTACTAATAGCAGAGTAACAGCACCCACCTTCGTCGGCCCTGTAGCAAAAATTAGCCGGCGAAGTAAAAGGTTGAAATAGCTACAAAAAACTGTCTATCATCTCATCTTTCCTAATCTGTCCCCTCAATACTATCCCCTCGTTTTCAGTTCCGTCGCAATGCATTGCATATGTAGGGGTCATCCCCTGAGTGCTGGTCCAAGATAAAAAAAATCAATGAGTGTTCGAACTCACGGGCGATGTGTTAACACCTTTTTGTTTATTTATTTTATATTAAACCCACAAAAAACAAAGAGAATGCAAATCAACAGACAAATGTACATACATACATTGTTATGTTTGTACATAAGCTACATACGTTGCTGTCTTGCTATGTCATTTTTAAATATGTACGTATAACCACGTCACTATTCTCTTTGCTATGCATAAGACAAAACCGAAGATCAACATAAAACACTTTTTTAATATTACTTCAAATTAATACTCCGAATTAAAACACTTAAATCTTCGCTCGCCGATATCGGATCGCCTTAATTTTTGGCCTAAACTCTTCTTTGAAACCCGCACTAGCGTTTTAATCCAAAAATTAATAAAATCGGCTATGAATTTCCGTAGAAAATCGCGTGGGAAAATTATATGAAAATCGCCCAATAATCACTTTCAATACCGACTGCCAAGCAACGAACAAACAAACTCTTACACTTGCGTATGTATTGAAACTGATAGTTTACTGCCCTAGAGGCGCGCGTATAGATGCTAACACATCAAAAAGTAAATGTGGACCGCAAACGATCTATTGTTCTTCGAATAAGCCGCTCTGAAGGACGATTATATACACTATCAAATACAAGAAGTGCACGACGAGTTTGATGAATACAACAATTAATTTGATTAACAATTCTAAGAATAAATAAATAAAAAATAGTAAATAGAATTTGAACAAATTCATTTATTAATAAAATAATAAAAAATCATTTGCAGCCATGCAGACTCGAACTTAAGCCCAAAAATTAACAATTTACATTAGAAAGTTCGACTAATAAAAATTCATACATAATTTAATTCTAAGAATTTGCATGCGTTTCTCTGGTGTTGTTACACTCTAAAAAAAACGCTTTACAAAGCCTTAGAGAGTGGCTACAGGCTGGGCGGAAGTAATTAATTGTTGTCCACAAGCAGTATGTAATTGTCCCATTTTTGGTGTTGTCTTGACAAAAAGTTACAGAATAGGGAGAAATATGTTACAACTGAAATAAAACATCTGTACTCATCATATTATAAAAATGAAGAGTTTTTCTATTTATAAAAGATGAACTCCGGAATCACCGATTTCCAAGATTTTTCTAGAATTCTAGAATAGAGTATCCCCAACGGACAAGAGGCATAAATTGTAAAATTCATTCACCAATTTATAGAAGCACCCTAAGAATATTACATATACTTTAATACTATTCGTAATATGTATGTGTGTTGTAATTAGACTACTTCTATAGCATTTGCTGTGATTTTACTTCTATTTAGAACGCTGGGGTGCCAACAATAACTTATTAAATTACATATTTAATTTTTCTTCACATTCATATTTACGTGTATGTATGTGTGTGTGTGTTTGTAAGTATCTGTTGCATTAATGTGAAAAGATACACAAAATATATAAAAAGCAATTGTATTATTAGTGCGATACATGCAAGACTGTTTATTTACTTAAAAAAAGAAAAAAACTTAACAATACCGTGTTATGCGTCGTGTGTCAAGGAATGTAACGTAAACATTATTCCACAAGTGCAAGCACACCGGCATACACCGTGCAGATGTATGTGTGAATGCATTTGGAGTGTAACATTCACACACATTCTATGCAGTAGATTTAAGTGCGAACACTATTCTCTTATTAAATGTTGCAGTTATTCTCTTAGACTTTAAGTAGGTTTTTGTAATTCTCATTGTTTTAATTTTTCGTATTGCTTTTGTACGATTTTGAGTGAGGAGGGCTCTCATCGCTATTGAAATTGTTGTTGTATGCTTTATTACATCAAATGAATGAATGAACGCACGGATGTATGGGTAATAAACTGAAATTGTAATAATAAGAAGAAAATAGATTTAACTTGTAGGTTAAAAATGAGTTAAGTTCATTGACAGCTGCTGGTCCGTGCTGGATATGCGGATAAAAGCTTAAGTAACTAAAAGGGGGGTTAGTTAGGCTTAATATTTTTGACTCAAAAGTTAACAATTTATGAAAATTGTTTAGTTGATATATGTGACCTTCTGCGAGAAAAGGGACCTAGTGCGTCAAACAAAAAAACGGGTTTGGACTTAAGAGTGGATTCTGGTACCTAAAAGGGTGTAGAATAAGATGAAAAATGTTAAATTTCTGATAAAAATTTCACATACTCGGTCCCTTTTCTCGGAGAAGGTCACATATATTTTAATTTCTTACATTTTTCCCATTTCCAATTGAAATTCATAATCTATACAAATGAATGCAACAATTTTACTTAAAAGCACTTGCCTCATTGTTCGCCGTTTTTATATCCTCCAAAAAGAATTGCAGGGTATATTCACTTTGTCATTCCGTGTGTAACGCAGCGAAATATTCATCTGATACCCCATAAAATATATATATTCTTGATCAGTGGGGAAATCTAAGACGATCTGAGCACGTCCGTCCGTCCGCCTGTGGAAATCACGATTCAGTCCATACGAAAAGAGCCAGACCCTTGAAACTTGGTATACATATTTGTTGAAGGATAGTGCAGTTTGAGTTCGTGAATAGGCTGAATCGGGCCAGAGGGGAAAAAGTTCCCCTAAGAAGGTTTAGTTTTTAAAATCAACATAATTTTTAAAGTTCGAAATTTTTAATTTAAATCTCAGAAAGACAAGATAAATATTCCAAGGCACAAAGGCAAGTCAACATCAGTTTTTGTTATTCAACTTACACAGCAGAGCAGAACAGCTGTTTTCGAAAGACGCAACCCTTTCATCATCAGTGCTCATGTGTATTGTGTTTGTCACCACTTATTAGGTGGCTTAGTTGAATGTGATAACAGTTCCTATTTACGCAAATTTTATTATGAAAAAGAATCCGAGAACTGTATCAAGCTGATGTTAACATGTTATTGTTATAATACCCGTGTTACCGTTTGATTATTTTTCTTCATGTCCCATTTTTCTGAATTTTTTGTTCCATCATATATTTTATGTTAAAGATGGTCAAGCGTGTTAAACTTGGAGCCATAAAATTAAAAAATAAAATAAATTTTTGGACCCCGCCTCCTTTAGTGGGCGTTATTATATGCAAAAATAGTGTAACATTTCAACAAATTGTATTACTTAAGCCTACATTCCTTGAAAATAAAATTTTTAAGCTTTTCTGACGAAGCTGAGATGTAACCTGATCCTCCTCTGCCCTACCCACCTCCTCGTCCCTTGGCCCCCTAAATGACGCTATCAGAAAAGATAATATTTTTACACTTAAGTATCCTAAAAATTTATTTTTAGCGTTTTATGGCAAAGGTGAAATGTCTCCCCCAAAGGCCCTTGCCAGAGGTACCTCGACAAAATACAGTTTTAATACCCTCCAAAAAGAATTGGACCCCATAAAGTATATATATTCTTGATCAGTGATGAAGTCTAAGACGATCTAGCAATGCCCATACGACCGTCTGTAGAAAACGCCATATGATCTATTTTTGCACCCCGCCTCCTTTAGTGGGCGTTTAAGTGACATATTATATGAAAAAATTGTGTAAATATTTAACAGATTGTATTCCTTAAGTCTTCATGCCTTAAAAATTTAATTTATAAGCTTTTACGACCAAGGTAATATGTTCTCTGATCTTCACCTGCCCTACCGCTCCATCCGCCTTTGCCCCCTAAATGACCTTATAAAAAAAAAATCAATGAGTGTTCGAACTCACTCACGTGTAACACCTTTTTGTTACACGGTACCTGTTCGATTTCTATGAACACAGACCCACAAACCCGGAGGTAGAGTTAATATAAAGTATTTTTTATTTATTTTATATTAAACCCACAAAAAACAAAGAGAATGCAAAGCAACAGACAAATGTACATACATACATTGTTATGTTTGTACATAAGCTACATACGTTGCTGTCTTGCTATGTCATTTTTATATATGTACGTATAACCACGTCACTATTCTCTTTGCTATGCATAAGACAAAACCGAAGATCAACATAAAACACTTTTTTAATATTACTTCAAATTAATACTCCGAATTAAAACACTTAAATCTTCGCTCGCCGATATCGGATCGCCTTAATTTTTGGCCTAAACTCTTCGAAACCCGCACTAGCGTTTTAATCCAAAAATTAATAAAATCGGCTATGAATTTCCGGAGAAAATCGCGTGGGAAAATTATATGAAAATCGCCCAATAATCACTTTCAATACCGACTGCCAAGCAACAACAACAAACAAACAAACTCTTACACTTGCGTATGTATTGAAACTGATAGTTTACTGCCCTAGAGGCGCGCGTATAGATGTTAACACATCAAAAACTTTTTTTCTGGACTTAACGACATCGAAAATTTAGTTTTTATGTTTTTACGATTTAGGTGAGAGATCTCCCCATGGCCTTTCTCGGAGTGACCCTGTATCGAGTTTTAAAATTAGACACAGAAATGTCTGAAAAGAGCTGTGACCCATCAGGTCAAAAATTTTTTTCACGTTGATATAAAACATTAATACGTAAATTTTTATGCTGACTGAAAGGTGTCTCAGTCATGCTCCCCCCAACACATTGGAAACGACCGTATTAAAATAAATACTTTTCTAGTTTATTTAAGCCAAATACCATAAAAATTTAAATTTTAATAACAATAAAAATAGAGTTTTTATTTACTAAATAATTGGAGGGTATTTAAGAGTCGACCCGGCCGAATATATCGTTGATACTTGTTTAATTTTATTTATTGCTTTCAATTTATTACAACGTGCTCTTTTCAAATTATTTGATAGCTGCTTTAAAATGCTTAATATAAGTAAATATTTATTTTTATTTATACACAATAATAATAATTTTCATTTGATTAAACTTCATTTTAATGTTAATTCTTACGTAAATTGTTTGAATAAACACTTTCGTTGAAATCAACACGTTTTGGTGGCAATTCCATTCACTCTGTGGGCCATTTATTTATGCTATTAAAATAATATCGATCAATTGTTGAGTATAAAATATTAACTGCAAACATACTTACACAAATTCATTACTATTTAAGTAATGATAACAGTAGGGAGTACGAGAATCAAATTAATACAATAAATACAATACACTTGGGACTAAGTGGGCGGAGAAGTTAATGCGACAATAATAGTGATTTATGTAAAAACTACCTGTTCCACTACAAAAATATTGATAGAAGCACTAAAGCTAATCACATCGTAGTGTGATATCACACTATATCGTGATTTTGTCATAGAGACGTTAAAAGTTCGTGCGAAGGACAAAGAAAACTCTTTCAACGGTGTTTCAGTATGAAAAACTTTTTGAATAAAGGAAAATACACGTACGTATGCCTGTTCCAAATATCAGGAGGAGTTAAATTTCCTCACATTTTGCACACTTGAATATTAATTAGAAGGTTAAAAAGTAAAAGAATTAATATCATAATTAGCCAGCCGGTTGGAGTATGATATAGTAAGAAAATAACAAGTAAAAACGTTATATTCGACCGGGTCGAATCTTAAATACCCTCCAAATATTCAGTAAGTGAATTTGAAATGTTTAATTTGGTGGGACAGAGTTCCTTTATATAATATCGTACGACAATGCCCACCAAAGGGGGCGGGGTTTAAAAATATACAAAATCATGTTTTCCACAGACGAACGTATGGGCATTGCTAGACCGTCTTAGACTTCATCACAATTCTCTTTGGAGGCTACAAAAACTGTATTTTGGCGGGGTCGCTCTGGCAAGGGCTGTGGGGGAAACATTTCACCTTTGTCATAAAACTCTAAAAATAAATGCTTGGGATAATTATATACAAAATTAAAATTTCTTTTTTTTGATATGGTCATTTAGAGGGCAAAGGGGGAGAGGGGGTAAGGCAGAAACAGATACACATAAAACTGTAAAAATAAATGCTTAGGATGATTATACACAAAATAAAAAAAAAGTATATATATTTTTAATAGGGTCATTTAGCGGGCAAAGGGGGAGGAGGGGGTAGGGCAGCAACAGGCAGTCATAAAACTCTAAAGATAAATGCTTGGGATGATTATATACAAAATTTAAAAAAAAAAAATTTTTTGATAGGGTCATTTAGGGGGCAAAGGAAGAGGTGGGGGGGGGGAGGTAGGGCAGAAATCGGCAGTCATAAAACTCTAAAGATAAATGTTTCGGATGATTATATACAAAATTTAAAAAAAAAAATTTTTTTTGGTAGGGTCATTTAGGGGGCGAAGGGGAAGGAGGGGGTAGGGCAGAGTAGTACCAGGTTTCGTCTCAGCTTCGTCATTAAAGCTTAAAAGTGTTATTTTTAAGGAATGTAGGCTTAAGTAAAACAATTTGTTAAATTTTTATGCTATTTTTGCCTATAATAACGCCCACTGAAGTGGGCGGGGTCAAAAAATTATTTTATTTTATTTAATGGCTCCAAGTTTAAGGCGTTGGACCGTATTTGACATAAAAATATATCATTTGCTTAACAAAATAACCAAAAAACTATAAAAATTATGTTGTTTTTTCTGGTTTGATTTAGTTCTTCTTAGGGGAACTTTTTTCCCTCTTGCCCGATTTAGCCCATCTTCGAACTTAACCTGCTCTAAGTTTTAAAATACATTTATGCCAAATTTCAAGAGTCTAGATCTTTTCGTTTGGACTGAATCGTGATTTCCACAGACGGATGGACGGACGGACGGACGGACGGACATGCTCAGTTCGTCTTAGATTTCATCACTGATCAAGAATATATATGTATACTTTATGGGGTCTGAGATGGATATTTCGATGCGTTACAAACGAAATGACAAAGTGAATATACCCTCCAAATTCTTTTTTGGAGGGTATAATAAGTGATTATTAAGTTCTTGTTATAACTTTGATATTCTTCTGATTCAATTGAGTCGAAGTTTAAAATAATATATTTAGTTATTCTAAAAAATATTGGCTAGAGGTTCCCTGTTGATCTGCATTAGCCCTAGCGAAATGCACATAGAAACCAGCTAAAACCTCTCAATAGTCAATTTCGAACTTATTTTTTTTTGTGAATTTGAGAACAGAATTAGCACGATTAAAAAAATTAGTAACATGATAATGTTTAGGTTTAAAATTTAAAAAGCAAAAGGAAACACTTTTGGTTTAAATTAAAAAAAATCTAAATCTAAAGAAATAGTTTTATTATAAATAGCAATATAAAACAAGTAAGAGTGCTGTATTCAGTAGTGCCGAATCCTAAATACAGATGTATTTCTCTTTTCTTTCTAAAACTGAAAATTGGTTTTATTCATCAAAAACCAAAATTAGAAATTTATTTGGTTACTTTTACGTACCAAAAAAATTTTGATTTTCGAACCCTGGAATTGAATTTTCAATATTTTTGGTTTTTAATATCAATTTCATTCTGCGCGATTTATAAAATAGGTTTAATCCACTAAAAAAATCGAAATTAGGAACTTTTATGTACCAAAAAAATTAGAATTTTCCAACCCTGGAATCGAATATCTAATTTTTTTGCTTTTTAGTAGCAATTTAATTCTTTCTGAAGTACAAAATAGGTTTAGTTTACTGAGAAAACTAAATTAGGAACTTATATGGCTGCTTTTATGTACTAAAAAAAAATTTATATAACTATCATATATCGTTTTTCAAACCCTGGAATAGCATTTTTAATTTTATTTATTTATTACACAAATATAATTCTTGAGGAAGCATAAAATAGGTTTAATTCATTGAAAAACCTAAAATTAGGAACTTGTATGGCTGCTTTTATGTACTAAAAAAATTTAAATTTCCGAACCCTGAAAGCGAAATTTTAATATTTTTTGTTTTTTTTTTTGCCAAAGCAACTCTTAGTGTGTTATAAAATAGTTTTATTTAAGAAAAACTTAAAATTTTTAAGAATTTTCGTCACTTTCATGTACTACAAAATATAGGTGTAAGCTTCCCATCCCTGGAATCGTATTTCGGATTTGTGTAAATTTCACTACCACTTTATTTAAGTTCATTTCCAATCCATAAGTCCAGCTCTTCTGACAAGCCACATACAGACAGACGGACGGGTGGACATCGCTCATTCGTCATCGCTATTTATATGGATCCAGAATATATATATATATATATATATATATATATATATATATATATAACTTATGGGTTCCCAATGATTTTTAATTTTGAAACAGCAATCCCTCGTTTACGAAAAATATTTTATCAGTAAAAATGGGAAAATCCTAAGTTCATATTTCATGATGTGAAGTAGATTTTGGCAGGAGATTTTAGCACAATTTATTAAATATATCCACCGCAATAAAGTCATAAGTACTAAACCAAAATTGCATTATTTCTCAATTAATTCTGGAATGAGTCTAAATGGCTTTATTACCAATGCAGTGTAGTGCAATTATTCCCTTATGTTTCAATTATTTGACAAATAAGGCAAATTTAGCTTATTACTTATAACTTTATTTCAGTGAGCCGACGAAAATCGGTACCTTGCGCCGATAGAGTGATCTTAGCTTTAGAAATCATAGTTAATTGTCTGTAATACTCTTTTGTTTGTTGGCTGAATAGCACACTTTATACAATATAGTGTCCACATTAGCCACTGATATAATTACAAAAAAAAAAAAAAAGACCAAACCGTTTTTACACTTCCTTTTTAAAATGTTAAACATTTTTATAATTGTGTATGCTGTGTACTTTTATAAAAGTATATTTAATAAACTAATTGAATTGTAAAAAATAATAATAATATAATTTTAATTACAATTCATTGCATCTATACTTTATTTAATTAATTATTAACAATTTTTTTTAAATACACATTATCAATATTAAATTTTGCAGAAAGTTGTACATAATCAATATTTATTAATTTCAAAAGAATTTTTAATTCTGTTTAATTAACAGAACATATTTGTTTTTCCATTTTAATATACGCAAAAACTACTCTGGTGTATAAAAATTGAAAGCATGTTAAGCTGATTTTTATTTTTAAATATTAAACACCTAGCTCTGAGTTATTAACATTTCTAAAAATTTATTTTATTATATTTAGTAATATATAAAAAAAAAAATTAAAATACAGAAAAGTGAGGAGTTTATTTATAATCAGTGCCAGAGGCATAAAGTTGACATTAAATTTATACTAGCTCTTTCTATTTATTATATTACTTATTTTAATTTATTTATTTCGAAAACTGGGACATATTGCCAATGCGAGCTATAACTGAAACTAACTTGTATTTTGTAAATGAATATATGTATTATAAAATTATGAAACCACTTACATTGACCGTACAAATAAGGAAATGGTTGAACTTGCGGTCCATTCTGCGAATATTATCAGCTGTTGGAGGGTATATTCACTTTGTCATTCCGCTTGTAACGCATCGAAATAACCATCTCCGATGCCATATTCTTGATCAGTGAAGAAATCTAAGATGATCTGAGCATATCTGTCCGGCCGTCCGTCTGTGAAAATCACGATTCAGTCCAAACGAAAAGAGCTAGACTCTTGAAATTTGGTATAAATATGTTTTGAAGCTTAGAGCAGCTTAAGTCCGGAGATGGGCTAAATCGGGCAAGAGGGAAAAAAGTTCCTCTAAGAAGAACTAAACCAACCCAGAAAAAACAACATAATTTTTAAAGTTTTTTTGGTTATTTTGTTAAGCAAATGATATATTTTTATGTCAAATACGGTCTACCGACTTAAACTTGGAGCCATAAATAAAATCATTTTTGGACCCCGCCCACTTTAGTGGTCGTTATTATATGCAAAAATAGCATAAAAATTTAACAAATTGTTTTACTTAAGCCTACAATCCTTAAAAATAAAATTTTTAAGCTTTAATGACGAAGCTGAGACGAAACCTGGTACTACTCTGCCCTACCCCCTCCTCCCCCTTCACCCCGTAAATGACCCTATAAAAAAATTTAATTTTGTATACAATTATCCCAAGCATTTATTTTTAGAGTTTTATGACTGCCGATTTCTGCCCTACCCGCTCCTCCCCCTTTGCCCACTAAATGACCCTACCAAAAAAAAAAATTGAAATTTTGTATACAAATATCACATGCATTTATTTTTAAAGTTTTATGACTGCCTGTTTCTGCCCTACCCCCTCCTCCCCCTTTGCCCTCTAAATGACCCATAAAAAAAAATTTCATTTTGTATACATTTATCCCAAGCGTTTATTTTTAGAGTTTTATGACTGCCGATTTCTGCCCTCCCCCTTAGCCCCCTAAATGGTTCTACCAAAAAAAAAAATTAATTTTGTATATAATTATCCCATGTACTTATTTTTAGAGTTTTATAACTGTATCTTTCTGTCCTCCTCCCCCTTTGCCCCCTAAATGGCCCTATAAAAAAAATATTTTTAATTTTGTACATAATCATCCCAAGCATTTATTTTTAGAGTTTTATGACAAAGGTGAAATGTTTCTCCCACAGCCCTTGCCAGAGCGACCCCGCTAAAATACAGTTTTTATACCCTCCAAAGAGAGTTGGACCCTATAAAGTAAATATGTATATTCTTGATTAGTGATGAAGTTTAAGACGGTCTAGCAATGGGCATACGTTCGTCTGTGGAAAACATGATATTGTCTATTTTTTAACCCCGCCCCCTTTAGTGGGCGTTGACGTACGATATTATATAAAGGAACTCTGTCCCACCAAGTTAAACATTTGCAATGCACTTACTAAATATTTGGAGGGTATTTAATATTCGACCCGGTCGAATATATCGTTTTTACTGGTTTATTTTAACTTGGCAGCACTTAATTTATTGCAGCAAGTACACGGTTGTATTTCATAAAACCTACTTGAAACTATCTAATAGTGTTCTTTCTGTGTTCATGTTTTTATACCCTCATAAAAAAAAAGAAAACAAAAGAAAAAAAATTGGTGGGCATATTATTCACTTTGTCATTCTGTGTATAACGCAGCGAAATATCTCTTTAAGACCTCATGAAATGTATATATTCTTGATCAGTGATGAAATCTAAGGCGATCTAAGCATGTCCTTCCATCCGTCTTTGAAAATCACCATACAGACCAAACGAAAAGAGCCATACCCTTGAAATTTGGTATTGATAAATTTTGAAGGATAGTCAGGTTCGTAAACGGATTGAATTGGGTCAGATGGAAAAAATTTTCCTAGGAAGAACTAAACCAACCTTTAAAAAACAACATGATTTTTTTTGTGTAATGTCGTTAAGCAAATATCGTACTTTTATCATTTAATTAAATTTTTAAGGAATGTATTCTAAGGAATATACATTCTTCTATCAGCTGTTTCTAAAATTTAACTTGGCAGCACTCAACTTAGGACAGCCAAAAACAAGGTTGCATTTCACAAAACCCTACATAAAAGGAGTTCAAAAATGGTTTTAAACTGGTTTTCACATCTCATATATTTATTTAACATAATTTATGCAAATTTTCTAAAATGTACTCCTATGTAAATCTTAATTTACTTATTTAAATAAAAGAAATCTTTTTTTGTTTGTTTGCTTATTTACTTTCCAATAGTTGACAACTTTTTTGTGTAGGCTGATCAACGAAATATTTGAAAATATATAAACAGAAAACAATTTTTTATGAACATATAAATGGCCTATGGCTTAAATAATTATAATTAAAAATTTAAAAATTTTATATATTATACATATATATATATATATATATATATATATATATATATATATATATATATATATATATAGTGTATTTGAAATTGCACTAGAGCAATTTCCACGTTTGATAGGAACTATTACACCAACATAAGTATCTTTCATTTAATACAGAGACAAACATTTTAATACCGATACACCGTATGGCGACATTTTTATTTTAAAATTACTCAGAAACGTTTGCTTAAAAGGATATTATAACAATTATAATTGAAATATTTTACACATACATGCATGTACTCGTATCATATCAATTATTCATTTAATTGCTGTCAATTGTTTTCCATAGTACGAGTACATTAATTGTTTTTGTTTAGTTGTTGCGTGTTCGTATTAACGTGGGACGACAAGTTAATGGTGAACTGCAATTAGAATTCCATAGTCTTACCAGAGTTATAATATTTTTGTGACTACAATGAAAATGGGAAAATAAGAACAAGGAAAACATAAATAAATATTTGGGTTCAAAATACCGAGAACATACTTTTAGCATTTAAGTTTTGTTGCAATTGAAAAAAATATATAAATAAACAAAAAAAATTATTAAATTATATTAAAATAGAAAAGACAAGCACGCATGGTAAAAATAATTGGCTGGATTTAGTTCATAAATGTCTCAAATAAATAAACGGGATTTTGATATTATGACTTTAGAGTAGAAAAAGCAAAAATGATCTTAATTTTTTTTTCACTCGGATGAGTTGCCTAGTGAAAAAAATTTAAAGTAATTTTTGGAAACAAATTTTTCTTTACTTCTAGGATTCAATAAAAAGGCATAAAAAATTAAAACTACACTTGCAATGACAACCCCATTTTAAATTTTATTAGAAATGATCCAGATTTGCACTACTGCCGGATCACAAACTTGGGATTTTATTGACTTCCCAAGACACTATTTTTGGGTGACAATAATCTTACACTGACATCTATTCTCTACTAATAGAAGTGAAATTTAATAGACAGACTCTTCAACTGGTTGGTGGTGTGATGGAAAGCAAAACACATTAGATTTTCGCTATTGCTGCTACAGAGACTTGATGACATGTTCATCAATGTACTGGTGAACTATTCAACAATCGCTCATTTCGGTCATATTTCTTACAAGAAAAAGTCTCAAAAATAAAGTTGAAGTTTGCTGGCCATTTATAAAATATTAAGACTTTTCCGTGTTTATAAGTTCATAATTAAGTAACAGAAATAATAATTGTAATTCTAAATAGAATTTGTTCCTAAGAACTATTGGCTGAATTAGATAACACTAGAATATGAAGCGGAGGCTTCAGAGTTTGACTCTGCACTCAGTCAGGAATATTGTGGTCTATTCTCCAGATCAGGATTAGGATTTTGTTAGTTGTTGACAGCCTGTTTCAGTGATGAAGGCATAGCACTGAACAATTACTGGCAGCGATTGACACTATCATGTACTAAAGAGCAGAGGAACAGCACACCCCTCCCGTCGGCCCTTTAGCAAAAAATTTTGAAAGCGTTAAAAAAAATTCTTAATCTTCTCATCTTTCTTCATCTGTACGCTCAACACTATCCACTCCTTTCTACAGGGTCCGCCAAATAACTTTTTTTTTTAAATGCTATAAAAAAAACTAATGAAATTTTCTCAAATTTCTTTTTTTATTTGAAAGTGCAATCTTTTCGGTTAGTAATAGAAAATAATTTCATTCAAATGGCTGCCTCGTCCGACCATGTAGTAGCCTACACGATCGGTCCAATTTTTAAGCACATTATCGATTGTGTGCATCTGTATTTCACCAATGACTTCACGAATATTGTCCTCTGAAGCGTCAATTGCCTCTGGCTTGCGGGCGTAACACTCATCTTTGACGGCACCCCACAAATAATAGTCCAACGGTGTCAAATCGCAGCTCCGAGGTGGCCAAACGACATCAGCTCTGCGGCTGATAATGCGATCTTCAAAAACAGGGCGCAAAACATCGAGTGTGGCTTCAGCTGTTTGACAGGTAGCGCCGTCCTGTTGAAACCAAATGTTGCCAATATCCTCCTCTCAAATTTTTGTGAACAAAAATTCGTTCAACATGACCCGATAACGATCGTCATTGACTGTAACGGCCACTCCTTGCCCTTTTGCGAAGAAAAATGGCCCAATTATGCCTCTGGACCAAAATCTGCACCAAACAGTGACTCGTTTTGGTTGCGTCGGCTTTTCTGTGCCCCAAATGCGACAAGTTTGCTTGTTTACATACCCACCAAGATCAAAATGAGCTTCATCTGAAAAGATGATTTTTTTGGCAAAATCGGCATCTTCTGTAAGTTGATCGTAGGCCAATATTTCCCAGCGTTAATCAAGCGTATACACAACAATATTCGTTCAGCTGAAGGATAAAACTAATTATCTGTCAAATCAGACATGAGCTAAGTGTTACCATTCACGAAATAAGCACTAGTTGAAAAAAAAAAACGTTAGATAAAAACTAAGCAAACAAATTAGTTTAACAAAAAAATCTAGATCTTTCGAATGTGACAGACACATTCGAATAACATAAAAGTAAATTTCATTAAATACTTTCCCAAATAGAGACTTCTTAATTTGTGCTGTGGCACTTCTTTAAACAAATTCCATCAAATACCGGAGATGATAATAAAATTCAAAATATTCATTAAAAAAAAGTAAAATTCAATTTACAACAAAAGTTGAAATAAAAATATCTAAAATTTTCCAATAAACAAGTTAAAATAATGCAACAAAAAGCAGAAACATTTTATTGATTTGAATGCAAAATACAAAAAGGGGGGGGGGAAAAACACAAACTTTCACAAACTAAATACTGTGCAAAATTAAAACTAATAAACTGTATGTAGAGTTAAATGTTGTCGGTGAGCAAATTGCATTAAATACAGTAAAAGCTTCAACGGCGATTCTGGTCTGATGTTTAATTTGAAAATTTCACTTGCAAGTCTTATTCGAAACATTTTCCATGCAGTTACTGTATTTAATGTTTTTTTTTTTTTGCCATTTATATAAAGTTGTCTATATATTTATGTGTACATATTCGTTTTTATCTTCACTTTACTATTCATCCTTTTGTTCGTTGGGCACCTCCCAGTAGAGTTCATCCTGATGATGCTCTTCCTTTTGCAGTTTACGGAAGCTGGTGTATTTTAATGCCAGACCTTTGGATTGTTATTATAAATAAATGTTGCCGCATGTTTTTGTGTATGTTGTAGAGTTTCAAAGGTTGTTGTGTTGTTGTTGTTGTTTATAACGGCCAAATATTTGTTGGTTTGAGGCGAGGGGATTTTGGACCAAGTTTTGTTAACGTTAAAGTTTAGTTGCAAAACAATTATTACAAAAATGATGGTTAAAGTTGTTTGAGCACATACATATGTTGCATGTGTGTGTGTGTACGTGCATGCAAACGAGTATTAATAAAGTAAATAAAATAAAATAGAAAAAAATAAATACATTAGTGTTTTTGTTGGAAATTTTCAAAACTGATTTCATAGCCCACCTGCTAAAATTCCACCCACAGCGGCTACCAATACCGTAACGCCAATACTCAGTAGCTGAAAGCTCGCTTGACTGCCTGCTTCACGGCCATAGCCCTACAATAATGCGGATAATAAAAAAGAAAATTTATAAAATATTAAATAAAAATTTCATGTTTATAGAAAACAGAGATAGGAAGGAAAGTTTCAGAGTAGCAGTAACAGTTTCTAATAGAATGAATTGAAAGGACTAAAAATAATTATGGCAGGATTGCTGGATTTAGTATCTTTATATACCAGAGTATATGGAAGTATTTGCACAAAATTTGTAACGCAGCGAAATATATCTCTAGGACCGCATAAAGATATATATTCTCGATCAGTGATGAAATCTAAGACGATCTAGACGATGTCCGTCCGTCCGCCTGTGCGAATCACTAATCAGTCCAACCGAAAAGAGCCAGACTCTTGAAACTTGGTATAAATACATCTTGAAGAATAGCATAGGCCAGGTTCGTAAATAGATTAAATAGGGCCGGAGGGAAAAAAGTTCCCCTAAAAAGAATTAAACCAACCTCTAAATAACCACATAATTTTTAAAGTTTTTTTTTTTAATTTTGTTAAGCAAATGATATATTTGTATGTCAAAGCAGATCCAACGCGTTGAATTTGGAACCATAAAATGAAAATAATTTTGGGCGTTATTATATGCAAACATAGTGTGAAAATTTAACAAATTCTTTTACTTAAGCCTACAGTCCTTAAAAATAACATTTTTAATTTTTAATGACGAAGCTGAGACGTAACCTGGTACTCCTCTGCCCTACCCCGTCCTCTCCCCTTGCATGACCCTTTAAAAATAAAAATTTAAAATAAATTTATGTGTGTGAAGAAAAATATGCCGAGTTAATAAAGTTTTGACGTAAGCAGTTACGAAGTCAAGTTATGACGTAACGAATATTAAAATAAAATATTTTAAAAATTTAAAATAAATTTATGTGTGTGAAGAAAAATATGCCGAGTTAAATAAGTTTTGACGTAAGCAGTTACGAAGTCAAGTTATGACGTAACGAATATTAAAATAAAATATTTTAAAAATTTAAAATAAATTTATGTGTGTGAAGAAAAATATGCCGAGTTAATAAAGTTTTGACGTAAGCAGTTACGAAGTCAAGTTATGACGTAACGAATATCAAAATAAAATATTTTAAAAATTTAAAATAAATTTATGTGTGTGAAGAAAAATATGCCGAGTTAAATAAGTTTTGACGTAAGCAGTTACGAAGTCAAGTTATGACGTAACGAAGTTAAAAATGACATTACGAAATGACAATCAGTGAAATTTATTTTTATATGAAAATCCATATATACATATATATATATATATGTATATATATATATATATATATATATATATATATATGTATATATATATATATATATATATATATATATATATATGTATATATATATATATATATATATATATATATATGTATATATATATATATATATATATATATATATATATATATATATATGTATATATATATATATATATATATATATATATACATAAAGTTAAATATGTTATGACGTAACGAAATGGCAATCAGTGAAATTAATTTTTATATGAAAATCCATATTTATATATAAAATGATTATGGGAGTGTCTTCTATCCCATACATCATTTTATATATACTGGCAATGCATGCCAACTCCTTATTTGGCCACTAGGGGCAGAATCCTTCCAAAACCACACACACTTTCATGACCTGTAAATTGACCTTTCATCAACTGTAAATATTTTCACAAAATGCTCAAAAAATTTATTAAATATGGATTTTCATAAAAAAAACTTCATTGTTTGCCATTTCTTTACGTCATAACATATTTAACTTCACAGCTAAATACGTTGTTTCGTAACTGCTTACGTCAAAACATGTTTAAGTCGGCCCAGTTGCTTGGAACGAATTGATTGGTTAACATCATCTTCAATGTGACTTCAGTGCGCACTGTTCGGCGTCTTAAAGGGTGCACATGATCAGTAACTGTAAATGTGGTCCGAAAACGATCTTCGAATGTGCCGCTCTGATGCACGATTATGTTGTATTCCATAAAATGGCAGAAGTGCCCCATGAGTTTGACGAATAGAACAATTATTTTGATTAAAAATTTCAAAAATTTGCACGCGTTGCTCTGGTGTTGTGAGACTCTAAAATAAAAACATGCTTTAGTGTTTGTTTTTATCAGGAGTCATTTATGATGTGCCTTAGAAAAAGACGTGCTATTTTTATGTCTCAGCTTCGGATATTTCTAAACTAAGATTAGTGTGTCTCAGGGCTAGCGATTACCATTCCTCATATTTGAAAATAAAAATATTTTCTCGCAATAATGATTTTCTAAAACACACTCTGTGGAATTTAATTTAATTTATTCCTTTACACCACTGCAGTCTAAGAATTTAACTTTTATCTCAGCCCAGTGTTCATATTATTGCTAACACACATATTTCAAATTCTATTAATTTTTTCTCGGGCTTATTTTCTTGCCGCATTCATACCGAAAAACAAACAAGCAAACAAACATTCTACATTGTAACATTATTTGCGCTTTTGCTACTTACCCCCAGTATTATAGTTGTTTCGTTATTTGGTTGACTTAACATTGCCGGAAAGATATCACCCAAATCCGATTTGTATTGTTCTGGTTTTGCCATAGATGCATAAATGACGGAGGCAATGGCTGAGATTAAAGCTGGCATACCGTGCAGATTGTGTACACCGCAGGTGTCGTGTAGACGTAATTTGGCTGTTAAAAATGGCTTTGGAGAAAAGTACAGAGTAAATAAAATGTTGAAATTGTTAATAAAAGATTTGCTAACATAAAGCGTTTGAAAAAAATAAAAATAAAATTTTTGTAAGATAGACGATTAGAATTAAATTTTAAATAAATATGTGCTGTGTAGTGCTGTAACATTTCTTGCAATTTTGCTTGAATTCTTTTTGGGCGTTTAAATTTTCCCCAAAATCACCATTGGCCAAAACTATAAAACACATAAAATGTTCTTTTGTTATACATCAAAGTTGCATTAGAGCCGGCCTAAAATACCTGAGGAATTAAAACAGAAAAACAATTATGCCACATAAAGGCTTTTTATGAGATTTCCAATGTCTATTGAATGTTTATGGCACACAAATTGGTACCCATATGGAGACAATAAACTGCCATTAATAAAATGCCTTTTAGTCATAAAAATGTCTGTCGAAGTAGAATTCTAAAACTATTGCTTGTATACAGAATATAAAAATATGGACAAAAAAATTGGTAAAGAATTTTGCATTTCAAAATTTTATTAGATTGATGAGGGGCAATAAAACTCTTAAACATGCAGATAGAATGCAGCTGGAAGATAACAATTCGTGTTGACTGTTTGTTTAACAATTCAATTTAGACAGGCTTTTTTAAATCAACCCTAAGTTGTGGTACTTTTTGAATTGCTTCAACAAAGTGAAAAATTCAAAGCCGGGCAGGAGTACGGAAAGCCATAACCACTAAATTAGAGAAGAGATCATATACTCTTCAATATTGATAGATTTTTTAAAATGAAACAAAAACTCAGAAAGAAATAAAACAAAAATGATAATGAAAAATTCAAACTAACAACTGAAAGATATTTTGGAGCCTCTCAATTTTTTTTTAAATTCATGGGCCATATAATTTTTATACCCTCCAAAACTGAATTGAAGGGTATATTCACATTGTCCTTCCGTGTGTAACGAAGCGAAATATCCCTCTGACACCCCATAAAGTTTATATATTCTTGATGTGAAATCTAAGACGAACTGAGCATGTCCGTCCGTCCGCCCGTCCCTCCGTCTGTGGAAATCACGATTCAGTCCAAACGAAAAGAGCCAGACACATAAAACTTGGCGTAAATATATATTGAAGGATAGCACAGGTCAAATTCGTAAATGGATTGAATCGGGCCGGAGGGAAAAAAGTTCCCCTAAGAAGAACTAAACCAACCTCTATAAAAAACAACATAATTTTTAACGTTTTTTTTTTGTAATTTTGCTAAGCAAATGATATATTTTTATGTCAAAGAAGGAGCAATGCGTTAAACTTGGAGCCATGAAAAAAAAATAATTTTTTGACCACGCCTCATTTAGTGGGCCTTATTATATGCAAAAATAGTGTACAAATTTAACAAATTGCTTTACTTGAGGCTACATTTCTTAAAAATGTTATATCTAAGCTTTTATGACGAAGCTGAGACGCAACCTGATACTCCTCTTCCCTACCGCCTCCTGACCCCCCCTAAATGACCCTATAAAAAAAATAAATAAAAAATAAATTTATGTGTGTGATTATAAATATGCCGAGTTAAACATGTTTTGACGTAAGCAGTTACGAAGTAAAGTTAAATATGTTATGACGTAACGAAATGGCAATCATTGAAATTTTTTTTGTATTAAAATCCATATTTATATACAAAATGATTATGAGTGTCTTCTATCCCATACATCATTTTATATATACTGGCAATGCCTGCCAACTCCTTATTTGGCCACTTGTGCCAAAATCCTTCCAAGACCACACACACTCTCATGGCCTTTCATGGCCTGTAAATATTTTCACAAAATGCTGAAAAAAATTTATTAAATATGGATTTTCATAAAAAAACTTTACTGTTTGGCATTTCGTTACGTCATAACATATTTAACTTCACAGCTAAATACGGTGTTTCGTAACTGCTTACGTCAAAACATGTTCAACTTGGCATATTTATCTTCACTCACATAATAAGTTTTACATTTAATTATCGCAAATATTTATTTTTAGAGTCTTATGGGAAAGGTGACATGTCTCCCCCACAGAGAGACAAAAAAAATTAAATACAGTTTTAATACCCTCTAAAAAGAATTTGAAACCATAAAGTTTATATATTCATGATCGTAATGAAATCTAGTAATACCCATCCGCCCATCTGTGGAAAACGGAAAAGTCATAATCCATTTTTGAGGCCCGCCCTCTGTAGTAGGCGTTAAAATTACATATCATACGAAAATATAGTGTAAATATTTAACAAATTATATTCCTTGAGCCCAGATTCCTTAAAAATTTAATTTATAAGGTTTTACGATGAAGGAAATGTTTTCTCTGATTTTCCCCTACCCTACTTCGCCACCTCTTTTGACCCCTAAATGACCTTATAAAAAAAATTTACCCCGATATTCCAAAAAAGCTCTTCTTTTTTTGCTTCTTTTTTTTAACTCGGAGCAGCACTCAGGGTATGACCCCCACATATGCAGTGGCTTGTGCCGCAACTAGAAAGGAAGGGAAAGATGAACAGATAGAGAATATTTTGCAGGTATTTTAAACTTTTACTTCGCCGGCAAAGGAGTCTAATAAAATTATACAAAAAAAATTAAATCACTCTCTTCAAATGAAGAGAGTTAACTTATACGTTGTATCTAAGATGCTTACAATATCCCAGCTTAATTTCTTTAGTCTATAGAAAGACTGTAAAATCTTTTTAATTCCGGTCGAAAAGTATTATTGCTGTAGCTTCAAATGTTTAATGACAACAACAACAACAACAACTAAAATTTGCTTAAATATATAAATAGTTTATTGAGCAGCCATTTGAAAAATGTACTGCATCTAAAATGTATCATTATTTCCGATACTGATACCCACAAGTAATAACTTTTAGCAAAATATTTTTGCAAAAACACACTTTATTTAATAGACATATAAAACACATTGATCAGATACAAACATGAAATAAATGCATGAGCATATTTTAGTTAGAAATAGTTGTGTGTGTATTTTTATTTATTATAAATTTTTAGTTTCTTCGTTCAATTTCATTTATGCTTAAATATTCATACCTTTATTATTATTTTTTGGCAAATTGTTTGTTCTAGACAATTTATATATTATTTAAAAAAATGTTTACAGGTATTGTTAAATAAAACTGTAGGATGTAGGAGAGAGAAACGTATAAATGACTGTGCTACGAGGCTGGTTCTCGAATAATCGTGTGCAATGACTTTTGGCATGTAGTTGTAATATTTTAACAGAGTGACTGGCTTTTGCCGGTCCTTGGGCAATTGTTGTTTTTTTTTTGTAATACATGACAAAGATTTTAATTGGATTTTTAAGTTAATTTTCTGTGGTCTTGAACTGTGTGACCGATAGTTTAATTAAATTTATATTAATATATTAATTTTTTAACTAAATTTTTTTTTCTATTTATTTTGAAATATTAAATACTCATTTTAGGGATAATATCAAATAAATATTTAGCGTTTCTACGAATAAGCGGTTAAAAAAAAGAACTCAATAATTACAATGAAATATAACTATTTGCACTCGCAAAAAAAATTAAATTATTTAATTGAATTATTTGATTGCTGATTTTTCGACCTTGTAGATTTTAAATTATCTGTTTTTTTTAAAGCTTTGTATCACTTTTTATACCCTCCAAAAAAGAATTTGGAGGGTATATTCACTTTGTCATTCCGTTTGTAACGCATCGAAATATCCATCTCAGACCCCATAAAGTATATATATTCTTGATCAGTGATGAAATCTAAGACGAACTGAGCATGTCCGTCCGTCCGTCCGTCCGTCTGTGGAAATCACGATTCAGTCCAAACGAAAAGACCTAGACTCTTGAAATTTGGCAAAAATATATTTTAAAGCTTAGAGCAGGTTAAGTTCGGAGATGGGCTAAATCGGGCAAGAGGGAAAGAAGTTCCCCTAAAAAGAACTAAACCAACCCAGAAAAAACAACATCATTTTTAAAGTTTTTTGGTTATTTTGTTAAGCAAATGATATATTTTTATGTCAAATACGGTCCAACGCCTTAAACTTGGAGCCATTAAATAAAATAAAAATATTTTTTGACCCCTCCCACTTCAGTGGGCGTTATTATAGGCAAAAATAGCATAAAAACTTAACAAATTGTTTTACTTAAGCCTACATTCCTTAAAAATAACACTTTTAAGCTTTAATGACGAAGCTGAGACGAAACCTGGTACTACTCTGCCCTACCCCCTCCTTCCCCTTCGCCCCCTAAATGACCCTACCAAAAAAATTTTTTTTTTTAAATTTTGTATATAACTATCCCAAGCATTTATCTTTAGAGTTTTATGACTGCCGACTTCTGCCCTACCCACCTCCCCCCTCTTTCTTTGCCACCTAAATGACCCTACCAAAAAAATTTGTTTTTTAAATTTTGTATATAATCATCCCAAGCATTTATCTTTAGAGTTTTTTGACTGCCGATTTCTGTCCTACTCCCCCCCCCCCTCCCCCTCTTCCTTTTCCCCCTAAATGACTCTACCAAAAAAAGAATTTTTTTTTTTAAATTTTGTATATAATCATCCCAAGCATTTATCTTTAGAGTTTTATGACTGCCGATTTCTGCCCTACCTCCCCCCCCCTCTTCCTTTGTCCCCTAAATGACCCTGCCAAAAAAAATTTTTTTTTATTAAATTTTGAATATAATCATCCCAAGCATTTTCTTTAGAGTTTTATGACTGCCTATTGCTGCCCTACCCCCTCATCCCCCTTTGCCCGTTAAATGACCCTATTAAAAATAAATTAAAATTTTTTTTTAATATTGTGTATAATCATCCCAAGCATTTATTTTTAGAGTTTTATGTCTACCTGTTTCTGCCCTACCCCCTCTCCCCCTTTGCCATCTAAATGACCCTATCAAAAAAAAAAAAAAAAAAAAAAATTTAATTTTGTATATAATTATCCCAAGCATTTATTTTTAGAGTTTTATGACAAAGGTGAAATGTTTCCCCCACAGCCCTTGCCAGAGCGACCCCGCCAAAATACAGTTTTTATACCCTCCAAAGAGAATTGTGATGAAGTCTAAGACGGTCTAGCAATGCCCATACGTTCGTCTGTGGAAAACATGATATTGTATATATTTGAACCGCGCCCACTTTAGTGGGCGTTGACATACGAAAGGAACTCTGTCCCACCAAGTTAAACATTTCAAATTCACTTACTAAATATTTGGAGGGTATTTAAGATTCAACCCGGTCGAATATAACGTTTTTACTTGTTTTTATAAAGCTTTGTAATACTTTTTCATAAAAGAAATTTAAATTTTTTATTATCCCATATTTCGATATCCTGTAGATATATTTTTCAAGGCAATAATTATAATTAAGATTAATATAACATTATTTTTTTTTTAAATTTATAACAGATAAATGAGCAGAAAAAAATTTTTTTCTTTGGCACAATAGCCTGTACAACAAAATTTAACTTATTCCAAAACATGTCAAAGTCTACTTCGTTATAAAATGTTCAAGTTTTTAATAAGAAATATTTTGCCAAAAATAATTTATTGCCAAAGATAATCAGATATCCATTGAATTTCAAGTTCCAATAATCCAGCGTACCTTAACAGGATCCTTAATGATCACAACAATCGATTTGTCACATTCTTGCTACAAATAGATCAGTCTTCTACTCTTCTAATCAAAAACTGCCATTTCTCTTTATATTTTCCTTAGCTAAAATGGATTATTCTAGTACCGCTCTCGTCCAACAAATGAATGCATGCATACATTCATGTACGAATGTGTATTTGTATGCGTCAATAAATTTGATTTTAATTAAAAATATTTACTAATGAAAATGGAAATAATATTTTGGCATGAGGTTTAGTTAAATATTTAATATACTATTATTTAGTTTTGTAAGAATTTGAAACAAAACACCGAAATTCAAATATAAATAAATTTAATAAATGGAATTGTTCATTGTAAATTTATGCCAATAATAATTCCAAGAACAGAAGAAAGTCACTTTAGAAGGCTGGAAATGCACTTGGGCCATTTAAATTGATTTGTAAACTATTTCGACACACAATTACTTTTGCTCAAAAACTATATTTTTTTTTGTTTGCTTTTGTTTCCTAAGGTCAGCAAGAGAAAGTATGAATAAATAAATTATAAAATAGATATCTTCATATGAATGCAAGAAAGGCCTCTGAGTGACATTGAATACAATTTACAGGAGAATCAAATACACTCTGTAGAATGAAAAATTACCGAAAAATTGTTCAAAATTTTTTACTTATATGAACGTGTTCTTTACTTTTGGGAGTGTTTAATTTTGCAGTATTATCTACGAGTATTTTTATGAGGTGCTTCATAGGCAATTTTGAGTTGCGTTACAGACTTTTTGAAATCATATAACGATATGTTTCATATATAGCAATATTTAAAATGATAAAATTAAAAGATTTTTTTTTTGCTACTGTCTGAGGCATAATTGGGCCATTTTTCTTCAAAAATGAGCAAGGAGTGGCCGTTACAGTCAATGCCGATCGTTATCGGGCCATGTTGAACGAATTTTCGTTCACAAAAATTGAAGAGGAGGATATTGGCAGCATTTGGTTTCAACAGGACGGCGCTACGTGCCACACAGCCGAACCTACACTCGATGTTTTGCGCCCTGTTTTTGAAGATCGCATTATCAGCCGCAGAGCTGATGTCGTTTGGCCACCTCGGAGCTGCTATTAGAAACCGTTGGACTGTTATTTGTGGGGTGCCGTCAAAGATGAGTGTTACGCCCGTAAGCCAGAGACAATTGACGCTTTAAAGGACAATATTCGTGAAGCCTGGTGAAATACAGCTGCACACAATCGATAATGTGCTTAAAGAATGGACCGACCGTGTAGGCTACTGCATGGCCGGCCGAGGCAGCCATTTGAATGAAATTATTTTCCATTATTAACCGGAAGGATTGTACTTTCAAATAAAAAAATAAATTTGAGAAAATATTCAGTAGTTTTTTTATAGCATTTTCAAAAAAAAAAGTTATTTGGCGGACCCTGTATTATATTAAGGACTGTTCATGGTCATTTCAAAATGACTTTATTTTAGGAAAAAAAAATATATAATAATCAATTATGGATATTTTCCATGTGCAAATGATGGACATTTTCATGTTATGACATTGCAGCTCTTTATGATTTTTCATTTCCTCGGGTTGTCTAGAGATATTATATGTAACCAAATAAGAACGTTATATTCGTTAAGGTCGAATCATAAATACCCTCCAAATATTTAGTAAATAAAAACTCTATCTGTTTTTTTGTTTAAATCGTAGCAGCACTCAGGGGTGGGTATCCCAGGGGATAGTATTGAAGACAGATATTTTTTTTGTAGCTATTAGAAGCATTTTACTTCGCCGGCTAGTTTTTTGCTACAAGGCCGACGAAGGATAGTGCTGTTTCTCTGCTCTTTAGTACATGATTGTGTCAGTCACTTCGAATTAGGCACTAATGCTGATGAGAAGAATTCGACTGAGCTCAGGACCCTCCGCTTCATAGTCTCGTGCTAACTACTTCAGCCAACAGCACCTTCGGAGTCTCTCCGGGAAGGGCCGTGAGGGAGACATTTCACCTTTGCAATAAAAAACACTAAAAAGTAAATTGTGTAAAATTTTTTTTTGATAGGGTCATAAAGGGGCAACGGAGGCCAGGGTAGAGAAAGATCAGAGAACATCTCAGCTTCGTCATTAAAGCTTAAAATTTAAATTTTTAAGTCTACATGACTTAAGTAAAATAATTTGTTAAATATTTACACTATTTTTGCATACAATATCTTAGGTAAACGCCCACTAAAAAAGGCGGAGTTCAAAAATTAATTTTTTAATTTTATGGCTTCAAGTTTAACACGTTGGACCTTCTTTGGCATAAAAATAATAATAAAACTAATAATAAAATTACAACAAAATAAGTAAAAACGTTATATTCGACCGGATCGAATCTCAAATACCCTCCAAATATTTAGTACGTAAATTTAAAATGTTTAACTGGGTGGGAGAGAGCTCCTTTAAGACATCTCTGTATCCAATTTTAAATGCCTATTTTGACCGAGTCCTTCCGGGAAGAGCCGTGGCGGAGACGTTTTACCTCTGCAAGATCAGAGAACCTCACAGCTTTTTATAGGCTTAAGGAATACAATTTCTTCAATATTTACACTATTTTTGCATATCATATCATACGTCAACGCCCACTAAAGAGGGCGTGGTACAAAAATAGACTCTATCATGTTTTTCAATGTATGGGCGTTGATAGATCGTCTCAGACTTCATCAATGATCAAGAATATATGTACTTTATGGGGTCCAACTCTCTTTGGAGGGTATTAAAACTGTATTTTGACGGGGTCGCTCTGGCAAGAGCTGTGGGGGGGGGGGGGGGGGGGGGAGACATTTCACCTTTGCCATAAGACTCTAAAAATATTTGTTTGGGATAATTAAATACAAAATTAAAATTAAATTGTTAATTTTTTATCGGGCTTAAGTTCGAATCTGCATGATTGCAAATGATTTTTTTATTATTATTTTATTAATAAATGAATTTGTTCAAATTCTATTTATTATTTTATATTAAGATTTTAATATTAAGCATATTTTCAATAATCATCAAAAAAATAATAAAAAAAAAATCATTTGCAATCATGCAGATTCGAACTTAAGCCCGTTGGAAAAAATTAACAATTTACACAAGAAAGTTCGACTAATAAAAATTCATACATAATTTACAAAATTACAATTTTTTTTATAGGGTCATTTAGGGGGCGAAGGGGAAGGAGGGGGTAGGGCAGAGTAGTACCAGGTTTCGTCTCAGCTTCGTCATTAAAGCCTAAAAATTTTATTTTTAAGGAATGTAGCCTTAAGTAAAACAATTTGTTAAATTTTTACACTATTTTTGCATATAATAACGCCCACTAAAGGGGGCGGGGTTCAAAAATATTTTTATTTTTATTTTATGGCTGCAAGTTTAACGCGTTGGACCTTCTTTGACATAAAAATATATCATTTGCTTAACAAAATTACGAAAAAAAACTTTAAAAATTATGTTGTTTTTTCTGGGTTGGTTTAGTTCTTCTTAGGGGAACTTTTTTCCCTCTAGCCCGATTCAGTCTATTTAGGAAGTAGAGCTGTGCTATCCTTCAAAATATATTTGTACCAAGTTTCAAGGATCTGCCTCTTTTCGTTTGAACTGAATAGTGATTTCTACAGACGGACGGGCATGGCTAGATCGTCTTATATTTCATCACTGCACAAGAATATATATACTTTATGGGGTCTTAGAGGGATATTTCACTGTGTTACACACGGAATAAAAGTGAATATAGCCTCTAATTCTTTTTTGTAGGTTTAAAAATATTTTAGCGTTAAAATATTCAATTACTGAAAGTTACTACAGAATGTGCGATAAATCAGTAGGCCTACAAATTCTGGTGACTATAAAAAAAAAGAATAAGGTATTTAAGATCTCATTATAACATAAAAACCTGCTCATCTTTCTATAAATATTTTTCTTTTACTTACTGTAATATAACGATAACCCAATACCGATACTGTGCCAGCAATAATGCCAATTAAAATTGCACCATGAGCACCAATCAGTAGATTACAAACAGTTCCAACAGCAACACCTCCTGCCAGTGTCGAATTCTGCACATGAACCATATCCAATTTATTCTCGTGGCTGACAAGTGCCGATAAAACAAATGTTGTAACTGTAATATAAGAAAAAAAAACAGAAAAAAAACATTGAGAAAAAAGGCATGAAAAACATGGGGAAAATTAAAAGAAATGTGTTTTATGAATTACACAAAAAAATATGTGTGAGCATAGACAAATTGAATGGGGACAAATATAAAAAACTATGACAAAAAGTTTGGGGGAAGGTTACCTTAATGTATATTTTTTCGCCCAAGTCAATTTTTATTGCAGATAAATGAATTAAGTTTAAAAATTTGTCTTTGTTGCATAAACTCATCAAAGAGAGATTTCAATGATTATAATATTAATTTTGGTATTTTTTTATTAATTTAATACAACTTTAAAATGAAAATTCTTCAGTAGAAACGCAGCAAAGGAAACACAGTTCCTTTATAAAAACGAAGTTTACAAATGAATTTTTAATAAACATCGATATGATATTGTTCCATGTATTGAGATATTTTCAGGATCCTGTTGAATGGTTACTTTCCCTAGAAACCATGTTTTCCAATTCGGTTTATATGAATTTATCAATTAATTTGTTTGCGGTTGCAGATGTAGTTGTTTTTGCGAACAGAGTCAAATGTTAGTCGTTTGAAATTAGTTTAACTTAACCGCAACTAATCGGTAGATTGAATAATTCAGTTAAAAAGAATAGAAAAACTAAATTTCAAATTAAAGCAGGCAATTCCCAAAAAAATCTACTTACAACATAGAATTTTCTTAAACTTAAACTTTAAGTGAAAATTAAAATTTTTATCTGGCCTAAAAATATTAAAATAGAAAAAAAAATATAAAGGGTGTTTTTATAAGAGCATGCTGAATTGAAATTTAAATAAAACACATGCCAAATTATGAAATGGCCAAAAAAAATTTATTATTTGGTAGATAATTTCTTGTCATTTAACATTTAAATATAATTTCGGGCATATGGCCACCACGACTATTTTGCACAAAGGTCATTCTGGAGGTCCAATTTTCGACCACCTTTTCAAGCATTTGAGGGCGTATTTCAGCAATGACACGTTGAATACTGGTTTCCAAAGCGTCAATCGTTGCTGGTTTATCCACGTAAACCAATGATTTCAGGTATCCCCACAAAAAATAATCGAGTGGCGTCAAATCACACGAACGCGGAGGCCAATTCACCGGTCCATTTTTCGAAATAATGTTGTCGTTGAAATGTTCTTTCAATAAGTCCATTGTTTCGCCCGCAGTATGACAAGTGGCATCACCCTGTTGAAGCCACATTTCGTTTACATCCATATCTTGAAGTTTTGGCACCAAAAATTCATTGATCATGATTCTGTATCGATTTCCATTCACGGTAACGCGTCGTCCTTCCTCATTTTTAAAGAAATAAGGACCGATGATTCCACCAGCCCATAGACCGCACCAAACAGTACATTTATCGGGATGCATTGATAATTCTTGAACGACGTGTGGATTATCTTTGCTCCACATACGGCAATTTTGCTTGTTGACACTTCCATTCAACCAAAAATGCGCCTCATCACTGAAGAGAATTTTGCGGTAAAAAAGCGGATAAACATTTTTAATTGAACACTGTTTTTGAAAATAAATTTCCACGATTTGAAAGCGTTGTTGTGGAGTTAACCTGTTCATGATGATTTTCCAAACAATACTGAGTAGAGACGTCACTTTAAACTGTCACAACAGCTGTCAGACAACAGAGGGATTCGTATAAAAAAAAACTTCATAAAAAAACACCCTTTAATATAAAAAGCTCTGACCATTTTAATGTTATCATTTAACATTGTAGGTGCCACAACACTCATGGCCATTATAATACAGAACATTATGATACCTCCTCAACATGGTAAAACTATTTTGATGACAGGGGAATTTTAGTAGGTTCGCAAAATAAGCATAAACCTCATAAAAGCGACTGAATAAATTATATTTGAAATTATATTGAATTCATGCCTAATTTGCTCATTTTATAAATATTTATATTGGAAAAGGTACAAACTGAATAATTATATATGATCTCTTTTCTAAACGCACGTATTTAGTTACATTCAAACGCACAATCAAACACACTCACACACACACTCACACACACACACACTTGCATAAAAATTCATATCCATTTCCGGTAGTCGCAAGGAAGCAAAGCTAAATCATATTTATTACCAACACTAATGTAAGCAATTACACATATACAGATAACAAATACGGACATGTCTGCAAACATACCAATTATTCACTTGTTCACCAAGCGAATTTAACAAATTGGTTGTAAATGTATACACAACTACAAACAAAGTAAATAAATAAATATTTGTGTGTGAGAGCCCGTGTGGCCGTGTGTATTAGACTGTATGTTGCAAATTTGTGTAGTTGTATGCCAGCATATACACACACATGCATTTATTATTATTTTTTGGTGTAAAATTAAAACATATTTTCCTCAATTTATTTTGTAAATAACAAATAGGAAATAATACACAAAATTATGCATTTTACAAATTGTTGGTTATTTTTTTTTTTTTTTTGGTTTTTGCATACATATCGGGGTGTATAATACTTGTTTATATTAAAAGGACGTTATTAAATACAAACAGAAATCAACAATTACATACAGAAAAAAAAAATAAAAATAATAAATAAAAAATATGAAATAAACAAATATGTATCTCTAAATACATGAGGAAATCCAAAAATTGCTGTATTACAAATATGTGCGTGTTAATATTTGTTTGTGCATTTCAATGAAAGTGGACATATTGAGACCACAGGAGCCTCTAATAGTTGATACAACAGCAGGACAACAAACCAATTACATGGTGATACAATTTCGCCCAGAAATATAGTGGAGTCTGGAAGATTATATTGAGTATTGCTTCACGAAAAAAGGCTCTTGGTTGCATTTGCAAATGGCGAAACTGCAAAAGTTGTACAATACGTTAGTATGGACCATCAGAGATATTTTTAAATTCAATTAAATATTTTTCAAGGACTCGAGGACATTCATCTATTTTTAGTTACCGATAAATTCTTTTATTATTAATTTTATTAAGTCAATTCTAGTTAAAATCTTCAAAATAATTTTTGTTTACAACATATCAATGATTCAGAGAGAGGGAGAGAGAGGGAAAGAATCGTTAAGAACCGTTGTATTGTTTTTTGCACTATTTGTAAGCCAAAATATCGATTGCACCCCAACTCATAATTCCTCCCTATTTCATTATATTGGGCGTATGGAAAGTTTATTCTTTTAGGTCGTTTAAATGTTTAATAATAAAAATTGTTACACCACTCTCTTTCTCTCTCATCTTTCCCCTCAATTGTCCCCTCGTTTTCTCTACAATGCATTGTAGCAGCAGGGTTTATCCCCGTGGGTGCCTGTCCTAGCGAAAACAACAAATATGCGACAAAAATATTAATGCAACAAAATATATTAAAACCTATAGAGAGGGACAAACTGTTTGGTTGGGCTTTTTCCAGTCTAATTCATTAATTTGTTGAAAATATGTAACACTAGACTTAAAGATATTTGGTAAGAAAGATAATTTTTTTTTGTACATATCCTTGTGAAAATATTAATATTAATTCTTGGCAGTTGCTAATGCATATACATATTTAATTAAACATTTGAAAAGAAATTATATACAAGCAGACTAAAAAAGGTGCACTTTTTTAAAATAAAAAAAAAAAAAAACTGCATGAAAATAGGAAACTATCAAGAGAAAAAAAATTAATTTTAAGAAAAAATTTGCTGCTTCGCTTGACAAACAGCGTGGCAGAAAAGTGCAAAATTGTCACTCAAAAAAGGTAAAAAAGTGCAAAAACTTGATGTAAAAAATGTATATTAAAATTGACGAATATATTTACATATTATCATTTCTCTGCAGGAGATCGAACTAGTATCAAATTAGTATTGCACTAGTACAAAAATCACCAGTACTAGTTCCCAACTGTGAACTTTCCCATACCATGTTAATGCTTAGATTAACATTGAGTGTGTTTGGAAAATTACTAGTACCATTGGTACTAGATGGGAACTAAGGGGATACTAGTACTATTAGTACTAGATGAGTACTAGTATAATTTCTTCTAGTCGGATACTAGTACAATCAGTTCTGCATTAAGAACTGGTTTATATATAAAAAAAATCCCTAAATTTATTCGTTTTTTAAGCCCAATGAAATTTGTTAAGTCTTTGTCTTCACAAGCAATTTTTGGTTCATCAATTCTTAGTTTATAAGAGGAAATGGAAAGTTCCTTCAGGACACACTCAATCCACTAGCACCTTGTACAACTTGAGTTACGTTTGATACTCCACCACATACCAAACACTAATGAACATACAATTCATATATCAGTTTTTATTATTTTAAAAAGGATCGCTGATTAACAAAAAAACATGTTTAAAAAATTTTAAAATTAGCTTTTAATTTTATTTATTTTTTTAAAATGTCAATACAAGAACTCACAAGAAAACTGCGGCTTACTTACATAAATTATCGAATAAATAAACTGATATGCAGGTGGCAAAGTCTTCTAATAATATTCTTTGTTTCAAATTAGAATTTGTTTAAAAATTGTAACAATTAAAAATAACATAAATGAAAATGCGAGTTAGCAATTCGCTTTAAAACATGATCAGAAAGTAATATGAAATTCTACAAGTCAAATCAATCTACAAATGAACTACTTGAAGTACTAGTACTTTTCTGTATATGTTCAATCACCCTTTGAACTAGTGCTTGCTATACTAGTAATCGTACCAGTAGCTCAAAGACAAGTAACGCTTATCCTCCTGCAGGGTTTATTCAGGAGTAAAAGACAGCTTAATATATGAATTTTGAAATTAAAAAAAAAAAATGGGTAAAACTGGAAACCACTAAGAGGGAGAAAGACTTAAATTTGAATAAAAATTTTGGTGCTTCGCTTAGCAAACTGCATATCTAATAGAAAAGTGTAAAATTGTAGAAAGTGCAACAACTCTATATATAAAATGCATATTAAAATTGTCTAATAATTTATTATAATTTTACGCGGGAATAAAAGACAGCTTAAAATATTAATGCTTAACATAAAATAAAAAAAACGGGTGGGTGTAAAGAGAAACCACAAAGAGGAACAGAATTAAATTTGAATAAAAACTTTGGTGCTTCGCTTTGCAAACAGCGTAAGATAAAAGTGTAAAATTGCTACTCAAAAAGGGTAAAAAGTGCAGAAGCTTTATGTAAAAAATTTATGTTAAAATTTTGTAATAAATTTATTATCATTTGATTTAAGAGTAAAAGAAAAATTAAAATATGCATTTTTAAAATTGCAAAAAAAAGAAAAAGGTTTAAAAAGAGAACCATATACGAGCCGTGGTGGCCATATGACAGAAATCATATTTAAATTTTGGTAAAATTTTACTTTAAAATGTATTTGCTTATTTTATTACGATTTAAACTTGTGTCACTCTATGAAAAACAGCCTTCACTAGGATAATGATATTTTCTATGCAATGAAACTCATAGGTAACTGCTGCCATGCAACTTTAATTAATATTGAGATGCACAAATCTTCGTTAGAAAACAAATTTCATTGACTACTAACAATATAACCTACACTGCATCCTTTTACATATACCTCATTTTGTTGTATCTCTGCAATAGAAATGGATACAGCAACAGTTACCATAATATTTTTATATTCAACTCACAAACTAATTAAATGTCAAATAGTTGCGTTAACACATTTCGAAAAATATAACAGAAAATAGATGGAAATTATTTTAAACACGTACTTACTTTAATTCATTTATTCGTTCGTACTGCCATACACTGGCACCGTGAACAGTGGCATGCCAAAATACACACTCACACACATTTACACCCAGCCGCACACATTTTGGTTACAAAATTACAACAATAATTTAACGCAATCTGACATACAAACAAACATGGTAGCACAACAGCCGTACAAACAAACAAAGGATGCAAACATCGGTTGTATTTACATTGTCACACCGATATCAAACAAGTTAGCATTCACACACACGCACACACACACACACAAACACACTTGTGCCAACTGTATCGCACACACACACATTCCGACATTTACATAAACAAACACATTATGGCATTATTGAAAAATCAAATGTTTTGTAGTCGTCTGTGCGGCAAGGAAGCAAACTGGGGGGACGATGCTTGACACCAGTAAGTGATCAATATTTATAATGGTGGATTAAATAGAATAACAAGGATACTCAATGACAATATGCTACAATAACTTGGAGACAATCAAATCAGTGAGATTTAGAGGCTATAAGGACGTTAATACTAGAATTTGTGAATTACACAAACAACAAACAGGGCTTTAGGGAAGAGTCCTTATGGAACAAGATCTGCTGTCTTAATTTATGTATTTAATAGATATTGTCTATTTCTTATGACATTTTTATCTACAATATAGTTCTTAGGGCACATTTCAAGCCTTCTATGTCTGTTCTAATATTTTTTCATTTATTTTTCATTAACATGACAGTCAATCTCCAACACATGGAAATGATGGTGCCATTTTAAATTAATTATTCAGCATCAGCTTCAAATTAAATTATTCAGTATTAGCTAAAGTTATGATATTTTGATTTTACACATATTATTTAGAAACTGAAGGGAAGGAATATATCTGCGGTATGACCGCAATGTTTGTATTTGCCAATATTGGCCGCGGTAAATAATTTTCACAACATTAATTAAACTTGTATTGAAAACATAAAATATATTGCAATACAAAATACTTGACCAACATTCAAAAGCGTTTAAGCTTCAAAATACTAGTTGAATTGGCGAAATTGTGAAATATATTAAGAGAATAATGCAATCAAAATTTTCTTAAGTTCGTCCGATCTGCATAGTAAGTGTTATGCAACTTACAAAATGTCGCCAAACATCTAATAAAAGATATATTCTGACAAATAAAATTGCTATATTAGGCTGTGCCGAATCTTGAATGCCCTTCACAGATGTATTCCTCCTCTCTTTCTAAAACATTAAATAGATTTTATTCACCAAAGAAACCAAAATAAGGAACAAGTAACCAAATACTTGTATGTGCCAAAAATTTCCAACCCTGGGATCTAATTTTTAATTTTTGGAATTTTTCGCTTAAATGTATTTTTTCTGAACTATAAAAAATTTTTAATAAAAAAAAATATAAAAATTCAAATTAGGAACTTATGTAGTTACTTTTACGTATAAAAAAATTTTGATTTTCCAAACCTAGAAATGAATTTTCAATATTTTTGGTTTTTTAAAACAAATTCAATTCTACTTAAGCGTAAAAAAATACTTAATGTACCAAAAAAAAAAACCGAAATTAATAACTCTTTTAATTATTTTATGTGCCAAAAAAACTTTCGTTCTCGAACCCTGGAATCGAATATCTAATTGTTTTATATTTTTCCTGAAATATAAAATAAGTTTACTTCACTAAAACAACTAATTAGGAACTTATATGGCTATTTTCATATAATAAATATATTTCGATTTTCGAACCCTGGATTAGCATTTTTAATTTAATTTATAAATGAAATTTATTTGTTGGTGGTTAAGCAATGTCTATATGCATTTCATTGGTGCTTTACCAAATCGTCAGTAGACTTTAACCACAGTTTTGAAAAGTTAAAAACCTCTTATCTTATGCATATACTTCCGAAAACCATCTGAGAATTCACAACTTGTAAATTAAAAATTATTTTCAAAAATAACTAATTAATTTAATTTATTTATTACACGAATATAATTCTTCCTTAAGTATAAAATAGGTTTAGTTCAGTGAAAAAACCAAAATTAGGAATTTATATGGCTGCTTTTATGTACTAAAAACATTTCAATTTCCGAACCCTGGAATCGAAATTTTGCTTTTTTTTGTTTTCTTTTTACCAATGCAACTCATAATGAGGTATAAAATAGTTTTATTTAAGAAAAACTTTAAATTTGTATAAATTTTTGTCAGTTATCTACCACAAAATATTGCAGTTGTCCAACCCTGGAATCTAAATTTAGATTTTCTGTTTATTTTTATACCTATTTTACTTTTCCTAAACTCTAAAATAGTTTTTATTACAAAAAAAAAAAAAACAAATAACTTACTTATATGTCAAAAAAGAAAATTTCAATATCTCACCTCTGAAAAAAATTTAATTTCTCAAAAAAAAAAAAAAAAAAAAAAAAAATAAATAGAATGTAATCACGTTCATTTATTAAAATATAAAAAATTTGCAGTTTCGCAGATTTGAACTAATAGCCTGTTGAGAAAATTAACATCCTGTAATACAATTTGCATAAATAAATGTTCACTATTAAGCCAAGTACTCTGTTTAAAATTTCATGCGAAATTCTGACAGAATCCATACAAAAAATATTCAATCGAAATATTTGTGGAAAAATGTTGCTAAGCTTGTACTCTGTTTAAATTATGAAGAACATGTCAAATAATATGAATGTTATTTATTTCGAACGATAATTTTTTGAAACTAAAAATTTTCTCATTGAAAATGGAAAACATAATTTCAATTAAAAAGGAAAAAAACTGAAACTGAAATAACTGATGTTGCGCAACATATTCCACAAATTCAAACAGAGTACTAGGCTTTAAAATAGAAATTCATACATAATTAATTTTTTTAGTTTTTAATAAAAATTTTATGCTTCCCAAAGTATGGAACAAGTTTGATTTACAAACAAACAAAAAAAAATTGGTTTTTATACCCTCCAACTACTTTTTATACTTTAGCCTACATTCCTTAAAAATAAAATTTTTAAGCTTTAATGACGAAGCTGAGATGAAACCTGGTCCTACTCTGCCCTACCCCCTCCTTCCCCTTCGCCCCCTAAACGACCCTACCAAAAAAATTTTTTTTTTAAATTTTGTATATAATCATCCCAAGCATTTATCTTTAGAGTTTTATGACTGCCTGTTGCTGCCCTACCCCCTCCTTCCCCTTTGCCCGCTAAATGACCCTATTATAAATAAATAAAATTTTTTTTTTCATTTCATCCCAAGCATTTATTTTTAGAGTTTTATGTCTACCTGTTTTTGCCCTACCCCCTCTCCCCCTTTGCCCTCTAAATGACCCTATCAAAAAAAAAGATATTTTAATTTTGTATATAATTATCCCAAGCATATATTTTTAGAGTTTTATGACAAAGGTGAAATGTTTCCCCCACAGCCCTTGCCAGAGCGACCCCGCCAAAATACAGTTTTTATACCCTCCAAAGAGAATTGCACCCCATAAAGTAAATATATTCTTGATCAGTGATGAAGTCTAAGTCGGTCGTCTGTGGAAAACATGATATTGTATATTTTTGAACCCCGCCCCCTTTAGTGGGCGTTGACGTACAATATTATATAAAGGAACTCCTTCCCATCAAGTTAAACATTTTAAATTCACTTACTAAATATTTGGAGGGTATTTAAGATTCGACCCGTTCGAATATAACGTTTTTACTTATTGCTAGTTGATTTTGCGTCGAGAAATAGGTACAAGCATCCCAGCCCTGGAACCGTATTTCTAATTTTTCTGAATTTCAATACCATTCTATTTATTTATTTAAAGTCTGTAGCTTTTCTGGGGGCGTGGGAAAATTGTATAGACATATAAATGGACGTGGCTCAATCGTCATCGCTATTCGGCTCCAGAATATGTAAACTTTATGATGTCCCATATCAATATTGAGGTAATTGCACTTGGAATCACAAATCTATCTATCTATATATATATATATATATATATATATATATATATATATATATATATATATATATATATATATGTATATATATTTATATACCCCTTCAATTTTTTGTGAAGGGTATAAAAATATGATCTAAATATAATAATTCTATCAACAACTTTATCTGAAAAAGAAGTACAATTTAAGCATAAACTTCTACACAAATTCTTACAGTAATCGGTCCATATTTGGAAATTAGATTTATAAATAGAAAATTATGTAAAATGAACTGCTTTACGTATAAATTGCTCAACATAATATTTTGAGCTTGAGTACAGAGTTCGCTTTTATCCTATAACATCTTTCTAATTTTATGTCCTGTGAAGAAATAATGTTTAAGCAGCTCACGAAATTCAATTTGCTTTCAATTACTATAAAAAACAAACTAGTTGTGTTTAATGTTGTGGCGCTGGAAATATAAAAAGTTACGCAATTTTCAAACGATACTCTTAATAGCCGAATTATTTTGATTTCATTTCTGAAATAGCTTAACCCTGATAATAAAAATGTAGGCTTAACGATTATACTATAGTATTAAAATTTAAAATGGATGGGGCCACACCTCTACAGGGTCAAACCTTTATTGGAAGGTAATATTTTCATATATTTTAATGATCACTTTGTGTTCAACCCTTCAGAATATTTTTCTATAAAATTTAATTTCTGATAAAAAAACAAACAACTTTTGTAGCCTTATTTTTGCATAATACAACTTTTCCGTTCCATTAGCATGTATGAATGGAGTGTCATCTGGTCAGTGGCCATCGTCTGCAGTCCACTAATATTTATATTAGTATTTATTTATATTGTTGTCGCTGCTGCTGTCGTTGTTGTTATAAAACTATTGAGTTTAAGGCATGATTACAGATTTAAACCTTAACATTAGACTTAGTTGTACTATCATTGTTAATATAAATAACAAACTACAAATTAAATGTATACATGACAAGCTCAAATAAAAAATTAGGGTCATGTGGCTTTACGAGAGCAGTTTTTCGATATGAAATTGCTTTAAGTTAATGACTGTCACGTCGGCGTTTTGACGAAGACTGCATTAATGATTAAAGTGTCAAAGAGTTAAACTTACAAAGCCTTTTTTACTTAATAGCTTGTTAACATGCCCATTTGTTTGTTAAAAGAATTGTAAACACCATCATATATATTTAGCACCCTAATATTGCTGCCATGTCTACCGTGTGCAGACCAGTCCGTTGGAATAAAGAAAACACTTCAACTAGAAACCTTAATCCCAAACTAGTGCAGTTAGTGTTGCCATAGTTGCAGTATATTTTTGGTTTCTATTGCTGTCTGTAACACCATCGTGTTGGCCTTTCCTCACATGTACTCGTTCATAATATCTATTTACAATTGTATTTGTTCAAGTTGTTTTAAAATTATACATTCTTGTTTTTACTAATATTATAGTAGTTATTGTTGTTGTTGCTGCTGTTGTTTTATAGTATATTGTTAATACCAACTAACTAGTGGTCGTATCGTTATTGAGGTTAAAGACGTTTTGCTCTGAAGCCTTTTGAAAGGCCTTATATTTTTAATATTTTTGGTTCACATGTTTAATATTGTGGACATAACTAACCTATACACGGACGGGTCGAGGATTGGTGACCACCGATCGGGTGGAGGCTTCTGTGACATGGGTCGTAACTTTCGCAAATACTTCCGCCTGCCGGATCATAGCACGGTATTTCAGAGTGAGATCGTGGCTATTGCGGAAGGGATAAAATGGTTGAAGGAAATCGATAACAGACTACCGATTCGTATATTCACGGATAGTAGGAAGGTCATGGAGGCCCTGAGCAATTATGTGATTCAGTCTCGGTGTGTGCTACAGTGCAAGGATGAGATTAACTCATACATGCACTGTGCGGGCATAGAAATAATATGGATTCCAGGACATCAGGGGATGCCAGGAAATGTTGAGGCAGATAGGCTAGCAAAAATGGGAGCATTAATGGCGAACATCACACTAGATAGTCCGAAGCCATTTCAGGTTTTTAAGAACGAACTAAAGCGATGGGCTATAGAATTGCATACAAGAGATTGGCAGCACTCTACCGTAGGTAGGGTGACAAGCATATTATGGGGGGACCCAGATGGTAGTAGGACAAAGGAGGTGCTAACATTGAGTAGGCCAGCACTACGGAGGTTGGTTCATTTAATAACAGGACATACAGAGTTAAGGACTCACCTGGCACGAATGGGAATCGTTGGCGATATAACATGCAGGGCCTGCCAGGAAGGGGACGAGACACTGGAGCACTACTTGTGCAACTGTCCAGCTTTTAGTCAAATTAGAAGACAAACATTTAATCAGGAGATTATACAGGAGATGGAATTCCTTAGGGGCTCTAATTGGAAAGACTTAAGGAAGTACATTGAAGAAACTAGGTTCTTGACGTAATCAAACTCAGAGGTTTCCATGGTATCGGCTGAGGCTCCCTACAGTAGAATGGGAACTCCTTATTATAGAGCGCACAACAGGCCTATGAGGCCTAAGTGTAATCCAGGACGGATTGGGATGCTTATGCCCCTCTTTTCAACCTAACCTAACCTAATATTGTGGAAATATGTACGTGTTAGTTTTCTAAAGGCAATAGAATATATTTCAAGCCGAAAATGATTCTATATAATTTTCTTGTTTATTCAGCAATATTCTTGTGAAAGAAGTATTGAAGGCTGGCTTTTATACAGCATCACAAGTTTAAATCACAATAAAACAAGTAAAAACGTTATATTCGACCGGGTCGAATCTTAAGTACCCTCCAAATATTTAGTAAGTGAATTTAAAATGTTTAACTTGGTGGGACAGGAGTCCTTTATATAATATCGTACGTCAACCCCTACTGAAGGGAGCGGGGTTCAAAAATAGACAGTATCATGTTCTCCACAGACGAACGTATGGGCATTGCTAGACCGTCTTAGGCTTTATCACTAATCAAGCATATACATATTTACCTTATAGGGTAAAATTCTCTTTGGAGGGTATAAAAACTGTATTTTGGCGGGGTTGTTCTGGCAAGGGCTGTAGGGAAACATTTCACCTTGGTCATAAAACTCTAAAAATAAATTTTTGGGATAATTATATACAAAATAAAATTTTATATATATTTTTACAGGGTCATTTACAGGGCAAAGGGGGAAGGGGATAGAGCAGATACAGGTTGTCATAAAACTCTAAAAATATATGCTTGGGATGATTATATACAAAATTTAAAAAAATATTTATTTTTTGGTAGGGTCATTTAGGGGGTGAAGGGGTAGGAGGGGGTAGGGCAGATACAGGTTGTCATAAAACTCTAAAAATATATGCTTGGGATGATTATATACAAAATTTAAAAAAATCTTTTTTTTTTTGGTAGGGTCATTTAGGGGGTGAAGGGGGAGGAGGGGGTAGGGCAAAAATCGGCAGTCATAAAGCTCTAAAAATAAATACTTGGGATAATTGTATACAGAATTAAATTTTTTTTGGTAGGGTCATTTAGGGGGCAAAGGGGGAGGAGGGGGTAGGGCAGAGTAGTGCCAGGTTACGTCTCAGCTTCGCCATTAAGCCTTAAAAATGTTATTTTTAAAGAATGTAGGCTTAAGTAAAACAATTTGTTAAATTTTTATGCTATATTTGCATATAATAACGCCCACTAAAGTGGGCGGGGTCCAAAATTTTTTTTTTTTATTTTATGGCTCCAAGTTTAAGGCGTTGGACCGTATTTGACATAAAAATATATCATTTGCTTAAGAAAATAACCAAAAAACTTTAAAAATTATATTGTTTTTTCTGGGTTGGTTTAGTTCTTCTTAGGAGAACTTTTTTCCCCCTTGCCCGATTTAGCCCATCTGCGAACTTAACCTGCTCTAAGCTTCAAAATATATTTATACCAAATTTCAAGAGTCTAGCTCTTTTCGTTTGGACTGAATCGTGATTTCCACAGACGGACGGACGGACATGTTCAGATCGTCTTAGATTTCATCACTGATCAAGAATATATATACTTTATGGGGTCTGAGATGGATATTTCGATGCGTTACAAACGGAATGACAAAGTGAATATACCCTCCAAATGCCTCCAAATTTTTGCCATGTGGCCGCCACGGCTGCCGCGTAGAAGGTGCAATCTGGAACACCAATTTTCAAGAACCAAAAAAAATTTCATAAGTGGAAGGACACAATAGCAGTTGCTGAGGATGGCAACGCATGGATTGAGAAGGAGCATTTTCAATGCTTTCCTGTACAGCGTCTACAGCTGCTTCAGTGCGCACTATTCAGCTTCTCACGGGATGCACATGATCAGTAAAAGTAAATGTGATCCGAAAACGATCTATCGTTCTTCGAATTAGCCGCTGTGCAGGACGAGTATGTACGCCATGAAATGGAAGAAGTGCACGATGAGTTGCACGAATAGAATAGTTATTTTGATTAACAATTACAAAAATTTGCATGCGTTGCTCTGGTGTTGCGACTCTCTAAAAAACATGTTTTATAAATTTCTTAAAAAAATATTTTGAATAATCGTACAGCGTTGAAATGAATAAATTGTGAAGTTAAAAATTATATAAATTTGTTTTTTAATAAATTCGAAAAATTTTCCTACCAAAAGGAATATTTGCTTCGTCTATCCGAAACTTTGTTGATATTCATGGTTCAAGGGCATCAATTCTTAATGATCTTTGTCTATAAAATCTTAACGAGACGCCAATTTGTTTTAATCAACATTCTACAATTATGTAAACTATTTGTGAGTTACAAGTCAGGGGAGACCTCCTTTCGCGGTGATGTCGAAGGGATGTTTCGGCGATTGGAATTTTGTTAAGACTGGCATAAGAATCTTATAAAAAATTTATTCTAAATATTTACATATTATATAGGCTCTGAAATGACACGGCCTTTTAAGATTTCCACCCCAAACAAGTTTACTAAAATGATACTAACTTGTGGCAAAACAGCTTAAGTATAACAATAACATTTTTGAGTTGCTGAAGGATCAGTTTTATTTATGAAAAAAAGAAGGTAATAAGTAGAAAATAATTTTATGGATTAGACTTTAAAATTTAAAAAACTACTCACTGAGGTCATTTAGGGCATTAAAGAAAACTGCTTGTGTGTTTATTTAATCTTGTACAAAAAACGACTTCGCCAAGCCAACGCCTTACACAATCAGGTTGCATAGATAATATAATCAGCCTAATTGTGGAAGGCGTTGGCGTTTATGATGAAGGCCTTTTTTTGTACAAGATTAAAGAAACGCAGAAGCAGTTTTCCTTAATCTACTACGTTAAACGACAGAGGTGCCAACACTTTACACAATCAGGGGAAAAATCTCAAGAATTCATGAAATGAAACAGGATCGTCCACCTTTAATTTATAGAAGAAATGTACTTTTTTATGGAAAAAAAGTAAGCTTAAAATTTGTTTGATAATTTTATTTACAATAACATCATTTCCCGACTTATTTGAAAATATTTGGTGGGCTCTTAGAAATTTTATTAATCACTGAAGTTGGTTAAATTTGCTAAATGTGCGAATATAGGTACTATATTAGAAGGCACTTCCATATAAAGGGTGTTTTTTTATGAAGTTTTTTTTTTATACGAATCACTCTGTTGTCTGACACCTGTTTTGACAGTTTAAAGTGACGTCTCTGCTCAGTATTGTTTGGCAAATCATCATGAACAGGTTAACTCCAGAATAACGCTTCCAAATCGTGGAAATTTATTTTCAAAAACAGTGTTCAATTAAAAATGTTTATCCGATTTTTTACCGCAAAATTCTCTTCAGTGATGAGGCGCATTTTTGGTTTTGCTGGTTGAATATGTCAACAAGCAAAATAGCCGCATTTGGAGCAAAGATAAGCCACACGCCGTTCAAGAATTACCAATGGATCCCGATAAATGTACTGTTTGGTGCGGTCTATGGGCTGGTGGCATCATCGGTCCTTATTTCTTAAAAAATGAGGAAGGACGACGCGTTACCGTGAATGGAAATCGATACAGAATCATGATCTATGCATTTTTGGTGGCAAAACTTCAAGATATGGATGTAAAAGAAATGTGGTTTCAACAGGATGGTGCCACTTGTCATACTGCGGGCGAAACAATGGACTTATTGAAAGAACATTTCAACGACAACATTATTTGGAGAAATGAACCGGTGAATTGGCCTCCGCGTTCGTGTGATTTGACGCCACTCGATTATTTTTTGTGGTGATACCTGAAATCATTGGTTTACCTGGATAAACCAGCAACGATTGACGCTTTGGAAGCCAGTATTCAACGTGTCATTGCTGAAATACGCCCTCAAATGCTTGAAAAGGTGGTCGAAAATTGGACCTCCAGAATGACCTTTGTGAAAAATGTCGTGGTGGCCATATGCCCGAAATTATATTTAAATGTTAAATGACAAGAAATTATCTACCAAATAAAAAAATTTTTTTTGGCCATTTCATAATTTGGCATGTGTTTTATTTAAATTTCAAATCAGCAAGCTCTTATAAAAACACCCTTTATTAATTATGAATAATTTTCGACTTGAGTCTTTTTGCTCGCAAGCCATGAATATAAATAAGAACACAGGCATACGAAAGTTGTTTACCCAACAAACACTACATTAAATGCTTAAGGCAGTTCTTAGATGCAACATTAATTTTTTTTAGTAGAACCCCCCCTCCCCCCACAGGAGTGCCAGGAGTGTTCAGTAGCCAGTGCTGTGACTTCGCCTCTGAAACGGAAAGTCAATGAGTAACTCAGCCATACACTAGTGCTGATCAAAACAATTCAACAAGATATTCATGACTGAGAGCGGAGTCGAACTCAGGATTTTCGCCTTCTTAGTCTCGCGTTAAGTACTTCAACTAATTAATTAAATAATTGATAACAACAAAAATTCCAATGTTTATTGATCCAAAATTATGTCTTAGCAACTCAAAGCTGAAGTATTTCTATAAAAAATAAAACTATTTGCCTGTTCCACGATGGCGCAGGGTATCGTTCCATCACAGAATAATATGGAAAACAAAACCAAATACTACAATTTCGCTTTAAATATACAGAAGAATAAAAAAATATTTTTTTTTAAAAAGATTTTTTTGTTGAAATTCATATGAAGATTTTTTATGTTTTCATTGAATTGAGAGTGCACAATAGATAATTCTGTGGCAATAAGAAAAGAGTACTTAAGTCTGATTAAGAACTTAAACAATTAGGCACTTTTTCCTTATTGCCACAGAATTAATGGGCTTTGAAAAAATATTTTACTTTTCATTGGTAAAAGCCCGTCACCCAATATATTTTCATAGTTTAATACCGAGCTCAAATGTTTACTGGGTTAGCACGGTTTTACACGTATGCACTATGCCATGCGTCCATGCTATTCTCTGTGAACGTGTACGGGAGTTAGATTGTATTTAAAACTTACTGGACTTTAAACATTTGGATGTAGTAGGGTTTTACTGCAGACATAAAAAGTATTTAACGTTGAGTACTTAGAAGTTTAGAGAGGTTTTCAAAAAAAAAAAATATATATATATTTTTCAAATATTCCATGGCCATGTATGCTTAAGCCCCGTGGGTTTAACTCGAACACCTACACACATTGATATTTAAGACTAAAATACACTGCGAAGAAAGAAGTTGGCGCTATAAAAAGTAATAGTTTTCTAATTCTGTGAGTATATTTCATTGACAAGATTTGTTATATCAACTTAGGGGTACAAGTGTTACGGTGGCATCTGCTGCAGGGGTTTCCTTTAGATTTCCCTTATTGAAATAATTTGAAATATTTGGGAAGTTATTGATCTTACGGATAAGCGTTATTTGATAAGCGTTAATTGTCTTTAAGCTACTGGTACGATTACTAGTATAGCAAGCACTAGTTCAAAAAGTGATTGAACATATACAGAAAAGTACTAGTACTTCAACTAGTTCATTTGTAGATTGATTTGACTTGTAGAATTTCATATTACTTTTTGATCATGTTTTAAAGCGAATTGCTAATTCGCATTTTCATTTATTTTATTTTTAATTGTTACAATTTTTAAACAAATTCAAATTTGAAAGAAAGAATAGTATTAGAAGACTTTGCCACCTGCATATCAGTTTATTTATTCAATAATTTATGTAAGTAAGCCGCAGTTTTCTTGTGAGTTAAAAAAGTGACATTTTAAAACAATAAATAATATTAAAAGCTAATTTTAAAATTTTTTAAACGTGTTTTTTGTTGTTAATATTTACGTTCATATGTAAAATCAGCGATCTTTTTTAAAATAATAAAAACTGATATGTGTATTGTATGTTCATTAGTGTTTGGTATGTGGTGGAGTACCAAACGTAAATAAAGTTGTACAAGCTGCTAGTGGATTGAGTGTGCCCTAAAGGAACTTTCCATTTCCTCTTATAAACTAAGAATTGATGAACGAAAAATTGCTTGTGAAGACAAAGACTTAACAAATTTCATTGGGTTTAAACAACCAATAAATTTAGCGATTTTTTTTATATATAAACCAGTTCTTAATGCAGAACTGATTGTACTAGTATATGACTAGAAGAAATTATACTAGTATTCATCTAGTACTAATAGTACTAGTATCCTCCAAGTTTCCATCTAGTACCAATAGCACTAGTAATTTTTCAAACACACTCAATGTTAATTTGAGCATTAACATGGTATAGGAAAGTTCACAGTTGGGAACTAGTACTGGTGATTTTTGTACTAGTGCAATATTAATTTGATACTAGTTCGACCTCCTGCAGGGTTAGACATGATTTTTTCATATCGATTTTTTATCAGATCTTGATTTTTGTCCTAGTTGTTGTTGCAATATTTTTAAAATTTTGTGTGTGTTTTAATTATAAATCTGAATTTTGTGTGTGTTTTAATTATAAATCTGAATTTTGTGTGTTTCTTTTCTAATAATTGTATTGAGATCAGATCTGAAAAGATTTGAAATGTTAGATTAATTCATGAAAATATTTTAAAGTTTTTACAACTAACACGAGAGGGCCATCTCAAGATTCGTCGCAGTAGTGACGGGGCACTGGGCAATAGGCAGACATGCTGGTAGGATAGGTCTCTCCTATAATGCATTCTATCGCAGCTGCCGGCATCAGGGCAAGGAAGAGACAGTTTGTCACTTATTTTGTGAATGCCCGGCATTGCACCATACGAGACACAAAATCTTAGGCAACAGTATAATATCCATCCTTTCGGAGCTATCAGGTATAGGTCTAGGTGACCTTATTAGATTCCTCGATGCGACAGGTTGGACCTAGCATCCATCACCGTATCCGAGATCTGGATTGGGTTCTATACAGGTTGACACTGACGAGTGGAGTGGTCTTTCAAAACGGGATCTCAGAGATCCTACTTGAATGCTTGTGGCATACAGGCAGCCACGTATACCAACCAACCAACCAACCAACACGAGAAAATTAATTTTTCTTAATTATACATGTGTATTTAATTTATTTCAATTTAATTTTTAAACTATTTCAATCAAACTTTTGTATAGCGAAAAAATTAATAAGTACTTCGCATCAAATCAAATCTAATTCCCACATTTTCAATTTCTGATATTTCGTATTTTGCATTGACGCAGAAGTACTGAATGTGACAACTCACATAAGAAAGTATGTATTTCAATTCAGTTGTCTGTCCAAAAAAAGGACACATAGCGTATCAAGAATGATAAAATAAAAATTACGCCAACAAGCTGAAATAAAAATACTTTTCTGCGCATAATGGAACTCTGACGTCACTCAACATGTGTTCTGATTGGCTAATTAAATTCAGCTGGAGAACTATTATGTTATTGTAAAAACAGGACAGTGGGACAAATTGCGATTTTTCAAATTAAATTTGTTTGATAATAAACAATTTTCAAAAATTATTTTACTTTCCACTTTTTTTTATTTGAAATTGTTAATTTATAGTTATTTTATATAAATATTGAACCCAAGTGCTAATTATTTTACTTTTTTCCCCATTCAAAACAAATTTTTTTGCTTGCAAAATATCAGCCATAACTTTCTTTGAGCTTCATTTCTTGGAAAACTATAAAATGACACAGCTTTTTGAAAACAAACAAAATTTTGATAACATTATTACATTTTAACACAATTATTTCTCAATTGTTTTTTTTTTGCTGTCACTTTGTTTGCAATTGCCCACTGCACATTTCATGCTTGCTCTTTTTGTTCTCTTTTCTCTTTAATTTAGGTTTTTTTGTTTACAGTTTATCAGCTTTAAAAATCAAGTTTTAATAAGTTTCTTACACTTTAAGTTATTTAATAATTATTTTAAAATATAACACAATTTATTATAAAATATAACACAAAACTTGCACTTTCATAAATCCGATTTAGTTTGCTTGTTGAAAATCTCTCTGAGTAAATTGGAAATCTCTCTGAGTAAATTGTGTGAAGAGTTGCCAAGTTTAGCATAAAATATTAATTTTGTACGTGAAAGTATTAGTTTTGCATATAATAAACATTTGGCAATCTCTTCAAGGGAACAAATACGTCATCAAACGGTAAATCATGCGCAAGGCGTAATCTTATTTTATCATTCTTGTAGCGTATGACGGATTCTAGGTATCTCGGCCTTTACTTGTTAAAAGTTCTATTTAAGCTATTCGTTTCTGCCATAGTACCATTTTGCAATTCGGAAACTGGTTATTTAGCTTTCGAGGCCATAATTATAATTAATTAATGCATATATACACAACTGTACATATAATTAATTAATTAATTTTCGAATGCTCTGAATTTTATGTTATTCCATTAAATGATTTAAGAGATGTCCTTGTTCAAAATGCGTTTAATAATATATATCACAATTCTTTCTTTTCAGATTTGCATGCATTGTGATCTAGAAACTAAACAGAATTTACGGTGAGACTGTTGAAATTGGATATAGAAAAAGGTAATACAATTTTTCTTCTAAGTGTATTTTATGTTGGTCGCCATTCCCAATTTTAGTCTTTGTGCTGGGCTTCCAATTTATTGACTGTATCTTTTTTGTACCCAAAATTTATTTTATATTTGTTAGCGTCAATGCTGTAATTAAACTAAGACTAGATGAAATTTTTTTTTATATATTTTTTCAACTTTTGGTTACAAATCGTTATCGTGTGTGTAGTTACAACTACGAAAACTAAATGCAACATTATGTGGCGTTAACAAAAAATGTTTGTTGTTAAAGTGTTTATGTTTGTTTTTCGATTTCATTATTTTTTGTTTTTGCAATAAAGTGCCAAACGTATTAGGTATCACCAGCAGGATTGCCATATTTTAAACTTTAGTTCTAAAGTTGGGAAATTGCCGTTAATGGGCATGGACTATTTTTGGGAATTAGCCAGATTTGTTATTTTTTTGTGTAATTATCAATTATTTCAATTATATCAGACATATATGACAAAACTAATATTCTGAGTTCCCCCAAATAAATCAAATATTGGATAAGTCTGTTTGATATGTCGGTTCTCTGGTTCTGTTATATATTTTAATAGCTGTTTGTGCTTGTGCTAGTAGCCAGTATTTTTGAGGGAATTTCGTTGCTTAATCTGGGAGCGAATGAAAAACTATCTGATAGCCTTGACCAAAATTAAGCTGCAACACAAAAGAGAGCGAAAAAAAACAAGTAAAAACGTTATATTCGACCGGGTCGAATCTTAAATACCCTTCAGATATTGAGTAAGTAAATTTAATATGTTTAAGTCGGTGGAACAGAGTTCCTTTAAAACATCTCTGTACCTAATTTTAAACCTCTATTTTTACAGAGTTATTACGGGAAGGGCCTTGGGGGAGACGTTTCAGCTCTGCAAGGTCAGAGAACATCTCAGCTTCTTATAGGCATAAGGAATAAAAATTGTTCCATATTTTCACTATTTTTGCATATAATATCGTACGTCAACGCCCACTAAAGGGGGCGGGGTCCAAAAATAGACTACAGCGTGTTTTCCACAGACGAACGTATGGGCATTGCTAGATCCTTTCAGACTTCATCACTGATCAATAATATATATATTGTACTTTATGGGGTCCAATTCTTATTTGAGGTTATTAAACCTCATATTTTGTCAGGATCTCTCTGGCAAGGGCCGTGGGAGAGACATTTCACCTTTGCCATAAAACTTCAAAAATTAATGTTCGGAATAATTAAATGTAAAATTTTTTGAAAAAAAATTTTTTTTTGTGATCATTTAGGGCACAAATGCGGAGGAAGGGGTAGGGCAGAGGAGTACCAGGTTACGTCTCAGCTTCGTCATTAAAGCTTAAATAGGTTATTTTTAAGGAATTTAGGCTTAAGTAAAACAATTTGCTAAATTTTTACACTATTTTTGCACGTACTAACGCCCACCAAATGGGGTGGGGTCCAAAAAATTTTTTTTTTGATTTTATGGCTCCAAGTTTAACGCGTTGGACCTTCTTTGACATAAAAATATATCATTTGCTTAACAAAATTACAAAAAAAGAACTTGGAGGTTGGTTTAGTTCTTCTTAGGGGAACTTTTTCCCCTTTTGCCCGATTTAGCCCATTTCCTAACTTGACTTGTGTTATTCTTCAAGATATATTCATACCAAATTTCTGAAGTCTGGCTCTTTTCGTTTGGATTGAGTCGTGATTTCCACAGACGGACAAACGGACATGCTCAGATCGTCTAAGATTTCATCAGTGATCAAGAATATATATATATATATATATATATATATATATATATATATATATATATATATAAATATATATATATATATATATATATATATATATATATATATATATATATATATATACTTTATGGGGCCTCAGATGGATATTTCGCTGCGTTACAAACGGAATGACATAGTGAATATACGCTCCAATTTTTTTTGAAGGGTATAAAAAAATACAAAATTTCAAACAACCTACAAACAATATGAGCCTTGTTGTTCATTGTTAAACAAATATTGTAAAGTTTAACCAGATTGTTTGTTTTGTGCTCCTATAATGTGGCATAAACATTTTACTGTTTGGATCAAGGAGAATATAAGCTGATGTACTCCTAGACCATGTGTATGCACTAGTATATATTTAAACTTCATTAGAGAGGAGTGTGTGATTGTATGCATTTTTTCGTAAAATGAAAACGACACCTTTGGTGTTAATTTCTACAAACTATGCACATTAGCAGCAACAACAACAAACAAGAACAGTAACTGCAGCCAGCGTATAACAAACAACAACTGCAATATCAACAAGCATCATTAAAAATAGTTAAACCACTCACTTGTATTTGGAGAAGTTAAACTTAAATACTTGTAATTTTTGGAAAAATAAAACAAGCAAAATGGCTTTTAGTGCTTCTCAAAAAAAAATTGTCAAGGACTCATACTTGAAATTTTAAAAAGACGAAATGGATCTGTTATGTTGTGTTAAAAATTCCTTGTCTAGTAGAACAATTAAAATGTCAGGGGTACTTCCAAATGCACACTGGGTCTGTAATTTTCTATAAACAAAAAAATTTTTTTCCAAACAATTTTCTTAAAATGTCATATCCGAAATTAATTTATTATATACAATTAAAATACAACACTGAGATCATTATGTATTTTTAGAAAGCAAGAAATTTACTTGCATTCAATTTATACAATAGGTCAGTTTGTAAACAATTATAAATAAAATTAACATCCTTAACAATTATAAACAAGTTAAGTATTAATTCAATAGAAGAAATGTAAATTGGCAAGCATTTGTGAGTTAAAGTCCAGTACAAATTTTATGAAATGACTTCAATTAACATAATTGTGGTTACCAGCAACACAATACAACACCAGCATACGAGTGAATACTACTTTCAGCATTTAGTAAAAGTTTTTAAATTACATATTCAGTTTTTAATTGATTTTTGTATGTTCGGCTTTAGTTCTCTCCCTCTCTCTCTCTTAAATTGAAACCATAATGTTTATTATTTTTGTTCAAATAGTAGTCGTTGTTTTAAAACATGCTGTTTGCAAAATGTGCTTTTGTGGCGACTCAAGTTTAAGGATACTTAACTATAATTATTATTATGTTTGGAAATTATTTATATGAGGCGAGTACTTTGCATTACACATACTCGCATACAAACACACATATACACACTAGCAGCCATACCTGCTAGTGCTTCAAAGAGTCTTCGATAAGTATCCTGCATTAAAATTTAATTTAATTGCTACAATATTTAATATTTCCTAATCCTGAACATTTTCTTGTCTTAAATGAAACGCTACTTCACAAAGAATAACTCTGAAGACTAGTTTAAGGATGGGGCAACGTATTTGTTTACCAAAATTGTTGTCAGAGGCAGGATATTTTATAAGGGAATTTAAAGAAAAGTAATTTTCAGATCCGGCCCCCTTTAGTGGGCGTTATTATAAATGCAAAATTAATGTAAAAATTTAACAAATTGTTTTACTTAAGCCTACATTCCTTCAAAATAACAAGTTTAAGCTTTCAAGACGAAGCTGAGACGTAACCTGATCCTCCTTTGCCCTACTCCCCTCCTCTCCTTTACCTTCTAAATGACCCTTTCAAAAAAAAAAAAAAAAAATAAAAAAATAAATTTATGTGTGTGAAGATAAATATGCCGAGTTAAGTATGTTTTGACGTAAGCAGTTACGAAGTGAAGTTGAATATGTTATGACGTAACGAAATGGCAATCAGTGAAATTTTTTTTTTATGAAAATCCATATTTATATATGAAATGATAGGAGTGTCTTCTATTCCATAAATAATTTTGTATATACTGGCAATGCATGCCAACTCCTTATTTGGCCACTGGGGGCAAAATCCCTCCAAGATCACACACACTCTCATGGCCTGTAAATATTTTCAGAAAATGTTCAAAAATTTTCTAAATACGGATTTTCATAAGAAAATAACGTCACTGTTTGCCATTTCGTTACGTCATAACATATTTAACTTCCCAGCTAAATACGTTGTTTCTTAACTGCTTACGTCAAAACATGTTTAGCTCGGCACATTTATCTTCACTCACATAATAAATTTTACATTTAATTATCCCAAATATTTATTTTTAGAGTCTTATGGCAAAGGTGAAATGTCTCCCCCACGGCCCTTGCCAGAGAGACTTCAAAGAGAGATTTAATGCTCTCCAAAAAGAATTCGACCACATAAAGTATACATATTCTTGGTCAGTGAGTGATGAAGTCTAAGACAGTCTGGCAATGCCCATACGTTCGTCTGTGGACAACATGATGTAGTCTATTTTTGGACCCCGCCCCCTTCGGTGGGCGTTGACGTAGGATATTATAGAAAGGAACTCTGTGGTTTTAGTTTTACTTACTAAATATTTGGAGTGTATTGGACCCGGTCAAGCATAAGGTTTTTACTTATATTTTTATTTTAAATTTGTAAAATAATCGTTATTTGCGGTCCGGGAAAAAATTACTTTCATGTTTATGCAATAAATTTCTTTCAATTTAATATATTTGAAATAAAATTCAACACTTAGAATAGGAATCTTAAAATTCTTTAGAAATAAATCGATTTTAGAGGCAATATTTTTAGTTCTCACACAACTTGTTTATAATTCCTACTCTGGGAACAAAAATAATAAACGTAAATGTTACCAATATTTTATTAATACTAGATCAAGAAATATCGACATTATCAAAGTAGACTAAAAGTTTCCTGTTAAGCAATTTGTGGGTGCTGTTGGCTGAAGTAGAGTAGAACACGAGACTATGAAGCGGAGGGTCGTGAGTTCGAGTCCGCGCTGAGTCATGAAATATTGTGTTGAATTCTTCTGAACAGCATTAGCGCATGGTTGTGTTAGTTGTTGCCAGCCTATTTCAATGATGAAGGCATAGTCACTGGTCACTGAACATAATTGGCAGCGACTGACACTATCATGTACTAAAAGCAGAGTAACAGCACCCACATTCGTCGGCCCTGTAGCAAAAATTAGCCGACGAAGTAAAAAAGGTTGAAATAGCTACAAAAAAACTCATCTCATCTTTCCTAATCTGTCCCCTCAATACTATCCCCTCGTTTTCAGTTCCGGCGCAATGCATTGCATAGGGGTCATCCCCTGAGTGCTGGACCAAGATAAAAAAAAAAAAAAAAAAATTATACAATTTTATTTGATGTACAAACATGAATGAATATTTTTTTGTTGTACATGTTGCTTGCATTTGCATTGAGCCTGTTTCATAGTGTGCCAAAGGGAAATTGCTACATACACACTTGCATATAAAATGCGTGGGTGTGTGTGTGTGCGTGTTTTCTTATCTACATCCATATGCAGCCGCTTTTAATCCCTGCTTACCTGTTGCAGCTGCTAATGACAAATACGTGTTTAGGATAGCACGCTCCTGGCCAGTGCCATTGGCTAATACAGAATTGAAGCTGGGCCAATAAATCCATAAGAAGAATGTACCAATCATGGCCAATATATCTGAAGTATAGCTGGCACCCTCATATTTGCCAGGCTCATTTTGATCTTTAGATGGACGCAACATAAGACTGACAGCTAAACCAAAGTAAGCGCCGAAGGCGTGTACAGTAATTGAGCCGCCTACATCACAAATCTGCAAAAAAAGAAAATATAGCAATTTTCACTTTATAAAATACTTATTCGTACAAATATTTTAAACTATTTGTTTTTTCATAATTCCTTTTAATGCTTGAAGTTTTGAAACTTCTCGCTACTTGTAATGGAAATGTAGCCGTATTTATGCCCGTTTGGTCGCCTTAAGCTCTTAATACGTAAACATTTATATGCAATTTAACATTTCAATACTTACACTAAACACATGCAGAGCCACATGCTCATTAGCAGCAAATAATGCCACCTCAAACAAGGACATGAACAATAGTTGTATGGGTGTCGTACGACCCAATAGAGCTCCCATGCTAATTAAAGGTACAGCTGCTGCAATATCAGCATCAATTATGTTTTCTAATGAAAGACTGCAAATAAAGAGGAACAAAGATATTTAAATATTTAAATCATTTTAAAGTTCAACGAAAGCTTAAGTTTTTATCTAGAATAATATTTTTGCGCAATTGTTTTTGCTTTTCATTGTTGCAACGCTGCTCGAAGATTACACGCAGCAATAACTAATTTTATAATATTTTTACAAACCAGAATTAATTTATGTGAGGAAATGAAGTAAAATAAGAATATGATTTGTAATTGCTTTAGCTCGTTAATGTGTAATTGAAGTGGAAATGTAACAGGTTAAGTTACTTGGAGCATTTTACAATAAGTAACAAACGATTATATTTTATAAAATAATAAGATATTACAACTCTTTATGAAACGATTCTTCTTATATATACATTTTACAGAAGAAGGCAATAAATTCCGTCTTGAGCATTTTATATTTATAAAGGAGTAGCTTTTTCATTCATTCTATTGTATTGCTTTTCCTTAAAAAGCAGCTACTGAAAAAAATATTTGTATAAGTAAAAATACAAAGTATTACTAATGAACAAATACATTTTATATAGAACTAATTTTGATGTAGTATTTTTCCACAAACGCACATCTGGTATAAAATTTTATCATTTTCAAATAAAATTGCCGTGCAGTAGTACTTAATACAAAAGAAAATCATGTATAGAAGTATATCTGCTGTAAAATAGTAGCTTTTCTAAATAAGTACCATTGGACAACAAGTACTTTTTGTAAATATTTAGCTTTTGTAAAATGTTAATTTTCATAAAATAGTATCATTTTAAAACAAAAATACATACAATATGAAGAAAACTCTTTTGTAATAAAGCTCTTTTTATAAAAAATTCTATCGTAAAACGTGCCATTTGTAAGAGCACCATTTATTATAAAGTACCTATTAGAAAATTCATTTTCAGGAAAAGTGCCTATTTAAAAATAGAATTTTTTTTGGAAAGTGTACTTTTTAAAAATAGTGTCCTTCTAGAATGTGTATATTGAAAGATTTTTTTAATTACACTTTAATTACCTTTTGATAAAAGTACATTTTGTAAAAAGTATGTTTTGTAAAAGGTACCCTTCGAAAAAAGTATATTTTGAAAAAAAGTACCTTTCGAAAAAAATATCTGTTGATAAAAGCACCTTTTGAAGAAAACACCTTTTGAAAAAGTACCTTTTAAAAAAGTACCTTTTCAAAAAGTACCTTTTTAAAAAGTACCTTTCGAAAAAAGTACCTTTCGAAAAAAGTACCTTTCGAAAAAAGAAACTTTCGTACCTATTAAAATAAACTTATTTTTTTAAGAGTAAAAAGAATTCTTTGACAAAAATATGTCTTTTGATAAAAGTACGTTTTGAAGAAAGTTCCTTTTGAAAAAGTGCCTTTTGCAAAAAGTACTTTTTAAAGAAGGTACCTGCCGCAAAAGGACCTTTTGAAAAAAAGTATATATTTTTTTAAAGGTACCCTCCGAAATAAGTATTCTTTGAAAAAAAAATATCTCTTGATAAAAGCTCCTTTAAAAGAAAGTACTTTTCGAAAAAGTACCTTTTGGAAAAGTTCTTTTGGAAAAGTACCTTTCGAAAAAAGTACCTTTCGCAAAAGTGCCTTTTATTTATTTTGAAATAAATGTAATTTTTTAAAAGTACCCTTCGCAGAAGAATTCTTTGAAAAAAATTTTTTTTGATAAAAGTACCTTTTCAAGAAAGTAAATTTTGAAGAAAGTTCCCTTTGAAAAAGTACCTTTGGCAAAAAGTACCTTTTAAAAAAGGTACCTTTCGCAAAAGAACCTTTTAAAAAAAGCATATTTCTTTAAAAGTACCCTCCGAAAAAAAGGATTATTTGAAGCAAATGTCTCTTGATAAAAGTACGTTTTGAAGAAAGTTCCCTTTGAAAAAGTAGCTTTTAAAAAAGGTATCTTTCGCAAAAAGACCTTTTGAAAAAAGGATGTTTTTTTAAAAGTAGCCTCCGTAAAAAGTGTTCTTTGAAAAAAAAAATATCTTTTGATAAAAGTGCCTTTTGAAGAAAGTACCGTTTGAAGAAAGTACCTATTGAAGAAAGTACCTTTTGAAGAAAGCTCCTTTTGAAAAAATACCTTTTCAAAAAAGTATCTTTCACTTCAAAACTGAATCTACCTGCTATGCATAATTAATTTTTTAATATCTTGTACTATTTGTTTAAAATAAAAATTACTTTACTTACTATATGATGCCATTTTTCATTGCGAAGAAACCTTTTACCAGGACCGACCACTGTACAATCAAGGCCGCCAAGAATAATGTGAAACCAGTTGAACTGTAACCATATTTACGTAAAAATGTCATAAGAAATCCAAAGCCAACAAAAATCATAACTTGGATATCTTGAAAATCTAAAAGTAAATAAAGCAGATAAACAATTAATTAAATTGTGTAAAATATTCGTAAGGCAACATACATTTATAATTGTATATAAGGATATTTTTATTTTGTAAGTATAGGTCATATCAAGACAATATCAAAGATGCATTGCACCGGAATTAGAAAGAAGAGTATAGCATTCAGAGGTCAGATGAGAATATAGAGAATTTTTGTAGATATTTCAATCTTTACTCCGTGGGCGAATTTTTGCTACAGGGCCGCTGTTTTTTTTTTATTATGTGATAGTGTCAACTGCTGCCAGTAATTGTTCAAGAGACGTTTTTGTGTACACTTTTGCCCTATTCTAACTTAATTAACTCTGTCTATGAATTTATTTATATGGTTTTTGGAAAATTTTTGCGTTTATATTTAAAAACTACGTCGATTGTAAATAATTTACTAATTGTGACATTTATTAAATGCAACTGTCACCGCTTTGCTGTCAATCAAATTATTCAAACATGGCACGTTACTTTTTGTTTTAATTATTTTATTGGAAGGGAGAAAAATCAATTTCAGCTAGGCAATTTAAAAATTCGCATTTTCATAACAAGTAAATTAATTAATATTCAAATTGCTTGGAAAAACTATTATTAATAACATATTTTTAAAAATTTTTCAAATATTAATTCATAGTAAAAAAAATAAACTTTTGAATTTTCATGGCATATTTTGCTGGTAAACATTTTAAGCATGTGCGCTGTTTGCAGCCGTATTTTGAAGTCATTAAATGGATTTTCTCTTTCGCACATTAATTCTCATTTTGAACATTTTAATAATTATTCGACAATATAAATTTATTTGTTTAAAATTAATGGATAAATAAATAACACTTTCAAATTGGGCTTGAATTCATGGACACTTGTGTGTGTGTGTGTGTGTATATACAAATATATTGCTGTGTGATTACTTTAATCTGTTTGTGTGTACGCCCGCGCGCGCGTGTGTGTGTGTATTTATTTGTTTGTATTTGTTAGTGCAATTGTAATCATGCAAAACAATATAAATTAATTAATATCTCTTTTTGCATATATTCACACTTCATTAGACTTAATCATTATTGAACTCTCGATTTTTGTGAACGAGTAGTGGAATGGGTGAATAAATTCAGAGACCAGTGTGTGTATGTGTATGTGTGGCATGTATCTTGTTCATGTTTATGTTGTATATTATCTAGCCGATGTATGTGCTTTAAAATGTGTGTTCACATAAATATTTGATTACAGTAAAGGGAAAAGTTTTTAAACACATTTAAAACATATTTTTGCCATTCTGTATATAGCAAAACTTTTATCTAATTATAATAAAAATAATTAAATTTCGATGAAATTAACACCGCATAAATCGCATGCATATTTTTCAAAATAGCAAAAGCTATTTGTTTGGGAAACTTGCAATGGTTTAAATGGAAAAAAATAATTAATGTTGGTCTTGATTGCCAGCCCTAGAACTTTTATAAATTTTATATCTGAAAACTCAAATTCAAATTGTGTTCAATGGTGATGTAAGATGCAGTTTTCCAGTGCATAAAATATGAATAAGTGCTGAAAATCCATTTAACAACGTTTTTAATAATTAATCAGTGATCAGACAGAATAATACAAGTATAAAAATCGGAAACAGTGAGAAGTTAAAAAGCAATTCTATTCACGTACGTTAATCATTTAACCCTCAAGGCCTTTTTCTGATGTTACTCTCTTAAAAATGTAAATCTTCTTTTATTTAACATATTTTTTTTTTTGTTTATTGTGAGTTAAGTATGTCTATAATGTAGACTCTATATGCCTGCTTTTCATTATCTCTTTCAACTTTATTTCAAATATAACAAAAGCTCTTCGCTTATGCACAAATTTTCAAAAACCATTTGAGAATTACAAAAGAAAAATCATAGCAGGGATTGAAATTTTTAAAACTATAACAAACAAATTTTGTTTGAAATAAATCTATTTAATTTTTTTACCTGTAATAAATTAACTGAGGCAATATCTCAAGAAAATTTATTGGAATGATCTTCTTTTTAATTATTTGAACATTGTTGGTCTCAGGTTGCGGTATAAACTGTCATAAAGAGTGTTTTTTTTTGGAGTGTCACAACACCAGAGCAACGCGTGCAAATTGTTGCAATTTTTAATCAAAATAACTATTCTATTCGTCAAACTCATCATGCACTTCTGCCATTTTATGGCGTACATAACCGTCCTTCAGAAAGACTAATTCGGAGAACAATACGCCAATAATTTTACGTCAGTACCTGCCATATGGCTTAAACTGACGATGCTCTTAACACCGGGTGAAAAAATAAGTGTTACCAGCACCCCTCTTTGAACCCAAGATCCACACGAAGGCGACCTCGGGTCGCCCAGGTGGCAATTTCTAGACATGATTTGGTAAGTCCCATGATCTAACACATTGCTGAAGTGCCGATCCTATCTAGATGATCTTAATTCTATGAACTACAAAAAGTCGCCCAATAGAATTTTATTTGTTGATTCACAACAATACATAGGTTTTGCTACTATCATCCAGACCGAAGTCCAACCCTAGGGTTGAAACATCAATCCTTATCTGACAAACCTCCCACCAAGTTGGTTACCACAGCCACCACGTGTACTCCCGAGGGAGACCTCACCAATATCCAGCCGCAGTAAACTGCGGGGCTTGTACTGGATCCCGTGGCACCAGTTGTAACTACTGGTAAAGTTTCGAAAGCCAAACCAGTGTAGGTTCTATAAACTTTCTATCGACTTCGGTTTCATTTTTACCCAAACCCAGGTGTCGCCTCACCTGCCAATTCTTACTCAGGCTCGTAGGCGAACCTACTTCTTTAGATTCTTATATGCACATCCGTTCCACTGTTTTAGAGATTGGGCAGTAACAAATAAGTTTTACGGGGCTACCTGCAAAAGTTATGCTTGAAAAACAGAATAACCCCTCGAAAGCCAACCATAATAGGTTTTAACTTTCTATTGATTTTTGAACTCTTAATTAGTTCGAGGCGTCCTTAGACATCCTTTCTTATTTTCCCCGGGTCTGTGCTGGAGCGAGGCCCGACATCATAGCCAAGCTCCCCAACGGCACCCCCGGGGGGTAACTCGGAGAACAATAGATCGTTTTCGGATCACATTTACTTTTACTGATGATGTGTATTCCGTAAGACGCCGAACAGTGCGCTCTGAAGAAGCTGTAGCCGGTGTACAGGAAAGCATTGAATCCTAATCAATCAATTCGTCGCCGTTCTCAGCAACTGCTGTTGTGTTCTTTCACTTTATGAAAGATTTTTTTAGTTGTTGAAAATTGATGTTCCAGATTGGGCCTTCTACGTGCCTGCCCGTGGCGCCCTTATGGCAGAAATCATAATTAAACATTAATTTCACAAAATTTTCTTTCCAATGAAGCCCGTTTCATTAATATTAAAAATATATTTTTTGGTTTTATTATGATTTTAACTGGTGTACACTCTATAAAGAACACCCTTTATAAAGCAAGAGACTGCTGAACAGAATTGTCCAATTTTTGATATTGTCTTGACGTGACGTTGGCAAATAGTTACAGAATAAGTGGTGACAAACAAAATACACATGAGTACTGATGATGAAAGTGTAGCGGCTTTCGAAAACACCTGTCCTGCTCTGCTATGTAAGTTGAAAAACTGATGTTGACTTTCCTTGGTGCTTTGGAATATATATCATATCGTTCTGAATTTAAACAAATATTCGAAAAATTAGCCTATAAGTGTTAAGTGAAGTTAACACGAGACTATGAAGCGGAAATTTCCGCGTTCGACTGTGCGCTCTGTCATTAATATAGTGTTGAATTCTTCTGACAAGCAATAGTTTGGTTAGAATCGGTTCAGCCGTTTAAAAGTTATAAGTCATTCTTATAATTACACACACAGGCACACACACACACATACACATACACAGGAATAGTCAGAAAAGCTTCCTAGAAACTGGTGAAAATTATTTTTCTTCAAAACGGGATATAACCAGTAACTGTCCGATATTTTTTAAAAACTTTCAATATTCTTAGCGGGTTTAAAAAAATATTATTGAGGGATGTGGGTAATGCAGATAATCAAGGTCCTTTTACACAAAATTTCTTAGTAGAACCAATTATATTATTCCAAACTTTCTGCCAAATGAATAAGAAGTTTAAGCAAATATCAAAGATATTATTTTTTTGTCGCTTAACGTAAACTTTGTTCTTAAAAGAAAGAAAGAAAGGGTATTGCTGAAAGCAAATTTAAAGGCTTCTTTATATTGATAAAAAGAAATTAGTGTTAAACGTTTCACAGTATATCTGGTGCTGGCCCGGCTGCAATAAAATTGCTTACAGTATTTAAGGAGTTTATATATCTGTCTTCAAAGCTGGCTGAGCTACCAGGTTCCAAAGTGGATCAGCTCGATGTTTTAAAAAGTTTTTGTCTACTTATTTGATACAATCATTCTACCGGTTTAAAAACCGCGGAACTATTTGTATTTTTTCTTTAATATTTTTTTCTTTCAAAATACCCACTGTGCAAGCATCATTTATATGTTACGGATGCACCGATTATGAGTGCAAATGCTTTTCCACTTAGAAAAATATTTTAATAGATATTCGTAAACCTTTTTGCTGTGAAGGTATAAAAAACTATATTTTAACTTATAGAAACTTTCATAAAATATACAAAATTTAAGAGTATTTTTTCAAGACTTTCAGAATTTTTTTGAACTTTTTTTAGTCTTTGGGTATATTTTTAGATCATTAAAATTCGGGCTGTGATGGTCATACTAAAGAAATTCCTTGTAATAGACTTCAAAATTTCAAGAGCATTATATTAAAATCAGAGCTCAGATTTACTCGATTTTACTCGCGAGTGAAAAATACTCGCGAAGAAGAGTACTCAAAGATTACGAGTGTTACAAAAAGTTTACTCTCCACTCGTTTGTTTTAGGTGGGAGTACTCGCGAGTACTCCTTTTTAAAAAGTAAGAGTGGGAGTAAAAATCTTCGAAATAGAGTGAGAGTTTACTCTTAAGAGTAAAATCGAGTGGAAAAATAGAAACTGTTTGTCTTTGCTGACTTGTGTGTGCGTGTGGTTTTTGTGTACTCTTTCAGTCCTTCCATACAGTGCGCGTGTGCGGAGCAATTAGTTGGTTTTATAAAAAAAGTTTTATTATATTTTTAAAAGTTTACTTATATTTTCTATATTATAATGAACAATAAAGACATAAATAATGAAACGCGAAAATATTTTCGTTATGACTTTGAAGGAAACAACACAATTTGTGAAATTAACAATTGTGGAAAAAAATTAAGTGGAAAATTTTTTTTTTGTATGAGAAAGACTGAAAGAGTACTCGGCAAGAGTACAATCTGCGTATTTTACTCGCACTCGAAATCGAGCAAACCATATGCGCTCTTATTCGAGTGGCATAGAAAAATAGAGTACACTCGATATTCTTTTTTCACTCGCAGGAGTACTCGAGCTCGAATTCGAGCGAGTTTCACTCTCTACTCGAATTCGAGCGAAGATTTCGGAGCTCTGAATAAAATATGAGATGTAACCGTAATTTTTATTTTTACCAGGAATTCGTAGATGTTATTAATAAATATTTTTCACATATTTTCAGTTGATACGAATAAAATATTTTTTTTGTCTGAACATTTTTGTGTCACACTGTTAACACCCTAAAGCATATTATTTGCAATTATTTACGTTACGTTTCCGTTTAAGACATGCAAAAACTTCACTCTATTATTTATCCATTTTATCTATGGTATTAAAATTGCCTGTAGAATAATACGAACTCTTAAACAAATTTGTTTTCCAAAACACTCTATTAATCTGGCATATGCTAAGAATTAAAAAAAATCCCCCGATTATTGTTTACACTATTAAACTCCCATATGTAAATTATTGTTAAGTTCAATTAAAGTATTATTTAAAACTCCATTAGCTAAAATTAAAGCATCATCGGTTTTATATACTCTGTACGGGCACTTAATTATATTTTGTTTTTGTTTCATGTGGAAATCTTAGTGAACTGGAAATAAAGCAGTTTTTGTTTTTGCTTAAATATTACAAATTAAGTCTTTTAAACTGTTTTTGATAGGGCATTTGCAAATTTAACTTTGCATTACTTGCAATTTTGTTAATTATAATTTCTATACTTTTTTCGTTTATGACTTTGGGGCGTTCAATTGTTTTGGCTTCAAATTGCTCGCAATTAAACTAAATTAATATTATTTAATTCATAAGTGAAAATGTATGCGAATTGTTGTTTTGTATTTTGTAATTTAACAAACACGCAGTTTGTAGATTCACATAACCGATTAATAATTAGTGTTAAGTGTTTGCTAATTTGTTATTAATTAACTGTTTGTCAGGAAATTATGCATTCATATTTGTTTAAAAATATTTTATATGAATTTTATATAAAGCGGTTCCCAGCATTGTAAAGCTATTGTAAAGTTATTAATTCAGTTTTCTAAAATTTGTTTGCATCTCGTCTTACTATTTGCTTTTAACAGCTTAAAAACTGTATTAGAAAAATAGTTGCCGCCAGAAAGATAACAAAGGAAGATAATTTATTTAATTGCTAAAAGGATTCATTAGAATACTAGTGCAGTGCCCACCAAATAAAATTGTAGTTGTCGCCTCTTAAATAAATTTTTTATAAAAACTAATGGATTTTCTACTAATTTTAATCTTATCTAAATTAAAGATTAACTGCTGTATTTACAAAAATTAATGCGTACTTAAAGTGTGTTTTAAAGTAAAAATTTCATAGAAAATTTATTTCAAAGTAATGATCAAGTCTACTTAATTTTTTGTGAATACTGCTACTAATTTGTAACATTCGCTGTGCTATTTAATGCTTTCTATTGATTGAACTGTGAAAATCTACCCTCCTACGAAAGTAATTTAATTGAAATATTTACAAATTCAGCAGAAAAATCAAATATTATGGCATGCGTAATTGAACTAATTACAAAGTTGACTACAATCTTTTTCAGTTTGTAATATTTTTTATAGAAAAAATTAAAAAAAAGTTATGTAGTAAGAATTTTAACGAACATTTTATATTGCTATATTAAATTGAATTAAGATTCTATAGGCTAATTGTTCGAAATTTTTAATTTAAATCTCAGAAAGACATGATAAATATTCCAAGGCACAAAAAAAAATTCAGAAAAATGGGACATGAAGAAAAATAATCAAACGGTAACACGGGTATTATAACAATAACATGTTAACATCAGCTTAATACAGTTCTCGTATTCTTTTTCACAATAAAATTTGTGTAAATAGGAACTGTTATCACATTCAACTAAGGCACCTAATAAGTGGTGACAAACACAATACACATGAGCACCGATGATGAAAGGTTTGCGTCTTTCGAAAACAGCTGTTCTGCTCTGCTGTGTAAGTTGAATAACAAAAACTGATGTTGACTTGCCTTTGTGCCTTGGAATATTTATCATGTCTCTCTGAGATTTAAATTAAAAATTTCGAACAATTAGCCTATAGAATCTTAATTCAATTTAATATTAAAAAAAAGTTATTTGTTCTTGTAGACGAATATGTTAGCCAATTTTTAATAAATTTTCACTGACGCAAAAAATTATCTGTCCTTCACTTTGTGGAAAACAGAAAAGTTAAAAAAAAAAAAATTAATTAAAAGAGGCATGACATATAGAGAAGAAAATCGCCAGCTTATATTAAATTCAAATAAGATTGATTGGAAGACATGATAAATATTCCTAAGATCAAAAGAAATTAAAAATTAGTTTAAATAATCCAATTTGTACGGAAGAGCAGAACAGCTGTTTTCGAAGGCCGCAACACTTTCAGCATCAGTACTCATGTATCTTTTGTTTTTCAGCACTTGTTAAATCACTTAGTCGAATATGATAACAGGTTCTTATATATAAAAGTTCTATTAGGAAAGAGCATACGAGAAGTATAACACAATCTGGTTCATTAAGGGCTTCCAGCATTCAATTGAAATAAAAAATAAATAAGATATTGCGGAAATTAGTTATTCGTTTGAAAGACCTATGGATGCCATTGTACATGGAATATAAAATTGTTCAAATGTCCGTTACGGCTTCTGTAGAGCATGACTTCTTCTCCACTACTCTGGGGGCATAAATCAGGCAGAATTTAAACGATATCATGAGTTAGAGGACCGCTCGCGTACACTTCTGACTTAAGAAACCCAAAATAAACCGCATGATCTTGGTGGCCAGTCCATATCGCCTCCATGCCTTCAAATCGCTCGTGTAAAATATCCAAAGTGGCATGATCTGTGTGACACATAACATCGTGCTATTGAAACTACTTGTCGTTATTGTCCAGATCATCCAATTCAGGCAAAAATAACTTGGTAATCATTCTTCTACGATCAACATGATTCTCAAGGCTGCATAATTTTTTTTTCTTACTTACAATGGAAACTTTACAATATTTTCGCTTAAATAACCATGAGGAAAAAGAAAAGTAAAAGGCTATGAAAACTGAAGGGCAGTAATTAAATATCCTTAAAAGATATCCTTATTAGAAACTTTTATGAAAGTTGTCGGGAAATAGTACAAGTGAAAGGTTAAAAATTTAAGAACACGATAAATTCAGAATCGGTCATAGGAACCTTTATTTGATAAATATAAATTTGAGAAAGTGTAGAAGACTGGAATCTTTGTAAATTTAGCCTGAAGATTTCCTCCCAAAAAAAGTTTGGGATATTATTTTCCTTCTTCTAAAATTTGCTTTTCCAATCATTAATTTTTTTAATAGCTGATGGTAAAACAGTTTGGCTATATATCAAACACCTTTAAATTTCTTTATGGTAAACACATGTTTCATTTTTGCTCAATTTCAAAACAATTGTTTATAAATTGTTGTTAATAAAAATAATTAAAATAAGCCAAAATATGTACGTATGTGTGTGCCTGCCTATAAACCAAAGCAAACATTTATCACATAAAACTGGACAATAAATAAGATATGCCAGCGCAAAAAAAAAAAATAAAATAAATTAAAATTATAGTCCATGTGTTTATTGATTAATTTAAATGAAATAATAAAAAATGCATAATAAATATATTTTAGTAGATAAGCAAAATAATCTTAACAATTATATAAAAAAATGAAGCATATTAAACATGGCCGATAGTTAAATTATCCATAAACAAGAGCATTTTGTTTTCCAAAAACATTGATTTAATGATGATATTTTAAAGAGATTAAATAAATTTTCAAATCATGTGTATTAAACGATAAATCAAACACTTCATTTAAGGGCCTCCTACTAGAGTTGTTGAGACTGAATTTTTTTTAATTAAAGCACTTATCTCAAATAAATCCAAAATCATTAAAATATTTGACTTGTGGTCTCTCAGTCGGCTTTAATTTGCTAAAATCACAAAATTATTCAATGAGTTGTAAACGGTACAAAAATGCTGCCTTAATTGGCCAGTGTTGCATATGCGTTTTATATTTGCTTATGGTCCTTCGAACCGGAAGTACATATACTTCTTCGTCTATGGTTACTTCATTAAATCTTCCTTCCACTTAGTATCCAAATTCCGAGAGTAAAAGTTAACTGATTGGTTGCATTCGTAAACTTTCTCGATTGCCTTCGAACCCAATCCTCATAAGAGTTTGCATCACTCCAATACATTTTGATTGTTCGGACCACATGAAAACCATTTCGTATATTTTGTAATTACATTTCCGATAATTCATTGAAAACCGAAACGAAAAATATTTCACTAACGTTTTAATATCTCAATATATATGCTCATAAATGTTATATCCTTTAAATTTCTGCAACATGCACCACGATCCACACAACTCCCATTGCAAAATAAAGGGTCTTCAAGCAGGAACTTCTAAGCTTTGACTAACGGCTAACGGTCATTTTGTTGGAGCTACATCTGTCGAACTAGTTGTCATTTATTCTATTTCTTTTTCCAAATCACCACAAACGATTATAACACTCAACAACAAGTGAAAAAAATAAAAAATAAATTTTATCTAAATCGGTTTAGCACCGATAGGACTAAACAGCTTCTAAATTTTGGAGAAAAGTCGCTGGCACTCCTAGTAGGAGTCATGACGGGACATTGTGCGATCGGGCACATGTCAGAGCATTCGACGAAGGAGAATAGGAGTCAGTACAGCACCTTCTCTGTAACTGGCCGACCCTGCAGTAGCGTTGGCTTAGACGTTTACCCCCATATTCATGAAAAAATAAAACGTATTTGAAATCTGTTTTAAAAAAATTTTGTATGAAAAAATTTTATTAAAATAGATTCCAAACTCTTTTTAAATTTTATGAATACCGGGGTTAGGCTCTCGTTTCCTGCGGGATCTAGATTGTCTCAGTGAATCACCACTGGCTGCCCAAGCGGGCTTTGTGAGAACTTTTAGGTGGGTTTCTCAGGAACCAGTGTTTCATTTGTGAGGATTGTGTAGGGTGTAGTCCTCTGGGCATCACAATGAGCCTTTTATCGCCTCCGAGTATTTTCGCGCTACCTTTGCGGGCAGTCAGTCCACTTTAATCTAACCTATCTAAATCGGTATTGTAATTCTCATTGAGATTTATTTCTAAATGAACGTGAACGTGAACAAAATAAAATTATCAAACTTGGAACATGTTTGCTATAGATTTGCTCATATATCCTTGAGAATCATGTAGGTCGTCATGAAGGATGATTACCAAGTTATTTTTGCCTGAATTGGATGATCTGGACAATAACGACAAGTAGTTTCAATAGCACGATGTTATGTGTCACACAGATCATGCCACTTTGGATATTTTACACGAGCGATTTGAAGGCATGGAGGCGATATGGACTGGCCACCAAGATCATGCGGTTTATTTTGGGTTTCTTAAGTCAGAAGTGTACGCGAGCGGTCCTCTAACCCATGATATCGTTTAAATTCTGCCTGATTTATGCCCCCAGAGTAGTGGAGAAGAAGTCATGCTCTAAAGAAGCCGTAACGGACATTTGAACAATTTTATATTCCATGCACAATGGCATCCATAGGTCTTTCAAACGAATAACTAATTTCCGCAATATCTTATTTATTTTTTATTTCAATTGAATGCTGGAAGCCCTTAATGAACCAGATTGTGTTATACTTCTCGTATGCAATTTCCTAATAGAACTTATTCTAATAGAACTTATTCTAATAGAACTTATATATTCGACTAAGTGATTTAATAATTGCTGAAAAACAAAAGATACATGAGTACTGATGCTGAAAGTGTTGCGCCCTTCGAAAACAGCTGTTCTGCTCTTCCGTACAAATTGGATTATTTAAACTAATTTTTAATTTCTTCTGATCTTAGGAATATTGATCATGTCTTCCAATCAATCTTATTTGAATTTAATATAAGCTGGCGATTATCTTCTCTATATGTCATGCCTCTTTTAATTAATTTTTTTTTTGTTTAACTTTTCTTTTTCCTCATGGTTATTTAAGCGAAAATATTGTAAAGTTTCCATTGTAAGTAAGAAAAAAAATTATGCAGCCTTGCAGACAATTTTAGCAATTCAATTAAAATACATTTTGTTATTCCATGCTGAAAGAACTCTGGACAAACAACTACCCATTCACTACTTCTTTCCAAAAAAAAAAAAAAATAAATACTCTACCTCATTAAAATTATCTAGTGCTCCTCCTCTAAACAGAATTAAATCATACTTACGTGGATATTTGGATGGTTCCTGTTCATGTTGTTCTTCTGCTGCATTTTCATCTCCTGGCTGATTGTCAATTGGCAATGCAGTTTTATCGTAACGCACGAACCACCAGTATAATGCCAGGAAAATGATTTGCACAATCATGAGAGCTCCAAAGCCCGTCTGCTTAGTAACAGACGAATGCATTGTCACTGTTATTGTTGCCTGCTTTTTATTTTTCTTTGGCAAAATATTGATGCTGACGAGAGAATATTTATTGTATCTTCAAGGCAGCAAAATTCAATTGAATTGTATTCTATTTTTTACACTTGCACTATTATATTGTAAACACTATATTCTTTTTTGTACTTTACTTTTATTTAAAGGATCCCGGGAAAATATTTTTTTTTATCAGAGTACATATTTTGCCATGTTGTTGTTCTATTTGAACTTTAAATTAACACTTTTAGTGAGATGAACACGTTTTGGGAATTATTAACAGGATTTAAGTATCGAGTGCACGGTTGTTTTACGAACGAGCTGTTAGAAAAATAAAATGCTATCCTGCACTGGCACCAACACTTTTTGCTGTCTAAATCAATATTTATTTGCCAGTAACACGTCTTGGGGGTGCAAAAGCTTCTTGTTAGTCTTGTGTTTAAAAAACGTCTGTTCTTAGCAGACGTTAAAAGCCTTTTGAATTTTTTTCACATTCAATATGGTTTTATCGCAGCGTATGTGCGATTTTATTTATTTAATTTTTTTCATACTAAGTCTTGTTTTTGTTGTTTGAATATGTGCACAATTTCTTATTTTATTTGTATCACAAGCATGAAATAAAATAAAAAAAAAAAAAAAACTATTGTATGTGTGAAATAAATCGCCATTCGCTCTCTTAAAGATTGAACGAAAATCTAAACTGGTCAGGCACTTCGTCAGTTGTTTTTTATTTTCAACACATTTTTAAGTTTTTCTATTTTGCTTAATTCGAATTGTTTGTCTATCCGTCCATTTATTCATTTATCCACTGAATTTGTTAAGCGTGAGATATTTTATTGTAGTGCATACGAATTGTATTTGACAAGATACGAAGAACTTGTCAGATACGAGGTGCTACTATGAGAATGTATTACCATCTAGATATGCAGCGCGTTGGTTATCACAGAGTTAATGGTATTGTGTCTTTTATATACATATCCACACATTTGCTACAAAAGTGCAATAATATATTTATTTAGATAGATTTTGTTATAATTTGTTATGTTCACAAAACTGTTGAAATTTCGAGTTGTATATCTCCATATAGATGACAAAATTTATTGAAAATTATAGCCGCATTATGTATAAGTTCCCTGAGAAAGAAAGCGATTTTTTTGAAAATAAATTCAAATGCTGGATTTCTATTGTAGCCATATTTTTAATTTTGATAGAAGAATCCTATATTTAAGAAAGTGACGCCTGTTACGAAAAATACCCATTTAGAAAAAATATATTTAAGAAGATTTGCTAACAAATATATATTTTTTGGGGTTAAAAAATTCTTTTAAGTACATGGGCATATCAAAGAAGTTGTATAAAAATCAATCTAAAAAAAATTACCTTTCAAGAAAAAGTACCTTTTAAAAATGAGTAGCTTGTATGAATAGGTACAGGCATATTCTCCAAAAAATTTCCCATGAAAAGTTACCTTCTAAAAGAAAGTACAGTTAAAAAAAAGCAAAAAGATTATCTCTTTAAAAAATTTACATATAAATAAATTTTGGTACTTCTTGCAAAAAAGTACTTTTTGTAAAAAATTTTCTTTTCCTTTTGTCAAGAAGTTTATTTTAAAAAGAAATACCTTTAGACAAAAAGTTCCTTGTCAAAAAGTACCTTTTAGGAAAAAGTACCTTTTGTCAAAAAGTAAATTTTAAGAAAAAGTATCTCTTATCAAAAAGGTACTTTTCCTCTTCTTCCTTTTGTCGAAAAGTAAATTTCAGGAAAAAAGTACCTTTTGTTAAAAAGTTCTCTTGTGAAAAAGTATTTTTTAGGAAGAAGTACCTTTTGCCAAAAAGTGCTTTTTATCAAAAGTTCCTTTTCCTCTTCTCAAAAAGTAACTTTGAGGAATAATTTCCCTTTATCAGAAAGTATATTTGAGAAAAAAATTCCTTTTGTCAAAACCTTCCTTTACCGCTTATCAAAAAGTACCTTTTAGGAAGAAGTACCTTTTGTCACAAAATATATTTTGTCACAAAACATATTACATTTTTTGTTAAAAAGTTTTTTTTACATCTTGTTAAAAAGTACCTTTTGTCAAAAAGTACATTTTCAGCAGAAATAAATTTTGTCAAAAAGTTTCTTTTCCGCTTGTCAAATATTACCTTTAAGAAAGAATTATGTTTTGTCAAAAAACACATTTTAGGAAAAAGTACCTTTTGTCAAAATTACATTTTAGAAAAAGTACCTTTTGTTAAAAAGTTTTTTTAACAGTTGTTAAAAAGTACCTCTAAGGAAGAAGTATAGCTACATTTTGTAAAAAGAAAACATTTTAAAAAGTATTTTTGTCAAAATTTTTTTACATCTTATCAAAAAGTTCCTCTTAGGAAAAAGTACCTTCTGTCAGAAATTTCGTTTACTTCTTTCAAAAGTGCCTTTTAGGTACATTTTCTTTCAAAAAGAACCTTTTAGTACATTTTGTCAAAAATTAAGAGGAAATATCTTTTCTCAAGCATTATCTCTTAGGAAAAAGTACTTTTTGTCAGAAGGTACATCTTAGAAAGAAGTGCATATTGAGAAAAAGTGTCGTTTAAATAAAAATAAATTAAATTTTCTAGAAAAACTGGGTTTTGGAATAATTAAAAAATAGTATCTGTTAAGTGAAAATGCCTTCTATTAAGTTTTAGCAATAATAAATTTTTAAAGAAAATTTTCTTTTACAAGTACCTTTTCATAAAATACACATTTTAGAAAAAATGCTTGTTTAGACGAAATACCTTTTGAGAAAAAAATGGCTTTTAAGAAATGGGAAAAGATGCCTTTCAAAAAATTGCTTTAAAACAATAGTCTTTTAAAAAAAATCTGTTTCAAAAAATATGTTTTTTAAATCATACAAGAAAATAAATTTAAATCATAGGTACAAAAATATGTACATAATGAAAAAATAAGTTTTAAGTTTATATAGAATAAAAAAAAATGCATATTTCAACGCAAGGAAGGATAATTTTTGCTTATGATCAAGTAATTGGATATAAAATTATATGTATCAAAATCAGGTTTTCTAAAAATAGGGGGTCCATTATATATGTTATCCCAGTCAATTTCCCTGCACTTTATTTGACTCTGTACACTCTGCTTCAGTTAAATTTATTTAGCAGATAATTTCATTTTTAATTTTTAAATTGTTGCATGACTTTTCTATTCAGTTTATTTTCAACCTATTTTCTCTGCATGGCTCTGGTTATTTGATATATAATTTCAATTTCAACAACTGACTGTCGTTTGTTCATTTCTAATGCAATTTCTACTTTTATTTTTATAAAACAAAAACATTTAGGGTGCAGACTTGTTTGACTAATTCATTTAATTTCATTCCAAGTTAGTTTGAATATTTAATATTTCAATTGGCAGTTCTTTCACTTTATAAACGCGAAAGTTCAAGTTCATGTTGAATATTTTATGGTATGATGAGTTCCAGCAGGTACTTTTGACAAGGACCAATTCTTCGTTTTAGCGACATCAGATTTAACCGACTATTGAACATCACTAATTGTAAATTGATATGAATACATTTAAAAACACATGCAACATAATTACAAGTGTACCAGACGGCCGCTGCCCTGCAATAAATCACATGATAGAGTACTAAACGCGACGAGAGAGAATAATTTGGGATTTGTTGCATATGCGTATCTAATTATTCATACCCACATTGTGATTATGACAAACTCCCTCCAAACCCCAAATAGAACAAAAGCCTTCACAAGAAAAAAATTCTCTCATCATAATCATCATGTATCATATTTTTTTTCTCATCAGATCACGTACAATGTCTGTTCATTATAACTGACATAATTTTAATTGTTATAAAGTTACAATAAAAAAAAAGTGGAAATGGAAAAAAACACGATAAAGATAAATGTTTGTTTATATTGAAACTTTCAGCAAACTAATCCCGTTAATCCCGCAGTATGAATATAAACATTATTTTAAAATTAAAAATGCATACAGATTAAAACAGCACAACTTTTAATTAGATTTGGCATCATTTAATTTGTGCATCAAACAGAAAACAAGAAAATTATACTAAAAATACAGTGAAATATAATAAAAAATTATTTTAAAATTAGTATCATGAGATTTTGAATGATAACTATCAATTACATATGACAACATGTAAATAAGTGTGTTTATAAGTGTGTGTAAATATTTTTAAATTCACTTTAAAAAATTCTATAGACAATTAACAGTCATAAATAATATGGATTTAAGTAAAATAACTAAGACTGCTAACTTCCGCTATGACGAATCTTAGATACCCTATAACAAATTTTTTGTAAAACAAAGATAAAGTGGAAGACGGGTACCTTTTGCAAAGACGTTTAAGATATCGGTTTTAAAAAAGTACTTTTTATGACGACTGGCATTTTTTATAATGAGTTGAATTTTTTATAATGACTTGCACTTTTTATGATGACTTGCACTTTCTATGATGATCTCCACGTTTTATGATGACTTGCTCTTTTTATAATGACATGCACTTTATATGACTTGCACTTTTTATGATGATTTGCACTTTTTATGATGACTTTCACTTTTTATAATGACTTGCTCTTTTTTTATAATGACATGCACTTTATATGACCTGCACTTTTTATGATGACTTGCACTTTTTGTGATGACTGGCACTTTTTATAATGACTTGCTATTGTCATAATGACTTGCACTTTTTATGATGACTTGCACTTTTTATAATGACATGCACTTTTCATAATGATTTGCACTTTTTATGATGACTTGCAGTTTTCATAATGACATGCACTTTATATGACTTGCACTTTTTATTATGCCTTGCGCTTTTTATAATGAATTGCACTTTTCATAAAGATTTGCACTTTTTATAATGACTTGCTCTTTTCATAATGATATGCACTTTATATGACTTGTACTTTATATGACTTGCACTTTTTATAATGACTTGCACTTTTCATAATGATTTGCACTTTTTATGATGACTTTCAGTTTTTATGATGACTTGCACTTTTTATGATGACTCACTTTTTATGATGACTTGCACTTTTTATGATAACTTGCACTTTTTATAATGACTTGCTCTTTGAATAATGACTTGCACTTTTTATGATGACTTGCACTTTTTATAATGACTTGCACTTTTCATAATGATTTGCACTTTTTATGATGACTTGCACTTTTTATAATGACTTGCACTTTTCATAATGACATATACTTTATATGACTTGCACTTTTTATTATGACTTGCACTTTTTATGATGACTTGAATTTTTTATGATGACTAGCACTTTTTATAATGACTTGCACTTTTCATAATGATTTCACTTTTTATGATGACTTTCACTTTTTATGATGACTTACACTTTTTATGATGACTTGCATTTTTTTATAATGATTTGCACTTTTTATGATGACTTTTACTTTTTATGATGCACTTTTTATGATGACTTGCACTTTTTATGATGACTTGCACTTTTTATAATGACTTGATCTTTTTATGATGACTTGCACTTTTTGTACTGACTTGCACTTTTTATGATGACATGCACATTTTATAATGACTTTCACTTTTTATAACGATTTGCAGATTTTAAAATGAATTGCACTTTTTATAATGACTTTGACTTTACAAATGATTTGATAATAAAATAATGAATAAAAATGCATAAAAAAAGCTTGTAGATTGCAAATTTGAATTTGTGTCCAAATAAAAAATTTTTATCTTAATAATTATTAGACTAATTTATAATTTATATTTCTAATTTTCAATTTTGCTTTATTTCAGGTAAGCCTGCACAGTTTGTAGATATTTTTGCATGTAAGTACATTCTTTAAACTATCATGCTATTCCATAGCTGTAGGGTATTTATAAACCGACCATCTTCGCTTCATATTCAAAGTAGCAATATTAAACTTTTCACTTTACAAATCACAAGATATGATATGAGTTATAATCATTAGCACAAAATATACAAAATGTATTTTAATGCTTCCATTAACACAACTCAACACAACATAATACGAAAACCTAAAAATTAAAAATAAAATATTAATAAACAATTAGCACTGTGGTAATGAATAATATATTGACTGTTGAAGTTGCAGGCGAATATCTAAAACGTTGTTGTAAGGCAAGTAAGAGCACCGACAAGTAAACAAAATTTAAAATTTAAATGGAAAAATAAAGCTGAAATTCGAAAACTACAAAATTATTTCTTCTGTAAAAAAACGAGAAATAGAATTTTATGAAAGAGACGTTCAATGGAAATCAATCTCAATTAATTACTTTGCCAGAAAAACAATGTAATTGGAAAACCATTTTCTAATTGAAATAGCCTGAATACTTGTGTACTTTACATTGCTTCGAAACTTGTCGTTTTTTAGGAGAGGAAATTGTTAGCAAAGTATAAATAAAATATGAGCAAATTACAGCACAGTGGCAGAATATGAAATGAAAGTACGTACGAACGATATATTAAAGTAGGGTAAACTGAGGGACATTTAGCAAATTAAATTAAGTCGATATTTTGTGAATGGGACAGTTTCAATTTACTGATGGTGACAGTTTAATCTAAGTACTGCGTTTAAATGCTGTTGCACAGTGGGGCATTACGAGATAAAATTGGAGTTTATTTTGCAGTTTCTAAACGAAATTTAATACAGTGTTTAAGGTGTTTTTGGTGACATCAAGTTTCGAGTTTGAATTCTATATCTTTGATGATGATGGAGCCACACTATTCCAAATTGGGGTAACACGAGGTTATGAAAAATTAAAATCTACTGATGGTTTTTGTTGTAATAATCCATTTAAATCTTTTTTTTTCTAATCAGCACATATAAATTATAATTAAAAACTGTTTAATATCATCCCTTAAAGTATGCTTTCGCTAAAAATATATTAAAACTGAAAATGCAAATTGGTAACAGCAGCTCACATAACAGACTTAATACACTCTTATATGATGAAAGGATAATGTGGATACACAACAAGTCTATTAAAAAAATATCATGCTACAAATTTTTATTTTGTTTCATTGTTTTGTATGAGTGCCTATTGAAACTACATTGACCATTTATGTACATACTCGTGTGCAAAAAAAAAACATTAGCTTGAGAACTGAAAACGAAGACTTCTCTCTTCCATAAATCACTTTTAAATATTGTATCAATCGCAAAACTTTAATATCTCTATTATATTTTGAAAAATATGTTTTAAATTTTAAACGATTTTCTTTGTGTCATTTATATACTATTTTTATTTTATTTTGTTTTTTTAATGCTTCTTATGTATCTATGCCAACTGCTAAATATCTGAATATTTGGGACAAATACAAAATAAATTGTCTTGTGTTTTGTCTGTCCGTCAGGATAATGGGAAAATAAACTGAATTGAGTTAAGCAAAAACCCTTTTCATACAAATCATACAAAGTACCTAAACAAAGAAATTGTTAAAGGAAACGAATAGTCGACTTCAAATGGACATAAATGATGGAACAAAAAGTTATAATAATGAAATAAATGAAATAAAAATAAATATAATATAAAAATAATATAATAATAAAGTAAAAATTATATATAAACTAAATTAAAAATAGAATAAAAATCAAATAAAAGGAAATAAAATAGAAATAAAATGTTAACTAAATTAAATATGAAATAATAATAAAATAAAAATAATATTAAATAAAATAAAAGTAATTTTAAATTAAATAAAAATAAATTTAAAACAAAATAAAACAAAAAATTATGTTAAAAAAAATAATTAAAATAAAGTAAAAGTAAATAATTAAATAAAATAAAAATAAATTTAAGTAAAATAAAATAAAATAAAAACAAAATAAAAATAAAATAAAAATAATATAAAAGTAAATTTAAAATAAAACGAAAATAAAATAAAAATAGAAGTAAAATAAATATGAAATAAAATAAATATGAAATAAAATAAAAATAAAATAAAATAAAAATAAAACAAAAATGCAATAAAAATGAATTAAAAATAATATAATAATTAAATAAAAATTGAATAACAATAAAATATTACCTAAATTAAAAAGGAAATAAAAATAAAAATAATATCAAAATAAAATAGAATTAAAACAAAATAAAAACAAAAATTAAATAAAATAAAAACAAAAATTAAATAATATAAAAAATAAATAAAAACGAAATAAAAATAAATTAAAGATAAAACTAAAATAAAAATAAAATAAAAGTAAAATAAAATAAAATAAATACGAAATAAAATAAAAATAAAATAAAAATAAAAAAAAAATAAAATAAAAATAAAACAAAAATGAAATAAAAATCAAATAAAAATAATATAATAATAAAATAAAAATTGAATAAAAATAAAATATAACCCAAATTAAAAATGAAATAAGAATAAAAATAAAATCTAAATAAAATATAATTAAAATAAAATAAAAACAAAAATTAAATAATATAAAAAATATATAAAAACGAAATAAAAATAAAATAAATTAAAAATAAAACTAAAATAAAATTAAAATAAAAGTAAAATAAAAATAGAAGTAAATTAAATATGAAATAAAATAAATATAAAATAAAATAAACATAAAATAAAACAAAAATAAAAATAAAAATGAAGTAAAAATAATATAATAATCAAATAAAAATTGAATAACAATAAAATATTACTTGAATTAAAAATAAAATAAAAATAATACCAAAATAAAATAGAGTTAAAATAAAATAAAAACAAAAAATAAATAAAATAAAAACAAGAATTAAATATTATAAAAAAATAAAAACGAGATAAAAATAAAATAAAAATAAATTAAAAATTAAACTAAAATAAAAATAAAATAAAAATATAAAAATAACATTAAAATAAAATAAAAATAAAATAAAAATAAAATAAAACAAAAAAGAAATAAAAATCAAATAATATAATAACAAAATAAAAATTGAATAACAATAATATATTAACTAAATTAAAAATGAAATAAAAATAAAAATAATATCTAAATAAAATAGAATTAAAATAAAAACAAAAATTTAATAAAATAAAAAAAAAAAATAAAAACGAAATAAAAATAGAATAAAAATAAATTAAAAAAATTAAATAAAAATAAAATTAAAATAAAAGTAAAATAAAACTAAAATAAAAATAAAATTAAAATAAAAGTAAAATAAAAATAAGATATAAAATAATATAAAAATAAAATAAAAATATAAAAATAAAGTAAAGCACCAATGAAATGCATATAGACATTACTTGACCACCAACAAATAAATTTCATTTAAAATAAAATAATATAAAAATAAAATAAAAATAAAATAAAAATAAAATAAAAATAAAAAACTAATAATAAAATAAAAATAAAAAACTAATAATAAAATAAAAATAAAATAAATATAGAATAAAAAAAGACAATATTAAAAATTTAAAATAAAAAATTATGGAAAAACATGTGCGCACAACAGGCCTAGGTGTAATCCTGAACGGTATGGGATAGCCCTTGTTTATGCCCCTCTTTTCAACCTTCAACCTGTGGAAAAACCTATAAAATTATTTTCAGCATCTTTAGACTCGTTATTCTTTAAATTGAGCTGGAAATTAAAAAAAAGGTCTAAGTTATAATTAATATTTTGATATATTTAAGAATAAAGGAGCTTCAAGGCCAAATGCAGGCAATAAAACTAGCAAAAGTCAGACTAAAACCCTTTTTACACAAAATTTATTATCGTTAAATTGAACGCAAGATATTCATTCTTCTCTCATCACCATGGAATTCCAGACCGCGCATAATTTATTTTCGAAATAAGTTTTATAATATTTTTAAAACTGCGATGGCTTTTCACAAACGTTACAATAGGCTTCAACATACCTAATGTAAGAACAGGATGGTCGTTTTAACGAGAGCGAAAAAAAAGACAGCAGCAGCAGTTTTGTCAATATAAAAGGGCGCCATTTAAGCCGATTTAAAATTGACATAAAGCAGACAAAAGCCATCGTTTAGATAAATCTAATACTTGAAGAAAGATTACAACTACAACATTTTCAGCAATCGCAAGTATGATTGTCAATATGAATCAGCCAGAGATGGATATACAAATGCAAACAAGTATAATGGGTACACTTATATGGAACACACGCACACACACACACACACACTTGCATGCAGATATTTATAAAAGCATATACTTAGTAATAAATCCTTACAAATTTCCAGCAATAAATCACTTTCTCTGTAAACTCATATCCAGGCAAGCGCTCTTGCATAGTTTTCTTTGTATGTGTTTGCTTATACACGTTTGTGTGTGCTTTTTGTGTTCTGCTGTAGGTTTTAGCGTGGATTCATATAAATATATACATATAAATACTTAAGCGTTACTATTGTTGAAGTTTTGTGCTTGAAAATAGAGAAAAGCTTTGTCCGGATTTTTTGTTTGCACATTCATTTTCTTCTTGATACTTTTCATCAGCCATTAAAATACTTCAAAACACAGAATTGCTGTGAAGCCAGAAAAATCGTGTAGAAAAATTTGACTTTTGCTTGCGACCAAGTGTGAGTGTCTCAAATTGCATATTTTGTTATTTATACCCTTTAGTTCGCTGAACCAATAAGGCAACAAGCGAGGATAAGAAGAAAACTGGGGCTGAATTACCGCATTCGTGATCGAGTAAAATTGTTCGTAAATTTCCTATTTGGGATTATCGCATTCGTTATCGAACAAGTGCTTTCGAAATTTCTTATTATAGCATTCGATACCGAGTACATAATCGAGTACCGGCTGTTTAAAATTCACTCGTTAGCTCTGTGTCAATCGAAATTAATATAATTTAAGTTGTGTGAGCAAAAAAAGACATATTTTACATAATAAAACTATTTAATACAGCTTATATTCGTTTTTTAGTACAAATATAAACAAAATAAATGCCAGACAAAAAGATGTTTTGGCTCAGTATCGTATATGTTGGAGCACCAAGTAATCATTTCCAACAGTGTGTTGGAATCCTCCACATGCTAAAAGAGATATGGCTGCAGCCAATTGTAGCTTTGGTGGAAGTGCAGTAGGCATATGCCCTTCGAAACACAGCTCGGTAAAAAGAAAATTAACCGCTATTGTCCTTTTTTGAAGTAAAAAAGGACAATAGAATATTGCAATTTACTTACGCATTTGGCGGCAATGATATTGTATTACTTTTGTCTCGCATTTCTCTTCTAATACGTACTGTATTATAATCGTCTTCACAATCAGAAGACGATAAACACAAGAAGAGGAATGTAGCCATTTGTTTTTTAAAAAACCCACCAAAATTTTTTTATTAGCTTAAATTGCAATAAACATATGACAGCTTCGTTTTAATCCCATTCCAATGTAAACAAGTAAACAGGTATTTAAGATTCGACCGGGTCGAATCTTAAATACCCTCCAAATATTTAGTAAGTGAATTTAAAATGTTTAACTTGGTGGGACAGAGTTCCTTTATATAATATCGCACGTCAACGCCTACCGAAGGGGGCGGGTTTAAAAATAGACAATATCATGTTTTCCACAGGCGAACGTAAGGGCATTGCTAGACCGTCTTAAACTTCATCACTAATCAATAATATACATATTTACTTTATAGGGTCCAATTCTCTTTGGAGGGTATAAAAACTGTATTTTGGCGCGGTCGCTCTGGCAAGGGCTGTGGGGGAAATATTTCACCTTTGCCATAAAACTCTAAAAATAAATGCTTGCGATAATTATGTACAAAATTAAATTTTTTTTTTTTGATAGGGTCATTTAGAGGGCATAGGGGGAGAGGGGGTAGGGCAGAAACAGTTAAACATAAAACTCTAAAAATAAATGCTTGGAATGATTATACACAAAATTAAAAAATTTTTTTATTTATTTTTAATAGGGTCATTTAGCGGCCAAAAGGGGAGGAGGGGGTAGGGCAACAACAGGCAGTCATAAAACTCTAAAGACAAATGGTTGGGATGATTAGATACATAATTTAAAAAAAAATTTTTTTTTGGTAGGGTCATTTAGGGGGCGAAGGGGAAGGATGGGGTAGGGCAGAGTAGTACCAGGTTTCGTCTCATCTTCGTCATTAAAGCTTAAAAATGTTATTTTTAAGGAATGTAGGTCTAAGTAAAACAATTTGTTAAATTTTTATGCTATTTTTGCCTATAATAACGCCCACTAAAGTGGGCGGGGTCAAAAAATATTTTTATATTATTTTATGGCTTCAAGACGTTGTATCGTATTTGACATAAAAATATATCATTTGCTTAACAAAGTAACCAAAAAACTTTAAAAATTATGTTGTTTTTTCTGGGTTGGTTTAGTTCTTCTTAGGGGAACTTTTTTCCGCCTTGCCCGATTTAGCCCATCTCCGAACTTAACCTGCTCTAAGCTTCAAAATATATTTATACCAAATTTCAAGAGTCTAGCTCTTTTCGTTTGGACTGAATCGTGATTTCCACAGACGGACGGACGGACGGGCAGACGGACATGCACAGATCGTCTTAGATTTCATCACTGATCAAGAATATATATACTTTATGGGGTCTGAGATGGATATTTCGATGCGTTACAAACGGAATGACAAAGTGAATATACCCTCCAAATTCTCTTTTGGAGGGTATAAAAACGATCTGGTACAATTTATAAAAATTTCGATACGTTAGCTTTCGAGTGCAGCAATCAATCCATTCGATACGTTTCGAAATTTTATTCGATACGAAAACCTACTCGACCATGAATGCGGTAATTCGGCCCCTGCTCTAAGAATTTTACATGATTATTATATACAAATACTAGTACTTGGTAATCCAATAGGTGTTAAGGTATAAATACGATTAATGGGAACTTATCTTTTTATTAATAAACAACTTTTAACAATTTTTTAAATCAAACATTCCTTTTTAATTCACATTCAGCCACAAAAAAAAAATAAAATAAAAATTACGAATATGTATTATTATTGTATTCTGATATTTTTAAGCTTAAGGTCTCTTTATTTTAGTTTAATTTTTAATTTCAATAATTCGTCACTCCTTTGTGTGACTTCTTCAGGAAATTAATTATGTTATTTGATATGAAAAAATATTTTGTTTATAATATACATATAGTATTTCTAATTTTCAATTTTGTTTCATTTCAGGTAAGCCTGCACAGTTTGTAAATATTTTTGCATGTAAGTACATTCTTTAAACCATCATGCTATTCCATAGCTGTAGGGTATTTATAAGCCGACCATCTTCGCTTCATATTCAAAGTAGCAATATTAAGCTTTTCACTTTATAAATCACAAGATATGATATAAATTATAATCATTAGCACAAAATATTCAAAATATATTTTAATGCTGCCATTAACTCAACTCAAAACATTGAAACAATATGGATTCCAGGACATTAAGGAATGCCTGGAAATATTGAAGCAGATAGGTGGCTATCAAAGATGGGAGCATTAATGGCAAACATTTTCGAATTTTTCCACAAATAAGTATTTTATTTTTCAATGTAATCTTTTTATAGATAAATATATATAGTCCAGCGTTTTTCTAAATTTTTTATTCCTTCCAAATAATAGGTTCTAAGGCCCTAAAAATGGGCATTTGTTTCTGTTATGATCTGCTCATTCGACTGACACATTTTTCAGGTTTGGGAAAAGAAAATAGTAGCAGGGCGCTACGTGTTGAGATTGTGTTGGATGTTCGTAGCACAATTTATGATGTTTTTTGCATACGGACTAGACTTGTGTGAAATCGTGTATTATAGTGATCGCGGCACCCATCTCTCGAATAGCTTTGCCATGTTCAAATATTCCTGCATTAAGTGATGTACTCGCTCAGTTGTAATGCATACACCCTTAGCCCAAATATATCGGTCTCTCAAATTTGTTTCATCAGTTTTTTGTGATGAATGGAGTTGGAGCCGTATTAAGGACATAACAACCAATGCTTCATGCATATATTTTTATAAATTATTGATCTTTTTCACTTTTAAGGTTCTGTGAATATTCCATAATAAATATTTATATGATATGAGTGGTTCCAAATGTTTTCCAGATATCGATATATTACAAAAGTTATTTATGGAGTCCTCAGATTTGTGTTCTCTAGCTTTCAAAATCCAAAATGTATTTCTATATACAAAATATCCTAGCGAAAATAGTTTTGTTTTTGGTTCATTCATTTAGTCCAACTAACGTGCAGCATGAGGAGGCATGGTTCTGAAAGTACTAACAAATTGCTCGTAATGCTCGACTCAATGAAGCAGTAAGACGTTTTTTACCCTTCACAAAAAAGTAAAAGGGTATATATAGGTTTGGTATTCCGTGTGTTATTTCTTCGATATGCACATGGGACCCCATAAAGTATATATATATTCTGGATCCTTATGAATAGCGATGACGATTGAGCGATGTCCGTCTGTACGTGAAATCGGTTTCGCAAGCCCCCAGAAGAGCTAGAGACTTCGTTCTCGGACCGTTGGATTGGAAATGAACTTAAATAGAGTGCTATTTCTATAATTCAGAAAGATCCGAAGTATGGTTCCAGAGCTGGGAAGCTTACACCTATTTCTCGACTCAAAATTTATACTAAAAATCAATTATTGTTTTTAATGTTTGTAAATTAAACATATTTCTTGCTTTGGAAAGCCTCAATGGTCTATTAAAAACTAAAAAAATAAAATTTTTTTCCAGGGATGGAAAATTAAAAATTTTTTTTCGGCCCATTCCGTATTTTGTAGCACATGTGTAACTAAAATTGTTAAAAATTTTAGGTTTTTCTTTTACAAAACCTCTTTATACTTCATGAAGATTTGCATTGATAAGAAAATTTAAAAAATTAAAATTTCGCTTCCAGGGTTGGGAAATTGAAATATTGTTTATAAATAAGAGTAACCAAAAAGGCAATTGACGTTTTTTTTTGCTATCTAAAACTATTTTATATGTTAGAACAAAATTGGTATCAAAAATTTCAAAAAAAAAAAACCAAAATTTGGAATCCAGGGATGGACAAGTGCAATATTTTATAGTTCATGAAAGTGACCAAAATGGTTGAAAATTGTAAATTTTTCTGCATTGCATTGGTTAAAAATAAAACAAACAAAATTAAATTTTCACTTCCAGGGATGGGAAGTTTAAAGTATTTTTGGTACATGCAATATATTGTAGTACATGAAAATGACCAAAATGGTTGCAAATTTTAAGTTTTTCTTAAATAAAATGAAGACTAGGATTGGTAAAAAAAAATTTTAATTTCGCTTCCAGGGATGGGAAATTGAAATTTTTTTTATACATAAAAGTAACCAAAAAGGCAACTAACGTCGGTTTTTTTACTATTAAAAAGAAAACTATTTAAAACTATTTTTTAGTTCAGGAAAAACATAATTGGTATTAAAAATTAAAAAAAAAATCAAAATTTAGATTCCAGAGTTGGATAACTGCAATATTTTGTACTACATGAAAGTGACCAAAATGGTTACAAATATTAAGTTTTTCTTAAATAAAACTATTTCATGCGTCATTAAGAGTTGCATTGGTAAAAAAATTTAAATTTCGTTTCCAGGGGTGGGAAACTGAAATATATAAATTAACCACATAGGCAATTGACGTTGTTATTTTTGCTAATTAAAACTATTTTATAATTCAGGAAGAACAAAATTGGTATTGAAATCTTACAAAATCTAAATTTCGACTCCAGGGTTGAACAAATAATATATTTTATGGTACATGAAAGTGACCAAAAGGTTTAAAAATTTAAATTTTTTTGTCAAGTAAAATTATGTTACATCTTTTAATTAAACCTACTTTCTGTTTTAGCAAGAAAGAAAGAAGAATTACATATGTGAAGGGTATTTAAGATTCGGCACAGCCGAATATAGCACTTTAACTTGTTATTACTGTTACCAACTAGAATAGCGGATACACATTTCCAATTTGTTTTTGTGTATCTGTGAATACTTTCACTCTTTATGTACACACGCATAAGTTGCATATTGGCAAACGGATTTTTCCACTTACACACTTATTTGCATTTTCAAGTTGTTATTGGTTTCGTTGTCCTAAACAAACAGTGTGGCTCAAAATTGGCAACGTTTCAAAGCGAACCAAAAAAATATGATATTCGGGAGGAAGGTTGATTTGCTCATAATTTTTTAAATCATTTTTGGAGAGTATAATGAATTAACAGAGACAATGTCTCAAGTAAATGACATGAAAAGTTTCTAAATTTTTCGAAAATTTCCAAATGTATGTGCGAATTTTATTACCCACTTTAACTTGTTTCACTTTTTCGCACGCTCGTTGACGTTGTAGTGTAAACAATCAATAGCGCCCGAGTATCTTTCTCACCAGTAAAATAATTTCATAGACAATCTATTCTGGGATACACAACATATTCCGGACATAAAAGTAAAAAAAAAAAAAATTTAAAAATTTATATAATCAAGGCGGTTGAATCAATTTGCTGAAAGCATAATTGATGAGGAGGTCATACATGTTTCATGTTTATTTACATCTTAAATAATTGTACTAACATATTTTTGTGGGTGTATTTGAAGTGAGAAAAGAGCAACAATGAAGGTAAGTAAGTAAAAGTTATTGCAACTTTATTGGGTTTGTTTTGTTAACGGAAATGTTTCAATTGGTTTTTAACATGAGAAAAATTCTACTTTAAACTCTATACAGATTATTGCTCTTCTGCTGCCCGCCTTCTTGCTTTGCCATTAAAACGTACATATAAGAACAGGTAAATGAATTCGTGTGTGTGTGTGTGTATTGGGGTTTTTTAAAAAGGCAAAGATTTGCCATGTTGATTTCCATTTAAAAACTTTATGGAATACTCTGATAGTTGCGAATGAAGTTGCGAAAGATTAAAAAGAAATTGTAAAAAATATTTAAGTAAATATTTGCCGAAAAAGAAAATGATTAATTTTTGATTATACGAATTGCTTTTAAATAGGGTGCTGTTAACTGAAGCACTTAACACGGGGCTTATAGTCATAGGCGAGGGTCTAGAGTTCGACTCCGCACTCAGTCATGAATATTGTGTCGAATTCTTGTGATCAGCATTAACGCCTGTTCCAGTGGCGAAGGCATAGCACTGGTCCCTGATTGTAACTGGCAGCGTCCAGTACTAAACAGTAGAGTGACAGCACCCTCCTCCGTTGGACCTTTTGCAAAAAATTAGCCGCCTAAGTAAAAATGTAGAAAAAGTTACCAAAAATCGACAGATTAGGAAATATGAGAGGATATACAGTTTTTTTTTGTAGCTATTTCAACCTTTTTTACTTCGCCGGCTAATTTTTTTTTGCTACAGGGCCGACGAAAGAGGGTGCTGTTACTCTGCTTTTTAGTACACGATAGTGTCAGTCGCTGCCAATTTAGTTCAGGTGTAATACACTGCATTTGTAGAGATCATACCCTGGGTGCTGACCCGTATAAAAAAAACCAAGTAAAGACGTTATATTCGACCGAGTCGAATCTTAAATAACCTCCAAATATTTAGTAAGTAAATTTAAAATGTTTAAGTTGGTGGGGACAGAGTTTTTTTAAGACATCTCTGTACCCAATTTTAAATCTCAATTTTGACAGAGTCATTCCGGGAAGGGCCGTGGGAGAGACGTTTCACCTCTGCAAGATCAGAGAACATCTCAGCTTCTTATAGGCTTAAGTAATACAAATTGTTCAATATTTTCACTATTTTTGCATATAATATCGTACGTCAACGCCCACTCAAGGGGCGAGATCCAAAAATAGACTATATCATGTTTGCCACAGACGAACGTATGGGCATTGCTAGATCGTCTCAGACTTCATCAGTGATCAAGAATATATATAAATTGTACTTTATGGGGTCCAATTCTCTTTGGAGGGTATTGAAACTGTATTTTAGCGGGGCTAATTGTTCGAAATTTGTTTTTAAATCTCAGAAAGACATGATAAATATTCCAAGGCACAAAGGAAAGTCAAGATCAGTTTTATTCAACTTACACAGCAGAGCAGAACAGCTGTTTTCGAAAGCCGCAACACCTTCATCATCAGTGCTCATGTGTATTGTGCTTTAGTTGAATGTGATAACAGTTCCTATTTACACAAATTTTATTGTGAAAAAGAATCCGAGAACTGTATCAACCTGATGTTAACATGTTATTGTTTTAATACCCGTGTTACCGTTTGATTATTTTTCTTCATGTCCCATTTTTCTGAATTTTTTGTCCCATCATACCTAAGTCAAACTTATTTGGTTTGAATTTTATACTTAAGTACATGTGAACGTTTTCCAATTTTATTATTGGTAGCTCAAGCCATAGCTTAAATTTGTATGTAGTAAGAATTTTAACGAACATTTTATATTGCTATATTAAATTGAATTAAGATTCAAACGGTAACACGGGTATTATAACAATATCATGTTAACATCAGGTTGATACAGTTCTCGGATTCTTTTTCACAATAAAATTTGTTTAAATAAGAACTGCTATCACATTCAACTAAGTCACCTAATAAGTGGTGACAAACACAATACACATGAGCACTGATGATGAAGGTGTTGCGGCTTTCGAAAACAGCTGTTCTGCTCTGCTGTGTAAGTTGAATAAAACTGATCTTGACTTTCCTTTGTGCCTTGGAATATTTATCATGTCTTTCTGAGATTTAAAAACAAATTTCGAACAATTAGCCTATGAATCTTAATTCAATTTAATATATTAAATTATTTTTTTTTTGATAGGGTCATTTAAAGGGCAAGGGGGGAGGAGGGGGGTAGGACAGAGTAGTACCAGGTTACGTCTCAGCTTCATCATTAAAGCTTAAAAAATTTTATTTTTAAGGAATGTAGGCATATAATAACGCCCACTAAAGGGGGCGGAGTCTAAAAATTATAATTTTTTTATTTTATGGCTCCATATTTAACTTGTTGGACATTCTCTGACATAAAAATATATCATTTGCTTAACAAAATTGCAAAAAAAAATTAAAAATGATGTTATATTTTAGAGGTTGGTTTAGTTCTTCTTAGGGGAACTTTTTTCCCTCTTGCCCGCTTTAGTCCATCTTCGAACTTAACCTGCTCTAAGTATAAATATATTTATGCCAAATTTCAAGAGTCTAGCTTTTTTCGTTTGGACTGAATCGTGATTTCCACAGACGGACGGACGGGCAGACGGACATGCTCAGATCGTCTTAGATTTCATCACTGATCAATAATATATATGCTTTATGGGGTCTTAGAGGGATATTTCGCTGCGTTACAAATGGAATGACAAAGTGAATATACCCCCCACATTCTTTTTTGGAGGGTATAAAAAAATCTCTATCTTCTAGTTCCGGTGCAATGCACTGCATATGTAAGGGTCATCCCCAGGGTGCTGGCCCAAAAAAAAAAAAAAATACTTATCATCTGATTCTGATTTCTTTTTATGATCACATAGGTATTAATTTTATGTTTGTTTTTCATTATAAAAGTACGTATTTCAATTTCACTAGATCCTTTCAGTCAAAGTGCTCACACAAGCAAAAATTTTAATAAAGGAAACTAGTTTTACAGAACAATCTCAACTATTCTACATCAAATTCAAAGATATTTTTTCAATATTTCAAGATCGTTAGCCACCTACAACAAATACATAAAAATAAACTTTTGTACAAATTAGCCCTAAGATAAATCTATCTTCAGAATATCAACGTAGACTTGCCAAGATTATCAAAATTTCATTGTAATTGTTTTAATCTCTTTAAAATCTCTTGTACAAAAGAAAAAAATTACTTCAACTAAAAAAAACAACAAAAAATTGTGTAGTTAAACTAAAAGTAAACAATATAATAGAAATTTTGTATGTCTGTCGTTCTGTTTCTGCTCATGCAACGTTCGACGATGGTACGAGCAACTATTCTACATTCTATTGTTATGAGCCCCATAAGGTTAAAGGTTTCTTAATTAAACATTTACAAAGTGAAAAGTTTTGGGGCAAATAATACAACAACAACAACATGAAAAAAGAGTGTTTAACAAAATTGAGAAAAGATGAAATTAATTTCTTTACCATTTTAGTTACGGGGAGTAAAAAATTTATATAAAAAAGTTGAAATTTTGTTTGTTTCAAATTAAAAATAAAACTAAAATGCTCCACATCGCAAAATGTTCATCTATATATATATATATATATATATATATATATATATATATATATATATATATATATATATATATATATATATATATATGTATATATATATATATATATATATATATATATATATTTTTTTTTTTTTTGTAAATTATTTTTGCAAGTCAGCAAAGCAAAAGAGTGGGTAAAGGTAAAACTAAAAATCAGCCAAACTGATGTGAAAAAGTGTGGGAATTCGTGTTAACATAGTCAAACATGGGAAAGCAAATAATAGTAAAGGGAAGTGTATGAAAGGAAAGTCTACTGTGTTGATAATACAAAAACTGGGGCCGGCATCAGTTGGAAGGTGAGTGTATTTGAGAACATGGGATGCGCTATTTATAAGTATAATTAATTCACATTTTAAAAATGGATTCATTCAATATTTTGTCTCAAATTGATTTTGCAGGTGCCATTAATAGCTTTCAAGCTTTATATTAAACAATGTGATTAATACCAGATGCACTTTCCCCACTTCGCCGCTACAACCAAATTCTCGAAAAATGCAACTCTGTTTTTTTTTTATAAATAAAATAATTTATTGTTTTAAGTGAAAAAATTAATAATTTTTGCAAGAAAAATATTAAAAAAATACTACAGAAGCAAATAAAAAATTATGGAAAATTCAGGGGACAAATTATCCCATTCGACATCAAACGAAATTTCAATACAATTTAAATAAAGGGTTTTTTTTATGAAGTTTTTTTTTTATACGAATCACTCTGTTGTCTGACAGCTGTTTTGACAGTTTAAAGTGACGTCTCTACTCAGTATTGTTTGGCAAGTCATCATGAACAGGTTAACTCCAGAACAACGCTTCCAAATCGTGGAAATTTATTTTCAAAAACAGTGTTCAATTAAAAATGTTTATCCGCTCGTTTACCGCAAAATTCTCTTCAGTGATGAGGCGCATTTTTGGTTGAATGGAAGTGTCAGCAAGCAAAATTGCCGTATTTGGAGCAAAGATAATCCACACGCCGTTCAAGAATTACCAATGCATCCCGATAAATGTACTGTTTGGTGCGGTCTATGGGCTGGTGGAATCATCGGTCCTTATTTCTTTAAAAATGAGGAAGGACGACGCGTTACCGTGAATGGAAATCAGCGATACAGAATCATGATCAATGAATTTTTGGTGCCAAAACTTCAAGATATGGATACAGGATGGTGCCACTTGTCATACTGCGGGCGAAACAATGGACTTATTGAAAGAACATTTCAACGACAACATTATTTCGAAAAATGGACCGGTGAATTGGCCTCCGCGTTCGTGTGATTTGACGCCACTCGATTATTTTTTGTGGGGATACTTGAAATCATTGATTTAAGTGGATAAACCAGCAACGATTGACGCTTTGGAAACCAGTATTCAACGTGTCATTGCTGAAATACGCCCTCAAATGCTTGAAAAGGTGGTCGAAAATTGGACCTCCAGAAATGACTTTTGTGCAAAATAGTCGTGGTGGCCATATGCCCGAAATTATATTTAAATGTTAAGTGACAAGAAATTATCTACCAAATAAAAAATTTGTTTGGCCATTTCATAATTTGGCATGTTTTGTTTAAATTTCAAATCAGTAAGCTCTTAAAAAAACACCCTTTAAAAAATTTTTATATGAAAAAAAACACACGTCAGAATGAAACTTAAAAGATAATTCGAAAATGTAAACAGTTACCCCTATTCTATAGAACAATTCTGTTTGAAAAAAGTCATATATGATTTTAAGAACTTCTTCAACATCATTAATTATTTTGGAAATTGTATGAATGAAGTCGATTCGATTTAGACAACAGGGGGCAAATTACGGCATTCGATTTCGATCGAAATTTCTATTTAAATTGTATTGAAATTTCGATGGATATCGAATGCGGTAATTTGGTCTCAGGGTAATATATTTTTTTTATTAGAATGAAGGGCAATTTATTTTACTATTTATTAATCTCGAGCTCGTTTTCTATATAAAATTATTTAAATTTTATTTGATTATATAGAATTTCGTCAACAATTTGTTAACATCATCAGGAGTAGGTAATAGGAAATTGAATTTTAAAAATATCCTATGACTTATTCTTGATGATGCTAACAAATTGTTGACGAAATACTGAAAAATAACAAAAATTTGAAATAATTTCATATAAAAAACGAGCCCGAGCTTAATAAATTATAAAATAAATTAGCAAAATGAGGATAACAAGTAAAAACGTTATATTCGACCGGGTCGAATCTTAAATACCCTCCAAATATTTAGTAAGTAAATTTAAAATGTTTAACTTGGTGGGACAGAGTTCCTTTATATAATATCGTACGTCAACGCCCACTAAAGGGGGCGGGGTTCAAAAATAGACAATATCATGTTTTCCACAGACGAACGTATGGGCATAGCTATACCGTCTTAAACTTCATCACTAATCAAGAATATATTTACTTCATGGGGTCCAATTCTCTTTGGAGGGTATAAAAACTGTATTTTGGCGGGGTCCCCCTGGCAAGGGCTGTGGGGGAAACATTTCACCTTTGTCATAAAACTCTAAAAATAAATGCTTGGGATAATTACATATATACAAAATAAATTTTTTTTTTTGATAGGGTCATTTAGAGGGCAAAGGGGGTGGAGGGGGAGGAGGGGGTAGGTCAGAAACAGGCAGTCATAAAACTCTAAAAATAAATGCTTGGGATAATTATATACAAAATAAATTTTTTTTTTTTGATAGGGTCATTTAGAGGGCAAAGGGGGTGGAGGAGGAGGAGGGGGTAGGTCAGAAACAGGCAGTCATAAAACTCTAAAAATAAATGCTTGGGATGATTACATACAAAATTAAAAATTTTTTTTGGTAGGGTCATTTAGGGGGCAAAAGCGGGAGGAGGGGGTAGGGCAGAAACAGGCAGTCATAAAACTCTAAAAATAAATGCTTGGGATAATTACATACAAAATTAAAAAAATTATTTTTTTGGTGGGGTCATTTAGGTGGCGAAGGGGAAGGAGGGGGTAGGGAAGAGGAGTACCAGGAATCGTCTCAGCTTCGTCATTAAAGCTTAAAACATGTTATTTTTAAGGAATGTAGGCATATAATAACGCCCACTAAAGGGGGCGGAGTCCAAAAATTATTATTTTTTTATTATATGGCTCCAAGTTTAACGCGTTGGACATTCTCTGACATAAAAATATATCATTTGCTTAACAAAATTACAAAAAAACTTTAAGAATTATGTTGTTTTTTCTGGGTTGGTTTAGTTCTTCTTAGGGGAACTTTTTTCCCCTTGTCCGATTCAGCCCATCTCCGAACTTAACCTGCTCTAAGCTTCAAAATATATTTATACCAAATTTCAAGAGTCTAGCTCTTTTCGTTTGGACTGAATCGTGATTTCCACAGACGGACGGACATACTCAGATCATCTTAGATTTCATCACTGATCAAGAATATATATACTTTATGGGGTCTGAGATGGATATTTCGATGCGTTACAAACGGAATGACAAAGTGAATATACCCTCCAAATTATTTTTTGGAGAGTATAAAAAAGTTAATAACAATAATGAAGGGTATATAACATTCAGTTTAACCAATTGTAATAGAACGAATTTTTTTTTTTATAAAATTTTTAAAAAGAGAGTTTCCGCTATTGTGTGTGTAATAATTAAGAGTTCAACAATTACACATTTTGGCTTTTATTATTTTATTGTTAAATAGAGATATAAACAAGTTTCTATAGGGCAACAAAAGATCTAAAAATAAAACTTTTGAGTAAATAAAAAAAATGTTACTTTAATAAAAAAGAAAACATTAAATAGAATGTTGACAAAGTTTTTCTTATTATTATTAATATTGTTTACATAGTTATTGTTGTTGTTGTTGTTGCTGTTTCATAATGTTTTGGTGCATTTGTTATCTCTGTTGTTGTTGTTCAAGTGGAGGTTGACTGCATTCTCATCCTAATTTAAGCTGCATTCATGTCTTCACATGCCAATTTTTATTTTGCTCCATTTTAATTTTCGTTAAAAAGACTGTAAGTCTTTTGTGGGCTGCCATCCTGCGTTGTTATTGTTTCTATTTATTAAATACACCAACTTAAACAAAAGCCACAAATAAATAAATAAAAAAAAAAAATTAAAACAACAAGGACAAGGAAAAAGTTGAGTTTTTAACCACATTATTTGTTTTTATGTCGTTGTACTGATATTTTTTTGTTTGTTTGTTTGTTTAAATATTTTTATTGCTGCTTCACTTTGTCTTCTAATCCACTAGCCACCCGACATCATCTGCTCTGGTTTCTTGGTTTGTTGGCTCATCTTAGACCTCATGTGCAGATGTAGAAGCTGGTGCATATGTATTTGTGACCGTTTCCACATCTTTCGTTAGTATAAATTTGTACATCACGGCATAGAGTATCGCACCGAGCAAAAGTTCACTTACAGCAATCAATGTAACAAGTGCCCATCCGGGTATAGCCAAACCAGCTGCAAGTTCATATATATTTTTTGTTTGTTTTATATATAAAAGCGAGTGGGAGGAGAGTAAAATAAAGAAGAAAAAAAAAGAATTAGTTGATGTTTCAAAATAAAATTAAATTATAATTGTCAAAGGAAAATTTAAAGGATTCTTTTTGTTTCCCTACTTAAGCTGGTTTTGTTTCTCTTTTTTTTTTGTTGGCAAATAAAATAAATTTCATAAGGAAATATATTTTTTAAAAGAGGGGAAATGTCATAGCAAAACAGAAAGTTAGAACTTTTATTAATATTTGTTTTAAAAAAACTAAAGTTGTTAATATGTTTTGTATGATTCAGTTAATATTACAGTTTGTTCGTCATATGCAAAGAATGTTTTCTCTTTTGACTGATGAACGAAAATCTTAATGTGAAACAGGGGACAATTACTTCTCTTTCAAACGCATTAACAAAGTTTCTTAGTTTGCCAAATAAGTGTTACGAAAAGTAAAAAGGCGTACAACGGGAAATACAATTACTTCTGCAATTTATTTTATTTTTCAGAAATTTGGTAAATGAACTTTGTGCCAAAAACCACATATATTTAAGAATAAAGAAGTAAGAACGTTATATTCGAACGGGTCGAATCTGAAATACCCTCCAAATATTTACCCCCTTATTCATAAAAATCATGTGAGTCTAATAACAGCGTAATAAAACAAAATTTCATATAAAACTTGCTCTATAACACTCTTATAAGCCTCTCATAATTTTTATGAATAAGGGGGTTAGTAAATAAAAACTCTATTTTTATTCTTATTAAAATTTACATTTTTATGGTATTTTGCTTAACTCAACAAAGAAAAAAAATTTATTTTAATAATCCAATGGCTGAGACAGCTTTCCGTCAGCATAAAAATTTATGTATTAATATTTGATATTAACGTGCAAAAAAGGGACTGAGATAAGTTAAAAATTGTTTAACCTGCTGGGTCAGAGCCTCTTCTGTACCCAAATTTTAGAACTCTATAGACGGTCACTCCGGGAAGGGCCGTTCGGGAGACAGCTCACCTCTGTCGTAGAAACTTAAAAATTAAATTCTTGGGGTAATTAAGTGTAGACAATTTTTTTTTTTGCTTATAGTGTCCTTTAGGGGGCAAAGGTGGGTGGCGGGGTAGGGCAGGGGAAGACCAGAGAACATATTACCTTCGTCATAGAAGCTTATAAATTAAATTTTTTAGAAATGTAGGCTTAAGGAATACAATTTGTTAAAAGTTTAGACAAATTTTCCATATAATATGTAACTTCCCACTAAAGGGGGCGGGGTTCCAAAAATAGACTACATCGTCTTTTCCACAGACGGACGTATGGGCATTGGCACACCGTCTTAGACTTCATCATTGATCAATAATAAAGGGTGTTTTTTTATGAAGTTTTTTTTTATACGAATCACTCTGTTGTCTGACAGCTGTTTTGACAGTTTAAAGTGACGTCTCTACTCAGTATTGTTTGGCAAATCATCATGAACAGGTTAACTCCAGAACAACGCTTCCAAATCGTGGAAATTTATTTTCAAAAACAGTGTTCAATTAAAAATGTTTATCCGCTTTTTTACCGCAAAATTCTCTTCAGTGATGAGGCGCATTTTTGGTTGAATGGATATGTCAACAAGCAAAATTGCCGTATTGGGAGCAAAGATAATCCACACGCCGTTCAAGAATTACCAATGCATCCCGATAAATGTACTGTTTGGTGCGGTCTATGGGCTGGTGGAATCATCGGTCCTTATTTCTTTAAAAATGAGGAAGGACGACGCGTTGCCGTGAATGGAAATCGATACAGAATCATGATCAATAAATTTTTGGTGCCAAAACTTCAAGATATGGATGTAAACGAAATGTGGTTTCAACAGGATGGTGCCACTTGTCATACGGCGGGCGAAACAATGGACTTATTGGAAGAACATTTCAACGACAACATTATTTCGAGAAATGGACCGGTGAATCGGCCTCCGCGTTCGTGTGATTTGACGCCACTCGATTATTTTTTCGTGGTGATACCTGAAATCATTGGTTTACGTGGATAAACCAGCAACGATTGACGCTTTGGAAACCAGTATTCAACGTGTCATTGCTGAAATACGCCCTCAAATGCTTGAAAAGGTGGTCGCAAATTGGACCTCCAGAATGACCTGTGTGCAAAATAGTCGTGGTGGCCATATGCCCGAAGTTATATTTAAATGTTAAATGACAAGAAATTATCTACCAAATAAAAAATTTTTTTTTGGCCATTTCATAATTTGGCATGTGTTTTATTTAAATTTCAAATCAGCAAGCTCTTATAAAAACACCCTTTATATATATAATGTATAGGGTCCAATTCTTTTGGGGGGACTGTATTTTGTCGGGGTCGCTCTGACAAGGGCCGTGGGGGAGACATATCACCTTTGCCATAAAGCACTGAAAATACATTTTTGGGATAATAAAATTTTTTTTTTTTTGGTAAGGTCATTTTGAGGGCAAAGGGGGAGAAGGTGGGTAGGTTAGAGTATTATCAGGCGACGTCTCAGCTTCGTCATAAAAGCTTAAGAATTTTATTTTTAAGGGATGTAGGCTTAAGTAATACAATGTGTTAAATTTTTACACCATTTTTGCATATAATAACGCCCACTGGAGGGGGCGGGGTCCAAAAAATCAATTTTTTTGATTTTAAGACTCCATGTTTAATTCATTGAACCATCTTTGATATAAAAATATATCATTTGCTTAAGTTACAAAAAAAAAACATTAAGACATCCTTAAAATTTAGAATACAGAAGTAGGCTAATAATTTTCAATTATATAAAAAATTTTTATACATTTATTAAAATAATTTCCATATAAATCAAAGGAATTAGGCAAATAAAAAATTTTGTGTATAAATAATATTATAAAATAATTTAAAATAAAACATTTTTAATAGATCCTGAAGATGAACCGAAAGGTTTGAAATATATAGATTAATAAAAACAAATAAAAATAGTTTTATTTACACGGATCAAAAAGAGGATATAAAGAAGGAAGTAATTAAACATAGTTAGTATGATCCAGAAAAACAAAAGTTAAAAAATTAAATTAAAACTTATGTTGTTTTTTTTGAGGTGGGTTTCGTTATTCTTAGGAGACGTTTTTTCTCTCTGGTCCGATTCAGCCTATATGCGAATTTTACTTGTACTATCCTTCATTATATATTTATACCAAGTTTCAAGGGTCAGGCGATTTTTTTTCCTTTGGACTGAATCGTGATTTCCACAGACGGACGGTAGAACGGACATGGCTAGATCGTTTTAAAGTTTATCACTTATCAAGAATACATATATAAACTTTATGTGGTCTCAGACGGCTATTTCACTTCGTTACACACGGAATGACAAAGTGAATATACCCTCCAATTCTTTTTGGAGGGTATAAAAATCAGAGAGAGAGAGAACTACGACAGTCGGTATCAATCGGAATTTGTATTCTATATTAATTGTGTTGCAACTTTATACTCCTGATCCACTGTGACAGTATCCAAAGGTTCAATGATCTTCAACTGCCTTAAGAAAAGAAGTCAGCTGCGATATTAAAAAAAATTCATACACTCGTATATAAAGGGTGTTTTTATAAGAGCTTGCTGATTTGAAATTTAAATAAAACATGCCAAATTATGAAATGGCCAAAACAATTTTTTATTTGGCAGATAATTTCTTGTCATTTAACATTTAAATATAATTTCGGGCATATGGCCACCACGACTATTTTGCACAAAAGTCATTCTGGAGGTCTAATTTTCGATCACCTTTTCAAGCATTTGAGGGCATATTTCAGCAATGACACGTTGAATACTGGTTTCCAAAGCGCCAATCGTTGCTGGTTTATCCACGTAAACCAATGATTTCAGGTATCCCCACAAAAAAGAATCGAGTGGCGTCAAATCACACGAACGCGGAGGCCAATTGAATACTGGTTTCCAAAGCGCCAATCGTTGCTGGTTTATCCACGTAAACCAATGATTTCAGGTATCCCCACAAAAAAGAATCGAGTGGCGTCAAATCACACGAACGCGGAGGCCAATTCACCAGTCCATTTCTCGAAATAATGTTGTCGTTGAAATGTTCTTTCAATAAGTCCATTGTTTCGCCCGCAGTATGACAAGTGGCACCATCCTGTTGAAACCACATTTCGTTTACATCCATATCTTGAAGTTTTGCCACCAAAAATGCATAGATCATGATTCTGTATCGATTTCCATTCACGGTAACGCGTCGTCCTTCCTCATTTTTAAAGAAATAAGGACCGATGATTCCACCAGCCCATAGACCGCACCAAACAGTACATTTATCGGGATGCATTGGTAATTCTTGAACGGCGTGTGGATTATCTTTGCTCCAAATACGGCAATTTTGCTTGTTGACATGTCCATTCAACCAAAAATGCGCCTCGTCACTGAAGAGAATTTTGCGGTAAAAAAGCGGATAAACATTTTTAATTGAACACTGTTTTTGAAAATAAATTTCCACGATTTGGAAGCGTTGTTCTGGAGTTAACCTGTTCATGATGATTTGCCAAACAATACTGAGTAGAGACGTCACTTTAAACTGTCAAAACAGCTGTCAGACAACAGAGTGATTCGTATAAAAAAAACTTCATAAAAAACACCCTTTATTTGCAACCTGCTGAATAATGAGTAGCTAGAACGTTGATTTTTTCTAATAGCATTCAAAACAAACAATATTTTGGAAATATTAATCCACTAAGAAAAGTAACTCACTTGAAAAGTCTGCTCAGCCACATCAAATTATTTACATGATAAAACGAATGCATTTGAAATTACTAAATAAGGGATTAAGAACTACTAATTAAGGGATTTCAACATTTTTGATTAACTCAAATTGAATGCTGTTGAGGGAGAGAAAATTAAAAAAAAATATATATATTTTGCCAAATATTTCGCTTGTAGCATAAAAGTTTACCAACATGTACGTTATCAATGCAACGGATTTACTTGTTTTTGTGTTTGTATTAATAAAAATTGTTATTTATTAAATTTTAGCTCGGCCACTGTGTGAGTTCAAATAACAAACAATGGCCATTCATTAAGTTGGTAACAAGAGCAACACCAACAATATGATGAAACAGAATACTTTGCACTTACTGTGGCGTTGTTAGGGGCAAAGTAAAAAACAAAAAACAGCAGAAAAAAAATTTAAATAAGGGAAGCAGTAAAAAATATTATTTAAATAATCATAATTAACTTGCTAGTTGCATACTTACAGAAATAGCTGCGTGTAAAAGTTCTACGGCCACGCAATACCCGCCGTAATGCTTCCGTTTCCTTGGTGCAGCAGGCAAATAAAACTGGAAAATAAAGAAGAGAAGCAACAAAAAAAGTGATTCGAATTAATAACATATGTATGTTTTAAAAAACAGCTGTAGAGATTTCATAATAATTTTTTATTGTGGACAAAAACGGATAACAAGTTTTTAATGATATTTAAATATAAGGTGCACGATACTGAATAAGTTAATGCACGTATCATGATGCATGCCTCATCCATATAATGGGCTCCATGTGGAGTTTAAGCTAACACAGAGATGAAAACATGTTTTCCATTTTACTTTTTCAAAAGTAAGGACACACTTTTCAAAGTTGAGACAGACTTGGCAATGTATGAAGTCTTAAAAGAGCCCTAAGTATAAAATGTAAAAAATTTTACATTTTTATGAAAAATCTGGCCAAGTTTAGATGTTTGTTTAAGATGAAAATTCTGAGACTAAGGATGTTATTTATTATAGAATCAATTAATTCTTTAAAACTCTAATAGCATTCCAGGTTATTTGTTGGTTGTACAGTTGTGTGAGAAAAAATAGTGCATTATTCTCTTAAATAAATTAGAAGATAAAAATTGAAGTTGTTACGTTTATTACCAATGAAAAAAACCTATAAACAAACGGAAAGTAAGCCAGGGATTGGGTTAGTAGAGTTGTTTTAAGTAGGAGCAGCACTTAGGGGACGACCTCCACATATGTAGTGCATTCCGCCGGAAGTAGAAAGGAAGATGAGAAGGTAGAATTTTTTTTAAACTAATTTAACGTTTTACTTCAGAGGCTAATTTTTGCTACAGGGGCAGACGAAGTTTCCTTCGTCTGCTGTTCCTCTGCTCTTTAGTACATGAATATATATATATATATATATATATATATATATATATATATATATATATATATATATACACACTATTAAAACTGAATTAAAACAAAACGCGTAGTGTGTTGTTGTCCTTCTTTAACCGTTTTGATATTTGATTTCGATTCTCATGTATCAAAAGTGATCTCTGATCTTTATGAAGAATGCTAATATCTTCCACTATCCAAATGTATGATTAATTATTCAACGCTGCTAGTTTTCTAATCGCTTCGTTAATTTTTTATATATCGTTTCTATGGTGTTTTTGCTATTGCACAAGTAAAAGCCCTAATTAATCAAAACTTAATTAGTGGCATGTTTCTAGCAGCACACACACTCCGATATATTTACATACACATGATGTCCATACATGTTTATGTAGCCCGCAAAATGAGGAATTAGCAGCAGAAAAATAAAATTCCATAAAAAATTTATGGTTTTCAAGCGCAAAATGTTGAAGCAAAACAACAAACATTTTCATGACAAACTTCAGCCAACTGATGGTGGTAAAAAATCCTACAAAATGATATTGAAAAAAATTTTGTTTTGATTAGGAAATATTTTGCGGAAAATAGTATGTGTATGAAGTTTAAAATTCGAGAAATGATTGTAGTGATGAAGTTTTAATAAGGAAGTAGCAACCAAAAAGCCAAACATTTGGTAACCAGAAAATGCAAAACAAAATGGTTTCCCTTAGATTATTTGAGTTTTGATCGAAATGGTTCAAGGTCTTAAAATCGTCATGACAATCAAAGTAAAAAATAAATAAAATTTAAGTGAGATCTAACAATTCTCGAATTAAATCAGACAGAACAGAAATTCAGAAATAGATATTAATGGGTTAATAAAAAAAGTATGGAAAACTGTTGACCCTGAAAGACAACCCTGCAATTTCTGGCTAATTTTAAGCACAACAAAATTTTTTTAAACGTTTATTTATTTACAACTTTTCATTGTATTGGCAGCACTAATCTGGTTATTGTCGCCTATAAAAATAGAAATTAGTTTAATTTGACTACAACCACGAAAGCAGCACGGACAACAACCTGTCGTGTAGTCGTGAAAATTTTTACTCCCATATAAACACATGTATTCTATTTTTGACAGGTTGTAGTCGGCAGCCTGCTGTCTTGAATGTGTTTAATGCTTTAAAGCTCCTTATTTGACAGATTGTTATACAAACTTGTGAAATAAACATAAAATATATATTTCTTATAAATTATATTAAAATCAATAACCTTCCCAAAACACTAAAAACAAAATATGTGCTTTCACCGATTGCTTTTTATCGTTGCCTATTCTGTGCAACGGAAGTGAGTTTTTTAAATCAAATAATTTCTCTGAATTTGAATCATCACATGCACTCGGTGGTATTTAGTCTGTTATGAATGAGTAAGACTCTTATCTTATCAGCAGAGTTATTTGTATTTAATAGTACAAACTTCGGTGTAAGTTATTATTTGGTTTTATTTGTAAAAAAGTATTGTAGTCGCTGTTTTCTTATCTTTAACACTATTTTCCAACGAATGGTAGATGTTCACATTGATAAATATTTTTATATCTTCACCGTTTTGTTTAAATCTCTACATAAAGCGGGGAGTATTATAAATTTGGTATCCGCCTTTGACTTTAAATTCATATACTTATTTCAATGTACTTAATCTGTATTGTTTATATGCTTTTAATCGAAAAACGAATTAGTTTAAATATCTAATATAATAATATCGAATTAGTTTAAATTCTAATTGTGTTAAAAATAATAGTGGCTCTGGGCTTAAATTATGGCATTTGATATGGATAGAAATTTCAAATACATTTTAAATAGAAATTTTTACCGATATTGAGTACCGTAATTTGCTCTATTTATAATGCCTTAGCATCAATTGAGTCGAACGATTTTAAGTTTTAAGTTTTACTTTTTGACTATATCTGAGAAATAAATCCCACTTTTTCGTCCATATCAATTAAATAATTCTCCACTTGAGTGAGAATTTCAATCCGAAAGTATTAATAAATAAATATATTTTTTTACATAATTTAATACTAAATAAGTTTTTGAACAAAAGAAAAAAAAACTTTAAAATATTCATTTATAAATATTTTTGGAAGAAAATCATAAATAGTTGATGTGAAAGCAAGAAAGGCTATTGAGATTTCCCATTTTCAATACTCCGAAATTTACCAGTCGGAGTCAATTTTTTATAAATATGCAAGAATTAATATTAACAAGTGAAAGTCCTATATTCGGCTGTGCCGAATCTTAAATACCCTTCACATATGTAATTCTTCTTTCTTTGTTGCTAAAACAGGCAGTAGGTTTAATTAACATAATTAACATAGTTTTACTTGGCAAAAAAATTTAAATTTTTAAACTTTTTGGTCACTTTCATGTACCATAAAATATTGTATTTGTTGAACCCTGGAGTCGAAATTTTGATTTTTTAAGATTTCAATACCAATTTTGTTCTTCCTGAATTATAAAATAGTTTTAATTAGCAAAAACAACAACGTCAATTGCCTATGTGGTTACTTTTATATATTTCAATTTCCCAACCCTGGAAACGAAATTTAAATTTTTTTTACCAATGCAGCTCTTAATGAGGCATGAAATATTTTTATTTAAGAAAAACTTAATATATGTAACCATTTTGGTCACTTTCATGTACTACAAAATATTGCAGTTATCCAACTCTGGAATCAAAATTTTGATTTTTTTAATTTTTGATACCAATTATGTTTTTCCTGAACTAAAAAATAGTTTTAATTAGTAAAAAAACCGACGTTAGTTGCCTTTTTGGTTACTTTTATGTATAAAAAAAATTTCAATTTCCCATCCCTGGAAGCCAATCCTAGTCTTAATTTTATTTAAGAAAAACTTAAAATTTGCAACCATTTTGGTAATTTTCATGTACTACAATATATTGCATGTGCCAAAAAAACTTTAAACATCCCCTCCCTGGAAGTGAAATTTTAATTTTGTTTGTTTTATTTTTAACCAATGCAACTCTTCATGAGGAATAAAGTAGTATTATTTAAGAAAAATTTACAATTTTCAACCATTTTGGTCACTTTCATGAACTATAAAATATTGCACTTGTCCATCCCTGGATTCGAACTTTTGGTTTTTTTTTGAAATATTTGATACCAATTTTGTTCTAAAATATAAAGTAGTTTTAGACAACAAAAAAAAAAAACAATGCCAATTGCCCTTTTGGTTGCTCTTATGTATAAACAAAATTTCAATTTCCCAACCCTGAAAGCGGAATTTTAATTTTTTAAATTTTTTTATCAATGCAAATCTTCATGAGGTATAAAGAGGTTTTGTAAAAGAAAAACTTAAAATTTTTAACAATTTCAGTTACTACATGTACTACAAAATACGGAATGGGCCAAAAAAAAAAAATTTAATTTTCCATCCCTGGAAAACTTTTTTTTTAAATTTTTTTAGTTTTTAATAGACCATTGAGGCTCCCCAAAGCAAGAAATAGGTTTAATTTGCAAACATTAAAAAAAATAATTGATTTTTAGTATAAATTTTTCGTCGAGAAATAGGTGTAAGCTTCCCAGTTCTGGAACCATACTTCGGATCTTTCTGAATTATAGAAATAGCACTCTATTTAAGTTCATTTCCAATCCAACGGTCCAAGAACGAAGTCTATAGTTCTCCTGGGGGCTTGGGAAAACCGATTTCACGTACAGACGGACAGACAGACGAACATCGCTCAACCGTTATCGCTATTCATAAGGATCCAGAATATATATACTTTATGGGATCCCATGTGCATATCGAAGAACTTACACACGGAATGACAAACCTACCCTTATACCCTTTCACTTTTTTGTGAAGGGTATAAAAATATGTTTCCTTGTTCTATTATGATTTAAACTTTTGCCACTCTATAAAAAAAACTCCCTATATTAAGGCGAAATGAGTGTGTGTTTTAAAGATAAATTGTATGAACGTAATTTTCGATATGACTCAACAACAAATAATTGTTGTATATTGATTGAAAAAAAGCACATTATGCGTTATTATAATTGTTGTTATAGTTATTATTATTGTTGTATTAATATTGTTTATATTATTAAACATTTTGGTATATTTTTTGTAAGTTTGTTTTGTGCCCACAATTTGTTTTTTAAAGTATTCTCACTTAAAAACATCACCACGTATGTTGAGGTATTTTTCAAAAGTTTCATATTGAAAAATTTATGCGTTTAACAGTCCAAATATTTAGTTTTATTATTTTCGTTTTTAACTATTTAACAGTCGCTTGAATACTGACTATTAAAAGGTTTCGTGTAGTAAAATTTTTTTTCCTATCAAAAAAAATTATGTTGCAATTGTTTTGGATTTTTTTTTCCATTGAAATAAAGATAAGATTAGATAAAAGGTTTTGGTCTCATTTATAGAAAATAAAACTTTTAAACAAGAAAGCTTTTCTGTTAAATAATTATATTCCAAAGATGATAAGCAATACAAATTATAGCAATTTTACAGTGGCACACAAAACACGTGAAATTAAATTATATGAAGAGAAATCAATAACTAGCTGCTTCATTTATAGCGATTAAAAAAAATATGTCCAAGATACGAGAACTCATTCAAACAGTTGATCAAATGTATTTTTGAATTTTTCTGATATTCAGCTCTAAAAAAACTTAAATGCCGCCTTCAATGATCAAACAAAAGTTTGTTCCTATATTTCATTTAACGATAATCACACATTCCTATATTTGGCCGCATTTGACTAACAAAACATCTGTTGGAAATAATAATTATTTAAAAAAAACAACGGGGTAAATACATATTTGCTCGGTTCTCAAGAAAAAATTTTTGGTCACTATGCGGCAAGGAAATATTTGACATTTTTAATCAAATTTTTCCTATGCCATGTTTTAGCACGGTAATAAAATTGTTGAGTTCTTAGGAAGCTTTTTTAATAATGCACAGTGGGGAGTTTGTTAAAATAAATGGTAACAAATGGAAAACTTGAAAACTGCTGGATGAGTTTGTCTAGAACTTGGCACATATTTAGGGCTTGAGTTATTAATTATAAGTTATGCCGTGGTAGCCTTGGCCATTGGCTATGAACGGAGCTCCAAAAATTCAAAAAGACTCAAAAAATTCACGTAGATATATAAAAAATTATTTTTTTTTTTTGATTTGAAATTTCTTTTTCTATTAGATTTTTTGAAAATTTCAAAACAAGTATAGGTTTCAAAAATTGTAAAATATTTCCAATATTTAAATTGTTCATAAATATTACGTCTTTGGAAATGCCTTTTTAATTTTTGACACGACAGCACTGAAGTATTTTACCAGATGCGCTTGCGTAGTTTTCTAATAATATTTTCCCGTAAAGTTTTTTTTTCCAAATAATAAAATATATTTCGGTATTCTATAAAAGTTAAAAAAAAACGTTTCCCAAATGGTCACTTTTATGATGCCTCGTTTTAAAAAAATTTCATATATTTATTTACACATTTTCTTTCTTCTACACTAATACACTATCGACCTCATTTCTTAAATTTACAAAATAATTTACTCTTAAGTAATTTAGTGCCGTCTGTATTTAACTCTGCGTACGATCTTGTAACGGTAACCGTCATCAGCCAAATCTGTTTTCACTTCAGGGTCTGTTTCAACGACAGAGATTTCTTCGGATTGTTCGGCATCAGCAGGAGGCAAGTAGTCGTTGGCCGGCAATTCATTAACATCTCGACGCTGCCTGTATTTCAAACGGCGGACGGTTTTATAACGATAACCATCTTCGGCTAATTCCGTTTTCTCTTCTGGGATTGATTCGGCTGCTCTCACATCCTCTTGGATTTCTTCACTGGGAGGCAAGTACTCCGGGGCTGGTAATTCATTGACGTCACGGCGTTGCCTGTATTTCAAACGACGAACAGTTTTGTAACGATAACCATCTTCCGCTAATTCAGTTTTCTCTTCTGGGATTGAATCGGCTGCTCCCACATCCTCTTGAATTTCCTCACTGGGAGGCAAGTATTCCGGGGCTGGCAGTTCATTAACATCTCGACGTTGTCTGTATTTCAAACGGCGGACTGTTTTATAACGATAACCATCTTCCGCTAATTCAGTTTTCTCTTCTGGGATTGAATCGGCAGCTCCGACAACCTCTTGAATTTCTTCACTGGGAGGCAAGTATTTTTGAGGTTCTTCCGAAGGTGGCAAATATTTACTGGCGGGCAGTTCGTTTACATCACGACGCTGACGATACTTCAAGCGACGGACAGTTTTATAACGATAACCATCTTCGGCTAATTCAGTTTTCTCTTCTGGTTTTGAATCGGCTGGTACCACATCCTCTTGAATATCCTCACTGGGAGGCAAGTACTCCGGGGCTGGTAATTCATTAACATCACGGCGTTGACGATACTTCAAGCGACGAACAGTTTTGTAACGATAACCATCTTCGGCTAATTCAGTTTTTTCTTCCGGGACTGAACCGGCAGCACCCACATCATCTTTTATTTCTTCAGAGGGAGGCAAGTATTTTTGAGGTTCTGCCGAAGGTGGCAAATATTTACTGGCAGGCAGCTCGTTTACATCACGACGTTGTCTGTATTTCAAACGGCGGACTGTTTTATAACGATAGCCATCTTCGGCTAATTCAGTTTTCTCTTCTGGGATTGAATCGGTTGCTCCTCCATCCTCTTGAATTTCCTCACTGGGAGGCAAGTACTCCGGGGTTGGTAATTCATTAACATCACGGCGTTGACGATACTTCAAGCGACGAACAGTTTTGTAACGATAACCATCTTCGGCTAAAACAGTTTTCTCTTCCGGGACTGAATCGGCGGAACCCACATCATCTTTTATTTCTTCAGAGGGAGGCAAGTATTTTTGAGGTTCTGCCGAAGGTGGCAAATATTTACTGGCAGGCAGCTCGTTTACATCACGACGTTGCCTGTATTTCAAACGACGAACAGTTTTGTAACGATAGCCATCTTCAGCTAATTCAGTTTTCTCTTCTGGTATTGAATCGGCTGGTACCACATCCTCTTGAATATCCTCACTGGGAGGCAAGTACTCCGGGGCTGGTAATTCATTAACATCACGGCGTTGACGACACTTCAAGCGACGAACAGTTTTGTAACGATAACCATCTTCGGCTAATTCAGTTTTCTCTTCCGGGACTGAATCGGCAGCACCCACATCATCTTTTATTTCTTCAGAGGGAGGCAAGTATTTTTGAGGTTCTGCCGAAGGTGGCAAATATTTACTGGCAGGCAGCTCGTTTACATCACGACGTTGTCTGTATTTCAAACGGCGGACTGTTTTATAACGATAACCATCTTCGGCTAATTCAGTTTTCTCCTCTGGAATTGACTCGGCTGCTCCCACATCCTCTTGAATGTCTTCAGTGGGAGGCAAGTACTCCGGGGCTGGTAATTCATTTACATCACGGCGTTGCCTGTATTTCAAACGACGAACTGTTTTGTAACGATAGCCATCGTCAGCTAATTCGGCGGGTGATGCGTTACCATCCGGTGGGATATACTCCTGGGTGGGTAGGCTATTATCTGCCACCGGTGGTATGTAGCTATTGGATAGAGAAGCTGCTGTAGCAGCTGCTACTAAAGCAAAAAGTACAGTAAAAACTTTCTGCAAAAGCAAAAATACAATATTATTTTAATTGTTTTAAAACATTTTGCAAACAACAATTTGAAACTTACCATAGTTTGTGAGATCAGTTGGTTTGTTGCTGAAGAACTCAAGAATGTTTATGTTCAGTAGAAAAACTATCAATTACTATTTATACTCTAATTGAAGAAAAAAAATTGGCCAATATATTGTGGTTAATAAAACCAGTCTCTACTCTTCTCATAGATCTCATTATCACCAGCAAAATTCAAATTGAGATCATTTATTGCTGTTTGTTTGATTGTTTGCTTGTTTATTGCCATGTTTGGGGGTTCGATTGGTTCATGGCTTCTTCGCCTCTTGACAATTTCAATTACAGACGGAAATAAAGGTCTTTAATATCTTTCAGTTCAAGTACAATCTATGAATTCTGATAAAAATTAGCAATTCATTATTCAATTTGCTAAAAATAGAACAAAAATGGTAGAAGAGTGTTTGAAATATAAAAGTGTTTAATAAATAAACATTGAATGCTTACATACGTTATTTTTTTTGTAATTATAAATATATTTTTTTAAATTATTATGAAATTTGGAAAATCGTTTCTTATTTGAAATGTTATAATCTTCAATTATTTATTTTGTTGCGGGGAAACTTTCTCTGCAAATATAAATTCACAGTATAGCAAAATGTACAACAAAATAATTGTTAATAAAAATTTTTTAACAAAAACTAATTTCTAAAAAATTTTTTTTATATGTTTTTTGCTCACAATTTAGTCACCAAACAAAAATCTACAGAAATTGTTGTTTCAAATTGTTATGAAAAAAAAAAGAAATAGAAGACAAGAGAGTAAAAATATTTAAAATATTAACAATTTGTGTTTTTTTGTTGTTTATTTTGCAAATATGAGATTAACGATTGTACAAAAATTTTAAACATAAATTTACTTCCTGAAAATGCTTTGTTTCGAAACACACATTGTGTTGTACGTATTTTCTATCAATTTCGCCTTTTGTATAGCTGACTTCGATACTCAGTTGTTTAAATTGGCTCATAGATAGATTTTTATAAAAAAATATGTTCGCTCAAGTTCAGTTTCTTCTTCAAATTTGATTTACATAATAGTCATATCATTGCTGCTGGTGTTGTTGTTATTGTAATTAAAGCTGCTTTTACTCTTTAAGCACTTTTAAAATGTCTGTTAAAGGCTAATTGCTTCATGTTAATCAAAACAAGATCAAACAATAGTGATTGATCGTTTGGGAGTGTTTTTAATTATTTCTACCTTTGAATCACTATTGAACAAAATAAATAAAAAAATAAAATAATGCCTAACAAGTGTAATAGAACGGTCTTTTTCATTCCCAATATATATATATATATATATATATATATATATATATATATATATATATATATATATATATATATATATATATATATATACATATATATATATATATATATATATATATATATATATTTTTTTTTTTTTTTGGAAGTTTCAATACTAGAATTATTGGTAGCAGCCAATTATTCGGCATTCATTGTTTGATTGTTACAGATCATATTGAATTTTATATTTTAATTGTTTATTTCAGAACTGTTCTGATAAATTAATATATTGCTTCTTTAATTGTAACACTAGTCAACAGAGAGAACGTTTTTTTCTATATATATAAATAATAAATTCTCGTATTCTTTTTCACAATAAAATTTGTGTAAATAGGAACTGTTATCAAATTCAACTAAGCCACCTAATAAGTGGTGACAAACACAATACACATGAGCACTGATGATGAAAGGGTTGCGTCTTTCGAAAACAGCTGTTCTGCTCTGCTGTGTAAGTTGAATAAAAACTGATGTTGACTTTCCTTTGTGCCTTGGAATGTTTATCATGTCTTTCTGAGATTTAAAAAAAACAAATTTCGAACAATTAGCCTATTAATCTTAATTCAATTTAATATAGCAATATAAATGTTCGTTAAAATTCTTACTACATATAAATAAATGATGTTGTCATACGCAATTGAAAACATTTTTAACTCCTACAGAATATAACAAAAACGCCAAGAGCCAAATTACTGCATTCGAACGAACGGCATTTCTATAACATTTTAATACAAATTTCGATCGATATCGATGCCATATTTTGCCCCCAGCAAATTTAGAAAGTTTTGTGAAAATTTCACGAGGACAAAATTTTAATATTAATAAATATTTTCATTATTCGACACTAATATTTATTAATAAATTTTCTTGTTGTCTTGCACGGTAAGAAAATGTTAATTAGGATGAAATGCTTGTGTATGGTGAAATACGCCCAATAATATATTGGTTAGCATGATGAAAACTAATAATGCCGAACTGTGTAATTTGTAATTTATTATGTAATATTCTATTTATTGATTTCTTATTACATTTCTTTACAATATTTTTAATACCGGAAGAGAAATAGGCGAGTTGTAATTTAATGTAAATGTAAGAAAAAATTCTTAGTCATCTTCTTTGTAGCGAATCAGCGCAATTATTTCAGCAAGATTTTTAATTAAAATTTTTCCCAAAAATAAAGTAGAAAAACAATTTTTTTACGCATTTTGTTAAATATTTTTTATTTGTAAATGTTATTTTTTTCGGGCTCATGTTTCATTTATAGTACGAGTTCTTTACATAAACAAATCAATATTGAGATTGATAGCATAAGTGTTCGAAAATTTGATTAAACTCAGAAGGATAAAATAAATATTCCAATGCACAAAAAAAAAAGTCAAGATCAGGAGCCAAATTACCGCATTCGGTATCGAAGGCCGTAATTTGCCCCCTGCTTTTAATTATTCAATTTACACAGCAGTGCAGCACAGCTGTTTTCGAAAGCCGCTACACTTTCATCATCAGTACTCATGTGTATTTTTGTATGTCTGCATTTATTAGGTGGCTAAGTTGAAAATGATAAAAATTTTTTATTTATAAAAATTCTATTAGGAAATGGCATTTTTGCCTTTTGGTTTTTGTCCAATAACCAAGTTATTTGATTTTACTGAGCCAATAACAATTTTTTGATATTATGGCCATGTTCTAAAATAATAAATCGGAAATAAACGACTGCTACGAAGAAACAGTGTTGCAGTGTAGCAAAAATTTTTCTACAAAAAATTCTCTATCTTCTGATCTTTCTTCTTCTGAAACCTACCTCCGTCACAATGTAGGGCTCATTTCCTCTTCAGTCAGCTGATTGGAATAATCTTATATGTATACCCTTCACAGACGTAGTACGTCTGGACTATATATGTGACGCGCAAAATAGAAAGGGACCTAAGGGTAAAAACCGGTTTTGTTCAGGAGAGCCATTTTAAAGATTTAAATACGTGTATCTTTGCTGTACCATCACTGTGCGTGTTGGCGCATTTCTCTGGGAGGGAACAATTTTGGGGCATAGGATCGGTCTCATTCGATGCTCAAATTTTGTCCACATCATCTCTATGCGCTGTCACATATGTACATATTTCTTTCTTTTCTAAACTATATATATATATATATATATATATATATATATATATATATATATATATATATATATATATATATTATATAGTTACAATATATATTATTTAGTTACTTTAATACATAGAAAAAAAAATATTACAAATAAAAATAATTAATATGTAAGTTTTTTTTACAAAAACTTCAGAAAAATGGGACAACAAGAAAATACTGAAACGGCAACACGGGTATTAAATAAAAATGTTTTACCATCGGTTTGATACAGTTCTCGTATGCAATTTCCTAATAAAATTGTTATCATATTCAACTAAGCCAACTACTAAGTGGTAGCTAACAAAGTTATTAGTACTGATGAGGCAAGTGTAGCGGCATTCGAAAATACCTGTTCTGCTCTGCTGTTTAAGTTGAATAATTAAAAACTGATGTTGAGTTGCCTGTGTTTCTTAGAATATTTATCACATCTTTCTGAATTTAACACGAACAATTAATTATGCATTAAACATATTCGAGACATCAGGCGACACGACTACAGAGGCCGTTAGCTACAATCGTCGCCTCGTGATCAGCTACTTAATTATTTTTGAGACGGCAGCTACATTGTCAACATTTTAGTGGTGCCACTTTCATATATAAAAAAGCGCTTATTCTAAATTTATTTATAGACCGAAACAAAATTAATAATAAAAACACTTTATTTGTTTATACATAGCTCTTTATTGTTTTTGCATTTGTAATAAATACATTTTGATGTCTTTTGTTTTTCTGTTATGGCACTATGAAAATGAGTTTATGAGTTAATTCATTTGTGACCTGAAGAGCGTCTTTTATCGACAATGGCTAACAAATATATACAAAATTAGAGTTTTCAAAATAATGGAATTTTTACTTGTAAAGTCACATACAAAATTTCAAAATTTAATAATACTTCTAATATGAGAATAAATTTTAAAAATATGTCTAACAATAGACAAACATTTTGGAGTACTTTGAGATGATACCCATATCGTTTATATGGGGCCTATATTCTAGGAGTTGTTACAAAAAAATAAAAATAATAATAAATAAATAAAATTAAAAAATAAAAGCCGAGAGAGAACGCAAAAAAAATAAATAAATAAAAATTACAAAATAATTTTTATTCTTGAAAGGGCTATTACATATTTTTATTTCTAACAATTTTCATATTCTTAACCAGTTTAAAATACGCTTATTTATTTAAGATTTTTCACTGTGTTGGCAGCACTAATTTATTTATTCTCGCCTATGAAAATACAAATTAGTTTAATTTGAGTACAACCACAAAAGTAGCACGGACAACAACCTGCCGTGTAGCCGTCAAAATAATCATTTCCATATAAACAGGTGTATTCTATTTCTGACAGGTTGTAGTCCGTAGCCTGCTGTCGTGAATGTGTTTAATCTTATTGAATCAAAAACATATTAAATTTTCCAGCTCTGGAGCTGGCTTTTTGTATTTTCTGATTTCTAATTATTTTCCAATACTTTGCAAAGTATTTTTGAAAAAAAAAAATAAATATTTACCCCGATTCATCATATTTAAAATGATTTTGAAATGTATTTTAGTCAAAGTTTTTTATAAAATTTTTTTTTAAAAATAGTTTTAAAAAAAATTTAATATTTTTATGAATATGGGGGTAATAGTGTAATTCATAAAAAATATTTAATGCTTATAACACCGTTATTTGACATATTTCTATAATAAAAAAATGTCACAGAAGAATGTTATAAGTATGAAATATTATTTATGCATTAATCCTTTAATATGTAAAGAAAAGAAAATTATTTTATTTGCTCTCTTTTATATGACAAGAAAATTTTTCTATTGTCCAACCCTGGAATCGTTTTTTTAATTTTTAAGAGTAATTCAATTCTCTCTGAAGTATAAAATAGGTTCAATAATATATTTTTTTCAATTCTTGACCTTTTATTATTATTTTAGCAATAATTCTTTAATGGGGTCGCATATTAAAATTGTGGCAATTTCTTACGGGTATAGACTTTTTACGATTGTTGGTGAAGGATATAAAAACTAAGCAACAGAAATAAAGTTTTGTATAAAAGTAACTATTAAAAATTATTAAAGTACAAATAAATTTATAGTCTTTCCTTTCGTCGAAGTCGGTTAATAAAGGATTGCATGTTGAAATAATAAGAAGCAGTTTTTGTGTTTCCAATTTATTTAATATCAAATGCATAAACAGCTCCAAAATATAAGTACAAGTCCCATACATGAGTTTATAAATGGTTTTAAAAACAAACTGAAATCTGCACAAAAAAAAAATTATTTCTATGAATAGCAGATGAAAGAAATATCCTTTTTTAATGCACATTTCCAACTCATTCAAGCAAAACTAATCATCTAATTGACACAAGCAAGCAGCACCACGATTAATCCAATGCATTTGAGTTTTTGTACACGGTAAATCCATGTACATGACGAAGTTCGTAGAATGGCCAGTAGTTGAGAGAACACCACGCCTTTCGCTTGTTTTGTACACTGGACACTCGTAGATTTGTTTGCCACCAGCATCATCTTGCGCCTCATTAGACTGTTGCTGCTGACCTTCCACTTTCATAGTCGGCATAAGACAAACAACGGGTATAGTGTCGAAAAGTATCTTTGGAAAGGATTCATCAACTGCTTGTATAGAACGATTCCAGCGGCAGCCTTCCAGGAAAAGGCCCTACAAAAATTGAGAGAAAGTAAACATTTAAGTGTTGGATTAAAAATTGTATTTCAACTAACAAAAGCAAAAGTCAGTTTCTTTAAATGCTTCTTGTATGTGTTTGTCGTTTTATTCGTAAATAACTGACAGTCATTCAAAACTTTCTAACCTTCGAAGTCTTACATTTATCAATTTGGCTTCATCATTACTTCCCAGCTTCGCCTGTTGTGAGAGCGTGTGTGCGTGTTTGTTAAAATAACATTTGTTTTGTTAAGTGTTTTATATCAAAGTTGAAACTTTTACTTTTAGTGTGTGTTGGAACATTCATTCCGCTGCCACTTACCCTTATGTATGCCCCCAAGTCAGGAGTTTTTTCTGCTTCCGTTTCATATGCAGTTACTTCGAACTCAATACGCACCATGTCGATTTGAAAACGATTCTTTCTTGAATAGTTTTGCAAAACTCCCGTCATAAACGATTGAGTGAAATAGAAACCCGATAGCCAATAAACAGTTGGCTCTCCGTTATCTATCCAAGTTTGAAAGAATTCCAATCTAAAATAAATAAAATAAAGTTTAAACTAAAGATAACAAGTAAAATAAAGTAATTTTCTTCTTCATAATAAATATTTTGTAAGAGAACGAAAAGTATTTCAAATAGTATGCGTTGCTTAAACTGTTGGTTGTGCTGTTTGATTTGTTGGTACGAAATATATTTCACTTGGCCTATGGAGATGAAAACACACATTTCGATGTAAAAGATTTCAGCAGTAATTTTCAACGTCGATTTGTACGACAAGACGGAATTGATTTCATCACTGGTGTCAAGATAATGATAACTTGTTGTGAAAGAATGCCTGATACATTTATTTGCGCTTTGAAAAGTCCTCTCCATATTTTTTAACTTTCTGCTAAGAAATTTTAAGCTACTGGTCTTACCCCGTTTCGGAAAAAATCGAGTTTTCACCAGATCTCGAAGCTTTGAGTTCCTGGGAAGCTTCTCTGACTACTCCTGAGAAGCCGTCACTATGTATGTGTGTGTGTGTGTGCATTAGTGTGTGCGTATGTGTGTGTAAGAATGCGATCCGCTTATAACTTGAACGGCTGAACTGAAATCAATAAACTGGTCGCGTTTCAAAGGGCTTCTTCAAACTTAGATTTCCTGTGAACTCCCTGCAGGAGGATAAGCGTTAATTGTCTTTGAGCTACTGGTACTATTACTAGTATAGCAAGCACTAGTTCAAAAGGTGATTGAAAATATACAGAAAAGTACTAGTACTTCAAGTAGTTCATTTGTAGATTGATTTGACTTGTAGAATTTCATATTACTTTTTGATCATGTTTTAAAGCGAATTGCTAATTCGCATTTTCATTTATTTTATTTTTAATTGTTACAATTTTTAAACAAATTTAAATTTGAAAAGAAGAATAGTATTAGAAGACTTTGCCACCTGCATATCAGTTTATTTATTCGATAATTTATGTAAGTAAGCCGCAGTTTTCTTGTGAGTTAAAACAGTGACATTTTAAAAAAATAAATAATATTTTTGTGTGTTAATATTTATGTTAATATGTAAAATCAGCGATCTTTTTTAAAATAATAAAAACTGATACATGTATTGTATGTTCATTAGTGTTTGGTATATAGTGGAGTACCAAACGTAAATCAAGTTGTACAAGGTGCTAGTGGATTGAGTGTGTCCTGAATGAACTTTCCATTTCCTCTTATAAACTAAGAATTGATGAACCAAAAATTGCTTGTGAAGACAAGGATTGGGTTTAAAAAACCAATAAAGTTAGGGATTTTTTTTTATATATAAACCAGTTCTTAATGCAGAACTGATTGTACTATTATCCGACTAGAAGAAATTATACTAGTACTCATCTAGTACTAATAGTACTAGTATTCTCCTAGCTTCCATCTAGTACCAATGGTACTAGTAATTTTCCAAACACACTCAATGTTAATATGAACATTAACATGATATAGGAAAGTTCACAGTTGGGAACTAGTACTGGTGATTTTTGTACTAGTACAATACTAATTTGATACTAGTTCGATCTCCTGCGGGGTTGGAACTAGTGCACACACAAATAAATTTTCAGCTATTTAAAAAAAATGTAATATTTAAAAATTGGTTTTTTTAATAACTTTCAAACGGCTTTCCCGATTCTAAAAACTAACCACATTTTGACAATCAAAAACTATGTCGAGCGTTACCAATCGGGTAAAAATCGGTTGATGCGTTCGTGAGATTCCATGAACGAAAAAATTCGAAAAAAGTGATTTTTTAAAGAAAACTCTGAAAATATATATCTGATCAATTAGTGTTCGAACCTCGAAGTTTCTTTCAAACTTTGATTTCCTGACAATTGGAACCAATTGGGGACAGTTGATTTCGAAATAGATCAGAAAAACTAAAAATATTTTATTTTACAAAAGTTGATCGTTTTACAATAACGTTTTCTAAAACCTAATCAACTGTGAACAATCAAAAACCACGTTGAACGTTACCAAAGAAGTCAAAATCGGTTGACGCGACCGTAAGATTTCGTAAACGAAAAAATTCGAAAAAAGTGAATTTTTCAAAACACTCCGAAATTATATGTGTATGTGATCAATTAAAGTTTTCGGCTCTTTATAGGTATTGAAGAACTTCATCAATCACCGCTTAGCACGTGGGAATCGACCGATCCATTCGAAAGTTATACCAATTTTAAAATTAAAGCGGTTAAAATTAGGGGGAAGGTCAACTGGTTTTCATTTAAATTTTTTTTTTGTAGGATCAGCTCTCAGGTTCAGCGCATTGCACTGGAACTGGAAATGAGAGAATAGAATTGAGAAGATAAATGAGAAGATGGAGAATTTGGTGGGGGCTTTCTAATTTCTACTTCACGGGCAAATTCTTTCTATTGGAGCTGAAAAAGGAGATACTGCGCTCTTTGGTTCAGAATATTGTCAATTGTTGTCAATAACATTCAGTCGACAACAACTAACATAATTGCAATTAAGCAGATCAGAGATATTCAGTCATGTACATGACTGAGTGCGGCGTCGAACCCGGAATTTTCGGTTCCGTAGTCTCCCACTGATATAAAAGCAGTTTTGTAATATCTCTAAAAAAACGCAGAAGACAAAGGCGTGATAACAACAACAATTTTATTATCTTAGTTTGGAATAATACCCCTTATTCTGTAACTATTTATCAACGTCACTTTAAGAAAATATCAAAAATAGCGCACTTCTGTAGTCCTTTTCTTCACTAATTGGCAATTTTCAACAGCCTGTTGGTATATTCAAGGCCTTAGACTGTAGTCACAGGCCATGAGAATTAGTCACTTGTTGTCCGCAGGGAAGATGTATGTAAGTATCCTATTTGTGATATTGTCTGGATGTGAATAAATAATAATAAATAGTTGTAGAATAAAGGGGTATATAAGGCAAGCAAACTGAGGCTACTTAAAAAAAATTATTTAAAAATCATTGGTTTTTAATAAGATTTCGATATTTCAATAACATCGAGTTATGTCTTTATATTGAGTTCTTTTCTCTTCTATTCTAACAGCATAATACTTAAGCTTAGTCTTTACAACATGTTGAAGGGCGTAGTGAGTTCGGTTCAGCTGGCTACCGAACTTTTACTTGTTTAATTTCAATTAAATTTTACGCACTCATTCTGTAAGTTTTTTTTGTTTTTATATTCCTTTTTGGATTTCCTTTAACTTTACAAACAGATTGAAAAAGAAAAGAAAAAACTTTTCCTTTGAATAATTCAACACTGCAATAAAAAAAGAAGAACGTTTGAAGCAACCAAAAACATATGAAAGAAACAGAAGAAGTAAAATAATATAAATAGCAATATACTAAAAAATAACATCATTCAGCATGAAGAACATTTCATAAACACTATGTAAACATGCATGATATCATTTTTTCTTTCTGAAATTTCTTTACTCCAAAAAAAAAATAAATAAATTAAAAATTATTTATGAAAAAATGTAGTTCTGCTTGGGTGGGATACTGCACAAACAACTACTAAAACAAATTTTTTACCTAAAATTCATGGAAAAAACTCTCTATTGATTCAACTCAAGCTGTGAATGCATATTGACGCCGGTAATACAAAAACTGGTAATTAAATCCAAGTGCTAAAATGTTATGGTTACCACTTTAAAGCGGGATTTCATTGTGGTATAATGTTTTCAAGATATTCTGTCGTAAATATCATATAGTTTATTGGCGTGACTACGAAGGTGGTATGGCTTTCTTACCTCGTGATAAAGTCTGCAATGTAGCTTCCCAAAGATTTTAGCGATGGATAACTTTTCTGTAGCCAATCATCGGGCAATTTCCCAATAACCATTGAACGATGAGTGCTTTCTAGTTCAGGAATCATGGCGATTTGACCTTGTATGGCTTTCTGGACATTGACTAGACTATTGTTTATGTAATCTAATAAGCGGTTAAATCTAAAATGAAAGAAAAATTATTAAAGAGTTTAATGATTGTGTTGAGTGATCAAGGGTGGTTGAAAATTATATGAAATTCTAAAACTGATAAATATTTATTAACATTTTAAACTTTAATACAGTTGACTTAACAATGCATTTGTTTTTGGCAACGACTTTATGTGGAATCCAAGGGTGGTCTAAAGTTTCTAGGGGTATATGAAATTAAGAAACTGACAACTAAGAAAGTTTTACACTCTGATTCAGTAAAAAAACAACCACATATCTTTTGTAGACAAAGTCGCGGGTAAAAAGTTTAATAAATTAAAAAACCCAACATTAATGCTTCATACACGCGCATAAGCATCCGCTTTTTTATAAAGAGTAACACTTTTTATGATGAATTGCACTTTTTTGACTTGCATATTCTATGACGACTTGCACTTTTTATAATGACTTGCACTTTTTATAATGACGTGCATTTTTTATGATGACTTGCACTTTTTATAATGATTTACACTTTTTATAATGACTTGCACTTTTTATGATGACTTGCACCTTTAATAATGACTTGCACTTTTTACGATGACTTCCCCTTTTTATGATGACTTGCACTTTTATTGGCTTGCACTTTTAATGACTTGCACTTTTTGTGAAGAGTTGTGCTTTTTATGATGACTTGCATTTTTTATGGTGAATTTCACTTTTTATGATGACTTGCACTTTTTATAATGACTTGCACTTTTTATGATGACTTGCACATTTTATGATGACTTTCACTTTTTATGATGACCTGCACTTTTTACAATGACTTGCACTTTTTATAATGACTTGCACTTTTTATGATGACTTGCACTATTATTGGCTTGCACTTTTAATAATGACGTCCACTTTTATTATGAATGGCACTTTTTATAATGATTTGCACTTTTTATAATGACTTGCACTTTTTATGATGACTTGCACATTTTATGATGACTTGCACTTTTTATAATGACTTGCACTTTTTATAATGACTTCCACTTTTTATAATGACTTGCACATTTTATGATGACTTGCACTTTTTGTGATGACCTGCACTTTTTACAATGACTTGCACTTTTTGTGAAGACTTGCGCTTTTTATGATGACTTGCACTTTTTATAATGACGTGCACTATTATTGGCTTGCACTTTTTATAATGACTTGCACTTTTTATAATGACTTGCACTATTATTGGCTTACACTTTTAATAATGACTTGCACTTTTTATGATGACTTGCACATTTGGTGATGACTTGCACTTTTTATGATGACTTGCACTTTTTATGATGACCTGCACTTTTTATAATGACTTGCACTTTTTATGATGACTTCCACTTTTTATGATGACTTGCACTTTTTATAATGACTTGCACTTATTATAATGACGTGCATTTTTTATGATAACTTGCACTTTTTATGATTTGCACTTTTTATAATGACTTGCACTTTTTATGATTACTTGCACATTTTATGATGACCTGCACTCTTGATAATTACTTGCACTTTCTATAATGACGTGCAGTTTTTATGATGACTTGCACTTATTATAATGACTTGCACTTTTTATGATGACTTTAATTGCCCTACCTTATTAGTTCTTGTCTCAACACCGTATTCATAGAGTTTGTATAAAGTACTGGATATCGTTCGGTAACTTCTGTTAAATTAAACGGTTTCGGCAGACGCTGCAATATATCTTTACAAATCTGAAAAGCTGGATCTACTTTTGTACCATCACCAACACCGCTTGACTTTACCGATGCCATTAAATCAGTTTGAGTTTTTAAAACACCCGTTATTAGCTAAGAAAAGTGAAAAATAAACGAAGAAAAAAGCAAATGAGAAAATAAAATAATTCAAGATTTTACATAAATTTTACTACATCTCCTTCATGCTGTCACTCAATAAAGTAAACAATTTTTATTCACACATTCTTACACTATTTGTTTCCTTGTTATTACGATTTATATCGGCATTTTCATGTAAACCATAAACTTCTGGATGAGGAGTTAAGGAAAATTCTTGTATGTAATTCAAAGCATTGACACGTGTTGGATTCAAAGGTACTCGATATGTGCCGGATTGTGATAAAGCGTAGCTAAAGGAAAAAGAAAAATTTATATTGGAATAAGTATTATTTCCAAAATAACAGCAAGAAGATGTGAAGGAGTATAAATATGCATATAAATATTTAAATTGCTACAAAGTCCTTAAGAAAGATAGGCAAAGAAAATAAATGAACTATGTATATACGAGCCCTAACCACTATTAATTCGTACACTGAGCATTTTTCATGAATGTGCTATTAATATATGTATATTTTCGGAACTATAATGACTACACAAAAAAGTTTATACTTTTCTTAAAGAACATTTCATTCTCTCTAGACATACATTATAAAAGTTACATATTAAAAAAAGGACTTTTTAAAAAACAAGCAAAAACGAAAGTTCATTATTTTAAACAAAAATATTGTGACCACTATTAATTCGTACAGTCGCCAATTTTCATACTTAGAATTTTGTTACGCCACCTTTGTTTTTTAAAACGGTCTCGACCCGGTTTAGCATGGTACTAACTAGTTTTTGGCAGTCTTCTGGGGTTATCGAGTTCCAAATTTCCTGAATTTTGGACTTTAACCTGTCAACAATCCGTTGGGGTTCATTTCGAAGTTTTCTTTTCATACTAGCCCACAAATGTTCTATCGGATTAAGGTCTGGACTAGAAGATGGCCAATCCAGGGCCGCGATTCCATTTTCCTCAAGCCACTTTTTCGTTTTTTTTTTTTGCAGTATGGGAAGAAGCACCATCCGGTGGGAATATATATTCCCCGCAGTCTGTTAATTTCGATGTCGATGGTATCTGATTTTCCTCCAGGATTTTTATACATTTGTCTGCATTTACGATTCCATCTATGAAATGGAGCTGACCGACACCTTTTGAGGACATACATCCCCATACCATAACGCTAGCTGGAAACTTGACTGTACGCTTTAAGCAGTCTTTGTTGTATGCCACAGTGCTTTTACGTATTATATTTCTTGCATCACCAACACTTACATCAAACTTGGATTCGTCGCTAAAGATAATGCTGTCCCATTGCCGTTGTACCCAAAGGCGTCTCTCCTTAGTCCATAATAGACGCTTTTTCATTTGAAGTGCGGTAAGCAATGGCTTTTCCTTGGCCTAAAAAAATTATATAAATTATAAAGTTGATTGCGAAATACCGGGTTAATCTTTAACTTACTTTATAAAAATTATAACCTATGATTTTCATTTGCAATCGGGTCCACTCACGTTTTATGGGCCTTCCAATTGCTTCAGACCATTTTAAGCCTATATCCCGAACTGTGCTTCGACGATTTAGTTTAATGATATTTGCCAAAGCTCTTGTATCGCGATGACTTATTCATGAAGTCCAGCCTCTGTTTGAAACATTATTGCTCAAATTTCAACTTATTTCATATTTTCTAACAATACTTTGTATTGTAGATCTTGGGATTTTAAGGTCGATCGATATCTGCCCATATGTCATTCCCGATTTGAATTTATCGACGATTAAAATTCGAATTTCCTCACAAACAGGTTTACCACGTGCCATTTTTTAAAAATTATGAAAATTATTTTAACTATTAATTTTTTTGTCTCCTTTACATTCCTATTCTCTTATACATTTAAAATTTTTGTTTGCATTTTGATTTTTTATTTAGCTTGAGCGCAATTAATACACTGACCGAATTAATAGTGGTCAAATAATTTTTAATAAATAATAAAGGCCTTTCAGTTTAGTTAATTTTTTTAACATTTTGATGCAGAACTTAAGAATATTTCTAAATCCGTTTATAGGAAATAAAACGACCTTTCAGAAAAGTATAAACTTGTTGGTGTAATTAACATAATTGAATCTTTATTCTGGCGTTTAGTGCTAAAGAGCGAAAAAATAACTGGTGTACGAATTAATAGTGGTTAGGGCTCGTAGTGTTTGCAGGTTTATTAAGCCCTATTGAGGAATAAGTAAATATTCTTTGATAATATGTTTTATTGCATTAAAGGCATGTAAAAGCATTGCACTCATTGCAGAATTAAAAGTTCCAGTGAGAAAACTTTATTTATAAAAAATATTTTAATATGTAAAAAAATATTTTTGTTTAAAAAAAATATATTTTTGCTTATAAAACGTGTTTATTCAAAAAAACTATTATGCAAGATCTAAGCTGCTGCTCCTTAGTTTGCGAGATATTTCACTAAAAGAAATTAAATATTGCTTTTGTTATCTAACTCGGTCCTCTGGACATCAGTCTCAAAAAGTTTTCTTCTCTTTAGGGATATTTTGTATTAATTAATTGTTACCAAAGTCATATAAAATTTGCTAATATTTCCTTAATTTAATGTTTCCAATTGCCAGCATAGAGCAGATAGATGATGCTGGCGGAAACCAATAATCGGCAGTCATAAAACTCTAAAGATAAATGCTTGGGAGGATTATATACAAAATTTAAAAAAATTTTTTTTTTTTGGTAGGGTCATTTAGGGGGCGAAGGGGAAGGAGGGGGTAGGGCAGAGTAGTACCAGGTTTCATCTCAGCTTCGTCATTAAAGCTTAAAAATTTTATTTTTAAGGAATGTAGGCTTAAGTAAAACAATTTGTTAAATTTTTATGCTATTTTTGCTTATAATAACGCCCACTAAAGTGGGCGGGGTCAAAAAATATTTTTATTTTATTTTATGGCTCCAAGTTTAAGGCGTTGGACCATATTTGACATAAAAATATATCATTTGCTTAACAATATAACCAAAAAACTTAAAAAATTATGTTGTTTTTTCTGGGTTGGTTTAGTTCTTCTTAGGGTAAGTTTTTTCCCTCTTGCCCGATTTAACCCATCTTCGAACTTAACCTGCTCTAAGCTTCAAAATATATTTATGCCAAATTTCAAGAGTCTAGCTCTTTTCGTTTGTACTGAATCGTGTTTTCCACAGACGGACGGACGGACATGCTCAGTTCGTCTTAGATTTCATCACTGATCAGGAATATATATACTTTATGGGGTCTGAGATGGATATTTCGATGCGTTACAAACGGAATGACAAAGTGAATATACCCTCCAAATTCTTTTTTGGAGGGTATAAAAACTAATGTGTAAAATAAGAAGTGAAATTCCTGAAATGTTTTCCGTCGCCATCTCTGTTGGCCCAAGTAGAGTGAACAGAAATAGTTTCCTGCGTTGTAAAAATGTTTTCTTTTAAATTTCATTTTATGTTGCTATTTTTATGTCTGTAAAAACCAAAAAAAAAAAAAAAGAAACAATATGACACAAATAGATACAACGTACTTGTCAACCTCAATAGTATTGGGATTATAGATCATGTTCAATAATGACAAGATTAAACGACGATCCTTGTCATCTGTAACACGACCGCCATAGTTACATTCACCCGTAAGATAGACGTGTCCACGAAATGGTATACTATGACTTTGAGCTATAAACATCTTAAGCTGCATCAGGGAAATTCTGCAAAAGGAAACAAAAGCAAACAAATAAACAAAAAAAAAACGAAACAGGAAAAAGGTCAACAAAATTGTAGGAAATTGAAACGAGCATAAAAACATAAACTGGAAATAAATGAAATAAATAAGTAAAAATGGCATAAAGATAGGAAAATGTAAAATAAATCTCACCACAACAAGAAAGCAAATAAAAAATAAAAAAAAATAAAAAATAAATGGAAAACATACACAGAAATTCATTCTTAAAAAAACTGACATAAACAAATCTCCTTCGTATTTAGTATGACAAATATTTTACATCAGAACAATACACACAGACCCACTCACATACATACATGCATACATACACACATAGAGGATATAAAGAAAAAACAACAACCAAAAAAAAAAAAAAAAAATTTAAGGGCAACCACAACATTTAACTTACTTTAAATCCGCTTCACTAAACTCGTATGGTATATTCCAACCCAGTGGACCAAATTCGCGACGCTCTTGCACCACCGCATGAAAGAACACCAATGCAAATACACCACGTAGCCAACTTTTATTTGCCGTTTCAGTGTAGACAAATGCATTTGTAAAGAATTTATCGCGCACCAGTGGATCTGAATTAAATGATCGCTGCATATTGGCCTTCAGGCCTTTGGGCGGTTCATTTGTCATTTTAACAGAATTCTGTAGCACAGATACGGGAAATACTGCACTGGGATACGAGGTACACCACAGACGATAGTCCTGATGAGCCGATTCGGTCAGAGATGTATCATTGCAAATGCGCTCCAGTTCACCCATCCAACTCATGGCCACATGACAATTTTGTAAAACAACCCAATGACCGTATCGGCAGGCATCGAGTATCATTTTTTCTGCACGTGGTCCTTGTCCTTGGCCAAGCGAAATGGTTTTTGTTCTAAACAGAAAGAAAATAATATTTTTTTGTGAACACTTTATTATAATATTATTTTCTTTGATTTATTGCTACTGACCCAGTTTATGATTTGCCGTTTAGCAAGTTAATAAAATACGGTGGCCAGCACTGCCGTATGGCAAAGGAAATGTATGAGTAGCGACTGTAGTGTTCATTTTACTTGACAAATTTTTATTAAAAGCTAATTTATTTAACTGTAGAAACTGTTTGTGAACATAAATTATTCAGTGATACAAAATAAAGGAATGCCATAGAAAACTATAAATCTTTAAAGACAGGACACTGCGTCTAGCAGAGTTTGTCCTTCACTAATCTTACACGGGCATCGTTTGTGCTAGAAATATATGTTGTTTTTACAACAAATTTTTAGCTCAAATTGTTTATAATATTATTTCCATTCATTTTATTTATTTCTTATTTTATGGTGATTTCTTTTCTAAAATAGAATGCTACATATTTTGCACTTTTCAATAAAAAATTGCAATATTTTGGCATTTCGAAATAGTGAATTTATTAGAAATCAATCTAGCATCTCTTACGAAAAATTAGTCATATTTTAAAAATGCCTCCAGTTGTAGTTTCTTAGGAAAACAGTGATAAAATGTTAAATTTTTTTCAGAAAAGAAATCACCATTAGTTCGTTCATTTCTTTTTAAGTTTTTGAAAATGAATATGAATTTTCAGTTATTCGAACTTATGCTAGGAACACAACTGCGACGAACGACGAATTTTTGGTCGCGAATATTCGTCGCCAAAAATAAAACACATTGGTGTATATGAAAATGCACACAATCGTGGCGTTAGGCGAAATTCGTCATACTCAGCGAAAGTTGAAATACATTTATTTCTAATTGTTTCGTCAACGAACGACGAAAAAATCAATATAAAGTGACCAGGTTTCATATACTCAAACTGGTTTTTTGTGGAAAAACATAGTTCACTACTGTATTGCTGCATGTAGCACTAAAATTTTCAGTCCATACTAAAAATGCATTCACTAATTCACAAAAATATATCATTCGGACGACTTTTTATTAATTTTGAACACTTTTTATAATATAGTTTTTCTTTCTATCTCCCACTTTTTCATATGGTCACCCCATCAGCTGTTAAATGAAAATAATAATTTATTTACAGACAAAAATTTTTTTAGAAAATAATTACAAAAAGGAATTTCAATAATTATCCCGGTGGACAACACCGGGGTAATTATTGAGTGTGTAAACAATCTGGCTGGCATCAGAGGTTACAATGATTTAAAAAACAAATATTGAAATTTTGTTTGCTTATTATTTTAATTTATTCGTCGTTATTGTGTTTCATACGACGAATTTATAGAGCGATTTTTTACCAACGAATTCGTCGTACTAAACGAAATTCGTCGTTCGTCCCAGTTGTGTTCCTAGCACTAAGTAATAATTTCGTTATTAAGCTTAGAATTATTACTCAGACTCAAGTTCAAATCCACGAATTTAAAATTTATTATTTTTTTAAATTTTAATCGTGCTGATTTATTTCTCAAATTTACAAAAGAAAATGAAAATTGATTATTGCGGGGTTTTAGCTGGTTCCAAGGCGCATTTCACTGGGGCTAATGCGGATCATCAGGGAACCTTTATCCAACATTTCTTAGAATAATAAATTTTGAATTAATTTATTTTGAAAATTTTGGAAACGTATCAGCACGAATAAAATTAAAATATTTTGTGTAAAACAACAAATACTTTAATATATAAAACTATTTATTATTATTTTTAATTTACAGCATTGAAATAATTTTTTAAATAATGGCGATTTCTTTTCTGGAAAATATGTAACATTTTGTCACTTTTTATTCTAAAAAATCACAATTAGGAGCAATTTTAAAATAAAACAAAAAAATCAATTTCCAATAAATTCACTATTTTCAAATGCCATAATGTTGCCATTTTTCATTGAAAAGGGCGAAAAATGTAGCATTCTTTTTTAGAAAAGAAATCTACATTAGAGTGGGTTATTTTTTAAATATTTTTTGTAATTATTATACTAGCAGAATAAATCAGTATTCACTTTTCAGGGTTTGGAGAATTTATTATTAACGAAGAGTGAGTTAATTTAAAAATTAATCAAACGATAATTAACTTCTCGTATTCTGGTTCGTTATTCATATGCAAAAGTAGAAAATTTTAATTAACACCAGTGTTGAGATTGTAGAACATCCTCAAGATCCATACAAATTCATTCTGGTAGTATTATTTTTTCATTCGCACCCGCATTCAGCTTTCTATGCAGTGCATTGAGCCGGAAATAGAAAGGATTGAATAGTATTGAGAGGACAGATGAAGAAAGATAAGAAGATTTTTTCGCAGCTATTTTTACTTCGCTTGACTAACTTTCACTACAGGGACGACGAAAGAGGGTGCTGGTTTTTTGCTCTTTCTACTCTGTCAATCGTTGCCAGTAATTATTCAGACCAGTGCTATGCCTTCATCACTGAAACAGGATAACAACAACCATGCAGTAATGCTGAGTAGAAGAATTCGACACAATATTCATAGTCTAACTACTAAGTAACTATTTCAGCCAACAGCACCCTCAGTATGATGATTAAATATTATAAAAATATTCGATTCTTAATAAAATTTAAATTGATCATAGAATTTCTTAATAAAAAAAAAGTATTTTGTGAATTAATCCTTCGATTGAATTTGAGTCCAGCTAATAATTTTAACTTGATTAAAAAACACAAATAAATTCTTTGAAAACAGCTTTATTTTTCCATCCCTTGAAAATTTTTTTCTATTTTTTTTAATAAAATGAAATAAATTTAATTAACAAACAAAAAAATAATTGGTTTTTGGTAGTTAATTTTGCGTCGAGAAATTGGTGTAGACTTCCCAGCTCTGGATTTTTCTAAATTTCAATACCACTCTATTTAAGTTCATTTCCAATCCATCAGTCCAAGAGTGAAGTCTCTAACTCTCCCGGGGGCTTGGGAAAGCAGACAGACTGACAGATGGACAGACGGACATCGCTCAATCGTCATCGCTATTCATAAGGATCCAAATATATATACTTTATTGAATCCCATGTTAATATTGAAGAAATTACAGACGGAATAACAAACCTTTTATTTCCTTTCCCTTTCTTGTGAAAAGTATAAAAAAACTATTTCCCAAAAAAGCTGAATTTGAGCCAGTAAGAATTGTTGGAAAATCAAAATTATTAAATGTTTTGAAAAATTACTAATTTTGTATCAGTTTTCAGCTTTTGTAGCAAGACTTATATATTTTTTTTTAATTTCTAAAGGGTGTTTTTTTATGAATTTTTTTTTTATACGAATCACTCTGTTGTCTGACAGCTGTTTTGACAGTTTAAAGTGACGTCTCTACTCAGTATTGTTTGGCAAATCATCATGAACAGGTTAACTCCAGAACAACGCTTCCAAATCGTGGAAATTTATTTTCAAAAACAGTGTTCAATTAAAAATGTTTATCCGCTTTTTTACCGCAAAATTCTATTCAGTGATGGGGCGCATTTTTGGCTGAATGGATTTGTCAACAAGCAAAATTGCCGTGTTTGGAGCAAAGATAATCCACACGCCGTTCAAGAATTACCAATGCATCCCGATAAATGTACTGTTTGGTGCGGTCTATGGACTGGTGAAATCATCGGTCCTTATTTCTTTAAAAATGAGGAAGGACGACGCGTTACCGTGAATGGAAATCGATACAGAATCATGATCAATGAATTTTTGGTGGCAAAACTTCAAGATATGGATGTAAACGAAATGTGGTTTCAACAGGATGGTGCCACTTGTCATACTGCGGGCGAAACAATGGACTTATTGAAAGAACATTTCAACGACAACATTTTTTCGAAAAATGGACCGTTGAATTGGCCTCCGGCGCCGTGCGATTTGACGCCACTCAATTGTTTTTTGTGGGGATACCTGAAATCATTGGTTTAGGTGGATAAACCAGCAACGATTGACGCTTTGGAAACCAGTATTCAACGTGTCATTGCTGAAATACGCCCTCAAATGCTTGAAAAGGTGGTCGAAAGTTGCACCTCCAGAATGACCTTTGTGCAAAATAGTCGTGGTGGCCATATGTCCGAAATTATATTTAAATGTTAAATGACAAGAAATTATCTACCAAATAAAAAATTTTTTTTGGCCATTTCATAATTTTGCATGCGTTTTATTTAAATTTCAAATCAGCATGCTCTTATAAAAAAAACCCTTTATATAACGCATTTTATGATAAACGTATTTCTGTATCACATATCATTCCAATTAAGCAAGAAAATGTGCATTTTCTCTACTAATAATATTTCAAATACTCATATTTATCCTCATAATTAACAAATAAAATAATGGGAAAAAAAATAACAATTTGAAAAATTATTTTTAGAAATATTTAATAAATATCATTTGTAGCAGCCTTCACAAAATCGGGCAGCTGTCATATTCAATAAATAAACAATTTGTTATTTAGAAAGTTTTAAAAGCAGCCAGTCGTTCATTTAAATTAATTGCCTGCTTTCCAATAATTGAAATAAGCTCAATTACGGTCATGAATATGAATCTTAATATAACGATTAGTTTTGCTGGTATTTCTTCAATAATAATAATAATAGTTTCTAGTCTGACGTCAACACTAGCTAATCAAGATTAAGGCCAATGTAAAACCAATTAGCCAATCAATGAGTGGCTAATGAAATGTATTATAATAATACATTTCTTTAATACTAAAAAGGCTTGACTATTTATATATTTCTGTGAGCAGAGTTAACAAATACTTATAGGAAAATGAAATGAGTTGCTTTGCAAAGAGTTAATAAAAATTAAGAAAAATAAATTTTTTTAAACATTTTTGGAAAAATTTTGAATCTGAAACCAATATTTCGGTGGTCACAAGTAAAAAGGCTCTAACTCGCATTTTTATGAAATTATTTTCTTCAGTGCTTTTTGTTTGTTATGTGGTCAAAAATGTCTATATGCCTGCATTTCATTGGTTCTTGCACCAAATCATCAGTAGACTTTAACCTAATTCCAAAATAACAAAATCCCTCAGCTTATACATAAAGTCCCAAAAATGAATTAAGAATTACAAAAGCAACAAACAAATTTTATTCGATATAAATCTATTTTGTTTTTCTACCTTCATACAACTAGTCTGCCGTTGGCAAACAATAATGCAGATTTTTTTTTCATTGTGGCTTTTTGATGTGTTAACATCTATACGCGCGCCTCTAGGGCAGTAAATTATCAGTTTCTATACATACGCAAGTGTAAGTGTAAGAGTTTGTTTGTTTGTTGTTGCTTGGCAGTCGGTATTGAAAGTGATTATTGGGCGATTTTCATATAATTTTCCCACGCGATTTTCTCCGGAAATTCATAGCCGATTTTATTAATTTTTGGATTAAAACGCTAGTGCGGGTTTCGACGAAGAGTTTAGGCCAAAAATTAAGGCGATCCGATATCGGCGAGCGGAGATTTAAGTGTTTTAATTCGGAGTATTAATTTGGAGTAATATTAAAAAAGTGTTTTATGTTGATCTTCGGTTTTGTCTTATGCATAGCAAAGAGAATAGTGACGTGGTTATACGTACATATATAAAAATGAGATAGCAAGACAGCAACGTATGTAGCTTATGTACAAACATAACAATGTATGTATGTATGTACATTTGTCTGTTGCTTTGCATTCTCTTTGTTTTTTGTGGGTTTAATATAAAATAAATAAAAAATACTTTATATTAACTCTACATCCGGGTTTGTGGGTCTGTGTTCATAGAAATCGAACAGGTACCGTGTAACAAAAAGGTGTTAACACATCGCCCGTGAGTTCGAACACTCATTGATTTTTTTATATACTTTTATCTAATTTAATTGAGACAATATGTCGAATAAACAATTTTAAAACATTATTTTCTTCAGTAATTCTAATACATTTTACACAAATACAGGTTGCCTATGAGAATTGTACAATTTGTAGGAACTCAGTCCTGTTGTTATTTTAAGATTTTTTTTCAAAGTTGGAGTTTTACAAGTTATTTAAACTCTCTCCTATTAAACAATGTCCCTCCCTAAGAAGTATATAAATACAGCTAGGAAAGTCTTACTAGTGTCTGCTTTAAAGTGCATTAATATTTCTGTTTGTGCGAGTGTCTCTGTATGTGTGTCTGCTTTTTTTTAACAAAGTTTTATTAATTGACTTACTTGTCGTACATGCCACGTTGTTTGGCATACATGAAGAGACTGGCCATTGGATCAGAGCCTGGGGACAGCAAAAATACTAAAGGAATTTTCGGCGAACTATCAGCAAACGATGCATTCAAATCAAAAGGAGGCGGCTCAACAAATGAACGGTCCATGTTACGTGTAATGAAATTCTGCACAAAAAAAGCAATAGCAAATAAAATCAATTTAAAAAAGGCCATTACAGCAAGAACATGAAAATACAATTAAAGAAAAAACAAACTTTACAACATTCTATAATTAATTATAATAAAAATATTTATAGCGAGAAAAATAAATGAATGCAATTTACAAAATTGCAGCTAAAGTAAAGTTAATTTTAATAAAAAAATACGTACGTTTTATATGCATAAATGCGTCCTACTGTACATAAATATATGTGCTTATGGGTATGTTTTGGTGGCGTATGATTAATATCATTCCTTTTCATAAAACAAAAATCATACGTCACATTGATTTTCATTAACATATTTCTATTTCAAATAATTCGCGTAATAGAGAACAAATTGTTATCTTTTATGCAAAAAATTGATATCATAAGTTTTTTGTTTACTTTTTTTTTCACAAAAACAATGAAAATAAAAACAAACATCTAATAAGAACACATTCATGAACTTTTAATGAAATAAATATTAACACAATATTTGCTACGACAATCATGCTGTGCTGATTTTTCATAAGTGCTATAAAAGTGATGGCTTTAAACAATAAAGCGGCATGTTTTAAATGGATAAGTGCAAATGAACTTACTCTAACCGCTGGTACAACTTTATCCGGCCTTAAGCTTTTCAATAGTATCAGACTTAACATCTCATCAATTTTGTCATATGGTGGCGGATATTCAGCATCTTCCGGTGATGACAAATCATAAATAATCTTCCATGACTCAATATCTTGTTCAAACTTTTTATAAAAGTTTTCTAAACTATTGTACGAAATGTGGTGTTAGACAAAAAGAAAAAAAAAGAAAGAAAAAAAAAAACTTGTACTAGAAAACATTATTATTGGCATTATTTGGCATAAATTCAAAAGATTTTTTCTTAATATACTGTCATAATATATGAGCTATTTACTTGTATAAATGCAAAGAATTATTATCTCACTTCAAAGAAATTTGGCATTTCATGGACTAAATTTGCTAAAGTATTTGTATCATTTGTACACTTTATTGCTACATGGGTGTGTGTCATGTTCTATTGATAATTATTTCCTTTCATGGATTAGGGGACTTAAATAAATTACTTAGAATTATTATTCAAATAAACAGGAATAAAAATTTATGTAAAAACCTAATATTAAAGCTTTAAAGGGATAATAAAATTAATCATTTTATTTGATGCTAAGCTGTTGGGAATTTTAAATGTTTTAAGAATTTTATATAACATGGAGAATGAGTTTATGTCATGAACATGCATATAAAACAATCGCAGAAAAATTCCCTATTAACTTGAGTGAACTGAAGAATTGAACTGGCAAAATAGACATGTTAGAAAATTGGAACCCAATTGAAAATCTAGAATATTTGCAAAGTGTCTTAGATTTCATAAAAAATTTTAAAAAATTGCAAACTTATTTTGAAATGGAGTACTGCGTTTCGAAATGTGACATCTGCGACGAGAACATCAGCTTTTTCTCTAATTGTGTAAATTATTTTACCAAAGTTTAATTTGTATGGAAAACAAAATTCTTAATTTTTCAAAAATTTGTTTTTGTTTTACAGCCGGTTCTTGAAAATAAAACAAAAACTTTTGCCTGGAACTTTATATTGAAAAAAAATCTATTTTTTTTATTTCATATTTTCAAGAAAAAAATTTTATTTTGCATCATTTCCAAAAACCAAAATCATCCTATGTTATTCCTCGGATGTTAAAATATCTCTACGCCAAATTTCATCTAAATCGGTTCAGCGGTTTGTGCATGAAAAAGTAACGGACTGACACAGCTACTTTTATATTTATTCTATTAGTAAGCAAAAAAGTGCAACTCCTTATAAAAAGTGGAAATCATCATAAAAAGTGCAAGTCATTATAAAAAGTGCAAGTCATTATGAAAAGTGCAAGTCATCATAAAAAGTGCAAAGCATTATAAAAAGTGGAAGTCATCATAAAAACTGCAAGTCATCATAAAAAGTGCAAGTCATCATAAAAAGTGCAAGTCAGCATAAAAAGTGCAACTCCATACAAAAAGTGCAGGTCATTATAAAAAGTGCATTATAGAAAGTGCAATCCATCGTAGAAAGTGCAAGTCATCATAAAATGTGCAAGTTATCATAAAAAGTGCAACTCATTATAAAAAGTGCAAGCCATCATGAAAAGTGCAAGTCATCATAAAAAGTGCAAGTCATTATAAAAAGTGCAAGTCATCATAAAAAGTGGAGGTCATTATGAAAAGTGCAAGGCATAAGTCGTCATAAAAAGTATTAGTCATTGCAAAAAGTGCAAGTTATCATAAAAAGTGCAAGTCATTATAAAAAGTGCAAGCCATCATGAAAAGTGCAAGTCATCATAAAAAGTGCAAGTCATTATAAAAAGTGCAAGTCATCATAAAAAGTGGAGGTCATTATGAAAAGTGCAAGGCATCATAAAAAGTGCAAGTCATTCTGAAAAGTGCAAGTCATCATAAAAAGTGCAAGTCGTCATAAAAAGTGCAAGTCATTCTGAAAAGTGCAAGTCATCATAAAGAGAGCAAGTCGTCATAAAAAGTATTAGTCTTTGTAAAAAGTGCAGGGTCATTGTAAAAGGTGCAAGTCATTATGAAAAGTGCAAGTCATCATAGAAAGTGCAAGCCATCACAAAGAGTGCAAGTCGTTATAAAAAGTGCTTTAATTTTGGAATGCTGCCTCCAACATATCGACCGGTACCTTACGAATTAATTCTTCAATATTATCTTCCAGGGCGTCAACCATTACGGATCTTCCATATGCAAATAGGATTTTTTTTCGAGTTCAAGGGGTACAGATATTTAGGAAAAATTAAAGAAATTGCTATTGATCTTCTCTTTAATTTTTTCTACAATATCGAAACAAAAAGCACTTGTCTATTACTATCAGGGTATAAAGAGGGTATACAGCAATGTTTGAACGTTAATGCCGTGTATTTATAAGTACACAACAAAAACGAAATAGAAAGATTTTGTTCTGGCTTGTCAAATGGTTTAAAACACTTGTGTGCTAAGAGATTACAAATAAATATTCATATTATGAGTAACTACCTAAAATCAAATTTTAAAATTAATATCCTTCGCTAATATTTCTTGGCAATGAGGCAGCTAAAAGTGTACCACAAAAAATTTATTACATAATTATATATAAAAATACTAGTGAACTACTACTCAAATAAATTCAACAAAAAAACTTGTCTTAAAAAAGGCAATAGCTTTACACTTAATACGTTTATCTGTGTTGTTTATCTTCTTAAAGTTTGTTTTAGTGTCAAAAAACTTTGAACATTGCGAAGATATTTTAATTTTCTTATTTGTTTTCAAGTTTATTGTCATTTCTGAATAATATTATTTTAAAGTCAGCACTTTAATTTCAGTCGTAAAATACTCCAAAAACCATTTAACTAATTAATTTTTCTCCAACCATTTTCTTGATAAATATTAAATTCTTGTAAGGCATTTGCCCTACACCAAGCAAGCAATTTAAAATGAAAATACCAAGCCATTATTAATATGGCCATAATATTTTAATACTACCAAAGACTTGTATTAATGTAATGAAAAATCCATTCATTCGTTTCTATGGGCTTAAGGAAATCGTTGCAAACAATTTCCTGGGATACACTACTGGCTTTTGTTTAAATACAGCATATTATTTGTTTGTGTATATAAAAACGTTAAAATAATTTCTATGCAATTTCGAGTCATATATTTGCCATTCTATGCAGACAAGAAAATACGCACAAATATACAATGGAAAATAGAAATATATTAATGCAATGTTGCTTACCCTTGCAAATTGCTGACCAGGACTATTTGAAACCAAGCCTTTTCAGGCAGCCATGATGGTGCAGGATTAGAAGGAATACTTTGCAATCCAACGCCTCCCGTTAAAAAGAACAACAAATGGGATTTATTTATTTTACCCTGTTTTATTTTATTTGCAATATTTGTTAAGAGCAATTTTTGTAATTAAGCCAAAATAACAACCAAGAAAATAAGAGCAAGTCAAAGCAGTTGATTGTTAAGCCAGGCAATAGGACACAGTGGCAATTTGCAGCAACAGCAGCACCCGTAGCAGCATGATTCGTAAAATTGTAGAGTATGAGTGAAGCATCAAATAGTATTTGCATTAAGGCATTAAATAAAAATAAATAAAAAAGAATTGGATGGACATGGAAATATAAAGAAAATTAAACATCATGATGATGGCATTAAGTCAAATGTAAATAAAATATAAATTTAAGTGTGGAAGGGGAAGAGCAAATGATTATTAATTGTAGAAAATGTATTAAAATAATGATGGTGGGTGTTGTGATTATGAAAATTTCATGTTTTTGTATGCTTTAAGATGATTATAAATTTCATCTTAATATATTTATTTTTCACAGTTTAATGCCACTTACCCTCGATACCATAATGCCTAAGCACATGACCAGCGATATGACCAATTTGTCCTTCTCAAACAAGGAACGACAAACGTTCTGATAAATTGATTCAGTAAAATAATTATTTAAATGTTCCAAACGTTCGTTTAATTCAGTTGATTTTGGTGCCTTGATGATGGTATTCACAAAGAGATTCAAAAACCAAGCCAATGAGTATTGATACATTGGATCAATATTTGCCAATTCACTGATGCAAAAAAATAATATGGCCGAATGTTTGGCTACAGGTGCATAACGTTGACGCGCTCCATCAATTTCCGCCTCAGTAGCGACTGCAATAATTTGTTTCTCTTGAATTTGTTCGGATAAGATTTTGCTCGATGACAAAATGTTAATGGCATTTTCATCTTCCAATACATTGCCTTCGGACGTTGACAGTACCTGTTTGCATATATACATGTATGTGTACACGCATACATATGCAGAGATGAAAACAGGAAAATGAATAAAACTGAAGACACATTCACTCAAAAAAAAAAAAAAATGGATGCATGGGCATGTATGTGTATTTGTTTTAACTCGGTTATACTTTTGTAAGGAAAATTCGTACAAGAAAAATTATAAAAAAATTTAAAACTGAATATCATAATGACTATTGAAAGAGCTATAATACACCAAGGTGATTATGAGTAAACAATAAGTTAAGTTAGGTCAGCAGCACGTATTGCCAATTCACTACACTTAATGTCATATCTAATATTCTTCAAACTCATTTACTGTATAGCCAGTGTTTCCCAAAAGTTGTTGGGGTTATCAGAACGGTTTCTATTTTTTGTTATCAAATAACAAAAAGTGATTTTTTTTTAGCAATTTTCTTCTTGGCAACACTGTTTTTTGGTAGCTCAGCTGTTTTTCTGTAACATGTTCAGTTTGGTCTATAGTTTTACCATTAATTTTATTACCAAAATTAATTTTATTATCGAAATTCATGCTCAGTTAAGCAAATGTATAGTGCTTTTATTCCATTTTATGGACGAAGGTCATTTCTGGTTGAATTAATTTTTTAACAAACAAAATTACCATATTTCCTGTGAAGAGCAGTCAGAAGGATTCCAAGAACTGCAAACGCATCTGCTCTGTTTGAAGTAGATTATGGGCCGGTGGGTACTATATGATGATTACAATTTTTTTTACCTCAAAAGGGCTGAGGTGTGTTTTCAACAAGGCATGCCACATACCGCTCGCAACAATGACCTAATTGAGACGCTAGTTCGGCGAACATTTTATTTCACGTTTGAGGGCCGGTCAATTGGCCCCCTAAATGGTGGCAAGTTAACTCACTTACGAGTAGACTATTTTTTGTTGGTCTATGTTAAGGATCATATCGAAAAGGACATGGTTGAAACTGTTGACGGAGTGGAAGTCAATAGTGAAGAGCTTATTCGTGAGATACCGGCCGATATGTTGGAGAGAGTAGGCGAAAACTGGACTCAGTGTATGCATTATTGGAGTCTTAGTCGCTGTCATCATTTACATGAAATTAATTTTAAACATTAAACGATTGCGACTTAATTAAAGACTTCATTTTTATTTTTTTTCTAATTTTATGTTTTTTAAATCAAATTTGAAAGCTCTAAAACAAGCACCGTAAAATTAACTAAAAACTTTTCAATCACAAAATTTTTTTTTCAATAAAATTTTTTTTTTCAATAAACATTTTTTTTTCAATAAATATTGATAGAATTTTTTTTATTGAAAAAAAATTTTATTGAAAAAAAATGTATATAAAAAAATTTTTTTATTGAAGAAAAAAATTTATTAAAAAAAATTTTTTTATTGAAGAAAAAATTTATTAAAAAAAATTATTAAAAAATTTTTTTTTAAGAAAAATTTTGTTTATTAAAATTTTTTTTGGAAAAAAAATTTAAAAAAATTATTGAAAAAAAATTTTATTCAAAAAAATGAAATTTTTATTGAAAAAAAAATTTATTTAAAAAATTTTTTTTATTGAAAAAAAATTTATTAAAAAAAATTTTTTTATTGAAAAAAAAATTTGTTATGGAAAAAAAATTTTTTATGGAAAAAAATTTTAAAAAAATTATTAAAAAAGAACATTATCAAAAAAATTTGTTTGTTTTTTTCAATAAAAAATTTTTTTTTAATAAATTTTTTTTCAATAAAAATTTTATTTTTCGATAAAAAACTTCTATCTAGTTAGACATAAACAAAATTTTCTTCGGATTCGTATGATGTTACAAAACGCTCTGTGTTCACACTCAGTATTTTGTAAAATTTTCTAATATATGTCCTATATATATTTTTCGATACTAGATCTGCTCTAGTTGATAAAGTGAATTTTAGTTACCAAAATATGTTTAATAAAAATTAAAATTCCAGGGAAAAATGCACGGTACTTGACATGATTTTGATATGCTGACAGATTGTTCAAATTATTGTAATTAGTAGATTTTGATTGAAATCTCAAACTATCCTTCGATTGCATAAATAATTTTGGAACTTCAAATGTTATTTCTTCGATCGAATGATAGCGTACGATATCACCGAACTGGCCGTTAGAATTGATGAGTGTCAATATATACTTTGAATATGAAAAAAAGAATTATCTTTGAATCAGTGGGGACTCATCTGAGTGAGATCGAAATGGCAATTTATTTACGAAATATCCCTGATAAACCAATTTCGTTAGATTTAGGGACATAGAGAAGAAAATTGAAAATGCACCTTTATGAGTTAAATAGTTTTCTTTCTTGACCAGTTGCCTGCATGTCTCTACTTAAATATCTTGCAGTGTAACATATCATTATTAATGTACACATGCATGCATGTATGAATGTATGCATGTGTCGGTGTATGTTGTTTTTGACAGAAATTGATGCATTCTGTTTTATTATTCATCCAAAGCTTTAAGAAACATATAAAGTGATTCAGTTTTATTTTCTTTCTTCAAATGAAAAACAAAAATAATAATAAAAACCAATAAAAAATGCTATGAAGTTTGCAAGACAAACCAACTAAATGACGGCTACAACAACTGCAGACCTTCACACAAACATCAATGGTTATGGTGCAGCTTGTGGCAAAAAATAATGGACATTCAAATGTATTTTTAATTATATTTTTACGCTTTTCCTCTTGGCAATTTAAATTCTGTTTTGTATCATTTCACATTTTTTTTCCCATTATAAAAGCAACGCATTTAAAATTAAAGCAAAGGAAGTATTATATAAATTCACTGAATTCATAACCACATAAATAATAATATACTATTGTTCTATACTCTAATAGTATTTAAAAAAATATTTATTCATATTCTTCATTTATAAAGACCAAAACCAATTGGCTACCTTGTAGTCAGCACAATACAGCAACAGCTAAAAAAACCCTATCAATGCAATTTCCAGTTAATTGAATTGTCAAGAACACATGAAAATAATAAAATTTAATAAGTTTTTGTATCCCGAAGCAAGAATACAAAAAAAAAAAAAATAACATTTGAAAACAAACCTTCATTGGCTGTTTTCTTATTCCTATATGGATTTTAATCGAATTGCTTTGCTGGCTGCTGCATTCCTGTAGTTGGAGGGATACGTAGATATTGCCGAAACTAGTTTAAGGAAAAACTAAAAGTTTTTCTTGCAGCAATGGTTTATAAAAAAAAAGCTTTGTATTTGTTAAATTCACACCAATTTGCAAGGATACAAATCTGATACTGAAAATTCGTTTATGGCTGTAAAACCCTTTTGCAAAAAATACTTGCTCTCAATGGTATTTTATTCATATTTACTTTTTTGAGAATCCAAAAATTAATTTTTAAAATAAATTTGGAAAAATTTCCAAATTAATTTTTTATGCCTCCAATTCCATTAATTCTGGTATTCTTTCTGCTTATGTATAGAGTGTTTTTTTATAGAGCGACACAATTTTAAATCATAATACAACAAGGAAATATATTTTTAATATCAATGAAATGGTATTTATTGGAAAGAAAATTTTATAAAATTATTGTTTAAATATAATTTCTGCCACGGCTGGCGCTTAGAAGGCGCAATCTGGAACACAAATTTTCAACAACTAAAATAGTCTTCCATAAAGTGAAAGGACACAATCAGAGTTGCTGAGAACGGCGATGAATTGATTGACTAGGATCATCCTCAATGCTTTCCTGTACAGCGGCTACAGCTTCTTCAGTGTTTTCTGATTGGCATCATCGCACGTGATGCCCATTATCAGTAACAGTAAATGTGGTTCGAAAACTATCTATTGTTCTTCGAATTAAACGCTTTGAAGGACGATTATGTACGCCATAAAATGGAAGAAGTGCACAAGGAGTTTGACGAATAAAACAATTATTTTGATTAAAGATTCCAAGAATTTCCACGCGTTGCTCTGGTGTTGCGACACTCTAAAGAAACACGCTTTATAATTATAGAAATGGGCTCAACAATAGTAGAACACTTGAAAAGTGCACAACACCATAATGTTAATGATACAGCCTTTAAATTATCTGCCTGTTAAAATTTAATCATCTGAATGCATCAAATATTCTAGGTTCGCCCTAGAAATATTTTTTAAATAATTTTAAAATATCCATTTACCTTGAAGTCCCATTTCAATCATAAGATTACATCAAATTAAATTCCATTATTTAAAACACCAAAATAACACAAAAATAGTTGAAATCTCCATATGGGCAGCCCATTGCCACTATCCATGTGTGTATAATTGTAATAATATTTAACAATAAAATCGTGCTTACCTCCAGTATTTTTGATTCGATTGTATACAAATCATCACGATTTTTTGCCGACTCAATAATCAATTGTTCCTTTTTCTCTTGCAAATCGGGACGTTCATGAGCCACAACAGTAGCCAGCAGTTGCTCACGTAAACCTTGTTCCGTAATCATAAAATTTATTACGGTTACCTGTTCATGATGCCACGTTCGCAAAATAATAGAAAAAGAAAAGAAAACATTAAAAAAACAATAGTGTAAATTTAAATATTGAAAAATAGACAAAGAATGAAGAAGTAGAATCATATTATTTAGAAAAAAAAAATATTACACCATGCAACAAGAAAAATAAGAAATGTGGTTTTCTGCCTTATAATCGTATGTTTTGTTTATGGCCGTCTAATTGTAAAATAATTAAATTATGTATATATGTTAAAGAAAAGATCGTGTACACACGAGGGCGTGTCAATATGCTCGGGATTTATTGAATTTCTATCCTCTTAGTGGAAATGTCAACACTGCTCCTGTCAGCAGTCAACAGTCAGCTGACTGCTGTCAAAATTTTAAATCATGCATTTAAATACTTTTCTGAATGAATAATTTGCCAAATTAAAATAAACGGGTCAATAATTCCTTGAATTTTTTAATTTCCTGCCTCTTAATTAAAATGACAGCGCTGCTCCTGTCAACTGACACTTGACTCTTGCCAAAATTTGGACAAGTCCCGTCATTTAGTTTGTGTTTAGCAGCCGTTCATAGCAAACTACGGCACCTTTTGAGAAGGAAATGGAAAGAAGTTAATTTCTTGTTCTCATTAGGGACTACTTTGTGCGGTAAAAAACCATCAATTAAACCAAAGCTAAGCTTGATAATTATTACGGGGACTCTGCCACATTCATTTTCATGGTAAAGAAATGTATTACTGAATTTCGATGAGGCCGGACAAGTCGGATGCCCAATTTTGAATGATCACTTGGATATGAGACAGCTTTCCGCAAGATGGGTGCCGCGATTGCTCACAATCTAGGATGCGCACATAAGCGGTTTCCATGGCAAAAATTTTCGAATTGAGCTACCAAGTGCTCCCTCATCAATCCTATCCTAGATTTAGCCCCGAGTGACTTTTTCTTGCCTCCAAGGATTTGACGCCCACGACCAAATCATCTCACTAACGAATACCCATTTTGATGACCTCGACAAATCATATTTTGGGTGCTGTTGGCTGAAGTAGTAGAACACAAGACTATGAAGCGGAGGGTCGTGAGTTCGAGCCCGCGCTGAGTCATGGAATATTGCGTTGAATTCTTCTGAACAGCATTAGCGAGTGGTTGTGTTAGTTGTTGCCAGCCTGTTTCAATGTAAAAGTAAAAGGTTGAAATAGCTACAAAAACAACTGTCTATCTTCTCATCTTTTCTAACCTCTCCCCTCAATACTATCCCCTCGTTTTCAGTTCCGGCGCAATGCATTGCATATATAGGGGTCATCCCCTGAGTGCTGGTCCAAGATAAAAAAAAAAACTTGGAAAAATGTTGGTCTTAGTGTATAGAACTCAAAGTAGACTAGGTTGAAAAAATAAAATAACTTTTCATAAAGGGCAAGAACTCTATTTTTCAATTGTGGCAACTCCAACACCATGATAGCTTTGGCATTTAGTTTTTTGACGTATTCGTAGTGGATGCATTGGGAATTTTTACAAAGAATTCAATTTCCTTCGAAAATCGTATTAAAATAACTTAAATCCACTATGAAAATGGTGGTTCTGTTAAAGTTACATTCGTAACTTTATTGGTGTATGTTCGGACAACATAATCGTCCTTCTGAGACATTCTGCCATCAACAAAATTCCCGCATTTGGGTTTCTGAAAAGTCTAGAGCGATTATTGAGAGGCGTTTGCATGTTCAACGTGTCACTGTATGATACTCTATGTGGTAATGGGCCGTTGCTTTTCGAAGATGTGACTGGAAATGCGGTAACTAACGGTCAATGAGTCAAATTATAGCGACATGTTAACAACTCAATTTTGGCCTATTATTGATGACGTGGTTATCACTGATATGATGGACATTGGCCAGATATAATTTTTTATTCATAATACATGAATACAATAAAAATTTGAATTATCTTCATTTAAATTTTTTAATTTATTTTATTTTAGAAACAAAGTTCTTGTTGAAAATCCCTTAATAAAATCGTGGGGCAAATTACGGCATTCGATATCGTTCGAAATTTCCATTTAAATTATATAGAAATTTCGATCGATACCGAGTGCGGTAATTTGGGCCCTGTGCTTCATTCAAAAAGTCACGGACTTCTTGACCCACTATCGTATTTTATTTATTTAAATATTTAAAATCTGCTGATTTTAGCCAATATATTGATATAGTGTCTCATAGTCAACAGTTTTTTTTACTTATTTCGACAAGATAATTATTTGTTTTATGTTAACTTGAAGGATTCACCTAGACTGACTTAAATTCACAGGATAAACTCGGAAAAGCAAAAAGTATAGGGAATACTTGAAATAGGGAATAACACAAAATTTCTTGTTCATAAATTAAAATTATTAAAATTGAACAAAGAACGCTGATGAGATGGCGTAGCGGCCTCGAAATCAGTACTGATCCGTTCTGCTGGTTTGATGATTATTGAAAAAATATTCTTAATATTCCAATCTTAATATAAATTAATAAAAATAGAATTTGAACAAATTCATTTATTAATAATAAAAAATAACAAAAAATAATTTGCAGTCATGCAAGATTCGAACTTAAGCCCGATAAAAAATTAACAATTTACATAAGAAAAAGTTCGACTAATAAAAATTCATACATAATTTAAAATTATTATATTTATTATAGATTCTAAGAATTTATTCCAAAAGCCTATTAAATAATATAATTGAAAAAGCAAGAGTAGTAATAACGATGAGGAGGATCCTTATACAAGTACATAGTTACTACATCGTGGGGCATATTGCCCCAGCAGATATATTTTGCAACTTCGTCAGCTTTTCTATGCATGATCAAATAAATAATTTTATATTTCACTATTTCCGTTGCTAGATTATTTTAAGTAAATTTTATTTTGTTGCACAGTGTTACTTGTACGATACATATGTGATGATAAAAGCAAATGTAAATATATTTCAATAAAAAAAAATTAAATAGATAAAGTCGTATAGTGTAGAGTAGGTTGGTTTAAGTCTAACAGGGGGGAGGGTTTCTCTACGGTTTTTGACACCGACGAGCAAAAACAACTAAAGAAATGCTAACATCAACAAACACGAGAAAAGGGAATATTGAAAAAAAGAATAATATATATAAAATAGAAACTTATTACAATTTGATATGAAATGTGGTCACATAAAATAAAGTAGAAAATTGTTGAAAAAGAGTCTTTCAAATTGAGCATCGAAGTAATATTTAAAAGCTTTCAAGTTGAAAGTAATAACTTGCCATATAGTATTCAGTGCCTCTAACTTAAAAATAGGTGAGCTTAAATTGAAATAGTTTTCCCAAGCCCTTACGGATTACACTAATGCCTCAGTGGCATATTGTGAGTTCTTTTAAGCAGGTTGGAGCATTTCCAATATAAAAACTAGAACCCTATAACAACTTGGTTACGCTAAGAACCCAGATTCGGCTATGTATTTTACTAAGACATTCTGTATCTGATATAACTTCAGAATTAATTCTTGTCTCCTAGTTGAAGTGAAAGCAGAAGAGTGGTATAAATGATGCTGGAGAATTTCGTCCTCCTTCTCGCAGTCTCTGTGTATTATATAATCAACAATATCCATATGCGGCAGAGATGTCTTCACTCTGTATGTCTTGTTATTTTATTGATAAATTTTAAAAGTGTTGGCGTATTTTAATCTTAGAATTTCTTTTGTCTTAACGTTATTTTGGGTTTCCCCAGAAAATATAGGTCAGTGTGCCGACGGTAGAGTTCTGCGAATTACTGATCAGTAATCATTACCCTTTATTCTGTAAATATCTGTAAATATCTGTCTACGTCACGTCAAGACAATAAGAAAAAGTAGGACACTTGCCTACTCCTTGTGGACAGCAATTAACAGCTTCTGACAGCCTGTGACTACTCTGTAAGGTCGTGGAAATTTGCAAGAGGAAATTTAGACTTTGAAATTATTAACTGCTGAAGATACAGACGCGTTTTATTTTTTGATATCATCTTCTCGTGACATTGACAAATAGTTACAGAATAAAGGAGATTATGATCCCATTCTTGCCAGCTTATCTACCTCTTCTTTTCCAAATATATCCTTACATAAAAAACTGGACTTCAGGTGCCATATAACTTCGACGATTAACAAAGCTACTGGTGTTCTGGGTTTTATTAAACACTGGCCTAAGGAGTTCTCTGACCCTTACACAACCAAGATGTTATTTACTACTTTAGTTCGCCCAATACTTGAATACGGATCTGTTGTATGGGACCCACAATATCTTTCACATTCAAATAAAATAGAGTCAGTACAAGTGCAATTCTTATTATTTTGTCTTCGTGGTCTTCCTTGTAACTCTAATATAAGATTACCATCTTACGAGAGACGCCTAGGACTTATTAAGCTTCCAACCTTAAGGAGCCGTCGGCAAATGCTAAATGTTACCTTTCTGCTGAAATTAATAAACGGCTGCATCACATCTCAATTTCTCCTGAGCAAAATAAACTTGAATATACCCAATCGTCCAACAAGGTATTATAGCTTCTTCAGAATTAAGTTTTACACTACAAACTATAGTAACTTCGATCCCTTTCGGAGAATTTGCAGTGATTTGAATAGACTTTACCCTTGTATCGATTTCAACAAAAGTATTGATGTCGTAAAAAATTATATAATTTTACATCTTAACTCATTACAAAATTGATTATAAATAAATGTTTAATTTGTTAAATCGACATTTGTTAAAGCCATATTTTTTGTTTTTGCTGTAATTTGTTTTGTTACAATTAAAACAAAGCTTTATAGATTCCATTTATATATGTATGTACTTATCATTTCTGAAACATTGTTATATATTAATTGTATCAGCCTGCAAGGATTAATCCATAGACTAAATAAATAAATAAGAGTATAAAATAAGAGTATCCTGGAATCTAAATTATCTCGATAGAAATAAATGTTTAGGCATGTATTTGTATAGCAAATCAAATTATTTATTTTGTTTAATACTCAATTGCATATTAATTACAAAAAAATGTATATCTCACCCAATTCACACGATGAATTTTATGATGTCTTTTTTTTTTTTGTAATTACTTTCAAAAACTATTTGCATTCATACGATCCATCTAATTTTCATGTTTATTTTTGCCTATTGTTTTAGGCGTATATATGATTTGAAAATAAAAAAAAAAATTAATAAAAAATCATAGCAACGAGAACAGACATGAGTCTAAAGAGAAATAGGCCAAAAAAACATGAAAATAGTAACCTATCTCCCTTGCTTCAGTACACCTTTCACTGCCAAACAAAAAAAATCAATGAGTGTTCGAACTCACGGGCGATGTGTTAACACCTTTTTGTTTATTTATTTTATATTAAACCCACAAAAAACAAAAAAAAATGCAAAGCAACAGACAAATGTACATACATACATTGTTATGTTTGTACATAAGCTACATACGTTGCTGTCTTGCTATCTCATTTTTATAAATGTACGTATAACCACGTCACTATTCTCTTTGCTATGCATAAGACAAAACCGAAGATCAACATAAAACACTTTTTTAATATTACTCCAAATTAATACTCCGAATTAAAACACTTAAATCTCCGCTCGCCGATATCGAATCGCCTTAATTTTTGGCCTTAACTCTTCGTTGAAACCCGCACTAGCGTTTTAATCCAAAAATTAATAAAATCGGCTATGAATTTTCGGAGAAAATCGCGTGGGAAAATTATACATATGAAAATCGCCCAATAATCACTTTCAATACCGACTGCCAAGCAACAACAACAAACAAACAAACTCTTACACTTACACTTGCGTATGTATTGAAACTGATAGTTTACTGCCCTAGAGGCGCGCGTATAGATGTTAACACATCAAAAAAAAATCACAAAAGTCATCGTGTGAATTGGATGCATGTTACAAATTCTAACCTACAAAGTAATTTCAATAAAACTTGATCATGAATAGTAAATTTTAACGTGGAAAAAAATAATCATTAGTATTTATCACTAATAAAGAATATATAAAAACAAACTCTTAGGTGAATATTTATTAAAAATTGTATTTAAATAAATAATTGATAAATGCCATAGTGGTCATTATTGTACACCAGCGGCCAGAAAATATATTTTTAAAACGAAATCACATTTTAATCTTAAGCATCTGAATCTTAATGATTAAATGTAAAAATAAATATTAATAGTGACATATATCATTCTTTTCATATTAACACTTCTTGATCAAACACCCTCTTTACATATTTTCAAGACAAATATACCATAAACATTCATTCCTCGTTATATACTATTTCACTTTACAATACGTATACGATAGTTACAGAATAATGGTTCGGTTGTTTTCTTTTTTTGTTGTTGTTTTTTTTTTTTTTAATAAAAATTTGCATATTTGCAAAAACATATACGGCTGCAAACAAACTCTAACACATGTACTTTGCAGAATTGTTAAATATAAAAAGATGAGGCAAAAACAACATAAACAATGCTGATCGAAAGGAAAAAATCTCTACTTTCTTTCACCATCCGCTATAAAATGTGTGTGTGTGTGGATATGTAAATGTTAACGTTTGTGTGTGTGTGTGTCATATCCTTGGGTTTTCATTATTTGCTGCTTTGTTGTATTCACTTTGCAAACCGTGCAAACTGTGCTGTACGTTTTATTACAACCATTGAATTGATATCATTTCATTTGAAATTCATTTGATGGTTACATTTATTTTAGAATCACCATCAGCAGCACGGCCAAAAAAAAACTAAACAAAAAAAAAAAGCATAAAAAGAGGATAGAAAAGCAGCACCCTCATCATCATCATCGTCATCGCCAACGTCATTGTTGACGTTTCTGCTTTCTACACTTTAACCAACATCTAACCACCCAACCCATTTTCCTAACCGTTCCTTTTCCATCCGTTGGAAACATTTTCTTCTACTCCTTGGATTTTAGTTTCATTCTTAGTCCTTTTTTTTTTTTGTTTTTTTTTTTTTGAAACAAATCGTTGTGTGTAAAAGATAGCAGAAATCAAGGTAGCTGTCATGTATATGTGTGTTAAGCTAATATTAAACATGTATTGGTTGGTCTGGTATTACCAGTGATTGCTGCTACTCACCATAACCATAATTTCAGGTGGATAATGAGGATTCCTTAGGCACGTTGTAATGTATAAGCGAAAATCACTATTATACTCAATCATTTGATCTCCGCTCTTTATGAAGTGGCTGCCTTTATGCTTAATTACATTCCTTTCTAAAATTGGCGTTAAATTTGAGTCCAAGCGTTCACCTGTGAAGAAATACATACATTTTTGAAGGAAATTTATGCAAATAAGTCTAGAATTATGTTTGATGTTGGAAATATTTTAACAACTCATACTGATGCTGAGAAGATTTACTGAAGTGAAGCAACAAAGAAGCAAAATTCTTTTTCATGTAAACATAATTAATATTTTATATTAAAATTTAAAGTCTTTATAAGTAGAATTGGAATGAAGTACACTTCTTTGGTATTGAATAGTTCTTCTTTCTCTTTTTTTACTGGGACCAGCACTCAGGGAATGACCCCTACGTGCAGTGTAGTGCGCCGCAACTCGATAGGAGGGGATAGCATTGAGGGAACAGAAAAATAAAAATGAAAATATAGACTTTTTTGTAGCTATTTGAGCCATTTTTTTTTGGCCGGCACATTTTTTTTGCTACAGGGCCGAAGAAGGACATGATAGTGTTAATCGCTGCCAGTTATGTTCACTGGCTGGTGCTATGGCTTCATCTTTGAAAATATGCTGGCAACAACTAACACAATCATACCACTAGTGCTGATCAGAAGAATTCAACACAATATTTCATGACTCAGCGCGGGGTTGAACTCAGGACCCTCCGCTTCATAGTCTCGTGTTCTACTACTTCAGCCAACAGCACCTTGACCTTGACAGCGTTTTGAAGCGACGTTGACAAACAGTTATAGAATAAAGGGAATCCCCTTATATAATAGTATAATATTAAAATATGTTCTAATATATAAAGGGTGCTTTTTTATGAAGTTTTTTTTTTATACGAATCACTCTGTTGTCTGACAGCTGTTTTGACAGTTTAAAGTGACGTCTCTACTCAGTATTGTTTGGCAAATCATCATGAACAGGTTAACTCCAGAACAACGCTTCCAAATCGTGGAAATTTATTTTTAAAAACGGTGTTCAATTAAAAATGTTTATCCGCTTTTTTACCGCAAAACTCTCTTCAGTGATGAGGCGCATTTTTGGTTGAATGGAAGTGTCAACAAGCAAAATTGCCGTGTTTGGAGCAAAGATAATCCACACGCCGTTCAAGAATTACCAATGCATCCCGATAAATGTACTGTTTGGTGCGGTCTTTGGTGCTGGTGGAATCATCGGTCGTTATTTCTTTAAAAATGAGGAAGGACGACGCGTTACCATGAATGGAAATCGATACAGAATCATGATCAATGAATTTTTGGTGCCAAAACTTCAAGATATGGATGTAAACGAAATGTGGTTTCAACAGGATGGTGCCACTTGTCATACTGCGGGCGAAACAATGGACTTATTGAAAGAACATTTCAACGACAACATTATTTCGAGAAATGGACCGGTGAATTGGCCTCCGCGTTCGTGTGATTTCACTCCACTCGATTATATTTTGTGGGGATACCTGAAATCATTGGTTTACGTGGATAAACCAGCAACGATTGACGCTTTGGAAACCAGTATTCAACGTGTCATTGCTGAAATACGCCCTCAAATGCTTGAAAAGGTGGTCGGAAATTGGACCTCCAGAATGGCCGTTGTGAAAAATAGTCGTGGTGGCCATATGCCCGAAATTATATTTAAATGTTAAATGACAAGAAATTATCTACCAAATAAAAAATTTTTTTTTTGGCCATTTCATAATTTGGCATGTGTTTTATTTAAATTTGAAATCAGCAAGCGCTTATAAAAACACCCTTTATTATAGAATATAATATGTTTGCCATTGATTAGGATGACCTCAGATAAACATTTCCCTTGGAGTTGTCTGGGCTTTTAAAAATAAATTTTTATATGATGGCCAAACGGAAACCCTGGGTGTTGTTATGTACAATAGCATTTCTGGAAATGCTGTGGAATAAGTATGATCAGCTGCTATTATTTCATTTATTCCTTCAAATGATAATTTCGAAAAATAAAATTTGCATTGAGATTAAGTCAAATGAATTCAATATAACTAAAGGATTTTTCAACATGCATATTTGTTTTTCAATTGTGCCAACACTGACAACATGATAGTTTTGGCATTTAGGTTTTTGACGTATTCGCAGTAGAGGCAGTGGTGTTTTGTTACAGTGAATTCTTTTTCGCACGAAAATTGCTTTAAAACAATTAAAATTCATTATGGAAGTGGTGGTTCTCTTAAAGTTACATTTCGTAAAATTCGTGATATTTGCGGACAACATAATCGTCCTTCTGAGAATAGGCAAAATTGCCGCATTTGGGCTTCTGAAAATCCTAGAGCGATTATTGAGAAGCCTTTGCTTGCTCAACGCGTCACTTTATGGTGCGCTGTGTGTTCTGGAAGCCTGATTACCCCGTTTTTTCCGAAGATGGGGCTGGAAATGCGGTAAAAAGATGGGGCTGGATATCGCGAGATGTTAACAACTCAATTGATGACGTGATATCACTGCCACGGTGGACATTTGCCAGATATCATTTTTCATTCATAATTGACGAACTTTTCTCTTCGTTGTATAATAAAAATTTGAATTATTTTCATATAAATATTTTGCTTTAAAAAGCAAAGTTCTGGTTGAGACCCTTTTAGTTTCCACCTCTTTTTAATTTTTTATTGCAATAACAGAAACATATTTACAATAACTTGAATTTGATTTGATTAATGAAAGTGGCATTATAACTACATATGACGTCCTTACAAACACCTTGAACTGTTTTTATTTTATTACTCGTATCATACACATAAATAAAAAAAAAAAAAAACAAACATGTACTTATTTATAAAAACATAAGCTTCTTTTTCAATGATAGCAAAAATATAATAGTAAAATATCCTGTCCTGTTAACTGATCCATTTCAATGGTTTTTATTATTCAAACTCAAAATATTCTACCATGAAATTCGATAATTGCTTTCAAAAGTTATGAATGAATTATGGAAAAGAAAAAAAAATAGTTGAACAAGAAATATGCGAATATGAGATGCATTACATTTTGAATTGTAGCACAGAATTTGAATTAATATTTACTTGATTCTCACAGAATACTTGTGCAGGCTAAGGAAAGATATAGAGCTAAATCCTATGCCTTGTTTATAAAAATTTATCAAGAGTTTATAAAATAGGGCCTATAAGCCAAATGGTAAATGCTGTTGTCATCCGCCAAGGAATAGATGTGATTGATAGTATGACAAAGAAGTTCTATGATAAAAATTAGGAAATGTATAGGGGCAATGGATCGAAATTTGTATTTAAATTGTATTGAAATTTCGATCTTGATATCGATCGAAATGCGATAATTTGGCCGGTACAATCATGTCTGGGTGCTGTTGGCTGAACTAGTAGCACACGAGACTATGAAGCGGGGGGTCCTGAACTCGAGCCCGCACTGAGTCATAAAATATTGTGTTATATAAGAATCTAAAAGAAGTAGGTTCGCCTACGAGCTTGAGTAAGAATTGACAGGTGAGGCGGCACCTGGGTTTGGGTAGAAAAGAAACCGAAGTCGATAGAATGTTTATAAAACCTCCACTGGTTTGATTTTCGAAGCTTTACCAGTAGTTACAACTGGTACCACGGGATCCAGTACAAGCCTCGCAGTTGACTGCGGCTGGATATTGGTGAGGTTTCCCTCGGGAGTACACGTGGTGGTTTGTGGTCACCAATTTGGTGGTAGATTTGTCAGATAAGGATTGATGTTCAATCTTCACGGTTGAACTTCGGTCCGGCTGATAGTAGCAAAATCTATGTGTTGTTGTGAATCAACAAATAAGATTCTATTGGGAGACTTTTTGTTGCTCATAGAATTAAGATCATCTAGATAGGATCGGCACTCTAGCAAGGTGTTGGATCATGGGACTTACCAAATCATGTTCTAGAAATTGCCACCTGGGCGACCCGAGGTCGCCTTCGTGTGGTTCTTGGGTACTAAGAGGGGTTTTGGTAACACTTAATTTTCACCCGATGTTAAGAGCATCGTCAGGTTGGGCCGCAAGGCAGGAACTGACGCTAAACTTTTGACTTATTTGATCAGCATTAATGCGTGGTTGTGCTAGTTGTTGCCAGCCTGTATCAATGATGAAGGCATAGTCACTGATCACTGAGCATAATTGGCAGCGACTGACACTATCATGTACTTAAAGCAGAGTAACAGCACACACCTTCGTCGGGCCTGTAGCAAAAATTAGCCGGCGAAGTAAAAAGGGTTGAAATAGCTACAAAAAAAACAGTCTATCTTCTCATCTTTCCTAATCTGTCCCCTGAATACTATCCCCTCGTGTTCAGTTCCGGCGCAATGCATTGATATATATAGGGGGTCAACCCCTGAGTGCTGGTCCAAGATAAAAAAAATATCTTGATCCCAAACAGAATTAGTTATTCAACGATGGCAGTTTCATGTAAAAGGTTTAGGATATCTTTATAAAAATACTTAAAATAACCTTCAGACCCTATAACTTCCGAAGCATTCAAGTGAAAAGTTTTGTTCATATACAAACATTTCCCTTTAGTTGTTAAAAGACAAGCACTTGTTCACATATGACCCTACAGGGTGTAGATGCCACACCAACCTAAGAAAAGAACTTATTGCCTAATGTCATGGTAATAATCAGTTAGCCATAAAAGTTTCTAACAACATCAATAAGAATGTTGTAGTATCTCTTAGAATTTATGCGTCTTTGTGTATTCAAATAAGTGCTCGTATCATTTATGGTTCATTTCATTACGTCATTAATCTTTGGAAGTTCTTTGTTAATAGATGAAATCATTCATTAAACCATGAAAAAGAACCAAAACATTTCATGAAAATAAAAATCATGGTGAAACAAAAGACTACCTACTTTAAGCTAGACAAGAAATGGTCATACGAAAACGAATGAACGTTCAGCACATACACACACACACACAGACACATAAGCCAACAAACAAAATTATTGGTTTGACTAAACGCGTCATAGACAATTCAAAAATGTTCAAGTACCATCGTGCAAAGACGAGATTCGAAACACTTGAAAACGTTATTAAACTCAAAGAAGGCGAATACGTCAATGTTGTATAAATAAAATAAACAGCTCCATAAACTAGAGACAAAAAAAAAAGAATAGAGAACTAGAGAGAAAAAAGATAGATTAAAAAAATAAACATAATCACGCTCATCATCCATCCATCGTGGTGTTAACGATACTTGTAACCAACATTTCAAAAGTATTTAAATCTGCAAGCGCGTTAACCCACTTTTTGCCCGGGCTTCAATGCAACTATCTGGATAAAGATTTTTATAAATACATTTTTATTTGAAATAAATTAATTCCCTGTAATTGATTTAATCTTTTATTCACTATACATTCAAGGATTAAAGTGGAATTGCAAATTACACTGGTCAACAGGCTTTGGGCTTTAATGTTGCTATTATTCGAAATAGTTTTTTTTTTGCAATTCCTATATAAATTTATTTAACATTGTTAAACTAAGGGCTATAATGTATTATATTTATACACTAAACACATTCACGGCAGCAGGCTACCGACTACACGGCTATAGAAATAGAATGCATGTGTTTACATAGGAAAATTAGCACAGACAACAACCTGTCGTAAAGCCGTGAAAATAATCATTCCTATATAAGCACTTGGATTCTATTTCTGAACTCGTGTAGTCGGTAGTCTGCTGTCGGGAATGTGTTTATTGCATTAGAAAGACACGACTAGTATTTCAAGGTACAAGAGGAGAATAATTTTTCAATTTACAGCGCCGCCTTAGGTACACTTCTATTATCAGAGTTGGCAGAGACATCTGGAGGTAAACTACCGCATACGATAGCGATTGCAATTTTTATTATACCCTCCAAAAAAGAATTTGGAGGGTATATTCACTTTGTCATTCCGTTTGTAACGCATCGAAATATCCATCTCAGACCCCTTAAAGTATATATATTCTTGATCAGTGATGAAATCTAAGACGAACTGAGCATGTCCGTCCGTCCGTCTGTGAAAATCACGATTCAGTCCAAACGAAAAGAGCTAGACTCTTGAATTTTGGCATAAATATATTTTGAAGCTTAGAGCAGGTTAAGTTCGAAGATGGGCTAAATCGGGCAAGAGGGAAAAAAGTTCCTCTAAGATGAACTAAACAAACCCAGAAAAAACAACATAATTTTTAAAGTTTTTTGGTTATATTGTTAAGTAAATTATATATTTTTATGTCAAATACGGTCCAACACCTTATGGAGCCTTATGGCTCCAAATAAAATAAAATAAAAATATTTTTTGACCCCGCTCACTTTAGTGGGCGTTATTATAGGCAAAAATAGCATAAAAATTTAACAAATTGTTTTACTTAAGCCTACATTCCTTAAAAATAACACTTTTAAGCTTTAATGACGAAGCTGAGACGAAACCTGGTACTACTCTGCCCTACCCCCTCCTTCCCCTTCGCCACCTAAATGACCCTACCAAAAAAAAAAAATGTTTTTAAATTTTGTATGTAATCATCCCAAGCATTTATCTTTAGAGTTTTATGACTGCCTGTTGCTGCCCTACCCCCTCCTCCCCCTTTGCCCGCTAAATGACTCTATTAAAAATAAATAAATTTTTTTTTTATTTTGTGTATAATCATCCCAAGCATTTATTTTTACAGTTTTATGTCTACCTGTTTCTGCCCTACCCCCTCTCCCCCTTTGCCCTCTAAAAAAAAAGAAATTTTAATTTTGTATATAATTATCCCAAGCATTTATTTTTAGAGTTTCATGACAAAGGTGAAATGTTTCCCCCACAGCCCTTGCCAGAGCGACCCCGCCAAAATACAGTTTTTATACCCTCCAAAGAGAATTAGACCCCATGAAGTAAATATATTCTTGATCAGTGATGAAGTCTAAGACGGTCTAGCAATGCCCATACGTTCGTCTGTGGAAAACATGATATTGTATATTTTTGAACCCCGCCCCCTTTAGTGAGCGTTGACGTACGCTATTATATAAAGGAACTCTGTCTCACCAAGTTAAACATTTTAAATTCACTTACTAAATATTTGGAGGGTATTTAAGATTCGACCCGGTCGAATATAACGTTTTTACTTGTTTTAACTTCTTTTGAAATCTCGAACGATATCCAATACGGTAATTTGGCTCCTAGTGTAATAATATTAGCAACTTCTTGTCATAACCGAGATGTAAAATATGAATTAAAATTTATTGCAATTTTAATTAACAATTTCAATATAATTGTGAAATTTACAATTTATTAAATATTATCTATGACATAAAAAATTTTGGTTTTCGTATAAACGAATCTATCTATCAACCATATTAAAGAGTTCAATTCAGTTCGGAAACGGAACTGATGCTATATTTTGGTTTCTAAGAAAACGGTTAACGCAACAATTTTACGGAATGAAATAATTTTTAATACTATGAACGGAATCAGCTGGTGAAATTAACCCTTTGACGACGAAGAATTTTCGGCTGCAAATTTTTAAAATTTTATTTAGGATTCTTATTCGGAAATGCTATATTTGAAGACTAAAGTGTTGTCAAAATTAAAAAATTTTTACTCCTTCTACGAGAAAAATCATGGGACATATGTGTCCCATTCGTCGTTAAAAGGTAAAAATTTGGGAACAAATGCATTGATCATTCGAAAGCATTTTGTCGTTACAAAAAGTAAATATGACGACGCATGCACTAACGTATTGCTTTATTTACATTGCAAAACCAACAAAAACAATACTAACTGTAAGTTGCTGATCGTTTGTGGGCGCTGTTGTGCTGAAGTAGTAGAACACGAGACTATGAAGCGGAGGGTCCTGAGTTCAACCTCCGCTGAGTCATGAAATATTGTGTTGAATTCTTCTGATCAGCATTAGTGCGTGGTTGTGTTAGTTGTTGCCAGCCTGTTTCCATGATGAAGGCATAGTCACTGGTCACTGAACATAATTGACAGCGACTGACACTATCATGTACTAAAAAAAGCTGAGTAACAGCACCCACCTTCGTCGGTCCTGTAGCAAAAATTAGTAAAAAAGGTTGAAATAGCTACAAGAAAACTGTCTATCTTCTCATCTTTCCTAATCTGTACCCTCAATACTATCCCCTCGTTATCAGTTCCGGCGCAATGCATTGCATATATAGGGACCATCCCCTGAGTGCTGGTCCAAGATAAAAAAAATAAATAAATAAAAAAATAGTTTGCATAGTAAGGATTGTGTAGGGTATAGTCCTCTGGACATCACAATGGGCCTTTTATGGCCTACGAGTGTTTTTCTCGCTTACTGCGGGTAGCCCTTCTAACCTAACCTAACCTGGCTACACAGTTCATAGACAGCTTTTGTAGTAGAAAAGTTGGTATTACCGCGACACCTCGAGAATCCATTACACAGTCAAGACTAGAGGCAGTGTCGAATTTAGCTGGACATTACCAAACAAGAATGGAAGGGGGAGTCAGGAAGCGAAATGTCGTTTGCACAAAAAGCGGAATCGAATGCTGAACAAACACAATTTGTTTCACAAGTAAAAAACCAATGTGCTTTACTGGAAAAATAAATTGTTTTACAATTTATCACAACTAATTATGATTTTAATTTAGTTTACATGAATCATTTATAGGATCTCATAATTTTAAATTAATTTTTTGAGTTATTTTTTAATGTTTTTCGTTGAATCGTTTGCGTTTTCTTTGCTTTTTACCTATAACAAAATAAAAAAATTATTAAAAAAATATCCTTTATTTTTACCTTTGGCGACGAATGGGACACATATGTCCCATCATATTTTCAGCTCCCCAGAGAAAAGTATAGAACCGATTCAAAATGCGTTGGTCAATATATTTACATAAGGCATAGGTTAATCTAGTACTATAAGTTTTTCCAACAGTATCAATTAGAACCCGGGATATTAGGAAACTAAAATTGCGAAAAAAAAAGTTTAAATTTCTGACTTTTGGAAGCCCTTAAGCCCAATTGAAACAACAAAACCTTAGTGTTAACGCCAATACCAAATAATACATTTGTCTTTTATCGAACAACACCAATAAGATCATAATCCATTAGAAAATGCGGCTGTAAAGACGAAAAAACCAAATGGGACATATTTGTCCCATTCGTCGTCAAAGGGTTAAGCAAGCAGGAACGTTACATTCGACCATGCCGAATTTATTTCTTAAATTATTCAAAGTTAAATATTTTTGTGGAATAATTTGAAAATGTTGTTATTGTTAAAATATTATAATTAATTTTAAATTGTTATCCTAAAGAAGATATCCAGATGATATTGAAATATTGATTAAAATATAAAATAAATAATTTTATAGTTATTATTTTATAAAAATAAACCTCAAGCTCAATATTAATTCTAATGCTAAAGAGGACGGGATGGAAAAATGGATTTTTCTGATTTTCTGGCTCCAAATTCAACGCTTTGGATCTTCTTTGATATAAAAACATAAAACATATTACTTGCTTAACAAAATTACAAAAACAAAATTACAAAAACAAAAAATACGTTTTTTTAGAGGTTGGTTTAGTTTCTTCTTTTACCCCTGATCCGATTTAGCCCATTTACGAACCTGACCTGTGATATTCTTCAAAATATATCTGCACCAAATTTCGAGGGTTTTCTTTTCTTTTCTTTGGATTGTATCGCGACTTCCAAGAACGAACGGACGGACATGGATAGATTGTCTTAGATTTCATAACTGATCAATAATATACATATATAATTTATGGGCTCTTAGACCGATATATCGCTGCGTTACACACGGAATGGCAAACTAAATATAGCCTTCTTCTCTTTTGGAAGGTATAAAAAGATTTCATTGCGAAAAATTGGTTTCCGTGTTGTTTTCTGAGGAATCAAAATTATTAATCCATTTCGTTTCCGAACGGAGTCCGTGAAATAGGCGTATATTTACAAAATAACTAGTTATAGTAGCAGAAACTATTGAAAAGTACTTTATTTTGATTTGCTCTTTTTTTTTGTGGCATATGACAAAAACGTGGTAGCTCAAGGGCTAAAAGGGCTTCCCATAATATTTACTTAAAAACACTACGTTTAAGGTCATCCTCAAACACTTTTGTTTCATTTTTACGCTTTTATTTTTGGGCGGAAACAAATAAAAAGAACACAAAACAAAAATTACTTCTAATGGAAATTAGCTGTTTGAAAACAGCACAAAGCAAAAATAATTTCAGCAGCAATATTAATAAAAATAAGATTAATCACGGATAAGAATCGTAACATAAAATTACGTAGAATTATTTCAAAACAGTATTGAGGAAGGGAATTTCAAATTCGTTTTGTTCTCTATTTGAAAATTATTATTTTCAGGGCACCAGTAAATTAACAATAAATTAAAATTGGGTATTAAAATATAGATAAGTTTTTACAACTATTTGTTAACAATTAGCTAATCAAGTTTGGTTAAAAAACGAAATTTTTTGTTAAATTTTATATAATAACTTTTGCCAGCGACTTTTTCCGCAAAGAATATGCGAAACTTCAGCCAATATGCAGGTCATGGTACTGATGTGTACAAGTTTTAATGTTATCAGACTTTTATTTCCTGAAGATGTTAACGATGTATTGAACAAAAATTAGACCATAAGCTTAATTAATATTACAATAAACTGATAAGGTCAATAAAAATAAATCATTATTTATAAAATCAAATAACTATTTATCATCTAAAGACAGCACATATAAATTTACTTAAGCCTGCCAGCATTTTATAAAAAAAAATATATATGAATTATTGAAATACGTACCGACATTTTCAATTAAAACTGGACTGCCATAAGTAATTGCCAATTCAAGTATTTGCATGTAATTGGCATCACTTTGCTTAATAACTTTGAGGTCGTTGTTCTTTTCCATATTTTTAATCCACTTATTGGCTTGCACTTTATTGCAGTTAATTGATGATAGGCCATTATAATTTCATATTTTATGACGTAAATATTTTTACATACCTTGTGGATCTATTAGCAGAGAGTAACGATTTGAATTTGTTACAATTATGGCATTTTCTATGGAAAAGTTATCGGCCGGTAAGCCGGCCAATGACCAGGCTCGTATTTGCATGGGATTTCCTAGAGTATTGGCCAATGAGAACTTTTCGGAGCAGGGAATTTTTCGCTGTTGGCAAAGTTCATTCCATTCTTCTATGATGTTAACACGATACTGTAAATGAAACAATTGTATAAGAAAAATAGACTTGATTTGCAATTAAATTTCTTAAAAAAATATTTTAATGAAATTTATTGAGCTTGATGCTAGGAACACAACTGGGACGAACGACGAATTTCGCTTAGTACGACGAATTCGTTGGTAAAAAATCGTTCTATAAATTCGTCGTATGAAACACAATAGCGACGAATAAATTAAAATAATAAGCAAACAAAATTTTAATATTTGTTTTTTAAATCAATGTAATCCTCTGATGCCAGCCAGATTGTTTAGACACTCAATAATTATCCCGGTGTTGTCCATTTTTTTTCAGAACAAATTCCTTTTTGTAATTAGTTTCTGAAAAATTTTATGTCTGTAAATAAATTATTATTTTCATTTAACAGCTGATGGGGTGACCATCTGAAAAAGTGAGAAATAGAAAGAAAAACTAAATCATAAAAAGTGTTCAAAATTAATCAAAAGTCGTCCAAATGATACATTTTTGTGAATTGGTGAATGCATTTTTAGTATGGACTGAAAATTTTAGTGCTACATGCAACAATACAGTATTGAACTATGTTTTTCCACAAAAAACTAGTTTTAGCATATGAAACCTGGTCACTTTATATTGATTTGTTCGTCGTTCGTTGCCGAAACAATTAGAAATAAATGTATTTCAACTTTCGCTGAGTATGACGAACTTCGACCAACGCCACGATTGTGTGCATTTTCATATACAACAATGTGTTTTATTTTTGGGGACGAATATTCGCGACCAAAAATTCGTCGTTCGTCGCAGTTGTGTTCCTAGCATGAGGCTTATTTTTATAAAATAATAACTTTAAAACTATTATTATTTTTTTTTATCAATATTTCGATATCCTCCGGATATCTTCTTCAGGATAACAATTGAATTGTTCATTCCATTCTTCTAAAAAATTAGAAAAATACAAAAATATTTTATTATAATCTGATATTTTTAAGCTTATGTCTCTTTATTTTAATTTAATTTTTAATTTCAATATTTCGTCACTCCTTTGTGTGACTTCTTCAGGAAATTAAAATAAGGGGACCTTAATCTGAAAAATATCAGAATATAATAATAACTAAAAAGAGGTCAAGAAACCAGAAGAATTCAAAAATATTTTATATAGAAGTAGTTACGTTTGGTTTTTAAATATGGATTAATTTTCGACCTGTAAATTTATTTTGGAACACGGACTGACAGAAATCTAAATTCATATGATTTCACTGTTTCCATTAAATTGAGTTAACACACTTTCAAAATAAGTGGCTAAATTTATATATTCCATATTTTCACATGGCAACCACATGCGTGACGTTTATTAATTTCCCTTAGATTGACAACACAATAGTCCGCTTGGAATAAAATCCTGCTAGCCAAAAGCAAGACTGAACATGATATCAAATAGAAATCGGAAACACAAAAACTTTTGTTTCAACTTAAAAAGAAAATATCAGACAAATGTTAGTTTAGAAACAAGTAGTGATGGCTTGAAAAAAGTCTGTATGCTAAAGGATTTATGTGCGACAGCAACAAAAAAAGAGAGCTAAAAAAATGCAATTTAGCCAGCCTACGCTATTCTTTTGAGCGCCAACTAATTGGCAATATGCTGCAAATGTCAAGGTAGTAATAAAAAAGAGATATTTCTATTTTGACACACGAGATTTACTTGAAAGGTGTGTTTATTGTAGCCGTGTGTTAACAAATTGAATTTCTATTTATTTACAGATTGTTGATGAAATCTTTAGATCAATGTGATAGCGATTGAAAAAACTGTGCACCAAAATCGGGACTAAAAAAATAATGTTTAAAAGTGCTAAAAATAAAATTTAAGACGCTAGAACTTTTTTATGTAAAAAAATCTGCAAAAAGTGTTCAATACAAAATTTTATATCTAGACACAAAAATGCTAAAATGGTCACAAAACTCTGGATGGATATTTTATTGAAGCTGAAATAATTACATCATCTATTGGAAATTACTATTGAAGCATTCTGGTATGTAAGCTAAATCTATTTCAAATTAAATCTTAAATTATTGAAAAAAGATAAACGCGTTAATGAATTCATTTTATTAAATTGTTGATTTCAAATTCCATTTGATTTTGTGAAAAATCTATCGCGTTGTATGATGAAAATGATAAAACAGATTTGATTTCCAAATTATTGGTCCTAGATGCGAATTACGACATTCGGTATCGATCGATATTAGCATATAAATTGTATTGAAATTTCTGTAAATCGAATCGATTTGATATCGTACCATTTCCAAAATAACTCATTTGTTTTTCTATGCATTTCTTTTATCAAAAATACACTTGAAATTTGATTTCTTCGCACGGAATTTCATCTTGTTGCCATTTGCATGAGGCCACTTAAATACTTACTTCTGTTGGGAAAAATCCTAAATACGCTGTACAGCCACCAGCTAAAAGTACGTCACCAACAATGTTGCTTATAGACTTATGGAGATTATGAGCCGTCTCCGACCAGCGTGTCTTTTCACCGCCCAGGCCACCCAAAAGCTTTTCAGCCCTAAAACAAAAAAAAAAATAAAAAAACAAATTGTGAAGAAAACATATTGTGTTTTTCATTTGTCGATGATAAAGTGGATGACTGCAAAAATTACTTCAGCCAAGACCAATTTTCTAGTTTTACGAATTAAAAAATATTTGCATTCGATTGTATGTAATTATTAATTTAAATTTATTTAATATTATAATGAAAGCTAATTATTTCCAACATCGTAGTAAGAGATTTGCAGCTATCTCATTACTTCAACAGATTCACAGTTCACAGAGTTCGAAATAGTGTACATATTTTATCCTCTGTACACACAAGTTTACATCAACGACATTGAAAAACATTAAAAAAAATTGAAAAATGTATGCATGCCTCACTTTATACACAAATAAATCTTGAGTGTACAGGACTGTGCATCATACCTCAAGTGTATACATTGAAGACATTGAAAACATTGAATTCACTTTATGTACGTATGCACATTTAAGGAGATGATAACATTGTATTTGTTTTGTAACTTCATAAAATTATGAATAACAACTCCCCGGGAATTTTCTCTCTTTTCCCTTTTCCCTTATTCTAAATAGAATCTCCCCGGGAGATTTTTCCCTTCACCCTTTTCCCTTATTCTAAATAAACTTCGAAAATGGGAGACTCTTCCCCGGGAAAAAAGTAGGTATTATGAATGTAAATTAAAGGGAGAATTTGATAATAAATTTAGAAAATAATTCCTTCAAAAAATTGCAAGGGAGTTGTGCTGAAAAAAATATTTTTCACTTTTTAAGTCAAAACAAAACAACTGAAAGCAAAACAGTTGACTGCGAAAATTCGAAATTCCCTTTCCCATAATACTGTTCTCCGCGTCTGTTTAGAATAAGGGAGTTTTATTCCCGGGAAAATGAATTCCCCGGGAACTCTTTTCCCCGGGAATATTTATAATTGGGGTGAATGTGTGTGTGCGCAGTAAAAGCAAACACTGAAAATAAATTGAAAAAGCATATACACGAGATAGATGTACACGAGTACACTAATAGTTATACACAAGTAGAAGGTGTACACGATGAAAGAAAGACAATGTCTATACTGTATTCAAGGTGTATATTGTATTAAAGGTGTCCTTTAATTTTGTTATACATTTCTGAGATTTTTGCTAGTTCACTCAACTGATCTATGTGAGATGGTTAATTTAATACAGTATGTCAGCGCTTAATTTAATACAGTATGTCTGTCTGTACTTTATGTTTATTATTTCCGCAATCATTAATATGAAATATAGTTCTGTGATCGATATATCATATAACTCCGGCGGATATATTAATATGGTGAAGAATATATTAATAAAGTTTGAATTAGTCAACCTTGACCGATATATTTATCAGGTTTGACTGAAACCTTTTTGTTTTTATAATTTTGCGACCTTCGTTTTAAGTAATTTATGCTGTTTTATTTTCTGGAAAACATGTAACATTGTTTCACATTATTTCTTAAAATTTGCAATTAGGCGGAGCTTTAAGACACAAATTAATATTCGTAAGGGATGGCAGTTTATTTTCTAATAAATTCACTATTTTGAAATTATATAATAGTGCATTTTTCCATAAAAAGCGCACAAAATTTTGCACTTTTTTACAAAAAAGAAAACAACATTAACTATTTTTTTAAGCCTTAGCTTTTTATATATATTTATTGTATTCACTCTTTAATATTTCGTCAACGTTTTTGTTTACTTTCAATGTTATCATTTTCAACTAAGTCACCTAATAACTGGTGACAAACACAATACACATGAGCACTGATGATGAAAGCGTTGCGGCTTTCGAAAACAGCTTTTCTGCTCCACTGTGTATATTGAATAACTAAAAACTGATGTTGACTTTCCTTTAGGTCTTGGAATATTTATCATGTCTTTCTGAATTTAAAACAAAAAATTTCAAACAATTAGCCTATAAATCTTAATTCGAAACAAAAAATTTTTTTATTGAAATCAAAAAAGTGATATATGAAAAACAACATTGTATAAGATTTTCTGAAGAAATTAACCAAAGATAACAACAAAATATTAAAAGGTGAAGGCAAAACAAATATTTAATATATGGATCTAAAGCTTAAAAAGATAATTTAAATATTTAGTCAGCTGTGACCGGTATATAGAACATTTTTGAAATGCTCTAAATACCGGTCAATGGGATAGCAGTTTCATCCTACAGTCGTTTCTGAGAGTGATGAAATAAATTTTGGATAGAATTTCCGTAAAGCAATCCTTAAGTCGTGGGAATTGGCAATGGCTACATTTGCCATCAAATGTCTTCATTTTCTAATAACTAAAAACCGTGTTGAAGGCAGTATTAAAAGTAAGGAAATGTAGGTGCTGTTGGCTGAAGTAGTAGAACACGAGACTATGAAGTGGAGGGTCGTGAGTTCGAGCCCGCGCTGAGTCATGAAATATTGTGTTGAATTCTTCTGGTCAGCATTAGTGCGTGGTTGTGTTAGTTGTTGCCGGCCTGTTTTCAATGATGAAGGCACTGGTCACTGGTCACTGAACATAATTGGCAACGACTGGCACGATCATGTACTTAAAGCAGAGTAACAGCACCCTCCTACTTCGTCGGTCCTGTGGCAAAAATTAGCCGGCGAAGTAAAAGGTTGAAATAGCTACAAAAAAAACTGTCTATTTTCTCATCTTTCCTAATCTGTCCCCTTAATACTATCCCCTCGTTTTCAGTTCCGGCGCAATGCATTGCATATATAGGGGTCATCCCCTAAGTGCTCGTCCAAGATAAAAAAGAAAAAAAAATTATGTTTTGCTCGCTTAGCCATAATCGTTTTTTCCTCATATGCGTATATTCTTCTGAAAAAGATCTTTCAGCAGAAAATGTAATTCTCGAATAGTATATTTCAGAGAAATAATTTCGCTGAATCTTCAAATATCGACATAATGACGGGTTCAAAAATTAGACCAGCATACGCCTACACGACATTTTCATCATTTTAAATATTTGGTAATTTCACTTACTTAAGACCATTTATATCATATATAAGTAAATATATAACAAGGTTCTTTCATAACGGTCTTAAGGTACGTTCATACTTATCAAATATTTGACCACAAAAGCGTAACCACTAAACACTAATAAAAAACTTTTTAATTCAAAAAAGTATTTATTGAGTTAAATAGTTTCCAATGATATTGGATTCCTGATACTGTCTACTAGTTTTGAATGAAACTGTTTTAATAAATAAACACGTATCTGAACAAAAGTATTTTTCATTAGTATTTACTGGTTACGCTTTTCGGGGCAAATATTTGATAAGTGTGAACGTACCTTTAGTCTTTCCATCTCTGCAACTATTATGCTAACTGGCAGGTATAATGAATTAAAATTTGTTTCTCTTACCTATTCAATTTCTTTTCACAGTTGTCGATTTCGTCCTCCAGACCTTTTTTCTGGCGCGATTTCTCAGCAAAAAAGTCGTTGAGTTTTTGCAATTTGTCCAAAATCACCTGCAGCTCGGCACGCTTCGAGTTAAGTTTTTCCATTTGAGAGGCCAAATCGTTTTCGGCCTCTGCCAAGGCCGCCTTTTTGGGCATGACAATTCTAGCCACTTTATCATAAACATCCATAGCACGAACCCAGTGGCACAAGCCCTCACAAGCTGTGGAAGCAGATTTGATTTTCTCTGGCACAAAATCACGGTCAGCAATATACCTGAAAGCCGAACGTTGAATAAAAATAAAAAAATCATGTGGCATTATTTCCTCGTCCATACTTGTCTCTAATCCTTTTTATTATGGCCGGTGGTATATTGTCCTTATCAAATGTTTTTAGGGATTCCAAGAATTTCATGTCGCTGAGCATGCGCAACGAGGTACCCCAATAATCTTCAATCATCTTGCCGCTAGCATCTGGCTTACGGTCTGGCTTCAGGCCCTTGATTACACACACCGCCTCCAGCACCAGCTTAACACCGTACGGAGGATTTTTCATAGATTTTACCACAAAAATATCGGCTGGCTTAAGTGTATTTAAAGCATCCAAAGCAGCTTCTAAAGCTGGTATTGCTTCGGCCAAATCACTTTCACAATCGTCCTTAATGGCCTGGGCGGCGGCGGCAGCTTCATTTGCAGCCGCCTCATCGGCACCAACAACTTCTTTCTTCTTTTCCGCCTCCGCTGTTTCACGTTCTATATTCACCATTATTTTTTCAGTTTCCTCCGACAGTACTTTTAATTTAGGCTGCAATTCATATAAATTTGCCTGCATTTCACCCACTTGACCGGCAGCAAAATCTAATTTCTCTAAGCCTGTCGTGTATCTGCAAAATAAATAACAATAACAAATTGCAGAACATTTTAATTAAGAGTCAATAAATACTCCCAACTCCTCCGCTCGCTTACCGGTCTCGCAATCTTGTTATCTCCTCAAGTTTTCTTGTATAAAACGTACGAAATGTCTTTAACATTTCCAAATATGAAGAGGGTGTCACATAATTTCTTCTCCCCAATTCAGTAAAACATCTGCAAGAGCAAAGACAAAGTGACGTGAATGCCATGCGATGCTGGGCAATTTTATTTAATATTCTATATGACATTTTGTGTGAATCTAAGGCCAGTTTCAAGCAGTTCTTTTTCATCTTGTTTCTCAACTTACTTTTCACTTGCATCGACAACGGATTTATTAAAATGCATTACACATTTTACCAATTCCGTTTCCAAATCACTCAATACAATTTCTTGTACATCCTCTAAACTTTTTCTGCTTTCTATTGATTCAAGTGACTTTTTGGCATCCGCATCTTCTACATCTTGTGATTGACCCAATTTCATGGAGCTAATAAAATATTCCGCAACACGTTCCAAAGCGTCTACCGGCCATGGCATGTACCTTGTTAAAAAGGAAACAGTAAACGAGTGTGTATGCATGTGTGTGTGTATGTGTGTGTGCGCACGTTCAAATTAAATGGTTGGAGTATGTGTGAAAGAAGATTTTACAAAAAAAAAAAAAAAAATATATAAAAAAGAACAAGGACTATTTAATGTGAACATTAAGAGTTGAAAAATTCGTAATATGCTTTTCGTTAAATGTAAAGCATTTTATATGCACGTCAGTTAATAATTTATTAAGCAGTTGGCTTTTCTATGCTTTGAATTTGTAGGATCTTAGCTATTCTGCCAAAATCCTTAAACACGTAGAGTTCTTCTTTGGTTTCGTGTCAATATTGTTGGTTTGGGAAAATAAATTGGTATCAAAAGACTGCAACAGATTTGTTTTTATAATTTCACCTCTTGCTTCTATTTAACATTGAGCTGATTCCTATTGCCCAAATATCAGTACCATGAGTTATTAATAAAAATTAATAAGAATAGATTTTAGAAATATTTATGAATATTTAGTTGACTCTTAACCATGCAGTCAATTATACAGATGGCTGCTCAAAGAAATGTTATGCTACCAGTAGCTTCTCTAACAGAAAATGCTTTTTTTTTAAACTGGTGAATAAATAGCTGAGTTCTAAGTTTAATACACAAACATAAACAAGTAAAAACGTTATATTCGACCGGGTCGAATCTTAAATACCCTCCAAATATTTAGTTAATCAAAATTCTATTTATATTCTTATGAAAATTAGCATTTTTGTGGTATTTGACTTAAGTGAACAAAGAAAAAATTAATTTTAATGCGATCGCTTCCAATGTGTTGGGGGGGAGCATAACTGAGATACCTTTCCGTTGGCATAAAATTTTACGTATTAATGTTATATATCAACGTTCAAATCTCTATGCCCGATTTTAAAACTCTATACAGGGTCACTCCGAGAAATGCCGTGCAGGAGACATATCACATAAAACATAACAACTTAAAAGCTGAGTTGTCAGGATAGTTAAATGTAGAAACAATTTTTGATAAGGTCATTTAGAGGTCAAAGGGGGGCGGGGAAGTGTAGGGCAGGGAAAGATGGGAGAACATATTATCTGCTTCGTAAAAGTTTATAAATTAAATTAAAGAATACAATTCGTTAAATATTTAGACTATTTTTATACCCTCCAAAAAAAATTATGGAGGGTATATTCACTTTGTCATTCCGTTTGTAACCCAGCGAAATATCCATCTGAGACCTCATAAACTATATATATTTTTGATCAGTGATGAAATCTAAGACGATCTGAGCATGTCGGTCCGTCCGTCCGTCCGTCTGTGGAAATCACGAGTGAGTTCAAACGAAAATTTGGTATAAATATATCTTAAAGGATAGCACAGGTTAAGTTGGGAGATGGGCTAAATCGGGCAAGAGAGAAAAAAGTTCCTCTAAGAAGAACTAAACCAACCCAGAAAAAACAACATAATTTTTAAAGTCTTTTGGTTATTTTGTTAAGCAAATGATATATTTTTATATCATATACGGTCCAACGCCTTAAACTTGGAGCCATTAAATAAAAATAAAAGAAAATTTTGACCCCGCCCGCAAAAATTGTGTAAAAATTTATCAAATTGTTTTACTTAAGCCTACATTCCGTAAAAATAACATTTTTAAGCTTTAATGACGAAGCTGAGAAGAAACCTGGTACTACTCTGCCCTACCCCCGCCTTCCCCTTCACCCTCTATATGACCCTACCAAAAAAAAAAAAAAAATTTTAAATTTTGTATATAATCATCCCAAGCATTTATTTTTAGAGCTTTATGACTGCCGATTTCTGCCCTACCCTCTCCTCCCCCTTTACCTCCTAAATGACCCTATCAAAAAAATTTTTTTTTTAAATTTTGTACACATATAATGATTCCAAGCATTTATTTTTAGAGTTTTATGACTACCTGTATCTGCCCAACCCCCTTCTCCCCCTTTGCCCGCTAAATGACCCTATCAAAAAAAATAAATTTTAATTTTGTATATAATCATCCCAAGCATTTATTTTTAGAGTTTTATGACTACCTGTTTCTCCCCTACCCTCTCCTCCCCTTTTGCCCCCTAAATGACCCTATCAAAAATATATAAAATTTTATTTTGTATATAATTATACATTAATATATATAAATTAATATATTATTATAAATTAATTTACTCAAATGGTCCTTTCTTTAATTTTTATGTAAATCACTAATATTACTTGCAGTGTCCCATAGGTGATGACCGTTACTCAAGCAATGCATTGTACGGGTATATTTAATTAAAGTCGCAAAAAATCAATTAAAAATATGTGTACCCTCCAAAAAAGAATTGGTGGGTATATTCACTTTGTCATCCCGTATATAACGCAGCGAAATATACCTCTAAGACACTATGAAGTATATGTTTTCTTGATCAGTGAGGAAATCTAAGACGATATAGCCACGTCCGTCCGCCCATCTGTCCGTCTGAGGAAATCACGATTTAGTGCAATCGGTCTGTCTCTTGAACCTTGAAACTTTATATAAATATATATTGAAGGATAGCACAGGGAAATTCTTAAATGGGCTGAATCCGGCTAGAGGGGAAAAAATCCCTTAAGAAGTACTAAACGAACCCCTAAAAGACAATATAATTTTTTAAGTTTTTTTTTTGTTGTAATTTTGTTAAGAAAATGTTATTTTTTTATGTCAAAGAAGGTCCAAAGCCTTTAACTTGGAGCCAGAAAATCAGAAAAACTAATTTTTGGACCTCGCCCCCTTTAGTAGGCGTTGATGTAACATATAACATGCAAAAATAGTGTAGATTCTTAACAAATATGTTTTTTTTAGGAGTAGGACCAGCACTCAGGGGATGACCCCTACATATGCAATGCATTGCGCCGGAACTGAAAACGAGGGGATAGTGGTGAGGGGACAGATTAGGAAAGATGAGACGATAGACAGTTTTTTTTTGTAGCTATTTCAACCTTTTACTTCGCCGGCTAATTTTTGCTACTGGGCCGACGAAGGTAGTTGCTGTTACTCTGACACATGATGGTGTCAGTCGTTGCCAATTATGTTCAGTGACCAGTGACTATACCTTTATCATTGAAACAGGTGGTGCAACAACTAACACAACCACGCACTAATGCTGATCAGAAGAATTCAACACAATATTTCATGACTCAGCGCGGACTCGAACTCAGGACGCTCCGCTTCATAGTCTCGTGTTCTACTACTTCAGCCAACAGCACCCATTGTATAATTTAAGCCTACATTCCTTAAATAATAAATCTTAAAGTTTTTATGACTAAGCTGAGATGTTCTCTGATGTGCCCTATCCTCTCCCACCTCTGCCCCCTAAATGACCCCATCAAACAAATTTTTTTTATTCTTAATAACCCCAAAAATTTACTTTTTAGTGTTTTATGGCAAAGGGGAGATGTCTCCCCCACAGCCCCTACCGGAGTGACCTCCACAAAACACAGGTTTTATTTCCTGTATATTTGGAGGGTATTTAAGATTCGACCCGGTCGAATATAACATTCTTACTTGTTCCAACTAAACAGTTTAATTTATCATTCAGAGGGCTACATTGTTTTTTACAATTTAAAAGAATTAAATTTTTCAAAACTTTATATCAGTACTGCCACTACAATTTAAAAGTTTAAACTTGGTTTTTCTTTTTCTTGTGTTGCTTTTTTTTCTCAGACATGTTGTAAAATCAGTAACAAAAAATTGCACAATGCCACATTGAGCTGATGTTTCTCATGCAGGATATAAAGAACAAAAAAAAAAAAAACAGAAAAAAGAACTACTAGAAAACAGGAAGGAACAAGAATTTTCTTTATAATATTTTCCTGATTTTTTATCTGAGCTGTCTCTCGTTTTTGGTTTTTGCCCTGATGTTGTAATTCTTAGAGGAAATGTAGTAAATATAGTTAAAACGGTTGTAAAAAAACCATTTAGTTCTAGATGAATATTTTTTTCTCTGCTGTCTTGAAGGGTTTTACATGTAAGATATGTTTAAAGTGGAATGACAAGATGTTTATTAATGGAAAATGTTCAAGAATATATTTGAAATATACAAAATAATTTTAAACCACGAGACAAACGTGGGAAAAAAAAAGAAAATATATTAAAATGTTTGTTGGTTTTACTTTCCATAATGACCTTTTAATGCATTTGCCATATATTTTTTTCCAATACAATTTCAAATAGCACAAAACCAACTCATAATAATGCCCAACATCGTTAAAACAAATTTCAAATACTTAACAAACTCAAAAGATAATAGAAAACTTTGGGGATATAATAAAGCGAGAATAATCTCACAAAACAATGAATATCAAATAGAAATGAGGAAAATAAATGTTCTTGCCAGTGGCACTTACCAATCGATTGTGCAACAGTTTATCAGCGATGGATACATTCGTATGCGTTCCTTAAACGATTCGCCGATGGGTGAAAATGCCAGTGCAACATGCAATTGTTCACGTATACGATCAATAAAAAACGATTGCACTTCACTTGGTAGGGAATCAATATTTTTACCCTGAAGCATTGCACAATTCAAGTGTTAAATTTGTAGTCAGTGGTTAGTGCAGTTGTAGTTAGAGAGTTTGTAGCACATTTGACTTACAATGAACACGCACACACACACACACAAATGCAAATTATTGTGATTTGCAATTGAATATGAAATGATTTTAAGGATAATGATGATATAATTGAGAAGCATCAAAAACAATATGCAAGAATGAGGCACCACAGGAGGAGAAACAGTAGCAGCCGCATCATTATCATCATCATTATCATCATCGTCGTCATCATCATCATCATCATCATAAACATCGTTCATAAGCAGCAAGTAGTTGTTAAATTTATGATGTTGCACAAAGCAGGATATGTTGCAGTTGTAGTGGTTGCATTGAAGTATTACAGTATTTATTAAATGTCGTTATTATTGTTGTTGTCGTTGTTATTGCCACAAAATTAGGAAATCACAGTGCATTGGAGCATATGCAAATAGTTCATAATGTCAATGAAATTTTGATTTTGCCGGAAATAAAACAAATTGAATTTTAGTTGAGAGTTTTTTTTTTGTTGCAGATTTATATAAACAACTAACACTCGAACTTAATGTTGTTTTTATAAAAAAAAAAAAATACTTTTGTGGTATTATTGTAGTCATTCACTCACCAATTGTTTTGCAACGCTCAGCATATTTTCCATTATGACTGCTTTATCCTCCAATTGATAAAGATTTGGTAAATCGCCGCAATTTAATATGCCATTAATATCCTCTATATAACTTTCGTCGGTGGCCTGCAATTATTTGTGAATGAAATTTAGATTTAGTAACTAATTAAGTGCTTGAAGTTATGTAATATGGGAATAATTAGTTTGCTGTAATTGTTTTTTTTCCATGTCAATATACTATTTAGCTTAGGTTAGGTTGAAGAGAGGGGCGTAAGCAAAGCTATCCTCATAGGCCTGTTGTGCGCTGTATTATAAGGAGTTCCCATTCTATTATAAGGAGCCTCCATCAAAAACCATCGAAACCTCCGAATTTGATTACGTTAAGAACCTAGTTCCTTCAATGTATCTTCCTAAGTCTCTCCAATTAGAACCCCTAATAAATTCCATATCCTGTATAATCTCCTGATAAAATGTTTGTCTCCTGACTTGACTAAAAGCTGGACAGTAGCATAAGTAGTGCTCAAATGTCTTGTCATCTTCCTGACAGGCCCTGCATGTTATATCGTCAACGATACCCATGCGTGCCAGGTGATCTCTTAACTCTCTATGTCTTGTTATTAAATTAACCAATCTCCGTAGTGCTGGCCTACTCAATGTTAGGATCTCCTTTGTCCTGTTACCCATCTGGGTTCCCCATAAAAATCTAGTCACCCTACCTACGGTAGAGTGCTGCCAATCTCCTGTATGCAATTCTATAGCCCATTGTTTAAATTCGTTCTTAAAAACTTGAAATGGCTTCGCTTTATCTAGTGTGGTGTTCGCCGTCAATGCTCCCATCTTTGCTAGTCTATCCGCCTCAATATTTCCAGGTATTCCGTGATGGCCTGGAATGCATATCATCTCAATGCTTCCATAATGCGTGTATGAGTTAATCTCATCCTTGCATTGTAATACACACCGAGATTGAACCGCATAATTTCTCAGGGCTTCGATGACCTTCCTACTATCCGTGAGTATACGAACCGGTAGTCTGTTATCGATTTGCTTTAACCATTTTATCCCTGCCGTAATAGCCGCGATCTTGGCTTGAAATATTGTGTTATGATCTGGCATGCGGAAGTATTTATGAAAGTTACGCCCCATGTCATAGAATCCTGCACCCTATCGGTTACCAATCTTCGACCCGTCCGTGTATAGGATAGTTATGAATGAGGTTCCTTGTAATTGCATCCTCCCATTCCATACCTTCTGATAATAATATTAAATACTATTTAAGTGCTTCTGTAATCTTGGAAACACCCTATTCATAATTTTTATGAATAGGGGGGAAAATGTTTATAGTTGATCTATACATCGGGAAGATAAAATTTCTAGGCTATCACGTGTTTGTCTGTTTAAACAAATTGGCACCCAACGGCAGCAAATTTTTTCAAGCAGAGAAATTTATAATAAGGATTGAGATTTCAAGTCCATAAAATATTTTCCTATCATAAAAATGTATTCTTATATATTCGACAATGTCACAGATTCAGATTCCAATTCCTTTCAGAAAAGGAGTTTATTCCGTATTTTGATTTTTCAGAAAACAAGGAATAATAAAAAACAATTAAGAACGTTATATTCGACCGGGTCGAATATTAAATACCCTCCAAATATTCCCCCAATTAGGGTGGCGAGGGGGTGGAGGGATAGTGCAGAGGAAGATCAGAGAACATGTTTCGTTCGTCGTAAAAGGTTATAAATTACATTTTTAAGGAATGTAGGCTTAAGTTATACGATTTGTTAAATATTTATATTATTTTTTCATATAATATTTAACTTCAACGCCCACTAAAGGGAGGCGGGGTCCAAAATTAGACTTCTATTGTGTTTTCCACAAATAGACGTAAGGGCATTGCTAGATTGTCTTAGACTTCATCACCGATCAAGAATATATATACTTTATAGGGTCCAATTCTTTTTGGAGGATATTAAAACTGTATTTTTTCGGGGCCGCTCTGGCAAGGGCCGTGGGGGAAACATTTCCCTTTTACCATAAAACACAAAAAATAAATGTTTTCGATAATTAAGTGCAAAAAAATTTTATTTTTTGTATAGGGTCACTTAGGTGACAAAGGGGGAGGAGGTGGTTAGGGCAGAGAAGGATCAGGTAACGTATCAGCTTCGTTATAAAAGCTAAAAAATTTTATTTTTAAGCAATGTAGGCTTAAGTAATAGAATTTGTTAAATTTTTACACTACTTTTGTATATAATAACGCCCACTAAAGGGGCGGGGTCCAAAAATTACCTTTTTTTAGTCTATGGCTCCAACTTTGACGCGTTGAACCTTCTTGGATATAAAAATATATTATTTGCTTAACAGAATTACAAAAAAAAATTTCAAAATTATTTATTTTTTTTTAGAGGTTGGTTTAGTTCTTTTTAGGGGACCTTTTTTCCCTCTGGCCCGATTCAGCCCATTTACGAACTTGACCTGTGCTACCCTTCTATATATATTTATACCAATTTTCAAGGTTCTTTTCGTTTGTACTGAATCATGATTTCGGACCGACAAACGGTCATGGCCAGATCTTGGATTTCATCACTGATCAAGAATATATATACTCGTATTTTATGGGGTCTCAGAGGGATGTTGTGCTGCGTTACGCACGGAATGACAAAGTGAATAAACCCTCCAATTCTTTTTTGGAGGCTATAATAAAAAAATTAAAACGTTCACATGTATTTAAGTATAAAAGAATATAAACCAAAAAAAATTGGCTTAGGTATAATAGAACAAAAAATACAGAAAAATGGGACATGTAGGAAATAATCAAACTGCAACACGGATATTAAAAGTACACTTCTCGTATGCAATTTCCTAATAAAACTGTTATCATATTCAACTAAGCCACCTAATAAATGGTGACAAACAAAAGTATACATGACTACTGAGGATGAAAGTGTAGTGACTTTCGAAAACAGCTGTTCTGCTCTGCTGTGTAATTTGAATAATTAAAACCTGATGTTGACTTTCCTTTGTTTCTTAGAATATATATCATGTCCTTCTGAACACACATTATTATTTAATACCTAAGCCAAAGTTTTTGGATTGAATTATTTTATATATAAAAACATGTGAACGTCTTCATATTTATTATTAGCTCAATCCACAGCTTAAATTTGTATGTAAGTCTTTTTTGTAATGAACACTCAATTCTGTTTCACCTATAAAAATAATACCAAAACTATGAGTACAGCATGAACACGTCTGCTACTCTTTTCAGCAGTAACTGCATTAGCATTCAACGAAATAATTTATAATTAATTATTTGATTTAACATTCCATAATAGCAAGACAACGACAGACAATGCTTCATTATAATAATCTGTTTACAATCTTAATGTATCTACTTACTTGTGAATCGGAGAAAAGAAATACGGTGTGATTTAAGTCAAATCCAGCGGTCATCAGTATCTTTTTTAAATCATCGTGCCAATCTTGTTGTGTATAAGTTTTTGTTACTTGTACCGTCATTAATCTGCAATCAGCAATGTGAGCAGCCAAACGACAGGAGCTGCGTCGACCAGAACCGCCCATGCCAACCATTAATATGTTACCGCGTGGCATTTGTAAAACACGTGAAACTCTAGAATACGAATTGGTGGCGAAAAAGAAAGTCGTAAAATAAGAATTATATAGAATAAAAAAATCTGAAAAAGCAATTGTAGGGAATGAAAAAATCTACATGCAAATGAATTGTTATCCATGTATGATGTGATGTACACAAGCATATACGAGTGCTTTAGCATGTACACATGTGTGTCTACAACGAAAATGTACATTTTAGGCTGTGCCTGTAATAAGGCAACAGAAAATTAGTTTCTTAATATAACATCGTACTTAATATTATTTTGGCTTCAGTAAAATGTGGCATTTGACTAAAACACAAAAAAAAAAAATTATATATAAAATTTTTCTTCGCAATTTTATTACTGCGAACCCTTTCCAGCATTCTAATAAATATTTACACACCATTTTTTAGCTATTGCTTGCCACATCGTATAACATACACACAAATTAAAAGGAAACAGAAAAAGACAAAATTCACATCTTGTACAACATCCTCTACCTTGATATGTGCTCGATGGCAAAGCGGAACAACACCAAATCCATTGGAGTACTGGAAAATGCATTGTAGTCACGTAAATAATAGTGCATAAGCTTTTCCAATTTATGATAGTTTTCGCATTCATCGTAGACTTTCGGCTCAGCATCTGGCTCCAAATAGTTTCCAAAGAATAAATTACGCAAATCATCATCAGTTAATTTTGCTCCAGGATGTTCCAAACGATCCGCGAAAGCAGATTCAAGGGAAAAACGTAAATGCGTTTTGCTGGCATAGGTGCACATTTCCAACAGATGGTCGCGATCAGTTTGATCGATTAGTCTGAAAAAAAAACAAATAAAAAATAGGAAATAAATATAGATTTTAGATAACAGCAAAATTTAAGACCATAATTTTTCTGGTCTGAATTCGTTAATAGTTCTTCTAATTATTGTCGGCCTGTTTCAATGATGCATGCATACCGACAGCCCTTGTCACTATAATGTGCTAAAAAGCGTATTGCAGCAAAAATAAAACTTTTTCAAAATGACATCTACTCTCTTTACCTACTTTTTCCTTTCGAAGCGATTTCTACAATCTACATGGTCAATTTATCTAAAATATTTATATGGAAAATTATTTAACCCTAGAAAGAAAATCATGCGAAAAATTAACGCTTAATTTTTAAAGAGCTATATTGTCATATTTTTTAAATTAATTGGGAATAAATTATGTGGATCATAAACAGACGGAGACAAAAAGTGCTAGTAGCTACAAAAAGTGCAAGTCATCATAAAAAAATGCAAGTCATTATAAAAAGTGCAAGTCATTATAAAATGTGCAAGTCATAAAAAAAGTGCAAGTCATCATAAAAAGTATAAGTCATTATAAAAAGGTCAAGTTATTAAAAAGTGCAAGTCTTCATAAAATGTGCAAGTCCTTACGAAAAGTCCCAGTCATCATAGAAAGTGCAAGTGATGATAAAAAGTGCAACTCATTATAAAAAGTGCAAGTCATTGTAAAAAGTGCAAGCCATTGTAAAAAGTGCAAGTCATCATAAAAAGTGCAAGTCATTGTAAAAAGTGCAAGTCATGATAAAAAGTGCAAGTCATTATTAAAAGTACAAGTCATTGTAAAAAGTGCAAGGGATTATAAATAGTGCAGGTCATTGTAAAAAGTGAAAGTCATTATGAAAAATGCAAGTCATTATAAAAAGTGGAAGTCATAAAAAAAGTGCAAGTCATCATAAAAAGTATAAGTCATTATAAAAAGGTCAAGTTATTAAAAAGTGCAAGTCTTCATAAAATGTGCAAGTCCTTACGAAAAGTCCCAGTCATCATAGAAAGTGCAAGTGATGATAAAAAGTGCAACTCATTATAAAAAGTGCAAGTTATTATAAAAATTGCAAGTCACATATACAAAATTTAGTGTGTTTTGCCAATTAACGTATGGCAAGTGGAAGTCAATGATGTGTTGTATTTTTACTGTATCAAAGTTTAAAACGTTCTTAGTTATCAGTTTCATAATTTCGTATGTCCCTACAATTACATTTAAATCAATTCAGCGGTTTGAGCGAAAAGGTAACAGACAGACCGACAGACTTACCTTCATATATATTATAAAAATAAGGAAGAATTGCAAGTCATTATAAAAAGTGCAACTCATTATAAAAAGTGCAAGTCATTGTAAAAAGTGAAAGTCATTATGAAAAATGCAAGTCATTATAAAAAGTTCAAGTCATTGTAAAAAGTGCAAGCCATTGTAAAAAGAGCAAGTCATCATAAAAAGTGCAAGTCATTATAAAAAGTGCGGTCATAATAAAAAGTGCAAGTCATTGTAAAAAGTGCAAGTCATGATAAAAAGTGCAAGTCATTATTAAAAGTGCAAGTCATTGTAAAAACTGTAAAGGACTATAAAAAGTTCAAGTTACTATAAAAATTGCAAGTCACCATAAAAAGTGCAAGTGATTATAAAAAGTGGAGGTCATTATAAAAAGTGCAACTCATTATGAAAAGTGCATGTCATTATAAAAAGTGCATCACTCAGAATGTCGTTTATGTACTTAACACTTTTTAATTCTATTAATGTTGATTCTTTTCCAAAATTTACAAACAGATTTTAAAACTGATTACTGAAGTATTTTATCTGGTTACTATCAGGGTTGCCACTCAAAATTTTTTTTTCCTACCAAATTTAATTTCAAAAACTACCAAATGGCATGTTTACCTACCAAAAAATAAAATAAGCAGTTATAAAAAAAAATAAACTTTATTTAAAAAAAACAAAACAAGTTTATACATAACAATGTTTATAAAAATAAATAACAATTCATTTGTAAAAGAAACAATATTTTAAGTAAAAAAATAAATAAGACTTCATTAGTAAAAGTAAAAATTTATATTATAAAATTCTTCGACCTTATTTTTTATTAATTTATAATGTTTATTTAAACGAAAGGTCAATTATTTTTTAATTTTTATATCAAATTACACAATTTTATATATCCCTGAAGAAGCTACACAAAGAAGTGGCGAAATATTGGAATAAAAACATAATTTTTATATAAAAATCAAAAAATAATTGACCTTTTGCTTAAATAAACATTATAAATTAATAAAAGTAAAACTCTTAAGTGTTTATTTGGAAAAAGGTTTATTTTTTAAAGTCTCTTTTTGCTGACCATATATAGTGCGAATCAGTCTTATTTATCATTCCCTTGCACGTCATAATATTATTCAATCAAACCAACCTGTCCATGATGCCATACAACGCACAGAGTAACAGAGAGCCGGCAAGATTGATGTAACATCAAAAAGATGGCCATTAAGACCGAAAAGTTGCCACTTGTTATTACTGTCGCCTCTATGATGCATACAAAAGCTGATGACTAAAAAGCAATCATAGATGAAAGCTGATTATTAAAAATCATGCATGGATGAAAGCTGATTAGCGTGAAAAAAATATTAAAACTGAAATTGAAAAAAACTACCAAATTCACGACACAACCTACCAACCTACCAACGCATTTCAAAAGTACCGAATTTGGTAGGAAACTACCAAAAACGGCAACTCTGGTTACTATGCGCATTTCATCACTGCAGCTAATGCAGATCTTCAGCGAACCTTTAAATAACATCTCTTAGAATAACTAAAGATATTACTTCAAACTTTAACTCGATTGAATCAGAATCTAAAGCAAATACTCAGAACAAGAACCCAATAGCCACTTACACCTTTTTTTATTTTGTTACTTTATCATTTTATGTATTTAGTTCAGAAGCGGCCTCCATAATTGACTCATCTAAAAACACTTTCAATAAGCAATTTATATTAAAAGCACAAATATTTTTTTTTAGCAATTATCATAAAAATATTCTGGGCTGTTTGTTGACTGTCTGATACAAGAATCAATCATATGTGAACTGCAAATAAATGTGTGGAATACTTATGTGGTTTGAGTTCCATGTATCTAATTCAATTTGTTGCTCGGACGTTTCGACAGTTTGTATTAAAAACTAAATGACAGGTACTTATTTCAGTGTATCATAAATTCAGTCTCTGACTGAAGAGTTAAATTATAAAATTCTGGTATAATATCCGCTTTCAAATTGTTTACGAACGAAACTTGCCGCAGATGTACAGAATATGTGAAATACACAATAATAAATTCGTTAGAATTTCAGCCTTCCATATTTGAAGTCCTTTTTTTATTTCTGGTAATAATCCCTAATTAAACGGTAAAACAATTGGAAATCATTTTTTCACTCAAATTGAATTTTTTTTAAAAATTCTCACATTGTTGTGTTATTTAAGGCAATATTTCTACGGCTTATTGGTTTGTATGGTAATAGGACTTCTGACGCTAATATTACACAAATACAAAATGCCATGGCAAAATTTTAAATACATAATATTTTTCTAAACAGTACTTGGCTAATAGAAGCACTAACATAAATATATGCATTGTACGAGATAATATTGATACAAAAAACACACACACGCACACTCACTCACACACAAACGGATTATAAAGCAGTAAAGACAAATTAATATCAAGCGTAATACAAAAGGTAACTACATTATCATTTCAAAATTATAATAGCGAACAATTGGACAATATAATATGTAGTCACATATGAATTTCTGTTCGCACTCTGGCATTGAAATTATTTTATAGTGCACATGTATGGGTAAATTAAATACTTGCGCCGCAACTCCTGTTCCAACTCCATCCACAAATCCTTTTGTCATGTAGCAGTATTACAATGTAAACACACACTCATACTCATTCTAATTTTAACGGAAGCTTATGACATTTTAATGTCTCTATTATTTAACGACAATTAAAAGTAGCTAAATATATACTAATATGTATATGTGTTGTGTGAGTGTGTGTAGAGTGTACATGAATACAATTTAAATAAATGTTCTTTTCTGGTACTTTTTACTTCTCTCTCTTTTTTTTTTGGTCAAAAGTTATCAAATGTTGAACACAAAAGGACAATTAAACAAAACAACAGAAAAGTGGACAATAGAACAAAATGTACATCACACCCTCATACACATGTATGGCAGGACAAGTAAAAAAGGATTTAAAATAAAGGCCAAAAGCTTATAAATAACGCAATTCATTGTTTTGAACATAAATCTATATATACATATGTAAATTCCAATGTACGAGGGTGGTTGGATTGACCAGAGCCATTGATTTTTTTTTTAAGAATGAACCTAAAGGCTCTTGTTTAATTGCTTTGTAACTGCAAAATGCCGGTTAAGCTAAAATTTTCTTTTTCAAATAGATCAAAACGAGTACTAAAGCTTCCAGGACATCAATGCATCGGTTAAATAACAGTGTGGCAAGGACTATAGTAACCAGTTTCAAAATCCTTTGGTTAAATTAACCGCTTCTTCAGGACATGAATAATATATCTTAAAATATCTTGACCTTCACAAACTAACGTTGTCTTATAGAAAATTCGTTATAACTATTGATATTAAATCCAATAAAGTCCTATATTTTCAATATTAATGCTCTACTTCAATCTAAACCAAAAATAATTAACAATTATTCTACTGCAACATTTACTCTTTAATTGAGTCCATATTCATTTTATTGCCATAAATGTCTTCCTGTTCAAATATAAAAAATTTAGTGTATTTTGCCAATTAACGTATGGCAACTAGAAGTTGATGATGTGTTGTATTTTTACAGTATCAAAGTTTAAAACGTTCTTAGTTATCGGTTTCATAATATCATATGTCCCTACAATTTCATTTAAATCGATTCAGCGGTTTAAGCGTCAAAAGGTAATAGATGGACCGACAGACTTACTTTCATATATATTATAAAAGTAAGGAAAAAGTGCAACTTATTATAAAAAGTGCAAGTGATTATAAAAAGTGCAAGTCATTAAAAAAAAGTGCAAGTCATAAAAAGTGCAAGTCATGAAAAGTGCAAGTCATTATAAAAAGTGCAAGTCATTATAAAAAGTACAAGTCATTATAAAAAGTGCAAGTCATAAAAAGTGCAAGTCATAAAAAGTAAAAGTCATTATAAAAAGTGCATGTCATAAAAAGTGCGAGTCATGAAAAGTGCAAGTCATTATAAAAAGTGCAAGTCATAAAAAGTTCAAGTCATTATAAAAAGTGCAAGTCATTATAAAAAATGCAAGTCATAAAAAGTGCAAGTCATTATAAAAAGTGCATGTCATAAAAAGTGCATGTCATAAAAAGTGCAAGTCATTATAAAAAGTGCAAGTCATTATAAAAAGTGTAAGTGGTTATAAAAAGTGCAAGTCATAAAAAGTGCAAGTCATTGTAATAAGTGCATGTCATAAAAAGTGCAAGTCATTATAAAAAGTGCAAGTCATTATAAAAAATGCAAGTCATAATAAAAAGTGGAAGTCATTATGAAAGGTGCAAGTCATTATAAAATGTGCAAAACATTATAAAAAGAGCAAGTCATAAAAAGTGCAAGTCATTATAAAAGTGCAAGTCATTGTGAAAAGTGCAAGTCATTATAAAAAGTGGTAGTTATAAAAAGTGCTATTCGGTGCTCAAAATATCTCTATGCCAAATGTCATCTAAACCGGTTCAGCGGTTTGAGGGTGAAAAAGTAACAGACAGCCGGACAGAGTTCCTTTCATATATATTATATTAGTATGGAATATTATATTGATAACTGATCTCAATAATGCTATTGATTGCGATAAGCTCAATTAAGGTGTATGCATGAGCACGGTAAAGTTTTTTTCGCCAAGGATACAAATAATTTATTTTTTATTAATCAGGTTTTATTTTTCCACATTTGTTTCGTAGTCATTGGAAAGGTCTGTTTGGAATTAGTTTTTTGTTACGGAATATATTGACATTATTGAACTGCCCTCGTTCAGAAAGATGTTTCACCACACCAACAACTAGAAAACTACTTATTGTCTCTGTACTGTTTGTATATGTTTTCATCGTCTATGGTTTTTGTTATTGCTCGTTTTTACTGCGATATACTATCTATAAATGCCAACACATACACACATTTATAATAAACTTAAAAACACCTAACCGAACACACTCATAAATACTTATCAACACATAGAGCCGCAATTAAAAATACTATAAAAACATTGCCTCTCATCCACACACACACACACAGTCACACACACGTCCACCCACAACGGCAAGTGCGACATGAAGGATAAATACATATAGGAGAATAAAACAACAGCAGCCACTCCGCTCGTACACAATACACAAACAAGCAAGTGCACGAGTATAAATAGATTTCATACGTACCGGTCGTAAAAAACACGATACGTTTCATGAGCCCACAGACGGCCAAGTTTTTCTGGATCTTGTAAACGTTTTGCTGGCACCAAAACAACACCCTGAAAAACACGGGTTATATCACGTAGCGAAAACGTATAATGGGATTTGGCAGGAGTTGGTAAAAATATTCTCATTGCTGAACGATAAACACTGACCATGGATTCGGCGAGACCCTGGATATGGTACGTTAAGGTTTTCAGTTATTTGTTGTTGGGTTGTTTTTGTTGCATTTCATGAAAAAAAGAAGGAAGAGAAGAAATAAAAGTAATAAATGGTGAAAAATAAAAGATTTAAGAAATACACAATAGTTTCATTTAAAATCTACAGTTTATTTCTATTTAATGTGGAAGAAGTTTTTGCATAAAACTGTACGTTATTCTGGAGTGATATTGGCAGCGTTTCTAGGGAACATTGAGACACTAAAAAGTCTTTCATAAAAACAAAAACTCTTAGTTCTTGTAAATAAAACTTGTAAAAAATTAATCAGAAAAAATTAATGGAAAAAATTTGCTTTAACGTATGCAGATTTTTACTGCTGACAATTCCTCTAAAATTTCACTAGAAGTTTAAAAATTCACTGAACGTAAAAACTTTCATTTAGTGATTATTTCTAAAGAAACCGCACATTTTTAAGTGGCAAAAACTTTATATATAAAAATTATTTTTTTTTTTGTAATTTTTTGATCATTTGAAAATGCTGACATTTTTAAGATCGATAGATCTTAAAATTGTAGAACATAAAAAAATTTATAGTTTAAAAAATATTTTATTCAAGAGATCAATACGTGACACTGGCATTTGAAAATAATTTCGGGCATACGGTCACTGCGGCTGTTCTAGGCGAAACGCATTCTGAAAGTCGAATTCGGGCTACTTTTTTGAACATAGGTGCCCGTATTCCGCATGTACTATCATAAGCCATTGGTTTCATGCATGCCTCGGATCATAAGATCCGATATACCAGATTCTTAAAACTCCGGATAAAACCAACAACTTTTATTTCGTTTTTATTTTTTTATTTATTTGTTTATATATTTTTATTTATTTTTTATAAGCGGAAATTTGCAAAAATATTTTATTTATTTTATATTTTTTGAAAAAAAAATTAGTTTTTTCTTTCAACAACTCCAAGCGGTCAGCCCCAGCATTTTGTTTAATAATATTATAGCTACAGCAATTGCACGGAAGTTTCTCCAATTAATCTCTTGCCGTTTAACGTGGCTGTGAACTTTTTAATGAACATAAACAAAGGCATTGCCACAGCAGCCATACCTCTCGAAAGGATGTACATAATGTACAGGAATTAAATCCAATAAAAGGCCTCTGTATGTATTTAAGGTTGGAGCATAAAATTGTGCATAATAAACTGGAACTGACATCTTCAAATTGAGTTATAAAATGCACGATATCAATTTTTATTATTGTGGCGAGTATTGTTGCAGGCAGTTTTAATACGAAAAAATAAAAATGAATTAAACGAAATATATTCATACACATCAACTCAAGTACAAAAGCCAGCTCTCCCACACACATGCACCTGCAGTCTTATCAACTCACTGTAAACTCACTGTAAAGGTAATATCGTGTATCTTTAAATGACTTTTACTCCTTGGCAAGCCTTTGGAGTTCTGTTGTGCTTGCTCACTTAATTTTATGTGATAATCTGGATGTCTGGTCATGCACTGCATTTTTTTCTTCTTTATTTGTTTATTTCTTTTTATTTTTTTGGCATTGTTTGGAGAAAGTGTAGTGGCTGGAGTTGTAATACAGAAAGAAGTGCAGCAAAGTACTGAATTTAGTTGACTGCATGTAAGTTCGATAAGTGCTAATTAGTTACTGGGTATAAGGGACTGTTGTTCAGGGACTTAGTACTACTACAGGGGAGAGTTAATTAAAATAAGCAATTGATTACGCGTCGGGGATTATATTATTTTCATTTAAAATATCTGCAGATATTCTGCAAAATAAAATATGTCACTAAATAATGAATTAGATCTGGGGCCAAAGTACGGCATACGATTCGAAACGAAATTTCAATACAATTTATATACAAATTTCGATCGATATCGGATGCCGTAATATGGCCCCAGGTTGCGTACTTGATCTCTATTAAATTGTTTTTTAGTTCATTCGTATGCGCTTCAGTAGCAAACAATTTTGATGAAGAGCCCATATTACCAGCGTAATATTTCTGCTAAATTTTATATTAACAAAGATCATAAAGACGAGTGCTCCGTTATCTGAAGTAACGCGAGACTACGAAGCCGAAAATTCCAAGTTAAACGGCACATTCTGTCATGATTATATTATTTTTCTGCATTCGTGCATGGTTTTGTTAGTTCTTGTCAGACTGTTTCAGTGGCGAAGGCACTGGTCACTGAGAATAACTGGCCGCGATTCACTCTATGCTGTACTTAAGAGTAAAACAACAGCAGCCTACCCTGTAGACCAAGTGTGCCCAAAAGTTCCTTATGGAAGAATAAACACCAATACATTGAAAGAAAACCTAATTTTTATTCAATATTTCTTGTTGTAAAAACAAATGCACACAAAACGATATCATACGCTAAACAAAAACAAAGTCTTCACTGATGATTGCTGTCGTCAATGTTTACCAGCAAACCTTAGGAAAGTGTTGTTGCTTTCCACTTGCTTTTATAGAATGAAGAACAACAAAAAAATATCAGACAAAGTTGTTTGAGTATTAAAACACACAGCCTATAGCTAAGCGCTTTTACAAGAACAAATGAGCATCAAGCGCATAGGGCCTGGGCACTCTTGCTGTAGACCCTGTAGCGAAAACTCGCCAGCGTAGTAAAGAACAAGTTCGTAAACAAGAGTCATTCGGTGCTAAATCTAGAGAATAGGACGAATGAGGGTGCAATTTGTAGCCCAATTCAAAGTTTTTTGCCATGGAAACTGCGCATGTGCGCACTCTTGCATGGTGAGCAACCGCAACACCCATCTTGCGGAAGGTTTTCTCATGCACAAGTGATCATTCAAAATTCAAACCACTGAGTCATAAGGGCTGCCTACGGGTCCACAATCTCGCTCCCTCTCAATCTCTCGTCGCATAAAATTATATTGTGAATTTTTATACCCTCCAAAAAAGAATATGGTGGGTATATTCATTTTGTCATTCCGTTTGTAACGCATCGAAATATCCATCGGAGACCCCATAAAGTATTGGGTGTTTTTTATTGCGGTATAGAATTTTAAGTTGGCATCACTTTTTTAACTGGCGGGCATTTGTCAATTGGCCACCAAGATCGTGTGATTTGACACCATTGGATTATTTTCTTTGGGGATATGTGAAGTCGCTCGTCTACGCCAACAAACCAGAAACGTTAGGGGACTTGGAAGCCAACATTCGTGGCGCTATTGCCATCATACGGCCCCATATGCTCGAAAAAGTGGTTGAAAATTGGACCTGTAGAATTGGCTTTATTCGAGCCAGCCGCGGCGGCCACATGCCCGAAATCATATTTAAACATTAATGGCATAAAATTATCCTTTCAATAAAGCCATTAAAACGATTTTCTTGTGTTTTATTTCAATTCGAAGTTCTATACCTTTAAAAAAAACACCCTGTATATATATATATTCTTGATCAGTGATGAAATATAAGACGATCTGAGCGTATCCCTCCGTCTGTGGAAATCACGACTCAGTGAAATTTGTTATAAATATATCTCGCACAAGTTAAGTTTGGTGATGGGCTAAACGGGCAAGAGGGAAAAAAGTTCCCCTAAGAAGAACTAAACCAAGCTCTAAAAATAATATAATTTTTAAAGTTTTTTTGTAATTTTGTTAAGCAAATTATATATTTTTATAACAAAGAAGGTACAGCGCGTTAAACTTGGAGCCATAAAACAAAAACAATAATAATTGTTGGACCCCGCCCCCTTTAGTGGGCGTTATTATATGCATAAGTAGTGTAAAAATTTAACAAATTGTATTACTTAAGCCTACATTCCTTAAAAAATAACATTTTTAAGCTTTAATGACGAAGATGAAACGTAACCTGGTACTTCTGTGCCCTACCCCCTCCTCCTCCTTTGCTACCTAAATGACCCCATAAAAATTCTTTTTTTAATTTTGTATATAATTATCCCAAACATTTATTTTTAGAGTTTTATGACAAAGGTGAAATGTCTCCCCCACAGTCCTTGCCGGAGCGGCCTAGCCAAAATACTGTTTTAATACCCTCCAAAGAGAATTGGACCCCATAATGTATATATAGATATATATATATATATATATATATATATATATATATATATATATATATACATATATACATATATATGTATATATATATACGTATATTTTTTAAAAACATATATATATATACATATATATATATATATATATGTATATATATATATATATATATATATATATATATATATATATTCTCGATCAGTATTGAAGTCTAAGACGATCTAGCAATGCCCATACGTTCGTCTGTGGAAAACATGATATTGTCGATTTTTGAACTCCGCCCCCTTTAGTGGGCGTTGACGTACGATATTATATAAACGAAATCTGTCCCACCCAGTTAAACATTTTAAATTTACTTACTAAATATTTAGAGGGTATTTAAGATTCGATCCGGTCGAATATAACGTTTTTACTTGTTTTCAATTATTTTGGATGTAGAAAACTCACATGGGCGCCCAGTACTTTCAGCATCTGCTGTGTTTTATCGGCCACACCGAAATTCAGTTAAGCACTTCATTGCCATGGAAATGAATGGTGCAGCCCCCTTAATATATATCAAGCTTAGCCTTGTTTTGAGTTATGGGTTTCTTTTCGCCAAAATGTAATTCTTAATTTTTCATTTTATTCTCAAAACGCGCGGTATTTGCTATCAATGGTTGCGAAATATAAACTAAATGACTTAGCTTGCTGAAAATTTGACAGGAGTGAAGTGTTAGGAGCCTGTTGACAGGAACAGTGCTGCCATTTCAATTAAGAGGCAGGAAATTCAAAAATTCACTGAAGGGCAACTCTTTAAAGAGTACGAAATAGGAATTAATAAAATAAATATTTTTTTTTTAAACATTCACGCTTTTTTTTCTTTAGCAGACTTTGTATGTTCGAGCTTAAGGCGAGCATACATTTATTTCGTTCCACAATTTTTAATCATAAAGAGAAAACTGTACGTTTAACGACCAATAAATAAATCTACTCCTTAGGCGTTGTTTATTTCAACTATTCTTAAACTCTATTAAACTCTCTTTCCTCATAACTCATATGGGCCATAGTTAAACTTGTTTTTCTCATTTTAATCACACATTAACGTATTGAAGAAATTGTATTAAACTCTACAGTACTTACCCTCGATAATAAAGCCACCTTGTCGGGATAACCGTTGGCAAAGTGCCAATCTCCTATGGCTGTAAATATTTTAATGATTGTAGTATCCTCAAATGCATCAACACCCACCACGAACGTATGGCGATAGAGACGTGGGAAAATAAAATTGCTGCCGCCTGGCATACCCATTGCTCCCAAAAAGCACTAAAAGTGTTTCATAATAAAAACAAAAAAGTTAACAGAAAACTAAAATTGTATTTCTTTTCATGGCGGCATTTAAAAATACTTCAATAAAGAAGTCATATAATACAAGAAAATAACACAAAAACACACAAACACACTAACACACTCACACACTATATAAATATATTTGTTTTTATAGCGGATACTTATTTGTATTTGTGTGTTCTTGATTAGAATTTTAAATTCATTTTGTGAATTAAATTTCCCACACATACCAAATCAGCTAATTCGATTTTAGTGGTGTCCGCCAGATCCGACCAATAGCCGTGGTCCAACCATTGACGCACTAGTTCCAAAGGCGGCTGAGAGCCATAAGTGTCCTTGCTAGGCATGGCTAGGTCATCACAAAATATGAGGCACTTAAAAAAAAATTTTAATTATTATTTCTCACTTAATAATTTTGAAATACCTTTTTTCCCAGTGGTGGTCCGTATACTCCTTTCCTTCTTCTATCCAATTTCGACATTATAGTCTCCTGCACCAGTTGAGCTGTGGTTCTTGCCGAAAAGTTCACTGTGTTTACAATATTCGCTGATTTGGGCATTGCCAATAAATTACTTGTTACAATGGCACTTTTGCCGGTACCAGTTGGTCCGATTACCAACATCGGTAATGATTTGGCTACACAAAACTCTTGCCAATAGGTTAAATAGCCCGATTCGTTGGTAGGCACAATGAGTTCGGTTATTTGAGCACCTGCGGGAAATGATAGTGTACCGAAAGAATCATCACTCGACTTTTGCCACGTCCACCAATTCTCCTGTTCATCGAAACGATAATCCATAAAGGGTAATTTTTCGGGGAATATTTGCCCGCGATTTAGAGAAAAATATTTTGGTCTGGGATAGTCTTCATTCGAGCCGTATAATATTTTGCGCAACAGTATATCAAATTGTTTGATGGCTTTCACTAAACAGAAAATGGTGAAAAAAATAGAAAAGGAATTATGTTTAATCGAACTAAAGAGCTCCAGGCACATGCCATCATTAACTGACATACGCCTATAATTGAGATTGTGTTTAAAGGAAAATCTTAAAGGCATCAATTATGTAATTTTATTAATCAAATTCATGACTGAGAACGTGATCGAAAGAACGCTCTACAACTTCGTGGTCATTGGAGTATTTTTAGTTTCTCCAAAATGATGTTAAGGATTTCGACAGGAATGTCCACCTGAAACATTTTAGAGACGACAAATCTGTCAATTTACTGTCGTTTTTGCAGCCCCTTGAAATCGATATCAAAGTAAAGAATCGGAGCTCAAAATGATACGACGTCATTCTAAATTTAAGGCGGCAGTCCGTCCAAAGCGGACGACCATTTTTTGGCATTCTCGTGATGAGGATATTATATGGACGAGATTTTTGAGAGATGAACCCAACGTGAAAAGGCACTATTCACTTCAAAGTAAATACAAATTCACGTGTGGCGCTCATACAAGAAAAAAAGCAGTTTGAGTCCGATCACAGGGGAGATGTGTAAACATCTAGTAATGAAAAAGCTATTAATCAGCTGTTTACTGAAATGTAATTCATGTAGTTATTTTACAGAAATGGCTTTCGAGCTGTACAGCGGTAGCACAATTATATGTTAATGAAAATTAGTAGCCACTATTGCACACTAGATGGTGCTTATATGCAACTGTTAGTTTGGCAAGTTTAGTTTTTTTGTTTTCCTTATTTTGCTTTGTTTTAGTAAATTTCTTATTAAAAATGCAAAAAATCTTTTTATAAGTTATTAAAATTAAATCTTTTTGTACTCATTTAATTATTTGTTTTTATTTGCCTACGATAACATAGTGTACGACTACTACTATTGCGCACTAAACTTGTGTCCAACTAGCTCATTTCCTTAGTTTTGACAAGAACCTTTAATCAAACCTACGTAATTTAAATGGGTTTGATTAGCGGCTCTTGTGAAAACTAGACTTGTGTCCAACTAGCTCATTCGCTCAGTTTTGACAAGAACCTCTGATCAAACCAATTTAAATTACATAGGTTTGATCAGAGGTTCTTGTCAAAACTGAGCGAAAGAGCTAGTTGGACACAAGTCTAGTGAAAACTGAGCGAATGGACTTGTTGGACACAAGTCTATTGCACACTAGATGATGCTGAGTGTATTTCTATGCAACTGTTAAGTTTCTCTGTACTTCTTGTTGTCCGTATGATTACACTAATACACTCATATATATCTCACACCGATTTGATCTTACTCTAAATTTGTGATTGTATTGTGAAAAATATTTTTACCCCCAGCGTATAGATGTTTAATAAAATTTGTTTAAATAAGAATTGTTATCACATTCAACTAAGCCACCTAATAAGTGGTGACAATACACATGAGTACTGATGATGAAGGTGTTGCGGCTTTCGAAAACAGCTGTTCTGCTCTGCTGTGTAAGTTGAATAATTAAATACTAATGCTAACTTTCCTTTGTGCCTTGGAATATTTAACACAAATTTCGAACAATTAACCTATAATAAATTAATTAATAAATAAAAATTTTCGTTTGGATATTTATATTGAAGCAGCAATAAAAAAAATCAAAATTTGTTTTTGTTTCAATATGAATACCCAAAAGACATTTTTTATTCTTTTTACAAAAGCTGGCAGTTAGTCTTAGTCATGTGGACTCCATGAAACTTCTTACTCACCTTGCAAATGTGAACAATATGCCCAGGCAAAACAGAAAAGGAACATCTGCTGAAACCATATTTGGGTGAACACCTTGTGCTTCTCCAGGAAATGCAAAAAGAAACGGGAGAACATCTGCAATAAAAATACATATTTTTTAAAGTTTTTTTGCGAATACTGATGGAATCAGGAACACAGGTTTCATGTGATAATTGACAATCAGATCAGATCAAACATGATTTAGAAGTTGGCGTATGTGTTTTCATTTTAGACATGATATGAGGATTAATTACTAGTGCAAATTTGAGCCGCGAACGGGAGTATATGTATTTCTTTTCAAAACTACGTCTAGATTTCTACACATTCTGCTAGGTCGAGTTTTTAATTTCATTGGATTAGGTTACTGGCTACACTTGGCAATTAGAAACGTTTTACTGCCCAGAGAAGTTTTAGTAATAATGATCCTGAAAATCCAATATAGCGTTTCAGAAAGCATGAGAAAAGCCTTGATGTTGCTACATACAACTGAAGGCATTGAACTGCAAGTGACAAATGAGGGAGCTGTTGGCTGAAGTAGTTAACACAAGACTATGAAGCGGAAGGATAAGAGTTCGACTCCGCGCTCAGTCATGAATATTGTGCCGAATTCTTTTGATCGGCATTGGTGCATGATTCTCTTAGTTGTTCTCAGCCTGCTTTAATGATGAAGGCATATCGCTGGTCACTGAATAACTATCATGTACTAAAGAGTTCATCGGACCTATAGCAAAAAATGTTTGCCGGCGAAGTAAAAGTTTTAAATAGTTACAAAAAAAAACTATCTATCCTCTCATTTTTCTTCATTTGTCTTCTCAATATTATCGTCTAATTTCCACTTCTGGTGCAATGCACTCACTGCACCCGAATTTAAATATATATATATATATATATATATATATATATATGTATATATATATATATATATATATATATATATATATATATATATATGTATATATATATATATATATATATATATATATATATATATATATATATATATATATGTATATATTACGAGTCCTAGTCCATGCAGAGACACTGATGGAATGTGTGTGAATGTCCCTTTTCACAATAACATCTCTAGTATTATTTTCTCAGACCAGATTATTAATTCTTATTGCAGTTTTTGGTTAAGGCATATATATCTCTTTAAAATGTGGTAGAATTTTTAAATAGAAATGTCAAGCCCCTTACAGAATAACACAATATATTGTCGGTTCCCATTTTAGAGTCGATTGCAAAAGCTGCCCCTTAAATGTAAAATAAATATAAAATAATATATCATGTTCAACTAAACGACCATGAGTATTGATGATGAAAGTGCAGCGGCCTTCGAAAACAGCTGTTCTGCTCTGCTGCTTAAGTTGAATAATTACAAACTGATGTTGACTTTCCTTTGTGCCTGGGAATATTTATCATGTCTTTCAGAATGTAAAACAAAAATTTCGAACAATTACCCTATAAATCTGAATTGAATTTAATAAATTAATTTTGTGGTTTAAATATCAGATGTTTTGAGTTTAATCAACCCACGTCGATATAACACTCGTGATGCCATGATGTTTAATATCAGAGAAAATCCTGTCAAAATTTAGATAATTTTATTTCATTTAAAACTATCAAATTCTGCAAATAGTTTCCTTAAAAAAATAATAATAATGCTAAAGGGTGTTTTTTAGCGTACCACAACCCCAGAAATTTTTAATCAAAATAATTGTTCTATTCGTCAAACTCATCGTGATCTTCTTCCATTTTATGGCGTGCATAATCGTCCTTCAGAGCGGCTAATTTGAAGAACAATAGATCGTTTTCGGACCACATTTACTGTTACTGATAATGTCTATCCCGTGAGTGCGCACTGAAGAAGCTGTAGCCGCTGTACAGGAAAGCATTGAAGATGATCCTAATCAATGAACTCGTCGCCGTTCTCAGCAACTGGGGTTGTGGCCTTCCACTTTATGGAAGATTTTTTTAGTTGTTGAAAATTGGTGTTTCAGATTTCGCCTTCTACGCGAAATCATATTTAAACATTAATTTCATAAAATTTTCTTGTGAAAATCTTGTTATGCCTACAAAATACCTGATACTGATGAATAGCGGAAATTTCCACCATCTTCTGGCTGTTTTGTAAAATGTCTAAAGTGGCCGGAATGAGCCACTGTACCATCTCCTCAAACAGTGTCATATAGATTTCATTCAAGTTCACATTCGTTTGCAAGGTGTTGGTGAAGCTCTTGTGCAGGGCTTGCCAACCCAACTGTGATGGTTCCATATAAATCATGCCACAACGAGACACGGTGGCTGGCGAAGCCTGTTCCAAATCGGCTGGTTCAAACATCATATTCATCAATTTGGTCATGGTTATTATTTCGCCCGACATTAAGCACAATTTCTTATTATCATCCAGCACCGTGTTTAAATTTTCAATCCATACGGCATCGACGGGGCCATCAAAGAAAATCCAGTAACGTTCCCGTGGTGAACCGGTGGCGAATTCGCGAAAAGTTTTCGCCAATACTCCATCATACCATTCATGCGAAATGGGATCAAAACGGCCATACAACTGGCCCATGGTTATGGCTTTGGGATTGATAATGCGATAGTTGGTGGGGTACTCACGCAAAGTGGCCTGCTCATCAGCCGATACATAACGCAGAACTTGGGCCAAAACCTTAAGATTTTATTTTTATTTTTTAACAATAACGCTTTGAACAATCTAATGGTTTTACTGTTACCTGCCAAGCTGTGGTCTTGCCTCCCATGGCACCGCCCACCACCATTAGGCCATGTCTTACCAGCAGCATTTCATAAATTTGTAAAATTTTCTCCACAAACCAGGGTGTGGCCTGGAGATTTCTATCGTCTAGTGTTTTCAACAACCACTTCATTATATCCTCACGAGATGGCTGCAAGATTTAAGGATTTAATTAACTCGCCTAAAGGTTTAAAAAGTTTTATAGATTTTAATGTTTAAAATGTTTTTATTTTTACTTTTTTTTTTGTTTTTGCTTTAATAGCTTCGACAATTTGTTGAGCGTTTTTTAATAACTGCTTGGTTTTATTGTTGGACAAGAAAACAGTAAGCATAAAAATAAAATAGCCATGTTTTTATAATGAGTTTATATGCAAGCGAGATTACTTGGCAATTTGTTGAAGGAATTTTTCGAATTGCTTTTGGATGTGCCGCAGGAAGTTGTAAAGAAACAAATATGTAACACAGTTTTTTTTTTATTCTTTTCTAAAAATTCTTAAACTCAGTTTTAAGCTAAAAAATTTATTTTCTTCAAATGTAGTAGACAAGTTTCTAATAAGTTTGCTGGTTTTAAAACTCACAATATTCTAATTTTTCTTAAAAAAGTGCATAAAATATTGCACTTTTTTTTAGAAAAGAACATCATATATTTTCGAGTTACACTTATGGTGATTTCTTTTCTGAAAAAAATTTAACATTGTATCACTGTTTCCCTAAAAAACTACAATTTGGCGCATTTTTAAAATAAAAATATATTTCGCAAGAGGTGGTACATTCATTTGTAATAAATTCACTTATTCTAAATGCCATAATATTGCCATTTTTTTATTGAAAAGTGCAAAATATGTAGCAGTTTTTTTAGAAAAGAAATCAACATTAATATTTTTTTTTTATATTTGTTAATAAGTGAAAGAGTTTTGAGAATAATTAAAATAAAACAAATGAGCTCATATAATTTTTTGAACAAAATTAAAAACATTCGGTGTTTCTGAGAATTCATTCACTAGGTGCACCATCATTTTCTTATGCAAATAAAAGTCATTGAACTAACCAGCAATCGCACTTAATAAGGAAATGTAATTGTTACACAGTGTTATTCTCTTTTATGCAAATGACGGCCATGAAACTCCTTGTATCTATTACATATTTTGCTTAAAAATAATTTAAAAATGCTACGAATAATGAACAACAACAGCAACAACTTTTTCCAAGTAAATAGATGGAAGTTTAAATTTTTTAACTTTCAACATCCATTAAAAGCGTCATGTTTGTTCCTGCTGAATAAATTTCCTGCATGAAATAATTCTCATATTTGTATAAATAATTTCAAAATATTCCAATGGCAAAAAGTAAATGAATAGGAAGAGGAGATGTTTTAAATAAAATAAAGGACAGCGGCGTGAGGGGCATAAATGTTATGTGTATGCGTATAAATAAATATATTACTCACCATTGGCAATTCAGTGCCGGGAAAGAGATCCATGTAAATGCCAACGAATAACGAAACATCTTGTTCCAAGAATTTTGGTAAATTTACATCAACAATAGCGCGTAAAACAATTTGTGCTTCGGGTAAATTTTGATACATGCGACGCAGAGATGCTGAAGCCAACAGCACAGATTTAACAGCTCGCATACCTTAAGATTCAAGTTGAAATTTTTGTTTGTTTTATTTTTATTTTGTTTTTTTTTCTCAAAGTAGATAGCAAGTATTTTTATTAAAAACAAAACATAAAAGAAAACAGCCAAAAATGATAAATACATAAAATATATTGAGATAAATGCCAAGTTTCAATTTATGGCTTCAAAAATCCGTATAAAAGTGTTTAAAGCAAATTTAGAATAACATTTACAAGTCGTGGAAAAAGTGAAATAAAAAACTTTTTCTTTATTTTTTTTCCGTTTCTTTTCTATTCTTATTATTGTTTAAAATTCAACAACAAAATTACGAGCGTGTCATAATATTCTCTTACTCGAGCTTATCATTGTTTTCCATAGTTGGCACATTGTTATTGGCTTTAAATACACATATTTTTTTTTTGTAAATTTTCTACGTGTTTTTGTATTTGGAAATTACAGTGTGAAAAAAGAAAAAAAAGATGCCTTATTTGACTTACCATAGTCGTAGTGAGGTTGCGATGACAATTGTTCCGAACACAATTTGTACGCCTGAACAATCTTCTGCGACAGTTGACGTGCCTCATTAAAACCATTCGAATATAGTGTAATTTCACCAATCATTGCATAATCGGGCACCATCATGGCCACTGTGCGAAATAATACCTTAAGATTATCCGGTAATTCCGTGCGACCAGCGTAACTTGGGAAATGTGAAAAAAAGTTAAGCCATACACGTTTAAAGAAATATGAAAATAAATTTGTTTGGTTATTAGGCAGAATTTAACTGAAGTAGCAAGTTACAGTTCTTACACCCCCTCAACCTGTTCTTCAAATGAAATTTTTTTAAATCACTACGATCTATGCTGTCTGCTGGTAGATAAACAAGATGATGCTTTCATGTCCTTGTGTCTGGTTGAAATATATTTCTTTTTGTTTTTGTGCCCCGCCAACTGCTGACGTTATGGAACATCAATACTATGACAAGTGCCTTCGTATTTGACCACATAACGTTTGTCAGTATTGCGATTGCAATCTTTGCATCATTCTGGCTGGTTATCTTGTTATTAAAGGGAATGAAGATAATACTCTCTGTCATCAGTGGAATTATTATATTAATCAATTGGAATATTTTCGTTAATCGCAGGCCACTTCAATATTTAAAATATTGGCTGCAAAAAGTCAATAACACAATGGCCAAGTGCCACATGTATGAAAAGGAGCTGTCATATTGTCCTTCGCTTAAGTGTTTTTTGTGTGTGTGTGTGGTGTTATGAGGACTTTTTTTAATAACATTGATGATATGGCAAAGTAAAGGAAAGAAACACAAGCGTTTGTTTGCAATTTGAAAGTTTACACTTTTTTTTAGTCCCTCTACCGTCTACAGAGTATTGAGTGTGTTATGGTAGCAGATTGTTTTAGAAAAATTGTTTTTTTTTAGAAAAACTTAGTCCGTTTATGTTTTGTTGTTTAAAAAAAAATAAATAATAATTTGAAGAACTGAAATGTTTCGCCAAAATTTTTTATAATATGAATGTAGATTAAATCACTAAGTCGAAAAATATTTGTCGGGCTCTAAGTTCGTATAATTTTTTTATAAATTTGGTCAAGTTTTAATTTTTATTAAGAGTAGAATATTTTGAATATATTGATTATCATCAAGATATCAGAACGGATTAGTACTGATTTCGAGGCGTATACTCCATCTCATTAGCGTTCCTTGTTAAATTTCTCCACTTCTTTCATTTACATCACTTCAAAATAGATTAAATTGAATGAGAAAAAAAAATAAGAGAAGAAAATTTGTCACTTCTTGGGACTTCGAAGCATATAATGCCACCTTTAAAATACTTATTTTAATAATATTTATCATGTCTTATTCTCTTGTTAACCTCCCGCTAAGAAAATTTTAAGTCTTAAAATGATCTGGAAGTTATAGTTTTTTAACAATCGAGCTTTAACCATTTCTCGACGTTCTGAGTTCCTAGAAAGATTCCCTGATTACTGAGAGGGTGTCACTACCCTTTAGGAAATAAAATAATCGGTTTATAAAAGCACTAATTATAAATTAACTATTTTGCAACTGACTACAAATTGGTTTAAATCTGATGCAGATATCAGCCAAACAAAAAAAACCTAAATATTTTGAATTTAACTTTTATTTTAGGTCATGAAATGTGCTTGAATTTTTATTTAAAATCAGTATCAACGTTGTAAAAAGATATATTTATTTTTATTATTTTTTAATAAAAAATTTATTGAAACTTAACTATTTATAAATGAATTAATAAAAAAGTGTTTTAAGTACTTTAAATTAAACTGACTACAAATTGGTTGAAAAATAAGTAATTAGTAATCAATTAAAACGTCATGCAGAGATGGCCAATTAACTATCGGCTATGACATGCATATATCGCACCCTAAATACAAAAGGGGCACAACTCAAAATTTTCCAAAACTGACTTTTTTCCATAAATTAATTCGGAATACACATCTCTAACTACTGCAAAAATTTCTTTCACATCACTATCTTCTTTAACTGGAAAAATACAGTTATGTCTATTTTTGTTCAGTGTGTTGCTTCTGAACAGTTTTTTGTCTCTCCTGAAAATTTTAGAATTTTGAGTTGTGCCCCTTTTGTATTTAGGGTGCGATATGTTAATATAATGAGTCGACGACAAGGAAAAAAGTAACTTTATACACTAGTTGTGCTTATTTAAAAACCAATTTTAAGTTACTTAAAAATGTGTTTGACTTCCTACAGGGTATGTCTTTATGTATATGTACGTGTGCGTGTGTGTGGGTGAAAGGTTGTGAACCACTTATAACTTTGTAACTTATATTTCCTGCGAATTAGAACTGATTCGGTCTAGTGCATTTGGAGAAATCTCAAAATAGCTAAAAAATATTTTACAAATATTATCCTTTTGGCATATCTCTTGTTGTTCGATCGATTTCACAGACTGGACATTAAAAATCCAGGTCTAACACCACTAAGGGAATCTGAATTGGTTGGTGCTTTCGCAGTATATTGTGAACGAAAAAAGTTCGAAAGAAGTGCTTTTTTTTAACTCCGATATTATATATGTGATCAATTAGTGTCCTTGATTTTTTATAGGACTTGAAAAACTGCAACAGTTACCTGTAATCACTTGGGAATCGGTTCAATTAATCCAAAAGTTACCGTAATAAGTGGCCCTTATTACGGATGTCGAATCGACAAGACAGCTTGTAACATATAAAAAAAAACAGAATCGAGTTCCGTAATAAGGCATACAATTGTTTTTTTTTCTTGGATCAGCACTCAGGGGATGACCCCTATATATGCAATCCATTGCGCCGGAACTGAAAACGAGGGGATAGTATTGAGGGGACAGATTAGGAAAGATGAGCAGATAGACAGTTTTTTTGTAGCTATTTCAGCCTTTTACTTCGCCGGCTAATTTTTGCTACAGGGCCGACGGAGGTGGGTGCTGTTACTCTGCTTTTAATACTCTGCATAATACATTTATCATATTCTGATTAGATTTTTGAGTTCGAAGTCAAAGAACAGCAGAACAAATCACGTTGCCTTAGCTTTGCAGTTAGAATTATCGGGATTTTGTTAGGATGGCCCTGAGGGTCAACCATTTTCTAATTTCTCGTTTTATTATTTATGTCCCTAGACTAAAAACCTTTCAGACAAACTTACAACTTTCTACGTTCGCCCTTCTTCACTATCTCTCACTCTCTCTCACTCTCTCTCTCCCAATCGTTCTCAATTGCTTTCTCCCTCCTCTTGGACAAAATCGTGTCACATATTCGTGTCGCGTTTCATCCCCAAAAAAATTTTATCATCAGCTTGCAAAGAAGTTTCACTTCAAAAATGGAATTATTTTTTTGAAAAAATTAAATTATTTGTCATTTCAGGCTTAATTTTTGCAACTGAGTTCGTTCTGAAATATAGTTTAGGTTTTCGCTAAACAATCAAAATGCAAAATCAATTCTGTTCCCAAACGAAATTGAATTCTGTCACGGTACGGCTGCGTATGATTAATATATGCTTGTATGGGCTCCTTGTATTGCTCATACGCCTTAAATATATATTTAGCAACAAAAAAGTCCCTGATGGGATCAAAGAAGTTTCACTGCAAAAAGTTGATATAATTTATTTATTTATTTGAAAAATACTTTACATAGTGAATTTTCAAAATATTAGTGCACAAATACCGACGGTTGATAGAGACCATATACCGGTCGGTGATCTTATTAACCCGTATTTTTATCCGTTTCTCTTTCACGACTTATGTCTTCACATAAGAAGTAGCATCGTAGTAGTTCATCACAAAATAGTTCCTCAGAAATCTATACAGATATCGGAGGTATGGAAATTAACTAGTGCAAATGACACGCCAAACTCTCGAAATATATAGTGAACGATCAATGGTCTGGCTGTACTTAAAAAATAATTGCCAACGACGGTTAATGTTGACTGATTCACAGCTATTTTGCGATTGATGTAATTTATATTTTACAATATTTTCCAAACAACAAATACTGAATAAAAATTTCCTGACACAAAAATTTTCTTGCGAATATCAAACACTGTTTTCGTACAGAACGAGTTCGTTCACTTACTTTCAGTGTTACCGCTATTATTTCTTAAGCAAACCAGCAACTTCCTTCCATCTCCTAGCAAATACTGTTGTTTGAAAAGAGGAAACTTTAACATTTCCCCTAAAAAAATTTACCATATAAGTTTTGCCAATGTTTCGCTAAATAAATGCTTTAGTTTCAAATAAAACAAACATTTTAAAAAACGACATAAAAACAAAGTGAACTACAGATATGAAGAGAAAAAAAATTAAAAACCTTTAATAAGTAACAAGTGGGTGTAGCTGCAGTTCTTCTTTTCCCCAAAAAAAAATCACAATTTTACTGGCTGCACATACTGTTACACATCCTTCAAAATAACAAAAAAAAAACAAAATCACATTTACAAAAGTTTTGCACAATTTTAACGAGCTTTCTTACATCTGCAGACTTTTTTTATTGTTGGAAAAATTGCAAAACAACAAAAAATAAATAAAACTTTGTAAATAAATATCTATTAAAAAACTATAACAAACAATTTTATTTGTAGGACACAAAGAGCACACATACGCACACACATGAAATAAACAAATACATACATGTTTATACTAAACTTTGGAACTCATTATAGAGCTCTTTCATTTGTAAAATACAACAAAAAAAGAAACAGTTAAACAAAATACTTGCAACAATGGTTAAGACATAAAATGAAAAGATACCAAATCACAGATACACATATTTTCAAAATATTTATAGAGATACTTTTACATGTGGAAAAAAATTGCTTTAGATTTCAAACTCGTTAGCTTTAAATGCTTGAATTGAAATGCTCAGGCAAAGACTTGATTTACCAGCGATTGGGGTCGTTCATAAAATACACTATTTTAAAGGAAGATCTAAAAAAAATACACTCACTCTCAGCAATTTATTTTATTGTGGTTTAATCTTATCTTATCACTAGATATTCAATAATCATATTCTTTAATTTAATATATTTCATAGTCAATTATAATAAGAAACCACAATATGCAGGCAAAAGTTAAAAATTTTTTGGCAGTTATTTGCTTTAAGATTTTCCCTCAGATTATTTCAACGTTCTAACGCTTAAAACTTCCCCGCTATTATGATAAGTAACAAAAGGCTTTTGATTTCCTTTTAATATTTAAAAAAAAACACACCTTCAAAAGGAATTTGGGGGATGACGCTGCACTTAAATTTATATTCATGCGGTATAATTTGGTTGACTTTGATTCAAACCATGCCACATGCTAATAGGACCCTAGTCTATGGATGTAGCAGTTGCCTATTGTGATGGTTTAAAGGTTATAAAAATGCTAACAAATGTAAAATGTATGCAACGTTAAGCAAAGTAAAGGGGAATCAAACTTAATAGCACAACAACGAAAAAAATGGAATACCTACACACACACAGATATACATGCATACACATGTATATGTTTATATGTGTTTTTGCATAAATAATGTATGATTGTGTGAGTGTTTTTATAAACTTGAAATTGCAAAAAAAAAAATAAGAAAAAAATATCGAGAAAAGAAGAATAATATACAAAAATAAAGGATGCATGGATATATAAAAATTGAGGACGATTAAAGGCAAAAACACACACATATGCATATATATGTGTGCATGCACATGCATGCAATTGCAAACAAGTCACAGCAACACGAAGGAAAAAACAATTTAAAGATGACTGGAATAGAAACAAAAACATTGTTTGTAAACCGCCAACATAACAAAGAAAACATTCTCATTCCCATTCGCATTCTCATTCTCCCATGTGTACAACAGGCCCGTTCTCAGCAACGGGAAAAAAAGTCTGCGAATATATGGCAAATAAACTGCTGTATCAACATTTAGTCTCAATAAAGAAAAAGCACAAGAGACGGTGCAACCACTAGATAAATAGAAAAATAGAAAAAGATGAAACAAATTCCACTAGAATAAACTAAATGACAAACTATACATGTGTATATGGTTGTGTGTATGTGTTAGTGTGTGTGTGTACGTATAATTGATACGCATGCATTCGTAAGCACACCCTGAAGGAAACGTGCGGTTAAGTGTATCCATGTCAATATTTTTGTCAACAATTATTAAAAATTGTTTTTTTCTTTTGTTTTGTTTTTGATAGATAGAGAAAATTGTTGACGGTTAAAACAAATCATCAAGTTGATGGGTTCAAAATCGTAGGGGTAGCCGATGGCAACTGTTGTTATTGAGCTCGGTGATATCGTCAGACAGTACAATCTTATGCTAGGAACACAACTGCGACGAATTTTTGGTCGCGAATATTTGTCGCCAAATATGAAACACATTGGTATATATGAAAATGCACACAATCGTGGCGTTGGTCGAAGTTCGTCATACTCAGCGAAAGTTGAAATACATTTATTTCTAATTGTTTTGTCAACGAACGACGAACAAATCAATATAAAGTGACCAGGTTTCATATACTAAAATTGGTTTTTTGTGGAAAAACATAGTTCACTACTGTATTGCTGCATGTAGCACTAAAATTTTCAGTACATACTAAAAATGCATTCACCAATTCACAAAAATGTATCATTTGGACGACTTTTGATCAATTTTGAACACTTTTTATGATATAGTTTTTCTTTCTATTTCTCACTTTTTCATATGGTCACCCCATCAGCTGTTAAATGAAAATCATAATTTATTTACAGACAAAAAATTTTTCAGAAAATAATTACGAAAAGGAATTTGTTGGGAAAAAAATGGACAACACCGGGATAATTATTGAGTGTCTAAACAATCTGGCTGGCATCAGAGGATTACTGTGATTTAAAAAACAAATATTAAAATTTTGTTTGCTTATTATTTTAATTTATTCGTCGTTATTGTGTTTCATACGACGAATTTATAGAGCGATTTTCTACCAACGAATTCGTCGTACTAAGCGAAATTCGTCGTTCGTCCCAGTTGTGTTCCTACCATTACTATTGAGATTTTCGCATTATGGTCCCATAAGAACTATCTAGTTAGTATTGACGCAGTCTACTGGTAGATAGGACAACCCTGTGTTAAATGTCAAAAATAGATGGCATTAGTTGGGGTATAATATGTCAGTAGTACTGGTGACATCGTCAATAGATAATCAGTATAAGTTTCCTATTAATATTTTCTGCAGGGCACATTCTTTGGCATACTAATACAACAAAATGTTGATATACTTAGGAACTGGAACGCATGGGAAATATGGTGTAGTGCCGAATGTGTTTTGCTGCTGTAATAGTCCTTTCAAAAATGTGTTTATAATTCTGGTTCAAACTTATTATGACAGCAGATTTGCTGTACTACTTAAAATAGAATTCAAATATAAAAAAATAATCCAACTATATAGGATCTTAATTAATATTGATACGCTAATTGTTCGTTAATTTGTTTGAACTCAGAAGGACATGATAAATATTCCAACGCAAAAAAGGAATGTCAACATCAGGGGAGTTACTGTATAATTCGATTAAAAAAAAAATCTTTCCGAATATGTATGCTATTAATATTGCAACAGTAGAGCAGAAAAGCCGTTTTCGCTAGCCGCTACACTTTCATCATCAATACTCATGTATATTTTGTTTGTCACCATTTATTAGGTGGTATATTTGAATGTGATAACAGTTTTTATTTCTACAAATTTTATTAGAAACTTGCATACGAGAATTGTTTAAAAGCCAGGGTAACACACTTGTATTTAATACCCGTGTTGCCGTTTTATTATTTTCTTAATTTTTTGGAATTTACCAACCGATAATCGATTTTCACTGGTTTTTGAATATTGAATTGCCATTAATCGTCAGCAGCCTTGCCAACGGAATTTTTATCGAACATAATTTTTGTCTTCCATGCTGTATGACAGTGTTGTGGGAATGTAAAACTGTTTTTTTTTAATGGCAGCCGTAAATTATTATACTTTTATATATTCAACCCAATTATAAATATTCCCGGGGAAAAGAGTTCCCGGGGAATTCATTTTCCCGGGAATAAAACTCCCTTATTCTAAACAGACGGGGAGAACAGTATTATGGGAAAGGGAATTTCGAATTTTCGCAGTCAACTGTTTTGATTTCAGTTGTTCTGTTTTGACTTAAAAAGTGAAAAATATTTTTTTCAGCACAACTCCCTTGCAATTTTTTGAAGGAATTATTTTCTAAATTTATTATCAAATTCTCCCTTTAATTTGCATTCATAATACCTACTTTTTTCCCGGGGAAGAGTCTCCCATTTTCGAAGTTTATTTAGAATAAGGGAAAAGGGAGAAGGGAAAAATCTCCCGGGGAGATTCTATTTAGAATAAGGGAAAAGGGAAAAGAGAGAAAATTCCCGGGGAGTTGTTATTCATAATTGGGCTGATTGATGCTATGACACTGGTTCTTGAATGTAAAGCGGTTATTAAATTTTGGAATGGTAAAACACTTTGGAACAAAAAATTTTTTTTAGTTTCCTTTTTTATACATAGTGACGACCTCCTAGGAGTAGTTGATAGTAGTTTCCTTCCTAGGAACTTAAAACGTCCTCACATGGTGTAAACTTAATTTTCTTCAAACGGGGTAAAACTAGTAACTTCCCGATTTGTAAATCGGAAAATTCGTTATTAAAAAGCAACACTTTTGAAAAATATTTTTTTAGGTTTTTTGATATATCTCAAAATGTACCCAGAAGCACACATACATACATACATGCAGACATAGTGGCAACCTCTCAAGAGTAGTCGGGAAAGCTTCCTAGGAACTCAAAACGTCCATATCTGGTGAAAACTAGATTTTTTTTCCAATTGGGGTAAAACCAGCAACTTCCCAAATTTGGGAAAATTTTCAATATTTAGTTTTGAAAATTTTCAATTTTTCAAAGAAATTCAGAAAATAATCAAACGACACCTCGTCTCTGAGTAAATCTTGATTATTTGCAAAGTTTTCGTATACAATTTTATTTTAAAAATTATGTAAATGAAAAACAAAAATACACATGAGTACTGATGATGTATGTGTAGTGGTTTTCGAAAACAGCACTATTCTACTCTGCTGTGTAAGTTGAAAATTAAATTGATTTTTCCTTAGCATATGATTTTAAATCTATAAATCTTAACTGAATTTAAAATTAAACAAATAAATACTAAACAAAATTTGCTGTCGCCCATATTTCGAGATAAAATAGAAAATATGTAATTTCTCAGTGCATCTGCCTGTTTTCTCTAAACAACCAAAATCTCCTTTTATATTTATATGTTTACTTTAATTGTCGAACTTCCCTTGTACATTAATTTTTAGCAAAACAACTAAAAACTAAATATTTGTAATTTGTTATGTTAAAGTGAAGGCTTTCAGTTTGTAGGCTCTCTTATATGTCTCAAGTAATAACACGAGCTTAAAGATAAATTAATTTAATATGTGTGCATGTGTGCAGCATTCAATTCATAAAACTGTTAACGATTTTACTGCATAATGGATTATTTCCTAAAACCGTTCCACTAAATCATTCTTTTGTTGAAAAAACTAAATTCTTTTCTTTTGCTGCTTTTCGTTTATATCTTATTGTGCATCGCGTGTACACATTTTTTTGTATTTAAACTTACCCCGGGTTCATTGTTATAAATATTGAACATGTTGGATCCAAGCGCAGCATTGTGTCTTCGAAAAAGAACTTAACAACTCTTCGGCCAATCGCCCTTTGAATGGTTAAAATTTGTGTCGCCACCACAGACAACACTTCCAGGTCAATGCGATTGAATTCATCGAAACATGCCCAGGCGCCAGATTGTGCTAAGCCCTGTAACCAAAAATAATTGAGGAATATATTACACACGGATAAACGTTATTTTGCACAAAATCATAAATATATTAAATTTTTTGCTATTTAGAGAGTTAATAAAGGGCATCCTGCTGCGTGTGGCTTAAATTGCCAATCAGTGAATTCCAAAAAGTTCGTTAAACAAATTTCTGTTGGCGTTGTATTAACCTAAAGTGAATTAGTATTTGCCACAGTTTTCTCTAATGAAATATTTGTATTTACAATTTTTATTTATTCTATTGAACACATGAAAAGTCCTTCACATATTAGAACAGAAAAGTGGAATACAGTTTGTGTTTAGTAAGCGAAACCTTAAATATATAAAAAAATAATTCTAATTTTACAATAGTAATAATTCTTTTTTATTTATAAAAAATTTAAAAATATTTTTACTTCAAATATAATTTTTTCAATATTTCGCCAATCCTTTGAGTGACTTTTTTTAGAAAAATATGGCTTTTCGTTTTTTTAATAACCATAAAAGAAAAGATAGTATTCATTTTCCTGAGAAAGATCATCAAAGGAGTGATGATATATTGAAAACAATATATAAATATTAAAAAATATATATTTATATAAAGGGTGTTTTTATAAGAGCTTGCTGATTTGAAACTTAAATAAAACACCTGCCAAATTATGAAATGGCCAAAAAAATTTTTTATTTGGCAGATAATTTCTTGTCATTTAACATTTAAATATAATTTCGGGCATATGGCCACCACAACTATTTTGCACAAAAGACATTCTGGAGGTCCAATTTTCGACCACCTTTTCAATCATTTGAGGGCGTATTTCAGCAATGACACGTTGAATACTGGTTTCCAAAGCGTCAATCGTTGCTGGTTTATCCACGTAAACCAATGATTTCAGGTATCCCCACAAAAAAGAATCGAGTGGCGTCAAATCACACGAACGCGGAAGCCAATTCACCGGTCCATTTCTCGAAATAATGTTGTCGTTGAAATGTTCTTTCAATAAGTCTATTGTTTCGCCCGCAGTATGACAAGTGGCACCATCCTGTTGAAACCACATTTCGTTTACATCCATATCTTGAAGATTTGCCACCAAAAATTCATTGATCATGATTCTGTATCGATTTCCATTCACGGTAACGCGTCGTCCTTCCTCATTTTTAAAGAAATAAGGACCGATGATTCCACCAGCGCATAGACCGCACCAAACAGTACATTTATCGGGATGCATTGGTAATTCTTGAACGGCGTGTGGATTATCTTTGCTCCAAATACGGCAATTTTGCTTGTTGACATATCCATTCAACCAAAAATGCGCCTCATCACTGAAGAGAATTTTGCAGTAAAAAAGCGGATAAAAATTTTTAATTGAACACTTTTTTTTTGAAAATAAATTTCCACGATTTGGAAGCGTTGTTCTGGAGCTAACCTGTTCATGATGATTTGCCAAACAATACTGAGTAGAGACGTCACTTTAAACTGTCAAAACAGCTGTCAGACAACAGAGTGATTCGTATAAAAAAAAACTTCATAAAAAAACACCCTTTAAAAAGACCTCAAGCTTAGAGTATTATTACTAAAATAATGCTGAAAGGTTAAGAATAAACAGCAATAAATAACTCTAGTGTTAATCATTATAAAGCGTGTTTTTATTTAAAGTGTCACAACTTTAAGTTGGCATCACTGTTTTAACAGCAGATAGCTGCTTTTTGTTTAGTTTGCTTTGCGATTTCATTATGAATCGAATTACACCGATTGCAACTCGTGCAAATTGTTGAAATTTTTAATCAAACTAATTGTTATATTTGTCAAACTCATCGTGTATTTCTTGCATTTTATGGCGTATATAATCGTAATTCAGAGCGGCTAATTCGAAGAACAATAGAACGTTTTCGAACCACATATAATTTTACTGATAATGTGCATTCAAGAATGATTAAATAAAGATTACGCCAACAAGCTGAAATAAAAATACTTTTCTGCGCATGATGGAACTCTGACGTCACTCAACATGTGTTCTGATTGGCTAATAAAATTCAGCTGGAGAACTATTATGTTATTGTAAAAACAGGACAGTGGGACAAATTGCGATTTTTCAAATTAAATTTGTTTGATAATAAAAAATTTTAAAAAATTATTTTATTTTCCACTTTTTTTATTTCAAATTGTTAATTTATAGTTATTTTATATAAATATTGAACCCAAGTGCTACTTATTTTACTATTTTCCCCATTCAAAACAATTTTTTTTTGCTTGCAAAATATCAGCCATAACTTCCTTTGAGCTTCATTTCTTGCAAAACTATAAAATGACACAGCTTTTTGAAAACAAAAAAAAATTTTTATAACAATATTATCTACATTTAAACAGAATTATTTCTCACTTGTTTTTTGCTGTTACTTTTTTTCCAATTGCCCACTGCACATTTCATGTTTGCTCTTATTGATCTCTTTTCTCTTTAATTTAGGTTTTTTGTTTACAGTTTATGAGCTTTAAAAATCAAGTTTCAATAGTTTTTTACTCTTTAAGTTATTTAATAATTATTTTAATATATTTATTTTAAAATATAACACAGTTTATTATAAAATATAACACAAAACTTGCACTTTCATAAATCCGATTCCATTTGCTTGTTGGAAATCTCTCTGAGTAAATTGGAAATCTCTCTGAGTAAATTGTGTGAAGAGTTGCCAAATTTAGCTTAACATATTAATTTTGTACGAGAAAGTATTAGTTTTGCATATAATAAACATTTGGCAATCTCTTCGAGGGGACAAATACGTCATCAAACGGTAAATCATGCGCAAGGCGTAATCTTTATTTTATCATTCTTGTGTGCATTCCGTGAGACGGCGAATAGTGCGCTCCGAGGAAGCTGTAGCCGCTGCACAAGAAAGCATTGAATGTGTTCTATTCAATCAATTCGTCGCCGTTCTCAGCAACTGGGGTTGTGTTCTTTCATTTTATGGAAGATTTTTTGTTGTTGTTGGAAATTGGTGTTTCCAGATTTCTGCGCGCCATAGTCATATTTAAACATTAATTTCATAAAATTTTCATTCCAATACAGCCCGCGTCATTGGTATTAAAAATATATTTCCTTGTTTTATTATGATTTAAGCTTGTGACACTCTATAAAAAACACCATTTAATTTGTGTTTCATAAATAATGAAATAGAATTTTGGAAAAAATGTATAAGTGATGAACATAAGTAGTTATTTTAGAACAATAAAACTTGTTGCAATGAAGTGGCGACCTTCGAAAACTGCACACCGTTAAACTCGATTCTTGCTTTAAACTAACCTCATCAATAATAATTTAATAATATTGAATTAATGTTGCAATAATATTTTTGTTTTAGTTCACATTAATATGCTTCAATATAAATTGATCCTTTAGCATGTAAATATCATAAATTTCATATAAGAAACTTTTTAAAATTTAGCAAATTATCAAAATTCGATGTCAACTCTTTAACCCATGCATCGATACCAAAAGAGGAAGAAAAAAATCTCAATTGCCAATTATAATTTCATTAAAGTGCTTAGGCCACAACCCTAAAGCTAAGGAAACTAAAGCACTTCAAAGTTGCAATAAATGTATGCCTTGATACATTTTCTCCTTACTTTATTCCAGCGCCAGCATAAGGCCCACTTGAGAAAAGCTCTCAAGTGGTTGGATCTGAAGAGGCTCTTCTGCAACTAATGAAGTTTAAACACTTTGATGTGTTCGTGTGTTCGTTAAGTCAAGGTTAGATGCCAACATTTGTTTAGCATAATGGATAATCAATTAATACAGTTAACAAGAGGCCACTTGAGCAAACTATTTACGTGTTTGCGTGTATGGCAACAACTTTTAAGAGGCTAAACAATATTAAAAGATCAAATTGTTAGTTACGCTTGTTACTGTTTTATATATAAAGCGTACGTTGTGTAGGTAAGACTCATTCTGGTTCAATATCTTGACTTGTGCACATACGCAGAGTCTAAGAAGAAGGAAAGTAAGAGTGTTTTACTTAGTTTAAAACGTAGCAAACAAATTGGGTTGTAAACATTGAGATGGTAAGTCTACTTAAATTCATAAGAAAAACTTTGCTAAAGAATAAATATTGTTTAGAGAAATTTCGTGGCAGCTTTTGCTTTATTGGCCATATTGGCTTCAGCTACCGCAGTTAGTCCATTTAATGCATATTTACCACCACCGCCCGAAGACACAGTTACTACGGACCCCACGAACTATGCAGACTCAGCCGTGTTAACCGAAGACGGCTATCACTATAAAACTCCAATGGGTGATGGAATTTTTAGGGAATATCTGCCTCCAATTGCGAAGTTAAGCGAAAATGATGCTGAACTGCAAAGTGTTGAGCAGCCGGAGAACGCTGTAGTTCTCGAAGAAAGTGATCAGCACTATAATAAAACTGAAGTACCAAAGGAGTACTTGCCTCCAGCAGAGCAGGAAACCATGGAGACAATTGCTGAATTAAAATCTGAGGAAGGAGCTGCTGTGCCAGGAGAGAATGGTGATTTGGTTTCTGGAGTGGCTAAGGAATACTTGCCTCCAACTGACGAAGCACCATACCGTCATCGTGATGTTTCTGAAGTGGCTAATGCGTATCTACCTCCTGCTGAGGACGCATCTACCGAAAGTATTTCTGAATTAAAATCACTAGATGAGCCTGAATCGACTGCAGTTTTCGGAGAAAATGGTTATGAGTACAAAGCAATTCGTCGTTTGAAATACCGCCAACGTCGGGATGTTTCTGAAGTGGCTAAGGAATACCTCCCTCCAGGTGAGGACGCATCTACCGAAAGTATTTCCGAATTAAAATCACTAGATGAGCCTGAAGCTACTGCAGTTTTGGGAGAAAATGGTTATGAGTACAAAACAATTCGTCATTTAAAATACCGCCAACGTCGGGATGTTTCTCAAGGGGCTAAGGAATACCTGCCTCCCGTTGATGAGGCATCCACCGAAACTGCTTCCGAATTAAAATCGCAAGACAAGCCGGGCACCCCTGCATTCTTGGGGGAAAATGGTTATGAATACAGAACAGTTCGTCGCTTAAAATACCGCCAACGCCGTGATGTTTCTGAACTGCCTGTGGAATACCTGCCTCCAGATGAGGACGCATCTACCGAAAGTGTTTCCGAATTAAAATCTCTAGATGATCCTGACACCAGCGCAGTCTTGGGAGAAAATGGTTATGAATACAGAACAGTTCGTCGCTTAAAATACCGCCAACGTCGGGATGTTTCTGAGCTGCCTGTGGAATACATGCCTCCAGCTGAGGAAGCATCTACCGAAACTGCTTCCGAATTAAAATCTCTAGATGATGCTGACACCAGCGCAGTCTTGGGAGAGTATGGTTATGAGTATAAAACAGTACGCCGTTTAAAGTACCGCCAACGCCGTGATGTTTCTGAAGTGCCGAACGATTATCTGCCTCCATCTGAGAAAAAGTCTGCTCAGAGACCAGCTGCTGCAAAAATTTCTGAGTTAAAGTCCCTAGACGAACCTGACAATGCTGCCACCTTGGGAAAAAATGGTTATGAGTACAAAAGGGTTCGTCGCTTGAAGTACCGTCAGCGTCGTGACGTTTCTATGTTTGCTGCGGAACATTTGCCTTCAGCTGAGGAAACGACTACTGAAATTGTTGCACCGATAAAAACTGTGGAAGAGCCTGACAATATTGATGGATTGATACAAAATGGTTATGAATACAAAACAGTTCGTCGTTTGAGGTACCGGCGGCGTCGTTCCTAAAGCAGCTATCGTGTGCCAGCCTAAAGTTCAAAAAGCAGTTAGCTGATGCTGAGCCGGTATCTGCCGAACCACCAAAAGAATTTACTATTTTAAGTTGAAGTGGTTAAAAAGACAAAGATTTTCTTTAGGTGACTCCTTAGTTTTCTATATATTTTATTTGTAAATTAAACATTTCGATAAATACAATTACCTTGAAAAATTTACCCAACGCTTTGTAATCCAAACCATCTGAGCAGTTGAATACCACACACTTTTTGGCAACAGCTTTGGCCAAATCTTTGCAAGTTTCCGTTTTGCCGGTACCAGCAGGACCTTCAGGTGCCCCGCCTAAGCACAATTTCAAAGCGCCCATAAGAGTTCTATACAGGATATTTGAATGTCAAAGAAAAAATGCCATCAGTTTTCTTTTGTGTTGGAAATTAACAAAAAACAAAAATAAAATCAAGAGGCAAAAAGGAACTGTCAATGGTATATTGTTTATCACAAAAAACCTTTTTTTATGTTTACTCAACATAAAAAGTGTTGTTTTCACCCATATCCTGCCAGCCTTGAGGATATTAATGCATTGTCAGGCCATAATTTATGTGTTTGTTTTTTGTTGTTAAAACAAAAAAAAAAAAAAAGAACATAAAACAATCTGTGTCATCAGAACGTTGGCATGGAAATGTGTTTTATTTTCATTTTGATTTTGCTTTAATTACGTCAACATTAAACATAAAAGTTGCTGTTGAAAACTTTTATTAGGCATGAAATGCTCTCTCTCTACCTGTAACAACGATCTGTGAGCGGTGTGACCACTAGACGTGTGGTGTTGCCTAAATATTCCATGCCGTATTTAACTTCCGTCACCACCATGCTAACGCAAACCCATTCCTCGCGTTCTAAAAATGAATAAAAATATATTAGATTAAAGTTTTTATTGCATCATTAAGTGTCTACTTTCGGTTATGCGCCAGTAGTAACGCAGTTGAGACAGCCAATCAAAATCATACAGAGTGGACACTTTATTGTCCACCAGATAGGCCACCACATCACGATCTTAAAGTTGTAAAATGTTAAAATTTTATATTTGAAAAAATATTCTATAATTTCTTACTGTGCACATCCAACACTATGAGGGCTTCTATGGTAATTCTCGTATTGCTGCTTAAATCTGTGCGCACTAATTGCACCAGATCGCCAATTTGTTCTGTACATTTGCTGAGCTGCTGTGTCAAGTTGTTTCCTTCTATGGCCTCTTCCACCTGTTTTCATCGGTGAGATGGTATTTTAAAATGGTTTAGATTGGAAGTGTTTAGTTTCTTACCTCATACGTCCAGGCCATACACGATATGCCCAGCACCACTTGGCCCGGCCACGATACCACCCATTGTATACGCTCCATCACAAAATAGTCTTCCAAGGCATATTTCATTTGCTCTTTAACGCTATCCAGCATCGTGCTCTCAACTTCCTTAAGCCACATTTCAACCAAACCCTTAAGCAGAAAAGACATCAATTTTAATTTCATTTTACATGAATTAAAATGTTGTAACTATTTGCGGCTAATTTTTTGCTACAGGGCCGACGAAGAAGAATACTATTCCTCTGCTCTTCACTACATGATGGTGTCAGTCGCCGCCAATTAGGTTAAGTGACCAGTGATAATAATAATACAACCATGAACTAATGTTGATCAGAAGACTTTAACACCAGATCAGAGATGGGCATATTGTACTATATTTTTTTAGTGCACTAACAGTTTCACTACCAGTATTCACTTAGTGGTAGTGCAATTTTTTTTTCACTACCACTAAATGGTTAGTGGTAGTGAAACATCAAACTGCACTACCACTAACATTTAGTGGTATTTAAAAAAAAAAGTGCACTACCACTAAATTTTAGTGGTAGTGAAATTTTAATAGCACTATCACTAAATTTAGTGGTATTTAAAAAAAATTGCACTAACACTAAATTTGTGTAGCCAAGCCGCTTTACACTTAAATTGGAAGATATAGAAATGAACTCAAAAACGGTAAATTTTTTTTCTGTGGAACTGTTGTTCGCTACCCAGTTCAGTTAAGCTCCTGTTATAATTCAGCGACAAACAACTGATATACTTTTGTATATATAGTTTTTTTTCAGTTGCACTAAAATTTAGTGGCAGTGCAATTTTTTAAAATAGCACTAAATAGTTAGTGATAGTGCAATTTGATGTTTAGTGGTAGTGAAATTTTAATTGCACTACCACCAATTATTTAATCAGGTATGTGATAGAAATCGATCGATTTAAAAAGTAAATCACTTTTCTAAATCGACTAGTGTGTGATAGATTTCGATCGATTTTATATATTCCACTTATGTTTCATTTCCATATAATTGTTGTAATTAGAAAACTACAAAATCTTATAATACAACTTTTCACTTTGTGTTTTGTGAATGACTTTTCTCAAATATTTAAATTGAAATTAAACAAGTAAAAACGTTATATTCGACCGGGTCGAATCTTAAATACCCTCCAAATATTTAGTAAGTGAATTTGAAATGTTTAACTTGGTGGGACAGAGTTCCTTTATATAATATCGTACGTCCACGCCCACTAAAGGGGGCGGGGTTCAAAAATATACAATATCATGTTTTCCACAGACGAACGTATGGGCATTGCTAGACCGTCTTACACTTCATCACAATTCTCTTTGGAAGCTATAAAAACTGTATTTTGGCGGGGTCGCTCTGGCAAGGACTGTGGGGGAAACATTTCACCTTTGTCATAAAACTCTAAAAATAAATGCTTGGGATGATTATATACAAAATTTAAAAAAACATTTTTTTTGGTAGGGTCATTTTGGGGGCAAAGGAAGAGGGGGGTAGGGCAGAAATCGGCAGTCATAAAACTCTAAAGATAAATGCTTGGGATGATTATATACAAAATTTAAAAAAATTTTTTTTTTGGTAGGGTCATTTAGGGGGCGAAGGGGTAGGAGGGGGTAGGGCAGAGTAGTACCAGGTTTCGTCTCAGCTTCGTCATTAAAGCTTAAAAGTGTTATTTTTAAGGAATGCAGGCTTAAGTAAAACAATTTGTTATATTTTTATGCTATTTTTGCCTATAATAACGCCCACTGAAGTGGGCGGGGTCAAAAAATATTTTTATTTTATTTAATGGCTCCAAGTTTAAGGCGTTGGACCGTATTTGACATAAAAATATATCATTTGCTTAACAAAATAACCAAAAAACTTTAAAAATTATGTTGTTTTTTCTGGGCTGGTTTAGTTCTTCTTAGGGGAACTTTTTCCCCTCTAGCCCGATTTAGCCCATCTTCGAACTTAACCTGCTCTAAGTCTTAAAATATATTTATGCCAAATTTCAAGAGTCTAGCTCTTTTCGTTTGGACTGAATCGTGATTTCCACAGACGGACGGACGGACGGACGGACATGCTCAGTTCGTCTTAGATTTCATCACTGATCAAGAATATATATACTTTATGGGGTCTGAGATGGATATTTCGATGCGTTACAAACGGAATGACAAAGTGAATATACCCTCCAAATTCTTTTTTGGAGGGTAAATATAGATTTTAGATCAATAAAATGGCTTTTGTTACTGCAGTTTCTCTAATTCTTCTTGAAGAAAGGAATGGGGAACACCGAAAATTTAAGAAGAAGATGGTTAAGAGGGTAATCAGATTACCAGTTGAGTTTACCAGAAGAAACTTAGAATTTTATTTGTGTACAAAAACAGCTATATATCATATATACATACATACATACATACATATGTATGTGTGTACGTATTAATATAAACAGATTTGTTGAATGTTTTCGTTTGAATAAAGAGGGGTTTGTAATTATTTTAAATAATATTGGATTGGAAACCATTTGACCCGTACATCCATTCCACTTCCAATTCAAGTAGCAGTTTCCAGTTGAAATTGTTTCCTGTTTATTTGATGCAATTTTATTTTTAATACAGGTCTTCCAGTCGCGCGATACCTTAATTAAGTTTATGGAATAAGTATTTTTAATGAGCATCTTGTAAACCCATAAGTGCATTAAAACTTACTTTCTTCCAGCCAATCGTGTCATGCGTTGGCGGTCCATGGCTATTCAAATCTGTGGTCAAATTAGAGCATAAACTCTCTGCATCCACGCTGCGTCCTTTGGTAAAACCGCTGGCAGTATCTGGATGGTTTTCCATAAACTGGATTAAAACATCTTCCTGGATATTATTCTTATGCTTTCCACTGGAGATGTTTGTAACAAAAAACTACTTTTTTTATTTTTATATAGTTTTACTTACATTTTTGTTAAGCTGCTTCGCCTTTCGTTCAAGTAAAAAGTGCCGATTTAAAAATGGTTTTAAACCGACATTATCGAAATTCGTCACATGTTAAAATGGTATTGCTTTTTATTGAAACAAAGTGGAATATGAAATCGTTGCAACAAATCGACGCAGGGTAACACATCACATGTTTTGTCGATTTGACAAATCGTGTTGACTATTCCAGTCAACAAGACCCAATATTTTGGAATAGGTATAGTGCCAAATTCGACAAATTGTTTGTCCACGCATAAATTAATCTAGAAATATGGGGGACTCATTCCAAAAGATGATTTTTCGATGCCGAAACAGGACGCCACCTTTTTAATAAAGAAACTTTAGTATTTCTACATGCCGTTGAATGCTAATCCATCCATGATGATATTTCAAAACAGACTAATTTGACAACTAATTTGATAGACGTCTCTGTAACAATGTGGCCCTTATGTCCTATGTCAAACCAGCAGAACTGATCAGTACTGATTTCGTTAATAACATTGGTTAAATAGTTAATATTTCTACTAACTAGCACCACTTGCAAAAGTGGAAAAATTGAACAAAGAACGCTGATGAGATGGCGTAGCGGCCTCGAAATCAGTACTGATCCGTTCTGCTGGTTTGATGATTATGGAAAATATTCTTAATATTCCAATCTTAATATAAAATAATAAATAGAATTTGAACAAATTCATTTATTAATAAAATAATAAAAAAGCATTTGCAGTCATGCAGATTCGAACTTAAGCCCGTTCAAAAAAATTAACAATTTAAAATATATATTTTAAACTTTTTTGCTGTTGTTAGCATTTATTTAGCTTTAAAAACTTTGCTTACTTTAGTCTTTTTTCATTTCATGTTTATCTGTTTTATTAAAAATGTATTAAATACAGCAATAAATTTCATATAAAAAAACACAACTCAAAATATTTACTTCTTATAAACAAAAATAATTCAAGAAAATGATATTAACTAAAAAAGTCGTTTTTCTATCTGCAGACAATGAACAAATAAAAATATTATGCAGCGCAATACGATAATTGATGGGTTTTCTAAATATTGCCGAACTTTTGTTAATGAATACTTCCTTAGACGTTGAGAAAACAGTTTTTTGTCTCTCCTGAAAACTTTGAAGTTTTTGAGTTAATACAGTATTGTTGAACGAGTGCGATATAATTTAAAATGCTCAATAGAGATTTTCCTAGTTTCTGGAAAAACAAAAATTTATTCGGATTCGGTTTACGGCAATAGCAAATAGTGTTGCAGGAGGCCACAAACAATTCAGGAAAAACAATAATCAGAAAAAGAAAAATAATCAAACGGTAACACGGGTATTATAACAATAACATGTTAACATCAGGTTGATACAGTTCTCGTATTCTTTTTCACAATAAAATTTGTGTAAATAGGAACTGTTATGACATTCAACTAAGCCACCTAATAAGTGGTGACAAACACAATACACATGAGCACTGATGATGAAAGGGTTGCGTCTTTCGAAAACAGTTGTTCTGCTCTGCTGTTTAAGTTGAATAACAAAAACTGATGTTGACTTGCATTTGTGCCTTGGAATATTTATCATGTCTTTCTGAGATTTAAAATTAAAAAATTTCGAACAATCAGCCTATAGAATCTTAATTCAATTTAATATAATAATCAGAATAATTTTTGTAAAACAACAAGTTAAAACGTTATATTCGACCGGGTCGAATCTTAAATACCCTCCAAATATTTAGTAAGTAAATTTAAAATGTTTAACTGGGTGGAACAGAGTTCCTTTATATAATATCGTACGTCAACGCCCACTGAAGGGGGCGGGATCCAAAAATAGACTACATCATGTTTTCCACAGACGAACGTATGGGCATTGCTAGACCGTCTTAGATTTCATCACTGATCAAGAATATATTTACTTCATGGGGTCTAATTCTCTTTGGAGGGTATTAAAACTGTATTTTGGCGGGGTCGCTCTGGCAAGGGCTGTGGGGGAGACATTTCACCTTTGTCATAAAACTCTAAAAATAAATGTTTGGGATAATTAAATGCAAAATAATAATTTTTTTTTTGGTAGAGTCATTTAGAGGGCAAAGGGGGAGGAGAGGGTAAACGTCTCAGCTTCGTCATTAATGCTTAAAAATGTTATTTTTAAGGAATGTAGGCTTAAGTAAAACAATTTGTTAACTTTTTACACTATTTTTGCATATAACAACGCCCACTAAAGGGGGTGGGGTGCAAAAATTATTTTTATTTAATTTTATGGCTCCAAGTTTAACTCGTTGGACCTTCTTTAATGTAAAAATATATCATTTGCTTAACAAAATTACAAAAAAAAACTTTAAAAATTATGTTGTTTTTTAGAGGTTGTTTCAGTTCTTCTTAGGGGAACTTTTTCCCTCTTGTCCGATTTAGCCCACCTCCGAACTTAACCTGTGCTATCCTTCAAGACATATTTATACCTAGTTTGGACTGAGCCGTGATTTCCACAGACAGACGGACGGACGGACATGCTCAGATCGTCTTAGATTTCATCACTGATCAAGAATATATATTCTTTAATGGGTCTCAGGTGGTTATTTCGCTGTGTTACAAGCGGAATTACAAGGTGAATATACCCTCCATATTCTTTTTTGGAGGGTATAAAAATACCAGGAAACTGAGATGAAAAGACTAGCTGCATTTAGATACTGAGTTACAGAAAGACATGTTGAGAACAATTTTCTAATAAACTGACTCTTGACAGCCGAATTTCGCTGGAATTTCTAAAACTTTTGCCGCTTAGAAACTGCTCCTCAAGCTCTTATTAAATGTTAAGAGGTTATTCAGCCAGTAATAAGGAGGTCTACTCCACAGCCGTAATTGCTGGAGTCCTTATTTATCATTACCTTCAGAAATTCGAAATATTAAAAAAAAAATACATACTCACATTAGCCAATTGCGGATTAATTTTCCGTACTAGTGCAACCTTTTCTCCCTCATCCGACACCATTTGAGTTATTTCCATGTTATCATCAAAAGTTAGCAGGGAAATCTAAAACAAAACATGAAAATAGTTTACAAATTACATATGAGAACATTTCTGTATACTGACACCCTCAAAACATTTTTTCAAATGTGGCTGAACTCTCAACGGATCCTTGGTCTCGGATAAAATTTCCAACAACTCGTCGTTGGACAGAAAAAAGAAGCGGGCAAAAAACAAACGTTTCTGTTCCAAATAAGTATTCAAACCCTTTTGCACCGTCTCCAAATCGACAACACCTTTGCGAAATATTTCCAGCATATCGGGATATTCTGTAGCGGCCATGACATGCAAATCGGCTACGGTGCTGCGCATTATACGTCTCCATATTTTATCCACAGCCTTAAAGTTGCGTCCCTCCAAAGGCATTTGACGCATTATATCCTCCGAGGAGAATATGGGCTCCAAGTACATCCATGTTACTTGCACCGAAGTCCAAGCGTCTATGATATTTTGTATAAGTGTTAAACGGTCCTCCCAATCATCCGCCTTGGCGCCCAAGGCTGTTATAAACGGTGACCTTTTCATGGCCTGAGTACGCATGATATGATCATCTAGTAGAGTCTGTATGTCATCGAGGGAAGCCAAAATATGAATGTCAGAGTCGCGATATTGCACAACATCAAAGCACACATCTTTCCAATCGGCCGCCATGGCATCCAGTACCTGATTCAAATCGTACTCTTTCCCCGCTGCAATGGAAATTTCCTCCAATTGCGGCAGTATTGTCATTATGCCACAGTCGATCATATCCTTCAGAGAAGGAAACAGATCGGGAGTGCACTCTTTGCCCAAGTGTTTAGATATCGCATCCCAGTGTCGTTGTTCCAAGCCGTGGCGGCATATGGCATCCAATACCGGCAAATACACACGAAACTTTTCAATTTTCAGTCTGACTTGTTCCGCGGCCCGCTTTGCCGTCGGATTATTAGACAATTGACGTGAGAGTTTGTATATGATCTAAAAAAGCATGCAGGAATAATGGCAATAAAAGTATAAAGCAAACAAAATAAACAGTTTTTTTCCAAAAACACACACAATAAAGTTTTTATCCACTGCTACAGTGAATATTATTTTATCTTGAACATATTCGTTTCAGTTAACTCTTTCTGTTGCTGTCTTGGCATATTTCTGAAGTTTCACTGTGTGCTGAAGAAATATAAAATAAAGTTTGTAAAAAAAGGAATAGCTACACCGAACTGCAAGGCCAGATTCAATGCAGATTTCTACGTTCTTCCCTCCATTTCCATTTGAGCCAGCAATGCATTTCATATCATATATTTTGTTGTGTATATATTTTTTCTCGTTTTTTTTATTATTCTAATTTTATAGAATCTTGTTACGGATTTTTCCCATGACTTGTTCGTTTACGTTGTTATTTTCATCAATTGCTTCCTACTTACCCGGTGCATATTCTCGATTTCCTCTGCTATGGCATCCGCATCTAAACACTGGAATCTTTCATACATCCTGTAAAAATACATCAAGTATAAAATGGCATCACTATCAACATTAACTTGGAGTACAAAAATCAAACAACAAAAAAAAAAAAAAATGAAAGAACACACACAGCCACACACGATCTAAAGAAAAAGAAACTTTAAATCATCGTCAGCATGGCACAGTGGGTTAGAAATTGATAAATTAGCTAAAACAATTCACAAAATCGAAGCACTTAAAAATATTTTCTTTTATTATGCGTTTACATTGATATTCGTTACACTTTCCTTAGAAAACACGATGCAGCCAATTTTAATTGTTTCAATTTCACAACATATTCAGGTATGTGATAAAAATCGTTTTCGTCTTCAAAACTTTTTCAAATCGACAAATGATCGACATGTGATGTGTTATCCTACGTCGATTTGTTGCAACGATTTCATATTCCACTTTGTTTTAATAAAAAAAAATACCATTTTAACATGTGACGAATTTCGATAATGTCGGTTTAAAACCATTTTTAAATCGGCACTTTTTACTTGAACGAAAGGCGAAGCAGCTTAACAAAAATGTAGGTAAAACTATATAAAAATAAGTAAAAACGTTATATTCGACCGGGTCGAATCTTAAATACCCTCCAAATATTTAGTAAGTGAATTGCAAATGTTTAACTTGGTGGCCCAGAGTTCTTTTATATAAGATCGTACGTCAACGCCTACTGAAGGGGGCGAGTTTAAAAATAGACTACATCATGTTTTCCACAGACGAACGTATGGGCATTGCTAGACCGTCTTAAACTTGATCACTAATCAAGAATATACATATTTACTTTATAGGGTCCAATTCTCTTTGCAATGTATAAAAACTGTATTTTGGCGGGGTCGCTCTGGCAAGGGCTGTGGGGGAAATATATCACCTTTGTCATAAAACTCTAAAAATAAATACTTGGGATAATTATATACAAAATTACAATTTCTTTTTTTGATAGGGTCATTTAGAGGGCAAAGGGGGAGAGGGGGTAGGGCAGAAACAGGTAGACATAAAACTCTAAAAATAAATGCTTAAGATGATTATACACAAAATAAAAAAAAAATTTATTAATTTTTAATAGGGTCATTTAGCGGGCAAAGGGGGAGGAGGGGGTAGGGCAGCAACAGGCAGTCATAAAACTCTAAAGATAAATGCTTGGGATGATTATATACAAAATTAAATTTTTTTTTTTTTTGGTAGGGTCATTTAGGGGGCAAAGGAAGAGGGGGGGGGGGGGGAGTAGGGCAGAAATCGGCAGTCATAAAACTCTAAAGATAAATGCTTGGGATGGTTACATACAAAATTTAAAAAAAATTTTTTTTTTGGTAGGGTCATTTAGGGGGCGAAGGGGAAGGAGGGGGTAGGGCAGAGAAGTACCAGGTTTCGTCTCAGCTTCGTCATTAAAGCTTAAAAATGTTATTTTTAAGGATTGTAGGCTTAAGTAAAACAATTTGTTAAATTTTTATGCTATTTTTGTCTATAATAACCGCGGGGTCAAAAAATATTTTTATTTTATTTTATGGCTCCAAGTTTAAGGCGTTGGACCGTATTTAACATAAAAATATATCATTTGCTTAACAAAATAACCAAAAAACTTCAAAAATTATATTGTTTTTTCTGGGTTGGTTTAGTTCTTCTTAGGGAAACTTTTTCCCCTCGTGCCCGATTTAGCCCATCTTCGAACTTAACCTGCTCTAAGCTTCAAGATATATTTATGCCAAATTTCAATAGTCTAGCTGTTTTCGTTTGGACTGAATCGTGATTTCCACAGACGGACGGACGGACGGACATGCTCAGTTCGTCTTAGATTTCATCAATGATCAAGAATATATATACTTTATGGGGTTTGAGATGGATATTTCGATGCGTTACAAACGGAATGACAAAGTGAATATACCCTCCAAATTCTTTTTTGGAGGGTATAGTAAAAGAAGTAGTTTTTTGTTACAAACACCTGCAGTGGAAAGCATAAGAACAATATCCAGGAAGATGTTTTAATCCAGTTTATGGAAAACCATCCAGATACTGCCAGCTGTTTTACCAAAGGACGCAGCGTGGATGTAGAGAGTTTATGCTCTAATTTGACCACAGATTTGAATAGCCATGGACCGCCAACGCGTGACACGACTGGCTGGCAGAATGTAAGTCTTAATGCACTTATGGGTTTACAAGATGCTCATTAAAAATACTTATTCCATAAATTTACTCGTAATTAAGTTATGGCGCGACTGGAAGACCTATATTAAGAAGAAAATCGCATCAAATAAACAGGAAATAATTTCAACTGGAAACTGCTACTTGAATTGGAAGTGGAATGGATGTACGGGTCAAATGGTTTCCAATATTATTTAAAATAATTACAAACCCCTCTTTATTCAAACGAAAACATTCAACAAATCTGTTTATACCCTGCAGGAGGATAAGCGTTAATTGTCTTTAAACTACTGGTACGATTACTAGTATAGCAAGCACTAGTTCAAAAGATGATTGAACATATACAGAAAAGTACTAGTACTTCAAGTGGTTCATTTGTAGATTGATTTGACTTGTAGAATTTCATATTACTTTTTGATCATGTTTTAAAGCGAATTATTAATTCGCATTTTCATTTATTTTATTTTTAATTGTTAAAATTTTTAAACAAATTCAAATTTGAAACGAAGAATACTTAGTATTAGAAGACTTTGCCCCCTGCATATCTGTTTATTTATTCGATAATTTATGTAAGTAAGCCGCAGTTTTCTTGTGTGTAAAAAAGTGGCATTTTAAAAAATAAAATTATAAGCTAATTGAAAAATTTTTTAAACGTGTTTATTTCAATATTTATGTTCATATGTAAAATCAGCGATCTTTTTTAAAATAATAAAAACTGATATATGTATTGTATGTTCACTAGTGTTTGGTATATGTTGGAGTACCAAACGTAACTCAAGTTGTACAAGGTGCTAGTGAATTGAGTGTGCCCTGAAGGAACTTTCCGTATCCTCTTATAAACTAAGAAATGATGAATCAAAAATTGCTTGTGAAGACAAACACTTAACAAATTTCATTGGGTTTAAAAAACCAATAAATTTAGGAATTTTTTTTATATATAAACCAGTTCAGAACTGATTGTACTAGTATCCGACTGGAAGAAATTATATTAGTACTCATCTAGTACTAATAGTACTAGTATCCCCCTAGTTTCCATCTAGTACTAATGGTACTAGTAATTTTCCAAACATACTCGATGTTAATTTGAGCATTAACTTGGTATAGGAAAGTTCACAGTTGGGAACTAGTACTGGTGACTTTTGTACTAGTGCAATACTAATTTCATACTAGTTCGATCTCCTGCAGGGTATTAATACGTACATACATACATACATATGTGTATATATATGATATAGAGCTGTTTTTGTACACAAATAAAATTCTGATAAACTCAACGGATCTGATTTGTCTCTTAACCATCTTCTTCTTAAATTTTCGGTCTTCCCCATTCCTTTCTTCAAGAAGAATTAGAGAAACTGCAGTAACAAAAGCCATTTTATTGATCTAAAATCTATAGTTTTTAATTTCAATTTAAATATTTGAGAAATGTCATTCACAAAACACAAAGTGAAAAGTTGTATTAAAAGATTTTGTAGTTTTCTAATTATAACAATTATATGGAAATGAAACATAAGTGGAATATATAAAATCGATCGAAGTCCATCACACACTAGTCGATTTAGAAAAGTGATATACTTTTTAAATCGATCGATTTCAATCACATACCTGATTATTTTAACCCCGCCACAGTGCCACCGTCGCTATTGCAAGCACAACAACAAAATATCTTTGCCAGTGCAGTGCAATGAAAGTAGGAAAAAAGTGCATTTAACAAACCAGAAGAACAACTAGAAGAACTAAATAGAGAATATTGTAAATCATGCTCAATATCGCCGCTGGCCCAACATGCTTATATTGCTTTTTCAGTTGTAAAAAGGTCAATTGTATCAGCAGAATGACTATGAATTTGGATGCTGGCTTTAACTGTTTTTAACATCGTGCTGGAAAAAGAGGAAATCAAATGTAAAAAGCTGTTTTGTCACACCACTTGATTTTCAGCAATTTAACCACCCCCTGCTTAATTTGCAGCTACACTTTGTATGGGTGTGTGTGTGTGTGAGTATGCAGAGATGAGGTGTATGTGTCTGTCGGTGTTTCGCTTTCATGTCTTACATCTCCACAAGATACTTTTAGCACACAGATCAGGAAATGGCAAAGTGAAGACTACATTTAAACTCGCAGCTTAATATTTGAATACATAACTTTATACGTTTTGTTTTCTTACTTTTAATTTTTTTTAAATCTGAAGCAGGATGTAACAGATTTACAAATCCGATAGGATTTTCTTCTCTACTGTTATTTTGTTTTACTCCTTCTTTTGTTCTTGCTCTTTTCTCTTTACGATTGTTGAGTTTTTCATCTCAATCATTCTTGGAGATGAATAGTAGCCAGAGTTTTTTGTTTGATTTCCTTTTATTTAGTATAAAAGTTTATTTTGAGATAAAATGTTTAGTCGAAATTCTTGAGTAGAAATAAATGAAAGCCAAAGGAATGTAAACTTAAATAAGGTTAATGTCTTCTTGAGATGCTTATAAATGTTTTTTTTTTGTTGCAGTGGCTGATTTTTATAATTATATATTTTAATAGAAGATACATTTCTTTTTATGAAATTAAAAGAAAATATAGCGCAGGTTAATTCTGATATATTTAATTAGTGAAACTAAATGCGGCAGTTATGCCAAATCTATCAAAGTAACAAATTTTACAAATTCGCCACAAAGAAAACAAAATCTATGCAATAGGCCGCATACAAGGTGTGGCCAAAAAAAGTCTTCCGATAATTCCTCCAGCGTGAACAGCACACCCTGCAGTCACTTTGCGCTTGTGTAATGGCTTCTCGTGCATCACTCGTGAATTTTCTGTGTCCCAGAAGCGATTGTTTTGCTTGTTCACGTACCCGCTGAGGTGGAAATGAGCCTTATCGCTCATTTTGATTTTGGTCGAAAAATCGTCCACTTCGTCCTCGAGATTAAGGATGCGGAGTGTATCGCGCCATGGCTTATTCAGTTGTATATTACATTTGTCTAGTTCACAAATATCAAAACAGATTTGACATTGGCCGCCATTCGCAAAAATAACAGCATCTTCCAATAGGGTGATTTCTTTTGGCGCACGTTGTATTTTCACAAGTTTGAAGAGGAACTATTTTACGATTTTCTTTGTATATTTTTGACTGCAGAATTTGGATACACATTCGTGATGTTTCTTACGATTCCAATGCAGAAAGTTAAAAAAATTATATAAAGGGTGTTTTTTATATTATTATTATTATTATTATATGAGGCCATAAGCACCGCGACCCAAAGGATCTTTTGTGCAGCCCAAGTATTCACTGATGTAGATTGAGGCTGCGAATAAAGCCAATTACTCTACCCGGTGAGATATCGTACACCTCCCCTGGAGTCATGAAATTGTCTCCGAGGAACCGCCTCCTGCACGACGCCACTTCCGGACAGTCACAGAGAACGTGCTCCGGTGTCTCCTCCTCTGCTCCGCAGAGTCTACATACCTTGGTCTCAGAATTGCCCATGGTAAACTGGTGTCGTCTGAGACCGCAGTGTCCGGTAAACCAACCCGTTAATAATCTGAGGTCATTCTTGTCCATCAGAATTAATTTTTGGGATTTGTTCCGAGATAACGTAATGAAACGTTTTGCCTGTCTTAGGCCGTGAAGGGCTTTCCAGTGGCGATTAAACTCTATTGTTCTTCGAATTAGCCGCGCCGCTCTGAAAGACGATTGTGTACGCCATAAAATGGAAGAAGTGCACGATGAGTTTGACGAATAAAACAATTATTTTGATTAAAAATTTCAACAATTTGCACGCGTTGCTCTGGTGTATGCCGGTCGATCCATAATGAAATGTCAAAGCAAACTAAACAAAAAGCAACTCTCAGCTGTTAAATGGGTGGTCAAATAAAGCAGTGATGCCAACTCAAAGTTGTATCACTCTATAAAAAATATCCTTTATTTAAAAAAGAACTAGAAATATGATAAATAATTTTTCTTTTTTTTTATGGGTCTTTGAAAGATAAAATACTTTAAAAAATTTTCCCTTTCTTGTAACAAGTAATTAAATTCAAGTTATAAATAATTCAGTTTTGTCCAGTTTGCCACGACATATTTAGCTGTTTCCTTTTGAAATCGTTGCAATTATTGGATATTAATATTAAATTTAAATTCACATCAATACCTATTTCTCGCTATCTTTCCCACTCATCCACATGTGGAGCACCAATGAAAAATAATTAATAAAAACTGTTTGTTTCACTTACCATATCGCATGATATTTCTCAAATTGATAAGCCGTTTTCCATAGCTTTTCGATGGGTTCCATTTTCTCAACAATTTCCAGCAACGTGGTAAACGGCGATACGTCTATTTGCAACAACTGCTCGTCAATATTAATTGCTTTTGCTTCGCGGCTCATATTCTACAAACGCAAACACACAAACCAATTGAATCAAATAAAAAAGCGCCATATAAATCATAATAATAAAACAAGTGATACACAAAATTCTAAATAGCATGAAATACGACCAACTACAACAATAGATGGATGGCTGGATGGATGGCTGGATGAATGATGGCATTGTTGTTGCGAATAGTTGTGGGTGGCTTTGTCTTCTACGTACCTCAAGAATATCAAATAATTCATCGACAGTCTCGACACGCTCTTTAAGCTCATCCAAAGTAAGAACGTCACGTGTTTCTTTAACACGAAAACCATCCATACGACGTTTTTCATATAAAATTAATTGTTCGAATTTAATACGTTTTTCACTGTGTTTTGCAATAAATAAAATGAATGCGAATGAATAAAATTTAATTTGAGGCGAAACCAAACGGTATACAAGTTAAATTTAGTATCGTTAAAAAAATGGTGTTTAACAAAACGGTTTACACTGCATAATATTGATGAAATATTTAATACAGAACAAAAATTGGTTTTAGCTTTAGTAAAAAAAAACAAATTCAACTACTGTTTGAAAATTGTGCGATAACTTATTTGAGAACAGGCGGGCAAATTACGGCATTCGATTTCGATGGAAATTTTTTATAAAATTGTATGGAAGATTCGTCTGATATTTTGAAGTATTGCAATATCATATTTAGTCTTCAAAAGACTTATTTATTTAAAAATAAGCAAATATGTATATTTTTGCAAAAAAAGAATAATGCATGAGCCGATTTACTTACTTTTTTCATCTTCCATATTTTAAGCATTTTGTCTCAAATTTGAAGCTACTGACGACAAAAAAATAATAAAAGTGATTTATACGCCTATACCGAATCTTAAATACCCTACACAGATGTATTTCTACTTTATTTCTAAAACAGAAAATGGATTTTATTCACCAATAAAAAAACAAAATATGGAACTTATTTGGTTACTTGTATGTGCCAAAAAATTTCGATTTTCTAACCCTGAAATCTAATTTAAAATTTTTTTTGTAATTTTTACACAAATGTAATTTTTTCTGAACTATAAAAAACGTCTAATAAAAAATATAAAAATTAAAATTAGGAACTTTTACGTATAAAAAAATTTAATTTTCCAACCCTGGAATTTAATTTTCAATATTTTTGGTTTTTAATACCAATTTAGTTTTTCGCAAAGCTTAAAATAGATTTAATTCACTGAAAACCCCAAAATTAGGATTTTATATGCCCCCTTTTATGTACCAAAAATATTTCGATTTTCCAACCCTGCAATCAACTTTTACATTTTTTTGGTTTTTAATACATATTTAATTCTAAAAAATTAAGCGTAAAAAAGTATTAATGGACAAAAAAAAACAAAAGTAGTGATTCTTTTTAATATTTTATGTGAAGTAGTTCACTAACTTATATGACTATTTTCATACAACAAATATATTTCGATTTTCGTACCCTGGATTAGCATTTTTTATTTATGGTGATTTCTTTTCTGAAAAATATGTAACATTTTTCACTGTTTTCCTAGAAAACTACAATTGAACGCATTTTTAAAATAAAAATAATTTTTCGCAAGAGATGGTACATTGATTTGTAATAAATTAAGTATTTCCAAATGTCATAATATTGCCATTTTTTTTTATGGAAACTGCAAAATATGTAGCATTCCTTTTTAGAAAAGAAATCAACATTAATTTATATATTACACGAATATAATTCTTCCTGAAATATAAAATAGGTTTAGTTTACCGAAAATACAAAAATTAGGAAATTATATGATTGCTTTTATGTACTAAAATCATTTCAATATCCGAACCCTGGAAGCGAAATTAAATTTTTTTTTGTTTTCTTTTCACCAAGGAGGTATAAAAAAAATTTTATTTAAGAAAAGTTTGAAATTTGTAATCATTTTGGCCACTTTCATTTTCTACAAAATATTGCAGTTGTCCAACCCTGGAATCGAAATTTTTTATATGTTTTTCATTTTTAATTGTAATACCTATTTTAATTTTCCTAAATTCTAAAATAGTTTTTATTACCAAAGAAAAAACGAAAACTTATATGTAAAAAAAAGAAATATATAATTTCCCATCCCTGGAAAAAAATTACATTTTTTAATTTTTAATACAAATTTTACTCTTCCCAAAGTTTGAAATTGGTTTAATTAACAAAACAAAAAAATAATTGGTTTTTGGGTAGTTGATTTTTCGTCCAGAAATAGATGTAAGCTTCCCAGCTCTCGAACCGTATTTCGGAGTTTTCACAATTTCAATATCACTCTATTTATGTTCATTTCTAATCCATCAGCTTAAGAACGAAGTCTATAGCTCTTCTGGGGGCTTGGGGAAACCGATTTCACGTACAGACAGACGGACATCGTTCATTCGTCAAAGCTATTCAGATGCAGAATACATACATATATATTTTATGGGGTCTCATATTATTATTAAGGAAATTACACACGGAATGATAAACCTATATATATATATATATATGTATATACCCATCCACTTTTTTGTGAAGGGCAAAAAAGAAATAAACCGGAATCAAGTAAAATTTATTCTTAATATTTGGCGATTTGTCGAAGCAGATTACAAAAACTTTTGAAAATAGATAAATTTTTTTTGTAAGATAAACTTTCCTTTTTTGATAATAAATAAATAAAAGTATGAGCATGAATTGCGTACACTTTTTGCTTTTTTGTAACTCTGCTCAAAAATATATGATCATACAAATCTTGAACCCAGAGCCCGAAATGTTCTTGATATTTTCTAATTAGTGAATTAAATCGGAAATAGTATGTCATATGTGTCATAAAAAGCACAAATTCTGTACACAATTTCTTTTTTCTTAAAAAAAAAACTTTTTTTTGCTAGTGTAAACCGACTGCAGTTAAACATGTTTTTAATGCACAATAAACTCCTTCTACTCTGCAAACATTTCTGTGTTACTTACCGCAATGCGAATTCCAAATTATCACGAACAACATTTAAGCGAGCTGCACTTAAATCGAGCACTTCTTCCAGCTCAGATGGTAAAATAAATGTACGTGTATTTAAGTGTATGTCTTCATCTACATGGAAAATAAAATGTTAAAATTGTATAGGGTTTGAAATGGTTGTTGTTGTTGTTGTATTGTAAACACTCTTGAAAATCATGAAACCAAAAAAATAATTGTACAAAAATAAAAGAATTTTCCTTAGACTATTGAGGAAGTTCATAATACGTAAAAATATAGAAAAAGGATATTTTGTTTACATTCTTACGATTGTAGAGTATTCAGAAGTGTGAATTTATGGAAATGTATATTTATGGAACATTTAAAATATTTTATGGCACTGGAATATTCGATAAATCAGTCAAGAAAGAAAAGATGTGACTTGTTGTTTGTAATGTTTCTTAAGATTGTGTATTTTTAATAATTCTTTTTTGTAATTATTATTTATCAGGATATAGATTGATGGTGGTTTCCATAAGGGTTATATTTTAATAAGATGAATGCGTCGGCCCTTTACCTGTTGTTATACAGTGTTGGGAAATTTGAGGTTAGGAAGTAAATTAGCTATCAAATGACGAAGTGTCAATAATTGAGAGCTCATTACATTTACTCAGTAAAAAGTCAAACATTTTAACTAAGGAACGCCAGTCGATCATTGTCTATGTCGAAGGTTTGTGAATTGGCTGTTAAAAAAAAAAAACTGAAACAAAACAATGGATGTTTCAACAAAATAATTTTTGGTGATGAGGCCCATCTTCGATTTTCCTAATATATTAGGTGTAAAAAAAAAATTTTGATATACAAATTTATTGTATAATCCTCTTATGAATCAATTCTTTTTTTTTATAACTTGAACTGTAAAACTGTTATGCCATAATGGATTTATAAAAGAAACATTTCTTGAAATTTGAGATGCTATCAGCCAACATTGTCGTGCTTCTAAAAAGGCTCTTAAAAATTTCATTAATAAATATATTTTCCAATTGTTTGAGCAAAAGGATTCACTTTTTTATATAAAACACAATAACGGTTATAATCTCATATGTTTAATAATCTTATATGTAAATACATACAAATTTTCGACCTCCCTTGACCACTTAATTCAGTCATTTTCAAAATCACAAAACTGCCCTACGTTATTCCTCGGATCTTAAACTACCTCTATGCCAAATTTCATCTAAATCGGTTCAGCGGTTTGAGCATGATTAGATAGACAGAGTTACTTGCATATTTATTATATTATTATTATAAAAAGTGCAAGTTATTATAAAAAATGGAAGTCATTATAAAAAGTGCAAGTCCTTATAAAAAGCGCAAGTCATCATAAAAAGTGCAAGACATTATAAAAGGTGCAAGTCGTTTTAAAAAGTGCAAGTCAATATAAAAAGTGCGAGTTATTATAAAAAATGCAAGTCATTATAAAAAGTGCAAGTCATTATAAAAAGTGCAAGTCATCATAAAAAGTGCAAGACATTGTAAAAAGTGCAAGTAATTTTAAAAAGTGCAAGTCATTATAAAAAGAGTGGAAGTCATCATAAAAAGTGCAAGTCATCATAAATAGTGCAAGACATTGTAAAAAGTGCAAGTAATTTTAAAAAGTGCAAGTCATTATAAACAGAGTGGAAGTCATGATAAAAAGTGCAAGTCATCATAAAAAGTGCAAGTCACCATAAAAAGTGCAAGTCATCATAAAAAGTACAAGTCATTATGAAAAGTGCAATCCATTATGAAAAGTGCAAGTCATCATAAAAAGTGCAAGTCATCATAAAAAGTGCAAGTCATCATAAAAAGTACAAGTCATTATGAAAAGTGCAATCCATTATGAAAAGTGCAAGTCATCATAAAAAGTGCAAGTCATCATAAAAAGTGCAAGTCATCATAAAAAGTGCAAGCCATTATGAAAATTGCAAGCCATTATGAAAAGTGCAAGTCATCATAAAAAGTGCAAGTCATCATAAAAAGTGCAAGACGTTATAAAAAGTGCAAGTCATCATAAAAAGTGCAAGTCATTATGTAAAGTGGAAGTCATTATAAAAAGCGGCAGATTATGCACTCATACCAGAGTGTTTGAAGTATTAGTTTATTTTATTATACTTTTTACCCGCGACTTTGCCTTCGAAGAATATGTGGATCTGCAGCCAATGTGTATGTCATGTCAAAGATGTGTTGTATTTTCACTGGATCAGAGTTTAAAACGTTCTTAGTTATCTGTTTCATAATTTCATATATCCCTAGAAACCTAAGACCACCCTTGATCTCTCATAAAGTCGTTGCCAAAAATAAGTTCATTGTTAAGTCAGCTGTATCAAAGTTTAAAATGTTTATATTTCCATAAAAATTTTCGACCACCCTTGACCATTTAATAGGATCATGTCTGAAAACAAAAAATCACACTATCTTATTCCTCGGATCTCAAAATATCTCTATGCCAAATTTCATTTAAATCGGTTAAACGTTTTAAGAGTGAAAAGGTAACAAACAGACAGACAGAACTACTTTCATATATATTATATTAGTAAGTATTATTTTTTTTTATCTTGGACCAGCACTCAGGGGATGACCCCTATATATGCAATGCATTGTGACGGAACTGAAAACGACTCAGCGCGAGCTCGAACTCAGGATCCACCGCTTCATAGTCTCGTTTTCTACTACTTCAGCCAACAGCACCCACATATATATTATATTAGTAAGGATTATAGTTGGAGATAAAATAAAAACAAATTTGTAATTGTTTTTTATATAAAAAAGTGCATATTTTTGTGCGTACTCTAAGTTCTACAATACTGATCCAAGTACCGACCCTGGGCACTACACTAGTAAATTTCCTTCTCCTTATAGCTTCATCAAAACCATAATCTAGATTCTTGTTTCGAAAATAGTTCTGCACAGTTGCCAGCAGATATCGTGGGATGTGTAAACGAGCCAAGGCATCAACAATATGTTCTCAGTATGCATATATCATGTCAAGGATCAAAACTATAAGCTACTCTTGTATACTATTCCGCCATCGAGCAACATATCCTACTCTTGTCCTTGTTTTCCTGTTCCTGAAGCCAAATTGCTTCTCTGACAAACCAAGTCTTCTACACGTTATGGTCTCTAGCGATTTCCCGTGCCGTAATAGCACAATATGAATACAACTTCAGCATTTTATTGGCCATGTGCGAAAGAATGTGTGTGTGACTCGTACATCTACGCACCCACTCGCTTTAATAGCTGGATGCTTTCTTTCTTTATACCTTCAGCATTCGCCATGGTTTCAGCTGTTGCTTGGAAATATAGTTTTGCTACACATTGAATAACAATTTAATTAGCTCTTTGCTGCTATCAACACTTACATATAATTTCCAGTGAATTTCTAAAGTCTACTTAGTGAAAACAATTCTATTTCTTCTTTTGATGGAGATTTAATTTTTCCCCAGCAATTTCATAAGCACTTCACTTTGTTTATACATTTCATTTTATTTTATTTTGTTTTGTTTGTTATTTCGCTTTTGTAAATGGAAAAGTTTGTTTTCTTCTTAATACTCATTATCCTATTTTAATCCTTATATTTCTTAGGTTATGTTGTTGTGTGTGTGTTTTTTTTGTTGTTTTTAAATATAAAAAATAAGTGTAGTACACACACACACATTTTTTGTTTTTATTTTAAAAACCTTAAAGTACAAGTACTTACTTGTTAATAGTGTGTGTGTCAGCAGGAATACAACACGTTTGGATACAACTTTTATCTCATCTTTTATGGCAAATATTTTCTCATCTCGACATTCTAGCAGATAGTTTTGTAATGCAACGACTTCTGCCGTCTCTTCCGGACGTTCACCTGCCTTCATTGACATTTCTTCCAAAGCATCACATATCCTGGTTTTGTTAGTTTTGCCCACGTATGAGGATTTGTTTAAAATATAACGGATGTAGCAGCGATAAGCGGCGCAAATATAAGACGAGAGAGAGAGAATGAGAGCAAAACTTTTAATTTGTTAACATTTACACCTAAGAAAAAGTGTAATGAATATGTTCGTATGTGTGTGTGTGTGTGAGTGAGCTGGAAATAAAAGCAAACTTTAAAAAGTGTCTATATAATTAACAGGAAATGGAATAAAAATAAAACAACAAAAGAATATGCACAGAAAGGTATTATATATTTTAAAAATGTGTTAAAAATGTTTATCTTACAAAAGTGGTCGCTATATAATCTATATTGTAAATGTTCATGCATACGTTTGTCTGTCTATATGCCTGTCTGTCTGGCTGGCTGTATGCATCGTTAAAGGGAAATGCTTGTTTGCATAGCTTGACTTGCTTTTGTCAAAGTAAATATTTGTTAAATTCTTAAAGACCATGTGCAAAAATATTTTATGTTAAATGCATTTCATAACACACCTGCTCAGCACTTGTATATGAGGACAGCAGTGCATACGCTCAAACGACATGTAGCTGGCGGTGAATGCAACTGAGAAATGAGAAACTTTATTAAATCAACATTATTCAACTTAATAGACTTGTCAGCCAGTTAACGTTGAAACGGCATGTTAATGTTAATTAAGGATTAAAAAAATATTGTTATATTTGGTTGTTATGAATGCTTCCTTGCATCACGTTTGGACATTAACACTTCGTTTGCAGGGCAGAAAGTGAGTTTTAAATGAAATGAAAATTTGATAGAGAATTATAGTCATATATATATATATATATATATATATATATATATATATATATATATATATATATATGTATATATATATATATATATATATATATATTTTTTTTTTTTTTTCTTGTTGAAATTACTTCCGTTGGCTTAAGAGACAATAAAAACAAATAGTTGTTTGACGGTTTGTGATTATAGCAATTTCCCAGCTAATGGAATTCGAGATTATGTCATACCTTTGCCGATGTTATTTTACCGTTTCAAGTGAAATCTTTCAGCTACTTGAAGCTTATGATATACAAATATTTATACATTTTATAGCTGGAGGTCTTTTGAAAATCGGATTTAATTAATAATTTCTTTTTAAATGTGGTGGACGGAGGCCTGCCTATCAGTATGTGGTGGGTACGAAAGTCTGCCTGCGCCAGTGAACACGTGGTGGTTGTATGCAAATCAACATGTAACGTGTCACTGTGCACTTCTTTTTTTTAATTTGCTCACGTGCGAAAATAATTGCTAATAAATTTTAACGTGTTGTAGGCACACAAATCTTTCCTTTTCTGTATTTACAGCAGCGCAATAATTTTTAATAACGATCTTGACTTAACATCTTTTATATTTATATTTTTATCAACACAGTGTAAACATTTATTGAAGACAATTTTTTTTCTGATATATGGTGTAAAATATTTCGGTTTACTCTGTAACTATTTTCGAGACAAAAATGGGAGACTTCTCTACACCTTCTGACAGTCCATGACTATTCTGTAGGGCCTAGGATATAGCAAATGGCAGTTATTATCAATTTATGAAGAAACAGAATACAGAATTTTGATATTATCTTGACGTGATGTTGACAAATACTTGCTGAATAAAGGCAGAATTAGTTTGTACGTGCTGTTCTGTTCTGAATCATCTGTTTTGTTTCTGTTCAATTGAAAATCTGTATGTGCGGTTTGTAGTTTCTCTTTCGATCTGTTCTGTTGCGAACAAATCTGTAGAAAATAGAATTCAACGTTAAGTGACAGCTAACAGTGCGTATGTATTAGTTTTTTGTGGTATCAAATATTACAAATTTTTTGTTGAAAGTTTTTTTTTGTTTTAATTCAAAATTTTTTAAGTTTGTACGCACAATATATTCATTTTTGAACTATTAATTTATTTATTTTACAATTTTTCACAAAATAATTTATTTTCACAATTTCAATTTATTTGTTTGCTTTTAAAAACAGCTGATTTCATTAACAGAACAAGTAATTACAAAATATTTTCTACAGAACTTCACAGCACAGAACAGCAACAGAAAGTAAAAACTAATGAAGCCTTAAGGGTGATTGTCTTCAGGTGACGTTGATAAATAATTACAGAACAAAGAGTATTAAATCAGAACGCAAGACAGAAGAAAAATGTGGGAAGACAATTCTGTAACTACATGTCAATGCCACGTCAATACGATATTATATATAGTCCAAGTAAATTCTCGTTGTGCGCAACAACTGTTTAAGTCTGACAATTTCTGACTATTCTCTTATCCTTAAAAAAATTAAATGCTGAGGAAAAAGTGTATGCAGATTTCTTAGTTTTGATATTGTCTTGACGTGGCTCTGACAAATAGTTACAGAATGAGGGGGAATAGTTCATCGATTTGGTGGTATGAAGATTTCTGCTCTGGCAAGGCTGTCAGCTGTTAAATGAATGCCGTGCGAAGTGGTGTTCCATTCAGTGAAACGTTTGCCATTTGTGACAACGTCAAGATATTTTGGGTTCCAGGGTATGATGGCATTCAGGGAAATGAAATGTAGGGGGTGTGCTCCAGGGCAGGTTCGGCCTTGGATGAAACAGTCTTACGTATGGATATTGATATTCCCTCAGTTGTGCTGTTAAACACTATTGAGTAGTGGGCAGATAAGAAGGTGACTATCAGGTGGTGAACTATTCCCGTCTGCCTGTAGGGTAGACAAAACTCTGTGGGCCTCACTTAGCAACTTCTAACTTTTGGAGTCATATCGGGGAACTGTGCGATCGGGCACATGTTAGAACGTTTGGGCTTTCTCCATGATGGTCGCTGCTGGAGTCAGTACAGCATCTTCTGCTGTAACTGCCCGGCCCTGCAGGACATTTAGGCTTTCGCTTCCTGCGGGATCTAGACTGTTTCAGGGATGCACTATTGGCTGCCCTGGAGGACTTTGTGAGAAGTTCTGGATGGTTCTCAGGAACCAGTGCTCCATTTGCGAGGATTGTGTAGGGTGTAGCCCTCTGGGCATCATAATCGGCCTTTTATGGCCTCCGAGTGTTTTCTTGCTACCTTTGCGGGCAGGCCTTTTAACCTAACATCACCATGTCGTTTATGAAAATAGATCGTTTAACGGCCGAAGACAAAAGTGGTGGTTCAAATGCGGCTTTTATTCGATAATTACAGGGTAATTACATTATATCATAATCATAATTTTATCGATCTGATATGCAAGAAATTGGCAAAATTTCGCAGAAAATTTAATAGAAGCATTATAGGTGTGGTCAGGCCTTGAGTCATTGGAATGTGCGCTCTATCGAAAATATCGCTTCTATTAGAGAAAGTTTGGCGGATAGTCCACATTTTTTTTAGGAGTAGGACCAGCACTCAGTGGATGACCTCTACATATCCAATTCATTATGCCGGAACTGAAAACGAGGGATAGTATTGAGGGGACAGATTAGGAAAGATGAGGCGATAGACAGTTTTTTTATTTTATTTTAATTTATATTGAGCTTGAGGCTTATTTTTATAAAAATTGTTTATTTTATATTTAGTTCAATATTTCGATATCCTCTGGATATCTTCTTCAGGATAAAATTATTTATAATAATTTAATAATAACAAAATTTTTTATAAACTATATAAACTTAAATATTTTTGTTGTTGTTTGTTTTTATATAAAAAATTAAAAATGAATGAAAATTTTTTTCAAAATTGAAACTTTTTTCTTTCCTGTCTACATTATGAAAATTGAAATTTGAAAAAATATGTATGAAAAAATTTTTCATTCATTTTCAATTTTTTGTATAAAAACAAAAAACAACAAAAATATTTAAGTTTATATAGTTTATAAAAAATTTTGTTATTGTTAAATTATTATAAATAATTTTATCCTGAAGAAGATATCCAGAGGATATCGAAATATTGAACTAAATATAAAATAAATAATTTTTATAAAAATAAGCCTCAAGCTCAATATAAATTAAAATAAAATAAAATAAAATAATCAAAGGCTTAAAAAATAGAACAATATACGACAGTTTTTTTTTTTTTTTTTTTGTAGCGATTTCAACCTTCATTACTTCGCCGGCTAACTTTAGCTACAAGGCCGACGAAGGCGGGTGCTGTTACTCTGCTGTTAGTACACGATAGTGTCAGTCGCTGCCAATTATATTCAGTGACCAGTGACTATGCCTTCATCATTGAAACAGGCAGGCAAGAACTAACACAACCATTCACTATTAATGCTGATCAGAAGAATTGAACACAATATTTCATGACTCAGCGCGGGCTCGAACTCATAGTCTCGTGTTCTACTACTTCACCAATTGCACCCATCCCGATTTCATGGGGTTTTCAGCAATTGGACCTATTTTGTAACCTATTGCGGCAAAATTTTTTGACCTACAATTATAAAGCGGACGTCAAGTTATTGGACTGTAGTTGTAGAAAAGTAGTCGAAAATGATTGCAAATACATCGATCGCAATTAGTCAAGAGGTCATTTAAATAACATTGTATATCGTACATAATTACAAGGTCCAGCCTTGTATTCAAATGGAAGTTTTATATAAATTATAATTTGAATTTTCTTTTCAAAGCTAAAAATGAATAACCCTTTAGTTGAGGAAATATTTCATTTTAATATTTTACTTGGGTTTTTTGTTAATAACGTATTTTAATAAGCGTTTGTCGCAAAAACTCATATTAAACAAACATAATGCAAAAATACTTTCATACAAGAGTTTGTGTTAATATATTTAATATTTTTTTCATGATTTCTCCGAAAATATTAATTTTATGTTTTTGCATGGCATATCCTTTAAAATTCTTGCTTTAAACTGTTTAAATAAGGACATCATGCTGTTTCTGTGACATCCTTTGTGCGACAATTAAATTATTTTCAAATATTTATAGATTTATATTTTTTTTTAAATATTATAGATATTTGTTTTGTATGCTTTTCGTCAAAGTCTGAGAGTCATAATTTCTTTGCAGTCATGTGGCTGATGCATAAGCTTCCACAGCTACTTTATAGGTTTTAAATTTATTATATATAATATTTTTTGTTTCACTTACGCACGATTTTCATTGAGATTTACAGCCATATAAAAGTCAATGATAAAATCATAAATATTCTGTACCAACATCGCCAGCGATTGCTTAACATGACGATTATCCAACATGAACAGATTCAATGGTATACAATCACGTAAAATATATGTTTCCTCAATAATGGAGCGGAGTTTTTTCATCACATCTTCCATTGACTGAAATGAAAGAAGAGGGGGGAAAAAAACTCAAATAGGAAACACAAACTCTAAATTTATCTTAAAACCTTTAAAACAGTGTAGTCAATTTGGTGATTTTTGCACAAATTTTAGTGGTTCTACAAATCAATTTTTTTTTTAGTTTTTAGAGGCGGTGGTTTTTTGGAAAAATTTTTGGTGCTTTTTTCGTAACGGTGCCACCTAAAATTATTATTATTTTTTTTTTAGATAATATTTTATTTTTGAATTTCTATAAGCAAAAACTCCAATTATATTCGACCAAGCCAAGTACAACTGCGGAAACGATGAAGCCTAAAATCACACTTCATTTCTTTTGCCTATGCGAAAGCTGCCCCGTGATTACCGTAGTATATACACTTGGGTACTGACGATGGGAATATAGCGACTTCCAACAACTTCGTTTCTCTGTTCTGCTGTGTATCTTGAATAATTGAATCGATGTTAATTTTCCTTTGTTCTTTAATTTATTGACCCTTTCTATTTCTTAATAAATAAAATGCCACGAACCTTAGCCTGTCCGCCATTTTGGATTTAAAAACTGTAAAGGTTCATATTTTTTTCTCTTATTACTCTATTATAACTCCTTGGATATATAAAAATTTTTTGTTTAGCTTCAAAAAAGCTTCCAATTTATATTTTATTTTTATGGGTATCATTTTTTTTTTTAATTGAAAATTTTAAACTCATTCGTTTTTTTTACAAAAATTACGCGCTTTTTTCTTGCTTTTAGTGCGTTTTAAAATTTAAAAGTTGGCTACACCAAACAGATTGCGGTTGTGGCTTGAGAGAGATACCACATGACGACAGACTGATAGAAAGAAATTTTTAAGATGAATATCTAATAAAACAAGTAATTTTGCAAAAAGTCACTACGATATCGATGTAAGGAAAAATGAAAGTATGAAAGTATATTCTAGTAACAACTTAAACATTTTACTTTTGTCTAAGTAAAAGTTTCATGTAACACATGGCATGTTTGTCTAAAGTGGCAAGAATAAAAGTTTTGCTTGCGAGCACATCGTCCTTTAACAAAATATTACAAGGATATGTATTTACATTATTTACTACATTATTTTTTATCTAATTTAACTTTTTAATAAGCAGCAGATGAAATTTTTTCCAACAATCCAATCCAAGTTTCAGCGATGTATAGCATAATTTCTGTAGCTAATAATTACTGCTGCGATGCAGTTTTCAACACCCTCTAAATGAATTGCTGTCTACTGAAATATTTAATTTATGTTCAAGTTGACGATGATTTATTAATTTAATTGCAAGTTATTTTCCATTAAATAATTTTCATATTATTAAGAATTTAACAAATTTTGCATCCGTCTTTTGAGTAATTTTTGATTTATAATTAAATTCAATGTTAATTCTATGCATCATTGAACATAATCAAATTGAAATTAAATAATTAAACATATTTTATGCTTCAGGATCTGTGCGCTTGTAGTGCAATATTTTATAAATTGTATTCAACGAAATGTTAAAAACGTTCATGAATGAATTGTAGACGTTGATGCCATTTCCTACAGTGGAAACTGCAAGCAGATAAATTAATTTTTTTTTATAATATAGCAAATAGCAAAATTATTGGATTTATTTTTATTTAATCCATTTCATATTAACATGAAACGTAACAACTCCTGGCCGCCATGATTTATAAATGGAAATCAATGGAAAGTTTAATAAATAAAAAGAATTGTTCTTGAGAGATCTATGATATTAAAGTGTAGTTTTGTTTAACTCTAGGAACATTATTTAGTTGGATAAACCTACTGTTCTCTGTTTCTGCTATTATTAAAGTTTCTTAATACATATAAATCCTTCTCAATATAAATATTTATTGAGATTTTTTTTGAAAATTTCTACTCCACCATTTAGATGGCCAGAAATTTGTATATGATTTTTATATGAGAACCAGATGGTTGTTAAATAGAATTTTGTATGTATTATAAAAAAGTGTCTAAACAAACAATCAGAATATATTATCACTTTTATAATAGATTTAACTACTCAATAATTTAAAGAAGAATATATCAGAACTTATTATTGTTATTAGAAAATGTGTTTACTTGTTTAACAAATTCCTTAACCTATTTCACAAACTTTTGCAGGAGTGGCCTGTTAAACCATTTTTTTGTTTATAGAAGCAGAGAAATAAATGAAAATGTTTAACAGTTCAAAATTGATCAGTCATTAGATTCAGAACCTAGTTCTACGCATGTGCGGAAATGGGTACCAAACATGGGTGCTGTTGGCTGAAGTAGTAGAACACGAGACTATGAAGCGGAGGGTCCTTAGTTCAATCCCACGCTGAGTCATGAAATATTGTGTTGAATTCTTCTGATCAGCATTAGTGCGTGGTTGTGCTAGTTGTTGCCAGCCTGTTTCAATGATGAAGGCATAGTGACTGGTCACTGAACATAATTGGCAGCGACTGACACGATCATGTACTAAAAGCAGAGTAACAACACCCTCCTCTTTCTTCGGTCCTGTTTCAGAAAATTAGCCGGCGAAGTGAAAGGTTGAAATAGCTACAAAATTATTATCTATCTTCTCATCTTTCCTCATCTGTCCTCTTAATCTATCCCCTCGTTTTCAGTTCCGGCGCAATGCATTGCATATGTAGGGGTTATCCCCTGAGTGCTGGTCCAAGGTAAAAAAAAACTGCCAAATATTGGGCAAAAAAAATGTCTAAACAAATTTTTAGGACATTTTTTGATTGTCCATTAATAGGGTATTTTTTAATTCAGACCAGCCCTCAGGGGATGATCCCTGCAATGCGTAGAAACTGGAAAGGAGGGGATGGTATTGAGCAGACAGCTAAATATAGATGAAAATATAGAAAATATTTTGTATCTTTTTGAACCTTTTACTTCGCCGGCTAATTTTTTGCTACAGAGCCGACGAAGGAGGGTTCCTTTGGTCTTCAAGATATTATAGTGTCATTAGCTGCCAATTATGTTCAGTGACCAGTGCTGTGCCTTTATCACTGAAACAGGCCGAAAACAATTAACACAACCATTCACTAATGATGATCAGAGCAATTCGACGACATATTCATGAATAAGCGCGTAGCCGAAATCTGAACCCTTCGCTACATAGTCTCGTATTAATTACTTCAGCCAACAGCACCCAAATATATACGGAAGTTCTTTGGATGACCAACTTTATAAAGCTGAAAATTTATGTTCTGCGGTTACTGTATTATTAAATGAAATAATTCTTAACAAATTTGTTATAAGCAGACCAACATGGCAACACTGGCTGTATTTGCATAGTTTTACAAAAATTTTTCTTTTCTCGTTGTTGATAAATATATGCTAGCTACCATATGCGAATATAAAATTTTGCATAGAAAATAGTTGTCTGTCAAATTTGGTGCATAATCAGACGGGTTTCGTCTAGCCTGTGTCCTCAGTATTCCTTTTTCAATTGAATAAAAGTATTATGGTGTTCATATGGTGAAGTACAATATGAATAATATTTTCAATTACACAGAATATCTGGAAAGCATCAAAAGAATGTCGTTGATTTTAACCCTCGCAAGACACAATCCTTTATGCTTATGGACCGACACATGCCCGATCATGCAGTTTAATCGGCAACTGTGGGTGATATAATTATTAAGGAATTAGAGGCTAAATTACCGTATTCGATATCAATCGAAATTTCCATACAATTTATATACAAATTTCAATATATATCGAATGCACAGATTTTGATGTTCTTGACATGATTTGGATATTCCCCAAAGTGCAGCTCCTATTAAAAAAACAATTTTTTTTGACATAGGATTATGAAAATTCATCCCCAATTCAAGCAAACACCTTCAGAATTTTTAGTTTGTTGTACAGTATAAAAAAAAAAATAAAAATTTCAATTCAAACACTTTGAAATATATTAATTTATTCGTTATAAAATTATTGAGTGGCATCCTGCTGCGTGTGGCTTAAATTGCCAATCAGTAAACATCAAAAAGTTGGCTAAACAAATTTCTGTTGGCGTTGTATTAACCTAAAGTGAATTAGTATTTGCCAAAGTTCTCGCCAATGAAATGCTTGTATTTACAATGTGTTCTCTTTTCTATAGAACACATGAAAAGTCCTTCACATATTAGAATAGAAAAGTGGAATACAGTTTGTGTTTAATAAGGGAAACTTTAAATATATAAAAAAATAATTCTAATTTTAGTAATAATTCTTTAAGATTCAGGTCTTTTATTTATAAAAAATTTAAAAATGTTTTTATTTTATATATCATTTTTTCAAATATGGCTTTTCGTTTTCTTAACAATCATAAAAGAAAAGATAGGATTTATTTTCCTGAGAAAGATCCTCAAAGGAGTGTATATTGAAAACAATATATAAATATTAAAAAATATATATTTATATAAAAAGATCTCAAGCTTAGAGAATAATTACTAAAATAATACTGACAGGTCAAGAATAAACAGAAATAACTCACTCTAGTGTTAATCATTATAAAGCGTGTTTTTTAGAGTGTCCCAACCTTAAGTTGGCATCACTGTTTTAACAGCTGATAGCTGCATTTTGTTTAGTTTGCTTTGAGATTTGATTATGAATCGAATTACACTAGAGCAACGCGTGCAAATTGTTGAAATTTTTAATCAAACTAATTGTTCCATTCGTCAAACTCAACGTGCTCTTCTTGCATTTTATGGCCTTCATAATCGTAATTCAGAGCGGCTAATTCGAAGAACAATATATCGTTTACGAAGCACATTCACTGTTACTGATAATTTGCATCCCGTGAGACGCCCAACAGTGCGCACTGAAGAAGCTCTATCCACTGTCCACGAAAGCATTGATGATGATCCGAATCAATCAACTCGTCCCCATGGCAGAAATCATATTTAAACATTCAGTTCATAAAATGTTCTTTTCAACAAAGTCCATTTCATTGATATTAAAAATATATTTCCCTGTTTTATTCACCCCAATTATAAATATTCCCGGGGAAAAGAGTTCCCGGGGAATTCATTTTCCCGGGAATAAAACTCCCTTATTCTAAACAGACGGGGAGAACAGTATTATGGGAAAGGGAATTTCGAGTTTTCGCAGTCAACTGTTTTGCTTTCAGTTGATTTGTTTTGACTTAAAAAGTGAAAAATATTTTTTTCAGCACAACTCCCTTGCAATTTTTTGAAGGAATTATTTTCTAAATTTATTATCAAATTCTCCTTTTAATTTACATTCATAATACCTACTTTTTTCCCGGGGAAGAGTCTCCCATTTTCGAAGTTTATTTAGAATAAGGGAAAAGGGAGAAGGGAAAAATCTCCCGGGGAGATTCTATTTAGAATAAGGGAAAAGGGAAAAGAGAGAAAATTCCCGGGGAGTTGTTATTCATAATTGGGCTGATTATGATTTAAACTTGTTTCACTCTATAAAAAACACCCTTTATTATAATTTATTTTTTGCAATAGCACGATCGGTTTCATTATTATGCAATTAAATATAAGAAAAAGTAAAAATATCGTTAGGAGCATCAAAATAAATTACTTAAACAACATTTTATTTTTCAAATTTTATTCGTGCTGATTCTTTTCCCAAATTTACAAAAAAAAAGTTCAAAATATATTATTAAGGCATTTTTTAAATTACTTACTTTTAAATCCGGTAAAATATGCTGTGTGAAAATATTCTCCACCACTGGGTGTATTTTATTTGTCAGCAGTAGATAATAATATTTGTAAATGGGTAATAAATAGACTAGAGGACCTGGCCAATTTTTCTCCACTACTGTTTTAATTTTATCATATAAATTTTTTATATCCGGATGATCTTCATCTATGCAGTGCAAGTAGCCTAAAGTATCTGGATCTGAAATATATATTTATTAATTGCACTTAATGCATGAGGAGAACTTTTGGCTTACCGGCTGACATGACATACTCCAGACGGGGTATTTTGTAGCCTACCCGCAAGACTCGTTTAAAAATGCCAACAAACAACTCGGGTAGACTTCGCATATAGGGAAAGGCTAGAAATTTACCCTTGTTCGTTAAAATAAAATTACAAACATCGTCGACCTCAGGCGAAGGCTAAAAGGGAAAAGGAATTTCATTACAATGCTATATATATAAAATTTATTGTATATATTGGAACCATTGAAACATTCCGAGAGCCTATATTCAATATTGGCTATGAACAATTTTTTTTTTTCAAAATCACTTTTGATTGGGAAATTTTTTTTTTTTCATAATAGTTACATCTCTTTTAATAAAAATCAGAGATAAGGAATTATTTATTCAGTAACCATGGCTTAAATATATTGTAGAAAAAATATTGACTTCTATTTAAATATTTTAGATATTAAACAGTTTTTTGCCTCTCCTTATATATTATAGGCCTAATTCATAAAAAATATTTCATGCTTATAACATCGTTATTTGACATATTTCTATGGGATAATTGTCAAATAAGACGGTTATATGTATGAAATATTTTTTATGAATTAATATTTGGTTCATAGTCGGTATCATGGTATAATAAAACAAGGTACTGCCACTGTGAGCTATTAAATTTAAAATAATTTTCTGACAATTTTAAGGATTCTGACATTCCCATAAAAATTAAGTTACCATATTATTTTAAGTTACCCGTTATTTTTTATTTTTATTCGAGTTGTTAAAATTTTTAATTGCATCGATGTCATAATTAACAATAATTAAAATCCGTTTGCCAATTAATTTATTATAAAAATCCTGTCGTGAATCTTGAATAAAAATATTTTTTGTTAAATTGTCTTATTGATCGACGCAATGGTTTCAATGTTTTTGGTCCAATGCAAAGCAACACAATGGCTTTTTTTTATTTCTTGTGGAAATGCATAGAAACTGTGATTTTTCGTAGTTTTCTGTGTTCTTTACATTTTATATAGCTTTTATTAAATTATTTTAACAAAATATTGCAAAATGTTTATGTTCAAAACCTCAAAATTAAATTTTTCTCTCTGTCAATATGCAAAAACGATTCACAATTTGTTTTTCCGTATGCCGCCGCAAAAAATGTATTCAGCTCATATCAAGGCAGCAGCTGACCGATGTTTGAAATAGCACACTAAGTTATGACGGGTTGTTCACACTAGTCATATTTTTTGTGCTATTATTTTATGACTTATGACTTTATGACTACAGTGTGAATCCCCCAAGTATGTATTACAGATTTTTTTTTTTAATTTCCAAGTAAAGAAAATAATTTTTTATAACGTCATATTCAATATGATGTAGAAAAATAAACTTCAAAAATTCTTATTAAAATTTAATAAAAGCAAGTGGCACTACCTTGTATTTATATACCTTGGTCGGTATTGAATATAGGCTCTCGATACTGTAAAAACTGGCCATAATAGGGGGAAAAAAATTAATAAGAATTGCCTTCCAGTATAAAAATTTTAAAATTATTGTTTTAAAATGCATTTAGTTCTTAACTTACCGATTCAATTTTTATAAAACTCGATTTGTGTTGAAATGGATCAGCATCATCTTCACTCTCCTGGTAGATCATTGGTATTTTATGATCACCTGGCAAATCGTTTTCGGTGGAGCAGTTATTAAAATGTACACCAATTATGGACACATTGAGGGTCATTAAAGGTCGCCTCTTCAGTTTGGGATCATTAATGCTATATTTTACAATATCATTGCCATCCTAAATATAAGACACTTGATAATTATCATTAGTTGGCATAAAAAGTCGCTCATATACCAAATAGTTCTCCAAAGTCTTGTACAAGTACGACAAACTTCGCGTGATTAATAGTTCTAGATGATGCGACATCAAAGCGTGTACACAACGAAACAGTTTGGCTGCACGACCACCATAACCACCGCGCATTGGGATAAAATCTTTCCAAGTTTTACGCATTACATCCATCATATCAGCACAACGAGGTATCCAATCGTTCAATAACAACTACAAATTACAAATTATCATTTACAAGCAACAAATGCTGTGAAGTTAATCTGGGCCATAAGTAAGTGATGCGAGCACGGAGACTCGGCAATACAGACACATAAAATAAACAACAACTTACATCTCTAATGGTGTCACAACTTTCTTGCACAAAATTTATTAACTCATCAGCTTCCATGGGTATATCACGTAGAATAATCTGGGAAACATCAACAATAACCAAGTCATTATAGCTGGGGAGAGAAGTAGTTCGAGCAACGAAGTGTGGAGGGAGAAGAAATGAAAACAAAATGCTAAATAAAGTACTGCGTGTATAAATAAAAGATTATTACAGCTAAAGCATGATGTTCCTTCCTCCTGAAGAAACACATGTAACTGTCGCCACTTAAAAAGAAACTAGTGGCATAAAACAACAAAAAAATAAAAATAAAAAATAAAAAAATAAACATTAGAAATACTGGCAATTGAAATGAGACACACGAAGTAAAACTACTTACAGTTGATGCCACAGCAAATTTAAGGCTTGTGGAATGGGATGTGTTGTCATTAGGACTTGATCCAAATGATTTCGTGCTAATTGTACATAAACTTTCCAAGGCACCGGCGCTTTTATGGTCATTATAGGAAATTCAGGTGGCTCACACTCCAATTGCAGACGTTTGCGCTCCAATCGTGATCTTAGGAATTTGTTTTCATTTAATATGAAATAGGAAGAAAAGAGAGTTGAGAAAAAATATTGAAACTATAATCGCATGTTAAGAAAGTGTTTTAATCTCCTCCTTACACACACACACACACACACACACACACTCTCTTATGTCCTGCTACAGCTCATCCTAAAAGCAACTTATTAAAGTGAGATGTGTTTACTGCCATCAACTTTTTACCTCATGTCATTTTATCCTTTTTATATTCATTCCTTTACTTGTCGTTTTATTTTATTTATATGCGGGAATACGTATAAATAAATTTTCTATTTAATGTCCCAAGTTTTAAGTAGCCTGCAACAGTTAAAAGCAAACTTGGTTAGAAGTCCTTTAGGCCATTTAATGTTCCTGCGTGTATATTGCTTGTATCTACAGCTTCTTTTGGCATATGGGGATGAAGAGTTTCAGGTAAGACAAATCCTTTTTTACTTAAAACTTTTATCACTTTGAGCTGATTTTCTAACAACAAAATGATTTCCGTGTTAGTAAAATAATAGTTTAAGGGATATTGTGTCATGGCCTTAAGTTAAATGAAGTAGGATTCCCAAAATTGTAGATATTCTAGAACTTGTACGTTTATGTCAATCATTAAAATTGGTCATGTGCAACCGTAAGGGGGGGGGGGGGGGGGGGGGGGAACATTAAGTCTACACACATTAACTGGATATATGGCATGACTATGAATGGTATGATATTTATTGCTAGACTTCTTTAAGAAAGTATATCCACCTCATAACCATAGAAAAATCTACTCAAATATCTCTTTGATGACCCTCGTATATCATCTTCTGAGGCATTATATTACAGCTTTGGAAGACTATCGATGTCAATGTCTGTTTACCCTGCCTGCTGAGTCAGAGTTCCTTTAAGACATTTCTTTACCCAATTTTAAAAGTCTATACAGGGTCACCCCCTGGGACGGCCGTTTGCCATAAAACACTAAAAATAAATTTTTGGTGTAATTAAGTGTAAAAGTTTTTTTATAAGGTCATTTAGGGTCAAAGGGGGAGGAATGGGTTAGGGCGGAGGAGGTTCAGGTTACGTCTCAGATTCATCATAAAAGCTTAAAATTTTTAGTTTTAAGGAATGTTGGCTTAACTAATACAATTTGTTAAATTTTTACACTATTTTTGCATATACTAACGCCCACTAAAGAGGCGGGGCCCACAAATAAACTTTTTGGATTTTATGGCTCCAAGTTTAACGCGTTGGACCTTCTTTCACATAAAAATATATCATTTGCTTAACAAAATTACAAAAAAAAAATTATATTTTCAACAGGCTTAAGTTCGAATCTGCATGACTGCAAATGCTTTTTTATTATTTTATTAATAAATGAATTTGTTCAAATTCTATTTATTATTTTTTTATATAACGACTGGAATATTAAGAATATTTTCAATAATCATCAAACCAGCAGAACGGATCAGTACTGATTTCGAGGCCGCTACGCCATCTCATCAGCGTTCTCTGTTCAATTCCTCCACTTTTGCAAGTGGTACTGATCCGTTCTGCTGGTTTGATGATTATTGAAAATATTCTTAATATTCCAATCTTAATATAAAATAACAAATAGAATTTGAACAAATTCATTTATTAATAAAATAATAAAAAATCATTTGCAGTCATGCAGATTCGAACTTAAGCCCGTAAAAAAATTAACAATTTACATAAGGAAGTTCGACTAATAAAAATTCATACATGGTTTAAAAAAAAACTTTAATAATTATGTAGTTTTTTAGAGGATGGTTCAGTTCTTCTTAGAGGAACTTTTTTCCCTCTGGCCCGATGCAGCCCATTTACGAAATTGGTCTGTGTTATCCTCCAAGTTATATTTATACAAAATTTCAATAGTCTGGCTCTTTTCCTTTGGACTGAATCGTGATTTCCACAGGCGGATGGACGGACGGACATGGCTAGATCGTTTTAGATTTCATCACTAATCGAGAATATATATACTTTATGAGGTCTCAGAGGAATATTTCGCTTCATTACACATGGAATAACAAAGTGAATATACCCTCCAATTCTTTTTTTGGAGAGTATAAAAATATCAGCTCTTGGGGTAATGGAATCAAGGAAATATTTGCCATGCGATGATAATTGCCACCATACGGCATCTTCCCGATCACACTGCTTGTTAGGATCGGACAAAGTTCAGTCTAGTCTTCTGCAGCAAATTCTCTATTTCAAACTTTCATCAATTAAAGCATTTATTGGAGATTTATACAAACGACTTGAAGTAGGATAACGAGATTGATGATGGCTTCTACATTCTATGTGGTTTCTCTTTTAACAAACACCGGCATATCACTATTAGAGAAATGAGGGAATAGTGCGGAGAGTGTAGATCAGACGTAGGCATTGTGGGTGAGCACGCTTCACATGTATATAAATTCGCTCTTGAGAGCCACACGTATTTGTAGTTACTCACAAATCACAAAAATTGTGATTCACAATTCAGTCTATCACAAGCTTCCAACCAAGAAGATTGTTTGAGCGCCTGTTGAAAAAAATTATTTAGGGGTGGGGAGAATGCTCGTTTGTTTACAGAATTTCTCTCACACACACAAACTCAAAATATTGATGTGTTTGTGCCTATGTCTGGTTTAAAGCACCACAAAGAACAGACAGCGATTAGCTCTATAATTTACTAAATAACGTATCTTCTCATCTTTCCTCATCTGTCACCTTAATACTAACGCCTCGTTTTCAGTTCCGACGCAATGCATTGCATATGTGCTGGTCCTACTCCTAAAAAAAAAATAATCTAAGATCGCTCAGGCTGAAATATCGGTGATCAAAATGGCAGTCAAATGCTCGAAATGTTACAGATTCATGTTCTATCTAATTTAGCAATCGTGACAATTACCCAATGCCGGTTATTTCTAAAAGTAATGAAAAGACATTCCAATCTAGAGCAAATGATAGAATTTCGAGCGACACAAAATCTGCAACATGTTCATGAATGACAATTACATAAGTCGCAGCCACTTAAACTACATCTGATGATCTACAACTTTTTAAGATCTATGTGGTTTTGGCAATGACTTTGCTCACAGGCTCATGAATGAGGCTTATATAAGAGTTAACAGAGTGAAAAAGGAACAACAAAATATCTGCTGTGCAAATGTCCAGCTCTGCCTGAGCGATAATTTAGAAAAACTACTGCGTGTGGGATTTAAACAACTGCTTCATGTCCGCTTTAGGGTATGACAAAGTGATCAAGGCATTCAAATGGATTCATTGTTTCGAAAATCGGCAGACTACTGAAACTAGGCTGCAAGAAGAAAATGGTTTTGTGTAATATTTTTATCCGAAGTTTGTTATTGCAGTTAACACCTGTGCCTCATTTTAATGCAGCAGTATTCCATATGAGTACTTGCAAATATATTTAAACAATTTAAAAATTCACTAGGTCATCAAAATCATTAAATCGGCGGTGATGATAATTATCTATGGGTGCTTTTAGATTTCGGTTGTTTGCAAAAGACACATACAAATTCTCTTGCGTATTTCATATAATTCTTACAAATTCCTCCCACATGCCTCACAATATATAAATCAAGCTGCAATTATTGTCTAACAAAATATGAATCAAATCTAAAAAAAAAATTGTCAAACTTAAAATGATTGCCTGTGGCGTGCCAAATGTGAGCCTTACTTACAGATATGAACATTTTTTTCTAACTTAAGTAATAATATTAAAGTTTATATTATTTTTTATTTTCTTTTTCTTGTGAGCTGGAACACATAAAGTTTTGCTAAAGTGTCTGTCTGCCCGTATGTTTGTTGTCATAGAAGGCAAACTTACCTGAGTAGATATCGAATAAATGCACGTTTCACATAATAACGAAAATCTTCTTGGAGATCTATAAGACATGAGATAATTAACACGGCAACATCGCTGGGTATTTGCCGTTCACTTGTAAAAAGATAATCCATTAGCATAACTTCTGGATGCAACTTGGGCCACAATTTCTAGTGTTTTTTTCACAGGAAATGGAAATGAAAAGGTCAAACGGATATAATTATGAAAAGCATACATCAAATAAAGCGTAGGATTATGATGAAATTTAATGTAAAATAATTTTTTTTTAAATAAATTTAAAACAGACAAACTGTTAATATTTTCAGTTGCGTAATTATTAAAACGGTTTAATAAGGAAATTTTTTTAAGTGGGAAATATATGCATGTCAGATGTCGGCCGAATTGATTATAATATTTTTATAAAAATTATAAATGTTCAATTCGAAACAGCTGCTTACAGCACCCAAACAATCAATTGCCTTGAATAGAAAATTACTATGAATGAAAATTACTATGAATTTTCTATCCAAGGCAATTGATTGCGGCTGTTTATTATGGATTATCACGTTCCAATTATAAATTCAAATATTAAATTAAATTTTGCATTTGATAGACTAGTTTGACAGTTTGGAGTTATTTAAATCCTAATTATGGAAATCCCAACGCATAAACGAAACTTGTATGAAATTAAAAAAATATATATATTTTATATAATTAGGAATTTGTTGTTTAACACAGATTTTTTAATTTTATTCGTGCCCAAATGTACAAAAATAAAGTTAAAAATTTTGCACTTATTTTTAATAATCAATTTTGAATTTTTTTTTTAAATTTAGGAAAAGAATGAGTACGAATAAAATCTAAAAAAAACATATTTTTTTGCTTTAAATATAATTTACTTTTTTAAGTTAATTTTATATATTTGGAAATTTCTTGTTTCACATTAGGGAACCTTTACCCAATATATTTTAGAATGACTAAAAATATTATATAAAATTTTTACTCAAGATATTTTAAAACTTTCAATATTAAATTTTTAATTTTTTTTTTTTAAATTTGCGAAATGAAACATTATAAATAAAATTAAAATTTTTTCTTAATAATTTGTTCGCCCAATAAATGCTTAGAAAATAAAAATTTTATCTGCCTTTTAAAATGTTTAATTAAATTTTGTATTGAAAACGGAAATAATTTTTAAAGCCTTAAAATTTCGTTTTTGGTTTTTCGCCAAAATTTCACGTTAGTCACGTTATTTGCACAATCAGGGCCTTTGAAATTTTCCCTCTATATTAAATAAATAAATAAATTTTTTATCGGTTGAGTGATTGAGAAATAACTAACATCCAATTCACACGATGAATTTTATGACGTCCAATTTTCGACGTCGTTTTTGGTTTCATAGAGAAGAAAGAGGGGTAGAAAGATTCTCTTCTCATCAATACCTATTTTTTTTGCTACGTTTTGTTCTGTTTTTATTTTCAGATCATATACAAGTTAAACAATAACAAAAAAAAAAAAATAAAATAAAAATAGACATGAAAACCAAATTCATCGTATGAACGCAAAGAGTTTTTGGAACCAATTTCAAAAGGGAATTAATAAAATTAGACGTCATACAATTCATCGTGTGAATTGGGTGTAAGAGTTTTCTTGTATTTTCAAATTCTCGTTCTCTAAGTAAAACTAATCAAAATGTTTAAATACTCGTTGCATTAAATTTTTAATTAAAATATAAAAAAGAAACTTAAATTGTTTGAAAACAAATCTAACAATTAATTTCCCCTAAAAATTAATGCTTATTTATATATTTTTTTCCAAAAAACAATTTAACTTCTTATGTTTTAATTTCCCCCATAAATAAGTTTTTTTATTTAATATTATTTTTTTGTTTTTGTTGCTACCACTCAGCGATTCTTCCAACTCTATACTGTATCAATACCGCTGATGTGTTCATTTTATGTTACTCATTAATATCATTGATACAGCACGTAAGTGAAAGAACGGGTGGGCGAGTGAATTGACGTGTACTTTTACTCACCTCCTCTTTGCAAACAAACTTGTAAGCGTCATGCAGAAATTGAAGTTTTCCACTGATATTCGGTAAAACTTTCTTAATCAAGTTCGATGGAAAAGTCTCCAAACTTAAAACGGAAAGCTGTAAAAAGAAATTTTCTTTACAAATATATTTGTTTTCGCAAAGAATTATACAAGAGGAGGAAAAACGAAAGGAATGAAAGTGATGTTGAGAAAGAAAAGACTTAATAAAGCAGATAAATACTTGAACTGGTATTAACAAAATGATAAATAAAAGTAAAAGTGAATGTGCTTTTGATTTGTTATGTTTGCTGTTGAGAATGTATAAGGAAAAAAAATAAATATTTATGTTAAAAAATAAGAAAACTTATTAATGACTTTAAGGATAATTTCATTATATTTCCATTAAAGTTTGTGGAAAACGTGTCTTTGCATATAAATAAATATAAAAATATAATTTTTGAATTAAAATTCGAGTCGTGAAATGTATTAACTGGTGTAAAGTTATGTTATTAATTCAGCTGGGAAACTTTTGTTGTAACAAATTTTGGCTACATTTAGCCCGTTTGACAATAATTGAATATTAACAACTAAACATTTCTGAAACCCTCTTTAGAAGGTATAAAACCCAAATAAACCCACAACTTGATATATTTGCTTTGCGTTAATTACTTTTAATTAATAAACTGTACTATCAGCATTGATTATAAAAGCTGCCTCAAGGCCAATGGAAAAAATTTATAATTATTTTTCTCAGCCATACAATTTATAATAGACTCTTGAGGAAGTTTTAATAAGCAACAGAAAGACTGTATCAAATCGTTTCACAAAATACCTTGAAGGGGGGAAAAACAAAATACAAATTACCAACAATAAAAAATTTATGGAGCAAAATATTACTTTGAAAACAAGAAATCTTATTTCTTCTCAAACCTCATTGAAGATGCTTTTAAGCGAAAATAAAAACGATATGAAAACTGGTGGATGTTGCCTTCATTCTGATTAAGACTGTGCATGGAATTGCTTATGCCAGACGTTTTTTTACACCGTTTTTATGCAGGAGTCTTAAAAAGAAGGAACAAACATTTTTATGATTTGCTAAGCATCAAGAGGGTCATATACGTGTTTACTTGCATACAAAATTACTATCATTACACCGGGGCACTGGGTATAATACCCTATGCGGACCGCAACTAATTTTAGGTACATACATACAGTCGACTCCGCTTTACTGGAAATAACCAATACTCAATTTTGTTTCAGTTATCCGATTTTTTTTTCTAAAACGTAGATCGGATTACTGTTAAGCGTACTGCTTAAATTCAGTAAAACAATATTTTTTATATAAAATCAATTTAACGTAAAAATTTTATTTAAAAAAAAATTATTCATAGGATTATTCATTTCATTTTGTTGTTGAAATTTTTCACGAATTCCTCGAAAATGTCTAGCCACTTGCATTGACAATATAATTGAAAAATACAATAAAGTACGTACGAGCGAAAAGGACATATACATTTAATTTTTTAACGGACAAAACATGCAAAATTTTTTCAACCTTAAGTTATGCAATCGATTTCTAATAAATAAATTTGTCATTGTTTATTTTTTCACTAAAGCGAAGTAAATTTCATACAAAAAGTATTTGTGGGCTTGGTTTTGGTTTTCAGTAATACGATATTTTCAGTAAAGCGATGTTTCGCTAAAGCGAAGTGAATAAGACTAGCTGCGTTTAAAATCAGTGCGGGGATTTGTATCGCTTTCAGTATTCCGACTTTTTTCAGTAAAGCGTGTTGCGCTAAAGCGGATTCGACTGTACATATACAATTGGTTTATTTGGCTGAATCGAATCTTCCACACCTGCATCAAGATAAAATATTACAATTCCAATTTCATATGGCACGCATTTTTTTCAAAATGATCTAGCAAATTTTTAGACAGGGTCTCCATGCAGCTACATATAAGATATTTTATGAAACACCACAGTGTCCTCGTTTCTAATAGGTCGTCTTAACCTTAAAAGCTAAAACAGTTGAAGTAAAATTCAAGTCTTTCACTAAAGGCTTTTTATTTATGTACAACACAATAACATCAAAAATATGAATCAGGATATACCAACCTCTCATAAAATTCTTTTACCGAGTACAATTATATTAAAAGACCAAAGAACTGGCCAAAATATGGCTATTAACTCCCAAAATAAGTGTATCTCTTGCACCACCCTCTCCCTCATCACTTTACATTATTATGATTTAAATAATTTATATTCAACAAAAAGAAAAAAACACTTATGAAAACATGATAAGTTCACCTTTTTAATATCAACATTTTCATTCGTTCATAAAACTGAAAATACTATCTTCATCTCCCAAATGGCAAAGTGTCATAAAAAACCATTTACAACAAAATTGTATATCATGGTTTTGTATACCAACGTAAATACACATTTATTTAATAACCTGACCAAATATCATAAAAAGATATTTATATTTACAGAAAACATACATAAACATGCATATGCATGTATTTGCCTATGAGTGTGTATGTGTGTCGTCTGTCCATCTGGACCGCAGGTTATTGAGTTCATCAATGTTGTTATTTTATGAGATTTTTATTTTTCATACTTTTAATAAACAAAAAGCAGCTGTAATTTTTATTATATTCCATATACAATCAATGGCATTTGAATATTAAAATGCCGACAAGGGTACAGAAAAAAAAATTTTGTATATATTTTCAAGTAAAATTGTCAGCTATTAAAAGTATTTAACGTGATTTATATTGAATTCATGAAATATGTCAATGGTCACCTTTCAAAACAGAAAGGAAAAAATATTAACAAAAAGGACACACAATTATTAGTGCGTTTTTGTGTCGGCTTTTGTGTTTCATATACAACACATTTCCATATTTTTATGATAAATGATGTTTAATTGCAACATTTGAACCCAATATAATAAATTTCAATGGGAATGGGTAACAAATAAAAGGTTTTGATAAGTTGTCATGATAAGAAATTTAAACGTGTTTATTTGGGCATGATAAAATTGTAAATATATGCGTGTGCATGTACGAGAAATTGCAGAAAACGGGAATATTAAATTTAAATGAATAAATGAGAAATATATGTACGCACATGTATGGTTATAAATTTTAAAACAATTTCTAATTGTTCGAATAATCGAATTGCCAGACTTTAATTCAATAAATCAAGCAAATCTGTAAAGTTATTCGAATTATTTGTTACATCAGATCCAAATTGTGGATAAAAATACAAGTCCGATCCAAATTGTGGATAAAAATACAAGTCCGATGGCTGAAAATCCGTGAGCTGTTTCTCTAGAACAAAGCGAACTAAAGAAGCTAATGTTGCCGATTCGTATAATCTAACTCTATATTATGAAAGAATAAATGAATTAACTGCCTATTTCACAATGTTGATTGAGCTCTTTTTTTTCGTACACATATATTGGGTGATACATTTCGAGGTTCCCCACATTTTTAAAGAAAACAAGTAAAATCGTTATATTCGACCGGGTCGAATCTTAAATACCCTCCAAATATTTAGTAAGTGAATTTAAAATGTTTAACTTGGTGGGACAGAGTTCCTTTATATAATATCGTACGTCAACGCCCACTGAAGGGGGCGGGGTCCAAATATAGATTATATCATGTTTTCCACAGACGAACGTATGGGTATTGCTAGAACGTCTTAGACTTCATCACTGATCAAGAATATGTATACTTTATGTGGTCTAGTTCTTTTTAGAGAGTATTTTGGTGGGGTCGCTCCCACAAGGGCTGTGGGGGAGACATTTCACCTTTGTCATAAAACTCTAAAAATAAATGCTTCGGATAATTAGATACAAAATAAAATTTTATATATTTTTTGATAGGGTCATTTAGGGGGCAAAAGGGGAGGAGAGGGTAGGGCAGAAACAGGTAGACATAAAACTCTAAAAATAAATGCTTGGGATGATTATATACAAAATTAAAAAAAAATTTATTTATTTTCTATAGGGTCATTTATTGGGCAAAGGGGGAGGAGGGGCTAGGGCAGAAACAGGCAGTCATTAAATTCTAAAAATAAATGCCTGGGATGATTATATACAAAATTTATTTAATTTTTTTTTATTTTTGTAGGGTCATTTAGCGGGCAAAGGAGGAGGAGGGGGTTGGGCAGAAATCGGCAGTCATAAAGCTCTAAAAATAAATGCTTGGGATGATTATATACAACATTTTTATTTTTTTTTGGTAGGGTCATATAGAGGGTGATGGGGGAGGAGGGGGTAGGGCAGAAGAGTTCCAGGTTACGTCTCAGCTTCGTCATTAAGGCTTAAAAATGTTATTTTTCAAGAATGGAGGCTTAAGTAAAACAATTTGTTAAATTTTTATGCTATTTTTGCATATAATAACGCCCACTAAAGTGGGCGGGGTCCAATTTTTTTTTTATTGCTCTAAGTTCAAGGCGTTGGACCGTATTTGACATAAAAATATATAATTTGCTTAACAAAATAACCAAAAAACTTTAAAAATTATGTTGTTTTTTCTGGGTTGGTTTAGTTCTTCTTAGGGGAACTTTTTTCCCTCTTGCCCGATTTAGCCCATCTTCAAAATTAACCTGTTCTAAGCTTTAAAATATATTTATACCAAATTTTAAGGGTCTAGCTCTTTTCGTTTGGACTGAATCGTGATTTCAACAGACGGACGGACGGACGGACACGCTCAGATCGTCTTAGATTTCATCACTGATCAAGAATATATATACTTTATGGGGTCTGAGATGGATATTTCGATGCGTTACAAACGGAATAACAAAGTGAATATACCCTCCAAATTCTTTTTTGGAGAAACCAAATGTCGCCGAGATCACGAGCTTCAATTTCAGGCATCAAATAGTCGGTTATCATGGTGAACGGCGCCACGGTCTTCGTGACACTCTCAGCTACAGCCGCTATATTTTCTTCACAGCATAATGGACGTGGTCTATTCGGTCGAATATTATCCAATAATGCTGGGTCTCAAAATGGATGATGGTGTTGCAAATAGTACACCCGGTAAGCCGATTATGTTGACCATAAGTTGAGCGAAGTGCACGAAACACATTCCTCACAGAACGTGAATTTTCGTTGTTCAGGCGTCAGTCTTTCCATTATGAAATGCCAAACAATACTAAACAAAAATAACATGACAGCATGACACGACTCACACGTGATCTGTCATAAAAAAAGGCTATTGAAAAAAGTATGTCTACTTGAATCACCCTTTATTTGAAACTAAAAATAAATTTTTCATATTCTATTTCGTTAAAAACATTGATTAAATCGTTGATATTCCTAATGACTAGTACCACCATGGAAAGTAAAAAGGTTGAACAAAGAACGCTGATGAGATGGCGTAGACGCCTCGAAATCATGGACCAAATTACCGAATTCGATACCGATCGAAATTTCAATACAATTTATATACAAATTTCGATCGATATCGAAAAATATTCTAATATTCGATTATTAATAAAAAAAAAACAACTTGAATTTCATAAAAGTTCGTAAAAAATAATTTGCAGATTTGAACTTGAGTCCAATAACATTCTCATTGAGTGCAATGACATTGTAAAATCGAGATTTAGAGATTTATTACTTGCTTTAAACATTTACACTTTGAAAGAAAATTTGTAAATTACTTATCAGGCTCACACTGGGATAAGAACGAATATAGCGGCAGAGGAATAAGATGAACCATTAAAAATTGACAGATGATTTATAGAGAAAAGTGTAAGCACGATTTCATAAAAAATTAAGTTGCATTTAAAAAGTACTTTAAGGAAAAGTTATGAGGATTTTTTTTCTGAGGGTGCTGTTAGGTAACATGTGACTATGAAGCGGAGGGTTCTGAGTTCAACCCCGCACTCAGTCATGAATATGGTATCGAATTCTTCTGATCAGCATTACTGTATGGTTGTGTTAGTTGTTGCCGGCCTGTTTCAGTGATCAATGCTATGCTTGACTGACATAAATGACACAATCATGTACTAAAGGTCAGAGGAACAGCATCCTCCTTTGTCGGCCTTGTAGCAACAAGTGAGTGCTGTTTGTTGAAGCAGTAGAACACGAGACTATGAAGCGGAGGGTCGTGAGTTCGAGTCCGCGCTGAGTCATGAAATATTGTGTTGAATTCTTCTGATCAGCATTAGTGCGTGGTTGTGTTAGTTATTGCCAGTCTGTTTCAATGATGAAGGCATGGCACTGGTCACTGAATATAATTGGCAGCGACTGACACTATCATGTACTAAAAAGCAGAGTAACAGCACCCACCTTCGTCGGCCCTGTAGCAAAAATTAGCCGGCGAAGTAAAAGATTGAAATAGCTACAAAAAAAACTGTCTATCTTCTCATCTTTCCTCATCTGTCCCCTTAATATTATCCCCTCGTTTTCAGTTCCGGCGCATATGTAGGGGTCATCCCCTGAGTGTTGGTCCTACTCCCAAAAAAAAAAAAAAAATTGGTCGGCGAAGTAAAAGTTTCAGTCTAAATAGCTACAAAATATTCTCTATCTTCTTATCTTTCCTCATTTCCGGTAAAGTGTCTGCCTAAAAAAACGCAAAGCCAACTGGGTGAAAGCTGGGCAATGATATATAATGCGTTCCTTCGTCTCTATGTCTTCACTGCATGCTCTACATTCATTCCCTTGTGTAGCCTCACTTTAGATCATTCTACTAAGATCCCAACAAAATTCCTTTATTTATTTAGATGCCAACTATTTTTAGCCTCTTACTGCTTGCCTAACGGAGTCTTCAATGTATTATCCACAGTATCCCAACCATTTTTACCCAATTTAGCAACTCATACTACGCCCCTTTAAAAGGGTTTCATTGACAAATTTTATTATCTTTGAATTTCTGTCTCTGTGTGTCAGACCTTTTGCACGAATAATAAATTCTTTGATAGTCAACTGTAAGGAATTACTTGTCTAGAACTCTAAATTCTACACCTGCTGCTGACAGCTATTGGTCTAAGAAAAGTATACATGACATACAGCAGTGGATAAAAGAACAGAGTATTAAATATTTAATATATACACTTTTCCAAATAAATTAATCTGCTAAAAATTTTAAATTATTTATAAATAAAAAAAAAATTCTCTCTGCTAAAATATATTTTACACTAATTAAAACTTTTATGTTTTAATAAAAACATATGTTTTAAGGTCATTTTATTTAAATGAAAAACAAAAATGCCAGGGGTTGAAAATTTTCTAAGAAAAACCACGAATTATAGTGGAACTTTTCATGGCACATCATATTTGCATTTTGTGCTGTAGTTGATGGAAACATGGCTGCAGTGGGTGTTTCTTTTCTATTGCCTAATTAATTTGGTTTTGTTATTAATTAGTAAAAATTGAGTTTTCTTATTTAGTTTGCTGCTTTTTGACTAAGTGTCTGAATATGTTTTTGCCGTTTTTTTTTTTTTTTTTTTTGCCAAAATTCTGTTGGTCATTTTGTTGCCGTTGGTTATAGTGGTAGTGGGCAGTGTGGTAAACAGCAGCTTTTATGTAATTTCATATGAGATTTTTGTTTATTGTTGGTAACTCACTGCTGTTTTGAATATTTGGTTTTTCAAAGCCACCTATTTTGTTGAATGATTTGTGTGTAAAATATTTATATACATACAGATATGATTTTATATGAAGAGCTTTATTCTATGTATTACTCGCATTATATAAATAAACATAAGCAAAATGCAGTTTAAACTTGAATTTTAAGTATTTTAAATTTTTATCTATATGATTTAAAGCTGTATTTTTCAGTGCTGTTAAAATATGTATTTACAATAACTTAAATAAAACTGCATTGTTATTACGATTATTCACGTTTCTTATAAAGGACACTGGTACGTATGATTAATAAACTAAAGTATACGTATTATATCATATGAGTGAAAATATATTCATGTGTGAACATCTGCGCTGTTCAAGAAATATTTAGTAGATAAAAGTTTATTTGGATGCTTTGAATTATTTCCCTTCTTAAACTAAATTTAATTCAAGAAAAAACAATATAAAAATAGATCAAGTTTTGTTTTATGTATATACAAGGTGGCGCAAAAAATAACCTTCCGATGTTTTTTGGCTGTAATTTAAAAAAAAAATGAAAAACTTTGATTCTTCTTGTGGATTATTTTTATTTGGTCTTTGAATGTTTTTACATCAAGTCGAGAATATGATGTCATGTAAATGGCCGCCGCCACAGTTGATTGTCATTTGAGCCCTTTTTATGGCATTTTCCATCACTTTGGCCAAAACTTCCGGCGATAGGTCCTCACATTATTGACGGATATTGTCTTTAAGAGCTGCAAGAGTCTGAGGCTTTTTGACATAAAACCGCGACTTCAAAAAACCCCACAAAAAGAAGTCTGCGGCGGTCAAATTAGGCGATCTTGCTGGCCCGCTAAGATGGAAATGGGCCTCATCACTCATTATTATTTTTGATGAAAAATCATCTTCCTGTTGGTGGTGATTAAGGATGGCTTGAGCGTATGTTAGACGCGATTGGCGGTCAGCAGCTAAGAGCTGATGCACTGTCTAGACTTTGTACGGAAACATCTTCAAATCTTGTACCAAAATTCGCTGTAAAGACCGTCGACTGATACCCATTTGCGTGGCACGTCGTCTGGTCGATGTCGACGGCGCTTCCATGACATCCTCGGCTACAGCAGCAATATTCTCTGCATTATTGGTCAAATAAATAGTCACCAATATTCCGCGTTCTGGAGCAGTGTAGCGTAACATTGTTTATTAACGTGTGTGTTTACTACACAAATGACAAAACAGAACTGACATTAGGGGCCAATCGCAAAATTTATAGCATTTTCTGATAGGAGGATTACTTTTGCCTCACCTTGTATATATATTTAAAAAATTTTCTATGTAATTTTCAGCATTAACTATCTATTTAACGATGTCGAAACAGTTCTTTCTGTCGTATAATTACATTTGAAACAAAAATAATTTATAAAATTTTGTTTTTATTAATTTTTTCAACGGGCTTAAGTTCGAATCTGCATGACTGCAAATGATTTTTTATTATTTTATTAATAAATGAATTTGTTCAAATTCTATTTATTATTTTTTATATTAAAATTGGAATATTAAAAATATTTTCAATAATCATCAAACCAGCAGAACAGAGCAGTACTGATTTCGAGGCCGCTACGCCATTTCGTTTTTTGTTTAAAACAAGTTTTTGCTTAAAATTATATTTTATTAACCCTAGAAGACTAATACTGTTTAATTATAACTACCTAAGATCGCGTTAACTTATGAGTTGTTTTTAACTCATATTAAGGGGAAAAAATTTTAGATAAATAAAATTAATGCTTGAGATTAATTCGTAGGTGCAATAAAACCACTCTCAAAACTCTTTAACGCATAAAATTCTTATTTATTGCTTTGGCGCTTCCTCAGTTACTATTGAAAAAGGACTTTGGTACATCACTGAATGCTTGTGTAGCAACAAAAATAAAAACTAAATAAATGTAGGACTTAATTGGGTTAGCCTTATATGGTTAATGATAAATTCGGTAACACAACTAAAAACACATGCGTTTATTGATATGGAATTAAACAAAATTGTTAAAACTCAGCTCCAATAGCTACCCGTCCCAAGATATCACTACATAGATATTGTTCTGTTTTAAATCAGAGAACGATAGCTATAATAATTTGCTTAGTTCAAAATTGTTGTTGTATGGTTCATGGCATTTGAAAAGACAATTTCAACGAAACAAAGATATTTTTCAAATAATTTGTTTTTATTTTTGGGGAAATTTTGTTTGAAATTGTATTTTCAAATGCAAAGATAAATGAGACAACAGGACTTGTGAATACAGCTATAAAAATTATATGTATAATTTTAAACGTTCAATCAAATTGATAGACTTACATGTTTCATTAGACATTTGTAGCGTTTTTCCACCATGGGCGTAAACAGTTTGCTGGACTCTAATAATTTTTCGTTGTATCTTTTTAAAATCACAGTTTTTTGCGTTTCAGGATCAACTGGCATAAAGGCTTCCAAGTACTTAAATTTTCTTTAATATAAAATTTTTTAAAATTAATAATAAAAGAACGGACGAAATTAAAAAGCCCTTGTGGCCTTTTCTCAAATGTACTGTTGTATTAAAATACAATATTGTATGGTTACTTTCAAATCGAAATACTCCTTTCCACATTTTTTCATAGGTTTTAAAGAAGCAAATTGTTAAAGAGATTTGACGAGTAATATTTATATAAATATGTCAAAACAATTTATAAGTATTCAAATGAAAAGTAACACAGAAAAAATTTTCTACGTTCTTTTTTATATAAATATTTATTTTTTTGTTTTTTATTGTTTTTTTTTAATAACAAAAATACAACAAAATACACTTGATGCAAAATGTTTGTGAATTAGACACATACGAGTATAACTTACTCTTTTTCGATACATTTCAGGTGCACCAGAAACTCTTCATCTGTCTTAAAATCTTTACGACTGACAGTGGATTTCTTTAAATTGCCAACACTTTTAAGCTTAAAAAAAGAATTTGTAAGATTTTCATTTGCCAATAAATACTTCAAAGTTCTTTTTGTAAGCAAAACTTAAAACTTACTTTAGTTTTAACGGTTTTCTTCCATTTTGAATTATAGTCACATGATTCGTGTGCTTTCTCTTTGATTACAGTTGATCCTTGTGTTTCGGAGGCCGCTTGAGCACGTTGTAAGGTGGGTGCAATTAATGTATCGATTACTTTACTCATGCGCGCAAGTTCAGTACGGCATTCTTTTTCAAAAAGAGTAAGAAAAACGTTCAATGTAATTAAATCATATATAACTTTCAATGAAATTTATTTGTTGATGGTTAAGCAATGTCTACATGGATTTCATTGGTGCTTTACGAGCTCATCAGTATACTTTAACCATAGTTTTGAAAATTTATGGTTAAAGTCTACTGATGATTTGGCAAAGCACCAAAGAAATCCATGGCAGCATGAAATAACTCCCCACGAAATAAGTCCTCAATACGCAAATGAAATAACTCTCAAAAAAAAAAATATATATATATATATATATATATATATATGTGGGTGCTGTTGGCTGAAGTAGTAGAACACGAGACTATGAAGCGGAGGGTCGTGAGTTCGAGCCCGCGCTGAGTCATAAAAAAATATTGTGTTGACTTCTTCTGATCAGCATTAGTGCGTGGTTGTGTTCGTTGTTGCCAGCCTGTTTCAATGATGAAGGCATAGTCACTGATCATTGAACATAATTGGCAGCGACTGACACTATCATTTACCAAAAGCAGAGTAACAGCACCCGCCTTCGTCGGCCCTGTAGCAAAAATTAGCCGGTGAAGTAAAAGGTTGAAATAGCTACAAAAAAAAAAAAAAACAAAAAAAAAAACTGTATCGTCTCATCTTTCCTATTCTGTCCCCTCAATACTATCCTCTCGTTTTCAGTTCCGGCGCGATGCATTGCATATATAGGGGTCATCCCCTGAGTGCTGGTCCTACTCTTAAAAAAAAAATATATATATATATATATATATATATATATATATATATATGAGAGGCAACAACAATGTTTTCTGGGGATTTATTTAATTTTTGGGTAATGAAGTAATAATTGGGGACTTATTTCATTTTTTATATTGAAATGAAATAAGTCCTTAAAAATATATTCGAGCAAATTTTTAATTTTCTGATAACGTGCACTGAAAAATTTTTTCTTCAATAATATAGGGCCCGCCAAATAACTTTTTTTTTAAATGCTATAAAAAAACTACTGAATATTTTCTCAAATTTCTTTTTTATTTGAAAGTACAATCCTTCCGGTTAATGCAAAATAACTACATTCAAATGGCTGCATGGCCCTATAACGATCGCCATTGATTGTAACGGCCACTCCTTGCTCACTTTCGAAGAAAAATGGCCCAATTATGCCTCTGGACCAAAATTCGCAGCAAACAGTGACTCGTTTTGGGAGCGTCGGCTTTTCAATGTATGCGTGCGGGTTTTCTGTGCCCCAAATGTGACAATTTTGGTTGTTTACATACCCGCCAAGATCAAAATGAGCTTCATCTGAAAAGATGATTTTTTTTTGGCAAAATCGGCATCTTCTGTTAGTCGATCGCAGGCCCACTTAGCGAAGCGAAAACGCATTGGATGGTCAACCATATTCGTTCAGCGAAAGGATAAAACTAATTATCTGTCAAATCAGACATGAGCTAAGTGTTACAATTCACGAAATAAGCACTAGTTGAAAAAAAAACGTTAGATTGCGGACCCTATAGTTTTATTTTATTTTATTTTATTTTATTTTATGAATTTTTTTGAAACTTTATATTTTCGATTTCATTTCTGCCAATCTATTAGGAGAAATATGTGCAAACGAATGACTACTTCAGTATATACGTTCCCAAAAATTGGGGTGTTATCTCATTTGAATTCGGGCAGTTATTTCGTTCCGTTAGAGTTTTATTTCATTTAAAAACTGAGGATTTATTTCATATGAAATAAGACCCTAAAAATTGTGGAATTATTTCATAGTATTTTTGAGTACTTATTTCTTGGGGAGTTATTTCATGACACCGAAATCCATACAGATATTGCTTAGCCATCAAAAAAATAAATTTCAGTTAAAATACAATTATGACAATCCCCCTGATTGTGTAAGGCGTTAGCGTTTACGTCTTAGTCGTATTTCGTAGTAGATTAAAGAAAACTGCGTGCATGTTTCTTTAATTTTGTACAAAATGCCTTTGGCGTAAACGTCAATGCCTTACATAATCAGGCCGAATATGTCAAATAACAAATTTTATAATATTTTATTTTCGCTAGAATAATCATTCGGCCTCACTGGATGGTTCTGGAATTGACTAGAATATTTCTAAGAGGTTAAAAAACAGAATATTTTTCTTTAATCTAGTACAAACTCTCGAGTCGAATCGACAACCGTAATAAGGTATATTGTAAAATATTTCCAAGATTTTATTTAATCTACAACAGTAATAGTTATAAATTTGAGTTAAACAATTTTATATTATGCCTGTTTGCCGATGTCGAAAGCTATCGTTCGATCGAATAAATAATATTTGAAACAAAACCAAAATTTAAATTATGTATGCATTTTTATTAGTCCAACTTTCTTATGTAAATTGTTAATTTTTTCAACGGGCTTTAGTTCGAATCTGCATGACTGTAAATGATTTTTTATTATTTTTATTAATAAATGAATTTGTTCAAATTCTATTTTTATTAATTTATATTAAGATTGGAATATTAAGAATATTTTCAATAATCATCAAACCAGCAGAACGGATCAGTACTTATTCTTAATATTCCAATCTTAATATAAAAAAAAATAATAAATAGAATTTGAACAAATTCATTTATTAATAAAAATAATAAAAAATCATTTGCAGTCATGGAGATTCGAACTTAGGCACCGTTGACAAAATTAACAAAACCAAAATTTTAAATTTGTCTTTGTTTTAAATATTATTTATTCGATCTAACGATAGCTTTCGACATTGGCGAACAGGCAGTTAGATCTGTTTGCCACAATGTTCAGCACAAGGGTGTAATCAAAAACTATGAACGATAAAAATTCTAGCTCTACTTACCTTCTGGTGTTCTCAAAACATAATGATCACCTGCCTTGAACTTTTTAGCTTTTGCCGGAGCTTTCAGTGCAGGCAAACGCAGTCGTTTTGCTGATGGTGTACTGTAGCCACCTAAAAACTTATTTATTATATTCTTGTCATTTTTATCAAACACACAATTATTACCAATTACATCTGATGGACCAGCATGTAATTTCTGTAGCTCATTTGTAAACATGGCAGATTTGGTGCGACAATTAAAATAAAAAACACGCACTCGCCGTGAGCAATAAACCTCCAACAGGGTTTGGGTTAGCGCAAACACTGATTCTTCCGTAGGCTCTTCTATGGTGGTTAAATACATATAATATCGTAACAAAATGAACGAATGAAAAAAAATCAATTGCAAATAATTTGTTTATCTTTTTCTTTTTTAAATAAACATTGTGTTAATTAATATATTAAAACAAAAAATGATACTGGGTGAAAAAAGACATAATAATATGTGTATAATTAGGCTGTTAATTAAAAAATTGTGAACGTTGTTAAAATGTTAATGATATCAAATAAAAAATAAGCAATAAACGTGCACATACCGCTCATGTATCTCTTTAGCCAGGGGTATGTCTCCGCACAAGCTATAATTAAAATAAAAATATATATTATTTTAATAATCAATATATATTTATTTAAAACTGTTTGATATTTTGCGCAACAAATTGTTTAACAACAAATGTAAAACTTATAAAATAATGAACGCTTTTTGATGTGAATAATTTGAATAATTCAAAGCAGCAATTAATTATTAATTGCAAGTCCTTGAATTGTGTGTTAATTCCTGTATTCATAATAAGAACAACAAATTTAAATACAAACACACATGTCCTTAATTTTTTAAAATGACCAATAAAATATCTAAAGTTTTTAATAAATATTTATGTTTATGTCTTCCATAAAGATACAGCATAATAATATTCTCTAAAGAAATAATTTTTATAATGCAGCTTTATTTTTATGACATCCTAAGAGACAACCACCAATTCAAGCAACAATAAGCATGAACTCTGCATTATAATTTTTTTTCTCTCCTTGTTATTTCCTTATCAATAATATTTGTTTTTATAAGGGAGTTTCTTCCTTTTATAGATTCTTATAAAAATTTAACAAACAAAAAAAAAATTATCATCTCATTTTAATATTAATAAATGAAAAAAAAGCAAAAAAAAACGTTTTTAAATAAAATAAATGATATACCAATATTTGAAATGACTAAAAAATAAGAAAGATGAAAAATGCAGACTTGAATTTGGGAAGCACAAGAACAGCTCCTTCGTCAGTCAGTCACTCGGTCTGCCAGCCAGCCAGCCGGCATCGTCACAAGTGTCATATTGAAATGTACCACAGTTGCACTGAGACTACTTCCGACTGAACTTTACACAAGCAACAACATGCTACTATTTGGTATTTTTCTATGATAACAACAACTACATCAAAGGCCCTAACAACAAGTTGTATAAGAAATAAAAAAACAGCAACAACATTGAGGAGTACAAATAAACATTTTAATGGCATGTAGTCCTCGGGGAAATATCAGATAAATGTTTATGTACGAGGAAGCTCATGTGTAAGCTGGAACTAATGTTTGTGTGTAGAAACGGTTCCGTCAATATGCTGACAGTGATGACCAAAATATGGTTTTTCATATATAATTTTTTAATATTTTTTAAATTATTTATTGACTCTTCAGTTATAAATTCAACTACAAGTGCCAATTTAAAAATTTTTAATAACTCCATAAAATACATCACAAAATATGAGATGCCAGCGCTGGAGGCAAATTACGGCATTCGATATCGATCTAAATTTCCATTTAAATTGTTTTGAAATTTCGATCGATATCGAATGCGGTAATTTGGCCCCTGGAGGCAAATTACGGCATTCGATATCGATCGAAATTTTGTACCTAAATTGTACTGAAATTTCGATCGATGTCGAATGCGGCAATTTATACCTTTTTTATACCCTCCAAAAATAATTGGAGGGTATATTCACTTTATCATTCCGTGTGTAAAGCAGCGAAATATTCCTCTAAGACCGCTGAAAATATATATATTTTCGATCAGTGATGAAATCTAAGACCATCGAGCCATGTCTGTTCGTATGTCTGTGGAAACCACGATTCAGTGCAGACGAAAAGAGCTGGACCCTTGAAATTTGGTATAAATATATTTTGAAAAAAATAGTGAAAAAAGTTCCCCTAAGGAAAACTAAACCAACCTCTAACTACTTTTAACACGCTGCGAATACTCTCTAAGGCCTTGGTTATAGCAATAGGCTGTTAAAAATTTTTAATTGCTGAAGGAAATTAGTGCTAAACGAATTAGTGCTATTATTTTATATATAGTCTTGACGTGATGTGACGTTGGCAAATAGTTACAGAATAAAGGGGGACTCCTGTTACGATAACATCATTTGAAAATGAAAAGTAAAAGTCCGTTCGTTTTGTGATTTGGGGTTTTTTGCAATTTTGCTAAGCAAATAATGTATGTACATCAAAGAAGGTCCAAAGCCTTAAACTTGGATACAGAAAAGCGGCAAAAACCTTCACATTTTTATTAGCACTTCGGAGACTGTTCTTCGCAATTGAACTTTTTGCAATCACTGTACTAAATTCCACATACATGCCATAGATATAAAAATGCATGCTTATTTTATATGTATGAGTACTCACATACAATTTCTTTCTGTGCATATTCATGCATGCACTGTTCTGTCAAATATGTTACGGGTTATTTGCTTTCTTTTACTTATTTATTGAATGTGTTCATGTGTTGTTTCATATTTTTTAACATTTATTTTTCTCTATACACATTCTTTTTACAAAATATTCCAAATAAATGTCGTTTTGGAAAAAGAAAAGAACAATTATCGTGGTCGGTCAGTGTACATTTTATCTGCGCTATTACACAAAATGATTTCTTTAATAAACTGCAACACTTCATTTGCTTGCAACTAAAGGAAAATATGTGATAGAAAATATTTCATGCTCTGTAGAGTGGAGACTTAATGATATTTGGTACTGCTTTAAAATTTAAATTTCATGTTCGCCAAATTGTTATAGCGTATAGCAGCGTCTGGTCCAACCAACTCTTCATACTGTTTATTTGCGTAGTTTATTGTGTACAAATCGACAACAATATTATACATTTTGAATTTGTTCAACTTATAGGTGTGATGAACCAATTTGTTTATTTTCTTTTACTAAAAGGATACAAACACTATTTACTGCTAATGCTCATGTTGCTGTTCTATAAACTACATTAAACACTTCTATGAAGGGAACGAAGTAGTAAATGCATTTGCTATTTACTTTGCAGTAGAATGCATGTTCCTTTATACGAGTATTATAGGGTGAACTTGTAATGTTTAGTTTTTGTATTAAGTTAAATTTTATTCTGTAGTTAAGTAAATTATCTGATCTAAGGGAATGTAATTTATGAAATAGATGCAAATTCATTGTAATTTGCTTTATTCAATATATCAAATAAGAACTCTTCATATCTTTTATATATATATATATATATATATATATATATATATATATATATATATATAATATATATATACATCTATCCGCAATCTAACGTTTTTTCAACTAGTGCTTAGTTCGTGAATGGTAACACTTAGCTCATGTCTGATTTGACAGATAATTAGTTTTATCCTTTCGCTGAACGAATATGGTTGACCATCCTATACGTTTTCGCTTCGCTAAGCGGGCCTTCGATCGACTTACAGAAAGTGCCGATTTTGCCAAAAAAATCATCAGATGAAAATTTCAGATGAAGCTCATTTTGATTTTGGCGGGTATGTAAACAAGCAAAATTGTCGCAGTTGGGGCACAGAAAACCCGCACGCATACATTGAAAAGCCGACGCATCCAAAAGGAGTCACTGTTTGGTGCGGATTTTGGTCCAGAGGCATAATTGGGCCATTTTTCTTCGAAAATGAGCAAGGAGTGGCCGTTACAGTCAATGGCGATCGTTATCGGGCCATGCAGCCATTTGAATGAAATTATTTTCCATTATTAACCGGAAGGATTGTACTTTCAAATAAAAAAAAATTTGAGAAAATATTCAGTAGTTTTTTTATAGCTTTTTCAAAAAAAAAAGTTATTTGCGCGGACCCTATATATACATTATCAACCATATGAAAGCTGAAAGATTTTATCCAGTTAATATATGTATATTCCAAAAAATGTACCGAATATTGTGGTTGTAACGATACTAATATCTCCTTTAAATTCCAACTATTTTTTGCACATCAAAAATGGGACTCTCACCCATTCCTTTTGGGCAACAACTAATTACTTTTAACAGGCTGCCACTACTCTCTAAGGCCTTTTTCATAGCAATAGGGTATTAAAAATTGTTAGTTGTTAAAAGAAATTAATGCTGAGACGTCCTATAAGAGAATTATTCCTATTTAAAACGGATGACAGAGAACTGAAAGCAATTTGTTAGTCTTAAAATTTCAGCTAAAACGAACAACTGAACAAGTGCCGTATAAGTCTGGAGGAGGTTTGATGTGGTTATTTTAATCGTTTGAATAATTTTCTCCATATTTCTAACTACGTGCTAAGAAAATTAAAAATTTTCAATATTCCGGTAAGTTATTGATTTTACCTCGTTTTGCAAAAATCAAATAGTTTTCTCCAAATCTCGACGTTCGACTGAGTTCTTATGAAGCTTCCCTGACTACAAAGAAAAGTAATGTCTTTAAGTGTGTGTATGCGCATGTGTGTGTTTGTATCTGTGTGTGTGTGTTTGTGTGTGTGTGTGTGTGTATAGCAAGCACTAGTTCAAAAGGTGATTGAACAGAAAAGTACTAGTACTTCAAATAGTTCATTTGTAGATTGATTTGACTTGCAGAATTTCATATAACCTTTTGATCATGTTTTGATCATGATTTATTTATTTTATGTTTAATTGTTACAATTCTTAAGCAAATTCAAATTTGAAACAAAGAATAGTATTAGAAGACTTTGCCCCCTGCAAAAAAAGTGTTAAGTGTTAAAAAAGTGAAATTTTAAAAAATAAATTAAAATAAAAGCTAATTCAAAAATTTTTTAAACGTGTTATTTTATTAATATATATGTTCATATGTAAAATCAGCGATCTTTTTTAAAATAATAAAAACAGATATATGTATTGTATGTTCATTAGTGCTTGGTATATGGTGGAGTACCAAACGTAGCTCAAGTTGTACAAGGTGCTAGTGGATTGAGTGTGCCCTGAAAGAACTTTCCATATCCTCTTATAAACTAAGAATTGATGGATTAAAAATTTGCTTCTGAAGACAAAGACTTAAAAAAATTGCATTGGGTTTAAAAAACCAATAAATTTAAGGATTTTTTTTTATATATTAATTCAGACCTGATTGTACTAGTATCCGACTAGAAGAAATTATACTAGTAATCATCTAGTACTAATAGTACTAGTATTCCCCTAGTTTCCATCTAGTACCAATGGTACTAGTAATTTTCCAAACACACTCAACGTTAATTTGAGCATTAACATGGTATAGAAAAGTTCACAGTTGGGAACTAGTACTGGTAATTTTTGTACTAGTGCAATACTAATTTGATACTAGTTCGATCTCCTGCAGGGTATGCATGAATGTTGCTGTGTATGTGTGGGTGTGTATATGTGTGTATGTATATATGTGAAACACTTCCCTGAAGGAAACGTGGGTTTAAGTGTATCCATGTCAATATTTTTGTCAACAATAATGGTGTCTTTTTGGTGACACTGTCAACAAATTGTTTTTTTTTATTTTGTTTTTGATAGCCAGAGAAAATTGTTGACGGTTAAAACAAATCATCAAGCTGATGGGCGCAAAATCGTTGGGTGGCCGACGGCAACTGCTGTTATTGACTTCTGTGATATCGTCAATAGTAAGCCAGTACAATCTTACTATTGACATTTTCGCCATATGATCCTATAAGAACTACCTAGTCAGTATTCACGCATTCTACTGGTTAATTTCGTAGGGCAAGCCTGTGTTAAATGTTAAAATGTCGTCGGTCCTGTAGCAAAAAATTAGCCGGCGAAGTAAAAGGTTGAAATAGCAAAAAAAAAACTGTCTATCTTCTCTTCTTTCCTAATCTGTCCCCTCAATACTATCCCCTCGTTTTCCGTTCCGGCGCAATGCATTGCATATACAGGGGTCATCCCCTGAGTGCTGGTCCAAGATAGAAAAAAAAAATTAGATAGCTTTATTTGGGGTATAATTTGTCAGTAATTCTGGTGACATCGTCAATAGATAATCAGTTTAATTTTACTATTATTATTACTATTACTTTTACGGCCGTTATTACAACTTGATGTTAGTTAAAAGTAGGATTTTGTGTGACGTTTAAGAAGTGTTCTATTGTTACATTATCACTCAAACCTTAAGTGAACGATAGATTGAAAGCAATTTCATTCTATCTGCTAGATTTAAGTAACATTATAATATTGATAAACTTTATTCATCCCAGCAAATCCTACTTTTAACTAACATGAAGTTGTAATAATGGCTCTTAAAGAGCTTGAACGCATGGAAGTGGCATTTCAAAGAGTTAAATCAAGTGTTCTTGATTTTTTTACTGAACTTGAAAAACTACAACCATCACCGCTAATCGCATTTGAATCGGCTGAATCATCCAAATGTTAAATAATATTTTTCTATCAAGACTTTCGAGCTGAACACTTTAAAAACAAAGAACAGCACAACAAACCACGTTGCAGGAATGACCTTTAGAAGCAACCCTTTTCTATATATAATCATTTGTTTTTATTTTATGAAATGTCACTAGTGTATTATAAATTAAGTCAATTTAAAAAACTATTATAACTTGTGACTTCAGTGATTAAATAATTAATTATTCAGTGAAAAAAAAACACTAGTTTTTCTTTTGTTTAAAAGCGCTTAAAAAACTACCCAGTGGATGTGGAAAAAACTCACAAAATGCAAAATAGATTGTACAAAGTAATATTTTTACCTTTTACATAAATTTTTATTTAATATTTATTTTTTATGCAATAATTCTGTTTTTACTAGAACGTCTTTTTTCTCTTGTAAGTTTTTTGTGTTGTTGTACTTTTTGTTAAAACAACTGTAAAATTATTAAAATTATGTGTAAAATGTGCTACATTTAAAATGTTTTTACTTGTTTTTATTTTTTATTTTATTTTTTTGTAAGCAGAAAATAAAAAGGGAAACTGTAGAATAAAATTATTCAAATATAATGGTAGATTAATAACAATAAAAGAAAAAATTTGTTTAATATTATTCAAGTGCTTATTTAAATATTTATGAACACTTTTATACATGCTCAATAAATTTATGTTTTGGTAGATGCATTTTTAAAAACATCAACAAAAATGAGCAGCAAGTGCTCGTAAACATTTTCAATTTTTCAGATGCAGAAGGTGAAAAAGCTATTTACTGCTATTAGCACCGACAATATTTATTTTAAGGAATATATTTTTAGTAAAAGAATAAAATTCATTACATCTTCCAGAAAATATAGGATTTTATTGCATAAAGAAAAGGCACGCTGTTAGCAAAGCAAATCCATTTGCATTTAAGCGCATAATTAAGCTTCCCTAAATCGTGTTTTGTTGTATATGAAATTCCTTTAACATAAACTGTGCATAGCGTTTAACTCTTGCAGCAAAAAAGAAAAAAAAAAATAACTTCACTTACCCTCAAAACCATAATTAAGCAACTTCTTGTCTCGCAGCATTTCGAATCTTTGCGGCATAACAATATCCTTCAGTTCAAGTCCTTGTAAATGGCCATCGTAATGCTCTTCATCCTCCACATCGACAGTATCCAAATTGTATTGTTGAAAATCCAACTCCTTATTGCAACGACCAGTGATGGCATTGGACTGCATATGAGCTGTAGCAAAAAATTTTAAATAACAACAAGAATTTGATAAGGATAATCTTTTATTGATTTACAAGTTTTCTCAATGATAAACTCTTTGACCGGATCCAGTGGCAATTCATCGAATTTATATTTTAAATTATAGAAAGGACAGTCTACCAAAGGTCGTGCTTTCAATTGGGCAGCTACCAACGCTCGGCGTTCAGTTTTGCAAACAGCTTCCTCAGCCGGACGTTTTATAATTTTCTGACGTCTCTGCGGTTGGCAATACGGTCGCTGTTCCGGTTGTATCCTTTTGCTTTTCTTCATGCTGTCGCTTAACCTCTTTGGCAACAATAACAATTACTTTTAAGTATATTATTAATATTCTTTTTGTTACATAAAAATATAATACATTTGTGTGTATTTCTTTAAACAATTTTCAGTTTGAATTGACAGTTTGTTTAAAACAATGCTGAGCTCTTTTACGAAATTGAAATGTCAATCATTGAAGTTGAGTATGTTCAGTTTTATTTCTTCTTATCTATTTGTTATTACAGAAAATAAACAAAATGTTAAGGCAACTAAACAACTGGAATCGCTGCCATGGCATTTTTTTCTGTTCATGCATATGCATCAGGTTTGTGTCTAGTGTAGCTAAACAATATTTCTAGTTACTCTTTTGCACAAACTCATATCAAGATAGCAAAAGCCACAGTGGCCATTACACTTACAGTTATTGTTTCCATTTTATAACCGCAAAACTGGTTAATGTTGCTGAATGGAAACGATTTTATTTGGTCTTAAGGAATGGCTTTAAAAAAGAAGAACTAAATTTTTATTTAACTATACAGATTTGTATTGGCCTTGAATGATATGAAAAGTATTTGTATATAAGTTGCAAAAATACACATATATATATATATATATATATATATATATATATATATATATATATATATATATATATATACATATATATATATATATATATACATATATATATATACATATATATATATATATATATATATATATATATGTATATATATATATATATATATATATATATATATATATATATATATGTATATATATATTTTTTTTTTATTTTATTTTAATTTATATTGAGCTTGAGGCTTATTTTTATAAAAATTATTTATATTATATTTAGTTCAATATTTCGATATCCTCTGGATATCTTCTTCAGGATAAAATTATTTATAATAATTTAACAATAACAAAATTTTTTTATAAATTATATAAACTTAAATATTTTTGTTGTTTTTTTTTTTTTTTTTTTTTTGACAAAATTTTTTTTTTTTTATAAATTATATAAATATTTTTGTTGTTTTTTTTAAGTTTATATAATTTATAAAAAAATTTTGTTATTGTTAAATTATTATAAATAATTTTATCCTGAAGAAGATATCCAGAGGATATCGAAATATTGAACTAAATATAAAATAAATAATTTTTTTTTTTTTTTTTTAAGCAGGACCTGCACTCAGGGCATGATCCCTAATAATAGTATACAAATTGTTGAAAGAAAAGTGTCTTAATTAAAGCTAAAGCAAACAAGTAAGAACGTTATTTTTATTCGACCCGATCGAATCTTAAATACCTATAAAATTTTTAGTAAATAATTTGAAAATTTTTAACTTGTTGCGTCAGAGTTCCTTTAAGACATTTCTGTGCTCTATTTTAAAAATCTATTTTGACAGGATCAGCCCGGGAAGGGAGCTATCTCACTTTTGTCGTGAAGACTTTTTAAAAGGTATATTTTCCGGCTAATTAAATGCAGACAAAAAAATGTTTTTTAGATGGTCATTTAAGAGGCACAGGTTGGTGGGAGGGGCAGGGCAGGGGAAGACTTGTGAACATATTTTCTTCTTTGTTAATTTAATTTTTAAGGAATGTGTTATTAATACAATTTGTTAATATTTACAATATTTGTCCATGCAATATGTTACTCAACGGAGCGAGGTCCAAAAATTATTTTTTCTGAAAAAAAAAAATTATATGTTCTTCTTGGACATAAAAATATATCAATTGCTTAACAAAATTACAAAAAAGCTTTAAAAATTAAATTTATTTTTACAAGTTAGTTTAGTTCTGCATAGGAGAACTTTTTTCCCTCTGGCCCGATTCAGCCCCTTTTACAAGCCTGACCTGTGCTATACTTCAAAATTTGTCTGTACCAAATTTCAAGGGTCTGGATATTTTAGTTTGGACTGTAACGTGATTTTCCCCGATGAACGGACAGACGGACGGAATTGACTAGATCGTTTTAGAATTCCTCACTTATTAAGAATATAGGTACTTTATGGGGTCTTAGAGGGATATTTCGCTGCCTTACAAAATGACAAAGTGAATATACACTTTAATTCTTTTTTGGAGGGCATAAAAATAAATTATTCAATTATACAACTTCGTTTATTTGTTAGTGGTCATTTTTATAGAAAACTTTTTTCCGATTATATGAATGAATTTTATATTCTTCTGGTTTTTTGACCTCTTTTTAATTATTATTGTATTCTGATATTTTTAAGCTTAAGGTCTCTTTATTTTAATTAAATTTTTAATTTCAATATTTCGTCACTCCTTTGTGTGACTTCTTCAGGAAATTAATTTCCTGATTAAAATAAAGAGACCTTAAGCTTAAAAATATCAGAATACAATATGAATTTTATATATTTTTTAAATATTTATATTGCGGACAGAAAATATAACTTTTCTCATCATAACTACTCGTATATTAATATCATTTTCAAAATGTATCTTTTGTGCCAAAGATCACTTAGAAGAATTACATGATACTCCCAATGAGTACTTGCGAGACGACCGTTCATAGAGGTGATTCCACTTGTTTACTTTCCTTAAAGGATAATTCAATCCAAAATGAAAACTGAAAAAACTAGTGACCAGTCACAGGACGCACCGGCTAAATTCAAGGACCCCTTGAATGTGAATACTTCTCTCATACCTAGAGAAACGCAGCAAGTCAAGCCAAGCCTCTCTTGTTCCTAGAATGTCACTTGTTCTTATCCGGGAGACAACCGCTGACCAGCCTATCCCACAAAAGGCCTGTGGGCCCATAAATGGTGTATCGCCGGTCGTTCTAGCAATTCTATAAAACACAGAATAATTCAGAATGGCTTTATTTTTTTAACTTTTATTATATTTATATAATACTCAACATATTATTCTAGTGATCGCCCTACAACGAATAGCATGAGGTTGCTGTTGGCTGAACGCATATCTATGCTATTTACATTGAAATACGAAAGCAATTCCTTTCGCATCGCATTACAGAGTAATGAAGGCTTAGCGCTGTTCACTGAATATAACTGGGAGCGACTAGCATACTCATGCACTAAAGAGCAAAGTAACAGCGCCCTCTTTCGTCGGCCCTATACCAAAAATTTAGACGGCGAAGTAAAAATGTTCAAATAGCTACAAAAAAGTCTCTATCTTCTCATCTCTCTTCATCTGTCCCCTCAATACGACGCACTTATTTCTAGTTCCGGTGCAATGCACTGCATATGTAGGGGTCATCCCCAGAGTGCTGGCCCGAGTTATAAAAAAATAATTAAAAAGCATAATTAAGTCACAGAAACCAGGCAGAAACATATATCCAATTTAAGGAAATCTTATTTCCTTCCTATTGCCTCTGCAGTAAGTGAAAACATTACAAAATAGCACTAGAATGAAACTTCCACTTGCACAAAATCCAATCCAAACATTTCATACAATATAATTTATATTCATTTGCATATACAGGGTCCGCCAAATAACTTTTTTTTTTTTTAAATGCTATAAAAAACTACTGACTATTTTTCTTTTTTTATTTGAAAGTATTTGAAAGTAAATCCTTCCGGTTAATAATGGAAAAAAATTTCACTCAAATGGTCGCCTCGGCTGGCCATGCACGAATATTGTCATTCATTGGCTTCACGAATATTGTCCTTTAAAGCGTCAATTGTCTCTGGCTTTTCGGTGTAAAACTTACCTTTGACGGCACCCCACAAATAATAGTCCAACGGTGTCAAATCGCAGCTCCGAGGTGGCCAAACGACATTAGCTCTGCGGCTGATAATGCGATCTTCAAAAACAGGGCGCAAAACATCGAGTGTAGGTTCGGCTGTGTGGCACGTAGCGCCGTCCTGTTGAAACCAAATGTTGCCAATATCCTCCTCTTCAATTTTTGTGAACAAAAATTCGTTCAACATGGCCCGATAACTATCGCCATTGACTGTAACGGCCACTCCTTGCTCATGTTCGAAGAAAAATGGCCCAATTATGCCTCTGAACCAAAATCCGCACCAAACAGTGACTCGTTTTGGGTGCGTCGGCTTTTCAATGTATGCGTGTGGGTTTTCTGTGCCCCAAATGCTTGTTTACATACCCGCCAAGATCAAAATGAGCTTCATCTGAAAAGATGATTTTTTTTGGCAAAATCGGCATCTTCTCTAAGTCGATCGCAGGCCCACTTAGCGAAGCGAAAACGCATTGGATGGTCAACCATATTCGTTCAGCGGAAGAATAAATCTAATTATCTGTCAAATCAGACATGAGATAAGTGTTACCATTCACGAAATAAGCACTAGTTGAAAAAAAAAACGTTAGATGGCGGTCCCTTTATTACTGGCTTGCTAATGATCCCTTTCGTGCATTAAAAAAATTATAAACTATTTTACACCATTTTAACAATTAGTTCTGATGATTAATATTTTCAGTGCAAGTTGCAGGCAGCTCTTTTGCGCTAAAACAAAAATGCCATAAATTCAACAATTTTTTTTTTTCAATCGAATACAAACACGTGACCATTATTTAGAAACGTTTGCATGCGACATGATTTTAAAAATAAATTATGGATGGTTTTAAATTTTTTTTCCAATACTATTTTTAAGGTCAGCAGAGTTGTAGTTGTTTGTTGCTTTCCTCACTGTAGCTGCTGCAGCTAAAAGACGTTACATGCAACAGTTTTGTTATGTGTATTCAATTTTCCAGCCACTGGCAATGGCGCTGATGTGTGCTTTGCATGTATGACTTGGTGTGTGTGTTGGAGCACTGTGCAGTGGACGCGTGTGCTTGTGCGATTCTATTTTTTTTTTTTTTTTGCATTTTCCTGACAAAACTGCCAATGTGATTTACACTTAAAACTCAAATAGAAGCCAGTAAAGTAACGACACAAGAAACATAGAAGAGCTTTCGTTTCTTATACTAGAGGATTTTTACTGAGTGGACTTGAATATTCTTGACCACATTTCTTGCGACAGACTTGGAATGGTAGCAGAATGTTTTTGAAAAACTTCTAAACATTTCGAGTGGTTTATTTAATGAAAGGTTTGAAAATAGTAAAAGCTTTATTTAAGATTGATTAAATTCAGACATTTATCATGACACAAAGGAAAATCAACATCAGTTTTTTAATTATTTAACTTACACAGCAGAGCAGAACAGCTGTTCTCGAAAGCCGCTACACTTTCATCATCAGTACTCATGTGTATTTTGTTTGCATCCAGCCAATAGTTCTGCATTAAAAAAATACATGCATGCATTCGGCCATTCCGATTCCAAAAACTCTGAAGGAAAAAAAAATCGGAATGACATATTTTTTACTAGGTGACTCCGTTCATGATATTAAAATGGTTTCATTTCGAAAAGTTTTTCCGTTTATCATTGTCCGCGGAACCAAAAAACTGACTTCAATTGCGAATCGAATTGATATATTGATAACGTATTAATTAAAAAATGAAACCGTAAATTAAATTTATTAGCAAACATTTCATACATTAAGGCCGAGGTTTTGAGGTGTGGATTAAGTTTAAACTTAGTTTAACTTCGCCTGAAGCTCTAATGTTTCCGAGGAAGTATGAATTCGAAATTGAAATAATTAACGACCACCATCTTAAGCAAAAATTAGCTGCCAGTGAAAATTTTATAAACGAGCTTGATAATGGCAGCCCGAAACTAGGTTAGCTAAACCTAGTTTAACTGAGCTCTCAAAAACCCAGCCTAAATGTTTGGACATTACATATTCTTTTAATGTTAAATATGCATAGACATTACTTAATTTATTTAAATAATTTTCTCTTTGACTTCTTGATTTAAGAATTTCAAAAGCTAAACATGGCGTTGTATCGCTTGCAGGCAACATTTAAAAAAACAGAATGGGCTCCTCTCTGCCAAGTTGTTGATATAAGGCACGTAGAAAATTGCTTACACCCTGTGAAAAGTGTACGCAAGGAGGAACGTAGAAGCACAACATCACACACACACACACACACACACACACGCACACACACATACGCATACAATGTTATACATGTTTGGGGATGCATGGGTTGCATGTGAAAATTTTATGCTCGTAAAATACAAGATTGCACAGTTAACAGCCATGGATTTCTTTTTTGTCAGTACTCACATACATACGCAAATGCACTAGACTAACATGCCAGCTGATGGTGGAAGAGGGGAGCGTGCCAAAAGGGCGATGAAAAACTTAAATTTATAAAACGTTTGACTGATGCAACAAGCTTTTGCTGCTGCTGCTGCTGTCAATTGAAAACGTGCCAACAATTTGCTACGGCGATTAATCGTACTTTGCACCCGTAGCAAGTGAGCGAACAACATCACAAATCCAAGCAGAGTAGATATTTGCTTGTGTATAGGTTATCATTGTATGTGTGAGTGTGTACGTATAAATATACTCTCGTACACATTTCATCCGCACTCGTGCATCCTGAATGTCTTATTTTTCGTGTAACACCCGGTCTCAAAACGCATTTGCCATTTATTCCAGTAGTCACAAGTTGCTGTTGCCATTGTTGCTTCGGTGTTGTCTACATACATCCTTGCTGCTGTAGCTCGGATTTGTTGTAGCCTTTTCATACATAAATGCAAAATTGTGTCTTCTTTATCGCAGCTTTTAAAATATTTAAAATTATTTTGCTGGTGTAAAAACGTTTTTTTTACAGTTCTTTTTTTCTTCTTTCTTCTCTCTTTTCTTTTTGTTTCCTTTTATTATTTGCCATCTCTTAATTTGTCGAATTTTATTATTATTTATGTCTGTATTTGTATACGTGTATTTTGTTGTTTTTGCGTGCCATATTATGCGGCGGTGTCGGTGACAAGCAGTTCTTGCTGTTGATGTTGAATATTTTTTGATTGTGGCTAAGCTATTGTTGTTTTACACAGCTTCGCGGTTTATTAAATTTTAAGAAGTTTCTGTGTATTTTCTACGATATTTGGAAGTTATTATGTTTTTACGTTTTCTTCACGAAACAGCAAGCTGCTGCTGCTCTTGGAGTTTTATCTTGATTTTTTTCTTGTTGTTGTTGTTAGCATATTTTCAATGAAGTAGTTTATTTTCATGATAAGTGCTTAAAAAGTTATACCATTTAACATGTTATTTATAAGTATGAACAAACTTTGTTATAAATTTATTTATGATTGTTTTATTAACTGATTATGTTATTTCGGCAATAACGAAATGCTTATGTTATTATAAAAACAGTTTTGATTAGTCTTATCGCAGCCGAAAATTATGTATATTTCTATAAACAGGGAATAGTTAATAAGAAATTTATTAAATGTTGTTCCTTTCTCTTGTTTTGTTCACACAACGGCTAAATATATATCTAATATGATATTAGACTGTAGTTTTGAAACGAAAGGAAAACATATTAATTCTAGCTGTGAAAATAAAAATACGAATATGTTAAGCTGTTTAATTTATCTTCATATTATAGAATTTTTCATATCCATCTATACATTTTCATTGAGCCTAGACAAGATATGAAGTTGTTCCAATATTCTAGAATTATCTTTAATGACCTTCAGAATAAAGATAGTGAATTTTATTTTTTTTCCATTAACTTCAGTTTAAATTTTTTTTATTACAATTCCAAACTTATATATTTTTTTTAAATTTCAACCAGTTGCGCTATATATTTTTCAATGCGTTTTGCTAATCGGTTAGACTCTAAATAGTTTGATTTACCTACAAACATTCGCAGGCATCGATAATAATAGTTATGCAGGTACACGGTGAGAAAAATTGGAAGTAATTTTTGGGGAACTACCTTTTCTTTACTTTAAAAGTATTGATAAAAATTTATCGTCAACGGAACGGGAAGTGATTATTAATAATATCCATATTATTGTTTAAAAAGTAAGTTTACTTATTTATTGGTTTCGCAAGTATTATAATTGTATTTATAAAAAAAATTTTATTCAAAAATTTTTGAAACACAAATGAAGTGCAAAAATATTTATATTGAATAACTTGATAAACATAAATTATTAATTGTTATTTGTATCGCAGAAAACGCTTTTTCTAGAACAAAAATTTTTAAAAAATAAAAAAAAATATTAATTTTGTTATGTTTTTAATGTTTTTTTTATGTAAGTTGTACAAACAAGGTTTTCTTTCGATTTAATGGACCTGACAGCTAAATTCAATTATTATTGAGAGACAAGTAAGACATGATTAATAACCGAATGATCAATGGAGAAATCAATATCAATATCGGCACAGCAGACCAGAATAGCATGATTTTCGAAAGTTGCTACACTTTATCATCAGTACTCATGTGTATTTGGTTTTAATCACTTGTAAGGCGGATTAATTCAATGTGACTTGTATAGCCTCCAAAATGAATTGGAGGGTATATTCACTTTGTCATTCCATGTGTAACGCAGCGAAATGTCCCCCTAAGACCCCATATATATATAGTATATATATTCTTGATCAGTTATGAAATCTAAGATGATCTAGCCGTGTCCGTCCGTATGTATTATAATACATACGGCTGCAACAAATAAATAAGAGTTTTAAATTGATTTTTATTATTGAAATAAAAATATAAAAATCAAAAATAACTTTTATTTTTCATTTAAAAATATAAAAATCAAAAATAACTTTTATTTTTCATTTAAAAAAATAAAAATCAAAAATAACTCTTATTTTTGATTTAAAAAAATAAAAATCAAATATAACTCTTATTTTTCATTTATAGAAATAAATATCAAAAATAACTCTTACTTTTGATTTTTAAAATAAAAATCAAAAATTTAAAAATCATGCAATATGATGGATGCATTTCGCCTAAAAATCATGATGGTGTACTTAAAAGTTTTCTACGATGTTCATTTATGTATGATTTATTTCTTCAAAAATTGAAAAATAACTCTTATTTCCGGTCCCGGATATTAATATGTTATATTGCTGTTAAATAGTAGAGTTTCAATTCATTGTGAAGAAAATGACTACAAGACCACTATTCCGCAAATGCTGTTGCTTGAAGTGGTTAACACTCTCACTAATAATTCGAGGGAATGTGGTATCGAATTAGTGCGTGATTACGTTGGAGCTCCTCGCACCAACAACTAAAACTATCATCGTATACAATCTTAAATCATGTTCCACATTTCTGAATTATAAAATTTTTAAACAAATAATTGTGCATATTGAGACAGTGTTTCCTACCATAAAAGTCATAGCAATCGTGACTTTAATAAAATTACAACTATTTACTCTTTCCAGTTAAGAAGTGTAATTTTTTTATTGTGAGTAATAAAAGTTTTAATTGCTTTACATACAAGAAAAGGAATAAAGAAAAAAGGAAACAAATAAAATTGTATACAATTTAATTTAATTACAGACATTTTATAAATTACATGACATTTTAGCGTTCAATCAGCAAAATGACGCATTTGATTTATATATTAAAAATGTCACATACGAGACGAGGTCAGACATTGCTGATGTTGTTGCTGTTGCTGCAGCTTTATTATTTTATGACCTCATTCTCCAGTCATTATAAAGACAAGGCAGATATGTTAAGGGTGGGCAGTTATATTTATTTTTGTTAAACGAAAAATTAGGGGCAAAATAAAGTTATCAGCCTTTAGTTCAACGCATATCTTGTCAAGGAGTACAATGTAGAATCCTTTTTCCTCACCTATATATAAAGCGGTCTTAGACATATAATTTGGCTGATGTATTAAAAATGTTATGGATACTAGATTATTAACCTTTTTATAGACATAATTTTTTTGCCGATTTATTTATAAATTTTTTTTCGCAAAATAAGACAGCGAAACGTCAGGAAACCGTATAATATATTCTTAAATCTTTATATTTTGGAATACTATATATGGCACATACTGTGTGCGGTGGCAATTTAACAATGCGAAGTACTTCGAACTGAAGTTCATATGGCTGAAAAGAAAAGTTTGCAGTAAAATGATGTATTTACCCTATATGTGCTTGACACGGTCAAAACTGCTGCCATATTGACTCTATTTATTTGAACACCCTAAATTTTTATTTTTTACTCCATGCAACAATATTCTATAGATTTTACAGACACAGTCAGCCATAAGCTTTTGCAATCTGTCCAACTATGATTTGTTAGAAAACAACCACATTCAGTTAGTCAGAATATGAGTTACATTGACATTTACATTTATTTAGTATAGAACGTGTATGTAAATAACACGCAAACAAACATGCAACAGGACGAAGAAAAAAAAGAAACCAACAGTATAATGAACATAAAGTTGCTGTTGTTGTTGTTGTTGCTGTTGTAGGTGGCAGTGTAGTTGGTTTTGTTCAAAAAGTTCATAAATTCAAATTAAATCATTCTCCTGAAGTTGGTTAAATTTAACGAGTGTTACCAGGACTTACAATGCGTGAGAAGTTAAACATGTGCTTCACGAGGTTCATAGTAAAACATAAAAGAATAAAATAGTAGGAAGAAATAAAAGAAATGCTGTCATGACAGATTGTTGCGTATGTGTGTGTGTGTGGGTATGTTTTAACGTAACATTAAGGCAATTAAAACATTTAAAGCAGTTTTTATATATTTAAATGAAGTTCCATTAATGTCCTTTATGAGAGCTGCCACAAAATACTTTGTTGTATAACGTATATAATTGTCGTTGTCTCGCATTGTTAGCAAGACTGTATTACAAAATATTGAGTATGAGGGTTGTTTCTTGGCAATTTTCTTATATCAAAAAATTGATGGACAGCACAATTACAATAAGATTAAAATATAACACTCCAGTGTCATTAAACTTTTGTAACTTAAGTATTTTAAGTTGTAAAATATTAATCAGTCATGTTTATACATATAGGCATTATAATATTACGGAACGTATAAAATTATATATGAATATTATACATCGTCCCATAACCGCCAAAAAAGCTCAAGCAACAAAAAGTAAATTTTAAAGCAGAAGATTTTTTTTCCTTGTCTTAAATCGAAAGAAGGCCTTAGTATTGGCTACATTATGGCATTGCATAGGACTGATATGTGGTACATTAAAAATTTTAAATTGTTAACAATCAGTTAATATAATAAATTTTATTAAATTGTATTTTCTATATTTAAATAGAAAAACGATTGATTCCCATATTCATAAAATTTAAAATGAATTTCAAATGTATTTTATAAAAAAAATTTCATATGAAATTTCCTTAAAATATATTTTAAAATTTAAATACATAATATATAGGCATGGGCGACAGAAATTGCATACACAAACTCATACTATATTTAACAAGAGCACCATATGTATAAATACTTTGAAGAGAATATTAGGAGAACAAAAAATCACTCTAGCGGCAACATTGTTTTGCTCCTATTACTTTAGTTTACCGAAAATTTTTGTGCTGCTTTGACGTTTTTGTGTCAGCTCCTGTTAAAATCATTAAATAAAATGGAAAAAGTGTTGAAAAATTTATAGTTTGTGTAAATAATTATTAGTTAATCAATATTCAATAATTATCAACAAATATATTCGCAAATTGTTTTGTTTTTCTTACTAATAAATGTGTAAAAAGTTTTGTTTAAACAAAAATCTGCGAACGGCGCAGTCACTGTTAGCTTAACATGTTTGTGAGAGCAGTGATGTGCCTTTGCATGGAATTTAAGTAGAATGCATTTGTTTACTTTAAATGCGCACGTGTGTAAAATTATAAAAGAGTAGAACATGAAATCAAATTATTTCAACCTTTATAAGAGAATATTAAAAAAAGAACACTCACTGAGTTTATTAATTCAATAAAAGAAAATATGCAGATAGAAAACAGCGTTGCAGTGACAAAAAAAAAAAAATTGTAAATAAAGATATGCAAATTTATAAAATAATATAATACTTTCTACATGCAGCAAAAAATCAATTGTTTTGAATTTACTTACTGCTTATTTACTCGTATATAAGTCTCACATAATTTTGTTAAAATCAACAGGCAGTTCGTTTATAATTTAAAAAAATATATAACAAATAAATCTCAAGAGATGAATAAACACATCTACAATAATTTGAAATTATAAAATTAATTTCTTTAAAAAGTTTTTTGTCCAGAATTCAAGAACATATTTGATTTGTTTAAAATCAAATATGTTCTTAAAAACTTAATTAATAAAATGATTTTTCTTGCCAGAAATAGAATAAGGAATATTTGAATACATTCGTACAAACTTGAATGTGCATGAATTAATGTTATTGCTTTGCCGCTAATAAATGTAAACATTATAGTATAAAATAGAACTGTAGACAGCGCAGCCACTATTGGCTTTACATGACTGTTAAGAGCATCGACGCTCTAGCGCTGCTTTGCATCAGTGTATGTAAGAAACATGTGTTGTTGTTATCTGGCATGAAAATATTGCAGGTTAAAAATGTAAAGACAACAAATGAAAAATAAGAAAAACAATTTACAATGAAAAGTTTATAGTGGGTTAAAAAGAGAGCGGTTTTATTTGTAATGTTGAATTAGCTTGGAAATAATAAGAGCACATATATCAATAATTATTATCATAAAAGTAAATATTTAAAATGCAAAACCCTGCAAAAAGAGATGGTTTTCTAAAACGAAATTTGTATTAATAAATGAAATTTAAAAAGTGTGTAAAAGTAAGTGATAAAGCTAACGTCGATATCAAAGGTAAGATTTAAAGTTACATACATATTTTCCATTTATTTAATAGACAATATACATAGATGCATTCGTATTCCATGTTTAGAAAAGATCTTAAAAAATCAAATTTTGCAAGAAATTGAATCGGACAATTGTCTTATATTTTCTGCTTTATTAGAAACCGATTCTATATTTGTTACACTTTTTAAAGAAATATTTCAATTGCTTGTGGTTTAAAAATAGCGAGATTATTAGAAATCAATCTTCCCTTCAATACAAGTATTAATTTTTATTTGAAGATCTCTCCTGGCAGGAATTTTTTAGAAAAGAAATATATTCGTTAGAAAAGAAAAGACGTTTAAATAAAAAATATTTCAGAATGACTTTCACCCAATTCACACGATGAATTTTATGACGTCTAATTTTATTAATACCCTTTTGAAATTGGTTCCAAAAATTCTTTGCGTTCATACGATGAATTTGGTTTTTATGCCTATTTTTATTTGTTTGTTATTGCTTCACTGGAATATGACCTGAAAATAAAAACAAAACAAAACGTAACAAAGATAATAGGTATTGATGTGAAGAAAAACATGAAAAAACCATGAAATCAGAAATCAAGTAATTTTATCTACCCCTCTTTCTTCTCTACACCGTTCGCTATGAAACCAAAAATGACGTCGAAAATTGGACGTCACAAAATTCATTTTTTTAAATTTGTTTATTAATTTATACTATTGAAAAAAATTTAACGGAACTATAATAAACAACAGTTAGTAATTATAAATATTTACAATATACACACAGTCCCTTTCCAGAGCTCTCAAGTACAATAATTATAATAAAATTTTACATTTTAAAATTTTTGCTTTTGATTATTTCTTTACTTCGAATGAAGAATATATTTAATATTCTGTAATGAAAAATTTTCTTAAAAACATTACTTTGATATCATCGTGTGAATTGGGTGTTTGTCATTGAGTGGTGTGAAAGTTTGATTCATGTTTAGATAATCAAAAATTCTCTTTTCTATTATATTTTTAGAATTTTGTAAAGTATAATCATAAATAATTTATTTAAGGCCTAAATCATAAAAAATATTTCATATTTATAAACTCCTTATTTGACAAATTCTGTCAAAAAAGAAAGTGATAAGCATAAAATATTTTTGTATAAATCAGATATATGTATAATGGCGATATTTGAAAAAAATTCATTTCATAATTGCTTCCTATACAGAACAGTACAGAAAGTCCCGGTTTACACTATGCAAATTTTGTCGCAGCAATTCTTGATATTTAATGAGGAAGAGCGAGAAAGGAATACAAATGGTATATATTCCTATTTCAGGAGTCTCACACAAAATAAGAATCGCAGCGACAAAAATCGCACAATGTAAACTGGGACTAATTAAAATATACAACTAAGTGAAATTTTTTATCCTAATAGAAATATATACTTCAGTATGCTCGCATCAACATTCATACATTTAAATTAAATATTTAAAAATCTTAATATGAAATTAAACAAAAAAAAAAAAAGAATCAATAATTCACAACTATTTTATCTGATTTTTATCGATGTTGATATTTTTTTAAATATTCATCCTGATGGATAACTATTAGTAAATAACAAATATATAAAAATTTATTACCCCTTATTCTACGACTGTTTGTCAATGTCACGTCAAGACAATATCAAAAATAGGACCTGCCTGTACTAATTTTCTTTGGCAATTGACAATTTCTAGCAGCCTCTTGCTATTTTCTATCCCTTAAAGAAAAATTATGGACGTCAGCAGTATTCAATTGATCCCCACCAAGAGTATTTAAGTATCCCATTTTTGATATCGTTTTGACTTTGACGTCGACATATAGTTACAGAAAAAGGGGTATTATATATTTTTGAACATATGAAAATAAATATTAATATAGTATGAAGATATCAATTGCCCAATACTCAAGCCTTGATGTATTGTTTAAAGCTTTATCGAAAAACATAATTTCAATCAAAATATCAGAAAATTAATTATTTACATATTTCCCAATATTTTTATTTTATTTTATTATTTTTTATTTGAGAGACACACAATTTTAAACGGTAGAGAAAGATTTTTGATTTTAAAACTCATATATAGTGGAACTAAACTATTTCTGTCATAAACTTTTGTTCATCATTCACCAAAATGTGCCTCCAGCAACAAGCTTCAGAAAAATGTAAAATGTGTTTATCCTTTTCGATTATTTCATGTAAAATAACTCTCAATTCTGAAATACCTTTGCACTGGTATTAAGCAATAACAAAACAAATATTAATTAACAACTGAATACCATGAAATTCACTGAAACAATGGTGGCATGTGCGTGACAAATGCTCATAAAGTCACGCACAACCAGACGGACTAAACAAATTAATGAAGTCAGTATTCAATGTGTATGCATACGGCGGCACATTATGTGCACATCTATAATTTTTCCAACTTAATTGCAAAGAATTTTTTGAAAGGAATATAAACATTAATCTAGGTAATTTAACGGTTTAGTTCATAAAAAATTAAATACATTAAAGGGGGCGGAATATTTTTTGCGAAAAAACATCCCTTCACAACCGTTCCCGTTTAAGATTAATATCTTCACATTGACAGGATTGTTTAAAAAGAGGAAACAATTTATTCTTATTAATCCTTGTAAGGATTAAAGGACAAGTGTCACTGCTCTGTGAACTCAGACACATACACGAACACTTCACAATTTGTGCTTGCAATTAACCGTGGAATAATTTGCTTCTTGTAACTGTTAATAAGTATGAATACAAAAAGAAAATGTCAAAATATACTCAGGCCATACGATTATACTGCCATTCTTACAGTTTGCGTGAGAATGTATGCGTATGCCCCTGATAGCGTGACAGTTTCCCATTTGACAAACACATTCAATTGTACGTCAGTAACTGTTTCTCAGCCTCTTTTTAGACTTTAAATGTATTTGTGCCTGAATAAATAGCGGCAAAGCGAATACGTTTGTATGATTACAGCGTCTGCTTAAGGAGTGTAACAACGCAAGTCTGCAATTGACGCGTGTGTGCAATTTGTGCATTTCGAAATTTGTAGATAATTTTATTGTCACTACTCCATTAGTCAGGCTATTGTTTTTGTTTATGTATACGAGGGCAAACTTATAATTATATTATGAACAAGTTTAAAGAAGTCTCTAATAAACTACAACATCAACAGTTTACTTATGTGCCATTTTAAATATTCTCCTTCGAAGTTTAAACAATTTTAGACCAGAAAGAAATGACTTTCAAATTAAAATGTAAAAATGTTTCCCCATGGCATTGACTCTGTCTTCTCAATAATACTATTTGTTCTAAGTTTAACAGTTAAACATTTTTCAGACTAACCTTGTAGTCTGACCTGTGCTTGATTTTGCTATGCCCATCATTATTGTTTGGCCTTTTATTGTACGCACCATTTCAAATTGCAAGTAGACATGACAGATCGTCTCTGTTGGACTTTATATGTCGTTTTAAAGAAATGTCATATAGACGTGACTCTATTTTGAAATGACTGTCGCACGTATCGAGTTGTTTACATCTGTTAACTTGCTTTTAAATGGAAATTGATGGCTTTTTATTTTCTTTTTCATAAACTTCCTAGATGATGTTTTCTAACTCCTAATCTATTTATCATCTTTCCTGATAATAGAAGTCTTAAATATTTAGATGTTTGGAAATAGGGTTTTCTCAAAAAAAAAAAAACCGGAAATGGGTGGCATTGGGCAAGTAACATCACTTATAAATATTCCTCCAAATTGTCTAAAATATTTTGTGTCTGAAGTTTGAAATATTTTTTAATTAATGACTAAGTAAATGATTTATGGCATTAAATATTTAACAGTAATATATTATAAATTCTTAATGGAATTTACCAAAATATTTGATAGAATTTTTCGAGACGTTCTGCCAATTAAAATTTAAAATTTTTTGCTTATGGCTTTCATGCCACAAACAAACATTTTAATAACCTTAAGTCAGCATATCATAGGCTCTTATTCATCAGTAGACTTTAACTTGTTATTATGATATTTTTATAAGTTTCCATTTGCTGTTGTTATGTAATTCTTCCGTGATTGATGAGAGTTTTTCGGGTCTTTCCAAAAATTTGCTTGAAGTCTATTGATGGTATATTAATCAACGAAATGCTGGCATATAAATATATCTAACCAACAGCAAATAATTTCTATTTTAAATTTATTAGATATTTTAAATAAAGTTTATTTGTTGATGGTTAAGCAATGTCTATATGCATTTTATTGGTGCTTTACCAAAACATCAGTAGATTTCAAGCAAATTTTAAAAAATACAAACTTCTTACAATTTATTTTCAAAAATAACAGCTTAATAGTAGGCCTTGAAACTCATACAAAACCAAGGCAACAAATAAATTAAATGTGAAATGAATCTACAGTCGACTCCGCTTTACTGGAAATAACCAAAACCCAATTTTTTTCAGTTATCCGATTTTTCTCTAAAAGGTAGTTCGGCTTACTGAAATTTGTTACAGTTAAGCGTACTGCTTAAAATCAGTAAAACAATATTTTTTATATAAAATGTCTAGCCACTTGCATTGACAATATAATTGAAAAATACAATAAAGTACGTAAGAGCGAAAAGGACAAATACATTTTGCCATTTCATTTTCTAACGGACAAAACATGCACAATTTTTTCAGCCTGAAGTAATGCAATCGATTCGATGTCATTGTTTATTTTTTCACTAAAGCGTAGTAAGTTTCATACAAAACGTAGTTGTGGGCTTGCTTTTGGTTTTCACTAATACGATATTTTCAGTAAAGCGATGTTTCGCTAAAGCGAAGTCAATAAAATTAGTTGCGTTTAAAATCAGTGCGGGGATTTGTATCTCTTTCATTAATCTGATTTTTTTTTTCAGTAAAGCGTGTTGCGATAAAGCGGATTCGACTGTATTTTATTTTTCTGCACCCTTATATTTACAATTAGAAATGCATTGGCTAATAATAAAAATATTTATAAGTATTTTTATGACAATTTGTCAAAAAGTAAATTTCGTAAAAAATTTATTAGATATTTTGATTTTCAAAAATATTTTTTTTGGGTTTGTTTAACACACTTCTTATGCAGGTTTGAAAGTTTTCAAAATCACATGCTTTTTTTTCTGAAATATGAGACATAAACGAGAATTACTTAACCACATATGTATATGTTTTTTTAAAGAATCATTAAAAAAGTGGAAAAACAAGGACACTGTGAACAATGCTATTCTCCTGACGAATCTCAAGATTGTCATAAGTTCTATTGTTGACTTGTCTTGCAATAGATGCTGACCTGCTTGGCCGTATCTCTTCCTTCAGATTGTGCTCTGGAGTCTCATCATCATAGTTACAGAATCTACTATTATTATCAACGTCAAGATGTTTAATAAAACTGTGAAGAAGCCCGTGAGCACTCTTAGACTGAAAGTGCTGTAGACTGAAGTATTTAACATAAGCCTCGGAAGCCAAGAACACAAACTTAGAAGCTTCATTCAGTCATGAATAGGATTTAAAAGTTTCGTGATCAGCATTCATAAATGGTTACGTTAGTTATTGTCGGCCTGTTTCATTGACGAGGACATAACACTGATCACTGAAAAACTACTGGCAGCGATTGAACTAAAGAGCAAAGTAACACCAGCCTACTTCGTCGGCCCTGTAGCAAAAACGGTTCAAAAAGATACAAACACCTTTTCTGTTTTCTCATCTTTCTTCTCAATACTTTCCCTAATTTTTAGTTCCGGCGAAATACACTGTATATATAGAGATTATCTCCCGAGTTTTGGTCCTAATGAATTTTTGCTAAAGGGCAGACGAGGGAAAACGCTGTAATGCGATCTTTAGTACAAGATGGTTTCAACTGCAGACGGCAATGATCAGCGTCCACTGTTATGCCTTTGCCATTGAAATAAAACGACAACAACTAGTGCTGATCAGAAAAGCACAACACAACCAGTGCGTATTAGACTACTACTTTAGACTACGTCCCGCTTTTCCTTCAGACAAACGTTGCCAAGATGTCAGGGAATCTAGGTGATAATATGAGAAGACTTAATGTCATTTAGGAAAGGTCCATGACAGCGTGCGTTACCTCCATTAACATGAAATTGTCATGGTGTAAACAGAACTGTCAATTTTAAAACATTTCGTTTTTGTTTACATGCATCGAGTGGAACGCGATGCTATATTCCCTGTACTAAACAGTTCCCTGCTTTTAAGTATTTGAAATTAAAAGCGCCTTAACTGTGCAAAGAAAGCAAACAAATAAAATAAAATAGAGCACATGTACTTAAGTATAAAATTCAAACCTAAAAAGTTTGACTTAGGTATGATGGAACAAAAAATTCAGAAAAATGGAACACGAAGAAAAATAATCAAACAGTAACACGGGTATTATAACAATAACATGTTAACATCAGGTTGATACAGTTCTCGGATTCTTTTTCATAATAAAATTTGTGTAAGTAGGAACTGTTATCATATTCAACTGACCCACCTAATAAGTGGTGACAAACCCAATACACATGAGCACTGATGACGAAAGGGTTGCGTCTTTCGAAAACAGCTGTTCTGCTCTGCTGTGTAAGTTGAATAAAACTGATGTTGACTTTCCTTTGTGCCTTGGAATATTTATCATGTCTTTCTGAGATTTAAAAACAAATTTCGAACAATTAGCCTATGAATCTTAATTCAATTTAATATAGCAATATAAATGTTCGTTAAAATTCTTACTATATAAAATAGAGCACACTTTCAGGCAAATGGGACAAAAACAAAATAACCAAGAAGTGACATGGGGATTTAACTCTTCTCGAATACAACAAAGTACTGATGATGGGAGCGCAACAACTTACGAAAATAACATAATTCTGCTTTGCTGTCCCAGTTGAAAAATTATATTGACATTAATTTCATCTGTTCTTTCTGGATATTATATCCATCTTTATTGAATTCAATATGACTTTATTTTTAACATATTCTTGGGCAATTTTTTTAAATTCTTTTTATTTTTCTTGAAAAAATACATTTTTCATTGCAAGTACATATGGAAATTTTAATAAAACCAATCAACTACGTTCTAACGAAACTTCCGTTAGATGATACAACGATAAAGAATAATAAACGCAAAATATGCAATTCATTTTGCTAACATGTTGTCTACTTATAACAACGACAACAAAGACAATTAGCGATTGTAACCAGTTTACCGTTTTGCACAAATAATTGCAGCATTTCCAAGTTGAGTTGATGTTAAATGTAGTCCCGAGATTATTAAATAGTACATAAGATCGCCTGCCGCAACTGGTAGCTTGTTGAATTTTTGAAGTGCACACAATAAACTTACCACTTTGTAAAGTACAAAAAGCCCAAACCAAACATACTCTCTTATCAAATAAAATTGCTTAAATTCTCTATGGAGTGCAACGTACATCCGTACACATTCGAACGTCTGTATCGAAGATGAAACTACAAAACAAACTTAACTAATTAGAGTTGTTGTAGCCCCGGAGGAGGAAAAAGACAAAAAAGGCATGTAAATACTTAATTCCAACGATGCCAACTCATGCTTGTGCAAACAAGATACACTCACGCTCAAATAGCACGCATATGTTCGCATTTATGCAAACACTTGCAGTCGTAAAGTGCGGCTAGATGTAAGCATAGATTATGGATGGAAGCAGCTGAATTCATAATGGTTGAAAACTTGTCTGCGGGTACTATAATGGAAATAAAAATTTAAAGAATGTTACGAAATGTTTTCGAAGAGGCACACAGAATTTAAGGATGTTTCAAATGGGAAACATGATCGCATGAAACTAAAGAATACACGTATTGTTAGCTTAAGTGCATAAGCAAATATTTGTTTTTAGTTGCAACAATATAATTTAACAAAATTGAGATTTAAAATACCACGCTATACAAATACAACTACAACATTTCGATTTATTGATATCAATTTATTTTGGGGTATAAAACAAACTACTTCGTTTAACTGCAAAACTAAGAAGATACAAAACATAGAAATGAATAAATTGGCATGTATGCCACATAGAGACACCAACTCCTGGGGCAAAGCAGAAAAAAACTTTTATAAATTTAATTCACATCCTCTAGGCTAATTTCTGTGTTTTAACTTGTTATGAAGTAATTACAAAGTCATTACAACAAACAGTTTGTTAGGCGTTAAGCACATGTACGCGCTTTAGCTCATTAGATGCCAGCGTGTAATGCGTTTGTACGCCAAAACTAGAACACAGTTTTAAGCAAATTAATTAAAAAACTTGTTCTAAATTAAGTAAACTTGCAAAATAAAAGGTAAAAAAGTCATTGCTGCTAGCGGATTGTAAATTCAAGCTGATACTCGTATGATTGTGTATCTTTATGACAAAACTATATTATTTAAACTTAAAGATTTATAAAACAAAATCGTTATGAACAATTTGTTATATAAACATTTTGTAAAAGTTTGATAAATTATTACAAACAATGTAATTCATTCGCTTATAGCTAAGCCAGTGTTCAGACAGGCATTTTTAATTCATCCAATATTTACTTAATTGATACAATTATCTTCATGTTCACACGTAAAAAATGTATGCAATTGAACTAAAAATAAATAAATTTTTTGTTCATGAGGACCTCAAGTTCATATCTGGAATCTTGTTTTTTCCTTTTGTTTTAATTTTCTGATTAAAACTAAACTTAATATCAATAACTAAATTTAAAAAAAAAAATAACTTTTCTAACCTTTTTAGTCACTTTCATGTACTTCTAAATATTTCCGTTCTCCAACACTGGATTCAAATATTTTTATTTTTCAATACGTGAAGAATCTTTTTGAGCTAATCAGGCCTAACGCATTCAATGTTGAAAAAAAAACTTTATTACATTTTTTTTCCCCAATGTTTCGTCAATTGTTTGTTGACTTCTTGAGGGGTTTTTTTTGTCTATTTAAAGAAGAAGTCAACAAAAAATTTACGAAACGTTTTGGAAAAAATGTAATAAGTTTTTTATTAACATTGAATGCGTTAGGTCTGATTAGTTCAAAAAGATTCTTCACGTATTGAAATTTATGCACTTGGCAAAAAAAAAGTCTAAAAACACAAACATTTCTATTATTATTTTTTTTGTTTTTAATAGCAATTCAATTCTTAGTGAAATATAAAATAGTTTTGCTTAACAAAAAATTAAAATTTGTAACCCTTTTTAACAATTTCAATGAGTGAAAAATATTTACATTTCCCAACCCTGGAATGATTTAATTTAGATTTCTTTAAATTTTAATACCAACTTTAGTTTTCCTAATTTTTAAAATAGTTTTAATTAGCAATAAAAAATAAATAAATAAAGTACCACAAAAAAATCAATTTCCCATCCCTGGAAATCTTTTTTATATTTTTAATTTTTAAAACAAATTTTATTTTTCCCGAAGACTGAAATACGTTTAATTAAAAGCAAAACAAAAAACATATTTTGTTTTGCGTTCAGGATTAGGTGTAAGCTTCCCAGCTCTGGAACCGAATTTTAGATTTTGCTGAATTTCAATACCACTCTATTTAAGTTCATTTCCAAGAATGAAGACTCTAGCTCTTTGGAAAACCGACTTCACGTACAGACAGACGGACATCGCTCATTCGTCATCGCTATTCATAAGGATCCAGAATATATATATTTTATGGGGTTCATTGTTAACATTAAGAAAATTACATACGGAATTACAATTCCTTTCACTTTTTTGTGAAGAATATAAAAAATGTCTGAGACGTCATGTCACAAACAATTTTATTTTAATTTTATAAGTAAATATTTCAAAATATCACCACATTTTTTATATGTGCTCTTATAATATGTAAAATTTTGTGCAATAAAAAATATTCTATTTTGTAGGTAATTAAAAGATCCAGTTTAATATGTACACTGGAAAAAATATATATATTAAAAGGAATTCTTTGATACTTTTGTAATTTCCTAACTTAGTCGTACATTTTGTTAAATAATTTTTCACATATTCTTCTTTGCAACAGAATCTAACAATATGAATATTATGCAGGAATTAATAAAATATTGTACAAAATGAGAGTTTATTTAACTTCACATGCCTTGTTTTTAACAAAAAACACAAATTCTTTGATAAATTGTTCAAGCATAAATTTTAATTTACATTATTAAAATTTTAGCTTTACATACAAGTATAATAATTGCAACAAAAGTATTTATTTTAATGATAAATTGTAAATACTAAAGCAATCCGAACGAATAACTCTTTAGGTTTGTGCAAGTTTCATAGAACTATTGTGAAAAGAACATACAGAAGCAATAGGGAATGAAAATATACGAGTATTTGTGTCAAATCACTGCAAGGGTGAACGCACAGTAGCTGCTCTAAAATATTTTTTAATGTCGAAATAACGACTTTTTAAAACAGGGTTACACAATGTTGTTCACACTAGAGCTGTTGTATTGAGCTTTGACACACTGTTACATGTTTTAATGGTTGGCGGGAAAATTAATAAAGTATTGTAGATTAAAAAAATGGATAAGAAATGAATTATAAAAATGTATGAGTATTATTTCTCATAGATGTTTTATCTCTATATATGGAATCTTCAAATGGAATAAAACAAAGATGCATTTTTTAATTGGCATGAAATTAACTTTACCCCAAAGATGATATTTTGGCATTGTAATTTAAATGACCCCATTTCAATGAATATTTCTGGCGCTGGAGTAGGTTTAAGAACTGTACTAGCCAAGTTATAGTCTAAGGTAATCATAAAGAGAATAAATTACAAATTTTGTATGTAGTAAGAATTTTAACGAACATTTATATTGCTATATTAAATTGAATTAAGATTCATAGGCTAATTGTTCGAAATTTGTTTTTTAAATCTCAGAAAGACATGATAAATATTCCAAGGCACAAAGGAAAGTCAACATCAATTTTTATTCAACTTACACAGCAGAGCAGAACAGCTGTTTTCGAAAGACGCAACCCTTTCATCATCAGTGCTCATGTGTATTGTGTTTGTCACCACTTATTAGGTGGCTTAGTTGAATTTGATAACAGTTCCTATTTACACAAATTTTATTGTGAAAAAGGATACGAGAACTGTATCAACCTGATGTTAACATGTTATTGTTATAGTACCCGTGTTACCGTTTGATTATTTTTTCTTCTTGTCCCATTTTTCTGAATTTTTTGTTCCATCATACCTAAGTCAAACTTATTTGGTTTGAATTTTATACTTAAGTACATGTGAACAAATTTTTAACCTGTCGAGTTAGAGATACTTTAAGACATTTCTGTGTCCAATTGTTAAACTCTATTTTGACAGGGCCATTTCGTGGAAGAGACATCTCACTTTTGTCGTAAAAACTTAAAAAGTAAATTTTTGGGGTAATTATGTGTAGGAAAAATATTTTTGTTGATAGGATCATTTAGGGGTGAAGGGGAAGATCAGAGAATATCTCACTTTGGTCTGAAAAGCTTAAAAATTTAATTTTTAAGAAATGTGAGATTAATTAATAAAATTTGTTAAGTATTTACACTATTTCTTCATGCAATATGTTCAACGCTTTATACCCTCTTTGGCATAAAAATATATCATTTGCTTGAGAAAATTACTGCAAAACTTTCAAAATTCAGCCTTATAGTGTTTGGCGTTTTTCGCCTTCAAATTCGACAATTTGTAATAGCTTAAAGACAAAAAGCTAAATTTTCCTTTATTCTATTGCAAATTGCCGCATTTTATGGCGAAAAACGCCAACCATGATAAGGATGATTGTGTTCTTTTTAAGGGGCTCGTTTTGTTCTTCTTAGGGGGAACTTTTTTCCATCTGGCCCGATTCAGTTCATTTACGAATTTATTATAGCAATTTACAAGGTTTTGCCTCCTTTTGTTTGGATTGAATTGTGATTTCCACTAATGGATGGAAGGACGGACATGGCTGGATCGTCTTAGATTTCATCACTGATCAAGAATATATTACGTTATGGGATCTTAGAGATATATTTCGCTGCGTTACACACGGAATGAGGATTAGTTATCATAATTTGCTCATTATAAAAAAAATCAATGAGTGTTCGAACTCACGGGCGATGTGTTAACACCTTTTTGTTTATTTATTTTATATTAAACCCACAAGAAACAAAGAGAATGCAAAGCAACAGACAAATGTACATACATACATTGTTATGTTTGTACATAAGCTACATACGTTGCTGTCTTGCTATCTCATTTTTATATATGTACGTATAACCACGTCACTATTCTCTTTGCTATGCATAAGACAAAACCGAAGATCAACATAAAACACTTTTTTAATATTACTCCAAATTAATACTCCGAATTAAAACACTTAAATCTCCGCTCGCCGATATCGGATCGCCTTAATTTTTAGCCTAAACTCTTCGTCGAAACCCGCACCAGCGTTTTAATCCAAAAATTAATAAAATCGGCTATGAATTTCCGGAGAAAATCGCGTGGGAAAATTATATGAAAATCGCCCAATAATCACTTTCAATACCGACTGCCAAGCAACAACAACAAACAAACAAACTCTTACACTTACACTTGCGTATGTATTGAAACTGATAGTTTACTGCCCTAGAGGCGCGCGTATAGATGTTAACACATCAAAAACGGGGCCGAGTACACATATGCCACTAGCCGGAAATTGTGACTGAGAAAGCTTTCTTTCTTGCACAAAAAGTATTATATCTGAAATAATTTCGAATAATATCTACTTTAGTGAGCACTAGTTTTCATCATTTAGCCATTATATCAATTTTAGTGAGGATTAGTTGTCATCATTTGGTTTTTATAAAAAAACGGATCAGTTGTCATAATTTGGTCATTATAAAAATACCGGGCTGAGTACACACATGCCACTATCCGCAAATTATGGCAGGAAGCCCTCCTTTTTGCACAAATTTTATTTTAATTTTTTTGGAGGGTGTAAAAATGAGATTTTTCAGTGGATAGCATATCAAATAATTAAGATGTAATTCATAAAAATTATTTGGTGCTTATAACATCGTTATTTGACATATTTCTGTAGGATAAATGTCAAATAAGAAGATTATAAATATGAAATATTTTTTATGAATTAGGCCCTAAAAATGTTTACCTCTTTCAACTATGATTTATTTGTGCATAGAAATGATAGTTAAATCTGTAGTTACAGAATCACTTCTATGTGTATCATCAACCGTAAATAGCTGCCACTGTATTTACAGTCTAACAATTAAGCAATTGTAACTATTACAAAGAAGATAGTAAGTCAATATCTACTTGTATAGGGTACGCCAAATAACTTTTTTTTTTTAATGCTATAAAAAAACCTACTGAATATTTTCTCAAATTTATTTTTTTATTTGAAAGTACAATCCTTCCGGTTAAGAATGGAAAATAATTTCATTCAAATGGCTGCATGGCCCGATAACGATCGCCATTGACTGTAACGGCCACTTCTTGCTCATTTTCGAAGAAAAATTGCCCAATTATGCCTCTGGACCAAAATCCGCACCAAACAGTGACTCGTTTTGGGTGCATCGGCTTTTCAATGTATGCGTGCGGGTTTTCTGTGCCCCAAATGCGACAATTTTGCTTGTTTACATACCCGCCAAGATCAAAATGAGCTTCATCTGAAAAGATGATTTTTTTTTTGGCAAAATCGGCATCTTCTGTAAGTCGATCGCAGGCCCACTTAGCGAAGCAAAATCGCATTGGATGGTCAACCATATTCGTTTAGCGGAAGGGTAAAACTAATTCTAATCTGTCAAATCAGACATGAGCTGAGTGTTACCATTCACGAAATAAGCACAAGTTGAAAAAAACCCGTTAGATTGCGGACCCTATACTTGTGCTATTAACTATTTCAGATATAAAGTATTTTGTTCAAAAAATTTTCTACATATATTTTTAAAAAATATTTTTCTGGCCTATAGTAAAATAAATACAAATAAAGTTATGTAAATGGTTTAAGATGAAATTGGTTTCTATGTTATTTTACAAGATATTTTTCTTATAAATTTTTCTTTATATTCAGTACAAAATAAACTTATTGCCCATTCTTTATATCAAACCACACGAAAGTGATGTAACTTTTTATTGTATTGTTGTTATGAAAAATATCTGAAGCTACAATTTTAAGGTAAATTCATAATATTTAATTTTCAAAAGTAATGCACACTACATATAAACAAATACGAATTTTTTTTTCCAATAATATTTACTAATAAAGATTGGGTTTCCTACGTTTATGTGTTTGCAATATGTGCATGTTTTATTACAAATAGTCGTATACAAGAAACTTAGTTGTTGGTTTTTTATTATTATTTGATTTACTGATAGGATAATTGAATTAATAAAAAAAAATCTACAAACTTATCGCATGATCATGTTGAAAATTCATGCATAAAATGTAAAAATGTTGCTATTTGTCAAAACGTGTTAAATAGCAATTAATATGGTGTATTGTACACTTGTGGTTTTATATTTTATTATTTTAATTAAATGAATTAAATTTAATATAAATGCATCAATTAGTTTACTTTAACAACAAACTATTCGTGTCAATTAAATGTGTAGTATATAAAAGTATTTTTAAACATACAATATTTATTAGTATTTTTACGCATAGTTGAGTTTTGAAAAGGATATTCGCTAAGTGAAACACATTTTATTTTGTGTTCTCTTTTAATTTATTAGTTTTTAATACAGTGAAAGAAATCTGTGGATCCCCGGAGGAAATCAAAGTTGCGACAATGGCCTAACAGAATAGCTTTACTGCCACAGCGTCAAAAAATAAATTCAAAAGTTGTACAAAGTTATTTTATTTTTGGATACTCTTGTTTTTTTGTTTGTTTTTCTACCGCCACTAAGAGGATTTCCCTTTATTCCTGTAACTCAGTTTGCTGCATATGAAAAGTTATTTATAAGGATGCAGATGAAAAGTGTAATGGCTTCAATATCCAATTTCACATTTTTAATACATAAGAGAGTCATCTGCAGGTTGTTTTTTCACCAAACGGCCAAAACGGTTTTCTATAAATCGGCTACAAAATAAAAGGGATCATATTGTGGGCTTTCTTAAACTGAGAAAACAGCGCATGTCTTGAATCACTTCTAATTTTTTTTTTAACTCGGACTAGCCCTCAGGGGATGACCTCCACATATGCAGTGGATTGCCCCGGAACTAGAACAGATAGCAAAGTATTGAGAGGAGAGATGAAGAGAGATGAGAAGATCGAAATGTTTTTTTTAGCTATTTGAACCGACTAATTTTGCGCTACAGCAACGAAACAACATTTACTTTGTATCAACAATAAAGTAACTTAAAGCTCTTTGCTATTCTGCTGTTGCCAATTATATTTTTTTAGACTCTTTTACACACGTTCTAGTGAATTGAAATAGATTTTCTGACACTGATCCAAATAAGAGAATTGTAATATATTTCGGTTGAAAAAAAAAGAAAGCAAATGAAGAGAAAACATTGAGTTGTCTTTCTTATTACCTCATTTGGCTTCATAGTTACTTACTGAAACGATTCAAGTTAATCCTAGCACATTTAAAGTACACTTTAAAGAGACGTGCAATAATATCAGTTTGAATTATATAAAGAGTGCTTTTGCTTAAATACGGTGCCTGTGCCACCAAAAAAAAAATATTACACTCATACATCTGTATGCTTGCTATTCAATCAACTTAGCCAACCTTAAATAAATATTTTCATTTAATATGCAAATTTCTTGAATGGAAATGAATTGTTTTTCATCTAAATATTTTCTGCTTATGACTGCGTTACAACATAATAAAGCAACGAACAAAAGTCTTAGTTATTAATATGGGAATTTCAACATCTGCGGAAAAAAAGCTGAGAAATTATTAAAGGGAATTGTTTATGTTTTTGCAGTTTCCTCATTATAGAACTTTTAACTACTCATACATAAAATCAGATTTATATACACTGGGCATTGTATTGGATAATTTGGTGTACAGCAATTTAAGAAAATAGATAAATATTCAACAACATCTTAACAAGTTATTTTGTAAATAATTAAAGAAAAATTAGCAATTTCATAACATTTATTTATTGTTATTTAATATATATTAAATGTTTTTTTTTCCTTTTTTATTTTCAGTAAAAGGAATAGTCTCATATTGAAATTGGTAAGTCCAAAAAATTTTATTGCGTATATTTTTAATATAATGAAATTTTATAAAAGCGAAATTGGTAACTTGATTTACGCTAATTTTAAATCATAGTGATAAGTTTTATGTTTAAAATAAAAAGTTATTAATTTTTGCCCCTTCTGATATTAAAAGCTTGATGTCTTTTGGAGAAAATCAGTTTTTAACAAGTAAAAACGTTATATTCGACCGGGTGTAATCTTAAATACCCTCCAAATATTTAGTAAGTAAATTTAAAATGTTTAACTTGGTGGGACAGAGTTCTTTTATATAATATCGTACGTCAACGCCCACTGAAGGGGGCGGGGTCCAAAATTAGACTACATCATGTTCTCCACAGACGAACGTATGGGCATTGCTAGACCGTCTTAGACTTCATCACTGATCAAGAATATATTTATTTTACGGGGTTCAATTTTCTTTGGGTATTAAAACTGTATTTTGGCGGGGTCGCTCTGGCAAGGGGTGTGGGGGAGACATTTCACTTTTGTCATAAAACTCGAAAAATAAATGTTTGGGATAATTATATACAAAATTTAAAAAATTTTTTTTGATAGGATCATTTAGGGGTCAAAGGGGGAGGAGGGGGTACGGCAGAGTAGTACCAGGTTACGTCTCAGCTTCGTCTTTAAAGCTTAAACATGTTATTTTTAAGGAATGTAGACTTAAGTAGAACAATTTGTTAAATTTTTGCACAATTTTGCATATAATAAGGAGGCGGGGTCCAAAAATTAAATTTTTTTATTTTATGGCTCCAAGTTTAACGCGTTGGACCTTCTTTGTTATAAAAATATATCAAAAAAACTTTAAAAATTATGTTGTTTTTTAGAGGTTGGTTTAGTTCGTCTTAGCCGAACTTTTTTCCCTCTTGCCCGATTTAACCCCTTTCCGAACTTAACCTGTGCTATCCTTCAAGATATATTTATACCAAATTTCGAGAGTCTGGCTCTTTTCGTTTGGACTGAATCGTGATTTCCACAGATCAAGAATACTGATCAAGAATATATATACTTTATGGGGGTTTAGATGGATTACAAACGGAATGACAAAGTGAATATACCTTCCATATTCTTTTTTGGAGGATATAAAAAAATCATTTATAAAAGTTTTCACCTTTTATGATTCTAGTCATGTTATTTTTTATCTATTGCCAAAGCCACTATTCTGCATTTTATTTCTTAATTTCTGATTTCATAAGAATCTTAAAAATATTTGTATTTTTCACGTAGAGTTTTTCCGATTTCAGAGAACTTTTGTAGATATTAAGAACTGGTTCAGCGTTATTGCAAGCTCTCGTTCGATTACACAAATAATATTTAGAGTAGAAGTAAATTTTACAAAAATTAATTTTTACTTAAATATAATCCTCCATATTTATAAACAACTAAAATATGCTTTAAATTTATTATTAAAAAATTCTATATGAACATTTTTAGTAAAATACATTGATTAGTTTGCAAACCTCTAGGTATATTATTTAAATAATATAGATAATTATTTAAGACTTTATTAATATAAATAGGCTTAGCCTTCGCATCAACGAAATAATTAACTTTTTGCAGAAAACTGTGATGTGAATCAGGCTGATATTGATTTCACTCTCATGTTATGCGAATTTTAAATAAAATTTTTACAGAGCGATAAAAATTACATATGTGAGTCACCTACTGTATATGAGCAAAACGTATGCAACAACTTGCCTTGAGGTTGACATCGCACCAGCATATGAAAACAACAACACAGAATTAAATAATTTTCACAAGATAATTTTCGCTTTCGTCTTTATGTATTTATTCATATTTTACCACTTTAAGATTCCTGAAATTTAAACTCATCTCCCGCCTTGTAGAGCTACTCATAAAGAAAAGAAAAACAAATCATTTCTGGCCTAATTTAAATTTTTTTAATGGAATAAAAGTGTTTTATTCAAAACATCAGCTCTAAAAGGGATGTACTTTAGAGCAAAATAAGATTTTTTTTGTTAGTTTTACGCCCACATGACAGTTACGACTTAGAAGATTATTTTTGTTGTTCAATTCATTATTGGCGAAGCATAACAAAGGCGAACATGTCCTTCAACATTGATACGATTGGGATAAAATACGAGTAGCAAATAATTTAAGCTACAAATAATAAAATGGCAATAGTTAATCGATGCTGTCAATCTCTTGCTGTCTATTGTTTCATAAAAGTGCTGCAATAAATTGTATCGCCTCACTTTTAAAATGTTATAGAAAATAATATTTAGTTGTATTTAAATTTGAATAGGACAGCTTTGTAATTATTTTAAGTTTGGGATATAGATTACATACATAATTTCATATGCAAATATGTTGTTTATCAGATTGCAAATAATATTTAGCTAAACAATTTTTTTTTATTGTTATCATAGGAGGGAGCTGTGTAATTTCCGGAATGAACATTATACTGTGTTCATATATAATTTTTTAATTGAAACAATATTCAGTTAGTTGACAATATCTTTTTGGTGTTCATACATACTCAAATTGCTACGACAATTAGCATTTGACAACTGAAAAAAAAAAATTTTTGTTTTTTATGAAATTTTTATTTGACAATACTATTTTAATTGAAATTTAAGAGGTTTTTAACTTTTCAAAACTGTGGTTAAAGTCTACTGATGATTTGGTAAAGCACCAATAAAATGCATATAGACATTGCTTGACCACCAACAAATAAATTTCATTTAAAATTATTGTTTTTATTTATTTTATTCTTATCATAAATATTCATATCAATATTCATAACTCAGCGCGGGGTTGAACTCAGGACCCTCCGCTTCATAGTCTCGTGTTCTACTACTTCAGCCAACAGCATAAGTATAAATTCAAAAAAGTGTATTCAATAAGTACTTTCGTTGTAAAAGCTTTTTTCACTTTTGTAAAAGCTTTTCACTGAACACAATTCTGACAGTGTTGCATTACATTATTGAAACAATTATTGAAACAATTATCTCTTAATTGCTAATAAGTTAATTGTAATTTTTATATGAATATCTAGTCTCAATAATGGCCTTAATTGTTATAATTTGAATATTGCTTTATATGTGAACACCATATTATTATAGTCAAAAAGCATCTTGTATTCCGGCTGGTCTTACAAATAAAAGTGAGGCATTCATTCTAAATACTTCGTCTAATTTGTATAGCCTTCGTTAAAAATGACGATGGCATTCTATATCGAGCAAAATTTCCATACAATTTAAATACAAAATTTCAAGCAATTTTCACAACATTAATGAGCGACCCCATAGTGCATATTTATTCTGGGTCCTTATGAATAGGAAAGTCGAATAAGCAATGTCCGCTTGTCCGTCTGTCTATAAATGAAATCGGTTTTCCGAAGACCCCAGAAATGCTGGAGACGTCGGCCTTGGATTGATGTATTACAAATGGTCGTAAATAGATTGTCACTGAAAATCAACAGAATCCAATCTACGTTTCCAGAAGTGGAAAATATAAACTAGTAACTAGTTAAAAATATAAGTTACTTTTATATATTTGGGTATTTCTTATTTTACACAAAATTTTTTAATATTATTCGTGCTGATACTTTTCCTTAATTTTCAAAAAAAAACTTCAAAATTGATTAGATTATATTGGTTCAGATTATATTGGTATGTTCAGAAAAGTTGTTCAGCTTTACCGTGGCTACAATTTTCCAAATATAGTGTACGAAAAATCAGGATCCCCTAAAAGTTATGATAAAAAAATTGAAAAAAAAATTTGTTTTTCTTCAACTTTTTTAAAAAACTCTAAGACAAAATAAATATTTGTCATAAAATTTTAGCAAAAAATATTCCACCTACTCTTGGCTACATTTTGGCCTAACATACTTAAGCGATATCTTTAAGTACTGATTAGATATTTGGCAAAAACTGATGACACCTTTTTTTTGCATCATGGTAATATTGAAACGGTCCTAAATTTTCCAAACTGAGTATAGGGTTTTACTACAATTTGATAGTAGAACCGAACCCATATAGTCATGACCTTGCACTTTTCAAAAGCTCTTCATTTGTCGCATAGTGTAATTAAACCCGTTTTATGCTTCCGGTGTAATTGAATTTGATTTGAATTTCAAATCAGACATTTAAAAGATTATTCCAGTGTTGGGCAGTTGAGACTTATTTAGTACATAAAAGTAACCAAGTAAAACAAGAGTTTTCTTTTTCTTTATATATTAAATATATTTGATATTTTTGAAAGAAATGTTTCTTTTTCGTTACATATTAAATATATATGTATATATATATATATATATATATATATATATATATATATCATGTTTTTGAAAGAATTTCATTATCCATAAAAATGACTAAAGTTTCAAACCCTGTACCATATTTTTTTTTCGAATGTCAAATATTAAGGCAAAGTATGCACAAAGATGTGTAAACAAAACTGTATTATTTATTTATGGAGTTGAAATGAAAATTAAACTATTTTCTAAGATCATCGAATTTAATAGCAACGCACTGGCATGAGGGTCCCTTTTTTTTTGAAGCACTCATCTTGAACTATTTGTGAATCACAAATCATTGATATTCACCATTTGATATAATAAAATAATAAACGTTTTTTTATGACAGTCAATTAGTTACATTTCAATAGTCAACGTACGACAAAACGTTGTGTTCCACTGCCACTGCCACATCATGCACATCCAAGTCTATTGTTAATAAATACAACCATAATGCTGTCTACTAGCTATTGAGTAAATATTTATTTCTGTGGATGTTATTGTTATCCTGTTTGTTTTAAACATGTAGATGACTGCATGCATATCTATCTATGTATGTATGTATGTATGTATGTATGTATGTATGTGTGTGTGTGCATATGTAATAATGTCTGTTTGCATAAACCCTTGTCTAACTACTCGTATTAGATCGATTGTATGGCTGTGCTTCCGTCTATTTGTTTTTGTAACGTGGGGGAAGACTGCAAGCAAAACAGTTTTGCTCATGGGTTCCTTTTGTTATTGCTCTCGCTGCTGCCATCCTAGTTTCAATATTTGTTGCTATTTTTGGTTTTGTTAGTAAATGATTTGTGTACAAGTGTGAAAACTTTTGACATTTTTAATTTTTTTATTTTTATTATTATGTATTAACAGTGTTTTTGTTGTTACTATTGCTGTTGCCGTTGTTGATGTCCTTGTTAGTTGAAGTGTGTTTGCTTGTTTGCATAAATTCGGAAAAACAAAAACTTTATGAACTAGAAATAATCATTGAATTAAAATTCTTCAGCCACCAATTTAACCAATATTGTTGCTTTTGTCCTTGTTTGCTTTATAGAAATTGTACTCAAACTCCGATAGCATCGTAATGAAATATCAATGATTTTTCAAATTGTTTTATGGTTGATCAATGAAGTTTTATTTTTATTATGTATGATTTTATGGTGTAACCAAAACAAAAAGAAAAAGGGGGATCAACCAAACAATTTTAAAATAAATACGTGAGAGCGGATGTGGAAGCGTAAAAATTGTTTAAGATATAACAAAATTAAACTAAAATTTATAGTGCATGGAATTTAGAATGAACTTGTTACTCTTAAGGGAAGAACAGCGGCTGGGATATACATTTTTTAATATGTGGCGATTTAAAAAAAAAGCAACATATTAAAATGTTTCTTGTGCTTACACCATTTTATGACTTTTTAGTTGAATAATAAATGTTGACAAAGTGTAATAAATTTTTGAATGCAATATATCCTAGAATTTAGTTCCACTATTCCCTAAGTTTTACGGCTCGAGCAACATGTTACTTTCCCATCTGCAATAGAAAAGAGCAAAAACAGCAGTAAGCTGAGTTCTTTTTTTATACCCTCCAAAAAAGAATATGAATGTGTTGAAATCTAAGAAGATCTGAACATGTCCGTCCGTCCGTCCGTCCGTCCGTCCATCCTTCTGTGGAAATCACGATTCAGTCCAAACGAATAGAGCTAGACTCTTAAAATTTTGTACAAATATATCTTGAAGTATAGCACAGGCTAAGTTCGGAGATGCGATAAATCGGGCAAGAGGGAAAAAAGTTCCCCTAAGAAGAACTAAACCAACCCATAAAAAACAACTTAATTTTAAATTTTTTTTGTAATTTTGTTAAGCAAATGATGTATTTTAATGCCAAAGAAGGTCCAACGCGTTAAACTTGGAGCCATAAAATAAAACAAATTAATTTTTTAACCCCGCCCCTTTTAGTGGGCGTTATTGTATGCAAAAATAGTGTGAAAATTTTGCAAATTGTTTTACTGAAGCCTACATTCTTTAAAAATAACATGTTTAAGCTTTAAAGACGAAGCTGAGACGTAACCTGGTACTACTCTGCCCTACCCCCTCGTCACCATTTGCCTCTAAATGACCCTATCAAAATTTTTTTTTTTTTTTTAAATTTTTATATATAATTATGCCAAACATTTATTTTTAGAGTTTTATGACAAAAGTGAAATGTCTCCCCCACACCCCTTGCCAGAGCGACCCCGCCAAAATATAGTTTTAATACCCTCCAAAGAGAATTGAACCCCGTAAAATAAATATATTCTTGATCAGTGATGAAGTCTAAGACGGTCTAGCAATGCCCATACGTTCTTCTGTGGAAAACATGATATTGTCTAATTTTTAACCCCGCTCCTTTAGTGGGCGTTGGCGTACGATGTTATATAAAGGACCTTTGTCCCGCCAAGTTAAACCTTTTAAATTTACTCTCTAAATATTTGGAGGGTATTTAAGATTCGACCAGGCCGAATATAACGTTTTTACTTGTTTTTCTCTCGTAGGCTTAAATGTCCTTTTGTACACTGTGTAACATTTCTAAACTTTATGATCTGCAAGGTGAGGTTAAAAATATGTTGAAGCGGCACTGCCAATATTTAGCTTTCACATTATGACTTTCTAATTACTTTGGGTTTAAAAACAAAAGAATTTCATATTAAATATATTACTACAAAAATATTGCTACTGTCTTCAGCATTTCTGCAATGCCGAAATACATATAAATAAAAACAGAAGAAAAATGCATTCCATAAGATCAACCAATCAAGATATAACTTTTATTTTCTGAGGAATAAATAAAAATAAAAAATAACTTTTACGTTCTAAGCGAAAAATAAAACTCAGAAAATAATGATTAAAATGTAATTTTCAAAATAAAAGATGTCACGGTCTCTGATTACTATTAATAATTCCAATTATGGATTCTGTTAAAGATAGAGGACAAGTCAGATTTGATCAATGGAATAGTTTGTGTTTTGTTTTCGTATTTTTCTTACAACGAAGCATAATAAAATAATTTAAATTATAGAGCAAAGGCGATCAAGATGCCATTGAAATAATTTCAAATTAAGGAGGGGACCAAATTAATTTTTTTTTTTTAATTTATCGAAAACAGTTCAAACTAACGCCAAATTCAAATTAACGAGATCCAAATTATCATGAGTCGTCTCTATAAGCAGTTGATGACTATACCTCCGTTTACACTTGCAATTTTTGTTGCAGCAACACTTGAGTATTTAGTAAGAAAGAGCGAGAAAGAAATACAAATGATATATATTCCTATTGCAGCACTCTCACACAAAATAAGTTTCATAGTGTAAACCGGGACTATAATTTGCGTAATTTGGAACTTCTTTACTTGTCATTAATAACACTATAAACATCTTTTCCAATATTAGTTTACGGTTAAGAATTGTAAAGAAATATTAAGCTTGCCTAGCTAATCTGTTGGGTACTTATACACCCGATATGGGGTGCCCTTGTGGCTGATGGGTAGCAATGCTAGCCTGTCAGTACAATGGTCGTGGGTTCGATTCCCACCGGAGACTCTGGGTGTTTTCCGCAGACAAGCAAATCGCTTCGCGGGTTGTGTTTGTTAAAAAAAAAAAAAAAAATATCTGATTAATAATATAGAGTAACTGTATATTTAAAAATTGTAGTAATTAAAAGTCAAAATTAATTTCATAGAATCACAAGTCTATTCTATTAATCGTACGTTTATTTTTATATCTCTAACTTCTTATTTGTCTATGTATCAGCACAACTTCGAACCCAAGCCCTCAAATATTTGAAGACAACTACTCCACTCCCTCACCCATTGTTAACCAAGTGCATATATAATATTTCAAACTGAACTGTAGACAGCTGAAAAGGAAAAAAATAAAATAAATTAAAGTTAAATAGATCCATAGATTTGTAACGAATAGGTCCAAATATTTAGATGTGTGCAAAAAGATAGCGTCCCCCCTCCAATACACGCAATTTGTACTCGTATGTTAGACATTCACAGGCGATTAAAAAATTTTTTATGGTATCGTTTACAGATTAGTATCAAAATGTTTTGAATAACATGTCTATAAATTTACTTCTTTATGCCTGTCAGATTTATTTTGTTTGTTTTGAGAAAATTCATATAAAAACTAAATAAGATCATTATTTACAAACCCTTCACCATTACTTTTCCTATTTCCGCTTTAGCATTCAGTGTCATAAATCTCTCTTGAAAATCAGTTATTGTTACACAAAAAAAAAAAGAAAGAAAAACGGGAATCGTTAAACACAGAATAAAATACCAGCTCTTTATTCATTTCATTTCAGTCATACTTTTAGACTGAAGCATGTTTGTATAAAACATTTCATTTAAGTACCACCCTTAAAAAGCCATGGGGTAAAATAATAACTCTAAAAACTTTTGTCACATTATTAACATGATAATAGTTTCCAGAAAAAAGAAAATGAAAACGAAAAAAAAAATCACGACAACGAAAAAAAAAAGCCGCAACACTTTCATCATCAGTGCTCATATGTATTGCGTGTGTCACCACTTATTATAAGCTTTTTATATTAATAACTCTTTTGACACACAACCGAAAATCACAACCGAAATCTGCAGCTTTGGAAATAACGAACATAAAGTTAAATACTCGTATTTTAATATCGAAGTATGTGGCAATCTTATATATTTTAAATTTCTGAAGTTAGAAGGAATGTGATAGTCTGAAGAAAATTTTGAAATCGAAGGATACATTTTTTAATAAATTTTATTCACGTTAATTTTTTTATACTTTTTAAGGTTGATATTATTTTTTTATATCAAGCTATAAATAATTTTATGTATATGCAATAATGTTTTTTTTGTTTCTTGTTTGGTTAAATATGTCTGTATTTCATTGATTCATACAATAATTTATCAGTAGACTTCCACTAATAAGAAAAAAAATTATCTTCTTATACATAAACTCCACCAAACGAATTGAGAATTACACGAGAAAAAGCATAAGCTTTGAAATTCTAGAAAACATAACAAATAAATTTTACTCGTAATGAATCCATTTTAGTTTTCTGTGTTAAATGCTGTTCAGACATGCATTTTTAATTGAGTCAATATTCACTAATTGTCTTTTAAATTAACGTATGACAACTAAAAGTAGCACTTTTTCATATTCATGAGGACTTCAACTTCAAATCTGGGATAATTTTTTTTAATTTCCCAATTAATAAAAAATTTAATGTCAACAATTTAACTTCAACATGGCATAATTTGTTTATGTTTTTCTTTTTACTTTTTCCACACTTTAGGTACAACGAACCATATTCAGTGAGTTGTGTTCTGCTCACTAAACACACTTTTTAGCAGTGCTGCATTTGTAATTTTACTCCATTTTATAGCAATTAAGTATTAATTGAGCAATCACTTAATTAAAATTTTGTATTGCTAATTAAGCTCAATAATGGCATTAATTGCGATAAGCTTAATTAAACTGTATGCCTGAACAACATATTCATGCAATTAGTGTGTGAACACTACTTTTTCTGTGTCAATTTATTTTTAGTATCCCAGGCAATTTTCGACTGTTAATGTGTTCAAAAACTTAAAAAATTAGTTTTATGACAAATAATGTAAATGAGTTCAAATCTTTCCCCTAAAAAAACTGACGATATTCCGTTTGTCAAATATTAATATTCGTTACATATTTCGTTCCTTTCGAATTATCGTTCATCCTTTTATTATTAAAGCAGCAAATATTTCAAATGCAACACTATTTTAAGCATCCGTTTATTTAATTATATTGTTGGAAGTTTATTGCACAATTTAACAATGAGAATATATTAATTTATAAATATTTCTAATCAATTTGTGTACGAGTGCACACGGATAAAATATTATTTTACCATAAACATATGTTTCTATTGTTGTGAGTGTTTTTATTTAATATCCGATAACATGCGCAAAAAAAGTTAAATAAAATAAATATAATGCAGAATATATTTCCATAGATTTAAAATTATTTTCGCTGACACTACCGCAGTATAAAATAATTTAAAACCAAAAAGCACTGGAGAAAAACTATAAAACGAATTTGCCAAAAAACAGAAACAAAAATATTATATTCAGTCTTTTAATGAGTTTAGTTCGTTGTTATTAGCTAGTTTGAAGTTTTACTCCATTTGGATTGAAACAAGTACGAACATTGTATTTGACCGGGTCGAATCTTAAATACCCTGTTGGGTCAGAGTTCCTGTAACGCATTTCTGTGTCCAATTTTAAATCTCCAATTTGACAGGGACACACCGGGGAGAACCATGAGGGAGACCTATTACCTTTGCCGTAAAACTTAAAAAATTAATTTTTGCTGTAACTAAGTGTAGAAAAAAACATTTTTTTATAGGGTCATTTAGGGGAAAAAAGTGGGAGGAAGGGAGAGAGCAGAAGAAGATCAGAGGACATCTTACTTTTGTCTTTAAAGCTTAAAGATTTAATTTTTAAGGATTGTTGGATTAGTTAATACAATTTGTTAAATATTTACACTATTTTTCCATGCATCATCTTACTTCGACGGGGCGGGGTCCAAAAATGATTTTTTCTATATTAAATTGAATTAAGATTCATAAGCTAATTGTTCGAAATTTGTTTTTAAATCTCAGAAAGACATGATAAATATTCCAAGGTACAAAGGAAAGTCAACATCAGTTTTATTCCACTTACACAGCAGAGCAGAACAGCTGTTTTCGAAAGACGCAACCCTTTCATCATCAGTGCTCATGTGTATTTTGTTTGTCACCACTTATTATGTGGCTTAGTTGAATGTGATAACAGTTCCTATTTACACAAATTTTATTGTGAAAAATAATACGAGAACTGTATCAAGCTGATGTTAACATGTTATTGTTATAATACCCTTGTTACCGTTTGATTATTTTTCTGCATGTCCCATTTTTCTGGCTGATTTTTTCTGGTTTTCTGGCTCCAAGTTCAACGCTTTGGGCCTTCTTAGATATAAAAATATATCATTTGTCTAACAAAACTTTTAAAATTAAGTTGTTTTTTAGAGGTTGGTTTAGTTCTGCTTAGGAGCACTTTTTCCCTCTGGCCCGATTCAGCTCATTTACGAACTTGGCCTGTGCAATCGTTCAACATTTATCCTTACCAAATTTCAAGGCTTTGGATCTTTTCGTTTGGACTGTATCGTGGTTTTCACGGACGGAGGGACTTACATGGCCCGATCATTTTAGATTCCATTACTGATCAAGAATGTTTTATACTGCGGTAGTGTCAGCGAAAATAATTTTAAATCTATGGAAATATATTCTGCATTATATTTATTTTATTTTATTTAACTTTTTTTGCGCATGTTATCGGATATTAAATAAAAACACTTACAACAATAGAAACATATGAATTTTGGGGACTTACAGGGATATTTCGCTGCGTTACATACGGAATGACAAAGTGAATATATCGTACCATTGTTTTTTGGAGGCTATAAAAAAACGTTAAAAACGCAGAAATAATTTAATGAGCTTGTTTGTGGGCAAAACTTTTTTTGTCTACCATTTCGAGTATCAAAATATTAATACTCTTACCAGACCATATAATCCAAAATATGATGACATATAATTTTTTGTCTGCATTTTCTGCGCATATTTTCATCCGAAAATGTTAAGCAGCGGAATTCTTCTCGAGTTTAAAAGATATACGAGTATAAAACATCTATTGTGCAGAAAGTTGGCAATTTTTCACACAAACTCTGTACTCACATGGGCTTCTATTCTAAAAGACATAGATTCTAGTGTATCTTACGATGGCGAACTAAATTTATTATTTACCGTATATAAATCATATTGCTCTATAACTCCTAATTTGAAAAGATTTTCTTGCATAATTTATAACAAATTCAGTTTCTAATAAAATTTAAAATCTATGATTAACTTTAGTTCTTAAAACTGTGCAAGATTATTAACTTAAAACTTTCTTCCCCTATTACGTAGAACACTCTCTTTAACCATCTTTTCAAAATTCAATTTTGTTTTTCAAGTATTCTTAATTAAATGCTAAAAATTAAATCGCACTTATTCAACTATATATTTGAAAACTTTTACAATTGCGTCAAAAAGTTACAATTGAACTGGCTGTTCAATGAACTGGGAGCCAAGTTTGCGTGTTTTATTCAATTTCAATATTCATATTAATACACATTTCTACTTACTTATACTCATATAAGTAATAATAATAATATTGTTATTCAAATTTAATATCATTAGCATTTGTACAAAATAAATTTGTTTCTATTAATATCGCGAAAATAACAATATTATGCGTACATGTATAAAAATATATAGTGTACAATTACATAATAACGTAAATTGTATACATAAAACATTAGGGAATTTATAATGTAGACGATTTTATTGTATTCCTATTGTTGAGTAAACATTTTACTATTGAATTTAAAATTACCAACACTATTGTTCGAAAAGTAAGTAGATTCAGTTACTTGCACATCGTAATATTTTATTATTAAATTCAATTAAGAGTGATAGGCTAATTGTGGAAAATTTATTTAAAATTCAGAAAGAGATGATAAATACCCAAGGACATAAATATAAGTAAACATTTGTTTTTAATTATCCAACTTACACAGCAAAGCAGAACAGCTGTTTTCGAAACCCGCCACACTTTCATCATCAGTACTCATGTGTATTTTTGTTTGTCATCACTTATTAGGTGGTTTAGTTGCATTTGATAACAGTTTTTATTTAAAAAAATTTTACTAGAAAAATAGATATAAGAAATGTATGGAACCGATGGTAATACACTTTAAAGTGTTGCCGTTTGATTATTTTCTTCAAGGCCCATTTTCTGACTTTTTTTTGTTTCATTGTACTTAACCCAAACTTTTTATGTTTGAATTAATTAATTAATTAATTTATACTTAGGTACATGTGAACATTTAATTTTTATTGTTAACTCATGCTAGATGCTTGAATTTCAGTGGAAGATCGTCGTAAATATAAATAAATTAAGTTTTTAAGGAATACAATTTGTTATATGGGTGCTGTTGGCTGAAGTAGTAGAGAGTATGAAGCTGAGGGTCGTGAGTTCGAGCCCGCGCTGAGTCATGAAATGTTGTGTTGAATTCTTCTGATCAGCATTAATGCGTGGTTGTGTTAGTTGTTGCCAGCCTGTTTCAATGATGAAGGCGTAGTCACTGGTCACTGATCAATTATTGGCAGTGGCTGACATTATCATGTACTGAAAAGCAGAGTAACAGCACCCACCTTCGTCGGCCCTGTAGCAAAAATTAGCCGGCGAAGTAAAAGGTTGAAATAGCTACAAAAACATCTGTCTATCATCTCATCTTTCCCAATCTGTCCCCTCAATACTATCGGCTCGTTTTCAGTTCCGGCGCAAGGCATTGCATATATAGGGGTCATCCCCTGAGTGCTAGTCCAAGATAAAAAAAAAAATTACACAATTTTTTTATATAATATGCAACTTCAACGCCCTCTAAAGGAGGTGGGGTTCAAAACTAGACTCTATCGTGTTTTCCACAGGCGGACGTACGGGCATTGCTGGATCGTCCTAGACTTCATCAATGACCTAGAATATATGTATATGTATACTTTATGGGAGGGTATTGAAATTGTATTTTGTCGGTGCCGCTCTGGCAGGGCCGTGGGGAGACATTATACCACTAAAAACAAATCATTATAACACTAAAAACAAATCTTTGGGATAAATAAGTGTAAAAAAAATTTTTTTTATAGGGTCAATTTGGTGGCAAAGGGACAGGAGGAGGGTAGGGTAGAGGAGGATTAAATTAGGTCTCAGCGTCGTCATGAAAGCTTAAAAATTTACTTTTTACGGAATATAGGTTTAAGTAAAACATTTTACGAAATTTTTACACTATTTTTGCGTATAAAAATTCCGACTAAAGGGGGCGGGGCCCAAAAATTAATATTTTTGATTTTATGGCTTTAAGTTTAACGCGATGGACCTTCTTTGATATAAAAAGATATCATTTGCTTAACAAAATTACAAAAAAAAACGTTAAAAATTATGTTGCTATTTAGAGATTGGTTTAGTTTTTTTTAGGCGAAGTTTTCTCCCTCTGATCCGATTCAGCCTATTTACAAACTTGACCTGTGGTATCCTTCAATATATATTTATACCAAGTTTCAAGGGTTGGCTCTTTTCGTTTGGACTGAATCGTGATTTCTACAGACGTATGGACGGACTGACGGACGGACATGGCTAGATCGTCTTAGATTTCATCACTGATCAAGAATATATATACTTTATGGGGTCTATAGTATATCGGTCCGTTCCAGTTTCGGGACAAGGCATTTCATATGTAGGGGTTATCCCCTGAATGGTAGCCCTACTTAAAAAAAATAATAACGAATATGAAACTCGAACATAAAGTTTAAAGTTTGCTGTAAAATATTTGAATTAAATTTAGAAGCAAATTCAAATTTTATGTACTGCAAGACAGTGAAGTCTCCTTAATAGCACCTTTAGGCGCTTCGGCAGTTTATGGCAATAAAACAAATTTATATAAAAATGAAAAACTACAGAAAAAGGTAAATGAAATGAGTAAATGAAACACTTAGTATGCAGGTTTATAAAATTTTGGATTAATTTCTATCGCATTCTTCTTTCGCTATTATATTTTCTAGGTCCAGCACAATGCATCGCATATGTAGGGGTCATCCCCTCAGTGCTGATCTAAGATAAAACAATGGTAATATTAATTTAATGAAAATTTTTTAACTAAATCAAATTATACAAAATATTAAATTTAACTTTTATTTACTAAGTATAGAATTCCAATTTCATGTGTTAATATATATTTTTACATTCAATTAACTAGTTTAGAATAACAGAGAAACTAAAAAAAGTTATCTTTAAAACGGGGAGGAAGTTCCACCTTCAAGATTTAAGATTCTATTCATATAAAGACTTTCGTTATTTATTCCATTTTTATTTTCTGATTGATTTGACATGTACAGAAAGAAATTTATATATAAACCTAAAATGTTTACAATAGCAATATTAAATTGTCTGCTAGCAACTTTTGTTTGCTTAAAACCATTTGGCTGAGTGAAACTTTTTTTTATTCTTTGCCACAATATAACGTTGAAATTAAATTTTGAAATAACTCCATTTTATAAATTGTGTTTATTCAGTTTGTACATCTTTAAGTAAAGAGAATTTATTTCAATGTATATTTAACCCAAATTACTTTCGAAAACAACATGTTAGTTTTTCTGCACAAAAACAAAGTAAAATATAAATGAAGAAAACAAAAAGATAAAAATAAATGAGCGAGAGTTAGGAAACAAATGCTCATAAACAACATTAAATCAAACAAGCGGAAAAATCTAATTCCGAAATACAAATCCCTATAGATATAGAAGAAAAACAAGAAAACAGGAAAGGAAGACCAACCACAAAACGCTACGTTTTTCCTTAACCAGCAAACGGTAACAGCAGGAGAAGCAGTTGCCAACAATAGCAACGTGTTGTCATCGTCATCATCAACGTCGTTGTCTTCATCATTGGCCTTCAATATCAAATTGGATGACAAGCAGAAAGAGAGAAAAATATTCTTTAATTTTATCAACTCACATATAATCAAACCCTGGATCAAGCAAGCATTTATATCATCTAACTTACCAAGCAGAAAATAAATAACAACATTTCTATTTGAAAAGTTAAATATACTTTTTAAATTAATGTTGTATTTAAGGACTGGCAGGAGGCAAATTGTTGTATATGTAGAAGGATGGCTCTATTTATGGCTGCACACATGTACAGTGGTTCGTACATTTTTTTTACCGAACGATAACTAAGAACCTTTTATTGACTAAAATTTCTTGCAGGATGTGTATTAAACGTATAAGAATACTTTTGTTGCATTAAAACACTCAGAGCACAGCACTTTTTCCTGGAGAAAATTTGTCTATAAATAGTTGAGCTAATGAAACAATTAGCCAGCAATTAGGATACAATAAAATCAGGGGAAATAACGCAACCTTCAACAAGTTAAGCAGAGCAAAACTTGAGGCAATGTGTCTTCCCAGCTCCCACATAGATCACATGTTAAAAAGAAAAATGTATCCTTAAGGTACTGCCTTTTCAGTACATGATTTAGAAGAGTATTTGTAAAAAGTTATTCAATTAATAACACTGCTCAGCAAAAAATCAGTTTTTGTCTCTTCTTTAAATAAAACTATGTGGACTATATGGATTTCGATGCTCTAAACTCAAATCCGTTTTCGGTTTTTTTCCATCAGGTGGGGATTTTTTTTATAGGCGTAGCAAATTTTGTCCTCTAAATTAGTCAGGTAAGGAGACATATTTCACCCTTACGCGAGAACGAGTCATCCGATTTTCAAAAGTAGAACACCCGAAGATGTGTAACAAAATTGTATTTATTTTTGTCGAACATAATGTTTCTCTATCTCTTATCGTTTTGGAATTATTCAGAAATTAATGGAGAAAAAAAATGTTTTTCGTGCAAAATTCGTAATTTTTTTCAGTTTAAAAATTTAATTTAAAAAAAATATAAAGCAAATATTCAACATTTTGCACTTTTTTCTGAGAGCTACATATCTTAAAAATAAAATAAGCTATAAACCATAAAAATCGGTTAAAAGATGTGGGGTTTATTGGCAATTTATCGCAGGTACCCAATATTGTAATGCAACCAATCTTACATATGACGATAGCATTTCGCTTTAGTGCTTGTAGCGGCCACTCCTACGTCAGCCTTATTGATGTTTTGTTTGCTGCATTACACATATTTAATCAATATTGGATGACTTAGGGTGAAATATGTCACCGTACCTGACTAATTTAGGGGGAAAATTTGCCACCCCTATAAAAAAATCCCGACCTGATGGAAAACAAGTAAAAACGTTATATTCGACCGGGTCGAATCTTAAATACCCTCCAAATATTTAGTAAGTGAATTTAAAATGTTTAACTTGGTGGGACGGAGTTCCTTTATGTAATATCGTACGTCAACGCCCACTAAAGGGAGCGGGGTTCAAAAATAGATAATATCATGTTTTCCACAGACGAACGTATGGGCATTGCTAGACCGTCTTAAACTTCATCACTAATGAAGAATATACGTATTTACTTTATAGGGTCCAATTCTCTTTGGAGGGTATAAAAATTGTATTTTGGCGGGGCGCTCTGGCAAGGGCTGGGGGGGAAACATTTCACCTTTGTCATAAAACTCTAAAAATAAATGCTTGGGATGATAATATACAAAATTAAAAAAACTTATTTTTATTTTTTGATAGGGTCATTTAGGCGGCAAAGGAGGAGGAGGGGGTAGGGCAGAAACAGGCAATCATAAAACTGTAAAAATAAATGCTTGGGATGATTATATACAAAATTTAAAAAAAATGTTTTTTTTTTGGTAGGGTCATTTAGGGGGTGAAGGGGGAGGAGGAGGTAGGGCAGAGGAGTACCAGGTATCGTCTCAGCTTCGTCACTAAAGCTTAAAAATTTTATTTTTAAGGAATGTAGACATAAGTAAAACAATTTGTGAAATTTTTATGCATATATTAACGCCCACTAAAGTGGGCGGGGTCCACAAATAATTTTTATTTATTTTACGGCTCCAGTTTAAGGCGTTGCACTGTATTTGACATACAAATATATCATTTGCTTAACAAAATAACCAAAAAACTTTAAAAATTATGTTGTTTTTTCTGGGTTGGTTTAGTTCTTCTTAGGGGAACTTCTTTTCCCTTGCCCGATTTAGCTCATCTCCGAACTTAACCTGCCCTAAGCTTTAAAATATATTTGTGCTAAATTTCAACAGTCTAGCTCTTTTCGTTTGGACTGAATCGTGATTTCCACAGACGGACGGACATGCTCAGATCGTCTTAGATTTCATCACTGATCAAGAATATATATACTTTATGGGGTCTGAGATGGATATTTCGATGCGTTACAAACGGAATAACAAAGTGAATATACCCTCCAATTCCTTTTTTGGAGGGTATAAAAACCGAAAACGGATTATTTGAGTTTAGCGCTTCAAATATATACATATATTCCACATAGTTTTATTTAAAGGAGGGTTTTGTTGCTGAGCAGTGTAATTTTAACTTTATATATTAATATTTTAATACTTTATATATAAAATTTTTCTATGGCTATTATCTAGTTACTGGCGAAAACAATATTTTTTGTTTACATTATATATCTTTTCATCTGTCAAATATATAAGCGTTGCCACTTTTTTGGGAAACCACGATCAGGTAACTTTTCAGCTTCGTCATAAAAGTATAGAAATAACATTTTAAGTAATTTAGGCTTAAGAAATACAATTTGTTAAATATCTACACTATTTTTGCATTCAACATCTTACGGCTACGCCCATTAAAAAGGCATGGTCTAAAAATTTATTTTTCTCATTTTCTGGCTCCAAGTTCAATGTCATAAAAATATATATATTTTACATTATGTATGCATTTTTATTAGTCCAACTTTCTTATGTAAATTGTTAATTTTTTCAACGGGCTTAAGTTCGAATCTGCATGACTGCAAATGATTTTTTATTATTTTATTAATAAATGAATTTGTTCAAATTCTATTTATTATTTTTTATATTAAGATATATTTTTATATACATATTTTTTATATATTTTACTTAAAAAAATTATAAAAAAAAGAATTACGTTGTTATAGAGGTTGGTTTCCACAGACGGACGGACGGATAGATTTGGCCAGATCGTGCTAGACGTTGGCCTGACTCTAACTTATATGAGACACAATGTCTGCAAACATGATAGCGGTATATATCCTCATGTCCAGGATCATACTGTTTACCGCCATCGTTTTAAAATTTAACCATTTCAATTTGGATATTTCACTTAAAAAAATGTATTTTCTAACTAAAATATCTTTTAATAAACAATTCATGGCAGTCCTCTGTACAAAAATAAAAACTACAAAATCAACCAACAACTTTTACAACTAAAATAAAAGCCTAATCATAGTTAAACAGACTACACCAGAAATTCATGATTGTCTTATAAGTTCCTTTAAGTGGATGTTTTAATGCTATTCCTTTTGTTGCGCTCGCTTTCCCTTTTTACGATGTTAAACAAATTTGTAAGAAGGAAATCCTAAGGTAAGATACATAGTATATGTTAGTTGATTTTTGATGTGTTCATTTGGTCTATCATGTCATTCAATTTAATGTATAAGCTTAAGTCGAGTCAACAAAAAATATTTTGCAATGACACAAAATTACAAAAACCACATCATCCTTTTGGCAAAGAGACTTTCTGGTATTCGTGTACAATGAAAATCTTGGATTTATTGAATTTGAGATAGTTTATTTATTTTGCTAGTTCATCTGAAAGATAATATTTTAAAGAGCTAAACTCAATGCTCCTTTATTGCAACGTAGTCATATATCGGAAGAGATCAAACTTGAAAAAAAAACGATTAAAGTTGCTAAAATGTACGCTTACAGGTACGGTGACAGAAAATATATTTTGCTATAACTTCTGCTCGACTAGAGATATAATGCTGATTTCTTTTCTTACGTATGCAGACGGTATGACAGAATACTTTTATATAAACAAGATTTTTTATTAATAATATAATAAAAAATCATTTGCAGTCATGCAGATTCGAACTTAAGCCCGTTGAAAAAAGTAACAATTTACATAAGAAAGTTCGACTAATAAAAAAAATTCATACATAATTTAATAAGCACAAATTTTAATATTTTGAGATATGACTATGTTGCATTAAAGGAGTGGCATGTTGTTGTCTTCAAAGGCAAACATGTTAACTTGGTTCCTCCATTTTTATCACAGAGCCCAAAAGAATTTTCAATCTTTAGGATTTTGCATTTCTTAAAATCACAAATGTTTAACCTCTTCAGCCTGGCGATCTCAAATAACATTAACGTTTTTTTATTTCCAAACGAAGATGGACAGTATTTGCTTTAATACCAGCAGAAAGTAGATACTCAGTACAAAAAGATTTTGCCCGAAATGATATGTGCACGCTATATATAAAAACTAATATTCTGTTCATTGGAATTTGCTAGGAATTCTTTTATAGTTTTAATCTTACAAAAATCACTATGAAAGCCTTTTAAATTGCATGTGTCAGTCTATTACAGATTTTAGTGTACGTCAACATATACAGACATACGAGCACATGTCTACTTACATACAGCCCAAGAAATTAAAATTAACTTCATATGGATTTGCTTGCAGATACCAACTAATATCCATATGTACACACATCTACACACACACACACACAATATATACGACTCAGTGCACTGCTGTAATCAGTGCACGAAATTGTATTCCCGTATCTGGACTACTAACATACAATGAAATTTCACATTAGAGAGATAAAAAAAAAAAGAAAAGAAACAGGAAACGAAACAATTTTAAATCTCAATTGTTGTTGTGTAATAGATTCTACGGAAAGTTTTCGCAACAAAACGATAAGAAATTGTTGGTGTGTGTAATAGAAGGTGATTCAATTTGCATTTTTTAAACCAGTGAAGAAAAATGCAGACAAACAGTTTTTAGATTGTGTTACACTTAAATGGTTAATAAAAAGGTAAAAGGCCAACAAGAGCAAACAAGTTTTTCATACACTGGCCAAAACTTTGCAGAATACACTTCCTTTTCTACGGAATTTCACAACAAATAAATGTTGCTGTGTTGGCCTGACGGGCTCGGCAAGCTTTGCCTGACTCTAAAAACAGTTTACCAAGAGACTTGAAATATTTGATACAGTTTTATTGGCTAAATTTAAGGGCACATTTTAAAATATAAACTCAGCAAAGTTTTAACATAAAAAGTGTTATTATATATTCTTTGACTCAAATTCATCTAATCTAAATTTTCTTTCTCTGTTTATGGTATTACATCTCGCTGAAGTTTCGTTTTATGCTTAAAAGCTTTAAAAATAATTTCTAAGCAATGAAAAAAAAACTTTGCTTTTATCTACTTGAGTTTACATCCAGTTCTCTTATAAAGGGTGTTTTTTATGAAGTTTTTTTTTTTATACGAATCACTCTGTTGTCTGACAGCTGTTTTGACAGTTTAAAGTGACGTCTCTACTCAGTATTGTTTGGCAAATCATCATGAACAGGTTAACTCCAGAACAACGCTTGCAAATCTTGGAAATTTATTTTCAAAAACAGTGTTCAATTAAAAATGTTTATCCGCTTTTTTACCGCAAAACTCTCTTCAGTGATGAGGCGCATTTTTGGTTGAATGAATATGTCAACAAGCAAAATTGCCGTATTTGGAGCAAAAATAATCCACATGCCGTTCAAGAATTACCAATGCATCCCGATAAATGTACTGTTTGGTGCGGTCTATGCGCTGGTGGAATCATCGGTCCTTATTTCTTTAAAAATGAGGAAGGACGACGCGTTACCGTGAATGGAAATCGATACAGAATCATGATCAATGAATTTTTTGTGCCAAAACTTCAAGATATGGATGTAAACGAAATGTGGTTTCAACAGGATGGTGCCACTTGTCATACTGCGGGCGAAACAATTGACTTATTGAAAGAACATTTCAACGACAACATTATTTCGGGAAATGGACCGGTGAATTGGCTTCCGCGTTCGTGTGATTTGACGCCACTCGATTATTTTTTGTGGGGATACCTGAAATCATTGGTTTACGTGGATAAACCAGCAACGATTGACGCTTTGGAAACCAGTATTCAACGTGTCATTGCTGAAATACGCCCTCAAATGCTTGAAAAGGTGGTCGAAAATTGGACCTCTTCTGTGCAAAATAGTCGTGGTGGCCATATGCCCGAAATTATATTTAAATGTTAAATGACAAGAAATTATCTACCAAATAAAAAATTTTTTTTGCCCATTTCATAATTTGGCATGTGTTTTTTTTAAATTTCAAATCAGCGAGCACTAAAAACACCCTTTATATTAGGATTAAACTGAATGAAGAGTATCATGGGAAGTTTACACTCATAGAGGCTGAAGTCTATAAAGAGGTTTTTAAATATGGACATTAATGGAAATGGTAAAGCAAATTTGTGTTGCTTTCTATACTCGATATCCAGAAGTTACACTTAAAAACTAGCCAGTGATAGCAATGATTAAATGCGGATCTTATCACTTGTCCGTTGGTCAAATACACCATACGATATTTGCATAAATACAAAAATATATTTTTGATAACTCAAATTTTGCAAACTATTTAAGAAAATCTGCAGCCAACTTTCTGATGATCCTCAAATAGTACCATATTATGTAAATATTTACTGAATACTTTTTGAAGTTTTTGATTTTTATGAACGGTGCCAAGAAATACTAAGTTTTATATAGTACTCATCTTCAGCTTCCTAACAAAATTTGAATAAATAGAAACTGTTATCATATCCAACTAAGCCATCTAATAAGTGGTAACAAAGAAAAATATACATGAGTACAGATGACGAAAGTGTAGCAGCTTTCGACAACAGCTGTTCTGCACTGGTATGTAACTTGAATAAAATTGATGTTGACTTCCTTTTGTGTCTTTGAATATTTATCATGTCTTTTCGAATTTAAAACACATCTTCGAACAATTAGCCAATCAATTTTAATTTAAATTAACACAGCAATAAAAATTTCGGAACTTAAAAATAAATTTTTATCAGAATCTACGTTTTATACCCTCCAAAAAGGAGTTATATTTACTTTGTCATTCCGTGGGTAACGCAACGAAATATCCCTCTAAGACCCCATAAAATAAATATATGTATTCTTGATCAGTGATGCCATGCCCATCTGTTCGTCTGTGGAAATCACGATTCAGTCCAAACGAAAGGTGCCAGAACCTTGCAATTTGGTATAGATAAATTTTGAAGTATAACACAGATCAAGTAAGTTTGTAAATAGGCTGAATCGGCACACAGAAAAAAAAGCTCCCCTAAGAAGAGCTAGACCAACCTCTAAAAAACAATAGCCCTATTCACAATCTTGTGCAAATGGTCGTGCCATCATCATTGCATTTGCAAAATAATTGTACTCTACACCAACAAAATACATTGAAAATGCTCTCAAATACTCTCTCAATTTGCAAATGCTATAATGCAAGACCATTTGCGCAGGATTGTGAATTGGGCTAATATAATTTTTAAAGGTTTTTTGTATTTTAGCTAAGCAAATGATATTGTTTTATGTCCAAGAAGGTTCAACGCGTTAAAGTTGAAGCCATAAAATAAAAATAAATAATTTTTGGATCCCGCCCCTTTAGTGGGCGTTATTATATGCTACAATAGTGTAAAAATTTAACAAAGTGTTTTATTTAAGCCTACATTCCTTAAAAATATTATTTTTAAGCATTTATGTCGAAGCCGAGACGTAAGCTGATCCTCCTCTGCCCTACCCCCTACTTTCCTTTGCATCCTAAATGACCCTTTCTTAAAAAAAAAAATTAAAAATAAATTTATGTGTGTGAGGATAAATATGCCGAGTTAAATATGTTTTGACGTAAGCAGTTACGAAGTGAAGTTAAATATGTTATGACGTAACGAAATGACAATCAGAGAATTTTTTTTGTTGGTATGAAAATCCATATTTATATACAAAATGATTATGGGAGTGTATTCTATCCCATACATCATTTTGTATATACTGGCAATGCATGCCAACTCCTTATTTGGCCACTAGGGGCAAAATCCCTCCAAGATCACGCACACTCTCTGTAAATATTTTCACGAACTCAATTCAGCTGTTCCAAATGTTGTGTTTGATAAAAGACACCCCCATAATCAATTTTTATTTACTGGCAATGCATGCCAACTCCTTATTTGACCACTAGGGGCAAAATCCCCCCAAGGTCACACCTACTCTCATGGCCTGCAAATATTTTCACAAAATGCTCAAAAAATTTATTAAATATGAATTTTCATAAAAAAACTTCACTGTTTGCCATTTCGTTACGTCATAACATATTTAACTTCACAGCTAAATACGTTGTTTCGTAACTGCTTACGTCAAAACATGTTTAACTCGGCATATTTATCTTCACTCACATAATAAATTTTACATTTAATTATCCCAAATATGTATTTTTAGAGTCTTATGGCAAAGGTAAAATATCTCCCCAACGCCCCTTGCCAGAGAGAGGCCAAAGAGAGATTTAATGCTCTCCAAAAAGTTAGACCACAAAAAGTATACATATGCTTGATCAGTGCTGAAGTCTAAGACGGCCTGTCAATCCCCATACGCTCGTCTGTGGAAAACATGATGTAGTTTAATTTTGGACCACGCCCCTTTAGTGGGCGTTGAGGTACAATATTATATAAAGAAACTCTGTCCCACCCAGTTAAACGTCTTAATTTTACTTACTAAATATTTGGAGAGTATTTAAGATTCGACCCGGTCGAATTTTAAATAAATTTTGAAAAAATATGGGCAGTAATTTATCAAATAATCGTACTACCTATTAATAAATGTCCAAACTCTTTTCCTCGGTGTAAAAACATTATTTTAATGTTCATATGAACACACACACTACCTGTTCTAAATAGTTCAAGTATTTAAAAAAAATCTGCTTAATTTTGTTTTTACCAAATTTAGCCAAGTTGAGATAATCTTTATTATTCGAACATTCACAACAAATGCATAGCACGTTCAAACAAACGTTGATAAAATAGTGTAACTCCAGCAAGACTCCGAAATACTGGAGCATAAAAACATAAAATAACTATTACGAAATTTGTTAATTTGTTTAAATATCTGCAGATATTTTTTCTGTTCTTAATTTTAACTGCATACAAGCATTTTTCTATTATCAAATATTTTCTTTTCAAAGTGTTTTTGATGTTTTTTCCATCCAAATCTTTAAAGCATACACATCAGCTCAGACCCAGGAAAATCTTTATATATTATATAGTATGTTTACATTTGTTTGTGCGTGTGTATATATTTTTAAATGCAAACAAATGTTCGTATCTAATCCATGATGTTGGTGCTGCCTTTGCCATGATTTTATTTAACATGTTGCCAACTTGCTATATGCAGATTAAATATGCAAAAATATTTGTTGTAATGATTAAACAGTTTGTGGAAATGAAGGGAGCAACGAGGAAGAAAATAATTTGAAAAGAAAACTTCATACTGGCACAGACACCAGACCAAATTGGTGTAAAGTGTATTCAATCTGTTTTGCATCGATTAAATCTACTATTAAAAACGATTTTATGGCATCTTAAATGTACACAGATTATGGACAGAACTAAGAAGATCTGCTGGAAAAAGTGTAAAAATCCTGAATGTGTAAACAAAAATGAAAACAAGCAACTAGTGTTGATAGTGTTATTAGAATGTTCAGTTTCTTCGTTTACGTAAAACAGTCGATAGTCTTGTTTTTAATGTAAATCAATCTTGTTGCATTTAGCTGTTGCAACAAAAATTTGAATAGGCGAAAAAGTTTTGATGATTCACATGAAGTTGTAAATCTTTGAGGACCGCGTGCACAGAATATTGATTTAAAAAATGTTATTGGTGGAGACTTTATAAAGTTTGGGTAGAACTAACATCGTGTAGTGTTAACACAACTTTATCACTACGTACACGCTGGTATGAGCACATAAGCTTCCGCTCTTTATAATGGGTTACGCTTTTTATGGTGACTTGCACTGTTTATGACGACTTGCATTTTTATGATGCACTTTTTAGGATGACTTGCATTTTTATGATGACTTGCATTTTTCATAAAGACTTGTACTTTTTATGAATACTTGCACTTTTCGTCATGACTTGCATTTTTCATAACGACTTGCACTTTTTCTGATGACTTCCACTTTTTATGATGACTTGCAATTTTTATGATGACTTGCACTTTTTATAATGACCTTCACTTTGTTTTGATGGCATGCACTTTTTATGATGACTTGCATTATTCATAATGACTTGCACTTTTTATGATCACTTGCACTATTTATGATGACTTGCACTTTTCTTAATGACTTGCACTTTTTTTGCTGACTTGCACTTTTTATGATGACTTGCACTTTTTATAATGACCTGCATTTTTTATGATGACTTGTACTTTTTACGATGACTTGCACTTTTCATAATGTCTTGCACTTTTTATGATGACTTGCACTTTTCATAAAAGACTTGCACTTCTTATGATGACTTTCACTTTTTATGATGACTTGCATTTTTATGATGATTTGCACTTTTTATGAGGACTTGCACTTTTCATAATGACTTGCACTTTTTATGATGACTTGCACTTTTTATGATGACTTGCACTTTTTTATGATGACTTTCATTTTTAGAATGACTTGCACTTTTTATAATGACTTGCACTTTTTGTGATGACTTTTATTTTTCATAATAACTTGCACCTTTCACGATGACTTACACTTTTCATAATGACTTGCACTTTTTATAATGAATTTTTCTTAGTTGGAAAAAATTTTAATGGAATGAACAGGTCGTGTCAGCAAATGCAGGTTATTTTGATTATTTTGTTCTGGAAAAATAATCACATGCACAGTATGACTGTTGCGTATCTTAAGCACGGCCAACTAAGTAACTTGTCACCTAACACGGAAAATTTTGTCTGGTATTCTATAAAAATTTTTAAAGTTTTGAATCACGTCTTTTTAAATTATTAGTATAATCCTACTTGATATTACTGCTATGAGATGGAAAACACTTTAAATTTGTTTAACAAAATTGTTTTAATACTGCATTATAACCGTTAAAATACACAAAATGTATTTACTTATTTGCTTATTTTTCGTATATTCTTAGCATACTTGCTTTCTACCTACAAAAGCTTGCATTTCATTTTATTAAAGTGACAAGCAGTTTAAGTTTATGTATTCTAAAAAGGGATTTTTTCATTTAACCAAAAACCCCACCGGTAGCTAAATTGTCATTTTGATAGCCAAAGCCATAATTTATAGTGAACGTTTATAAATTTAAATATGCTTTTTTTTATTTTTTACCACTTTTTATCATCAATTCTTCTACAAGGTTTGAAAAAAGCTACAAAGAGCAGAAATGGGCAACATTAAATGCGCTAGTGTAATAAATTATTATTTTTATATTAAAATCGTGCTCAATAATCAGGCAATTGTAAAATTTTTTTTTCAATACTTTTTCTATCTTTTGATAAATTTCGTTTAATAGATCTATTCTACTGCTTGTATTTGTTGTTCTGCTGTGCATTCTTAAAATCAGTGGTTTAAGATTGGCTTAAATATAGTTGTCAAACTCGGACGGAATTTATAATACCTTGTCAAAACAAACGTTTTGGAAACGATAATTTTCCATTATATACTTTGACCGCTTTTAGGAAAAATACTTTACCGTTGACTAGTTTCTTTTGTTAAACAGTTAAAGCCAAATGTGCTTAATTAATAAATCAGTGTTTTAGACATTTTTATCTATCAATAGTTCTTTATTGTAAGTGAATAAATTTCCTTTACCGTCTGTAATCCACAGCTTGCAGTAGATATTAACAACAGCAATTTTAAAGGATTCTTTATTAATCTCTGCTCATTTTTAAATTTAAACAAAAAGTGTATGTGTAAAATTACCAGCGACATTTTTATTCGTTCAATTTCTAGGCATGTGAGAAAAATTCAGAATTTCCAACGCATGAAAAGAGAATTGGCGAGGGATAAATATTGAATCTATAATTTGTTTTAAAAGTTGTATATTTGTATTCCTGATGCATTAATGAAGGAAGAATTTGTTTAAATAATCCTACACTAGTATACTTTTGATTGAATCAAAATATATCCTATTTGATATCCTAGTCAAAACTTATAAAAAACAACATCGATACCTTAACTACACTTGCTGACTATCATGTTAAAGTTGTTTATGTCTTCTGGATGTCAACAATATTGGACAGTGCTGATTTTAATAAAAATACATATTGAATTATTTATTAATGTTGCTGTGTATCGAACATTGTTGAAAATTTTCATTTTAGCTAAAAAGTTTATGAGAATGCAAAAACAAAAAAATGCTTTGAATTTTAACCGGAATAAATAATATCGTTTGTGAAAGGACAAAAAACTTTATATGTGTGTTGGGGCAAGAGTATGAATCTGTCCTTTGTTAGTGTTAGTCAGCGTTCGTAGGTGTTACAAAATATGTGTTTTGTTTTCGGTTATCAATTACTATTGGCTGTCTTTTTTATTTTTTAAAAAAATGTTTTCATTTTCCGAATTTTATTTAAATAATATATGTTTTAAATTAATGAAGACAGTTGCTTTTTGTTAAATAAATTGAGATAAAAATAAACGTTTATTCAGGTTGAAAAAAAATACATAAATATTTCGTTAAACAAAAACAAACAAAAAAAGTCTAAAATAATTTAGAGATTTTTGTGGATAATGAATATGTAAAATTATTTAAACTAAATAGAAAATTAAGTACTTTTGACGGTTTTTTTTTTAATTAATACTAGGAAAATTAAGCCAGCGGTATTATATTGACAGCAGCTGTATATTAGAACTGGCAGAACATATAAATCTGTTGTGGAAGTATTAAAATGAAATTACATAAAAGTGCAGTTTTAGGATATTAAATTTTTATATTATTTAGTGTATTTTTGGAGCTTAAAGTTTGGGAGGGTAAAAATGTTTTATTATATAAAGCAGTGTAGATATTTTTATACATATATTGTACATACATACGTGAAATTTTTTTAGGCTCATGATCCACGTAGAACCACAAAAAAGAAAAGAAAAATTAAAGAAACCTTGAAGTGAAATGAAAGATAGGGTGCTGTTGGCTGACGTAGTTAACACGAGACTATGAAACGGAGGGTACGGAGTTCGACTCGGCGCTCAGTCATGAATATTGTGTTGAATTCTTCAGCATATTAGTGTATGGTTGTGTTAGATGTTGGCAGCCTGTTTTAGTGATGAAAGCATTGCACTAATCACTGAACATAATTGGCAGCAACTGACACTATTATGTACTAAAAGAGCAGAGGAATAGTAGCTCTCTTCGTCGGCCCTGTGGCAAAAAAAAAATTATCCAGAGAAGTCAAAAGTTCAAATAGCTACTAAACATTCTCTGTCTTCTCATCTTCTTTCATCTGTCCTCTTAATATTACCCCCTCCTTTCCAATTCCGGCGTAAGGCACTGTATATGTAGAGGTCATCTCTTGAGTGCTGGTGTGACTTAAGAAAAAATTACAATTTTGTTAAAGTTCCAAATAAGATTACTCACTTTGTCATTCCGTTTGTAACGCAGCGAAATATCCATTTGAGGCCCCATAAAGTATATATGTTCTGGATCAGTGATGAAATCTAAGACGATTTGAGCATGTCCGTCCGTGCGTCTATGGAAATCACGATTCAGTCCAAACGGAAAGAGCCACACTCTTGAAATTTGGTATAAATATATCTTGAAAGATAGCACAGATCAAGTTCGGAAATGGGCTAAATCGGGCAAGAGGGAAAAAAGTTCCCTGAGGAAGAACTAAAACAACCAGCAAAAAACAAAATAATCTTGAAAGTTTTTTTGTAAGTTTGTTAAGCAAATGATATATTTTTATATCAAAAAAGGTCCAACGCGTTAAACTTGGAGCCATAAAATAATTATTTTTGAACCCCGCCTCCTTTAGTGGGCGTTATTACATGCAAAAATAATGTAAAAATTCAACAAATTGTTTTACTTAAGTCTTCTTAATTATTCCGAACATTTATTTTTGAAGTTTTATGGCAAAGGAGAAATGTCTCCCCCACGGCCTTTGCCACAGAGGTCCCGACAAAATACAATTTTGATACCTCCCAAAAAGAATTGGACCCCATAAAGTATATATATTCTTGATCAGGGATGAAGTATGAGACGATCTAGCAATGCCCATACGTTCGTGTGTGGAAAACATGATATAGTGTATTTTTGGACCCCGCTCCCTTTGGCGGGAGTTGACGTACGATATTATATGCAAAAATAATGTAAATATTGAATAATTTTTATTCCTTAAGCCTATAAGAAGCTGAGATGTTCTCTGATCTTGCAGAGGTGAAACATCTCCCCCAAGTCCCTTGCGGGAATGACTCTGTCAAAATAGAGATTTAAAATTAGGTACAGAAATGTCTTAAACGAACTCTGTGCCACCAAGTCAAACATTTTAAATATACTTTCTAAATATTTGGAGGGTATTTAAGATTCGTCCCGGTCGAATATAACGTTTTTACTTTAAATTTGCTGTAAATTATTCCCTATAACACCGATGCTGCTGGGCGCTGTTGTCCGCTTTTGGCTAAATGATACTGGCAATCGCTGTCATGACTGTTCAGTAACCAATACCATGGCTTCGCCACTTAAACAATCCGAGGATAGTGAACACTATCATGCACTGAAATAGATTAGAATATAGAGATTCCCCTTGCTGCGAGTAAGGAGAACGTGCTCCCCAAGATTTAATGAAAATTGATAGGAATTATCAAGGATTTTGGGACAGAGCATTCTGTGAAAGTAATGCCGGACTCTAATTTATGAAACCGAAACCAACAAAATTCAAACGACGTTCAAATAACGCCATTAACTTTTAAAAATTCACTAATTTTAAATGAACTAATGATTTTTTATGTAAAAATACGGATAAAAACTTTTTTTGTAGCTCGAAAACCTGAAAAAGGGAAAAGCAATTATAGAATCGAATTTAGCCCACCAAATTATCCTAGGACAGATATTTAATTGCTCCTGCCCAAAACCTTGATAGCTAGTGTAATTGGTTCTTTCCTAGCTGCATTTTAGATTACAAGTACAAAACGAAAACAACATAGAAGGATTTTGTTTAAACTGTTCTTTTATAGCTTTTATACAAAAAATTTAAAAATTGCGTATGAGTTTCATTCATGTTGGTGGAAATGTCCCACAACAACATGTGTGGCCTATTTATGGCATCATGATCTAAATTATTAGAGATGTGGCATTCAGCATAGAATAAAAAACCCTGGTATCACTTTTTATATTCATATTGCGACTTATTTGAAAACTTCTTTGCTCGATTTAAAAAACATATTAAGGCTTGGAATTTTTCATGCAATACATCATAATCGGTAAAAAGGAAATTGTATGTAAATTTGTTGCCGTTATTACAAGAAGCTTGAAAATTTCTGTACTTGTTTTGCCAAATTAGAATGAAAATGAATTACATAAATTCCTGCTCTAATTTGGCCAGAACAATTTAGTTAATAATAAAAATTCCTTTCCACTTTGCAATAGTCTTGAAATTACCCTAAAATATTTTTTAATATAAAATATTTGCGTCTTTGGTGTGCACAACTACTTACTCCCCTTGTTACATATTTCATTTTTTTTTATTATTTATTTAGTCCCAATTTATGAGAGTCCTGCTTGTGATAAATATTATTTTAATTTCCATAATATTTCAATTATTTATTAAAACGGAAAACATAATGACAATAAAAGTTGTTTATAGACACATTACAGAAATTTCTATTCTAAATTGTTAATAAATATTTTAGTTTGAAGAGTATAAAAACTATGGTGTTGACGTAATTTCTCTGTTGTCTGAATCACAACACGAGCTTGCTCCAAGCAACGCACAGCCACTTTCACTGTCTGAATCATTGAATTGTTTTGTAAAAATTTAAATCTAAAATAAAACGACAGCAACATTATTGCCATCATTGACTTTGTCGTCATTAGTCAAGCAGGAAGCAATTTACTGACAAACTTCTTCATACTGTTGTCGTCCGCCCCTTCATCTGAAATGCTAAACAATAAAATATTGCAAATTTTATTTTTTATTTTCAATCTTTTTTTTTTTTTCTTTTGTTTTGTTTTGTATGTCCATAAAGTTTTATGTTTAAATCGTATTGCAGAAGACTACAAACAACATGTTGTAGTATGCCACATAAAAAGACACTTAACTATACCTAAACAGCATAAATGTATTAGTACACTGTAACTGTGGCCCAGTCAGTGAGTGAGAGTGCATGTCCTTCTTTTACGATGTGGGTGGAGGTGGATGTTGATGAAATCAAAAACCAACCACAGTTTTTATATGGAAATAAAGCGAATGGCAGACTGGCTGCCTGAATACTGCTACCCTTAAGAACTGCAGCAGGAAAAAGAAATGAACGAACGCTCTTCAAGACATTAATTATTATTATGTCGTGTGTCTTGTGTCAATGTTAGATCTTGTTAGTTAAACATTAAAATACATTCAGACAAAAATGTTCAAATACATGCAAACATATTTTGATATATACAAACAGTTTCAGGAATGCAAGCAGGGTATGAGCGTTGCACAGTGAAATAAGTAAATAAATTGTGGCAGATTTTTTTTTACGTACATTTTATTTTTACACAAGGAAGTAACGCTGAGAAATTTTCCACTTGAGACTGCTTAAGTGAAAAATAAACGTTTTATTAGTTTTCTAAAGAAGTGAGCGAAAATTGTAGTTTTGCTGCAGTTCAAGGTTATAGGGATAATTGAGGGAGTTTAAGGAACAAATACACATTTTCTTTTAATTCACTAATATCTATGAATTGACAAATTGTATTCACGTAAACTAATACGAAAGTCAAGAAGAGTTTCTGTCAGCAGTTAATGTTGATAAAGAATGTATTTTGAGGATGTCAATTTAAAAAAGAAAACATTTCTCCTTCTGTCTTCTGTTTACCCATGTATCAACTGCTTATATGTTTCTAAAATAATTCATACCTGCCCTATTGTGCAGCAATGAATGCTACATATCGGCCTTGTCCACCGACACCAAAATATAAAAACTCTTGAAAATATTTTGTTTTACCATATTTTCATACAGAAATAATAGTTAAATAATGTAAAAAAAAATTTACATTTATACATAATCTATTTAGAAATATTCGAATGCCAAGTCATGGAAACTCAACATTTTCATTTTTATATTTCTAACGAAGTAGAAAAAGTATGTAAATAATTTTGATGTAAAATCGGAACCATTTTAAAGATGCATTACTACACATTATGCTAAAATTAGTTCCATTAATATATTCCGTCAGGTTTTGCTGAAATCATCGTTTCAATCGTTGGCCGAAAAAACAATTTCTGTTTTTCAATACAATTAAGATTTTTTTTATATTCTAATGGTTCGAATATTTGTTTAAATTTAGAAAGACCTGATAAATATTCCCAAGCTAAAAGAAAAGTCAACATCTGTTTTCGTTATCCAACTTATACAGCAGAGCAGAACAGTTTTCGAAATTCGATACATTTTCACCATCAGTACTCTTGTGTATTTTTTGTGTCACCATTTATTAGGTGGATTAGCTTAATATGATAATACACAAACTTTATAAGGAAATCGCATACGAGAACTGTATCAAACTGATGGTAACACATATTTTTTCTGTTTTTGTAACAAACAAACGCTTTGGTTTTTTTCTATTATCTTGAGAATAAAAATTGTGTAAAATAAAAATGTATCACCAATTGTAGGATTAATTTGATTTATAAGTTACAGTTGTGATCAATATAAAAATCCGTTTTATATTAACTTTGTTTTCATCTTATATATATGGAATAGGCAATGTTCGACATAATCGAAATGCATTGAATGCTAGACTAACTTTAGACCTTTCATTCTTAAGACATCCTTATAAGATTTGGTTCAAAATTTCTGTGGAAGCTGAAAGTGACAACAAAGAAATCAATTTTTAGAGATAAAAACTGTACACATCAAATAGGGAAGTTTAACATATAATTAGTTTTAATAGTCCACTGTAAAGTTATTTGCTTGTGTGCTTGTATTTAAGAAACTGTCTAGCCAGTTGCAAAAAAAAAATACAAAAAAAAAATTGCAAATATAATTACATGCATAAATAAATATTCACAAACACACAAATATAAGCGTAAGCAACTCACAACAATTACAAAAAGGCTTTTATAATTTTTTATTTCCTTGGATATTTCTTTCTATCTAATTCAACGTTTCGCCTGTGATCTGAGTTATATCTCTTAGAACTATTATAACAAAATGGCTTTATTAAAAGTGGCATTTTCTAGGGGTTGACCTTAGAAATCCAACTTTTGACCAAGTACAGGCCCTCGAAGATTAATATATTGAATTAACCTTCAAACACCTACGGCGGTGCATTAAGAGCACGAGATACTTTTAGAGGTTTTTCCTATTGAAACAGGGAGTAATAAAATGTTCAAAAATTCACTTGAAGCGATTCTAGAAGGTAAGCGAAAGAAAACACTTTGGACCGACTGGAGAGGTCTCTTTTTGATATAAGGTGATGCAAGAATCGTCACCTTAACGAATTGCAAATGCAAGTGAATATATCAATAATAATTCGTCGAAAGAACTGCTGCACCGTGAAATGAAACGTAGTTCTGTCGGTCATTTGACTCCAACTGGGAAAACACTGCGGCATTTAACTGCACAACTCCAAGATTGCAAAGACAACACGAAATAATTTCAGTTGTGAGTGGCCTTGGCACAACCATTATTCGGATAATATCGTCACTTTGACTGCGACTTAAAGATGTTCCCTTAGAAAGTGCTGAAAATGCATCAGCCACTTGTTGACCAGCAAGCGCGATTAGTCCACACTTAAGCAATTTTAAATTTCGACCACGAGGATGACCGCTTTTTATCAAAAATTATCATGAATAACGCGGGACTTTTTTATGTATATCTGTGCAACGGGCTCAAGTCAAAGTTCCTGTATCGTGTTGTGTTTACTGCTCAAGCGTTACCAGTCTCCGAGAGCTACAGAGCTTTACTCTACAGCTTTCTTCCTTCTCAGCTGGAAAAATGTAGAGTGGAGAAAATGTAGTTCCAAAAGTCCGAGGAAAGCATGTACGGCTCGCCTAACATCTCATTCCAGTGAAAACGAAAAATATCCACACTATTTTGTAAACCAAGCGTCCACGTAAATCACTCTCAGACTCTTGAAGTGCTTAAAAATAATATTGGCTGGGGAGACGGAAACCTGTCGCCGAAGTTTCTAATGGGAAATGCCATAAATTGGGCCCATACAGTCATCAAGTCTTTCTGGTGCCGGCCACTTGGTCGATAACATTTTTTCTATTTAATGAAAAATATAACGCAATTAAAAGTTTTTCATGACTGTATTTTATTAGTCGAACTGTTTTGTAGATTAAATTAAGTTGACAATTTTTTAACAGCCTCAAGTGCGAATCTGCGAACTGCAAATTATTTTTTATGAATTTGGTCAAACTAAAATTTTTATTTAGAGTAAGATACTACTGGCCAGACTTAGGGGGCATGATGTCAATGTGGTTTGAGTTCCAGGGCATGAAGGCATTCAGGGGAATGAGATGGCGGACGAATGCGCGAGAGCGGGTTCGGCCTTGGATGAAGCAGTATCGCGTAGGGACATTGACATTCCCTCAGTTGAGCTGCTGGGCAGATTTCAGAGGTGGGCAAGGAGGGAGGTGACAAACAGGTGGTCAAGTATTACTACCTGTAGGGTCTCCAAAACTCTATGGCCTTCGCTTAGCAGAGCTAGGACTAGGCAACTTCTGTTTTTTGGGAAACAGCCGTTGGCACTCCTGGTAGGGGTCTTGACGGGGCACTGTGCAATTGGGCACATGTCGGAGCGTTTGGGCTTTCCCCATGATGGCCGATGCAGGAGCTGCTTCGATGAGGAGGAGGAGGAGTCAGTACAGCATTTCCTTTGTGACTGTCCGGCCCTGCAGGAGCGTAAGCTTAGACATCTAGGCTCTCGTTTCCTGCGGGATCTTGACTGCCTTAGGGATGCACCGCTGGCTGCCCTGGCGGGCTTTGTGAGAAGTTCTGGATGGTTCTCAGGAACCACCACTTCGTCTTGAGAAGAGTGTGTAGGGTATAGTCCTCTGGGCATCACAATGGGGCTTTTGATGGCCTCCGAGTGTTTTTCTCGCTTACTGCGGGCAGCCCTTTTTAACCTAACCTAAGATACTTTTATTATTATAAAAAATATGTAAAATATTTCACTCTTAATAAAAAAAAATTATAATTCGATCACATTCTTAAAAAGTAACTTACAGATCGCAGATTGGAAATAATTTTCAAATTAATTAAAAGTTTTTCATTGAACAAATTAGAGCCAAGCAACATCGTGTGGCCACATTTCTGCCACCTTCTGTATTTTGTTTGCTTGACATTGCACTGCCCATGCAACATGCCAGCATTTCAAAACTAAAACCCCATATGCGGTTAGAGCAATGACATCTTAATTGTCTGCCACAATTTGAAGCATTTCCGTTCAAAATGATCGATTTGTGGTTAACGAAAATACATTTATTCAAATTTGTAGTCATCGTTATATGAACATTTACAAATATTTCTTTCATTACTTTCATTATGCTCCTTTTATTTTATTATAATTTTGAGTCATATAATCGCAAGAGTGAAACATAAAATAGTCAATTTTGATTATGTCACGGATACGTTAAATAAAAAACATCTTCTAGCAAACAACTTTATTTATAGATTTACCTACTCTGCTCGCATGAAAAGGAAAGTATTAAAAATCGATATTTATATATGTATTTGAAATTTACACAAATTTAAAAAGACTAAGACAGTTATTTAATATATATTTACTTAAAATTCATACCCAAAAACAATATTGTAATTAGGACGCTGTAATAGGCCTTCCAGCTTCTGTTGAAACATTAATTATTTGTAAATTGAATAATTTCACTTCTTGTCTACTTTCAATTTCATAACTCCCCAGTGACTAGATTGTACCAAATGCAGGCGCTCAGCAACACATTTAAACACACACTTACATACATAAATTTAAATGTATTGAATTTCATACAACTTCCAGACACAAGAAACACACAGGCAAAAGTTTAATACACACATAATGGTTTATTAAAAATACATAATGCACACACTTCAGCAACAAGATTAATACCAATGAACAAGAAGGGCGTAAACCAATTTAAATTAAGAGGCGTTACTGTAAGGAACCCCATACGGTTTCTAAATATACAGTCCACAAATGTCGCATAAATGACGAAAATGTCTATAAAACTTCCCCTTGTTGTTGGCAAGCAGAAAAAAAGGCAAGAAGCAAGAAAAAAACACTCAACTCAACTGAACTGAACTGACAGACAACAAGAGAAACAAAAATTAAAATACATATACATAAATGCAGATTGAAATATTTATGCTGTTTAAAGCAGCAAATGACAAAAAAAAATAAACTGATAAAAAAAAAGTCATAGGAACACAGCTATAGAACATTGATTATACGTAGATAACCAGCTCTGGTGCAGTTAAAAAAGAAATATTGGCAGTTTTTCACACGTACGGCTATGCCACACGTTTGACGGGGATAATTTTTTCCAGTTAAAAATACATTAAATTTTAACTATATTTTTAAATGCACAACTATTTTTTATATCAATGAATTTTTCTTTATCATATAAAAAAAATTTATGTTGCTATTTGTTGCAGTTTACCTTAATTTTTTTTGTTTAATTTGATGGGTAAAATTAATCGATGGATTGAAATGATTCTTGTTTCCATTTTAGTAATAAATAAACATGTTTTTAAAAATATTTTTCTAATCGGTGGCTTTTGCATGCAATATAATTGAGCGGAATTCTAAATTTATGTATTAATTAACTAACACGAAATTAGTTGTAGAAATGCAAAAACATGACATTTTTGTCATGTAACTAACGGTGATCTTGCAGTTTTGCGATCACTTTCACTTTAAATCATATGAAATTTTTTTTTATGATACGATTGATTGTGTGAAATAGCAGCCAAAATATGTGATCTCCAAAACGAGAAACAGTAAATGTTTTAGAACGTACAAATATTTTTTAAACCCTCGCAAAAAGAATTGGAGGGTATATTCACTTTTTCATTCCGTGTGTAACGCAGCTAAATATCCCTCTAAGACCCCATAAAGTATATATATGTATATATATATATATATATATATATATATATATATATATATATATATATATATATATATACATATATATATATATTCTTGATCAGTGATGAAATGTACACGATCTAGTCATCTCCGTTCGTCTTTCTGTGGAAATCACGATACAGTCCAAACAAAAACAGCCAGACCCTTGAGATTTGGTATAGATAAATTTTGAAGGACAGCACAAGTCAAGTTCATAAATGGGATAAACCGGGACAGAGGGAAAAAAGTTACCCTAAGAAGTACTAAACCAAGTTCTAAAAAACAACATCATATTTTTGTTATTTTGCCAAGCAAATCTTTAAATCAAAAGAGGTCCAAAGCATTAATCTTGCAGCTAGAAAATAAGAAAACTCATTTTTGTACTCCGAACCCTTTCGTGGAAGTTGAAGTAACATATTACATGGAAAGATTGTGTTAATATTTAACAAATTGTATAATTTAAGCCTACATTCCTTAAAAATTAAATTTTAAAGCTGAGATATTCCCTAATCTTCCTCTGCCTTATCCCCCTACTGTTGCAACATAAATGACCCTATAAAAAAAAAATTTTTTTGCACTTAACCCCAAAAATTTACTTTTTAGTATTTCACGGCCCCTCCCGGTTTGACTCCTACAAAATAGTGTTTTTATTGACTAAATATTTGGAAGATATTTAAGATTCGAGCCGATCGAATATAACGTTCTTAATTGTTTAATTTAATATTAATTTCTTTAATTTTGATATATTCTTTATTATTATCGATTTTTATTTAAATAAAACAATTGCTGATTTAAATTTGTTTCCAATTAAGAATGGCAATACTGTATATATCCTTTATTTTTTATTTATAATAAATTGTTAATTTTATCAACGGGCTTAAGTTCGAATCTGCAAGACTGCAAATCATTTTTTATTATTTTATTAATAAATGATAGCGGTCTCGAAATCAGTACTGATCCGTTCTGCTGGTTTGATGATTATTGAAACAATATTCTTAATATTCCAATCTTAATATAAATTAATAAAAATAGAATTTGAACAAATTCATTTATTAATAAAATAATAAAAAATGGTTTGCAGTCTTGCAGATTCGAACTTCAGCCCGTTGATAAAATTAACAATTTACATAAGAAAGTTCGACTAATAAAAATTCATACATAATTTATTTATAATATTTCTCAGATCGAATCTATATATGTAAATCAATATATAAATTGTTTGATATTAAGTTGTTTTATATATACAATATAAAAAATGCATGTTAAGAAATAAAATCATCACAAAAAGAAACATGTTATTACAACTGAACACTAAAAATTAAGTGCTTTCTTCTAACGCATGAATAGACTTAATGTTTTGGCAACAGAGTTAAATTTTTTGACGTTGCAGCTAAGCCTCTATGGTTACTCTGTGGTACTGAAATAGTCATAGACACAGACATAGAAATACGAGAATGTAGAAACGACAGTAATTCAGCAGCTACAGTAGACACCCATGTAACATGGTCGCGGCACATTAATTGATTTTTTAATTTGGTGGTGCAAAATTAGTAACTCAAAAACTGAAAAAACATTATGGAACGATTGTAGTAGGCACAGTGATAGATATTTTATACAATAAATAGGAGCTATTCTTGTAGCCACGCCTACTTATCACAACCCAAGTTAGCTGCAAATATTAAAAAATATTTACGTATACCTATTTTAATGCAATATAGTCGTATCTCAACGAAGATAAAACCTGGAAAAATGCATTTAAAGTTAGTAAGTATTTTCACGAACATTTTTATATTGCTATATTAAATTGAACTAAGATTCATAGGCTAATTGTTCGAAATTTGTTTTTAAATCTCAGAAAGACATAAATATTCGAAGGCACAAAAGAAAGTCAACATCAGTTTTATTCAACTTACACAGCAGAGCAGAACAGCTGTTTTCGAAAGCCGCAACACCTTCATCATCAGTGCTCATGTGTATTGTGTTTGTCACCACTTATTAGGTGGCTTAGTTGAATGTGATAACAGTTCCTATTTACACAAATTTTATTGTGAAAAAGAATACGAGAACTGTATCAAGCTGATGTTAACATGTTATTGTTACCGTTTGATTATTTTTCTTCATGTCCCATTTTCTGAATTTTTTGTTCCATCATACCTAAGTCAAACTTTTTCCTTTGTGCCTTGGAATATTTATCATGTCTTTCTGAGATTTAAAAAACAAATTTCGAACAATTAGCCTATGAATCTTAATACAATTTAATATTGCATTTAATGTTTTTAAGGTGTACGATTTCAGATATAATTGCACAAAATATATTTTACTATAACATTGGTTCAGCTTGAGATATAGAAGTGAATTTTTTACACATACAGACGGTGTGAAAGAAATTTAAATAGCTTTAATAAAATGCTTAAATAACTAAAAACTTCAGTTTTTTAAAGAAATGTCAGCTGTATGAAAATAATTCTAATAAAGTGAACTATGAAACGGAATGTTTTCAATTTAAACAGAAGGTTTTCAGTTTGAGTACTTCTTATATGCTTCGGTGTATAGCATATAAAGGTAACTATTAGATTAGAATTTAAATAAAATTGGTTTAATCCTTTCAAATGTTATATTTTCTTTAACATTTTTGGTGTGGTAACAGTTATTCCAATTTTCCAAAATCGTTTCAATACCGAACCCCAGGTCATAACAGAAATTAGTTTTCATCCAGGGAATTTTTAGGTTTTCAAAATATTTTTAAAATCTCGCTTTTCTGTAGCAAAATAAATTGCTTTTCATGATTGTATTTTATTAGTCAAACTTTTTTTATAGAATAAATTACTATTGCCTAGTTTACAAGTGGAAAAATTTAACAAAGAACGCTGATCTCATAATGGCTTCCAAATCAGTACTGATCCGTTGTGCTAGAATGATCATTATAAAATATATACAAAATATTCCACTCTTACTAAAAATTAGAATTTGATCAAATTCATAAAACATAATTTGCAGATTCGAATTAAGACCTTGTTAAATAATTGTCAACTAATTTGTTTTTCTCCTGTCTGTTTAACATAAAATTACACTACCCGTACAATCACACACACCATATTAAATTTCTACTGGAATGATAGAATAAATAATATAAATTTCCTTTTTCTTTCCTACTTTAAATATAATTTTTTAGGTCTTGGGTTCATAAAAAATATAAAAATCGAATACGAGGGCTTTGTTTGTTTTTACAAATGACATAACAATTTTCGTTGATTAATTTTTCTCAAAACAATAAAAAACGAAAAAAACAGGGATTTCTCAATATGGAATCCAAAACGAAATTGCAGCAAATCAAATATCGATATTCTAGAAAGGTACCAGTCTACAACTCTAGGACTAATTACATCGACACTGTGGCTGGTAATAAATAAAAGTATTCGTAAGGACTTCCTTAGTGCGAGAAGAAGAAGTGAAAGATTCTGTGTAGACAATATTTAGAGATTAAATAACTATACTAGTCCTTTGGCTGCTGCGCTACTAGATGGCAGCGAAGAAACGACTTCATGTCTTAGACTCACCTATTAGAAGAAAATCTTTTTTTTTATAACGATAATAATTTTAACAAGCCAATAAAAAAAGAGCGACCTGTATGGTTTATTTAAAATTGGTGTTTTCTTATTGCTAATAGATATTTACATGCAATCAAACACTGGGCAACATATCAAAAAGTAACAAAATAAATATATTGCAAATTTAATTTTTTTTTGCGTTTTAAAAACTTTTCGTACATGTTCATTTATATATTTTTTATAAATACACACACAAACGTATTCCATATATATGGCGAAGTGCTAATGACAAACCCATTATTATTTAGTAAAAATGAACAACGAAAAACAAAACCGGAGATTAAGTTGCCTGTCGTTCGAGGGGAATTTTTTTTCTCGTATTTAAGAAAGTTTTTCTGGCATCGAATCATATCATATGAAATAGCCATAAATAAAAAGTTGTTGGAAAAATAGAAGCAAACTTATGAATAAATATTTAATGCAAACAAAAAAAATTTAAAAATAAAAAAATAAAAATAAAAACAAATAAATGTAAAATTCATTATGTAGTAGACTTTTATTAATATTTTTTTAATTCGATTATCACTCTTATTTTGATGTTGTTTTAACATAATTTTTTTCGGCGGAGATTTTGAAACCCCTTGAATTTTACTTACTCCCAGTTTACATTGTGCGATTTTTGTTACTGCAATTCTTATTCTGTGTGAGAGTCCTGAAATAGGAATATATACCATTTGTATAACTTTCTTGCGCTCTTCCTCACTAAATATCAAGAATTGCTGCGACAAAAATCGCACAATGTAAACCGGGACTTATTATGCATTATCTGTTAGGAAATTCATCGACAGATCAACGCTATACTGTTGCAGTTTTGCACTTATAAACATTAAAGTAATTTCATCAGATCTAGTTGACTGAAGTACTTAACGCGTTGTCCACGAAGCTTAAGGATGCGAATTTGTCTTATTGTACTCCCCACTGTTGGCTATGGCTTTGAATTTTCCTTATCTGCTTCAGTGCTTTTTTGTGTTGATTTTTCTCGGTGTGTTGATATGACGAGATCACAATAAATTGACACAATCATGTACTGAAAATTAGCCTCCGATGTCTCTAATGAACCAATTTTGATTGGCAAATAAAATACTAGCCTTTTTCATTAGTGCTGAAAATGGAGTAGAGCACATCCCAGGTGCTAAGAATAAAAAAATCAGGGTCTTTAAAATCAAACAGCTTTTAATACAAGGTGGACCAAAAGAAATCACCCTATTGGAAGATGCTCTTATTTTTGCAAATGGCGGCCAATGTCAAATCTGTTCTGACATTTGTGAACTAGACAGATTTTTATTTATTTATTTATTTAAGTCAATAGATTTTATATCCTTACTGACTAACATTAATAACAAAGTTTACTTATATACATATAACAATATACAGTACAACGAATAAGTTTTTAAACAAAGTAAGATTTTTAACATATAACATCAAACAAAAGGAATCAAGTATTTAAATACAAAGTTAATTTTCTCTTCAGTATTATATTACTCTCAGACATTTCGATCATATGGTAGCATTTATTGAAGTTTTCACATGCACGACGGAAGGAGTCATTATTGGCATATATAGAACGGTAATATTTAAGTAATAGGAGTTCAAAATTACGTGAAGGTCTAACAGGAACGTGGAAGCAAATTCGACTAAGCAAGAATTCCGAATCAACTTCACCACGAATCAGGCCCAAAATAAACAATGTGCTCAGCATTAGTCGTCTACTTTTTAAAGTTGGCAGTTTTATCAAAGCAAGTCTACTTTGATACGGCGGCAAGACATATGAGTTCCAGCCAAGACCACGGAGGCAGAAAATCAAAAATTGTTTTTGTACTGATTCAATACTATTTATATGAATAGAATAACAAGGATCCCAAACAGTTGACCCATACTCAAGAATTGGTCGAACAAGAGAGGTATATAAAAGTTTTGTAGTGTAAGGATCACGAAATTCCTTTGACCAGCGTTTCATAAAACCAAGTATCCCGTAAGCTTTATTTACCATCATTGAAATGTGATCACGAAAGTTGAGCCTGTGATCCAAAAGTATGCCAAGATCCATTATTGATTGAACTTTACTTAAAACAGCAGTATCAATATGATATTGAGTCTCTATCGGACGATGTCTGAAAAATGAGATATGTTTGCACTTTTTTATATTTAATTCCAGTAAATTGAAATTACACCATTGAGAAAAATTTTCTAAGTCAGCACATAATAAATTATAACCGTCGATATCATTAAACGAGTTAAAAATTTTAACATCATCAGCATACATCAATACCATGGAATTCAAAACAACAGTTGGTAAATCATTAATGAAAAGTGTGAACAAAATAGGACCCAAGTGACTGCCTTGTGGAACACCAGAATTTACTTGAATGATCTTCGACATAACATTTCCAAACTTTACTTGTTGGGTTCTTTGTGATAGGTAAGAATTTAACCATTTTACAACAGAGTCACTAAAGCCCAAAAGTGATAATTTTTGTAATAAAAGGTTATGATTTACTTTATCAAACGCCTTGCTGAAATCGGTATAAATCGCATCGGATTGCATTTTTTTTGTAAAACCTTCATTAACAATTGTAGTGAGTTCCAAAATGTTAGTAACAGTAGAGCGAGACTTACGAAAACCATGTTGACAAGGTGATAGAAGAGGTGATATTTGATGATATAAATTTTCAGTAAGTATTTTTTCAAACAGCTTCGGAATTGCATTAATTTTAGCAATACCTCTGTAGTTAGAGACATCAGCTTTACTTCCATTCTTAAATAAAGGAATTATAAACGATTTCTTCCAAATTGGTGGCAAATAACTTGATTTAATAGATAAATTAAATAATGCAGTGAGAGGCGAAGATAATGATAAAGCACAATTTTTAAGTATACAGGTTGGTATACCATCAGGACCCGCGCAAAAAGAGTTTTTCAGAGACTTCAAGTTCGAAAGTACGGTATCAGTATTTATAAACGGAAAGTATATTCCAGACGAGTGTGTTATTGTGTAGGGATAAGTTGTTGCGATGTCATAAAACTTTGTGGAATACGTGGTTGAAAAGAAGTCCGCAAATAAATTGCTTATTGAAACGTCATCCTCTGCAATTGATGAGCCATACTTTAAATGCTTTGGATAACATGAAGAACGACGCTTAGAGTTTATAAATTTATAGAAATATTTTGGATTTGTTTTAATAGTACTTCTGATACGGTTTATGTAATTATTGTATGCGAGTTTGTTAGCAGAGTTGTACTGAGATCTTGCTACGGCATAATTACGAAAATCTAATGATGAACCAGTTTTTTTATATCTTACAAAATATTTATTTTTCTTGTTTTTAGCGTTTCTTAAGTGTTGATTATTCCAAGGTGGACCATTATTTTTGATGACATTAATCTTTGGAACAGTAGTAATTATCGCATTTTGCAAAACATTATAGAAGCGTGATACAATGAGGTCAAAGTTATCACCAGCAAGCAAGGAATCCCAGTTAACATTAGATAACAACAAATTTAGTGCAGTGTAATCGGTGCGTGGGAAGCAGTAGGATTGAGCAGGTTCAATGTTTCGTTGAATAGTCTTCAAATGGTTATTATCCGATATGGAAAGATCAATTTCAAAAGGTGGATGATGAGGGTCAACAGGATAAGTCATAGGCAGTGTATTATGAAGGCAAAAATCCAAATGATTATTAACAAAAGCAAGATCAAGAAATTTTCCAGATGCATTAGCGATATGATTTATTTGAAATAACCCATAACTATGAAGCATTTGTATAAAATCAGATGTGGTTGTGGGTAACATATAATTGCAATCAAAATGTTTTAACCAGTTTGCGTTTGGAATGTTAAAATCACCAACAACAAGAAATATATCCGACGTGTTTGATTGATCAAGAACGAAGGTTATTGCGGAAATATGTTTATTATATATCTGAAAAGGTGAATTTGGCGGTATATATGAACAAGTTACAAATAAGTTTTTACAACCAACACGTATTTTCACAGCAATAAACTCAATTTCGTCATTGTCAATCACATAACAGCCATTAATACGTTCACATTGAAAAACATCCAGGACAGCAATAAGAACTCCACCACCAAGTGTGCGCTTACGATCGTTTCTAAATATTTGATATTTAGAACATAGAATTTCAGTATTATGAATGGATTTTTTCTCATTTAGCCAGGTTTCAGAAAAAACAATTATACCATATGGAAATTCAAAACTATTAGCAAAAAGACTAGTCAATTTAGTGTTAAGACCTCTTACATTTTGGTATGCAATACTGATAAGGTAATCTGCAGACACTTGTTTCAGTTTTTTGACGACAATTGTGGCAAGTGAACAACATCAGCGCTTGAAGAATTTTTGTATTCGTATTCACGAATAAGTGCTTTAGGCGGCCAAAAGTCAGAATGTACAATTACATCAAAGTATTCTTGAGGAACAATAATTTTGAACGATGCTTTGTTTCGTGGTTCAGAGTATTTGAATTTAAAAACAGTTATATCAATTTTAACATTAATTTTCTCCATTATATAAGACTTAATGTCGTCAGTAGTTGTACTTGAGGCAAAACGAGCGGCAAAAACAGTTTTCTTTGGCGAAACAACTTTGAGGGTAGCAGATTTATTTGCAGGTTTAATAACAGGCAGCGATGGAGACAAATTGTCTTGAACAGGCGAAAAAAAAAAAAAAAAAAAAAAAAAAAAAAAAGAAGATGAAGAATACAAGTAAATAAGCCATGGAGCGATAGACTACCCATCCTTAATTTCGAGGACGAAGTGGACGATTTTTCGACCAAAATCATAATGAGCGATGAGGATCATTACCACCTCAACGGTTACGTGAGCAAGCATAACTATCGCTTCTGGGGCACCGAAAATCCACGAGTGATGCACAAGGACCCATTACACCCGCTCAAAGTGACTGCGCTGTTCACGCTGGATTCTGGAAAAATTATGTTTATTCTAATTTTTGTGCCTATTATGGGCCGCTTTGCTCTCGGGCTTATTTTGTAGCATCTAGGGTGCTTCGCCAAGAAAACAAGTCAGTCAAATATAGTCTCAGTAACTGTTCAGTCCTGCAGGAGCGTAGCCTTAGGTCTTTAGTACAAGGACCTTTCCAGTCATGGACCATTAGCTCACCTGTTTAGTTAAGTCTGCAGTAATGAGTGGTTCTGAGGAGCCGAAATGCCCTGGACACAAATTGTGTACAACGTTATTCAGACACTATCTGCAGGAATTCAAGTACTTGAGAAGCTATAATGTTATTGTTACATGGAGAGTCTATGGTATAAAATTGATGGTCTCAAAGTTAACACTTAGATTCGGAAAAATTAAGTCAGGAAAGAATTCGCACATAAAAAGCCAGTGTGGATCTCGTTACAGGTATCAAGTATAGATGCAAGAAAATCCGTCCCCTGTTTATTACAATTTTTTCGTGGTTTTTTTGCGAAATTCCATGCTGCGTTCTATAGAATGTACTTCATTACTTTGCCACGAAAAATGTGTCAAAAATCATGAGCAGTTTAACTCTGGCTAAAGCAGATGTTCGGCTTATCTTTTACCTAAACTGTACAATAAAATTAATATTTTGGGTTAAATAGCATTTGGCAACAAACACATGAAATTAAACTGCACTTCTCATTGCCTACAACAGAAAGAACATTTTTAAGAAAACTAAGCTTTCGAATTATAATTAAATATAATTATTAAAGTACACTTTACTTACTATAGTCATCAAGGGTTTTTTTTATAGAGTGACACAAGTTTAATTCATAATAAAACAAGGAAATGTATTTCTAATAGCAATGAAACGGGCTTTATTGGAAAGAAACTTATATAAAATTAATGTCTAAATATGGATCACAGAAATCGCAATCTGGAACACAAATTTTCAACAACTAAAAAGAATCTTCCATAAAGTGGAAGGACACAGCCTCAATTGCTGAGAACAGCGACGAATTGATTGATTAGGATCAGCTTCAATGCTTTACTGTGCAGCGGCTACGACTTCTTCAGTGCGCACAGTTTGGCGTCTCAGGGGTATGCAAATTATCAGTAACATTAAATTTGGTCCAAAAATTATATATTGCTCTTCGAATAAGCCGCTCTGAAGGACGATTATGTGCGCCATTAAATGGAAGAAGTGCACGATGAGTTTGAGGAATAAAACAATTACTTTTATTAAAATTTTCAATAATTTGACGTGTTGCTCTGTTGTTGTGACACTCTAAAAAAAAGCGCTTTATATTAATTAGCAAATAATATGTTATATACTTGAAGTTTAAAATAATCTTGTTTATTTAATGAAATCTTGTAAGGATTTAAGCCTAAAATCACTATAATTACACTTTAACACAACTTAGTAGTTGCAACTTAATAGCATATAAATACATCAAATTTAAGAGTTGCTAAAATATAATATCATGTCAAAAGCAAACAACAAACATAAACAACAAAAATATAGATGTAATTACATTGGCAGTCCTTGCAATAAAATTCCTACTAAAAGGATTACATATTGATTTTATCCCTATATGCCCACGTTTAAATTAAAACACGTTTAAAGTGTTGTCAAATAGATACTAAAATATTAACGCCCCTTTATTTTAAAAAAAAAAAGAAAAAAAGCAGTTTAAAAATATATGTGAGTTGCTGTAATAAAATTGTTGCTCTTTAAAGCAAGTGCTTAGCAGTAATAACAAAAAAAAGCTGTCTGTGTAGCAGGATTAATATCAAAACAACAAAAACAACCGGCAAGTATATTTTAGTACAGTTAGTCATTTGATGCTTGTTGCTCACTATACTGGCAGTCATTGCAGGCACCACTACTACGGCAGCCACAGCCAGAAGTCTGATTCAAACTGTTGTTAATATGCTGTACTCGTGTATACCTGACAGTTTGCAGAAAGGAGTTTTTCTATATATGTATGTGTGTATATTTAATAGATAGACTCTTGCCACCTTCCTTCCACTAAAACGACAGCAGCAAATAAAAACAAAATATTGCTTCCAAAAAACTGAAAACACAAAAAGAATTAAATTTCGAAAAGCAACAGACGTAAATAATAGCCGTGCCACATTAATACACTCAGGTTAAAAGCATTCCTTTAATGCAAAAAAAGCCATTGTATATATTTATATCGTCGTATGATTGTAAGAAAATCCTTAGATGAAAACAAATTCAAAATCGACTTTTTAATTGATTATAATGCACTGTATAGTAACAACATTCTTCAGCCTGATTGCGTAAGGCGTTGGCGTTTACGCCAAAGACTTTTTTTTTTTTTTGTACAAGATTAAAGAAACACACAAGCAGTTTTCTTTAATCTACAATGAAAAACGCCACTTTACACAATCAGGCGGATTATCAGCAAGCTTCAACTTTTACTTTGAAAATTTTTGGGAAATTATTCATATTTTGCTACTGTAAAATTTTTTCAATGTAACTTATGACTTTTATGAATTCATACGACGATATGAATGTATATGAAAACAGCAAAGTGGTTTGTGACGAAGTATTAGATTTATTTACACAGCCACAGTGTACATTTGGCCGCTTGCAAAAATAATGGTTATAAAATCTTGCAATTTAAGCTTCTGCTCAAGTTGCACTACAATGGGCAGCTTCATAAGACGTAACCCTTTGCAAAAGTGTTGAGTATTTATTCCGGAAATGTTTTGGGCCATTCTGCTCAGTCGAACAGTTGTGTATTTGCTGTGGTTTTTTATCATAATTTTTTTTAAACGTATAGTCAACATGTTGTGCTAAACCTGATCAGCTGATCACATTCCGTTATGGGAATAACGTTCCTAAGCAGCTGCCAAAAATTTCGCTTAATAATATGCGAATTTCACAAAATGTCCTAAGATCTCGAATGAACACATTTGAATGAGTGAAATGTCTGATTAAGATCTGTAGTATAGATATAGATTGTCCCGGGACCGATCCATACACGTACGAACTAAAATTAGTTAAATTCAAATTTTCATTAATTGTGGAATATTGTAAATATATATTTTATAATCATCAAAATATGCCATTCTAAATATAAATTAGAATTCAGGAAAAATAATTTGCAGATCGCAGATTGGAACTGAGATATAATCATTATTCGAATTATTCGAATTATTCGAATAACTTGCAATCATAATTCGAATAATTTAACTGTGGAGAAATATTTTGAAACCACCAAATAAAAATATTGTAATTTCAAGTAATAGGCAGCCACATATATTTTGTGAAAAATGTTTATGTAAATCGTTTCATATAAACACCCTGCAGGAGGATAAGCGTTAATTGTCTTTAAGCTACTGGTACGATTACTAGTATAGAAAGCACTAGTTCAAAAGGTTATTAGACATATACAGAAAAGTACTAGTACTTCAAGGAGTTCATTTGTAGACTGATTTGACTTGTAGAATTTCATATTACTTTTTGATAATGTTTTAAAGCGAATTGCTAATTCTCATTCTCATTTATTTTATATTTAATTGTTACAATTTTTAAACAAATTCAAATTTGAAACAAAGAATAGTATTAGAAGACTTTGCCACCTGCATATTAGTTTATTTATTCGATAATTTATGTAATTAAGCCGCAGTTTTATTGTGTGTTAAAAAAGTGACATTTTAAAAACTAAATAAAAGGAACTTTCCATTTCCTCTTATAAACTAAGAATTGATAAACCAAAAATTACTTGTGAAGTCAAAGACTTAACAAATTTCATAGAGTTTAAAAAACCAATAAATTTAGGGATTTTTTTTATATATGAACCAGTTCTTAATGCAGAACTGATTATACTAGTATACGACTAGAAGAAATTGTACTAGTACTCATCTAGTACTAATAGTACTAGTATCCCCCTAGTTTTCATGTAGTACCAATTGTACTAGTAATTTTCCAAACACACTCAATGTTAATTTGAGCATGAACATGGTATAGGAAAGTTCACAGTTGGGAACTAGTACTGGTGATTTTTGTACTAGTGCAATACTAATTTGATACTAGTTCGATCTCCTGCAGGGCAGTAAACATCATGTACTTCTAAAAATGTTCAGTTTCATTTTTAAAAGTCTCAGCATGGGAGCAAATTACTGTGTAATGAATTCGGAATACTATCTACTAGCGCAACCATCCATCAAGCAAACACAGACACATGTACATGTATGCAGGAATGGGTGTATGAGTAACCAGCCGTAAATACATGTGTAGGATTTAGACCAATTTCATGTAAATATAGTGTAAAATCCTATTTATATGTGTGCGTTGCTTTTTGTATTTGAATGTTTGAGTGTGTATGGATGCCCTTTAATATTATTGAAGGTATCTATGGGTGTGTGTGTGCGTGAGTCTGTTGCTATCTAGTGAGCAAAAAAAAAACACCGCCCATAAACGGAAACATAAATCCTGTTACGTACTGAAGGGTTTATCTCTGGCATTGAATTGTTCTTGACACTTAACGGTGGTTGGTTGTTTTTCATATTTCGCTCCGTGTCACGTATAGTATTTTTCTTTTAATTTCATTTTATACTTAGATTTGTAAATTATAAATGACGTCGTTGCAGCCTTTATTTATTTATATTTGTATCAAATGTTGCTTGACGAATTAAAATCATTTTATGCAAATTTAAATTTTCATTGTTCTTTTTTTTCTATACCAAAACCCTTGCTAAGTATGAAGTGTTAATAATAAAGTTTATTTCCATTTTACGTTTCGGCATTGGTGAGCTGTTTGGGGTGTTGCATAATAAAATGGTTAATTTTATGCGCCAATTGTTTTGTTAATATAATAGAATATTATGCAAATACTTGCTTGCTGTTGTTACTAGTTGTAAAATATTAATTGCTAAAAGTTTAATATCAGTTAACACATGTTTTAATTAAAGTTATTTCGGTTGCTAAGGAAAATGAGAAAAATATTTTTGTTGGGTATGTGTTTTTGCATGAATTTGCGATATTAAAGTTTTTAGAATTTGGTCTTGAAATATCATATTGAGGTTGAATTTCTACAGCTGGCTAAATTTTATGATATAAATTGATATTAATTTCTGTTATTTGAGCATGTGACGCGTTAATGATACAACAAATTTGTATGTCTAGAAGTGCTTAACGATAATCAAACACGACTTGGCTTCTGAATTGTATAAATTCGGCAATACTTCATTATATGAATGCCAGTAAGCAGAATAGGGAGTTATTCAGCCACCTGCGATTCCGTTTGGAAACGGAATTGATTTCATATTTTTATTTCTTAGAAAACAAAAAAGTTTGATTTGATTGTAAGCTTTTAGAATTTTCTTCAATTTATGCAATTACTACAGATATTAGGGCCTTCCTTCCAATTTTAAAAAGTTTTTGCAAATTTTTCTTCTTTTTAGCGAGTTGTACTTACTTTGAAGTAGTAGTTCACTTCAATTGCGACCTTTCTTTAGCTCAGATTGTTCAAATATCTTTTATTTCACGCCACACGACATTCGCCTCTAAGTCTGTTTAGCAAGAACTATTAAATCAGACTGATACTTGTGCTCTTAAGAAATTAATGGATGTAAGCAATTTTTTTTGCCAATTCCAAAACTTTATATTATTGTTCAATTTTCGTCTTACCAAAAAATTAATGTATTTGTCAGTAGAAAAACGTTGTATTTTTAAAATTTACTCTTCCAACCAAAAGTTATTTTGCAAATTCTTGCCATAAAATTATATTCTTAATGAGGACAGCAACAAAATTTGTTGTTATTGGATATTAAAAGTGTCACTTTTATTTTTTTATACGTCCTTTGTGCTCTGGCCGTTTTGTTAAGTGAATATACAAGCATCTCTTTTTGTACGGAAAACTCCAAGGACAAATGAACATTTTATTGGACATCTTTTTAAAGTTGTCCCTCAAGTATTCACAGTGTATAGCCTCTTTTGACATTGTCTGTTTTTTTTTATGGAAGTTAATGTAAACAGCCACTGGAGGTATTTTAGTTTTCAATTTAAGGAAAACAATTTTATTAACATGAATCGGTCAAAGATGTTTCAGTGACATTTCCCATGCAGGGCATTATATTTGAATATATTATTAGGGCAGGTTTACCTTTTCTACTTGAAACTAATGGTGTTCTGCCACTGGCCCAAAACTTACTAGTTTATTTTAGTTGAAAAAGAAAAAAATTCTATACTGAAACTACAGATGTATTGATAACCGTCTTTAATAGAAGTTTAATGTAGAGGTTTTCTATTTTCATACCCTCCATAAAATAGTTGGAGTATTTATTCACTCCGTGTGTAACGGAGTAAAATATCTGTCTAAGGCCCCATAAAGTATTCTCGATCGTATTGAAATCTGAGACGATCTAGCCCTGTAGCTCCATCCAGCCGTCTGTGAAAATCACGATACAGTCCTTGAAGGATAGCACAGGTCAAGTTCGTAAATGGGCTGAATCGGGTCAGAGGGGAAAAAGTTACCCTGAGAAAAAGTAAATCAACCTCTAAAAACCTACGTAATTTTTAAAGTTTCTTTATAATTTTTTTAAGCAAATGATACATTTTTATGCGTTGAACGTGATGTCAGGAAATCAGAAAAATTTTCTTTTGGTCCCCGCTCCCTTTAGTGGCCGGTGAAGTAAGATATTACATTGAAAAAGTCTATTCCTTAAGCCTACGTTAATATATTTAATTTTCATGTACTTTTGCAATGAACTCTCCAATGGAAGATAATAGAGTGAACGTTTTCCTTAAGTCAAAACCTCCAAGCATTCTTATATTTTTACAACCTGCTAGAACTGTTGATATTGTCATGGAATTTTCTATTGCTAGGAATACCTTAACTTTGCACGATTTATTGATGATATGAAATAACAATTATTGAAAGATTGAAATAACAATAAAAATAGAGTTTTTATTTACAAAATATTTGAAAGGTATTTAGGATTCGACCCGGTCGAATATAATCTTCTTACTTGTCTCTTATAAAACAATCTCTTGTTATAGATATTATTGGTCACAAAATTTAACCATTTAATTTTCTATTTATCTTTTGAAAGTAAATTCTCACTGGTATTACTTCCTTTTCTTTATTTGCTTCTCTTGTTTTTTTTTAAATCTATTCCCTTAATTTTGTAAATTTGTTCGGAGGTGTGTAAATAAATTAACATCACGGAAAGTAACATTTAAACGGCTTCCGCAATATTCTCAAACTATTTCTTTCCTCGTTTCTTGCAATGGTTAATATTTTTATTGTTATCGTAAACAATTTACAAACTGGGCATTAATTGTTTCTACTATAAATTGTGTGATTTCCTTTATCTTCTATGTTGATGCAAGTTGAATGGCCAAAAGGACGGAAACAAAGAAATTTGTAAACGAATATGTATTTCAATTGCTAGTCGTCCTATTCTTAGTGGTCAATATTATAATCTAAGTGGACGTTACCATAGATACTTTTGAAATATGGATAAATATGGACATGGAGATCCAGAGACAAAACGGTCATTCTTATCGGCTGTGAAAGGCAAAGCTGAATAAAAACTTTCTGTTCAGAAAAATTTTAATGGATTAGACAATGAAACTTTGTAAATGAAAATTTAAGTTCAATATCCTAACTGATCTCAGTTCCACTATATTTTATATATTATTATGCTGAGGCTTGAATATATATATATACATATTTTATTCGCGTTGAAACAAAAAAATTATTTTTTTTATTCGCTTTCAAACAAAAAAATTATTATTTTTTTTCTATGTAACTTTATTAATATCATTGCAACTCGAAACAATGCAACCTTTTTCACGGACGGCTCGAAAATGGATACTTGTCCTTGTTCGGGGGCATTTTCTGAGGATCTCGACGTCTCAATATCACTCAGGCTACCCGATACTTCGACGGTTTTCCAGAAAGAGATGTATGTCATAACCGAGACAGCATTAAGAATTGATGGGCTCAGTTTAGGGAGCAGAACTATAGACATAGAGTGTTGATAGCCTGGCAGCAATTAGGGCTCTGGACTCAAGTGGGATAAAATTGAAGTGTTTACTGGCATGCATTGAATCTGTAACTCGACTTTAAAGGCATGACCTCAAGATAGTTTGGGTTCCAGGGCATGAAGGCATTCAGGGAAATGAGATGGTGGACGAGTGAGCAAGAGCAGGTTCGGCCTTGGATGAAATACGCTCACGTAGGGATATTGATATTCTCTCAGTTGAGTTGTTAAACTTGATTATGGAGTGGGAAGAGAGGAAGGCGACAATCAGGTGGTCAACAATTACCACCTGTTGGGTAACCAAAACTTTATGGCCCTCACTTAGAAGTCGCTGGCACTCAGTCATACAATTTATAGTAGAAGCCATGACGGGGCGCTATGTGCTCGGGCACTTGGGATTTCCCCACGATGGTCACTGCAAGAGTTGCTTCGACAAAGAAGAAGAGGAGTCAGCACAGCATCTTTTCTGTAATTGCACGAGCGTAGGCTTAGACATCTAAGTTCTCGTTTTTTGTGGGATCTAGACTGTCTCAGAGATGTACCAATGGCTGCCCTGGCGGTTTTTGTGAGAAGTTCTGGTTCTCAGGAACCAGTGCTTCAGCTGTAAGGATTGTGCAGGGTGTAGTCCTCTGGGCATCACAATGGCCTTTTGTTACCTCTGAGTGTTTTCGCTCTACCTTTTTAACCTAAGCTACACTTATTAATATCATGGCATCATGGCAGGAGCCAGCATCTTAGTTTTTTGTACTCGTATGTAACGTAATAATTCTTCAGCGATAAGTTTTAGTTTCGATTAGGCTAAAAATATTTATTGCTTTGAAGCTCCACAGTGGACACGATATGTTTTATATAAAATCTCTCAATTTTATTATATTTGTTCCCATAGTCTTTTAATGGGGTACTTCGTAAGGCTTACACTCTGAGCTCAGTGGTGTTTTTTTTACTGCTGCAACATATCTTCTTTTCAATTACTTTCAATAATTTATTTCTGTATAATTTTAAGGATACGATTTAACTTTAAGGAGACTGCAGAAAAAAACAACTGCTGCCATCAGTCTTATTTTTCATAGCAAATATTTTTTCTATTGTAATCTTAGCGAATATATTCGAATAATAAGAAGAGCAGGGAAACAAATTATTTTCTAGCGAAAATTATAATGGCATGTAGTAAATGAAGAGAAACATAAAGGAATGCAAAAACAAAATAGCTAGCGAGTTTTACTTGAATACTGCTACAACTACACTTAGAAAAAAATGCAACTCTGAATTGACTAAGAGCTGCCATTAAACGAGAATTTTAAAAATTTTAAGTAAAAAATAAGACGATAACTGGCATGGAGGACAAAAATCTACTTTTTCATTTTAAAACAGCTATTTTTGGAGATATTTGCGATATTTTATCCACCAGTGAGGCATGACTTTATCACAGGGTTGTGGCTGTATGTAAACAATAATATATTGAATCTTGGATTTAAAGTCAGGGAATGACTCGGAGCCCGAGATTTCACAAGATCCAAAAAAAAAAAATCCACGACGTTTAATCATATCATTTTAGTGGACAGTTGACCACAGAATTTAAAGTGCGGTGTGGCAGCTTGCTGAAACCACATGATGCACAGTGGGATTTGTTCATGCAATGTTTGGCAAAAAAAAAAATAAGGAGTGCTCGTAGAATTTTGAAATTTTGCTCTGAGCCTTTGGTTAACTCAATTAAGAAAAATATAAAGTTTCATTAAAATTGACCACGCCCACTACCCAACGCCCATAGAACCCAAAATTTATTTTTGGCCCAAAGTTTTTGAAATTTGGCACAGAGCCTTTTATTACCTCAATTAAGAATAAAATAAAGTTTCATCAAAATTGGCCACGCCCACCACCCACCGCCCATAGAAACCAAAATTAATTTTTGGCCCAAAGTTTTTGAATTAACACCCACCACTCACCGCCCATATAACGCATATTATATGTTTTCCTACACCTTTTTGTTTCTTTACCAAGACTAATTATTTTATAAATAATTATTTTATAAAAATTTCATGAGTTTGGAGACAAATTTTATAATTTTATAAAAGATTATTAATTATTTAAACTTTTTTTATTGATAATATGGAGTCTCACCTTTCATTTTATTAAAGCGGGAGCACATTATGGAACAAATTTTATTCTATCATATCTTTTAAACCATATAAGCGAACTTTATAATTTTTTTTTTAAATACGCAGAAAAGGCTATATTTGAAAAAAGTCACTAATTAAGTCAGAGCAATAAAATTCCCCCTGATTGTGTAAGGCGTTGACGTTTACGCCTCAGCCGTATTTCGTAGTAGATTAAAGAAAACTGCTTGTATGTTTCTTTAATCTTGTACAAAAAACGCCTTTGGCGTAAATGCCAACACCTTACACAATCAGGCCGACTATCTTACGTAAAAACACTGTAGAAGTGCCTAAACAGTTTTCCACTTTTTGTACCAAAATTTACATGTGACTTAACTTCATTATTTCAAGGACAAATAAACGTTTTTTGGGACACAATTTATGGATTCTTCATATGTGAATAAATTTTCTGCAAAACTGCATCAATACATTTTTAAATTTTATGTGTCGGAAAAATTACTTATTGCACAAAAAATCCCACTGTGTGACGCCCAGGAAAATATAGTATGAAATAAAGAAAATGACAAAAATTAAAATATAAACAAAAAAATTTTAACTATTGGAATATATTTCTTTAGTGACGGAATTTTTATTATTACTATTTTGGTGCAAAAATTAAGACAAAGTGTTAAACACAATTTACTTCGTCATTACGGCACCATTTCTATCGGTGTACTTTTGCTTAGAAGACAAAACATAACTTCGTAAAAACAACTTTAAAACAATTTGTATGATTTGTCTGCCATGTAACAAACAGCAGCAACATGAATTGAACATAAAAGCAGAAAAGGTGGAAAAGTTATGAAACCCCATAACAGCGAAGACTCTGTAGAAAATTAATTTTTTTTCTTAGAAAAAGCAGTCAAGAGAAGGTGCTGCAAGTACTAAGAGATATGATTATAATATATGCAACTTCGCAAAACAAACTGCTATTATTTTGCACATTTGTGCATATTATTGCCTGAATACTTACATGAAATATTGCCAAGTTATTGTTGAAAGTTTAAATTAAATTTCTACAAATTCTTTACGTTTGGAATTGTTGTTAAAACAAATCACAAAACTAGCTGAGATTTACAAAATCTGTGCTATTTAAGTTAATATTTCTAAGTAATTGCAATTACACTAATGCAAAATTGAGTTACTCTTGCCAGGGAACAACAATGACATACAGTGAACTATGAAATATACGTATTTTTGGAAATAATTTATGGCAAGATGAAAAAAGTTTTAACAGTAAAATATCTTGCGAATAGCAAAGGAAAGGTTCAAGTGATTTATTTTTGGGGTAACATACGGCCGAAGGTTCAATAAGTCCTTGACTTTTTGTTTCAAGCACAGGTTTTTATATAAAATGTTGCTTTATTTTTTTTATTAAAGTCTCCTTTGAGTTCTATACAATTAGTCCAATATGTAAAATTTCTTTCTAATTAATCCAACTTATAAGCTAGAGAAGTAAAAGAAATAACTGCAATTCAAATTAGAAATATTCAAAAAGATTTTCTTTAAAATGCATTTCAAAGCATTAAATATATATTAATTTCAACGGAAAACAACAAAATTAAAGAATATCACAGCAAAATGAATGTTCAGAAATCATTGATATACTGAACAAACCCTTTTGGATGCTACAACACTTAAGTCATTCTAACTCCCTTTGTACTTTTAATATATTACAAGTCAAAGTACAAGAAAGATTGAATAACGAATTTGGAATTTTTGAATACCTCTTTGAAATATTTATGAAATATGTTTGAATGTGTATGTGCCGGTTGCTGTTGTACATTTAACTTCATTATTTATTAAAATGAATACATAAACAATAAGCTTCACGCAGCAAACAACATGCAACAAAGGCAGTAAAAACAATAAAACAAATTCATGGAATTACAATAAAAATTGTGTATCTTAAGTGCAAAGGAAAATGAATATTTAGTTAAATTTGTGTGTGTGTGTGCGGGGTGACAGAAATCCATACACAAGGCTATAGCCGATATACAAACAATAAAAGATGAACAACTGGGGAATTGAAAAACGTTGTACGAAGTTACGATCTCGGTTTGTGGAGGCAAGTCATAAAGAGGTCTATAAAAGTAGTTACACACAAACACACAAATACACAGGCATCTGCTAAAATGACATTTCAATAAAAATAAAGGTACAACAATGCAAAAATTTATAAAAAAAAATGTATAAAATAAACATAAAGTAACACGTGTGTTGTGTCCACAAAAATACTGCAGATAAAAAAAACATAAGAATAATAACAAATAAATGAAATTCATACTAATCTATACAGTTGTCAGTGTCTTAAAAGTATGAATTCTTGATATTCAATTAAAAAACAAATATTTTGAAGTGAGAATTCTCTCAATGATTCACTGCTCTATAATCTTGAATCTTTTATACAATTCCGAATATATGATGAAAGTGTTACTGAAGACAAATGATATAATATAAATATTTTATTTGTCAATTTTTATGCCAGTATTCATAAAATAGAATAGCTCACACATTGTTAATGCATGTTTCGAATTCTTTGGGGATTCGCGTCAGATCTAAAGCATTTTGTAATCAAATATACAATTAAAATGCACTTCGTTATTTATTCCTTAGCTCTTTCAGAACCACATGAGAAATCAAATATTTCATCTGCTAATGGGAGTTCCAGTAGTCGATTAATAGATAGTAGCGGACGGCAAAAGAATTGTATTTAAATTTACTGCCAGGGACATTCCAAAAATTTCTTCAATTCTGGTAAAAAGAAGAACAATGTCATAATACCTTTTACACCATTTACATTTATAATTTATTATTTTATTTTTTTAAATATTAAATACTTATATTGTTTTTGCAGCAGTCCATTCCAAAAAGTTGTCAAATTTATTCCTAAAAATTTTGATAATATTTTTCCTTTATAAAGAGTTTTATTATCGTTTACTCGACGAATTTTTTAGTTAATTTATTATTTGGAAAAAGCACTAATTTTTAATAAATATTTTCCCTGTTAATTGATAATCATAAAATGTACTTTATTCCCGGGTAAGACATTTCCATTGTCGAAGTTCGTTTAGAGTTAAGAAAACGGGGGGGAAATTTCAGAGGAGATTTTTTTTGTGAATAGGGGAACAGGGCAAAAATTTTTTATAAATAAATGAAGTCTTTGGTATAACCAATTTGTGGTGCGCTCAATTTTTCGGAATGAATTCATTTTTAATATAATGAACGAAATCAACTAGTGAAATTAAAAACAAATCCATTCCGAAAACTGTTTCCTTCTTTATTTTCTGATGAATCAAAATTCCGACTCAATTCCTTCTCTCAAGGGAATCTGTGACATGGCCGATAGGAACTGGAAATTTTCGAATATTATTGGAAATTTCCTTAGAATAAAATCTCGGGCGGTTTCTAAATTTTTATACGCCCCAAAAAAGAATATGGAGGATATATTCACTTTGTCATTCCGTTTGTAACGCAGCAAAATATCCATCTGAGACCCCATAGAGTATATATTCTTGATCAGTGATGAAATCTAAAACCATCTGAGCACGTCCGTCCGTCCGTCTGTGGAAATCACGATTCAGTCCAAACGAAGAAAGCTAAACTCTTGAAATTTAATATAGATATATCTTGAAGGATAGCAAAGGTTAAATTCGGTGATGGAGTAAATCGGGGAAGAGGGAAAAAAGTTCCCCTAAGAAGAAGTAAACCAACCTCTAAAAAACAACATAATTTTTAAAGTTTTTTTTTGTAATTTTGTTAAGCAAATGATATAATTTTATATTAAAGAAGGTCCAACGCGTTAAACTTGGAGCCATAAAATAAAAAATATTAGTTTTTGAACCCTGTCCCCTTTAGTGGGTGTTATTATATGCAAAATAGTGTAAAAATTTAACAAATTGTTTTACTTCAGCCTACATTCCATAAAAATAACATTTTTAAGCTTTAAGGATGAAGATGACACGTAACCTGGTACTACTCTGCCCTACCCCCTCCTCCCTAATTGCCACCTAAATGACCCTATAAAATTTATGTTTGTTAAATTTTGTATATAATTATCCCAAACATTTATTTGTAGAGTTTTATGACAAAGGTGAAATGTCTTCCCCACAGCCCTTGCCAGAGCGACCGCGCCAAAATAGGGTTTTAATACCCTCCAAATATAATTGGACCCCATAAAGTATATATTCTTGATCAGTGATGAAGTCTAAGATGGTCCAGTAATGCCCATACGTTTGGAAAACATGATATTGTCTATTTTTAAACCCCGCCCCATTTAGTGGGTGTTCACGTACGATATTATATAAAGCAACTCTGTCCCACCAAGTTAAAGATTTTGAATGTACTTACTAAATATTTGGAGGGTATTTGAGATTCGACCCGGTCGAATAGTTATAACGTTTTTACTGGTTTTATATATTCGCCCTTATTTTGTAACTATTTGTCAACGTCACGTCAAGACAATATCAAAAATAGGTCATTTGCCTATTCCTTGTGGAGGAGATTTAACTAATTCTTACTCTCTGTGGCTACTCTTTAAGGTCTAGGGTATAGCATGGGGCTGTTAAAAATTGTCTATTGCTGAAGAAAAGGGGTACAGAAGTGTTCTATTTTTGATATTGTCTTGACGTGACGTTGAGAAATAGTTACAGAATAAGGGGGATTATTTTATTTAAAATAATTTATATAATCTTTACAGACTATTACAATTTACAATAATCTGATAAATTAAAGAATATTTTGAACAGAATTTGCATCTGAAATATCAAGTATTTTAGAAAAAATATATAATATTGCGCTTAATAACATTCATATTTACAAAAAAAATTGATTAAACAACTCATTAAACTCATAGTTTTTTAACGGATCAGCATAAGCGTAATTAGTTTGAAAAACGGGCAGATAAATGGTACTAAATGGCGAGTTGAACGCCGTTTAATATGAGAGTTAATTTACCAAAATCTTTTTAAATTAGGTAATTTCATTAGTGGCAATCGTGTTGTATACGGTGGAAAATTCCAAGAATAACCACGGAAAACCCATTTTAAGCAGAGAAAGAGGAACTGGTTTTTGGACCGGTTCTATTCTATCGATATGAATAGTAGACTGAAGATCCCAGACAATAAAACCATTCTCCAAAATTGGTCTAACCAGAGAGTTATAGCTATTGCTTCAAGTACTAGAAGTTTATCTAAAGTACGCCTGTTGGCAATGACATTCTATTTGAAATGGTACCAGATCTAAGCTAAATAAGTAGAGCAATTTGCAAACACTAAATTTCTTAATTGTTGAATCGATTACTTCAATTCCTGAAGCAACTGAATACTTTTCAAGTTTTTGCTAAAACACATACAATCCAAAAATATTTATGCAAAATTACAAAAGGTAAAGGAATACTCTAATATATAAAGTACCTTTGATGGGGACTTTTAAGGGATTATAACTGGGGGTATGAAAGTATTTTTACAAAAACGCACAAAGGGACTTTCTCTAAATAAAGAGACTATCAGAAGGAAAAAAAAAAATAATACTGGAGAAGCGTATAAACATTTTATATCCACTTACTCAGCGACTTATACTCAAATGTTAGAAATAAATCCGCTCTCTATGCAAACGTCGGTGTGTGGGGGGCAAATTGCTCGAATTACATGTGTGTACGTGTGCATATTTTTGTGTTTGTGTATCTGCTTGTTTTTTTTTCGTGTTATCGGTATGCTTGTTGTTGCTCTTGCTGATGCTGGTATTTTGTTACAAGTTTTAGTATGAAACATGATGTTGGCAGTTTAATACTCAAACTACAATTAGATATGCATAGATATGACTTTATATGTAAATTGCTATATAGGTTTACATATATGCACACAAACATACGTGCATAAATGCCCCAACACACATGCATATGTTTTATTTAACGCCACTAGCAACAGACAAATGAAAAATTCATAGACTTTAAGTTGCATGCTTGACTAGAGAGATGGTTGCAAAATTGCAAATAGAAAAAACCAGCAAAAGAAAAATAATAGTTTGTAGTAATAAAAAATAGCAGCATGTTGTATGCTCATATTCGTTTTATACAGTCATACGTTCATTGTTTAGTAAAAATATCTTCTGTATTTACAAATATGCCGACTATCAACACAATACCAAAACGAGGCAAATATCAGAAGCAACATGAGTTGCTGCAGAAACAATTGTATAACAACAAATAACAGCGACTAAGAACTTGGAAAAAAAAAACGAAATGGAAGTTATAAATTAAAACAACATGCGAAAATAAACACATTAAAATGAACATACGGCTAAAATTTACTGAGCAGAGTTAAGCCACTCTACTCTGGCAGTTTCTAGCATCGCAGCATCGCTATGCTACGTGTTGCATCTAAAACAAAAGCAGAGTTATTAAGGATTGCATTCGTAATGATTTGGAATAGCTGGACTATCGACTCACATTCTAATAAGCAAATGTGGAAGGGCGGGTCGTGTCTTCTTCTGAGTGCTTAAAGAAATCCAATTTATTTTAAGCATTATTCGCGTCATTGTCTCAACAATGAAATTCAGTATGTCCAATTTGCTATCTAACATCATAAGGAACCTTAACTCCTAAAGTAATTTATAAATTCAAAACTTTTTTCCTTCCATTAATCCAAGTTAGTCCTTTTTAACCCTACTAAACACTACTTTTATTTATTACCAAACTTTTGTCAAACTTTGTGCTTCAAATTTTTTTCAAATAAATATATAAATACAACATAACAAAATCCGTTTATGTACAAAAATCCCCTGAAGGCACATAATGAAAATATTTTATGTTACACTGCATCCTCAGACACATGTGTTGCAGGCACTTTTGTAGGAAAAACAGCGCCATAAAAAGGCAGCAGTAAATTTTTTATATCTGTTATTTATAAATGATCAAATAAGGCTAATAGTGGTAATAACTTTTTTCTTTATTTGCGGAAGCGTCTTTGTGCAGTATGTGTGAATAATATGCAGGTAAGCCGTGTATTGAGCACATGGCTTCAAATGTGTGTCAGTTGAATTAGAATTTCAAAAAAGTTATTGTAATATTACTGGGAATCGTTAACTCTTTAATTTGTATCAGAAACTTTAAAGATTTCCGAATGGGGTCAGGCGAACAGGGTCGATTTTAATGCCCGTACGACCCAGTGTTGTATGCTTACGCATCGACGTACGTATGACCATGCTGTTTCATATGTTTCTATGGGTGGTGTAAGTATTATGGAGTCAGGGGCTCTTGATGTTCTGGGCATGAAATTGCAGTGTGATGTCAGATGGACGGAACATGTCTTTCAGGTCGCAAAAGAAGCATTCAAGTGCCTTGGCTTCTTAAGACGGTGCAAGAGATACTTCACCCCTTCTGATCTTCTTAATATTTACACCACTTTCATCCGACCGAAGATGGAATACAACTCTCATGTTTGGGCCGGTGCTTCAAAGTCTATTTTGAAGTTACTCGACCGCGTACAAGAGAGGGTGATGAAACTCATCGGAGACAGTAGGGTAGCCAACTCTATTGACTGTCTTGAGCATCGTCGCAGTGTGGGGTGCGTATCGTTGTTCTATCGTTACTATAATGGCAGGTGCTCTGGTGAAATTAGGGAACTTGTTCTTGAAACCCATTCTTTCTTACGCTCAACGCGTTTTTCATCAAGAGCGCATGCGTTTGTGGTCGATATTCCAACGAATTGCACTACGCATTACAGAGAAAATTCGTTTTTTGGCCGAACAGTCCGTATGTGGAACAAACTACCTGCAGATGTCTTCCCCGCCACTTACAATTTGAGGGGGTTCAAGTCGAATATCCACCGACACTACTCCCTTTATCCTCCTTCCCAAAACCTATTTTTCTAAGTTCCAGCGAAATGCACTGCATATGTAGGGGTTATTCCCTGAGTGCTGGTTTACTCCTAAAAAAAAAAAAAAAGAATTTAAATAAATTTTTTGCTTACTACTAATTTTGGTGTTGAAAGTAAAAGTGAGTTCATATATGACGAAAAGTTAAAAAATATTGGAATGATTGAAACCTAAACTGGCTTTAGCATGTATTTAAAAACTCAACAATGAGATAATATATAAACGAAACAGTGGATGAAATCCCAAAATAGGAATCTCCTGTGAAACTTTGCGGAACAGAACTCCCATTGTTGCACTACAAGCACTTATAAATGTGGTAGAAGATGAGATGTTGTAAGCAGGCTTGTACTGTCTTCAAGGAACCTACAGGCAGGATATCAGACCAGATTATTAATTATAACCGATAAAAACGGCCTGTTGGACTGCACTAATTACAAGACATGACGACCCATTGGTGTACTGAACAATCAATTACTGCAACATATAATCGAGTGGAAAAGGAACCTTTTACAACTGTGATGAGCTTTGGTATTCTCTCTACGCAATCGTCTAAGCATTACATTTTCTCATTACAGTTTTGTCATCTGCATATTATTAATGTTTAAACTTAATCCTGCTTTGAAATAATTTGAATGGGGGTAGTCTTAAAAACTTATTTTTTCTTTTGAACTCGGAACAGCGCTCAGGGTATAAACACACTCCATATGCAGTGCAATGAGCCGGAACTAGCAAGGAAGTGATAATATCGAGAAGACATATGGAGAGAGATGAAAAGATAGAGAATTTTTTATAGCTATATCAAGCTTTTACTTCGCCTGTTTTGTTTTTGTTTTTTTTTTGTTGCTATAGGGCCGATGAAGGAGGGTGCTGTTCCGCTGCTCTCTAGTAGATGATAGTGTTAGTCGCTGTCAATTATGTTCAGTGACCAGCGCTATGCTTTCATCACTGAAACAGGCTGACAACAATAACACAGCTATGCACTACTGATGATCAGACACACTATTCATGACTGAACGCGGAGTCGAACTCAGGATCCTGCGCTTCATAGTCTCTTGTTAACTACTTCAGCCAACAGCACCCTCCTTCACACTATTTACCATCTATTGAATATTCTTTCATATACTCGTATTGTAAATTTTTAATGTTCCTGTGTTTAACAAATGTAAACCATATCAATAGCATTTAACACTACAAGGACCACCGTGCCATATTTGCATCGCATGCCTGTTTGACAACCCATTACATCTCTATATATTTATTTACGTTCGTGAATCTTTACTATTTTATTCAATTTATGTATGTATGAAATTAAATATATATTCGAGAATACAATATTGAAATACGTAGATGTAATTAAACGAAGAAAAATCTATGTAGAACAGGCGCTGGGTCATTATATTTTGAGATTCCAGTTTTATGTAAACTTTCGAAATTTTGTATGCAATTTTTTTCAAGCCAATTTCACATATTTCTAGTGTTACGGAATTTTCTTTTTATTGATTTTATTTTATTCTTGACCTTCTAATATTATTTTAGTAATAATTCACATACATATAAAGCAATATTCAATTTATAACAATTAAGGCCATTATTGAGAGTAAATTTTCATATAAAAATTACAATTAACTTATTGGCAATTAAGAGATAATTGTTTTAATAATGAATAAAATTTATAATGCAGTCCTGTCAGAATTGTGTTCAGTGAAAAGCTTTTACAACGAAATTACTTATTGAATACACTTTGTTGAAATTTGACTAATGCTGTTGGCTGAAGTAGTAGGACACGAGACTATGAAGCAGAGGGTCCTGATTTCAACCACACGCTGAGTCATGAACATTGATATGAATATTTATGATAAAAAATAACAAAATATTCACACAAAAATTGTAAAAAATAATTTTTTTCAAATATTTTTTTCAGTTGTCAAATGCTAATTGTCGTAGCAATATAGAGTGTGTATGAACACCAAAATGATATTAACTGAATATTGTTTCAATTAGAAAATTATATATGAACACAGTATTACTTTTCGAAGTTCTAGAATATTTTGTAACACATATTTTTTTTAGCTGCAACTAAAGAGTCGTTGGTATAAACAAACTGAAACATAAATATTAAATCTAGATTTTTGTTCTTTTTGTACGGCTTTTGAGAAAAACAGTATAAATAGTTTTGAAATTTACTATTTGGTTGAATGAAATACACATAGAAATTGCTTAACCATCAATAAATAAATTTCATTTAAGTTTTTATAAATATTTCAAATCGATAATTGATGGATATCACGGGTACAGTTCCTTACAGATCTAAATATTTCATATACACCAGCTGCCCTACTTAGTGTTACTGTAACCCATATGACCACAAAGCCTAGATACAAAAATTATTGGTGAACTGCAGTTCCTTTCAAGTTATTTTTAATATTTTTTAAATCCAGCGGTTCCCTTAAGAACTACAAATTCGTTGCTGTTTTTTCCTTTATATTTCATACATATTCCTATACGATTACAAAGAAATAAAATAAAGAGGGTTTAAGTTTAAATGCATTTACATGCACTTTACTGACTGTCGATGTTTACTTAAGCCTATTTATAAAGAGGATTTACAGCTTGCAGCCAGAAATATTTAAAAATAATTTGATGTATATTTTTTGATGGCATACATTTCGTTAAAATACTGGACATTTGTTGTGCGTCAATATGCAACACCTGCTATCTGTTTGAGCGCAATTTGTGTCTGTGGTACACAACAACTCTTATAAACATATAATATTTAGTTTTTCACGTCACTTAAAGTTACAATCACTGACAGCAGTTTAATACTAGACTATAGTTTAATGTTATTAATACCTCAATAGTGATCAGAAAACGTTGTGCTTCGTAAGTATTTAATAAGCAAAATGTTATTCTTTTAAAAATCCTTAACGTATATCATAATAGATACTTTAAACAATAAAATAATAGACAATAATAATAATAATAGACAATTTATAATAAAATAATAAACAATATAATAATAGATACTTTAAACAACATGAAATTGTATTGCTTTTTTCATTGTTTGTCCTTCTCTTACAAGAGAAATTGCTGTAATTTATATAAAACAAAAGATGGCTGGCTGCTGACTTTAGCTGACCAATTTATTAGATATCATGGTGTTTTATCGACCATAACAAGAAGAAAAAAGTTAAGAAACAAAGCCAAGACCACACAACCTACCGCTTAAAAAAGAAATCATTTATAATATAAATAAGTGAATATATAAAGGTGTGCTATAGAAGTCATTTATATATATTTTTACAATTGGTAAATTAAAAGGCCAGTTGTAGCGAAGCGGTGGAAAAGTGAAGAAATAAATGAACCGTTTGGCATCACAAAAATTAAATTCAAAATAAAATAAATAAAATTTGTGCTTTAAAGTGTGTTTCGAAAAATATGCTGTAGTTGGTGCGACAAGCAAAATATGTTCGTTATCGAGGAAGCCACTTAACGTCAAATATTAGGGGAGAAGTAATAAACTATTTTAAATATTAGGATTTTTTGAAGCATAAAACTCCTTAATTGTAATTTATTTTAAATATTGTCGCAGTTAATTTATTAAACATATACTTGGTTTGTTGTATTTTAAGTAATTGTATGTGACTGCAATTCATTGACTCCGACAACAAATCATCAGTAGAGTTCAACGTAATTCTAAAATAATTATATATAAAATATTTTTTAATAGAGGGACACAAGTTTAAATCATAATAAAGTAAGAAAATCGCCCTTATTCTGTAACTATTTGAAAACGTCACGTAAAGGCAATATCAAACATAGGGCAGTTATATTCTAGTTGTAGGCAACAGCTGGTTACTGCTGACAGCATATGTCTATTCTCTAAGGGCTATAACATAACAAGAGACTGTTGAAAGAAAATAAATATGATGGTAGTGTTAATGTCGACGTCGTCGACGGCGTCAAATGTCAAAAAAAAAGTTGAATCGTATGAAATTGTATGGGAGCAGTTAATCTCAACGCGTTGCAACGCCGTAAAAGTTCAATCCATTTCAACTTTTTCGGCGTTGAAACGCCGTCAACGGCGTCGACATTAACTCTAGCATGAAGAAAAAAGAGTATGCTGATGTCTTAGTTTTGACAATGTCTTGACGTGACGTTGACAAATTGTTACAGAATAAGGGGGAATGTATTTTTAATATCAATAAAGCGAATTGGAAAGCAAATTTTGTGAAATTGATGTTTAGATATGATTTCTAACATGTGGCCGCCACGGCTGGCGCAATCTAGAACAACAATTTTCAACAATAAAAAAAATTCTTACATAAAGTAGAGAGACAGAACCTCAGTTGCGGCAAACGGCGACTAATTGATTGATTAGGACTATCTTTAATACTTCCCTATACAATGGCTACAGCTTCTTCAGTGTGCACTGTTCGGGGTCTCACAGGATGCACATTATCAGTTACAGCAAATGTGGTCCGAAAACGATCTATTGTTCTCCGAATTAGCCGCTCTGAAGGACGATTATGTACCCCATAAAATAGAACAAGTGCACGATGAGTTTGCGAATAGAACAATTATTTTGATTAAAAATTTCAACATTTTGCACGCGTTGCTCTGGAGTTGTGACACTCTAAAAAGAGACTCTTCACTTTAATTCCTGGTCGAAACTGAAGAATGTGTAAAATTCTAAGTACCTAACTGCTTATGCCACAGATCAGTTTGCCTTTTGTTTAAAAGGTCATTGGATCTGAAGTGCTGTTAGCTGGACTAAAAATCATTTACTATTTTCATAAAGCGATCAGTAATGATCAGAGTCATCTCTTCTTGATTGTTATGACTCTATATAGTGTATGTTAATTAATTCACTTTGATTGCTTTAAAGTCTCTTCAATTATTTAACACCACATCGTGTCTTACCTCGTACTTCGGCCATGATATTTGTAAATTATGACATCAGTAAAATAATAGCAAGCAGCAAAATATATAAAATTCCCTGATGTGTACAAGAGAGAAGGGAGAAAAAATGACTACCAGCACGATATGTTAAATTATTACATGCAAAAAGAAAAAATGGTGGAAAGGTACAGACAAGCATAAATCGGTAGACAGACAACGAAAAAGGGGCACAGTCCAACTTGCACACAAACACACTTACATACAGTCTGTAAGCACATGCTGAGCTAAACAATAGAGACAGACTGTAAAATACGGCAGGAGCAATGTTACGAATATGAGCAAAATGACCATGACAACATGCTGAAAATCGTTGTTATGATGTTGCAAACATAAACACTTCTCTGACCATCCATTTGTTTGTTTGTGTTTTGTATTTTTACGGCATATTTTTCACTCAAAATTTGTTCTTGCAAAAAAGGCGGCGAGAAATATACTATGGAAAGGCTGGATTTCAAATTATGAAAGTTAAAGACACTTTACTGGGGGGAAAAAATGAAAACGTTTACAGCAAAGGGTAGATATTTAAAGCTTAATAAAGTAATTAAATTAATGCTTTTTAGATTGCCTAAATGATTTACTAACAATGTCTGCACGAACACGAAGCAATTGTTTATTTGTCTGCACTTCACTTGGTTCTTTATATGTAAAGGATAATAAATATTATGCTCCAAATTGCTCTAATATTGCTTTATGCATTCAAAAGCTTAAAAGATCATTAAATCTGTGATGTAATAAATTTTTGAAAAGTTGTATACGTTATTCTTTGGTTAAATTTAACAAGAAAATAATATTGCACAAGAAATGAAACATTATAAATCTAAGACTTAGAAATTGAATCTAATGTTTGTTTTTAGGTAAGGCTCAGAAAAATTCAAAGAATAAGCCAACAAATTATAACTTTCCACCAGGAGCGAGATATGATGATCAATTCTAGCAGTTCTAATTAAAAAAATAATTATATTCACTTGAATCACTTCTGCTCTAACCCCCTCATATTTGTTTTACTGAAACTTCGTGTATAATAAATTCGTAGCCTATAACCTTTGAGTGCAATTTCTCAATGTGTCTTTGGTTCATTTTTCATTTGCGAATTTTTGTTACATATTTCATTTTTCTGGCTGTCCTAAATTTAATATAATTTGAAAGGAATTCATGTTATACGTTCATACAGGTAAACAATCCAGTATGAACTCTTCAATAAATTGCAATTTACAAAGCAAAAGTTTTGCATTACTGCCAAAAAGTGTTGCACAGTAGTGTCTTCCTCAAAACTAATGGCAAAAAATCTTATTCTCTAGAACTTGCTAATTTTTTAATACAAAACTTTATACGCAAAAGCCACCAAAGGGCCTTAGCTTTAAAAAATTTAATGTAGCAACAAATCGGAGATTTACAGAGTTTTTTTTTGTTTCTAGAAATTAAACAAATTTTATTCGAATTGCCAATTGCATGAATTTTAAGACTCATATATCACTGTGTTGCTGCATACTGTAGTCAACTAATTTTATTTGCCGGTATACAATTACACTGCAAAAACTAAAAACTGTTTATATAAATCCATCTATATGAATTCCAAGAATACATTAACTACGGAATTCCATGTCTTCGTCCAATTTTCCAAACAACAAATTTTAAAAACTAAAATTCTTTGCTCAAGACTGCAGCGTTTCATGGCTAAAATATTCCGGCTTTTTAGTAAGTAAGTGTTAAAGAAAGAAAGCTCAGTTCTTGACATTTTATCAATTGGCAGCCAATTTACTTCCTTCTAATTCCAGGAGTCCTGGTCCAACAAAACAAAAATTATTCACAATAGAGGCGAATATGTGATATTTGGTTAATGCGATCATCTTCGGCGTTATCAAAGTCCAGGATCGTAGAAAGGCGATAGCATTTGCCCTTCATTTTTAATATAAACAGCGGCAATGAAAAGGAATAAAATATTCGCAGGATAACGTGCAAGTCATTATGAAAAGTGCAAGTCATCCTAAAAAGTGCAAGTCATAAAAAGTGCATGTCATTATGAAAAGTGCAAGTCATTATGAAAAGTGTAAGTCATTATAAAAAGTGCAAGTCATTATAAAAAGTGCAAGTCATTATAAAAAGTGCATGTCATTATGAAAAGTGCATGTCATTATGAAGAGTGTATGTCATTATGAAAAGTTCAAGTCATCATAAAAAGTGCAAGTCATCATAAATGGTGCAAGTCATCATAAAAAGTGCAAATCATTATAAAAAAATGCAAGTCATCATAAAAAGTCCAAGTCATCACAAAAAGCGCAAGTCATTATAAAAAGAGCAAGCCATTATAAAAAGTGCATGTCATTATGAAAAGTGCAAGTCATTATAAAAAGTGTAAGTCATTAACTACAGAACACTTCGTTCAAATGGGTATGCATTGGGAACTGAATTTGTACTTTTTAAGGTTGATTGCCACTGACCGGCATTTCGTTATTGTAAAAAATTAAATACAAATAATTATTTTGTAAATTATTAAGCAATGAGGTCAGTTTTTTATGAAATATGTTACTTTACACTTTGGGTAACTTCATCAGGGAAATCATTTTCTTTGAAAACGAATCTTTTAAGACTTTTCGGACTTGATTCAAAAATTATTTATTCTAATATAATACTTTCTGTATGAACATTTAAATATTATATACGCTAATAGGGAGAATAGGAACATCGGGTTGAGACCGAGCGTTTTCTTTCTGTGTATTCATAAAATTATCCAGTTACATATTTTCTTCTTGTATGATAGATATTTTCCCTCTGCTGTATTACCTTGTATGTGTGTTCCATAATTTGATATTAAATTAACAAAGAGATTTTTCAGTTGTACTTTTGTTTTGTCCATTATTCGTGTCCACATGTATGAAAGGCATTGGTATACGTGGCTGCCCGCTACACGCAAGCATTCAAGTAGGATCTCTGAGATCCCGTTTTGAAAATGAAAGGCATATTTCAACAATCACTTTATGAATTCGGTAGCCAGGCCATCAAAACGGAAGAAATAAAAAAAAGGATAAAATGATATGTTACGAGTATGTAGGTATGAGTTAGCCATTTATTTCTTTTCCCTGTACATATCATGTTGCCATCTAAATGTATTCATGTATTTATGGGTAGCTGTTTTATATGAAAACATATTTGTTGGTTTCATTTTACTGTTGATTGTGTTGAATGAAAATATTACATATGTATAATTAATATGCGGCAGCATACTCCCACCGAAATAAAAGTTTGTTTTTTGTATCCTTGTATTGTTTAGTTTGTGTAACAATGTCAAAGCATAGAGCTAATAAAATTCTTCATAAATTAAAAATAACAAAATTATATAAATTAAGACATAATAAAGTGTTTTAGTGAAGCAATTTGTGAAATTAAATTTGGACATTTAGTGAAAACCATTTTTTTAATTTATTATTTAAACAAATTTTACTACACAAAGTGAATTTTGTACATGACTAATTTTAGCTAAGAGCCAAACTAAACATTATGAGTGGCATAACTTTTTATTATTTTACGACATATAATTTATTTTTTACCTTAAAGGTCCTTTGAGGCTTCCAGAGTATTTTTTGAGCAAAAAAATTTTTGTATATCTGAATTATTTAGTAAATATATTTGTTTATTTCCAAAAACCCGAGTTCGACTACGCACTCAGTCATAAATATAGTGTTAAATTTTTCTGATCTGCATTAGTTGTTGTTGTCCTGTTTCAGTGCACTGATCGCTGAATATTACCGGCAGCGGTTAACAGTATCATGTCCTAAAGAGCAGACTAACAGCAATCTTCTAGGCACTATAGAAAAATTTCACCGACAAAGTAAACATTAAGATCGTCAAAACCAATTCTCATCTGCCTTCAACAGTTCTATTCATACACTGCATATGGAGGAGTCATCCCCGGAATGTTGATCCTACATAAAAAAAATTATATTCTCAGCATTAAGTACCTGAGCAGAAAAATTGATTGGGGAGAGTTTTCGACTCATATAAAAATTAATATATGAAAAAAGTTTTTTAATTTTAAAATTCTTTTTCTAGTTAACTCCAAATTTATTTGGGACAGTTTTCGACTCATATAAAAATTAATATTTAAAAAAAGTTTTTTAATTTTAAAATTCTTTTTCTAGTTTAATACAAATTTATTTAAAACAGTTTTCGACTCATATAAAAATTAATATTTGAAAAATAGTATTTTTCTAAAATTTTTATATTCTTAAAAGCTAAGCATATCTAATTTTGCTTTTGTTATTCTAATCCGTAAGAATAACATGAGATTTATGACTTAGAATGCAGGAAAAAGCATATAATTTTTTAAGCTCTTTATATCTTATTAAAGTGAGTGCTTAGCGATATCAACTTTGACTTGTTTTCAGTTTACACTACTTTCTCGTTTAAATATCGAAAACTATACTTCATTGACTACAAGCCATGCAGAAAATTATTGACTCTAATCAGTGTAGAAATCTCATCAAAGTGTTTATTGTAACTTGCAGGTAAAGACAATTAGAAATCAATACAATATGAACACAGCATAAACTTATTTAGTACAATTATAAACATACACTTTTTTATTTATGGAAATTACAGTTAATTGGTTATTGTCTGCTTCCATGAACAATTAGAGTGCGTACGACAATGTTGCACGGACATGCATGCGTGTAGGTGTATATACGATCTATGAAGTATAACTTAATGTAATATGCTTATATAGATAATGTGCTGGTGTGTCCGTTTGTTCTAATGATGTTGTTGTGAGTTTTCAAAATGTGAAATTGCAACATGAGATTGCATGTAAACAAGTATGTTGTCTGCTGCTGTTACCAGTGCCATTGTTGTTATAATATTTGTTGCTTTTGTAATTTCTTTTAAGTCTACTAGCTGCAATAAACTATAAAAATATTCTGGTATTATCTTTCATATATATTATATTCATATGCACGTTAGAGCAACTCGTAGCAAATATGATTCTGTTGTTCTGCTTGAAACGTAATAGATAACTTTGTACTATGAAGACTTCCATATATCGTTAAGACTTAACGGTATATTTCGTTAACAGTATCATGTCTGTAAAGGCTTTAGTTTTGTTAAAAATTCTGGCTATAATCACATGGTCTAGTTAAAAAGTTTGATAATCTTTTGAACGATGATTGTAAACATATTTTGAAAACGCTGATGTGCGAAATAACACCAAAATACGTTACCCCCTTTGTACGATCTTTAGCTCATCCCTTAGATTTATTTATAATTTGCCCTTTAGATTTATTAATAATTTGACATTGATAACAAAAATTTAATTTTTACCTCTACATGATGTGAACTGTTCTAGTGTAGGTGCACAATAAGCCATGCGTAGTTACACATGAGCACGGAAGTGTGTATATAATTTTGTTAGAGTTCTTTATTGTGATCACATTCTATGCGTTTATATGCATTTCATGTGTTTGTTTAAATATATGAATATTGACTACAATTATATACGAACAAGCAAACAAACAAAGTATTCATTAATTGAAATTGTCTTTCTTCATGTAAATAAAAACAACAATACAAGCAATGATAGTCAAATTAGTAAGAGCAGCTATAGCAACGACACGAAGTATTAAAAATGTGGTAGCAAAGCCATTAATAAATTGTAGCAATTGTTTTGCTGCAAAAACAACATAATAAACAATTTGAAAAATACATTTTCCAAACATACAAATAAACGCACTTTATTTAAGTATCTATGTCATGCAAATTTTTACAGTATGTTCACGGATTACTTTTTTAAATTTTCTAAATGACTTCAATGGATGTAAATGTCATGTGCTTCAAAATACAACAAAAATGCATATATCGTATGATAAGGCAACCACGAGTATGTTTGATGTAAATCATCAATATTGCTCATACGTAGTGGTGCCGCATTAAGAATTGGGAAATTTAATATGCAGTTTCTGAACGTATTGTACGTATTTTATAAAATGTAGGAAATTTTAATTTTTTAAGTGGTTGTAAGTGAAATCCAATATAAATTGGACCTATACCTCGATGTGGGATCTGCAAAGCAAGTTTGTACAAACTCGTGTGTAAAAATGTTAATAAAATAAATCTAACAATTTTCCTTGGCGTTTATTAAATAACATTTTTTAAGTATAATTTTTTTTAGAAAATAATTTTTACCCAATTTTATGTATCTAACGAAGCCACATAAAGAAGGCTTGAAAGTAGTTCGTGTTCATCGATGTCCTGTTCTCGTACGAGCTCACGCTAGCTTGCGACATTGTTGAATATAAAGTTATTCTTAAATAATTACAGCTTCACTCATAAAAAAATATATTGTGTTTAATACATTAATTGATTTTATAAGCATAAAATATTATTTCTGAAGAAGTTGTCCAGAGTATTGAAATAATATTATTGAATTTAAATATCTCACCACACGTGATTGCTAATCTTCGTTAGTAATTTTTTCCAAATATTTTTTATTAAATCCAGTAAAAATCAATTGGTTAAGGTTTGCAAAATATTACAATCAGAAAAAAAGAAATGAATATTCTAAGAAACAAAGAAAAATTAACATCAATCTAATTGTCCAAATTACACCGCCAAGCAGAGCAGCGTTGTATTTTTAATTACTAACACTTTTTTGTTGCTTATCATATGTTAGTTTTTTTAACTTCAAAAAAATAAAGTATTAACAAAAACATAAAACAATTTTTATAGTTAAATTTCTTTGTAAAAAACTTAATAATGCCTAACTAAATCTCTATGACTATTTATAATTTGAAAGCGAAAGTTTCAGTTCAATTGAAAAGTATTTGCAAGCATATACTCTACAATATTTTCAAATTCAAGCTTTTCCTTCTATTACCAACCTTCAATATTCAACGATTATAATAAAATACACTATTACTTCTACATATTTGTTGCATGAAACCCAATATGTTTGCACAAATTAAAGAGTCAAAGTGAAAATTGTTTGTAGTTTTCGATGTTATTTAAATTAAAAGTACGCACTTTTAATACAAATCATATATGTGGATGGAGACGGGGGCCATATTTGAAAGGCCTTTGCATTTGAGATCTTTTATTTTTGAAAAAATTATATCCGGACAAAACAGCGAAAATCTTTTGCTAGAATAAAATCATAAAGTTGTTACGGATATTACATTTAATATATTATATACCCGAAATCATGCTTCAGCAAAATTCTTTTAAGCTTTCGTTAACTTTATTTCGTTTTTGATGAAAGACTTCAAAGTAGCTTTCTTATGAAAGTTTCATTTAGAGAAATTAGATACTATATTAAATTAAACATTCGTCTTTATGCCTTTCAAATTGGGAAAATACAAGGCCTTTTTATATCTACTTTTTACTTGCTAATTATTTTCATATACCAGAGCTTTAAAAGAATAAATCGTATATATAAAATTTATTAATTTACCCGAAGAAATCGCAGCGAATTAAAATGTTACTTAATTTGAAGGGACACAAGTGAAGTTAATGGGAAAGGGGAATAGGTTCCAATGATAAAAAAAATTGGATTTGCATGAAAATAAATATGTGGGGTCTTTTGAAACTTAAGACAACTCTTTTCCCATGCATGCAAAAACGCTGACTAGTTATTGTGTAAACCTTTCCTAATATGTATCTATTTAAAATTTCATTTGGACACCTTTACTGAACGAGAATTAGTAAAATTGGGACTGTTGCTACCCATCAGCCTCCTTATTCTGTAATTATTTGTCAACGTAACGTCAAGACAATATCAAAAATATGATAGTTACATTCTGGCTCTGGGCAACAACTGATTACTGCTAACAGGATCTGCCTATTCTGCAAGGCCTAAAAACAAGGCTAAAAAATCTGTTAAAAGTAATTAAACGTTGAGGAAAAAGTGTAATCAGATGTCTTATTTTTGATATTGTCTTGACGTGACGTTGACAAGCAGTTACAGAATAAGGGGGCAGGTTGTATATATGTATGTCCTTTAATTCGGGATTAGGAAGCATAGGAAACTGTTTTTGTAGCCCGAAGAATTGTATAGCAGAATTTAAAATCTACGCTTAGGGAAGCTTTTTTTCCCAATTAGTCGATTTATTTAAAACTGTTTGATTTTTTGCATGTTTATGAGATTTTCGTTTTTGAATGCACGACAGAATTTTTAATTTTCAGTGAATTCATATTTAAAACTAATTCATACACTGAATACAACAAATACAGTCTAAAAACTTCTTTGACATAATGAATCATTCCTTTACATATCTCTCGTATACGTATGCACACACAGCCACACAGAAAACAGAGTTCATATCCATACATACATTTGCGTGAATACAATATAAGCTGCAATAAAAAATAAAAAAAAAAGGAAACAGTATTTATATCCATTAAGTAATTGCAATCAGGGAGGTAATTACATTTAGTTAAAACTTTTTTTTTCATACAAAATGAGTTAAAACAACAACGATGGCAACATGAAAAATAAAAATAAAATTTTCTTGTTATTTAATGTTTGTTTTCATTATAGTTGGCTGTTTGTTGTCTTTGCTGTATGTTGTTTTTATAGTTTTTATTTTAAATTTAATTGAAATTTATGCCATTTGGCGTCGTTATACATTATGTCGCGCCATTTTGTTCCGTATGACTTTTACAACATTTTAGGAGAACTAGCGGAATGAAAAAAAAATGAAAATAACAACACAAAAATAGAACATAACATAAAAACTTAAATCCTTTTATTAAAAATTATTTTCGTACTCTATCATAAGCCAAGGATAAATGCTGATTTGACAGGGCATTTAGCATTTGAAATTTGCCCTGCCAAAGGATATTTTATTTAAATTTAATTAGTGAATTACACAATAACCTTAAACAAGACAGATTTTGCATTTGTTGCTAAAAGTGGCGAGGGAAAAACTGAGTGGCATTATATATCATATTACCTTTACTTGCAATCAGCTGCTTAATAATAAGAAAAGTAAATAAAACTATATATATTTTGTGTCTTCAAATATTTTATTTTATAACAATATAAAATAAGTATATGAATGTACGAGGTCTGGTCAAAAATTCGATTAATTTTAAAACTTTTTGGAAATGACGACGTCCTTCACATCTCAGTACTTCAACAATCCATGAAAATGGTTAGAAATTGAACAAAAATTACTACGGTGAACCATCACAATTGCTGATGATGTCGGCTTCTGCCAATTATGGAAAATAATTCATACCTTTGGCATTACGATAATGCACCTGCTCACTCGTCATAATTTTTTGTTCGCAATTTTCTACCCAAAGCCACCAGTTCGATTTTGTGTCAGGCACTGTATTCACCAGGACAGTATTTGTAGAGATTTAGGAGATAAAAACCAAATCACTGAGGGAGAATATGCCAAAAACTGCATATCAGAACTCGTTCAGGAATTAGAAAAAAACGCCGGCACATGTGCATTATATGTGGTTAGAACATCTCTGACAAAACTGAATTCACCTTAATTTTTTAATGGTTATATATATATATTTTTTTAACCCGGACCAGCACTCAGGAGATGACTGCTACAAATGCAATGCGTTGCGTCAAAACTAGAAAGGAGGGAATACTATTGAGAGGACAGATGAAGATAGATAATAAGATAGAAAATTTTTTGTAGCTATTTGAACCTTTTACTTCGTCAGCTAATTTTTTTACTACAGGACCGACAAAGTAGGGTGCTATTTCTCTGCTATTTTAGTACATGATAGTGTCATTCGCTGCCACTTATGTTCAGTGACCAGTGACTATGCCTTCATCACTGCACCAGGATGCTAATAACAAACACAATCATGCAACCCTCAGAAGAATTGGACACAATATTCATGACTGAGCACGGAGTGGAACTGAGGACCCTCCTCGTCATAGCCTCGTGTTAAGTACTTCAGCTAAAGGTTTATTTGTCATGTCCAGGCTTAAATTATGTAACTGTTTTTTGACTTGTGACTATTTAATAATGAATACCCTTATCTTATCTAAATTTGCAAGTGAATAATTTTATTCCGAAAAAGGAAAATCTGTCTTCAAGTTGGAGTACAATCCCAAAAAACACATTAACGGCTGGCTAAAGGCAGCTAAATTATCATGCGTCATATATACCCATTTAAATTTTAAGCAATTTTTTATAGATTCAGAAAGTTTTTAGTTATTATTTTATAATAGTCCTTCAATAATGACAATTTTTCTACAAGGATTCTCTATAATGCTACCAAAATGAGAGTTTGTCTGTCCATATAAAACAACTCAAAATTCTTCTGTATTAATCTTAAATAAGACAACTTGATTAGTTCGGGGACATCTAAACTGTTTATAACACGAAACGATAAACGACCAGACATAAGAAAAACCGCGTTTTAAAAAATCGCTAAATTTAGAGTCCCCTCATATGACTTCAAATATATTGTATATATGTACGTGTGTACTTAGCTGTACGAGTATGCATTGGCATAACTAGTTGTTGTTTTAGAAGGGGCAAATCAAACATGTATATCAAATTAAAAAGGCTGACGAATGTCATTCATTCCAAAAGTACCAATGTAATCTCTGCCCCAGTTTATTTCCTCGATACTACATAAAGCTCAATACATATTCGGCTCTGTCCATCACTTATCACTTGCAGTATTTATGAGAGTTGACAGAAAAAGCACCTATTGCTTTGTGTAAGCAAATGTACAAAAAAAATGACAAGAGAATTTATAGGATATTTACAATAAATAGATTGACTTTTATTTAAAGCAGTATTATGCTTCAACACAAATCTGCACATGAGAGTACATACTGACATACACAGCAGACGGCATTTATAGACACACATACATATAAATATATAAGAGCATACATATCCACACGCACTTAGAATAAATGCAGCCTCAATTTCATTTATAGATAAATACGTATGGCAGCATGTGTGTGTGCGTGTGTGTGTGCACGCAGCCGTGTATAAGTGCAAATTCACTTTAGTTTTAGTCACTCGCCGCCAAATTGACTGGAGCCGTGGTTGTTGCGAAAATTAAATGCATTTCTCACGCCTTGTACAATGTATTTACGACAATATAGTTTATGTTAACCTTTCGAATATTGTGCGAGTTTGTGTGCGAGATGTGAGCCTGTAAGTGTACATGCTGCATGTAGTTGTGCGAATGCCATCATCTACTTCATACTGAAATATTTGTTTTATTTATGTCATTCATTTAATTGCAAAAACTTTAATTGTCTGACTCCAGTCAGGTCGTATTCAATTATAATAATTCTGTTTAATTAAAATGATGAAAATTTAACAAACAACAATGTGAAATGCAGTATTTAGGTCTATGAATGTAAAAGAATAAGTGTATAAATATTGCAGGGGAATTAATGTTGCTTTTATGGTAGACCCAAACGAATGCTTACGCATGCAGTTTTATGAGGCTGAAAGATCTCCTTATCTCTTAACACTTTCATAAAAGTTTTCGAAAACATAGTGACGCATACAACTAGAATGCAATATAAGGACAACGCAGAAGAACACATATTTAGTGCGAGGAGAACACAATATTGAATAGAGGCGGAACCGGTCTGTTTGCGATTTAAATTTAAAGGGCCTTGGTGGAAAATATCTTCCATATTTTTTCTTGTAGTTGGCTAGAACAGGGTCCAAAAGAGTGGTATAGTAAAAAATGTTTTCTGTGTTGTTAATTTTTTAATAACTTTCTAAGCTCACTATGAATTTTCCTATGTAACCGTGAATTAAATTAAGAAGGCTTAGAATTTTTGATATAACATTTATGACGAGTTCTGAAGGTATTTAGGAATGTAAAAAACCTTATACTCTCAGCAAATGAAAAAACTTTCACGTGGCGAGCCCCAACTAAAATTTTTTCCAAAATCAAATTTCTTAGTAGTTCCAAAACATAACACACACGTACATTTTATATAAAAAATTTAATGCAATAACGTCACAAATAGTGTTTTTAAAAATAGTTATGCCTTCTATGATCATTACAGTTTCGAAAGGGTTTTACATTCCCCTCTAAAGATGCAATTATGGGTGATAGGACCTTTTTACTTAAGTTCAACGACATTTTTATGTGAAGCCTCGAAACATGAAAACTTTTTATCATATTCAACTAAGCCACCTAATAAGTGGTGACAAACACAATACAAATGAGCACTGATGATGAAAGCCTTGCGGCTTTCGAAAACAGCTGTTCTGCTCTGCTGTATAAGTTGAATAATAAAAATCTGTTGTTGACTTTCTTTTGTGCCTTGGAATAATTATCATGTCTTTCTGAATTAAAAACAAAAAAATTTCGAACAATTAGCCTATAAATCTTAGTTCAATTCAATATGAAAACTTCTAGTTTTTTAATGACAATCCCAATACTGATAGATTTTTGAAAATAATGCGTATGTATTTGTTAAAAAAAATTCCAACTAAATAATTGAAATTAAATGACTAACACACTTGCTCTTCCGATTTTTTATCATCCGCTCTGTCATCACTATTCCATGTTTTCTTCAATCCCGGTGTAAAGCATTTCTGAGTGCCGATCCTATCTAAATAGTGTATAATATGACAGATAGGATCGGCAGATTCAACTATATGAGGACATTTTCAAGTCGCTTATATTTTTTCTCTCATAATAATGGATGTTTTTTATGGAGTGACACATAATAAAACAAGGAAATATATATTTAATATCAATGAAACGGGCTTTATTGGAAAGAAAATTTTATGGAATTAATGTTTAAATATGATTTTTCCCATATGGCAGCCATGGCTGGCGCGTGGAAGGCACACTCTGGGAACACCAATTTTCAACAACTAAAATATTCTTCCATGAAGTGGAAGGATGCAACCTCAGTTGCTGAGAACGGCGACGAATCATATTCAATGCTTTCCTGTACAGCGGCTGCATCTTCTTAAGTGCACACTGTTCGGCGTCCCACGGGTTGCATATTATCAGTAACAGTAAGTGTAAATTGTTCTTCGAATCAGCCGCTCTGAAGGACGATTATGTACGGAAAAAGTGCACGATGGGTTTGACGAATAGAACAATTATTTTGAGTAAAAATTTCAGCAATTTGCACGCGTTGCCCTGGTGTGCTGACACTCTGACACAAAAAAATACGCTTTCTTAAGCTGGTCAAGAATCAATGCCCCCTAAAATTTAATTCTCAACGGAACCATGTGGTTGTCCATTTTATATTGGTCACGCTATGTAGTCAGTCTGTTGTAGGTTTTTATAGAAAAACTTGACCAATTTTCTTTGTAGTTTCTCACTTCCCATTTGCATTAAAGAAATAAACTGACATTAAAATCATACACTAAACATTCCCTCACTTCATTTTGAAATCAAAAGACATTAAAAATTGTTTAATGATCTAACTTTGACCATTACAGCAGCATGAACTTATTTTATAATAAATATTGCTTACCAATAGAAAAACGATTCAATTAAATAGAACCAAATTGAATTTATATGTTATTTTTTTTAATTTATTCAAATAAACCACATCTAAAGTATACATTAAAACATTTGCAATTTTATTAAAATAAAAATTTTGAAAACTTTGTAAATTGCATGAGTAAAATAACTCTGTTACAAGTTTGTTTGGATGTTTGCTTCAAAATAATGTCTGTACATAAATCTGATATTGTCATCAATTCTGAAAAGAAGAAGAATGATAAAAATAGAATAGTACAGAAGCAAAAGCAGTGGGCTAAAGGAAGAAACTAATTGCTATCATTAAAAATACTTACACTTGATATGAGCACACAATTAATTATGGTTGTATCGGAAATATTCATACACTTAAGAAAACACTTGCTTGCTTGCAGGCTTACTTATGCTCACACATAAGGCATCAGTGCGAAAAGTCATTTGAAACCGTCTTTTTCGTTTCAGGTGAAATCTATCATTTCATGTGTCGTCCTAATTGAATGAATGGATATTTTTGGTTGATATTTTTCGATAACTTCATTCCAACTTTTTTGATTTTTATAGTTTTTATTTGCATTTTACTTAATTTATATACATTTTAAGGAGTGGAAGATTTTTATCTATTTTTGTTTAATTAACAGAACTTAACGATGATTTATTGATTTTTATATGTACAAATGTACAATAAACTTGTTTGAAGCATTAACTATAGCAATGAGTTGCTAAATTGAACAATTGTTTAATTGATTTAAATATTTTGACAATGATTGATTTTAAACATAAACATCTTTATTACTCTTGTACGTGTTTTCCTTAAGGGAGTGTTGATATATTTTATATTAAAGTTATTTTATATTAGGGCCTCATTCATAAAAATTACTTTGTACTCGTATTTACATAAAATATTCTAATTTATGTATCCTTGAAGAAGCCACACAAAGAAGTGGTGAAATATTGGTATAAAATAGAGTTTATAAAAAATAACTAATAAACATAATGTATTAATAAGAAAATATAGGACGAAAAATTTTGTGAATTAAATTTATATATATTTTCTAATTTTGTACAGAAATTTTATCACTAAGCCACTTCACAGGTATAAAATATTATTAGTTAAGTATTTACTGCTGTATTCACAAAATTTAATGTGTACTTCGTGTGTGCTTTAAAGTGAAAATTGCATACAAAATTTATTTCAAAGTATTGATCAAGTCTACTTTATTTTTTGTGAATACTGCTGTTAGTCATTTTGTAAAAATAGTTTCATAGGCTTAATTCAGATTGCTAATATATTGTATCAGTTTATTGAAACAACTTCCCTCCAATTCAGTATACTGTCGTAGCTGTTCTCGTATATGTGCTCGCATTTGCAAAACGTACAGTATCGTAGACAATTGTAACGCTACACCAGCAAATAATAAATGGCCGGACTCCGTAATAAACTCACGCAGTATAAACTTTTATTGTAACGCATAAAGATATAATAGAATCATGTTGAAGGCACAGTAATGTGTGGATGTATTATGAAGAACATTCATGTTTCACACACATGTACTGCACTGTATTTCAAAGGAAATAAAACTAACAAACACTTTTTTAATTATAAATATATGTACAAGCAAATGATAGTGACCATGTAACAGGCAATTTAATATAGAAGAAAAGAACCAACAAGTAGACAGCAATCTAGCATTTAAAATTGAATGATATTCTGCTCGTATATTGTTTAAATGATGGTTTGTATCCATATTTTTAAGGAAACATTCAAAGTCTGTACTATTTAAATGAAGCTACACAGCTAATACCAGGTTGGACTGTGACTAAAAAACTAAAGGGAGTGGCTGATTATTGTTTTTGTTACTTCTGTAGTTAAACGTTACTCTCACAGGTGTAGTGTAACCATGTGGCGTTTGTATGATATACTTTAGTACCTTTTAAATAATGTTAGCTTGATATACATAAAGCGGCATGGCCACACATCAAACTGATGCTTCAAACTTGTGTATGTGTTGGTAAAATTCAGTTTGAGAGTGAAAATCTAAATTGTTTTGATATTCTTCGAACTCACATCAAACCATACGTGTGAGTTTTTTTTCACTAACACTATCAAAGAAAAGCAGAGTTGGAAGCATCAGTTTGATGTGTGGCCATGCCGCTTAAGGAAGGAGCGTAATTAAGTTTTTATTGGAAAATAACTTAATATAGAGTTATATACATGTATGTGATAAAACCATAATATTTACTATTGTCTGTCACAAGTTTCCCTGACAGATCATCTTTCTTGAAATCAAGTGATAAAGACTCTTCTTGTTCTTACTCTTACCAGCAACCTGCTGACATTATGCGGCTTTCGAAAACAACTGTTCTGCTCTGCTGTTAAATAATTAAAACCAAGGTATATAAATATTTGATTTTTGAAGTTTACTTTTCTACATCATATTGAATAAGACGTTGCCACATTATAAAAAATAATTTTCTTTATTTGGAAATTTTTAAAAGAAATCTGTAATACATATATATATATATATATATATATATATATATATATATATATATATATATATATATATATATTGTTGTTTGCTTTTATTAACCTTTTCTAATTTTTTTTTTAATTTTCGATTGTTATTCCTGATGATGTCAACAAATTGTTGACGAAATATCGAATAAAATAGAAAAATTATAACGATTTTTACAAAAACGACCTCGAGCTCAATCATTCTAAAATACATATATATATATATATGTATATATATATATATATATATATATATATATATATATATATATATATATATGTGTATATATATATATATATATATATATATATATATATATATATTTATATATGTAAGTTTTTCCATTTGTCTAGCAATTTCGTTAATTAAATTGTATATACTAAACTTCATTCATTGATCTCTAACTTATTTAAATTTCAAGGTGTCCAGTTCAGCAATTTCCAAAATAATGGCCTTTTTTTAGTACCAAGTCACATTTTCATAAAATCACGGACAAACCACCATTATATTATATTATGCCATGGTATTTAACTATTATTTTATCCCCTCTCTTTTCACATATTTCAGTGTATTACCTTATTTTCAATTTAAACACACTGAACGTACAACATAGAAAGAATTTTCCGCTCAAAATCTCATTGTGAATCGTTTTTGCATATTGACGGAAAGAAAAGTTCCCTTTGATATTTTGAACATAAACATTTTGCAATATTTTGTCAAAATAATTTAATAAAAGCTATATAAAATGTAGAGAATATAGAAAACTACGAAAAATCACAGTTTCTATGCATTTCCACAAGAAATAAAAAATGCCATTGTGTTGCTTTGCATTGGACCAAAAACATTGAAACCATTACGTCGATCAATAAGACAATTTAACAAAAAATATGTTTATTCAAGATTCACGACAGGATTTTTATAATAAATTAATTGGCAAACGGACTTTAATTATTGTTAATTATGATCGATGCATTTAAAAATTTTAACAACTCAAAACAAAAGAAAAAAAACGGGTAACTTAAAATAATATGGTAACTTAATTTTTATGGAAATGTCAGAATCCTTAAAATTTTCAGAAAATTATTTCAAATTTAGTAGCTCACAGTGGCAGTATCTTGTTTTATTATACCATGATTAAAACTGATGCTGATTTTCCTTGGAATATTTGTCAAATTGAATTGAATATAAAAATACTTAAAACTCTTAAAAATACTTGAAAAAATATTTTTAGCTTTCGTCTGGACAAATTAACAATTTTTCGCAGTAGCTCAATTCTAACATAACTCAATTTCTAACGTTTTTACTGTTTTCAAATCGCTTGCTTCAATTGTTCAATGGTTCCTGTGTAATACCTGCCTACACATTCTACTATTGAAAAAAATTAATACGAGATTAATTTTGAAAGTGTTAATCCTTTGGGATTTAATTGGTAATTTCAGCAAACACAAACACGTACTTAAAAGCGTATGCATTTTTGTGTGAGTGCAAATGGAAAAACAAACGTAAATAGTTTTAGATCATTGATAGCGATATTTTGTAATAACTCCAATGTAATAACCTGTTTTCGACAATTTGAATTAAAAAGTTGTCGGCAACTTTTTTGTAATGGCATACTAGTATTCAGTAGAGGGAGTCACTTCCTGGTAAAATAATTGAATATATTTTGTTTTGTGTAATACCATGGATGTACTGTGGATTAAGTTAATTTGAAATTTACCCTTATTTACACATATCTTGAGTTATAGCAGTCTTTTAGTAAATACATATATTATTATGTAGTTGTTTCCTGCGGCAAAGTAAATTCATCAGTTTTTTTTTTTAATGTATGTATATTTTTATATGCATAGACTGCGCTACAATTTATGGTGAATCACAGTTGTACACATATTATTTTTGCAACTCCCATAATCGGCTTAGGAATTTTATGAACAACATTTGGAAAGATCTAAATCCATTTTGTTAGTCACAAGTTGCAGAATTACCAAGCCATAAAATATTATTCAGGTAACACAAAATAGTATTCTAATAAATTTCCTTTTCCCATATATTTTGCTCATTAAATAGTAACGATAATAATTTAGAAACAAGTTACTATAACTGCTGATATAATTAATGCCTCGACATATAGTGTGGACATACACCAGAAAGTGTGTAGTTCCATCTATTGACGTTCTCAAATCTTAAACTTTTTTTTTTGTGCCTCCTATTTGTAATATGCTAAAAGGAATTGTATTCTCCAATGAATATATCTTTTGGGCAATAAATTATCCTTCAAGAAATTTCCTATTATTATAAAATTTAGTTTGTTTTTGTTTTTTTCTTTTGGATCAGTTAATACTTCCCCTTTGGGTCGGTTTAGACTGAATTTTTAAAGCGTCGTTCATCGTGCCAGAGGAAAACGATGCGTTTGCCCTTATATCCTTTGTTTGCAAAACGACAAGACATCGACACATGTTGGCTGTGAGTGTATTGTTTTGGTTTTTAGTAGATGGAGTGTTTTCACTCTGAAATTCTGTTTTTAGTCGATGTTAGTGAACTTGGGTAGCTCATGAGCTAATTTTAGGCAAAGATCTTTAACCCATTTCGTCCCAGTGTTCCATTTTTGGAACAGAAAATTCCAAGCATTTAATTTTTTTTCTCTGTTAAGGAAAAATTAAGAACATATCTTTTTTAATGGAAATTTAAAAAAAAAAATTTTTTTAAATTTAAAAAAAAATTTTTAAAACAATTCGGACATCTGATTCGTATTTGCTGGACCCAAATTACAATTTAACTACGAAGTTTTATAAACTTATTCGAAAAAAAAATTATCTCTGGGACAATATGGGTTAAAGGCAATGTACTACATTATCTGATAGAGCGCACGATCAAGTTCACCAAATCATTACATGACTATATTTCGGGCAAACTCCACTTAAATTCCAATGTTTTAATAACTTTTTTTTATAAAAGCTGAAATTCTGTTAACGAAGATATTAGATGTTGATCTCCATCCTCTACGTAAATTTTTTTCAAGTTGATGTTGCATCGCATAAAACAATCAACTCTGTTCCATAGTGAGAACTTTTGAACCAGAGCAATTTCCTATTCAATTTAATTCAACACTTCAAGAAATAATATGTTCAGAAAGAATCATTTGTAAATACATATTTTTATATTGCTACAGGTATTACAACAATTGTTAAATAGTTGCCCAAACAAGCGTAGCCCCTAAATGCCAATGAAAAATAGTTTGATTTAGACACGCGATTATTAAGTAAATGAGTTTCACACAAAAACTATTAAACCTTGGAATTCGATACCATTGGAAACTCTTGCCTGAATTAAAGGGGTTTTCATTAGTATTTAGTGGTTACGCTTTTTAGTCAAATACTTGACAAGTGTAAAAGTACCTTAATTATTATTTTTTTTTTGCTCGAAGATATTGAACTATCTGAAATATTGTACGTTCTATATGTCTAGCAAACAGCACTACATACATACATATATAAGTCATATGGTTGAGCGTATCTAGTATTCGGTGATGCTGAAACTATTTTTTTTTTCGTTCGTTCTATTTTCAATTTCAATACACAATATTTTATTATATTTTACTGATTATTAATACTTTTATTGGTATGGCCAAACCATAAACATAATTAAATATTTATGAAAACAAATGCTGGATTAGTATTTTACTTTAAGCTGTATAATTATTGGTGTAATTAAAAAACTATATGTTAAATATATCCTCATATAATAGTGCATGTGTGTGTGCCTGTGTGTGTGTATATGAGTGTGTGCGAATATTAAGCTGTATTTATTTTTTAATTAACATATAAACTATACTAATATATTATTATGACTTTTGGTAGACTTTTTATGGTCTTATTATATTTTTGTATGGCTAATAAGGGATTACAAAAAGTTTATATAAAACTCAAATTATTAAAATGCCTAGGATACGATGATAGTGTGGCAACTATTTGCTGGGGATTATGATAATTATTAAATTGTTGAAATTTTAATGGCACTCGGGGGATGACGCCTACATATGCAGTTCATTGCGCCGGAACTAGAAAGGAGGGGATAGTATTGAGAGTACAGATTAAAGAAGATGAGAAGATAGGGAATTTCTGTTTTCTGCTACTTTAACATTTTACTTCGCCCGCAAATTTTTTGCTACATGGCAGATGAAGGAGCATGCTGTGCCTCTGTTTTTTTTCGTGCACGACAATTTCAATCGCTGGCAGTTATGTTAATGACCAGAAGTGCTATGCCTTCATCACTGAAACAGGCTGACAACAACTAACACAACCATTCACTAATGCTGATCAGAAGAATTCAGCACAATATTGATGACTGAACGCGGTGTCGAACACAGAACCCTCCGCCTCATACTCTCGTGTTAGGTTAGGTTAGATTAGGTTGAAGAGAGGGGTATTACACCTAGGCCTCATGGGCCTGTTGTGCGCTCTATAATAAGGAGTCCCCATTCTACTGTAGGGTGCCTCCACCGATACCATGGAAACCTTAAAATTCGATTACGTCAAGAACCCAGTTTCTTCGATGTATCTCCTTAAGTTCCTCCAAATTGAGCCCCCCAAGAAATTCCATACCCCGTATAATCTCCTCTCGTGTTAACTACTTCAGAAATTTTCACATTTTATGTCAGCATCGGCATAAATACGTATCCGTGCTTGCCTTGTTCTCATATTAGTTTCATTTAGAATAAATTTTCATTAAAAAATTACCGAATTTCAATTTATTCTTCATTTTTCGATATTATTTTATTTTAATAAGAATTTTTTATTATTATTTTGCAACAAGTATGTTCAAAAAAGAGGAGATGAACTATATTTTTCAATCTTTGCTGTAAAAATCAAAGAAAAATGTTTTGTCTTATTGAAATTAAAAAAAAAATAAAAATTTATAATTTTTATTATTGATGTAAAAAAATACTACTTTAAGTTTCCCAAACTTGAGAAGATTGTAATATATTTTACAAAAATAAATCGGTCTTATTTTCAGCATTAATTAATTTTAATAATAATTTGGTCTGTTTTTAAAATACATATCTATTGAAAAAGTATAGAAATCTGTAAAAATGTTCCCCATATTCATAAAATTGAAAATAAGTTTAAAATATATTTCACTCAAAATTTTTCAAAGAAAATGTTCTTAAAACAGATTTCAAATACATTTAATTTTTTTATGAATATGGAGGCTTTTATAAGAGTGTATTTATATATATTAAAATCTAATGAAACAATGCATAAGCAATTTATTAATTAGCACTGAGGAAAGCCTACGTTATAAATCAGAGCCTTCGCCTATAAGTAAATATTTCTAAATTATATATTTTATTTTGATATGATATTATCCCTGCATATAAAATTGATGCTCTTCTATGCACCAAATGGTGGTCCATCTGCAATTTTAATTATTTAAGAGAGAATTAATTTTATTATAACTCAGATACTCATAACATTCATTTAATACCCTTAATGATAAATTATATGCACGGCCCATAAAATTACTTCATACACAGGCTTACTACAAATGGATTCTCATGGTATTAGTTGTTGCACAGTGTTATAATATCTGAAGAATATGCAAATAATTATGTGGTATAAAAGTGAATTATGGTGGTGTTTTATGTCCTTGTGCAACAGCAGCGTCTTCAGCCACAAACTTAATTACTGGCCTAGTAAATTATTTTAGTTAATCTCTTATTAAATTATATATTTTGAAAAGAAGATGTTTCTTTTATTTTTCGTTATTGTACGAGCTGTTTTTGTATCCCGCCCAGATACCTAATAGAATTTTTCTGTGTTTCTTCATGTCCAGCTGAGAGTTTGTTAATAATTTGCTTAGTACATGCATATATACTCATGGAAATTAATTCTTATATTCAGACACACAAACGAGTATGTAAGGGTATTTTGGAGTAGTTTTTCCCATTACGACTGTCTTTTATAATAACATATAGCCACAAATATTTGTGAATTCTTACAAATTCATATATCATTACAATAACAATTATGTTGTGAACAAAAAACATTCTTAGTCATAAAACTGTTGCTTTTATCATTCTCTGGTAATCGTAGAAAAGTATTTATACAAATGTCTACAAATAAAAGAAGATGACATGATATGGACAAATCATACAAATTTCTAATTCCCATTTGGAAGGAATTTCTGCCAAAGAATATTATCACTATTCCCAAACGGTTTAACAGACATGTCCAATATTTACACAGTAAATCACAAGCTAATATTCAAACGTTTCTCCTATACATATGAAATGAAAATATAATTCGTATAAAGTAAAATTATTAAAGGAATATTTAAAGAACTAATATTGAACAGCTAAAAAATTAGTAACAAACGCGTATTTACCCAAGATGACTGAGATAGCGCATTCTAGGCGCCAGTCGTGGCGGCCACATGACAGAAATCATATTTAAACATTAATTTCATAAAATGTTATATCCAATAAAGCCGCCTTCATTGATATTAAAATATATTTCTTTGTCTAATTATGATTTAAACTTCTGTATATGTACGTATATTAAAAAAGTTTGTTCTTCTTAGAAATTTTTTGAACAATCGGTGTACACCTCGCATGTACTTATATGTACGAGTGTAGAAATACTTTAATAACTAAAAATATTTATTTCTTAATTCTTTCGAAAACATTGTTATTCAAATTTGCAATTCAGTAAAATTTTTGTTTATATAATTTCAGTCGACTCCGCTTTACTGGAAATAACCAAAACCCAAATTTTATTCAATTATCCGATTTTTTCTCTAAAACGTTGTTAAACGTTTGTTACAGTTAAGCGTACTGCTTAAAATCAGTAAAACAATATTTTTTATATCAAATGTCTAGCCATTTGCATTGACAATATAATTGAAAAATACCATAAAGTACGTAAGAGCGAAAAGGACAAATACATTTTGCCATTTCATTTTTTAACAGCCTTAAGCTATGCAATCGATTCGATGTCATTGATTATTTTTTCAATAAAACGAGGTAAGTTTCATACAAAAAGTAGTTGTGGGCTTACTTTTGGTTTTCAGTAATACGATATTTTTACTAAAGCGATGTTTCGCTAAAGCGAAGTAAATACGACCAGCTGTGTTTAAAATCAGTGCGGGTATTTGTATCGCTTTCAGTAATCCAATATTTTTCAGTAAAGCGTGTTGCGCTAAAGCGGATTCGACTGTAATAGATTACGAATTTCAAAATTATACCAGAATAGTAACAAAGACATTCAGTCGTTGTACTGGAACAGACTACAGTCCAAGTTATAAATGAAACCCACTATCCCCACTCTGATAGGCTACTGATGCTAGTCGAGGCCTTTGAAATGCAATAAAATATTGTGCAGATACTACCAATGATAGTCGATTGTGGGACTAAGTATACAGTTTTTTATAACTTTAACGTAGTCCAAATTAGTACAACAGGAGATTCATTCCTTAAAAAATTTTATAATAAAAACCTCTATTGCTTATGATATTTGTATTCATAAGAAATTAATCTGTTTTTGAAAAGTCCTTTAAAGAAATTTTGTACACTTCAAACTTAAATTATTTGGTTATCAATACCGCAGACATGTTTCAAGTTATCAGTTATCTGTCCTTACTGTATGTTTTCAGATTTCGGGTTAACACATTATTGTTAATTAATTTTAAGGCAACTTTTCACTGTCACCTGGTGTATATTTAATATGTATATATACATAGTATAAGGTAACTCTCTATGTGCTTATAAATACTTTCTAAAATTAAAAAAATTGTATGCATGTAGAAACATGCTGTATGTAGTATGTGTGAACCAAGTAATTGGATTATATGCCATATTTTAACATGTTTGTTTAACACAGTCACGTTAATCTTCTGGGATTAGATTTTTTTTTCACAAACTTTCATATAAATAGAAGTAAGTAAATACATTGTTCGGCGTTTGAAGAAGGAAATAATTTTGTATTTTTTTTGTATACTCTATAAATTGGACAATTTTGTAAAAAGAGCTTTTGATATTGGGCTACTTAAGCTTCGTAAGTAAGCTTACGATAGTCTTAAGGTTTTGAAGAATTAAAAGCTGAGACGATTGCATTTGTTTAACTGTTATGTATGAGATAAAATAAACACTTATTTTTATTTGTATCAAAAATACTTTATAAAGTGTCGGTGCACAGATGCCGAGTGGTGACTGAGACCATATGTGACTGACTGTACACGACATATGCCTTCACATAAGAAGTATCAAAGTATTTAATCCCGGAATAATTCCTCAGAAGAACTTTAAATAGATATCTGAGGTGTTGAAATTAAGTATTGTGAGTGGGGCGGCAAACTCTCGAAAGGGAGTAGGTTTGGTTGCACTCAAAAAAAATTGCCAACGAAGCTTGATAACGACTGATTCAGAGCTGATTTGCGACTGAATAAACTATTATATTGCGCAACAAATTACACTAAATAATGTATTGAAACGTTGCAATAAAACGTTGTAAAGAGACAGAACTATTTTTTAGAAGTGAATACAAAATTATCGAAAATATGTATATGATTTTTTTTTTTTGAATTTAAAATGCTATGTGTCATAGTGAATATAATTCACACTGTAGAATTATATCCCCCAACATAAAAATGATGGAAATTTTGTTTGATTTATTGCGAGCAAGCAGTCCTTTCCCTTCGATCTTCAAGCAAATAATATCTTAATTAAATTAAATATGGCTTGAGTCCAGAGCGGTTTCATCAGGGTAAATATTCTTAGACGGAGGCGTCATATAGCAGTTGAATTAAAGCCAATCAGAAAAACAGTTAACAAAACGGATAGATTAGATTTGATAGTTAATAGACATGCATTAAATCCGTTCAAAAATTTTTGCATTAAGTAAAGAATTTTTGGTGGCGTTTTAGTTTTATTTTTGTGAAAGAGAATATTTGTTTATCATTATCTTTACCTATAGTTTGTTAAAATTTTATTTTTCCTCTTTAGACTTCTCAGTTCATTGCCTTTTGATCATCTAAAGCCATCACAATTAAGAAGATATTTCTTAACCAGTAAAAAGGCATTAATATTCAAAATTAATTTCTTAATTAAAGCAATTTAATTTTATTATGTTCATAGTAGTTACAAGTTCTCCTATATTTTTAGTAATATAAACACTTAAGGATTCTACCTTCCTGATGTATAGGATTTTATTTGTTAATAGAATTGGAAGAAAGTCTTTTGCAAAAAACTTTATCGAATTAATTTGATAAAATTTTATTCTTAATATGCCAGTTTTGTGTCGATGGGAAATTGACTGTGTTCAAGCTGTAATAAGGAATGTCTCCTTAAGCGTACTTTAAGGGTTTTACAACAGCAACCGTTCCAAAGCTATTATTTCTCACCTCAAAAGCTAATAATGCTTTTCTTTATTCATTATAACAATAGAAAAATGACCTTAATCTTATGATGTGCAGTATACATTTATTCACCTACATAGAAATACACAATCTTACTGGTATGGAAAATTACAGAGTTTTTTATTCCATTAACTCACTTTATTCTCCCATAAAAACAATGTGTAATTGTGTAAAAGTAGACAAGTACATTTTTCATAAAGGATTCATTCATAGGTTCGTTCCGTTTTTTTTTCACGTTATTACGAGTATATCCAGTTCTATTTGTGCCGTTTTTAGTCGTTGATTCTCATTCATTACCCCCACCAGTAGTACACTTAGGTGGTAGTATGTGTGCACGTCGGCTTACATAAGAACTTTTATACTTTTGGTTTAGACATTTCATACGTGTTGAAATAATTAAGTTGTTAATATGCAAAATATAATAAAATACAACAGAAGTTTTTTTTTTTAATTAGATGTTAACAATAAGAATGTGCTCATTAAGAACAACAAGTCTAATTTAATTTTATCAATTATTAGCAACTTCTAATTATATTATGGCTAAAGAAGTTGAATTTGTTTCCGTAAAGAAATTTAAATGTTTAGTTGGAATTTGTTTCACTTAAACATGTTTATTATTCTTGGAACCTAATGAGCTGAACATCTGTCTCTTTCTTTTTGGCCATATAACTCCTAATCTAATCACTCAATTTGCCCTGCTAAATAGAACAGCTGTTTTCGAAACCCTCTACACTTTCATCACCTGTACTCATATGGATTTTTGCTTAGGTGCCTTCGCTGCATGTTTATAAAAATTTTATTAGGCAAAACTATACAACTGAGTTTAATATAAAAATATTTTGATACAAAATAATTATATTAAATAGTTTTTAATTTATGTAAATTTTTCCATCTAGGCTTTTATAACGTGATTTAATTAAACCTGTATACTGCAATACTGCTTAAAACATGCAATTTTCTTTTTATTAAATTGTTGTCGAAATTAAAAGATTTTCGACAAAATTAATACGACATCAGTGATGTGTACATACAATATCAATTTATAGTAGTCAGCACAAATATGTAACATTTATTGAATTCCAATGTATTTATTAATTTTATATGTCCATAAATTTGCGGAAAACATTTTATTTTTTTTTATTCCTCTCAATGAACGTGTATATTATTGCTTTTCAAAATTTGCAATAAAACTAACAATACTCATACACAAAAATGAATATATTTTAAAAAGTGTAAAGGACATTCACTATGGAAGTTGTAGTAGCAAAAAACGTCATGGAAATATTTAGATGACATCAGCCATGTTTGCCCAAAGGAGGTATTTATATCTACAACTACTATTACGTAGATACATATAATACTGTGTTGACATGTGCCAATCATTTGCAGACATCTTTTGTCTTATTTTTTTTTTTATATTCATTGAAAAATGCTCTGTCGTTAAAATAACTCTTCACATATAAAAATATTTTGCTTTATATTGTTGTTTGGCTTTAAAATAATGTGACCTAATTTTTTACATACATAACAAGATTTTTGTTTGGCTCCTTGTAAATAATTTAATAATTAAAAATTAATTTATATCCGACCGCAGATGTAAATTGTAAGCAGGTGACAGGATTTATATGAGAGTTGAAAAGAAGACAATAGACAATAGACGAATATTCATTTTAGAAATCTAAATTTTCATTAGTTTTAACCAATTTAAAGAAGAGCATTAGATTTTTATAATGTATATCATCTGTGTTTATTCAAGGATAAGAAAATTCTTCAAGGATAAGAAAATTAAAATTTCCTTATCAATAAAATAGGATTGAGACTTCGCCAATATTTGAGGATGACCCTTAAGAATCTTCAAATACTTACCAAAATTTAAAATACTCCTTTTACATGCACTCGCCCCATTTCCACTGTAAGCAGCGACTGACACTATCATGTACTAAAATCAGAGTAACAGCACCCACCTTCGTCGGCCCTGTAGCAAAAATTAGCGGGCGAAGTAAAAAAGGTTGAAATAGCTACAAAAACAACTGTCTATCTTCTCATCTTTCCTAATCTGTCCCCTCAATACTATCCCCTCGTTTTCAGTTCTGGCGCAATGCATTGCATATATAGGGGTCATCCCCTGAGTGCTGGTCCTACTCCTAAAAAAAATGGATATTTCTGGAACTGTTCAGAAATTAAACGTTTAAAACGTGAAATTAAATCCCAAGAATAGTCCCACCAATTCCGCAATTTTTTGTTAACATCTTCAAAAATTGGACACTTTTGTAGTACTTTTTTGAGCTATTGACAATCTGCTACAGATTGCTGCTATATTTTAGGCCAAGTGTGCCCAAAAGTTCCTTATGGAAGAGTAAACACCAATACATTGAAAGAAAACCTAATTTTTATTCAATATTTCTTGTTGTAAAAACAAATCCATACAAAACGAAATCATACGCTAAACAAAAACAAACTATTCACTGATGATCGCTGTCGTCAATGTTTACCAGCAAACCTTACGAAAGTGTTGTTGCTTTCCATTTTCTTTTATAGAATGAAGAACAACAAAAAAATTTCAGACAAAGTTATTTGTGTATTTCGTATTGCTAGTGCTGCGTGCTGTATATGAGTATTAAAACACACAGCCTATAGCTAAGCGCTTTTACAAAAACGATTGAGCATCAAGCGCATAGGGCCTGGGCACTCTTGTTTTAGGCCATAGAAACTATTCAGAGGCTGTCGCCATTTTAAATCGTAATAAAACAAGGAAATATATTTTTAATATCAATGAAACGGGCTTTATTGGAAAGAAAATTTTATAAAATTAATGTCTAAATATGATTTCTGTCATGTGGCCGCCACAGCTGGCGCGTAGAAGGTGCCATTTTCAACAACTAAAAAAAACGTCCATAAAGTGGAAGGATATAACCCCAGTTGCTGAGAACGGCAACGAATTGATTGATTAGGATCATATTCAATGCTTTCGTGTACATCGGCTACAGCTTCTTCAGTGCGCACAGTTCGGCGTCTCACGGGATGCAAATTATCAGTAACAATAATTGTGGTCCGAAAACGATGTACTGTTCTTCGAATTAAAATGAAAGAAGTGACGAATAGAACAATTATTTTGATTAAAAATTTCCACAATTTGCACGCGTTGCTCTAGTGTTGTAACACTCTAAGAACACGACTTACATAAAAGTCGACGACTTCTCTAAGTAAAATTATAGAGACAACATTAAAAACAAAACTGCATAGAAAAGATTTAAGTGAGTGTTAAATAAACCACGATCAATCAATTAAATTAAAATCAAAAGTTTTGTAATGTGCGGAAAAAGTGTTCCCTATTTTGCTCTAGATCAATTCTGAACATGGCTTGTGACCGAATCCGCTCTGTTCACTAGTCCCATTTCGAATAGGACAACGGATAATCGTTACCAATTTAAACAAGCGGCGGCAGAGAAAAATACATCAATCGTTTGTAAATATTTAAAACTAAGACTCTGAAACATTGAAATGGATACAGAAAGCGAGTTCAATATATCTGTTATATTTCCTCCGGGGTTACAATAAATAATTTGGTGAAATTCTATACTATGTTGCAGTACAGACCAGGGTAGAGGGTTAATCAGTTTTCCTGCACACATAAAACGTATGTTTTACCCAAATTGTAGGCAAAATATCACTATCATTACCAGTAACAGATGATGCCTTCCTAATAAAAATGTCTACTAAATTGTGTTAAGCTTTATAGGCTAATTGCTCGAATTTTTTTGTTTTTTAAATTCAGAAAGACATGATAATTATTCCAAGGCACAAAGGAAAGTGAACATCAGTTTTTAGTTATTCAACTTACACAGCAGAGCAGAACAGCTGTTTTTGAAACCCGCAACGCTTTCATCATCTGTGGTCATGTGTATTATACTTGTCACCACTTATTAGGTGGCTTAGTTGAATATAATAACATTTTTTATTTAAAAAAATGTTATCTGGAAATTGCATACGAGAACTGTATCAGCCTGATGTTAACACATTTCTTATTTGTCCACTGTTGACAGTTAAGTTTACTACAGACGTCAACATTATTTAGTTGAGAGTCCTTGTAGTGCCATAGTAGTTTTAAAACTGCTCGGAGATTATGATTACGAATTTACACATGATTTGGCATCTTCAATAAGTCATATTACTGCGGTAGTCAGATCTATAATACAGTTTATATATGCGGCCTCAAATACCCAATTGAAGGTTTAGTTGTTCTAGACATATTAATCATGTTTACGTGCCACTGTGCAATTCGTTACGTGTGCATATTTACAGCCTTTAACTTTTCAAAACTACAAAGCCCGAAATGTTATCAACGTAGCTTTTAATAATTTTTTTTTTTTAATTTCAATCAAATGGCTTAGAGTCAATTCCATATCTGCTGGTACAGATATGCTGCAAGCGTAGGTGACCCTTGGCCATTTCAAGCTTTCACAATAATTTTCTCATAGCACTTACTTTTGATTCTCTAATGTAGATCCCATACAAATTAAAAACATTCCATTGCATTTATTTTTTACATTAAATATATATTTAGGTGTAGTTTTTCATTTGTTTTAAAGGGACAGGGGAGAGGAAAAAGGAGAGGAGTACTTTTACTGAATTTAAATTTAATATTTTTGTTTTGCTTTTAAATTTATACTTGTATCTGACTGCAGAAATTACATTACAATTCATTTTCATTTAAATATTTATATGCTTGTGGATTTTATTATGTAAAGATTTCAATTTATTTTACGTCCATCTCAAGTTTATTATTGGTTTTTATTTTGTTATTTATTTGTATCATTTTCCATTTTTCTATGATGCCATTCTAATGTTTAATATAAATTAAATGATTTTATTTTATAAGTGACTTCTGGGCATTCTGTGTTGGTTTTCCTTATACTATTTTCATCTCTGATTTTTTTTCATAATTTCATTACTGTTGCAAAATAAGGAAACATTTTATTTTCTTAAACTTTTAAGAATTTAGTTATTATTGATATCGAAAATGTTTGGTTTTTGTTTTTGTAACATCTACTGTTTGAAAAATATATCTATAAGTATAATTTGTTTGTATATATGATTTAATTCTCTTTTTGTTCATTTTATTGTTTTGCATTTTATATTTTTTACACTTGCTATTACAATTTATAAGAATCTTAAAGCTAAATATGTCTAGTAAAACTATTCCTAAATGTATATTATTTATATCTATAAAAAACATTTAGTTTTATTAAAATATATCAATATCAGAAAAAAAAAAACATAAATATTTCCATTTTTAGTTTTTTATAAAATAAATCTGAAAGTTGCTATTTTTTTATTTTTATTAAAGTCAGTATAATTCAAGTGTGTATAAGTGTCAAATCTATTTTTTGTTTTAATATTACAAGCTTTTTATTTCTTCTAATTTCATAGTTTTTTTTCTGCGTACAATCACTGTTACAAAATGTAAATGCTTTATGAAATAAAATGCTGCTACCTTTTTATTTCAGTTTGCTTCCGTAATACTCAAAAATTAGTTTCTCAAAACATTTAAGTATTATTTTTTAAAGTTGCTTTTAATACTCTAATTAATTTTATGTAATAAAAGAAATTATATAGTTTCAAATAAGCTGGGTATTCTAATAATAATATTTATGACATAAATATGATCATGAAAAAATATCACTTTGTTGTCAAAAGCTTTCAATCGAATGCGTAGAGTTATTTAAAAAAATGTAAATATAAAATGTGGAGTGAAATAAATATAATAGAGCATCATCTTGAAAAGTTTCTAGATTAATACCATATTCGGAATTTTCTTAACAGATTTTTTCTTAAAATGGTTCTTTTCTTAAAATGGTTCTGCAAATTTATGCAATTTTGAATGGTGGTAGCACCTTAACAATATGTAGTTGCAGCATGTTGTATATTTTTTATTTCTGCAAATTTTGAAGTTCGATTATCCATTATCAGAAATTTTTTTGGACTTTGATGGGAAAAGTTAAGGGAATTGCGTTTTTAAAGTCACAAACAGAAGCGTAATTTAGTTTTCTGAATGCTCATACAAGATTAGAGATTAGCAAATATATCATGGAAATATAGGCGAACCAACTCGGAGGTCCACTCTAGGACTTTGTTATAGATGTTCCCGATTAATTCAGGGATATCACAATATTTTGCTTCTTCTATTTTCATATCCATCAACGACCATTTACGACAAACTTTTTATCCAAACTATTCTTTTGCGGTTAATTAGCAGCATTAACCATTCATTCTAATTCACCTACTGGCAAAGCTTTTCGGATATATACATATTTTAGTAGTAGGACCAGCGCTCAGTGGATACCACCTACATAAGCAATGCATTGCGTCGGAACTATAAAGGAGGGGTAATATTGAGGGGATAGATGAGAAGATAGAGTATTTTTTGTAGCCTTTTTACTTCGCCGGCTAATTTCTTGCTACAAGGCCGACGAAGGAGAGTGCTGCTCCTCTGCTCTTCAGTACATAATTGTCCAAAAGGCATAGAATATAAGAGACGTTTAACAGCGACTTCATAAATGAATTAACTTACGTACGCTAGTAAGACCCAGTGCTGAATGCTCACATATAGGCGTTTTCCCGAATAAAAGATAATTCGTACTCCGAGGCAAAAGTTAACTTGCCCTGTTAAGCTCCCCCCGGGGGCACGATAGACAATTTGGTGATTCTCACACCTTCTTGTAGTGCAGACCGGGGGAGAGGGTAACATCCAGATCAGGACTTGACTGGTTACCCATGAAGCTTTTGTATTACTGGCCAATATCTGAAATAACAGAGCACATGCGTATGCATAAAAAATGAAAGGAAGTCGGTACGGCTACAATAATCTGGATAAGGTTTATTCGATTTTGACTTTACTAATAACTCTTAAAACTTTATTACTTAATATCAGAAATGACAGAACAACGAGGGCGCATGCAAGGATAATAATAGAAAGCAGGCTTTCCTCCACTAGTTTAGTAAAAAGGTATACTGACATCTAAAGTTCGCAACAGAGCCAAAGCCGATACAGAATTAGAAACTGTTATTGGTTTGCTTTGAAGGCATGACCAGAAACCTAAACCGGAACCACAGAACACGGTACACCCCACAGATGAAATGCATTTCAGACGATAAAGTGATTAGTTCGCCACAAACCATGACGCCACAGGTCTGGGCGTATGCGGTGGCGACATCGTCCATTATGATGGTGTTTGTGATTATGCACGCTCACGTTTGGGGTATCGCCGTGCGCACTGTGTTGCTTCTACGCTAATGTTAGATGCTTTTATGGCCAGATATGTGTGAGGTCCCGTTCGGGAATTCACGTGGTAGATGTTGTTTTTTTTTTACCAAAATTCGGAATGTCGGGCACGGAGCGAGACGGAGCTAGTGGCTATCTGAACTTCAGTTTAACCACAAATGGCAAATCCTATTTGCCATAACGAAATAAAAGGCGCTATGGTGGCTCTGGGAAGACCATTATAGGGCCCTTTTGCGTTAGTAGATATTTTTAGAGCAGTTTATTCATCTGCTTTTGGCGGGATGGTGAGATCCATTGAAGAAGTAAGGCCCAAATACCTCAGCAAGACGTTTGTCAATAAGTTGTGCCATGCATGAGAAATTGCCACATATGCGCAGCTCGATATCCGCCTAGATGTGGCCTCTGGGGCAAGCAGGGGTAGCGATGAGCATGCAACTTATCACGTCGGTTTATGTCGCAATGGCAGGTACCGGCGATAATCTTAGAAACAATTCCGGTATTAAGTATTAGAGAAACTTTGCATTATGATATGTAGAAATTTTTCATGATAGAAAGATGTTTTCTAAAGCAAAAATACAAGCAAATTTCACACTTGGTAAATTTTTGTTATTACAATACAACGCTATTACCTATTTCTAATTCACCAGGCTGATTTAAAACCCTAATAAAAAAAATAAAGAAAATATAATAAAAAAAAATTTAATTATAAATGCATTTAGTTCGGACAACGATCAACTCAAAATACTTGACTGTGTGTTCTGTTCTACGATTTTCTTATAAAATAGAAAATTGTGTGAAAAATCCTATTATAACATGATGATTTCACAAAATGTTCCTTACAGACTAGTTTATCATATTCAATTATTATAATGGCATTTTATCTTTCCCCTTATTAGTTTTTTTTTATATTATTTATAAAGTTGTTGTTTATTTTTTGTTGACTATTTTCAACGTTTTTCATATATTTTCACTGTCAGTCTTAATCTAAAATTATTTTCTTTCTTTATATTTATGTAAATTTGTTTAACACAAATTTTAATGTATGCGAATTTTATCAATCAATTTTTCTTTTTGCTATATTTTTTCTTTGTTGTTTCGTTTTCTTTATAAAGAAAATATTTTGTTATATTTAAATTCGGTGTTTTTTATTTATTTATTTAATTTTTTCAATAGTAAACTAGAATTTCAGTGTTTTTCTGTTCTGCTATATCAAAAACTAGAGAAAAATAGAATTTTTTTTTATTTAAAAATTGTTTTTAATTGTCAAATTTTTATTATTTTTTGTTGTTGTTTGTCATTAATTAATTACAAAGCTCTCTGAAATACTCTCGTAAACGTTTAATTACAAAATAAATAGTTTTTTGTTTAGTTTTCTAATTAAAAGAAAAATCGTTTTATATCAAACCCCATTTATATTAGTTTATGTACAAAACATTTTAAGTTTTTTATAAGACTTTTAATATATACATGTTTTTTTTTGTTACATATTTATTTTGATTTAATTTATACTTAAGTATTTAACACTAACCCTACGAGTTTTTAACTTCATTACAAGCATTCTCATTTTATACAAGCACTTTTTTATTATTTTCTTTTTATTTTTCTTATAAATTTTTTGCATAAAATTAATTTGTATTGAATCTGCATTGACATAAATGTTATTAAGATCAATTAAACTATTGTTGTTTTAAAAGAAGTGTTCTTTTTATAGAGGACTATATGTATGTACATGTATATAATGAAACACCAGTATATCGGAGGTTTAATTTTGTTTATAGAGCTTCTTTTTTTTGTAGTTACTCGTATTTAAATAAAAATACATTCTTTAGGATAGTAAATACAAATATTTAAAAAAAAATCGGTTAAATTGTAAATGCATAGACATTTGTTGGGCTTTTTGAGGACATTTGCTATGAAAGCATCTTGTTACAGAACCCGAGCATATATTTTATTCTATAAATATGTGATTCCAACAACAACAAAAAATTTTTTATGCTTAAAAACTGTTTATATGACAAAGTCTGTGTAGAAATCTGTCAAATAGGCAGGCTATAAGAAAAATAGATTTTGTTATGAATTAGGCCTTTTGTATGTGTGTGAAGAAATATTGCTGCTTCCTTCCCAATGATAAATAAATATTAAATATTATTATTTCACTAGTTTTAGTTTAGTGCCATGTTAAATGTAGATACTGTTTCTTACCAACTCATCGAAACCGTGCTGTCTGCAAACCAGACATGGGATGATGGAAAAATTAATATATTTTTTAAAATTATAGGCTTAAATTAAAAAAAATTTTACTTCGATTTAGAAGAATTTATATCGTTAAAAAAAACATATAATTTTTTTACTAAAATGTATGGTATTCGCCATTCATTTGAATGGGGAATATTTGTGTTCTTCGTTTGGAGCTTATTGTAAAAGTCCTTGCTATTGGGAAAATTATTTCGTTTTAAAATTATTATTTCATTTCGATTATTATGAATTGATTTTAGTAAAATTTTAAAAATTTTAAATGCTTGTGAAGGGCGTTATATAACATCATATTAATATATTTGCAGAGTTCTTTATATCCCAAATACATCACATACTAGACACTATGGCCTTCAGAACTTCTAATCAAGAAGTTGAAAGGGGTCCTTTAAATTTCATGTGGAAATATTTTCTCCATTTCACTACTTCCTTCGGGACCGTTCTCCATTCTGTGGTGCGCCACATAGAGAAATCTCTTAAACACAACCATTTCATTAGGATAGCCGTTCAATTATGTAAATCACAACTCAATTATTGAAGAAATAAAATCAGCAGGATTGCTAATGTCAACTGCCGGTTTGTTAAAAATCGGTTCCGGTTGGTGATGTCACTTAACACATGGCTTTGGCAAGTGCTATGCTTTCGTCATTGAGTTAGAGATGGAGCGGCAAATATTTACACATCTGCACCATTACTGATCAGAAAAATCCCACCCCTTATTCGTGGCTGCTGAAAAATTTTCCCGTAACTTGAAACCTTATCTTTGGCTAGATCCTTTTAAACTGCCTTCATTTCGTAAACTCTATGCGAACTATTTTTCTAAGCAACTAGAATAGTGAAATAAGTAAGCAGGCTTTTGAAATTAGATTTCAAACATAATATGCTACATAAGAGTATTTTATCGAAATTCACATTCACATTTTTTGTTATTGTTTTTTTTTAATATTATTTTTTTTTTTGCATAAAAATTTAAATATTCAAAAAAAAGGACACACAATTTTCCACAAATATTTAAGTTTTGCTTGCAGATTAAAGCCACAAAGCCATTGACACATGACCTGCTCATTAGTGTTGTGTAGGAATTTATTTGTTGTCAGTCTTTGGCCAACTTTGGTTTGTAGACTTCTTTTTTTTTTCTTTCTTGTGTTCTATTCTGGTTTAATACAAATTTCTACTACTTTTGCATTCTAAGAGATCTTGTTTAGTATTGCATTCTTTTGTTTTCCTTTTTAAGTTTTATATCATTTTTAATTTCTGTATGAATGTTGAAACTATCTTTAATTTATCTCACTTTTGATGCAGAGAGCAACTAGATATACAATATAAATACGTATATACACATGTACATATTTACAAAGTGTTTGACCTAAAAAGAATTTATACGAGGAAAAATGAAGTGATGTGTATTTTTGAAATGTCTGTATGGTCATGTAGTTGTCTTCGTGTGTATGCATGCATTTGTGTAGAACATTATCCGGCAACTAGGATAAGTAAATGTTGTTTTAAATGTGTTTTTATATGCCGGGGTCTTACTGGAAATACTAAAGCAAACTCAAATACTAGTGAAATAATAAAACATTAAACAAGAAAAATATTTTTAAATTGAAAATATATGGAAGGGAAAGGACAAAAAACACTAGTTCTTCTCCCACTTATAAAACTAATTTATTTATAAAGTATTGTAATTGTAATTTTCTTTTTCTTTCAAATGTGAATGCATATTTTTAAAGCTTTAATAGAAGATAGAAAATAGCTCATATATATAATGCTTTCTACCAGCTGCTATTAGTTTTTGACTAATTGCACTCGTGCCATGTTTTTAATCTGAGACCAAATATTTTCAAGAAATTTTACATTATTGCTGATTTCACAACATCGAATGAATTATTATTTTCGTAGAATTATATTAGAAACAGAAACAAAATTGTATAAACTGGTTTTTTTTTTTTTTGGAACGAAGTTCCTTATGGGACGATGCGGAGGGGTACCCTAACCGGGAAAAAACGACCGTAACGTAAGATTTTTTGTTTCTAAATCAATGTTTAAGACGTATGAGTAATATGATTTCATACAAACAAGTATTAATCATACGCAGCCGTGCCGTGACAGAATTCAATTTCGTTTGGTAACAAAATTTATTCTCTATTTTTGTTGGTCGGCGAAAAAAAAAAATAAATCATAATAATAAATGTATACCCGAATAATTATTTTCTTTATACGAATAGCACTTAAAATTAATATTTTTATAATAAAGAACTTCGTTCCTATTCGGTGTCCCACACACCACACATCTTTTTTTTAAATTTATTTATAAGAAAGAAGTCTTTCGACATTATGAAATTGGCAGTTAATTTTTGTTTAGCTTTTTTGATATTAAGCTTCTAGAAGTTTAATGTAATTTCTGTGGTTTTTCTAAGAGAATTTCAATATCTGCATTAAACCCAGTTGAGTGCGTATAGGGACCAGCTAAAAACTCCGAATTCTTCTTTCAAATATTAAATTGGAAAGAAGAGTACAATTAATTTAAAATTAATTTATTTATAAAGAAGTTCATGCATACTTAATGACAACTTATAATGTCTATGATGATAAATTTTTTACACCTTAAATACATTTCAAATTGGTGTCTTTTTTAAAACACAGATGTATATTTTTATATGAATCTAAGGCATAACTCAAATTTGGAATTATTCCAGTTTACTAAAATGCATAATTTAGTTTTCAGAATTCAAACCATCTAAAGTACACGAAGAGTAAATATTACTTCAGATTACGAAGAAAGAAAAACGTTTTCATTCGTAAGCAAATTTAATTTGAAAGAATCTTACTTTTCATATTGTACAAAATCATTATTTTTTATTTGAAAATATTATAGGAAAAACAACAGATGAATACGATGTAAATTTATCACGCCAATTAAAAAAAATTATAATTCTAAAAGAAGAAAAAAATGTAATTCGCGATGAAAAGAAAATACGGGTTCCTTTCTACTTTTTACTATCGATGTACTCCATACATCGTAAAATTTTTTTCAGTAGCACACAAAGAAAACATAAAAATTAAGACTTTTTTTCTTTAAATAAGTAAATGAATTTGGCCAATTTTTATTTTAAATCTAAAAAAAAAATATTTTTAATGTTATCCTTAAATAATAATGCGTAAAATGGAACCAAGAAGCACACATATAGGATTGCTTGAAATAAGTGTGATGTATAATTGAAAGATATAGAGACAAATTAGAGTAGACCGATCTCTGATACCTATTTGAACTATTAAAGAGGATACCAAAATTATGTATATCCAACCTGCACAAAAAAGATGGGATAGGAACGAAGTTCCTTATTATGAAATTATTAATTTTAAAATCTATTCGAGGTATAAAGAAAATAATTATTCGGGTATACATTTTTTATTATGATTTTCTTTTCGCCGATTAACGAAAATACAGAATCAATTTGTTCCCAAACGAAAACGGCACGGCTGCGTATGATTGATATTTGTTTGTATGGAATCGTATTACTCATACGTCTTAAACATTGATTTAGAAACAAATCGTCCCATAAGGAAAAATTCAAATTCTTGGTTATTCAGTAGTGATACAAATTTTGTTTAGACAGTGTAACCCACACGATTACACTCCGATCTATTGTTAAAATGGAAAATATATAAAAAAGTTCCTCAATCGTGCCACATAATAGAATTTTTGCTGCACATGTTGAAAGTCTATTGCGAGATTATGAAAAAAAATCTCTGTATTACACAATTAAATTCAAACAAAGTAGCTGGTGAGATAGAAGTATTCTAGCAGGTAGTATTTTCCGAAAAAAAAACCAATCGCGTTTCACGAGATATTACTACATATACAAAACAGACAAAACCTCTTATAAAGCTGTGTCAAGGAACAAATATTTGTACACCCAAAAAATCTTAAACCAGGGAGAAAAAAGTTAACGATAAATTTGGATGTTATCTAACAATATTCTCTTTTCCCTAAAGGGTTCTCAATTGCTAAAAGTATTTATTGAAAAATAGGCATTACGTTTTTTTATAAATTGTTACTATCAAATTCCTATAAAACCTTAAAGTAATACTTCATTCATTCTAAAGTATTTTCATGTTTCCAAAAGTGCGGTCACACTTGTCATATATTTTACCAAAAAAGAAAAGTTTTGTTTGGAAATATTTCAGTTATTTTATGGGACAAAAATAGCTTTCGAATCACCCTCAAATTGATAACGAAAGCACAATGGAAAATATCCTCATATCCAAAGTAATGATGAAATTTATTGCACTCGAAATTTATCTTGATCAATATGCAAAATTAAAGAAAATTTTACTGATAAGTTAAAAGAGATGAAATTAATCGAGCTTGAGGGGAAAATTTCACAAGTTCCTCATATATAAAATGTCCCACAATTATATAGTTGTCGAAAACTTCCGCAGCCATGTCTATGCATTTTATGAAATTATTTATAATGGAGCAGCAATATTAAATTTCCAGTTAATGAAAATTTTAACAAAAAGGTTCTGTAACAGTTAGTGAATAGCGAATTGTACAATTTATTTCAATTCCAATAGTTTTTAAATCAAAAAGTTGTTACTATAAATTTCATATAGCCAACCATCTTCTTGTTTTGAAAAATGATAATAAAAAATTTTGAAAATATTTGTTTTTTAGTGTATTTAATTTTTATTAATTACTTTTATCTGATTAATGTATTTACAATTAAATTAAGACTTAAAAAATATTTTTTTTGGACTGCTTTGGCATTCTTTTCTATAAAAAGTTTTAAATAAACTAAAGGCGTAATTTAGGTTTTGCAAGCACATAATTTTTTACGCTTTTAATTGTATGTGTGTGTGAGTGTGTATTTTTGCTGTTTTGCGGAGATCTTAATTGATAATGTTTAATACAAAAATAAATCTAAATTAAAATTAAAAACCTGAATGAAGTATTTTTACTCGTGTATTATTAAACATGTTTTTATATATTTTACATTTATAAAAAAGCACAACACAAATCATGATGGACTTACTGCCTATTTCTCATTGTCGAATAAATTCTTTCTTTCGTACAAATATATTTAAAACAAAAACAAAATTTTATAAATTGTTTTTGTTTCAAATGTATATATGCGAAAGAAAAAATTCTTTCGACGATGAGAAATAGGCAGTTAATATATTTAATAATATTTTTTTTTTTGCTTTTGTTGTATATATATATATGTTTTTAATAAGAATAAGAACACAAGGTGAATTTTGAAATGATTACTTATTTAGCTTATTTTATTATAATATTATTTTTGCAGTTTTTCTTTCATAATATTAATGATGTGAATGAAGTGAATAATTTTAATGACGCCGAAATGAAATTGATTACTTCTATGCAGTGAACCCTTCGATTGTTTTCTTATAATTATTTTACTTTTTCTTACAAATCAAACCCTTTGGGTGTGTGTATAAATGCAACCAAAAACAAATTTATAAATGAGTTTAAAATAAGGCAGAGTATACCTTCTTAGCCAACTTGAGTGCCATAAACAATGGCAATTATCAGCCATAAAATATCAAGCGAATGTTTGCTTATTGACCCATTTGTAGTGGCCGATAAGACTTGCACATTACTGCTGCGTGCATCCATAAGATCTCTGGACAGCGGCAGCTCAGTGGGATCACTAAGCTCTTCATGACATGGCAGACGTTCTGGTTTGAGCAAAAACAAACGTACTGGTATTGCTAAAGCTTGGACTGGCATCAAATCGACTGCATCTAAATGATTGTTATTCTGTTGTGATGTAAGGACATCATTATTTTGTGAATATAAAGCAGTTTGTTTCATCAATTCCAATTCATCTTCCATTTTAACAGATTGTGTCAAATGAACTCCTGCGTTGGCATCAAAATAATCGTTATGAATGCCACTGTTACTATCTGGTCCCCCAAATATATAATGACTTTCTACCGGCGTATGACTGGTGTCCTTAGTGCTAATACTACTGGCTTCCAGATTGCCCATGCCCTGGTACTGTGATAAAGCACGTTTCCTTTTCAACGTAGCAGAATTCTCTAATCCCTGCTCATGTCCATGTCCATCGTCTGTTAATTGAATTTGGCCCTCAAATTTGTTGTTACGTCTTTGGGCTCCCTGGCGTGCTTTTGTGTGATGCTTTTTAATATTAGCTCCACTCATGAACTGGTCACTGCTGCTCAAGGCTGCATTTATGCCACCCACATTTAATAACTGCAATACATGATTGGGCACTGGTTCGATGAAATTGTGCAAATGTGGCTCCTGTAAATTGCAGACAAATTTCTCCAACGAGTCACGCAACTGAGGATGACGTGTACGATTTTTCAATTCATACAGCCATTGTAGGCGACAATCACAAATGAAATTGTTATCTGAAAATAGTAAAAAAAACAAAAAAATTAAAAAGAATTATGTAGAAATTTCCGTAACATATTTAATAGTTCTGTTTTCTACTTTCTAAATTTACTTCTTTCTCTTAATTCCTTTGCTTTTATTAACCAATTTAGTAAAGCTCTGCAGCAACTGTCTGCTATTTTTAGTCAATTGTTTCCTTTTTAAAAACTCTAACTTAAAGTCGAAAGTGTACAAAGCAGTTGAACAAATATGGACGTAAAACAATTGACACTTTGACAGCAGAAAATTGCCAAATGTCCTTTCAGGTTAAATGCTTTTGACACACAAGTGTTGTTTCATTATAAATGTTTTTCTATTTTTTCATCATTTCGACATATAGTTTTTTGCCTTAAATTTGTAGTTACTAGCAATTGGTTTTAAATTTTTTTTTTATTTATTAATAACGAGGGCTTTCTAACATCTACCTTAAATTCATTTGGTCGCAAAAGAAGGTTTGGGAATATTTGACATATTAAATCATATATGAAAAGGTTTCCATATAGCAACATCGTGAAGTCAAATAGGAAGTATATAGGACTTGCTAATTATTTTTAGGCTGCTGATTTGTATTCCTGAGAAAACTAATCTGATGCCTTCATTGAATAAAAGTGTTATTAATTACTCCAAATCATTTGCTCTGACAACAAAAGTAAGAATATTTTAAGCGATTGAATAAAAAATTAGTTTTAATAAATAATTTCTTTCTAAATTATCTGCTTCAGTATTCTTTAAAAACTATTCCATATATTTGTTAAAAATAATTTTTCTTTATTTAGCCAATCAAAAGAAAATGTAAAAGCATTCATTTTTTTTTTAATTTTTTGTTTGTTTGTTTTTAAATTAAGGACGACTCTCGTACTCCATTTGACACAATTGTTCTTTACCTGCATTTTCCATTATTATTTGCCCTTTTTTTCGGAATTAATATTTTTGCTATTGTTGTTTGCTATTTTCTTCTAGTCACAAAATTTTATATTTTCTTTGAATATAAAAATTCATATACACTGAATGTTGTATTTAAATCACTGCTGCCAGTTGATTGTGATATAAAGTAAAATGTATTGTTAAAGTGTCTTGTCTAAATGTCTTAAATGTCTTCACATTTCCAGAATGATTTCTTTGAAATATGAATACAAAAAAAATACGTTTATGAAAACAATTTTACACAGATAAAAAAGTTCGAGCTTATGCATATTGTATTTGCGTAGGAAGTTTTTAACAATTCGATTATAAGACTTGAAATTTTCTAATTGCAAAAAAAAAGTTTCAGTGCTGGGAGTGTTAAAATACAGGCCAGGCCTTTCATTCTGTGGGGAAATACTTTGATTTTGTTTCATTTTTCTGATTCTGTCCATTTGTCCTGCAGTTTTCAAGCACTTGCCTATAGAAGGCAATAGCAAACACTTTTGAAAATGCTAATAAAATATGCCTCTAAATAGGGCATATTTTATTAGGTATTTTGTTTAAATTTCTTTTAGGCAGGATAAATTAAGTATGGCATACTTCAAATTAATAGGCCATTAAAAATTTTTATTATTTTTAAATTTCAATGAAGAAATTTGATCATGTTAGCTAGGACTTAAGTCCTTGATTTTTTCTACTATTTCCTATTTGAAATATTTTGTGTCCATGGATTACCAAAAATAAGATATCTTTAGTGCTCAAGCAGAATTATTTGCTTGCAATCGGCGAGAGTGGAATTCTTCCTGTATAAAAGGGAGGTTACAAGGACACTCAAATTTTTTTTATTTAATTTTTATTTATTTTTTCTTTTTTTTTTGCTTGCACTTAGGAAATGATCTCTTACCCATGCAATACAATGAAAAAATATGTTAAAGCTATTGAGAACATGGATGCCGAAAGTTGAGAAGATATATTATTTTTATTTTAATGCAACGGCGTATTTTTCACAATGCCGATGAAGAGAATTGATTTTTAGTACATGAGTGTATCACCCCTGAACAGTGATCTTCAGTAATCAGTGCTATAACTTCGCTATTTAAACAGGGCGACTACAATATAAGCAATCAATCAATTGATCGCATATCCGTTCCTCAGAGTTTACATTCTTAATGGTCTCTGCTTGTATTTTTTCCGCAAATATGTTTCTAAATATTTATATATGTGTGTATATTAATATATGTGTGTGATTCAAATCTGTTACTTTAATTCAAAGTTGAAAGATTATTTGTTTTTTCTATCATGTTATATCAATCAAAATCAATTACATAAATACATACTCGCATACACTCATAGTATTCACAATTTCGTTCACATTCATTTGTATGTATACATACATATATTTATGCATATACATATATGTACATACACACATATAGAAATATTATTTCTCACAAAGAAACCTCAAACACAATAAAACTAAAGTTGTTGTGGTTTCTTGGCAAAAAGATTAAATAAACGTTTTTGTTATTGGAATTAATTTTGTTTTTGTTTATTATGATTGAACTTGAATAATAATACACAATTTATAAAGTTGTTGACCCACAACCGCAACGCAACTTCTCACCAAAACCGGATATTTTAAAAATTTAATATGATTCTAGTTCATATACTAACTTCGCATAATCGGCAATTTAATTATATCAAACGTATATATTATAAATATATCAAAATTTTTATACTGTTTTTGGTAATTGACTGCCTATTTCACATGTCGATAGAGTTCTTTCTTTCGTATAAATACAGTTGAAACAAACACAATTTATACAATTTTATTTTTGTTTTTAATATATTTGTACGAAAGAAATAATTCATTCGACAATGTGAAACAGGCAGTAAATGTTTACTGAAGAAGGTAATTAGTATTTAAAAGTCCGACTAACGGAATGGATTTTATGTTCATGTGAAACTGGTTAAAAACTGTGGGTATTTTTTTCATAAACACATACATATGTAAAAGATAAGAATCATTACATTTGACAACAAGTTTTGACTCAAAACTTTTGCGACTTTTGTGTCGTTAGAAATATTGGACAAAAATGTTCCTTGGCTTCTTACATGTATGTATGTAGATATAAAATATATAATAGCAGCAGATATATGGAGCTTTTCTATGTATTGGTCAGAGGATGATGAGTACATTTGTTAATGGAAAAAGTATTTTGCAAATAGTGCAATTATGTACACACAGACGAAAAGGAGTTCTAAAGCTGTTAATGTTTGGCATCATATTGAACAAATTCAGCCATCAATTTTAAAACAAATAATACCAAAGGAGCATCAATTAATAAATCAAGAACGATCCACGATCAAAATAAAAATAATTTTTCAAACTGAGTTACAAAATTTACAATTCTACAAAATCTCGCTTTCTTGATTTAAATATAATAATAAACATAAAACAGTATATAGACGGACACACCTCATTTGTCATCGCTATTTATAAGAATCCAGAATATATGTACTTTAGGGGGTCCCATATTAATATCCAGGAAATTACACACGGAATGACAAACCCTTTCACTTTTTTGTGAAGGGTATAAAAAATTTACTGCCTGTTTCATAATGGCGAATGAGTTATTATTATCGTACAATTGTATTTACAACAAAAGAAAAATTTCATAAATTGTATTTATTTTAAATTTACTGCCTATTTATTCATTGTCGAATGAATTCTTTCTTTCGTATAAATTCATTTGAAACAAAAACGATTTATAAAATTTTGTTTTTATTTTAAATGTATTTGTAAGAAAGAAAGCATCCAGTCGACAATGAGAAATAGGCAGTTAATTGTACAAAAGATAGAATCGAAATAGGCAGTTAGATTTTTTGTAATTTGCGTTAATGCTTTAAATACGGCATTGCCTAAAGATGTGACAACATATTTAAAAAAACTTGACTTACATACAAATTCAGTAGCTTACAACAAACTAAATCGTAGAGACCACACTCATTTGAGTAGAGATATTCTTGGTCTAAAGCGTACACGAAACTCAAAACAAAATCTAACGTAAACCAGTCTTATAATTAATAAATTTTAGAATTAAGATTTTAATATTTGCTGCAATTTTAATAGTATATTTTATCAATAATAATAATATTAAAATATATTAATGGTTCGTATATTCTTTTTTTAACTTTCAAAACTTTTATGACAATATCCTTAGCCAATCCTTTCTGGTTGTGTGAGCTATTCCATTAGTATACATTTTATTCAAATCGATACCACATTCCCTTATTAAATTGTTGAATACAATTTTAACAATCTCTTCACATTTTATATAACTGCTACTAAATATTTAATTAAATACTTGATTTTATGTTTCTTTCGAAAATTGTAAGAAATTATTTTTTCTCCATCTCAGTTAAACTCGTATTTCTATAAACCAGCATACTTTAAAATTTTAACTACAGAAATAAAACATAAAAACGGAACTAGTTGAAATCTAAATCACTGCCATTTTGAACGTTTTACACTTGTGTGTGTGTGCGTGTGTGTGTGTGTGTATGTGTGTCATTATACAAATTTGCCTTAAACATATAAATGTCGTCTCTGTGTAAGTCCTTTACACTAAAGTACATTTTTAGTTAGTCATTGTTGTTTGTGCTGGCTGTCATAGTAAAAATTGTTGTTTGTGGCTTTTATTGTACAAAAAATTTTATACACACTGAAGTATACAACTAACAACAACAAAAAAAAGAAGAATTACCATAAAAAACAACTTAAAATTTACAAGACCTCTACAACAAATTAACATATACAAACACACGACATACGCATACAGAAAAATAGACGCATTTACGGAACGTGCACATACACAAACAAAATGTTGTAAACAACTCCAACCAGAATAGTTGGGTTTTTAGAATGTTATTTTAGTTATTTATATGCACAATTATGTTTGTATACTTTTCGTATGCATACATACATACATACATTCATACATACATACATATTAAGTTGACATACATGTATATAAATAAATGCACATGTATTCATATGTAAATACTTGTGTATGCCATTTTGTATATTATGAATATGAATATTACTATGTAATACTCTAATATACGAGTATACAGAAAAATAGTTTGTGCGAGGGTCATCTGTGTGCTTAAATTTGAATATAGATTGCTGGAAGCTCAAGCATGAAGTGGTTTGCAATATAAATATTATTTTTATAAAACTTTCCTTTAGAGGCTGCAAAGTGGATTCACATATTTTCAATAAAATTGTGGTGCTGTTGGCTGAATTACTTAACACAAAGCTACGAAACGGCGGGTCCTGAGTTCGAATCCGCGCTCGGTCATGAATACTGTGTCGAATTCTTCTCATCAGCATTATTACATGGTTATGTAGTTGTTGCCATCCTGCTTCAGTCATGAAGGCATCGACCTGGTCACTGAACATAATTGGCAGTGATTGACACAATCATGTGCTATAAAGCAAAGGAACAGCACACTCCTTTGTCGGCCCTGTAGCAAAAAATTAGTCGGCGTAGCAAAAGGTTCACATTATTACAAAAAAAATCTCTATCTTCTCATCTTTCTTCATCTGCCCCTTTAATATTTTCCCCCCTTTCTAGTTCCGGAGCAATGCAAAGTATGTGTGGGGGAGATCTCCTGAGTGTTGTCCGAGTTAAAAAAGTTGATTTTATAATTAGGATACTGTATTCATTTGAAGCCAAGTTATTTTAGTTTTTATATAATTTTATCAATAAGCTTTATCATGGATCTTTTCACGCAACTGCTCTTATATTTACACACGTTGCACACGGTTAAGCACCTCGATGATTACTCTTATTATTGTTCTCCTGGGAAGCTGGAAATTTAGTTTTTCCCACCCTAAAGCTCTAGCTGATACTCTATAAGGTATTTGGTACTACCAAATCTCTGAAAGTTAGGTGCTTAACTCTCTTACGACAGTTTTGAAAAAAAGGTCACCAAGGATTATTATTGTCCTTGGTGACCTTTTTACTAATCTGCTATTACCTGGCTCGATTTCCGGCCAATAAATAAAACTAGCCTTTGGGGGTGCTGTGTGGTTGGGTGCCAAAGCACCTCAAAGGAGTTCGATCCTTGCTTTTTAGACAGCAAGTCTTCAATGTGCTGGTATAGGTAGAAAGAATTCTCGTTGACATGGGAGGGTATCGTGTGTTCTTTGCAAAAGGAACCCCGGGGGGCGTTGTGAGCACAGACATCTACACTTCCATATACTGCTGTCACTGCACAGAGTTACAACATCAACGTCACGTCAAGACAATATGGAAAATAATATACTTACCCACTGCTTGTAGACAACTATTGACTATTTCTGACAGCCTATGACAGCTCCCTAAGGCCTTGAATGAAGCAAGAGGCTGTTAGAAATTGTCAATTGCTGAAGAAAACGAGTGCAGAAGAGTCATATTTCTGATATTGTCTTGACGTGACGTTGACAAACAGTTACAGAATAAAGGGGATTGTTAAAAAAGGCATTCAAGAATATAAAATATGGTGATAATATTTCATCTAATTTTAGTGGAAATGCCCATATATATTTTTTTACATACATGTATTTAATATGCATACTTTTAGGGTTTAAACTTAAAAGACATCCAACACTAAAAAAACAACAACAACTAACCAACTTACAAGACCAAATGTAAATATAAAGGCAACAACAACAGAAAAAACCTCAACAACAATCAAGTGCTTACGACACACATGCATAATGACACTCACACAACCAAAGATAGATAGCAAAAAAAAAAAAAAAAGCAGAAAAGATTGTCATCCATAAAAAATCTCAACTCTTTTAGTACGAGTACATCAAAACATTATGAATTTAAATATTTATGAAATTGTCTCTGAAAGTTTGCTTCAAAGTAATTGTATTTATATTTGTTGGAATGTATGAGTAACACTGAGATCTCGTGTTTATACGTACGAATTACATATTTATGGATGTATGTAAATTTTAGTGTTTAGTTGTTGGTGTAGTTTACTTGTCGTATGTTTTGTAAATATATTTAAATTACCAGCAATTTTACTTAAAAGTTTTTTGTTTTTATATTCGCTGGTTGCATTTGGTGTGAGTAGCTAAAAGTTAGTGGGCTACAATTTACACGCACATTACCAAAAATTAGCATTGAAATGAACGGAGTTTTGTTTTTTATTTGGGACTTGTTTTTATACACTTGATAAAAAAAAAAAACTTTTCATCATATAAAAATTCTGGTAAAACCATAAAAAGCAAGCAATATTTTGCTAAAAAAAAGAGAAATAGATATAAAATGCTAATAAATTTGTTTATGGTAAAAAGAAAGATATGCAAAGATATTGCGTAAAAAATCAAAAATATTTTGCTCAGAAAATATTTTTAAATTTTTTTTAGGTTTATTTAGAGATTTCTCTTTTTAGGAAATCCCTCAAATTTTACGTAAAGTAACTGTCCGCAAAGGGAACTAGGTAAATCAATGAATCACCAACCAAATGAACAAAATAAAATTTATAACTTTATTTGATAGTAAAATTTATATTGCAAACAATTAAAATGCCATAAAAAATGTTTTAAATGCCCTTAATTTTGAAATGTATTCGGAGGCGTATGATTGTTATTCTTGAGTAATATGTACATTCAATATAAGTACATCATCAAATAAATTTGTACATAACGGCAGTTAACATGAAAACAAATAACAGTTCCCCTACAATTTATTTCCATATGGGGCATTTCCATTAGCGCTAAGCATTGATGACAAAAGAACAATAAAAATTTAACAAAGAAAAGCTGCCTACGAAAAAGTCACGTCCTTTCTTTACTTTTGCTAGTGTTTACCGAGAGATTTTGAGTGGATCCCTTAATATTCGTGAAAAATTCAAAATTGTAGAGCAGGTACATGGAAAAAACAAACGAACGAACGAACTTCTTTTCTTCTTTCGTCCTTTATGAGTTAATGTGTGTGTGCATTTATTTGGTTACAAGTTAAAAAAACCATTTCTTTAATTTAAAGTTTTCGCACAAACCGCAAATGCTTTTATGAAATGCGTGTGCATTTTTATGTGTACAAATGTAAACCTGAAATTATACATGAAACCATTAACTAGAGATTCAACAATGGAGAAAACTGTGAAACGCACGCCGTTTCACGGAATTATCTCAGTGTGTTACCAATATTCTTATGCTTTTATGGTCCGCGTTATATATGTGATTGTAGCAAATGCTGTATTGATTTTGAATATTTAGTTGTGGTATTTTGCTAGTACATCTGGCTAAATGAATTCCTATTTGAAATTTGACTAAAGACTGAATATAGCGCATATCAATTCTATCTTCTTCAATAAATTATATTAGCAGGATACTGTTTTCTACTCTTCATTAATAGAAATGCGAAAATCATACACCAGTAATACACACAAATAGACTCATATGGTTGAAGCACATAGTACATACATATTGTATATCATTTCATGGCTAGTTTTGACACTACAGCGGGTCATGTTATTCATTTGCAAAACCACTTCAACAATATAATTTTTGTAATTCTTCAGCTCCAAAAATGTTTGAGGCTTTTACTAATACTCCACCAAATTTAAAATGAAAATCAATGCCATCAGCAGTTGTAGGATGTCTGATGAAAAGAGAATAAATCTATTACCCAGTATCTCTAATATGTCAAATAATTCCTTATATTTATGTACACCATGGATAATTTATTGTTCACTTTCATATGAAGCTAAAGGAGCTCGGGGCAGTTACTTGTCACTACGAACTAATTTCTTCGGCCTTGCCAGAAGTTTTCATTCCTCAAGATAAGATTTTTGATGTTTGTTTCTGCCGTCGTAAAAAGAGTACCAGCTTCGATGTTTTGCCAAGATAAGCCGCTTTTACAATAACTTCTTATAAAGGGTGTTTTTTAAACAGTGTCACAAGTCTAAATCGTAATAAAACAAGAAAATATATTTTTAATATCAATGAAATGGATTTTATTGGAAAGAAAATTTTGTGAAATTAAAGTTAAATATGATTCCTGCCATGTGGTTGCCACGGCTGGCGCATAGAATTTTCAACAACTAAAAAAATCTTCCATAATGTGGAAGGACACAACCCCAGATGCTGAGAATGGCCACAAAATTCATTGATTAGGAGCATCTTCAAGGCTTTCCTGTACAGGCGGCTACAGCTTCTTCAGTGCGCACTGTTCGGCCTCTGACGGGATGAACGTTATCAGTAACAGTAAATGTGGTTGATCTATTGTTCTTCGAAATAGCCGCTCTGAAGGACGATTATGTACGCCATAAAATGGAAGAAGGGCGCGATGATTTTAACAAATAGAATAATTATTTTGAATAAAAATTTGTGACACTCTAGAAAAACACGCTTAAATTATTAAAACGTTGCAATTTGAATTTTAAAGAGAGCTTTTAAAAATGTAGTCATTCAAATAGTAACTCCATTGCGAATTTAGTTTTATTTCATTAATAATAAACCTAATATGTGTCTAAATTTTTCATCTGTGATATTGTAGTCTATTCGATATTAAAAATGAAAATTAATTGATTGTGAAAGTTAAACAAAAATATGGTGCAGTTTTTTAACTATTAAAATTGCAAATATGAGTTGAATAAAACTGATGTTGACTTTCCTTTGTGCCTTGGAATATTTATCATGTCTTTCTGAGATTTAAAAACAAATTTCGAACAATTAGCCTATGAATCTTAATTCAATTTTATATAGCAATATAAATGTTCGTGAAAATACTTACTCTATACATGAGTTTAAAAAATTTTATCTATTATTTCTTGGGAAAAAATATACGTCAAAATTCTATTGAAAATTGTTCTACTATAGCACGTTTGTGTAGTGTTCTCTATCTTTTCTTAGAATTAATAAACATTTTACATCATTAAGACAACAAGACAGCTCTTGAACTGCCCATATACCAAATATTTTTTATATAATAGATTTTACATTTTTATACATGTTGTTTTGATAAACTGAAATAATTAATTCTACCATCAGTTTTATTTTAATATAAATATGTTTGAGTTTTTTTAATAACCTTAAAATTTGTCCCTATTCTGTTCTTTTTTTGTTGTTGTTATATAAATGCACATATTTTTTTTCTTTACTAAAATAACTTTAACACTTATATCTTTGACAGCTGTCAAAAACAAAAATTCGCTTTAAAAATTTCATCCTTTGCAGTATCGTTTTAATACACTTCATACACTCATGCACAAAAACCCCCCATCAGTTATTTTCATATTTTTCGTATGTGTACACGAGAACGAAAAAACTATATTACAAGCATGAAAAATGGTAAAAATTAAATACTTGATGTACAAAAGCTTATAAATTTTAAGGACTTTTAATGACATTTTAAAACTTTGTTTGTGGTTTTGCTTATTTTTTCTTCCTGAGGAATTATTTTAAAGATTACTTTTAAAGTTGCTGCACAACTTTTTAGGCCTTGATTTGATAATATTATTTTTCAGTTTACAGGGTGTTGTCACACGTTTTGTAACAAAATAATCACTTAAGCTGTGGCATTAGAAAATGCTAGAAAATATATTAAAATATAAAGAAAACTTTTATTATTATTATTTTTTTTTAAATATCATATAATATTTTAGAAAACATATTAGAATATAGAAAAAAATTGTTTTTTAAATATTATTTTCAAAGAACTGATTTTCATTGGTGAATAATTTGTAAGTATTATTTCAAGTAATATATTTTCAATGAAAACATATTTAAGTAGATTTAAAATTAAAGTTGAAGAACAATTTATTTATTTAAAGTGATTACGGTTTGAGCTAAATTGGTTTTCAATTCAAAGTAATTATTATAAAAGAATAGTTCATAAAATATTAGTCTTCCTTTCATCTGTGAGCAAGCAAACACAGGCTCAATTAACTCTGCCTTTGCTGTATGTATTTGTTTCCCCCATAGAATTTATTTTATTTTTATTTCCTTTTAAATTTGTTTTATAACAAAAAAAAATATAAACATATTTATAGGTTCTTTAAGCATCTTTTGTTCATTCAAACATTTGTTATTGCATGGTGTTTGTTAGTATTTTTCTTTATTTTAAAACCTTATTTTGCTTTTTATTTTAGATTAAATTGATAGTCATATTACTTATGGACAAAACAAGTACCATAAATTCCCACTCACATTCGTACATAAACAATTTGCACAACCATACAAACAGATGTTTTCACTACATGAACAGTTTCAATATACTATTACATGTATGTATGTGTTTCTTCATATACAAAGTGTATTTTGGCGAGTGTATTGGTAACCTTAACTTTAAAAATCTATGGACACACCATGCCTTGAAACTCATTTATTACATTTTATGTTTATTGATGTAACCTTTTACTGCTGTGAAGCAAAAAATAGGCAATAAAATTTCCTGATTATTATTTTTCTTAAATTCTTTATTTATAAATGTAGCATCCATCCACACAAGTCTACAACGAAATGAGTTAAAAGGCAGAGTATGACCAAAACATAGATAATAGCTTTGACGTTTAATAATAGCAGCTGGATGTGTAATAGATTATATAAAAGTGTGGCTGCTTGAACTATTTGCTTTCAACAAGTAAATAGTTAATTTACAGATCGAAATAAAATCTAATTTATTTCTAGAAATTTTCAGAAATTATATTTTTCACATTTTTCTTAGTTGCTGCTTTTAAGACCTGCAATGGCAATATAATTTTTTGTAGCTTAAAAACTTATCAGCTTTTGTTGTGATATATGAAAGTCTTGGCTGTAAATATTGTTTACTTGTTTGGGGGGTAAAGTGGAGGAGCTATTTTTTATTTTCTTAGCACACTTGCGACTTGTAATTTATCGTATAAAATGAAATGGGAAATTTATACGCAGTGCAGCAGTTATTCGGCATACAAAAACGCAGGGCAACGCAAAAATCCTTATGCATCCCAGGCATTGTACGATATGTGTATTGAAATTGCAATTGAAATGCATTTCAAAACGCAGTTAAATACGAAATCTTTAACTGTAACAACGCCCTTACAATAACTAATGATTATTGGATTTTTTAAGTGAAGGCATTGTAAAGCAAGTTTTTGATAAGCAAAATAAAAATTTTTCTTTATGACAAAAAAGCGCCTCTTTATAATCAGTGTTATTGTGTTTGGCGTTTTATGCCTTCAAATTCGACAAATTGTAATAGCTTAAAGAGAAAAATAAAAAAATTGTCGAATCTGAAGGCGAAAAACGCCAAACACAATAAGTGTGAATATCTTGGGCCAATAGATCATGCACTCATAGCATAGCCTTTAAATTAGAGCGAAGACAGATTTTTTTAAATCAGTGAAGCGCCTACTCGAAGTGTACAGCGCAGTATGTCTTAAGATGTGGCTTCTAGTTGCATTTTTTTAGTCAACGAAGTTGTAGTTCTGCATAAAGTTTTTAACGCCGAATGTGGATTAATTCTATAAGAATCGAAAGAGAAGAATTTTTATTTCAATTATTTATAATTTTTTCAATCAATACAACTCTGCTACAGCAGATACAGGCAGTCTTGAAACTACTAATTTTTTTCCCAGACTTTCTGAATTTTTTTTTTATAGTTTTGTAAATTTTAAAGTGTAATTATTAATTTAAAAAAAGTTTGCCATAATTGTCCAAAAGGCTTATGCTTTTACTATTTTTTTACATAAGTATTTTTATTGTATAGGGTCCGCCAAATAACTTTTTTTTTAAATGCTATAAAAAATCTACAGAATATTTTCTCAAATTTCTTTTTTTATTTGAAAGTACAATCCTTCCGGTTAATAATGGAAAACAATTTCATTCAAATGGCTGCATGGCCCGATAACGATCGCCATTGACTGTAACGGCCACTCCTTTCTCATTTTCGAAGAAAAATGGCCCAATTATGCCTCTGGACCAAAATCCGCACCAAACAGTGACTCGTTTTGAGTGCGTCGGCTTTTCAATGTATGCGTGCGGGTTTTCTGTGCCCCAAATGCGACCAATGTTGCTTGTTTACATACCCGCCAAGATCAAAATGAGCTTCATCTGAAAAGATGATTCTTTTTGGCAAAATCGGCATCTTCTGTAAGTCGGAGGCCCACTTAGCAAAGCGAAAACGCATTGGATGGTCAACCATATTCGTTCAGCGGAAGAATAAAACTAATTATCTGTCAAATCAGACATGAGCTAAGTTTTACCATTCACGAAATAAGCACTAGTTGAAAAAAAAACGTTAGATTGTGGACCCTATATATTAAAAAAAATTAAATTAGTTTTGATAAGATCATTTTCTTTAGTAAAACTAGGTATGAAAAATTGGTTTCAGCTTTAAACCATGTGAATACGAAAACAGTTTAAATGGCTTATACAAAAACTATAAGGATTGCAAGATTTCAAGTGTGTCTTAACTGAGTTGCTGACTTTTAAAACCACAAAAGGATCTCTACAACTTTTTTTTTACTTCTTGGAGCGGAATCTGTTCGTTCCAGTATTCGCAATAAGATTTTATTTAAAACATTTTTGGGTCATTCTAACGTAAAAAGTGGTTTGCATTATCGCCCTCGAAAGACCTTTATCACTAATTGTGTGCTATTCTAAGAAAGAAGTAAAACTTGATAGTTTCTTAAAAATGTCAGTTCCATTTAATTAAGACAAAATCTGACTCATATATGACGCCTACTCAGATTGCAGCCTCTAACAAAAATATAAAAAAAAACTAAAAGTTATTATACTTTCAGGGATCTAAGGCGCTTCTTCCTCAAGTTTCAAGTGCTTTATTTGTATTTAATTTTCCCTTGTTTAAATTCAAACACAAACTTAAAATATAAAACTATAACAGATTAATAAAGAGGTCTTGCTTTCACTATATTTATGCTTCTTATTTCGGCTTTTGAGAGACAAACAAAAAAGCCACATTGAATTATTCAAAGCGAACTAAGCGTGCACATCAAAGTATATGTTTTCATTATAATTGACCGAATAGGATGAGACGTTTATGTGTACTAACGAGTCTGCTTTTGGCTCTTACATGTGTACTCCCCTAAGCACACAAGTGAATACATCAGCACATACAGATTAATTTGTTAATATTTTCGTTTGCAAATTTATTGAATACTACCATTAGACACCCATTTAAATGTCGAACAAATGATTGATCCCATAAAGTGGACAAATGAGTTCAGAACATGAACTGACATATATTTCTGTTGCACAAGTACATCTCTAAGTAAGTTACCACTTGCAATTACATAAGGGGGATATACCCAAAATACACTGGCAAAGTCGATTTTGAAAAAGTAGTTTTTTGCGAAAATTCCTTGCTCCCGTGGCATACAAAATAATTGAAAAAGTGTTAATATATTTTAAACCTAAATGAATTTCACAAAAAGTTTGTAGGAAAAGCAGGCAATTCTACGATTGTTCTCGTATACAGATATATAATCTTTATATTGCAAGCTTAGGAAAATTTAGTTTCATTTACCAAGGATTTCCAATAATAGTTTGCTGGCAACAGAAAACTTTAAATGACAAGAAACAGATGTACTATATATTTGTTTATAGTAATTGAATGGTAACAAAACTCCATGCAAATATTATTATTGGTTTCCTTCACTTTTTCCCATTAAGATTATAAACAAATTGCTTGTAAATAACAAATGCATTGGACCAACTTAATGTTTTTTTAATTTAAAATTTTTATATATTTATTATTCCTTTTTGTCTCCTCTATTTTATTTATTTGCTAATGCAGACAAACTTGAAACAGAAATAGACTTGTAAATGTTTGTCTCTGACCACTTGATTTGTAATTTTCTGGTTAAATTATATCTTACGTATCGTTAAATGGTAGAATTTAATTTCAAATTTAATACCAGAGACATATACAATATTGTAACAGTCATGTTACATTAAGTTACACTTGATTACGTTTCAATACCATATTACAGGCAACAACAATAACAACATAATGCAACACTTCCTAATTTATTTCCTCTCTTTGTTTTATTGTAAATAAACTGAAAGTATTATTTTACAATTCGGCTTTTTGTTTTGCATTGAAGGAGCATGTAAATCATTTGAAATGTTAAGTGATGCCATAAATTATTTAAAGTCTTGTCTCAGATACTCATATTTATGTCTGTTCGTAGTTGTAGGGATAATTGATTGTTGCAAGGTTTTCAGGATATGCTTATATATTAACATAGACAATGATAATTTAATTTGTAATGGCAATTTAAAATTTGCCAGAGATAGTAAGAAATTTTAAACTTGTTACAAAAGTTTGTGTAGAAACCCGAAAAAAGCTCATTAGAATAGGTTTCTCATTCAGTTCAGTTTTGTTTGTTTCTGTACTTGACTATTGAACTATCTTGCCACTTTTTGTTTACATATACATATAATAAAATTAATTAGAAATTTTATGTATTCAGTACTTTGGAAAAGCTACAAACTGACATTTACAATGCCATCATAGTCATCTAATGCATATGACTAACATATAGGGTGTTTTTTATAGAGTGGCACAAATGGAAATGGAAACAAAACAATGAAATATATTTTTAATATCGATGAAATGGATTTATTGCAAAGAAATTGTTATGAAATTAATGTCTAAATATGATTTATGAAATGTGGTCGCCACGGCTGGCACGTAGAAGGCGCCATCTGGAACACCAATTTTAAACAACTAAAAAAAATCTTCCCTAAAGTGGAAGGACACAACCTCAGTTGCTAAGAACGGCGACGAACTGATTGATTAGGATCATCTTCAATGCAGCTGCAGCTTCTTCAGTGCGTACTGTTCGGCGTTTCACGGGATGCACATGACCAGTGACAGTAAATGTGGTTCGAAAACGATCTATTGTTCTTCGAATTAGCCGCTCTGAAGGATGATTATGTACGCCATAAAATGGAAGAAGTGCACAAAGAGTTTGACGAATAGAACAATTATTTTGATTAAAGATTTTAACAATTTGTACGCATTGCTTTGGTGTTATGACACTCTAACAAAAATACGCTTTAGTAAGTTAATTTGAAGCATTCAAAGACCATTGCCTTAGTAGTGGCATATGACTTATTTATTTTTTCTGGCATCGATAGTGAGGGAATAACTCTTTGACATTGTGTGGATCTATGGAAAGGATGCATAATAAGCGCGTAAATATTCAAATTGAGAGACTTTACAACAAACGCAGAGCTAGAAAAGAAGTTAAGGTCACAGTGAAAAAAAATGTCGAAAATTTCTTGCTTAACGAGATTTTAGAAAATGCAGCCAGCATGTGTGTTTAATATCTGCCACATATTCTATATAAAAATGATTAATTTTCAATGAATTGGATATGATGTTCAAATCAAACTAAATGAGAAGTGGTAAATGCATACATGGCAAATTTTACAATAAGTGTTTATATATTTAATGTATGACAGATATTTTATTAAACTTGCCTGCATTTGCTAAGAAAAAACCAACACGTGAAAAGTATTTATTCATTATATCCTTTATTAAACTCTTGTATTTTAACAATTGGAAATAAAAATGCGAACATAAAGATGCAAAAAAAAAACAACAGGACATATGAATCTGCATATAAATATTTAATATTCATATAACTTGCTTCAAGCGTATGTAGCAAAAATACTCACGCATACATTTACAGCAAGAGAATTCAATTTCCGTCAGGATATCATGTAGCACACATGCACACATTCAGACTCGAACACGTACCTATTGACATGATAGCATATGTGCCACAAGAGTATTCAGACACAGTTACAAACGTATGGTTTCATATGCTACAAGTAGATAAACGTATATGTAAAAAAATAGTTGGTCGCATTTATTTGCCAGTTAACGTACAATGTATTTGTCAGACTCAACTTGTTTCCTTTATTACAAGCATTAACGCCACAAAAATCTATAATTTATTTCACTTAGTATTTTTAACTATCGCACTGGGTTTTCTACAGCTTTAATTTTTATTAATATATGTTGCTTTAATAAGCCAAATGGCTTTTTGTCTTATATGTTTTTGGCTGTTTGGTGTTCTTAAATTTCCGCATCAATAATTTGGGTACACCAGAAATCATAAGAGCACTGTGATTTAATCTCAGGAACATACAAGGATTACACACAACACATTCGCAAATATACACACCCAAAAGTTGAAACACATTTTTAATATTTTTTCTCTCTCTTTATATTATATAATTTGAACACACAAGATAGAATCTAACTAACCAGTCAACAAACCAACCAACAAACACTCAAACATCATTATTGTTGTATTTTAAGGTTTTAATGTATTCTTCTGTGAAGAGCATATTTTCTAAGAAAATCTGCTAAAAAAGAAATTGATGATTAGAAATGTTTGTCATATGAAACGTAAAAAAAGGCAACAAAAAGAGGATGCGAAAGTTAAACTAATCAGTTGGATTACGCAATGAACGTTAACGAATATTGATGGAAATTTATTAACCAAAAACTTAAGGAACATAAAAACTTTTATGCCGAAAATTATAAGATTAGTGTTGGTGTTTATTTTTTAAAATAATTATTATTTCAGTCCTACTCTTACTTGCAATTTAAGGAAGCAAAAAAAATAAATGAAAGTTGTTATAGCATCATTTAAAGTCCTCATATTTTTCAGAATAAAAAAGAAGGCCCTATAGCCTCAAGGGCTCGGGATTTTCGGCTTCACAGTCTCGTGTTAACTTTTTCAGGCAACATCAGCCCCAAAAGTAAGGCTGGGTGTTAGAAAATAATTTAACGATTTTTCTAAAATATATTCAGTTATATTTCTTATATTCTTTAAAAATTTTTTAATATCTTGAAACCCTTAAACGCAGAACTAAAAGTTTGAAGTCAGACTAAAAGAGTAAAAGATATTGTTATCTCTGAAAAGAAAAATAATAAAAGTAGGGAAAAAGTTATTTCAACTGTTCCTGAATGTACTGAAACCACGCTAATGATCGGCCATTACTCTTCCCATAATTTTTCATGACTTTTTTCACAGAGATGGGGTTGTATCGGACCGATTACGCCTTCGATCTTGGAATTGCATAAGAATTTTCTGCGGCCCGAATTCGATAATTTTTTGTATTTTCGAGGACATTTTGATGGCTGGGAATTCATTTCTTCGGAGATGAGTTTTTGTTTTTAAATTCTTTTTTATATTGATTTCACAAAATTTAAAAAGTACATTCTTACTTAATAATGACTTAAATAAAATTAAAAATGACTTAGCAAAACAATTTACAAGAGTGGGACTTTCTGTTTCTATGGGTGGTGTAAGTATTATGGAGTCAGGGGCTCTTGATGTTCTGGGCATGAAAGTGCAGTGTGATGTCAGATGGACGGAACATGTCTTTCAGGTCGCAAAAGAAGCATTCAAGTGCCTTGGCTTCTTAAGACGGTGCAAGAGATACTTCACCCCTTCTGATCTTCTTAATATTTACACCACTTACATCCGACCGAATATGGAATACAACTCTCATGTTTGGGCCGGTGTTTCAAAGTCTATTTTGAAGCAACTCGACCGCGTACAGGAGAGGGCGATAAAACTCATCGGAGACAGTAGGGTAGCCAACTCTATTGACTCTCTTGAGCATCGTCGCAATGTGGGGTGCGTATCGTTGTTCTGTCGTTACTATAATGGCAGGTGCTCTGGTGAAATTAGGGAACTTGTTCCTGAAACCCATTCTTTTTTACGCTCAACGCGTTTTTCATCAAGAGCGCATGCGTTTGTGGTCGATATTCCAACGAATCGCTCTACGCATTACAGAGAAAATTCGTTTTTTCGTCGAACAGTCCGTATGTGGAACAAACTACCCGCAGATGTCTTCCCCGCCACTTACAATTTGAAGGGGTTCAAGTCGAATATCCACAGACACTACTCCCTTTATCCTCCTTCCCAAAACCTATTTTCCTAGTTCCAGCGCAATGCACTGCATATGTAGGGGTTATCCCCTGAGTGCTGGTCCTACTCCTAAAAAAAAAAAAAACTGAAATCTTACAAGAAAAAATTATATAGAATTAATGTGCTCATTACCTGATATATCCCCAAATATATAATATATAAGCACTAAATGGTGCCACATCTTTCGAAAATAGCGACACGTTTAATAATTTTCTCTAAATGAAAACAATATCAAATTCTTCTCATATACTAACTCGTGTCGCTTTAGTCCTTACGTTGCATATTCTTGTTGGTTGCCATGCAGCATATACATAAATGAATTTTAAAAAATATATATATATTTTTCTTCCAATAACATTAATAAAATTAAATAAGCCATCGAAAACATTCATGCAGAGGAGTATTTCTCATTTGTCGCAAGATTTTCTTAAATAATTTTGTGTGCTTAGTTAAAAATCAATTTCAAAACTTTTCCAAATAATTGTCTCCTGTGTATGCTGGGATTCCACACACTCCCTCTCTCTGTGTTATGGGTGTGGGTGCATGAAAATCTTTTTGAGCTTGAGCAAATTTTTTGAAAAAAAAAAGATACCAAGAATCAAAATGTACTTAGCGGATTAGATATATTTGCTTGAATGCGTATAGCGACATTTAAAAATTAGTTGAAATATAACTCACCCCACCGATGTGGCATACAGCCTTTATTAAATATGAATCAACATTTATAAAACCCACTACTACTCTATACTGTAACCTTTTCGACACTGCCGTCACTCACTATTCATGTTCAGCTTCACTTTCTTAGACAGAAATCTGAGAAGACAACTTAATAAGAGTTTTTCATAAGCCAACATAAAAGCTAAATATTCTTAATGTTAAGAATTTTCATGGCCAGCAAATTCGTGTGTTCACCAAACGAGACCGAAAGCAGCAGCAATAGTACGAGTATGAAAAATGAACTTGTTTATTTCTATTTGCGATAAGCTTGAACTTTTATTATAATTATCTGTATCAACACTAAACCGCATTAAATACTTAGGAGCACACACCATACAACAAAAATTAAATGTCTCAAGTTTTTGGGTATGCGAAGCACTTCGAGAGCAAGACAACTAAAGTTGTGTTAGTAAGTAAATATTTAAAATATGCTATTGTGTTGTTAGTAACGAACACAAACACATCTGCTTAAGTATATGGAGTATAGATAAGATGTATAATTGTGTATATAAAAGGATAAGGATAATTGTGTGTATTTGCTTGAACTCAGAAATAGAAATGTGATGATAGGAATAAAATAAATGTGCTTTAGAAATGAGTAAATAATTTCAAAAACATTCACTCAATTTAATGACAATCATCAATTTTAATCACACTCACACAAGCAAAAGCACACACAAAAGCAAGAACACACCCAATCATGTTCAGTTGAGAAGAGCTACCATTTAGTTTTAATAAATTATCTGTTTTTCTTTAGCAATTTATTTCGAATTCTAGGAAACCTGCTTAAAATTAACGCTATGAAATTGCCACTTCAGTACAGAATAATGAAATGCTTTTCGAAGAACGCGACTTAACTTATAAACGAAAGACATTCAACTTGACCTATTCGCTCAATCAGTATGAAAGAAGCGCTGTCCGTGTGTTAGTCTGTCAGAGGCCGCCAGAAAAGCTAGAGTCTTCGAGCTTGGATTGGTGTTTTGCAAGTAGTACCAACAAGCTTGCTATTAAAAATCAGCAAAACCAAAAATTCAGTTCTAGAACTGGAAATTTCAAACTAATTTCAGGTAAAGGGTGTTTTTTATAGAGCGATACAAGTTTAAATCATAATAAAACAAGGAAATATATTTTTAGTATTAATGAAACGGTCTTTATTGGTGAGAAAATTTCATGAAATTAATTTTTAAACATGATTTCTGCAGCGCGTAGAAGGCTCAATCTGCAACACCAATTTTCGACAACTAAAAAAATCTTCCATAAAGTGGAAGGACACAACCCCAGTTGCTGAGAACGGCGACGAATTGATTGATTAGGAACATTTTCAATGCTTTCCTGTACAGGCGGCTACAGCTTCTTCAGTACGCACAGTTCGGCGTCTCACGGGATGCACATGACCAGTAACAGTAAATGTGGTTCGAAAACGATCTATTGTTCTTCGAATTAGCCGCGCTGAAGGACGATTATGTGTACACCATAAAATGGAAGAAGTGCACGATGAGTTTAACGAATAGAATAATTGTTTTGATTAAAAATGTCAACAATTTGCATGCGTTGCCCTGGTGTTGTGACACTCTAAACAAAAACACGCTTTATATAAAATTAAGTAAATAAAGCTAATTTTTGTCTTTTGTAATCGAACATATTTTATATTTTAGAAAGAAGTAAATTAGAATAGTAAATCAGAAATATCGAAGAGATGGAATGGAATAAATGTATGTATATACTCCAGATGTACTATATGTCGGTGAAGGGTATATAAGATTCGGCATAGCCGAATATAGCATTTTTTTTCTTTTTGCAAACATTGCGCAAGAATTAGGAAAATTTGTTGTGAATGGAAGGATGGAGGGAGTAGTACTTGTGAACATTTCATTTGAACTTTCCCAAAGTTGTAAGTTACTTAAAAGACCACTGCAAGAACTCCAATATTTTTTACATCTTTTAATATCTAAAATCTATAATCCTTTAATTCATATATGTAGATATAAATAATTCATATAGATTATACATAAAATTAGTCCTATACTTATCTCCATGCAGTTGTACAGTTTTATTTATAAACTGAAATTAAATTTCAGTCTAATTTTTTAAAGGTTTTTTATTAAAGCAATTTTTCTGGTCTGTTTAACGGAAAAAATCGAATTTTTATTTCCCTTTTTCCCTAATCAATATGTGCAGTGATACACAAAAAAAAACAGTTTGTGTAAAAAAAATGTTTTTTTTTTTCTTAAAATAAGTTTATGCAATTTTGTTAGTTTTTATAGATTTTATCGACTGTTTTGCACTGCAATTAAGTTATCAGCGACAACTTGCCATAACCCATACAATGCTGGTTGTCTGTCTTGGCTTAAATGAAATATATATAAAAGAGAAAAGCAAAGGAAATAAATATGTCGCACACCGCATATTATGGAAATGGTATTCAATGGCAGTTGGAAGAAGAATGAATAATTATTTGTGTATATACATATATGTTCGTATGTATGTATATGTTTGGCAAAAGTTTGATAGATAGTTGCCTTGGCGATGTTCAAAAAGGAAAAAAAACAAAACCTACTGAATTAATGATGGAATGCATGAATTCTTAATTTATTATCTACTTTTATGAAAAGCGATGTCTGTAGACGAGTGGTTTTTATGTTAAATAGACTTCTCACTCCTAACACATAAAAAACGCTAATTTAGTTGTTACAGCTGAAGTTGTAATGCGTCAAGTAGTTGGTTAAAGTAAATATTTTACATAGAGTGCTTTTAAATAAATGCTATAAATAAAATGTCATAAATTTAATATATTTTATATATTAAACTAAAAAATAAAATGGCATCAATTCGTATATAACTCTAATCCGTGGTTTTCATACAAAGCACCAAGAGTATAGAACGTCAAACTTATTTAATTATGGTAAAGTGTAAAGCGAGATATAAGCTATTTCAACCCTACTCGGATAATACTTCGTAAAAAATAAAATAAAATAATAGTTTTTGAAATTCATGATTTCCTGCAGATCAATAAGTGGACTTTTGATTTTCTTACAAAACAATAATTACGTAAATCTCTGCAGAATTGCGAATTGATAACTTCATTCTTGTTCGACCACTCGATAGGATCATTTCCAAAAGCCACCCTATATTATTCCTCGGATCTTAAAATATTTCCATCTAAAATTTCATCTAAATTGGTTCAGCGGTTTGAGCATGAAAAGCCAGACAGACAGAGTTAACTTCATATTTATTATATTAGTAAGGAGAAAAGTGCAAGTCAATATAAAAAGTGCAAGTCATTATAAAAAAAGCAAGTAATCATAAAAAGTGCAATTTATCATGAAAAGTGCTAGTCATTATAAAAACTGCAAGCCATCATAAAAAGTACAAGTCATTATAAAAAATGCAAATCATTATAAAAAGTGCAAGGCGTCATAAAAAGTGCAAGTCATTATAAAAGTGCAAGTCATTATAAAAAGTGCAAGTCATCAAAAAAAGTGCAAGTCATTATAAAAAGTGCAAGTTGTTATAAAAAGTGCAAATCATCATAAAAAGTGCAAGTCATTATGTAAAGTGCAAGTCATCAAAAAAAAAAGCGCTAGTCATTATAAAAAGTGCAAGTCGTTATAAAAAGTGCAAGTCATCATAAAAAGTGCAAGTCATTATAAAAAGTGCAAGTCATCAAAAAAAAAGTGCTAGTCATTATAAAAAGTGCAAGTCGTTATAAAAAGTGAAAGTCATCATAAAAGGTGCAAGTCATAACAAAAAGTGCAAGTCATCATAAAAAGTGCAAGTCATCACTATTTATACGTATATTAGTAAGGAGAAAAGTGCAAGTCAATATAAAAAGTGCAAGTCATTATAAAAAAAGCAAGTAATCATAAAAAGTGCAATTCATCATGAAAAGTGCTAGTCATTATAAAAACTGCAAGCCATCATAAAAAGTACAAGTCATTATAAAAAATGCAAATCATTATAAAAAGTGCAAGGCGTCATAAAAAGTGCAAGTCATTATAAAAGTGCAAGTCATTATAAAAAGTGGAAGTCATCAAAAAAAGTGCAAGTCATTATAAAAAGTGCAAGTCATCATAAAAAGTGCAAGTCATTATAAAAAGTGCAAGTCATCAAAAAAAAAGTGCTAGTCATTATAAAAAGTGCAAGTCGTTATAAAAAGTGCAAGTCATCATAAAAAGTGCAAGTCATAACAAAAAGTGCAAGTCATCAAAAAAAGTGCAAGTCATTATAAAAAGTGCAAGTCATCATAAAAAGTGCAAGTCATTATAAAAAGTGCAAGTCATCAAAAAAAAAGTGCTAGTCATTATAAAAAGTGCAAGTCGTTATAAAAAGTGCAAGTCATCATAAAAAGTGCAAGTCATAACAAAAAGTGCAAGTCATCATAAAAAGTGCAAGTCATCATAAATAGTGCAAATTATTATAAAAACTGCAAGTCATTACAAAAAGAGCATTATAAAAATGGGAAGTTTATGCGCTCACTACGTGTATGACGTATCAAAGGTGGGGTTTTTTATGCCATTATACTTTTTACTCGCACCTTTGTCCGTGAAGAATATGTAAAACATCAGCTAATGTGTATGCTTCGTGGTCATCCGAATCCCTTGCAACTTCCAAACGCGAAGTAAAATAAAGATTATTGTTTGCTAATAATTTTTTCTTCAATTTTCCCAATTTCTTTGCTTTTAAAAAGGAAACATTTTTTCATAGCAAGTAAACACAACAGTGTGTACAGGTGGCATCGTTTGTAAATGTCTATATCATATCAAAAATGCGATGTAAAAAAAGGCATAGTGCGTTATAAATTAAATTTCAATATTTTTTAACCGATTAGCATGTAACCGATAGTGCCAAAAGAACAGTTGACACATCCATACAGTAGGGTTCTAAACTATAAGTATGTCATTAATTAAGGATATCAATTAGGCAAAATTTTGATGGCATTTCAAGAAAATTAAATTACTCATAAAAGCTGCTATTCCTTAATTTATTTTTATTTTTTTCTCTTACAAAAATTGTATTTACAACATCAAAAACCAAAATACGTAATTGGGTCATCAATATTGCCAATGAAAAGCTTATATTAAAATGTGTAACATTTCTCATTTACGTTAATGGAGTGAGTGTCGCGAGGACGTTTGCAACAAATTTTAGAAAGCGTCGGTTTAAAATGCTAAAACCATTGAAAAGGATAAGAAGCTATAAGACGTTTTTAAGTTTAATTAATGCCAAGCTTATTTATACATATTTGTAACTAAATACTTACTATATAAAATTGTTACAGATTTAATTTAGGCGCTTAAGAGTTATCTAAGCATGCTGAAAGTGAAAGGTAATCAATATGAAACTTTTACAAAAATAAAATAAAAAATCAGTATAAAGTTTTCAGATTTATTTCAAAGAAATACTTAAGTTTAAGTATTTATTTTTCACAATGTTAACAAAAATTCTGAGAACACTTTGGATGACAAAATTAAAAACTATTGTTAGTGAAATCTGTACTACATTGCCAAAAATAATTTTCCTTAATTAACACTTAAATAATGTTGTCATTGTATATTTAATTACAAAAATAAAATGAGACTATATGAAATTTAGTGTTTATACATTGAGTCATGCCTTAATTTTTTTCTTCTATATTTTATATAAAATTTAAAACTTAATCTGAAAAGTTCATTCGATAGTTTAAACAACAAATTTAGATTAAATGCAGTTTTATTCGTCAATTTGAACAACTTTAGAGAAGTCAACAAAAAACTTGTCACTTAACATTAAAATCATTTTTGCTGGGTGATAAAAATCATGTAAAGTGTAATTTATAAAAATACTTTTATTGATTTTTAATTTTATTAAAAATCATAGTTAAGTTGATCATAATGTTTTTCCAATATTTTTGGTTATTCTTGTTTAGCATTTTTGTTCAGACTAAGTAAAAGGAAAAATATATATAAGATATAACAAAGTGAAGAGCAGAAAAACAAACAACACAATTTAGTTGTGTTTGCTCATGCGAAAGAGATATTCGTTGATTAATTCAACGAAGCCAGAAATTCTGTTTTTGAAACGTCTTTCTGAAAAGTATTCACTTAAAGAACTTTTAAGAAGGCCTTTTTGAAACATCAATAGCCGAAGGCCTAGAGTCCTCCCACAACCACCTTTCAATTCAACTCATGCTGTATGGAAAATAAGAAAGTTTAATTTCATTGTAATTGTGCGACGTCAAAATAAGAACTTTTACTTAATTTCCCTTTAAGAAATATTAAATTCCAGCAAAATTGTCTAATAAAATTGCAATATAAATAATTTTATTTTGTTTAATAGACGACAAATGAATACATTCCAGCTCTTATTGCCAATAGGCCATCAAATGGATGGAAAAACATACTTAAGACATTCAGAAAAATATAAAAATTTATTCGATAATATCTACGGCTGAGTGATCACATAAAGGGGGGCGTAAAATATCAATAAAAATATAATAAATATACTCTTAGAAATGATTTGATTTTCTTATTTCATTATTTGCTTGCAAACAAACCATGAAAATACACAAATACTCGTACATACGATTACGTAACTGGAAAACTTCCTTTAAGCGAAAAAAGATTTTCTGATAAAAAGTAATACAAGTGAAGTAAAAAAAAAACATATATATTCCAAATCACCAAATCAAAATATTTATTTGTCTGTCGGTCTCTTCAAATGTACTATATGACTGTTTGTAAAACACAAGTAGAACTACAATCACTTTTGTATCCCCCAGCGTCATATTAAGTAGTGAAAGTTAAATCGTTCGTAAGATAATGTTTTTCTTTTTCAACTACACACGAGTACTTCTGTTGCTCTCATATAATGCTACTTTCAATATTTCCTTTTTTTATATCTTGTAAATACTTTAATAAGTATGAGTAATTTTCATCAGTAGTGAGGCCTAAAAGTCTTAGCAGGAGATTCAATCAAACAGGGTAAAAGGTATGCATGTACTTATAGTGGTGGCTTATTCCTTATAAACACTTATTTATGTTGCCAGTTGGTTTGCAATCTCGATTTTTGAATTTAATATCAAATGATTTGTTTGTTATTACATTTAAATTGAAAAAGGGGGATGTAAATTTGAGACTGAGATGCTGAGAGTACTGGTGTTCTATGTGTGCTAAGATACTGTTGTTGTTCACTTGCTACGTTTTGGCAATAAGGGGATTTTGATTATTTATTTTATTTTCCTATTCGAACATTTTTTCCATCGCATAAATCTTTTTGATGTTTTTCTAACGGAAGACTTAAACACATAATTTTATTTCTTTGCAAAATAAAAGTTGGAAGAAAAAAATGTGTTTGTAATTGTTTGCTGATTGAAAATTGAAAGGAAGAACAAAAAAAAAATGAAGGAAAAATAAAAATTATTTATTCGCAGTATAGCCAAGCAAAGAATATTTATTCATTTTATTTATCCTGTTTGCCTTTTCAGTTTTATTAAAATTTCCTTGGTTTATTTTTTGCATAATTTTCTCAATGAAAATGTCATTATGGAAACGGGAAATTTATGGCGCAGATTCTATATGCTACACGTATGCAAATCCCTGCATTATTTTAACATAACCAAAGAGGCGGCAAGAAAAACATATTACAACCTTTGCGCAATAATTTATTTGCTTTCATCATTTTAATAAATTTTTAAAGTTAAATGAAAATATAAAAATTTGAACATAATCTGAAAACTATTCGTTTCGTATAAGTTACAGTCTATATTGTTAATGCAAATATTGCAAATAATGATTCGACGTAATTATAGAAATATCAACTCTAGATGCAAACCTAAGCTTAATTTACCATTGAACGGTGACTTATAGAATCTTCGCTTTCATCAAATTATAGGATATATTTGTATTATATAGGGTCCGCCAAATAACTTATTTTTTTTGAAAATGCTATAAAATGAATATTTTCTCAAATTTCTTTTTTTATTTGACAGTACAATCCGTCCGGTTAATGGAAAATAATTTCATTCAAATGGCTCCATGGCCCGGTAACGATCGCCACTGACTGTAACGGCCACTCCTTCCTCATTTTCGAAGAAAAATGGCCCAATTATGCCTCTGGACCAAAATCCGCACCAAACAATGACTCCTTTTGGGTGCGTCGGATTTTCAATGTATGCGTGCGGGTTTTCTGTGCTCCAAATGCGACAATTTCGATTGTTTACATACCCGCCAAGATCAAAATGAGCTTCATCTGAAAAGATAATTTTTTTTTGGAAAAATCGGCATGTTCTGTAAGTCGACCGCAGGCCCACTTAGCAAAGCGAAAACGCATTGGATGGTCAACCATATTCGTTCAGCGGAAGGATAAAACTAATTATGTGTCAAATCAGACATGAGCTGAGTGTTACCATTCACGAAATAAGCACTAGTTGAAAAAAATATATTACATTACGGACCCTATACATATTTGATGATTTTGCTTGTAAGAAAAATCTTTTAAATGGGCTATGGCTCTTGCATACATACGTCCACGTAAAGCACTCGGTTGTCTTCTTGGCTTAGCCATGTTTTCATTGCTTGTACTTTTAAGCATCTCTTCTATAGAATTTTTCAAATGAATTTTTAAAAATAACCTAATTTCTACAATATTATGCCTTTTTTTTACTCTCCCTGATGATGAACTAATTTGAGATGGAAAAAGTTGTGTTTGTTAAATCATCACGGGGGAATGACATTTATTAAGCACGTTCAAAGCAACAATAGTCGGCAACTAAGTTTTGTAAAAGGGCTAAAATTACAACAAACAAATAAAAATGGTCCCTTGTTCTGCATTTTATAGTTTGTATGACTTTCAAAACTGCCCCAAGTTAAAATTTTCATTTACACAGCCATACATTTTAACCTTTTTGTTTAAATTTTCTGATTTTTTTTTTTTTTCGAAATGTTTGATAACAATGTAAGGTAACAAAGTCAATTTGACTTTTCTTAAATGTTTTCTTTCTCTCCAGTTCTTTTTTTTCTTTCCCTTTTTCTCTCATTACATTTTTTAAACAATCAAACACTATGCCTTTTGTTGGTATAAAATGTTGCAGCAATGCGGAAAAATAAACCATTTGATTTTCTCTCATGGCTGTGTGCTGTTGTAGACATATGTGAGTTTTTCGGTGGCTGTGTGTTCATAGACTTTTTGCTAAAAAGGTCTCCATTCAGCATGGATGCCTAGTTTAACAAGTACCTACTTACTAACTATACTTTCGTACTTGTTAGAAAACAAACAAGTCAGAAGAACCATAGCAAGAACGTTAAAAAAATAAACTGAAATAAAAATGTTCCTAATAGAAAGTTTAAAGACCCAAGAAAATAGAAAGAAATTTCATGAACTATTTTACCGAAAAAAAAAAATGTGAATGAATAGAAAAAAGGAGAAACAGAGAAAGAAAATGCCAGAAATATTGGCTTAAGACGAATTTTATGTGCAATAAAAAATATTTTTTATTTTCAATTGAAATGAAATCATGCTTCTAATTGATGACCCTTGTGCAATAAATAGTTTCATGAAAAAAGTACTTTCTTTTCAAAATGGTACTTTTTTGTGGAATGTAGTTAAAAATTTCTTTTTGAATTAAATAATTAGAACAGGCATTTTATTGAAAATGCTATTAATTTAAAATATTAATGCGTAGTTTAAAAATTTTTAAAAAATCCTTTTTGGTAAAAGTTTTCTTTCAAAAGTTTGTTTGGAAAATGTATTTGAAAGTATATCTTATCAAAAATATTTGCTGCAACAATTTATTTTATTTATAGTTTTGTTGCCCAAAGAAATATTTTTGAGCCAAAATCTTTTCTTGAAAAACTACTATCCCTCTTAGAAGCTACTTCCTCTTGGAATGTAGCCAACAATTTCTTTTTAAATAAAATAATAAAGGCAGGTAGTGTTTTATGAAAAATATAATTTATTTAAAAAAAATAATGCAAATAAAATATTTTTTTTTTATACTTAAAAATTTATCTTATTAGGTAAAAAGTATTTCATTAGGACATTTCATATTTTTCTTTCAAATTTCTATGTAACAAAGTGCGTTAAACATATAGTCAAAATTGTTTATTCGTTTGAAAGACCTATAAGTGCATCCTTCAAATGTCTCACACGGCTTGGTTTGAAGCATATTCGAAATCTCTAATTTTCTATAACTCTTGCTCATAAATCAGGCTTAATTTAACCGATGGTCTAGGTAGGCCTATTGAAAACATATATGTTTGTAGCTTAAATTACCTAACTCAGGCTAAAAAAAGCTGGTAATGATCGGCCAACATCGCTTTCCAAAAAATATGGACGAAAGAATGTGGATTGGCATCATCTCCAAATCGATTTTTTTTTGTTGATCTAGCCATTCATACAGAAATGCCAAATGCTCCAGCACCCATTTTTGATAGAACAATTTTAATGTTTGAACATACAGTTAAATGCTATATCCCTCCATTGTGAGTTAGTTCATAATGGTATCTTTCACCAAATATATATCGTTGATCAATAAAACCTTAAATAAAAAATTATTTTTTTAAATAGCTATGATACAATTTTATATATTAACAACTTTATATATTATGTGATACATTAAAACTACTTTTTTGCCAAATACCCACAACATTTTACTAAAATTTATGTTTTCTTTAAATGCATGCGAAGTATTTATTATAAATAAGTGCGTATTTATTAGAAATAAGTGCTTTTTGAAAAGACGTGGTACGTTTTTTAAAAAAACTAGTTTTTTTAAATGCATGCCATTCAAACTTGTTTTGCTATATATATGTATATATATATATATATATATATATATATATATATATATATATATGTATATATATATATATATATATATATATATATATATATATATGTATATATATATATATATATATATATATATATATATATTTATATATATATATATATATATATATATATATATATACATATATATATATATATATATATATATATATATATATATGTTTTAGAAATAAATACGTTTTGGTTAATATTCTGCTACAAAAGATATGTATATACATTTTTCAAAAGAAAAAAAATAATAATAACAATGAATAATAATGGAAATAAAATAAAATAAACAAATGTGTTTTTGTTGAAGTCATAAAGGAAACACAAACAATATTTTTGAATATATGTATATATTTCAAAATTGGTTTTAATTGCTATAAATAAATTGCATTTTTAATAACAAGCTGGTAATTATATTATTTAATTTAAAATCAATCCACAAAAAGTATCTTCTTCTTGAAAGTATCTTTATTGAAAAGTGATCATTGAACAACAAATCTCTAAAGCACATATATCTCTTCTTTTCTTTTTTGTAGGATCAGCACTGAGAGGGCGAGCCTCACATATGCAGAGGATTGTGCCATGACTAGAAAGATGCGGATACTATTGAGAGGACAGATGAAGAAAGACGAGAAGATGGAGCATTTCTTCTAGCTATTTTTAATATTTACTTTGCAGGCAATTGTTTTGCTACAGGGCCGCCAAAGAAGCGAGCTGTTAGTCTTCCCAATAACTTTGATCGCATAAATTTTTAAAATAACTAAAAGTAATTATAACATATAATTAATATTTATTAAGATACATTTTAAACTATTTTTCGAAAAACCTGTTCGAAAGCACCTTTTTTCTAAGCATATCTGTGATTAAGTTCTCAATCACACTTAAGCACTTTTTTCTTATTGCCACAGATATATTAAAAATATTTTTAAAATATTTTTTGGTTGAAACACAATTTTACCCAATTTTAGCCAAAAGGCGTTTATTTCTAATAAGTAAGTATTGAAAGGCGTTTCAAATGCGCAGAAGCTTCCGAAAAACCTCAAATCGCATGCATTTAAGCAAAAAAATTTTTGGGTAAATTTTTTTGGAAAGAGGTACCCCTTGGCAAAAAATCAATTTTTTGGTTGAAACACAATTTTACCCAATTTTAGCCAAAAGGCGTTTATTTCTAATAAGTAAGTATTGAAAGGAGTTTCAAATGCGCAGAAGCTTCCGAAAAACCTCAAATCGCATGCATTTAAGCAAAAAAATTTTTGGGTAAATTTTTTTGGAAAGAGGTACCCCTTGGCAAAAAATCAATTTTTTGGTTGAAACACAATTTTACCCAATTTTAGCCAAAAGGCGTTTATTTCTAATAAGTAAGTATTGAAAGGAGTTTCAAATGCGCAGAAGCTTCCGAAAAACCTCAAATCGCATGCATTTAAGCAAAAAAATTTTTTGGTCAATTTTTTTGGAAAGAGGTACTCCTTGGCAAAAAATCAATTTTTTGGTTGAAACACAATTTTACCCAATTTTAGCCAAAAGGCGTTTATTTCTAATAAGTAAGTATTGAAAGGAGTTTCAAATGCGCTGAAGCTTCCGAAAAACCTCAAATCGCATGCATTTAAGCAAAAAAATTTTTTGGTAAATTTTTTTGGAAAGAGGTACCCCTTGGCAAAAAATCAATTTTTTGGTTGAAACACAATTTTACCCAATTTTAGCCAAAAGGCGTTTATTTCTAATAAGTAAGTATTGAAAGGAGTTTCAAATGCGCAGAAGCTTCCGAAAAACCTTAAATCGCATGCATTTAAGCAAAAAAATTTTTTGGTCAATTTTTTTGGAAAGAGGTACCCCTTGGCAAAAAATCAATTTTTTGGTTGAAACACAATTTTACCAAATTTTAGCCAAAAGGCGTTTATTTCTAATAAGCAAGTATTGAAAGGAGTTTCAAATGCGCAGAAGCTTCCGAAAAACCTTAAATCGCATGCATTTAAGCAAAAAAATTTTTTGGTCAATTTTTTTGGAAAGAGGTACGTACCCCTTGGCAAAAAATCAATTTTTTGGTTGAAACACAATTTTACCCAATTTTAGCCAAAAGGCGTTTATTTCTAATAAGTAAGTATTGAAAGGAGTTTCAAATGCGCTGAAGCTTCCGAAAAACCTCAAATCGCATGCATTTAAGCAAAAAAATTTTTTGGTCAATTTTTTTGGAAAAAGGTACCCCTTGGCAAAAAATCAATTTTTTGGTTGAAACACAATTTTACCCAATTTTAGCCAAAAGGCGTTTATTTCTAATAAGTAAGTATTGAAAGGAGTTTCAAATGCGCTGAAGCTTCCGAAAAACCTCAAATCGCATGCATTTAAGCAAAAAAAATTTTTGGTCAATTTTTTTGGAAAGAGGTACCCCTTGGCAAAAAATCAATTTTTTGGTTGAAACACAATTTTACCCAATTTTAGCCAAAAGGCGTTTATTTCTAATAAGTAAGTATTGAAAGGAGTTTCAAATGCGCAGAAGCTTCCGAAAAACCTCAAATCGCATGCATTTAAGCAAAAAAATTTTTTGGTCAATTTTTTTGGAAAGAGGTACCCCTTGGCAAAAAATCAATTTTTTGGTTGAAACACAATTTTACCCAATTTTAGCCAAAAGGCGTTTATTTCTAATAAGTAAGTATTGAAAGGAGTTTCAAATGCGCTGAAGCTTCCGAAAAACCTCAAATCGCATGCATTTAAGCAAAAAAATTTTTTGGTAAATTTTTTTGGAAAGAGGTACCCCTTGGCAAAAAATCAATTTTTTGGTTGAAACACAATTTTACCCAATTTTAGCCAAAAGGCGTTTATTTCTAATAAGTAAGTATTGAAAGGAGTTTCAAATGCGCAGAAGCTTCCGAAAAACCTTAAATCGCATGCATTTAAGCAAAAAAATTTTTTGGTCAATTTTTTTGGAAAGAGGTACCCCTTGGCAAAAAATCAATTTTTTGGTTGAAACACAATTTTACCCAATTTTAGCCAAAAGGCGTTTATTTCTAATAAGTAAGTATTGAAAGGAGTTTCAAATGCGCAGAAGCTTCCGAAAAACCTTAAATCCCATGCATTTAAGCAAAAAAATTTTTTGGTCAATTTTTTTGGAAAGAGGTACCCCTTGGCAAAAAATCAATTTTTTGGTTGAAACACAATTTTACCCAATTTTAGCCAAAAGGCGTTTATTTCTAATAAGTAAGTATTGAAAGGAGTTTCAAATGCGCAGAAGCTTCCGAAAAACCTTAAATCGCATGCATTTAAGCAAAAAAATTTTTTGGTCAATTTTTTTGGAAAGAGGTACCCCTTGGCAAAAAATCAATTTTTTGGTTGAAACACAATTTTACCCAATTTTAGCCAAAAGGCGTTTATTTCTAATAAGTAAGTATTGAAAGGAGTTTCAAATGCGCAGAAGCTTCCGAAAAACCTTAAATCGCATGCATTTAAGCAAAAAAATTTTTTGGTCAATTTTTTTGGAAAGAGGTACCCCTTGGCAAAAAATCAATTTTTTGGTTGAAACACAATTTTACCCAATTTTAGCCAAAAGGCGTTTATTTCTAATAAGTAAGTATTGAAAGGAGTTTCAAATGCGCAGAAGCTTCCGAAAAACCTTAAATCGCATGCATTTAAGCAAAAAAATTTTTTGGTCAATTTTTTTGGAAAGAGGTACCCCTTGGCAAAAAATCAATTTTTTGGTTGAAACACAATTTTACCCAATTTTAGCCAAAAGGCGTTTATTTCTAATAAGTAAGTATTGAAAGGAGTTTCAAATGCGCAGAAGCTTCCGAAAAACCTTAAATCGCATGCATTTAAGCAAAAAATTTTTTGGTCAATTTTTTTGGAAAGAGGTACCCCTTGGCAAAAAATCAATTTTTTGGTTGAAACACAATTTTACCCAATTTTAGCCAAAAGGCGTTTATTTCTAATAAGTAAGTATTGAAAGGAGTTTCAAATGCGCAGAAGCTTCCGAAAAACCTTAAATCGCATGCATTTAAGCAAAAAAATTTTTTGGTCAATTTTTTTGGAAAGAGGTACCCCTTGGCAAAAAATCAATTTTTTGGTTGAAACACAATTTTACCCAATTTTAGCCAAAAGGCGTTTATTTCTAATAAGTAAGTATTGAAAGGAGTTTCAAATGCGCAGAAGCTTCCGAAAAACCTCAAATCGCATGCATTTAAGCAAAAAAATTTTTTGGTAAATTTTTTTGGAAAGAGGTACCCCTTGGCAAAAAATCAATTTTTTGGTTGAAACACAATTTTACTCAATTTTAGCCAAAAGGCGTTTATTTCTAATAAGTAAGTATTGAAAGGAGTTTCAAATGCGCAGAAGCTTCCGAAAAACCTTAAATCGCATGCATTTAAGCAAACAAATTTTTTGGTCAATTTTTTTGGAAAGAGGTACCCCTTGGCAAAAAATCAATTTTTTGGTTGAAACACAATTTTACCCAATTTTAGCCAAAAGGCGTTTATTTCTAATAAGTAAGTATTGAAAGGAGTTTCAAATGCGCAGAAGCTTCCGAAAAACCTTAAATCGCATGCATTTAAGCAAAAAAATTTTTTGGTCAATTTTTTTGGAAAGAGGTACCCCTTGGCAAAAAATCAATTTTTTGGTTGAAACACAATTTTACCCAATTTTAGCCAAAAGGCGTTTATTTCTAATAAGTAAGTATTGAAAGGAGTTTCAAATGCGCAGAAGCTTCCGAAAAACCTTAAATCGCATGCATTTAAGCAAAAATTTTTTTGGTCAATTTTTTTGGAAAGAGGTACCCCTTGGCAAAAAATAAATTTTTTGGTTGAAACACAATTTTACCCAATTTTAGCCAAAAGGCGTTTATTTCTAATAAGTAAGTATTGAAAGGAGTTTCAAATGCGCAGAAGCTTCCGAAAAACCTCAAATCGCATGCATTTAAGCAAAAAAATTTTTTGGTAAATTTTTTTGGAAAGAGGTACCCCTTGGCAAAAAATCAATTTTTTGGTTGAAACACAATTTTACCCAATTTTAGCCAAAAGGCGTTTATTTCTAATAAGTAAGTATTGAAAGGAGTTTCAAATGCGCAGAAGCTTCCGAAAAACCTCAAATCGCATGCATTTAAGCAAAAAAATTTTTTGGTAAATTTTTTTGGAAAGAGGTACCCCTTGGCAAAAAATCAATTTTTTGGTTGAAACACAATTTTACCCAATTTTAGCCAAAAGGCGTTTATTTCTAATAAGTAAGTATTGAAAGGAGTTTCAAATGCGCAGAAGCTTCCGAAAAACCTCAAATCGCATGCATTTAAGCAAAAAAATTTTTTGGTAAATTTTTTTGGAAAGAGGTACCCCTTGGCAAAAAATCAATTTTTTGGTTGAAACACAATTTTACCCAATTTTAGCCAAAAGGCGTTTATTTCTAATAAGTAAGTATTGAAAGGAGTTTCAAATGCGCAGAAGCTTCCGAAAAACCTCAAATCGCATGCATTTAAGCAAAAAAATTTTTTGGTAAATTTTTTTGGAAAGAGGTACCCCTTGGCAAAAAATCAATTTTTTGGTTGAAACACAATTTTACCCAATTTTAGCCAAAAGGCGTTTATTTCTAATAAGTAAGTATTGAAAGGAGTTTCAAATGCGCAGAAGCTTCCGAAAAACCTCAAATCGCATGCATTTAAGCAAAAAAATTTTTTGGTAAATTTTTTTGGAAAGAGGTACCCCTTGGCAAAAAATCAATTTTTTGGTTGAAACACAATTTTACCCAATTTTAGCCAAAAGGCGTTTATTTCTAATAAGTAAGTATTGAAAGGAGTTTCAAATGCGCAGAAGCTTCCGAAAAACCTTAAATCGCATGCATTTAAGCAAAAACATTTTTTGGTCAATTTTTTTAGAAAAAGGTACCCCTTGGCAAAAAATCAATTTTTTGGTTGAAACACAATTTTACCCAATTTTAGCCAAAAGGCGTTTATTTCTAATAAGTAAGTATTGAAAGGAGTTTCAAATGCGCAGAAGCTTCCGAAAAACCCCAAATCGCATGCATTTAAGCAAAAAAATTTTTTGGTAAATTTTTTTTCAAAGAGGTACCTCTTGGCAAAAAATCAATTTTTTGGTTGAAACACAATTTTACCCAATTTTAGCCAAAAGGCGTTTATTTCTAATAAGTAAGTATTGAAAGGAGTTTCAAATGCGCAGAAGCTTCCGAAAAACCTCAAATCGCATGCATTTAAGCAAAAAAATTTTTTGGTAAATTTTTTTGGAAAGAGGTACCCCTTGGCAAAAAATCAATTTTTTGGTTGAAACACAATTTTACCCAATTTTAGCCAAAAGGCGTTTATTTCTAATAAGTAAGTATTGAAAGGAGTTTCAAATGCGCAGAAGCTTCCGAAAAACCTCAAATCGCATGCATTTAAGCAAAAAAATTTTTTGGTAAATTTTTTTGGAAAGAGGTACCCCTTGGCAAAAAATCAATTTTTTGGTTGAAACACAATTTTACCCAATTTTAGCCAAAAGGCGTTTATTTCTAATAAGTAAGTATTGAAAGGAGTTTCAAATGCGCAGAAGCTTCCGAAAAACCTCAAATCGCATGCATTTAAGCAAAAAAATTTTTTGGTAAATTTTTTTGGAAAGAGGTACCCCTTGGCAAAAAATCAATTTTTTGGTTGAAACACAATTTTACCCAATTTTAGCCAAAAGGCGTTTATTTCTAATAAGTAAGTATTGAAAGGAGTTTCAAATGCGCAGAAGCTTCCGAAAAACCTCAAATCGCATGCATTTAAGCAAAAAAATTTTTTGGTAAATTTTTTTGGAAAGAGGTACCCCTTGGCAAAAAATCAATTTTTTGGTTGAAACACAATTTTACCCAATTTTAGCCAAAAGGCGTTTATTTCTAATAAGTAAGTATTGAAAGGAGTTTCAAATGCGCAGAAGCTTCCGAAAAACCTCAAATCGCATGCATTTAAGCAAAAAAATTTTTTGGTAAATTTTTTTGGAAAGAGGTACCCCTTGGCAAAAAATCAATTTTTTGGTTGAAACACAATTTTACCCAATTTTAGCCAAAAGGCGTTTATTTCTAATAAGTAAGTATTGAAAGGAGTTTCAAATGCGCAGAAGCTTCCGAAAAACCTTAAATCGCATGCATTTAAGCAAAAAAATTTTTTGGTCAATTTTTTTAGAAAAAGGTACCCCTTGGCAAAAAATCAATTTTTTGGTTGAAACACAATTTTACCCAATTTTAGCCAAAAGGCGTTTATTTCTAATAAGTAAGTATTGAAAGGAGTTTCAAATGCGCAGAAGCTTCCGAAAAACCCCAAATCGCATGCATTTAAGCAAAAAAATTTTTTGGTAAATTTTTTTTCAAAGAGGTACCTCTTGGCAAAAAATCAATTTTTTGGTTGAAACACAATTTTACCCAATTTTAGCCAAAAGGCGTTTATTTCTAATAAGTAAGTATTGAAAGGAGTTTCAAATGCGCAGAAGCTTCCGAAAAACCTTAAATCGCATGCATTTAAGCAAAAAAATTTTTTGGTCAATTTTTTTGGAGAGAGGTACCCCTTGGCAAAAAATCAATTTTTTGGTTGAAACACAATTTTACCCAATTTTAGCCAAAAGGCGTTTATTTCTAATAAGTAAGTATTGAAAGGAGTTTCAAATGCGCAGAAGCTTCCGAAAAACCTCAAATCGCATGCATTTAAGCAAAAAAATTTTTTGGTAAATTTTTTTGGAAAGGGGTACCCCTTGGCAAAAAATCAATTTTTTGGTTGAAACACAATTTTACCCAATTTTAGCCAAAAGGCGTTTATTTCTAATAAGTAAGTATTGAAAGGAGTTTCAAATGCGCAGAAGCTTCCGAAAAACCTTAAATCGCATGCATTTAAGCAAAAAAATTTTTTGGTCAATTTTTTTGGAAAGAGGTACCCCTTGGCAAAAAATCAATTTTTTGGTTGAAACACAATTTTACCCAATTTTAGCCAAAAGGCGTTTATTTCTAATAAGTAAGTATTGAAAGGAGTTTCAAATGCGCAGAAGCTTCCGAAAAACCTTAAATCGCATGCATTTAAGCAAAAAAATTTTTTGGTAAATTTTTTTGGAAAGAGGTACCCCTTGGCAAAAAATCAATTTTTTGGTTGAAACACAATTTTACCCAATTTTAGCCAAAAGGCGTTTATTTCTAATAAGTAAGTATTGAAAGGAGTTTCAAATGCGCAGAAGCTTCCGAAAAACCCCAAATCGCATGCATTTAAGCAAAAAAATTTTTTGGTAAATTTTTTTGGAAAGAGGTACCCCTTGGCAAAAAATCAATTTTTTGGTTGGAACACAATTTTACCCAATTTTAGCCAAAAGGCGTTTATTTCTAATAAGTAAGTATTGAAAGGAGTTTCAAATGCGCAGAAGCTTCCGAAAAACCTTAAATCGCATGCATTTAAGCAAAAAAATTTTTTGGTCAATTTTTTTGGAAAGAGGTACCCCTTGGCAAAAAATCAATTTTTTGGTTGAAACACAATTTTACCCAATTTTAGCCAAAAGGCGTTTATTTCTAATAAGTAATTATTGAAAGGAGTTTCAAATGCGCAGAAGCTTCCGAAAAACCTCAAATCGCATGCATTTAAGCAAAAAAATTTTTTGGTAAATTTTTTTGGAAAGAGGTACCTCTGGCAAAAAATCAATTTTTTGGTTGAAACACAATTTTACCCAATTTTAGCCAAAAGGCGTTTATTTCTATTAAGTAAGTATTGAAAGGAGTTTCAAATGCGCAGAAGCTTCCGAAAAACCTTAAATCGCATGCATTTAAGCAAAAAAATTTTTTGGTCAATTTTTTTGGAAAGAGGTACCCCTTGGCAAAAAATCAATTTTTTGGTTGAAACACAATTTTACCCAATTTTAGCCAAAAGGCGTTTATTTCTAATAAGTAAGTATTGAAAGGAGTTTCAAATGCGCAGAAGCTTCCGAAAAACCTCAAATCGCATGCATTTAAGCAAAAAAATTTTTTGGTAAATTTTTTTGGAAAGAGGTACCCCTTGGCAAAAAATCAATTTTTTGGTTGAACCACAATTTTACCCAATTTTAGCCAAAAGGCGTTTATTTCTAATAAGTAAGTATTGAAAGGAGTTTCAAATGCGCAGAAGCTTCCGAAAAACCTTAAATCGCATGCATTTAAGCAAAAAAATTTTTTGGTCAATTTTTTTGGAAAGAGGTACCCCTTGGCAAAAAATCAATTTTTTGGTTGAAACACAATTTTACCCAATTTTAGCCAAAAGGCGTTTATTTCTAATAAGTAAGTATTGAAAGGAGTTTCAAATGCGCAGAAGCTTCCGAAAAACCTCAAATCGCATGCATTTAAGCAAAAAAATTTTTTGGTAAATTTTTTTGGAAAGAGGTACCCCTTGGCAAAAAATCAATTTTTTGGTTGAAACACAATTTTACCCAATTTTAGCCAAAAGGCGTTTATTTCTAATAAGTAAGTATTGAAAGGAGTTTCAAATTCGCAGAAGCTTCCGAAAAACCTTAAATCACATGCATTTAAGCAAAAAAATTTTTTGGTCAATTTTTTTGGAAAGAGGTACCCCTTGGCAAAAAATCAATTTTTTGGTTGAAACACAATTTTACCCAATTTTAGCCAAAAGGCGTTTATTTCTAATAAGTAAGTATTGAAAGGAGTTTCAAATGCGCAGAAGCTTCCGAAAAACCTTAAATCGCATGCATTTAAGCAAAAAAAATTTTTGGTCAATTTTTTGGAAAGAGGTACCCCTTGGCAAAAAATCAATTTTTTGGTTGAAACACAATTTTACCCAATTTTAGCCAAAAGGCGTTTATTTCTAATAAGTAAGTATTGAAAGGAGTTTCAAATGCGCAGAAGCTTCCGAAAAACCTCAAATCGCATGCATTTAAGCAAAAAAAATTTTTGGTCAATTTTTTTGGAAAGAGGTACCCCTTGGCAAAAAATCAATTTTTTGGTTGAAACACAATTTTACCCAATTTTAGCCAAAAGGCGTTTATTTCTAATAAGTAAGTATTGAAAGGAGTTTCAAATGCGCAGAAGCTTCCGAAAAACCTTAAATCGCATGCATTTAAGCAAAAAAATTTTTTGGTAAATTTTTTTGGAAAGAGGTACCCCTTGGCAAAAAATCAATTTTTTGGTTGAAACACAATTTTACCCAATTTTAGCCAAAAGGCGTTTATTTCTAATAAGTAAGTATTGAAAGGAGTTTCAAAATGCGCAGAAGCTTCCGAAAAACCTTAAATCGCATGCATTTAAGCAAAAAATTTTTTGGTCAATTTTTTTGGAAAGAGGTACCCCTTGGCAAAAAATCAATTTTTTGGTTGAAACACAATTTTACCCAATTTTAGCCAAAAGGCGTTTATTTCTAATAAGTAAGTATTGAAAGGAGTTTCAAATGCGCAGAAGCTTCCGAAAAACCTTAAATCGCATGCATTTAAGCAAAAAATTTTTTGGTAAATTTTTTGGAAAGAGGTACCCCTTGGCAAAAAATCAATTTTTTGGTTGAAACACAATTTTACCCAATTTTAGCCAAAAGGCGTTTATTTCTAATAAGTAAGTATTGAAAGGAGTTTCAAATGCGCAGAAGCTTCCGAAAAACCTTAAATCGCATGCATTTAAGCAAAAAAATTTTTTGGTCAATTTTTTTGGAAAGAGGTACCCCTTGGCAAAAAATCAATTTTTTGGTTGAAACACAATTTTACCCAATTTTAGCCAAAAGGCGTTTATTTCTAATAAGTAAGTATTGAAAGGAGTTTCAAATGCGCAGAAGCTTCCGAAAAACCTTAAATCGCATGCATTTAAGCAAAAAAATTTTTTGGTCAATTTTTTTGGAAAGAGGTACCCCTTGGCAAAAAATCAATTTTTTGGTTGAAACACAATTTTACCCAATTTTAGCCAAAAGGCGTTCATTTCTAATAAGTAAGTATTGAAAGGAGTTTCAAATGCGCAGAAGCTTCCGAAAAACCTTAAACCGCATGCATTTAAGCAAAAAAATTTTTTGGTAAATTTTTTGTGAAAGAGGTACCCCTTGGCAAAAAATCAATTTTTTGGTTGAAACACAATTTTACCCCAATTTTAGCCAAAAGGCGTTTATTTCTAATAAGTAAGTATTGAAAGGAGTTTCAAATGCGCAGAAGCTTCCGAAAAACCTTAAATCGCATGCATTTAAGCAAAAAAATTTTTTGGTCAATTTTTTTGGAAAGAGGTACCCCTTGGCAAAAAATCAATTTTTTGGTTGAAACACAATTTTACCCAATTTTAGCCAAAAGGCGTTTATTTCTAATAAGTAAGTATTGAAAGGAGTTTCAAATGCGCAGAAGCTTCCGAAAAACCTTAAATTGCATGCATTTAAGCAAAAAAATTTTTTGGTCAATTTTTTGGAAAGAGGTACCCCTTGGCAAAAAATCAATTTTTTGGTTGAAACACAATTTTACCCAATTTTAAGCCAAAAGGCGTTTATTTCTAATAAGTAAGTATTGAAAGGAGTTTCAAATGCGCAGAAACTTCCGGAAAACCTTAAATCGCATGCATTTAAGCAAAAAAATTTTTTGGTAAATTTTTTGGAAAGAGGTACCCCCTTGGCAAAAAATCAAATTTTTGGTTGAAACACAATTTTACCAATTTTAGCCAAAAGGCGTTTATTTCTAATAAGTAAGTATTGAAAGGAGTTTCAAATGCGCAGAAGCTTCCGAAAAACCTCAAATCGCATGCATTTAAGCAAAAAAATTTTTTGGTCAATTTTTTTGGAAAGAGGTACCCCTTGGCAAAAAATCAATTTTTTGGTTGAAACACAATTTTACCCAATTTTAGCCAAAAGGCGTTTATTTCTAATAAGTAAGTATTGAAAGGAGTTTCAAATGCGCAGAAGCTTCCGAAAAAACCTTAAATCGCATGCATTTAAGCAAAAAAATTTTTTGGTAAATTTTTTTGGAAAGAGGTACCCCTTGGCAAAAAATCAATTTTTTGGTTGAAACACAATTTTACCCAATTTTAGCCAAAAGGCGTTTATTTCTAATAAGTAAGTATTGAAAGGAGTTTCAAATGCGCAGAAGCTTCCGAAAAACCTTAAATCGCATGCATTTAAGCAAAAAAATTTTTTGGTCAATTTTTTTGGAAAGAGGTACCCCTTGGCAAAAAATCAATTTTTTGGTTGAAACACAATTTTACCCAATTTTAGCCAAAAGGCGTTTATTTCTAATAAGTAAGTATTGAAAGGAGTTTCAAATGCGCAGAAGCTTCCGAAAAACCTTAAATCGCATGCATTTAAGCAAAAAAATTTTTTGGTCAATTTTTTTGGAAAGAGGTACCCCTTGGCAAAAAAATCAATTTTTTGGTTGAAACACAATTTTACCCAATTTTAGCCAAAAGGCGTTTATTTCTAATAAGAAAGTATTGAAAGGAGTTTCAAATGCGCAGAAGCTTCCGAAAAACCTTAAATCGCATGCATTTAAGCAAAAAAATTTTTTGGTAAATTTTTTTGGAAAGAGGTACCCCTTGGCAAAAAATCAATTTTTTGTTGAAACACAATTTTACCCAATTTTAGCCAAAAGGCGTTTATTTCTAATAAGTAAGTATTGAAAGGAGTTTCAAATGCGCAGAAGCTTCCGAAAAACCTTAAATCGCATGCATTTAAGCAAAAAAATTTTTTGGTCAATTTTTTTGGAAAGAGGTACCCCTTGGCAAAAAATCAATTTTTTGGTTGAAACACAATTTTACCCAATTTTAGCCAAAAGGCGTTTATTTCTAATAAGTAAGTATTGAAAGGAGTTTCAAATGCGCAGAAGCTTCCGAAAAAACCTCAAATCGCATGCATTTAAGCAAAAAAATTTTTTGGTAAATTTTTTTGGAAAGAGGTACCCCTTGGCAAAAAATCAATTTTTGGTTGAAACACAATTTTAACCCAATTTTAGCCAAAAGGCGTTTATTTCTAATAAGTAAGTATTGAAAGGAGTTTCAAATGCGCAGAAGCTTCCGAAAAACCTTAAATCGCATGCATTTAAGCAAAAAAATTTTTTGGTCAATTTTTTGGAAAGAGGTACCCCTTGGCAAAAAATCAATTTTTTGGTTGAAACACAATTTTACCCAATTTTAGCCAAAAGGCGGTTTATTTCTAATAAGTAAGTATTGAAAGGAGTTTCAAATGCGCAGAAACTTCCGAAAAACCTTAAATCGCATGCATTTAAGCAAAAAAATTTTTTGGTCAATTTTTTTGGAAAGAGGTACCCCTTGGCAAAAAATCAATTTTTTGGTTGAAACACAATTTTACCCAATTTTAGCCAAAAGGCGTTTATTTCTAATAAGTAAGTATTGAAAGGAGTTTCAAATGCGCAGAAGCTTCCGAAAAACCTTAAATCGCATGCATTTAAGCAAAAAAATTTTTTGGTCAATTTTTTTGGAAAGAGGTACCCCTTGGCAAAAAATCAATTTTTTGGTTGAAACACAATTTTACCCAATTTTAGCCAAAAGGCGTTTATTTCTAATAAGTAAGTATTGAAAGGAGTTTCAAATGCGCAGAAGCTTCCGAAAAACCTTAAATCGCATGCATTTAAGCAAAAAAAATTTTTTGGTCAATTTTTTTGGAAAGAGGTACCCCTTGGCAAAAAATCAATTTTTTGGTTGAAACACAATTTTACCCAATTTTAGCCAAAAGGCGTTTATTTCTAATAAGTAAGTATTGAAAGGAGTTTCAAATGCGCAGAACTTCCGAAAAACCTTAAATCGCATGCATTTAAGCAAAAAAATTTTTTGGTAAATTTTTTGGAAAGAGGTACCCCCTTGGCAAAAAATCAAATTTTTGGTTGAAACACAATTTTACCCAATTTTAGCCAAAAGGCGTTTATTTCTAATAAGTAAGTATTGAAAGGAGTTTCAAATGCGCAGAAGCTTCCGAAAACCTTAAATCGCATGCATTTAAGCAAAAAAATTTTTTGGTCAATTTTTTTGGAAAGAGGTACCCCTTGGCAAAAAATCAATTTTTTGGTTGAAACACAATTTTACCCAATTTTAGCCAAAAGGCGTTTATTTCTAATAAGTAAGTATTGAAAGGAGTTTCAAATGCGCAGAAGCTTCCGAAAAACCTTAAATCGCATGCATTTAAGCAAAAAAATTTTTTGGTCAATTTTTTTGGAAAGAGGTACCCCTTGGCAAAAAATCAATTTTTTGGTTGAAACACAATTTTACCCAATTTTAGCCAAAAGGCGTTTATTTCTAATAAGTAAGTATTGAAAGGAGTTTCAAATGCGCAGAAGCTTCCGAAAAACCTTAAATCGCATGCATTTAAGCAAAAAAATTTTTTGGTAAATTTTTTTGGAAAGAGGTACCCCTTGGCAAAAAATCAATTTTTTGGTTGAAACACAATTTTACCCAATTTTAGCCAAAAGGCGTTTATTTCTAATAAGTAAGTATTGAAAGGAGTTTCAAATGCGCAGAAGCTTCCGAAAAACCTTAAATCGCATGCATTTAAGCAAAAAATTTTTTGGTAAATTTTTTTGGAAAGAGGTACGTACCCCTTGGCAAAAAATCAATTTTTTGGTTGAAACACAATTTTACCCAATTTTAGCCAAAAGGCGTTTATTTCTAATAAGTAAGTATTGAAAAGGAGTTTCAAATGCGCAGAAGCTTCCGAAAAACCTTAAATCGCATGCATTTAAGCAAAAAAATTTTTTGGTCAATTTTTTTGGAAAGAGGTACCCCTTGGCAAAAAATCAATTTTTTGGTTGAAACACAATTTTACCCAATTTTAGCCAAAAGGCGTTCATTTCTAATAAGTAAGTATTGAAAGGAGTTTCAAATGCGCAGAAGCTTCCGAAAAACCTTAAATCGCATGCATTTAAGCAAAAAAATTTTTTGGTAAATTTTTTTGGAAAGAGGTACCCCTTGGCAAAAAATCAATTTTTTGGTTGAAACACAATTTTACCCAATTTTAGCCAAAAGGCGTTTATTTCTAATAAGTAAGTATTGAAAGGAGTTTCAAATGCGCAGAAGCTTCCGAAAAACCTTAAATCGCATGCATTTAAGCAAAAAAATTTTTTGGTCAATTTTTTTGAAAGAGGTACCCCTTGGCAAAAAATCAATTTTTTGGTTGAAACACAATTTTACCCAATTTTAGCCAAAAGGCGTTTATTTCTAATAAGTAAGTATTGAAAGGAGTTCAAATGCGCAGAAGCTTCCGAAAAACCTCAAATCGCATGCATTTAAGCAAAAAAATTTTTTGGTAAATTTTTTTGGAAAGAGGTACCCCTTGGCAAAAAATCAATTTTTTGGTTGAAACACAATTTTACCCAATTTTAGCCAAAAGGCGTTTATTTCTAATAAGTAAGTATTGAAAGGAGTTTCAAATGCGCAGAAGCTTCCGAAAAACCTTAAATCGCATGCATTTAAGCAAAAAAATTTTTTGGTCAATTTTTTTGGAAAGAGGTACCCCTTGGCAAAAAATCAATTTTTTGGTTGAAACACAATTTTACCCAATTTTAGCCAAAAGGCGTTTATTTCTAATAAGTAAGTATTGAAAGGAGTTTCAAATGCGCAGAAGCTTCCGAAAAACCTTAAATCGCATGCATTTAAGCAAAAAAATTTTTGGTCAATTTTTTTGGAAAGAGGTACCCCTTGGCAAAAAATCAATTTTTTGGTTGAAACACAATTTTACCCAATTTTAGCCAAAAGGCGTTTATTTCTAATAAGTAAGTATTGAAAGGAGTCTCAAATGCGCAGAAGCTTCCGAAAAACCTTAAATCGCATGCATTTAAGCAAAAAAAATTTTTTGGTCAATTTTTTTGGAAAGAGGTACCCCTTGGCAAAAAATCAATTTTTGGTTGAAACACAATTTTACCCAATTTTAGCCAAAAGGCGTTTATTTCTAATAAGTAAGTATTGAAAGGAGTTTCAAATGCGCAGAAGCTTCCGAAAAACCTTAAATCGCATGCATTTAAGCAAAAAATTTTTTGGTCAATTTTTTTGGAAAGAGGTACCCCTTGGCAAAAAATAAATTTTTGGTTGAAACACAATTTTACCCAATTTTAGCCAAAAGGCGTTTATTTCTAATAAGTAAGTATTGAAAGGAGTTTCAATGCGCAGAAGCTTCCGAAAAACCTTAAATCGCATGCATTTAAGCAAAAAAATTTTTTGGTCAATTTTTTTGGAAAGAGGTACCCCTTGGCAAAAAATCAATTTTTTGGTTGAAACACAATTTTACCCAATTTTAGCCAAAAGGCGTTTATTTCTAATAAGTAAGTATTGAAAGGAGTCTCAAATGCGCAGAAGCTTCCGAAAAACCTTAAATCGCATGCATTTAAGCAAAAAAATTTTTTGGTCAATTTTTTTGGAAAGAGGTACCCCTTGGCAAAAAAATCAATTTTTTGGTTGAAACACAATTTTACCCAATTTTAGCCAAAAGGCGTTTATTTCTAATAAGTAAGTATTGAAAGGAGTTTCAAATGCGCAGAAGCTTCCGAAAAAACCTTAAATCGCATGCATTTAAGCAAAAAAATTTTTTGGTCAATTTTTTTGGAAAGAGGTACCCCTTGGCAAAAAATCAAATTTTTGGTTGAAACACAATTTTACCCAATTTTAGCCAAAAGGCGTTTATTTCTAATAAGTAAGTATTGAAAGGAGTTTCAAATGCGCAGAAGCTTCCGAAAAACCTTAAATCGCATGCATTTAAGCAAAAAAATTTTTTGGTCAATTTTTTTGGAAAGAGGTACCCCTTGGCAAAAAATCAATTTTTTGGTTGAAACACAATTTTACCCAATTTTAGCCAAAAGGCGTTTATTTCTAATAAGTAAGTATTGAAAGGAGTTTCAAATGCGCAGAAGCTTCCGAAAAACCTTAAATCGCATGCATTTAAGCAAAAAAATTTTTTGGTCAATTTTTTTGGAAAGAGGTACCCCTTGGCAAAAAAATAAATTTTTTGGTTGAAACACAATTTTACCCAATTTTAAGCCAAAAGGCGTTTATTTCTAATAAGTAAGTATTGAAAGGAGTTTCAAATGCGCAGAAGCTTCCGAAAAACCTCAAATCGCATGCATTTAAGCAAAAAAATTTTTTGGTAAATTTTTTTGGAAAGAGGTACCCCTTGGCAAAAAATCAATTTTTTGGTTGAAACACAATTTTACCCAATTTTAGCCAAAAGGCGTTTATTTCTAATAAGTAAGTATTGAAAGGAGTTTCAAATGCGCAGAAGCTTCCGAAAAACCTTAAATCGCATGCATTTAAGCAAAAAAATTTTTTGGTCAATTTTTTTGGAAAGAGGTACCCCTTGGCAAAAAATCAATTTTTTGGTTGAAACACAATTTTACCCCAATTTTAGCCAAAAGGCGTTTATTTCTAATAAGTAAGTATTGAAAGGAGTTTCAAATGCGCAGAAGCTTCCGAAAAACCTTAAATCGCATGCATTTAAGCAAAAAAATTTTTTGGTCAATTTTTTTGGAAAGAGGTACCCCTTGGCAAAAAATCAATTTTTTGGTTGAAACACAATTTTACCCCAATTTTAGCCAAAAGGCGTTTATTTCTAATAAGTAAGTATTGAAAGGAGTTTCAAATGCGCAGAAGCTTCCGAAAACCTTAAATCGCATGCATTTAAGCAAAAAAATTTTTTGGTCAATTTTTTTGGAAAGAGGTAACCCCTTGGCAAAAAATCAATTTTTTGGTTGAAACACAATTTTACCCAATTTTAGCCAAAAGGCGTTTATTTCTAATAAGTAAGTATTGAAAGGAGTTTCAAATGCGCAGAAGCTTCCGAAAAACCTTAAATCGCATGCATTTAAGCAAAAAAATTTTTGGTCAATTTTTTTGGAAAGAGGTACCCCTTGGCAAAAAAATCAAATTTTTGGTTGAAACACAATTTTACCCAATTTTTAGCCAAAAGGCGTTTATTTCTAATAAGTAAGTATTGAAAGGAGTTTCAAATGCGCAGAAGCTTCCGAAAAACCTTAAATCGCATGCATTTAAGCAAAAAAATTTTTTGGTCAATTTTTTTGGAAAGAGGTACCCTCTTGGCAAAAAATAAATTTTTTGGTTGAAACACAATTTTACCCAATTTTAGCCAAAAGGCGTTTATTTCTAATAAGTAAGTATTGAAAGGAGTTTCAAATGCGCAGAAGCTTCCGAAAAACCTTAAATCGCATGCATTTAAGCAAAAAAATTTTTTGGTCAATTTTTTTGGAAAGAGGTACCCCTTGGCAAAAAATCAATTTTTTGGTTGAAACACAATTTTACCCAATTTTAGCCAAAAGGCGTTTATTTCTAATAAGTAAGTATTGAAAGGAGTTTCAAATGCGCAGAAGCTTCCGAAAAACCTTAAATCGCATGCATTTAAGCAAAAAAAATTTTTTGGTCAATTTTTTTGGAAAGAGGTACCCCTTGGCAAAAAATCAAATTTTTGGTTGAAACACAATTTTACCCAATTTTAGCCAAAAGGCGTTTATTTTCTAATAAGTAAGTATTGAAAGGAGTTTCAAATGCGCAGAAGCTTCCGAAAAACCTTAAATCGCATGCATTTAAGCAAAAAAATTTTTTGGTCAATTTTTTTGGAAAGAGGTACCCCTTGGCAAAAAATAAATTTTTTGGTTGAAACACAATTTTACCCAATTTTAGCCAAAAGGCGTTTATTTCTAATAAGTAAGTATTGAAAGGAGTTTCAAATGCGCAGAAGCTTCCGAAAAACCTCAAATCGCATGCATTTAAGCAAAAAAATTTTTTGGTAAATTTTTTTGGAAAGAGGTACCCCTTGGCAAAAAATCAATTTTTTGGTTGAAACACAATTTTACCCAATTTTAGCCAAAAGGCGTTTATTTCTAATAAGTAAGTATTGAAAGGAGTTTCAAATGCGCAGAAGCTTCCGAAAAACCTCAAATCGCATGCATTTAAGCAAAAAAATTTTTTGGTCAATTTTTTTGGAAAGAGGTACCCCTTGGCAAAAAATCAATTTTTTGGTTGAAACACAATTTTACCCAATTTTAGCCAAAAGGCGTTTATTTCTAATAAGTAAGTATTGAAAGGAGTTTTCAAATGCGCAGAAGCTTCCGAAAAACCTTAAATCGCATGCATTTAAGCAAAAAAATTTTTTGGTAAATTTTTTTGGAAAGAGGTACCACCTTGGCAAAAAATCAATTTTTTGGTTGAAACACAATTTTACCCAATTTTAGCCAAAAGGCGTTTATTTCTAATAAGTAAGTATTGAAAGGAGTTTCAAATGCGCAGAAGCTTCCGAAAAACCTTAAATCGCATGCATTTAAGCAAAAAAATTTTTTGGTCAATTTTTTTGGAAAGAGGTACCCCTTGGCAAAAAAATCAATTTTTTGGTTGAAACACAATTTTACCCAATTTTAGCCAAAAGGCGTTTATTTCTAATAAGTAAGTATTGAAAGGAGTTTCAAATGCGCAGAAGCTTCCGAAAAACCTTAAATCGCATGCATTTAAGCAAAAAAATTTTTTGGTCAATTTTTTTGGAAAGAGGTACCCCTTGGCAAAAAATCAATTTTTTGGTTGAAACACAATTTTACCCAATTTTAGCCAAAAGGCGTTTATTTCTAATAAGTAAGTATTGAAAGGAGTTTCAAATGCGCAGAAGCTTCCGAAAAACCTTAAATCGCATGCATTTAAGCAAAAAAATTTTTTGGTCAATTTTTTTGGAAAGAGGTACCCCTTGGCAAAAAATCAATTTTTTGGTTGAAACACAATTTTACCCAATTTTAGCCAAAAGGCGTTTATTTCTAATAAGTAAGTATTGAAAGGAGTTTCAAATGCGCAGAAGCTTCCGAAAAACCTTAAATCGCATGCATTTAAGCAAAAAAATTTTTTGGTCAATTTTTTTGGAAAGAGGTACCCCTTGGCAAAAAATCAATTTTTTGGTTGAAACACAATTTTACCCAATTTTAGCCAAAAGGCGTTTATTTCTAATAAGTAAGTATTGAAAGGAGTTTCAAATGCGCAGAAGCTTCCGAAAAAACCTCAAATCGCATGCATTTAAGCAAAAAAATTTTTTGGTAAATTTTTTTGGAAAGAGGTACCCCTTGGCAAAAAATCAATTTTTTGGTTGAAACACAATTTTACCCAATTTTAGCCAAAAGGCGTTTATTTCTAATAAGTAAGTATTGAAAGGAGTTTCAATGCGCAGAAGCTTCCGAAAAACCTTAAATCGCATGCATTTAAGCAAAAAAATTTTTTGGTCAATTTTTTTGGAAAGAGGTACCCCTTGGCAAAAAAATCAATTTTTTGGTTGAAACACAATTTTACCCAATTTTAGCCAAAAGGCGTTTATTTCTAATAAGTAAGTATTGAAAGGAGTTTCAAATGCGCAGAAGCTTCCGAAAAACCTCAAATCGCATGCATTTAAGCAAAAAAATTTTTTGGTAAATTTTTTTGGAAAGAGGTACCCCTTGGCAAAAAATCAATTTTTTGGTTGAAACACAATTTTACCCAATTTTAGCCAAAAGGCGTTTATTCTAATAAGTAAGTATTGAAAGGAGTTTCAAATGCGCAGAAGCTTCCGAAAAACCTTAAATCGCATGCATTTAAGCAAAAAAATTTTTTGGTCAATTTTTTTGGAAAGAGGTACCCCTTGGCAAAAAATCAATTTTTTGGTTGAAACAACAATTTTACCCAATTTTAGCCAAAAGGCGTTTATTTCTAATAAGTAAGTATTGAAAGGAGTTTCAAATGCGCAGAAGCTTCCGAAAAACCTTAAATCGAATGCATTTAAGCAAAAAAATTTTTTGGTCAATTTTTTTGGAAAGAGGTACCCCTTGGCAAAAAATCAATTTTTTGGTTGAAACACAATTTTACCCAATTTTAGCCAAAAGGCGTTTATTTCTAATAAGTAAGTATTGAAAGGAGTTTCAAATGCGCAGAAGCTTCCGAAAAACCTTAAATCGCATGCATTTAAGCAAAAAAATTTTTTGGTCAATTTTTTTGGAAAGAGGTACCCCTTGGCAAAAAATCAATTTTTTGGTTGAAACACAATTTTACCCAATTTTAGCCAAAAGGCGTTTATTTCTAATAAGTAAGTATTGAAAGGAGTTTCAAATGCGCAGAAGCTTCCGAAAAACCTTAAATCGCATGCATATAAGCAAAAAAATTTTTTGGTCAATTTTTTTGGAAAGAGGTACCCCTTGGCAAAAAATCAATTTTTGGTTGAAACACAATTTTACCCAATTTTAGCCAAAAGGCGTTTATTTCTAATAAGTAAGTATTGAAAGGAGTTTCAAATGCGCAGAAGCTTCCGAAAAACCTTAAATCGCATGCATTTAAGCAAAAAAATTTTTTGGTCAATTTTTTTGGAAAGAGGTACCCCTTGGCAAAAAATCAATTTTTTGGTTGAAACACAATTTTACCCAATTTTAGCCAAAAGGCGTTTTATTTCTAATAAGTAAGTATTGAAAGGAGTTTCAAATGCGCAGAAGCTTCCGAAAAACCTTAAATCGCATGCATTTAAGCAAAAAAAATTTTTTGGTCAATTTTTTTGGAAAGAGGTACCCCCTTGGCAAAAAAT